>JAFJYI010000058.1:2493333-3740000 GCA_019022655.1 Acacia acuminata
TTTCTGGTGATAATTGGTATTTTTTATATAGTGACTAAAATGCCCCTCTCTGATTTTTTTGAAGTACTCAATTATTTTTTGAACACTCAATTCTGATTGCCCCTTTTCTTTTAGATTCTCAACATGCATGTATGAGAGGGAATTTGTGACATTCATTTTTTTTTCCCTGAAGGGTGGTGGTGTTGATGGATACGGGTAGGTAGAAGGAAGGGCAGGGCTCGTGGCACACCAAACTCGGCGGCGGCTTTGGAGTGGGGAGACCAGAAGAGAAATTCAAACACTGGTCTAAGCTGAAGGAACGCCAAGTCAACAACCACAAATCAATGAATGGTTATTATATCTGCACGTAACGTAACGTCTGAGGCGCGTGATTAGGTGGAGAAGCAGATCTTAACTAATAATAATAAGAGATATGAAAGGAGGATGAGGATGTGGCAGCAGCAAAAGCAGAATGGAATTAGTAGGAAATGATCATGGGAAAATCATTTTCAAGGCCCACATTATCAAAAAAATACCGAAAAAGGCTCCAATATTCTGAGAATACCCAAAAAGGCTCTAAGATTCTGAAAATTCCCAAAAAGGCCCCAAGATTCTGAAAATTCTTAAAAAGGCCCAATGTGAGTTGTTAATGGGGCTGATATAATTGTTAGTGGGGGCGATATAGTTGTTAAATGGGAAATTTTGATTTAGTTGTTAAAAAAATTTTAACAACTAAATCATTTCATTTAACAACTATATCACCGCTAACAACTATATCAGCCCCATTAACAACTCCATAATTCTGAAGGGTTTTTTCTGAAATTTTCAGAATCTTGGGGTTTTTTTAGGAATTTTCAGAATCATAGGGCCGTTTTAGATATTTTTTTGATAATGTGGGCCTTGAAAAAGATTTTCCCAATGATTCATCTCACTGCCCCATCCACTCCCTCTACCTACCTACCACCCTTCATACACTTCCCTTATAACCCCTTCCTCACTCCCTCCTCCCCTGTTCTTCTCTCCCTCCCCCTCTCCCTCGCCTGCAACCACAACCAGTAAGTAAGTCTCCTCTCTCTCCATCTTTCTTTACTTTATCCCCTATACATGTAACATTCTTTGTGTTTTTCATTCGCAGTGGCTGCTGCAACTGAAACTGTGATGGTTGATGAAATCTCTTATCCTTCCAACATCACTACTACCAAGCCCCTTTCTCTGCTCGGTCATGGTCTGCTTCACTCTTACTCCCCCAACTCTTTTTCTTCTTCGCATTTTCTACGCTGCTCTCCGGAGTCAACGCTCCAGATTCCAACCCTTGATTTTTTATTTTTTGATCAGGGATCACGGACATGGAGATTCACTTCCTCCAAGTCAAGTTCTACTCCATCGGCGTCTATTGTGAGCCTGAAATAGTGAATCACTTGCAGCAGTGGAAGGGTAAATCCGCAAAGGAGCTGGAAGACAGCGATGATTTCTTCGCTTCTCTCATCTCTGGTAAGCCACAATCCTAATATCTTATGTTGCCCTTCGACGAATGGTAAAACGAAATTGAAACAAACATTTGTGATTACTCATTCGTGGGTGTGGCGCAGCCCCGGTAGAGAAATTGATCAGAATAGTGGTGATCAAGGAGATCAAGGGCTCCCAGTACGGAACACAGATTGAGACGGCCGTCAGAGATCGACTGGCGGCAGAGGACAAGTACGAGGAGGAGGAGGAAGAAGCTCTGGAAAAAGTTGTGGAGTTTTTCCAGTCCAAGTACTTCAAGAAACACTCCGTCATCACATTTTATTTCCCAGCAAATTCTCCAACAGCTGAGGTAAAGTATACTTCAGGAATAACAAGTAAACAATAATGGATGGCCCTGTTTCTAACTTGTGAAGGGTTGTGTGCAGATTGCGGTGTCATTGGAGGGGAAGGAAGACTCCAAGTTTGTGGCAGAGAATGCTAATGTGGTGGAGGCGATCAAGAGGTGGTACTTGGGTGGCTCAAGCGCCGTGTCGCCGTCAACCACCACATCGTTGGCCACCACTTTCTCTGCCGAGCTGTCCAAGTGAACTCTGATTCCTGCTGCACCATTTACTGAATGATTTACGTCTCTTCCCCTGCAATTATGAATAATGTTCATCTTAATTATGACACTTTTTTGAGTTTTGTTCGCCACTTGAATGGTTGGTGAGGCACCAGAGCATTATTTGCGGTTGCCATAACTCCTTGTAGGCCTGGTTCGTTTGAATGCGTTTCAATTATATGCCCACCTACCCCGATGTGTACTGCATACATCTGTGTTCTTGATTATATTACTTTCACCGTTTTATCGTTTTATTTCCGCTCCTTCATTACGCTGCGGAGTAGTGTACTGAGTTGGTTCGTCGGTAATCTCTTCTCTGTGCCACTGCCATAACCCGAAGTCTCAACATTCCGGAAATGAAATGATTGTTATATGACAATTTGTTGAAGAGAAGTGAGATGAGGACGAACGAATATTATGATTTATGACAAAGATGCTTGCTCAAGGGCATCGATCATTCTATTACGTAGCCACCCCAACGATAAATAGATAGAGAAACCAATTCTGTTGATTTCATTGTTAAGTCTCAATTTCTTTCGTAGTTTCGTTGTCATCTTTTTGTGAAAGACGCTTCATTGAGAGGCTCTCTAATCCAGGGTGCCACAAAAGGCTTGTACCCACCTTCTCTGGACCCTGGCGTATGGCAAAATAATGCCCTGACCCAATATGACCTTGGATCGGGGTGCCTCGCTTTGGGGCAAACCAGACCATGGCAGCTGTTGGATCTTTACAAGAGCTCTCAAACATGATGCCAACTAAATATTTAGTTCATTTTTACTACCAAAACTCACTCAATTTCTTTTTAGAGAGGTTAAGAAAAATAAGTAAGTTATTATAAAGTATTCATATTCATCAATTTTTTTAAACTAATTTGCATTACTTAGAAACTGATATATAATCTAATAATATATAACATATGATATAATTAAATAACTTATTTAACTCCCTTAAGACAGGAAGGAGTTTTTTTAAAACAATCAAGCAAACTGTTGCCATACATCATCTATGACGCCCTATCATATTAGCATCTGAGACAAATCTTCGGGAACGCTTATAACTGCAAGGTCTTCATTCACTCGTCAACTTAACTTGCACAAGAATTTGAATCCAATTCCTAGAAGATTTCTATCATTTCAAAACAATATTAATGATATTCTGCGATAATCTGTCATGGGCTTTCTGAATATCTAACTTCAAAGTATATAGTAATACTTTGTGCTTCCAGCTGCTCTTTTGGATCTTGCCCATGACCTCGGAGACCGAAACAGTTAACATCAATAGAAACCACACACCGTTTTACAAATCCCGTATCATTCTTGTCAAAATACCCTGAAGTAAACTGAATAATACTGGACCTTTATTGATATTTACGAAAAAGGTCATTTTACAAAAGCAACAGGGCTCTCCTCACATAAGCCCCTGTGCATCACAACATGACAAACTAACTCCAAGAATAATCTCAAGATTTCCAATACAGACAATCCTAATCCTATTCTCTAACACCCCCGTCAAGTTGGGGCAATACAAACTATATGCTCCCAACTTGTTTAACAAATATTCATGAGTATCGCTTCCAAGAGCTTTTGTAAGTATATCTGATAATTGTTCCTCAAAACATACATATCTCAAGCTAACCAAAACCTGTTGTAATGTCTCTCTCATAAAGTGACAATCTATTTCAATACATTATGTCATTTCATGAAAGACTAGATTGCTTGCCATATGATTAGCAGCCTTGCTGTCACAAAATATTACAACATGTTAAATGTTTACAACTCTTAGATCTTTCAATAGACCCATTAATCTATGATTAAAATCGCGGCGCTATAGCGCGCGATACTGGTCCAGATGCGGTTAGCGGGACCCAAACACCATTTCCGATCCGCAACGCTACATTTTCCGGTAGCGGGTGGTGGCGGCATTCGCGGGCGGTGGGTTATTCAGCGATATCGCGCCGCATCTGAGACTCCTTCGTTCGTTTAGGGCAGAAACAGGGCGCAGGGCATGGGTTTGAAAATTCGACTGGAATGAGGGCTAAAATGGGAAAAAAGCCAAGTTAATGAAGGGTAAATGTGTCATTTACCTTGGTGTCGATCGAAAAAAAAAAAAAACGAGGAACGATTTCCCTCTCTTCACTTTCGCGCCTTTCCCCCTCTTCTTCTCTGTTTCTGAATCAGATCTGATTCTGATAAACAAAAAAAACGAGGGAACAAGTCGATTTCCCTCGTCTCTTTCGCTCGTTTCTTTAGCTCGTCCCTGTTCCTCTCCTTTCCCTCTCCTTCGTCAGCTAGCATCATTGAAGGTTCATTGTCCCTGTTCCTGTTGCAAGTCAGCTAGCAGCGTCGCATTTGTTTCATCAGCTAGCAGCGTCCCCATTCTGAAAATCTCCTCCGTCAGCGTTGAAGGCTCGGTGTGCGGTGATTCCATAGCTTTTTCAAGCTCGGCGTCCCATTCCATCTCGCACCCATTAAACGGAAAGTTATTTTTCTTGCCTACAGTGATTCCATAGCTTTTTTCAAGCTCAGCGTTAAAGGTTGGAATCCTCAATAAATTATTATGAATCACTGAAGTTGAAATTATTATAAATCTGCACCCATTATTATTTTTCAAGCCTACAATGATTCCATAGCTACAGCTATTTTTCAGATGTGTTATGAGATTTTGGAGGGCACAAATATCTCATTATACTTTCGAAGTTGTCTCAAACTTCCAATAAATCCATCATGTCACCTTTTGTCCTGAATTTGTTGAAAAACCCATTGAATTTTGACTGTATCTGAGCCTAAAAATAATCTACATGATATTATACTAGAAATTCTTTGTTATTTACTTATTTACCAAAAATCCTATAGCTGATTTTCTAGCAGAAGCTTTGGTATAATGACTGAAAATCAGATGCCTGCTTAGAATTTTCATGTTAACATGTAATTGGGATGTAATCTTCAGCTAGCAGCGTTGAAGGCTCATCTTTCATAGTTTCATGGCATCGCAAGTCCAAGAAGAAGTTAGGCCGGCGGCTTAGTGGCTTCTTGCGGATTGGTAAAGCCCATTTGGTGAAAATTTGGATATGGCATGGCGGTGGAATAGCCTAAAAGATATCAATAAGACGAGATATGTTACATGTGATTTTTGTGGGAAGGAAACAACTGGAGGCATCACCAGAGCCAAAAAACACCAGATTGGGTTAAAGGGGGATATGGGTCCTTGTAAAAAAAATCCCACCTGAAATTAAGAAAATGGTGAAGGATGCTTATATGCAAAAGGTTGCTGAAAAGGATGCGTATTGTGTTGATATACATGAAGATGATGATATACTAGAAGAGGTGCAAGAAATTCAGCACCTTAAAAATGGGAAAAGGAGTGGGGCATCTTCAAGTCAAGGCTCGATGGCAATTCTCTCACGCCAAGAGAGTTAAAGGCCCCTTGGATTTAATGTTTTTCAAAAAACCGAAGCAAGCGATAAAGCGAGGCAAAGGAAAGAGGCAAATAAGCATAAATGATGCTTGTGATAAAGAAGCAAGGGTAGAACTATTCAATACATTGAAAGATTTTTGTGTACAAATGGTATACCTTTCAATGTTGTTCGCTCAAAAAGCTTCAAATATATGGTTCAAGCAATTGGGAATTACGGTCCAAGTCCGAAGCTCCCAAGTTATTATGAGTGTAGAGTTCCTTTACTTAAAAAGGAATTGGATTACACCAATGATTTGTTAAAAGATCATGCCGTACAAAGAGCCAACTATGGATATTCCATTATGTCAGATGGATGGACTGATAGAAAGAATAGAACATTGATAAATTTCTTGGTGAATTCTCTGTCCGGGTCTATGTTTGTGAAGAGCATTGATGCCTCTTCTTATGTCAAGAGTGGAGCAAAATTATTTGAACTTTTGGATAATTTTGTTGAAGAGATCGGGGAGAAAAATGTTGTTCAAGTGGTCATAGATAATGGAAGTTATTACGTATTGGTGGTAAGACATAATTCCTTCCATTTAGTCTCATTTGATTGTTAATTCTTATTTTAATTGTTACTCATTCTAGGTTGTTTAATTTGTTCTTAGGAAAATTGTTACAAGCCAAGAGAGAACATTTGTTTTGGACTCCATGTGCTGCACATTATTTGGATTTGATGCTTGAAGATATTGGAAAAATTGAGAGAGTTAAAAAAGCAATACAAAGAGGCATCAAGCTTGTTGGGTTCATTTACAATCACACATTGGCATTGAACACAATGAGGAAGTATACAAGCAAGACTGAATTGGTTAGGCATGGAGTGACGAGATTTGCTACAACATTCCTCACATTGCAAAGGCTTCATAAACAAAAAAATAATCTTAGAAAGATGTTCACTTTAGATGATTGGCTGAAATCAAATACAAAGCAAAAGATCCTAAGGGAAAGAGGCGTGACGACCTTGTACTTATGCCATCATTTTGGAATGATGTTATTCATTCTTTAAAGGTTATGGGGCCTCTTGTGCGGGTGCTTCGACTTGTTGATAATGAAAAAAGGCCCACAATGGGATATATCTATGAAGCAATGGATAGGGCCAAGGAAGCAATTCAAAAATCTTTCAATGGAAATGAAGATAAATACGGGGATATTTTTGCTATCATTGATAGAAGATGGGGACCGCCAACTTCATCATCCATTACATCTTTGTAGGCCATTATCTAAACCCGAATACTTTTATGCCAATCCACAGATTGATGATGATCTGAATTGATAAGCTGGATTATATAAATGCATTGACAAGCTAAGTGCAAATGAGGAAGAGGTGGACAAGATACATGGGCAATTGGAAAAATATAGGCGTGCAGAAGGCCTTTTTGGTATGAATGTAGCAATAAGACAAAGGACTAAGAGCGCTCCTGGTAAGCTTATTTCATCACTTTAAGCTTTTATTTAACACGTTTTTATGTTAACAAGTTGTTGCAATTTGGATTACTGACTTTATGGTGGAAGTCATATGGATCACAAGTTCGGAATTGCGAAACATTGCTATTAGAGTGTTGGGCTTAACTTGTAGCTCTTCAGGATATGAGAGTAATTGGAGTACTTTTGAGCATGTAAGTAATTATTAAATGACCTTTGTTTGTAGAGTTTCATATCATAATTATGAAACTAATATTCTTTATTGGAAATTGTAAACTAGATCCATTCTAAGAAGAGAAGTAGACTTGAGCATCAAAGGTTGCAAGACTTGGTCTTTATTAAGTATAATCAAGCTCTTAAAGAACGTTTTAAGAGTCGTGATTTGATTGATCCTATTGTCCTCAACGATATTGATGAAAGTAATGAATGGTTGGTGGGAGAAGTGGATGAAGGTGCAGAAAATGAGTTCGTTTTTGATGATGATATCTTGACTTGGGGAGAAGTTGCTAATGTAAGCTGGAGCTAATGAGCCTATCACTTTCACTAGGCAAAGCATACTAGATTCGGAAGGAAGCTGCCTCTATGCCATCAAGCTCAAGGGGAATAAGGGTTGAAGGGATTGAAGAAGGTCATAATGAAGAAATAGAAGATGAGGAAGAAGAATAGATATACAAATTTAATACTAGTGAAGAAAGTGAGGGTGGAGAAGAAGACCTTGAAGAAATGTTTGATGATGATTCGATTAGTTGTTTTCCGCTTGACTTTGAAAGAGCCATTAAAAATTTGTATTTGACTCTACTTGGATTGTTTATGTTTCTAGAATGTTATTAATTTAGTTACATTCAATGAACTAGTATGTGGCTTCCTTTATGTTCCTTAAATCCTTATTTTGAATGTGTAATATTTTGGGTGATTTCTTATCTTATATTGCATTTATATATGTGATATAATTTATTACAAGTATTTATATAAACTTCACAGTAGCGGCTTTACCGCTACCCGCTATATCGCTATACCGTTTTTGGGGTCGGCCGCTACTGGCCGCTACCCGCTATTCAAAACATAGCCATTAATCATACAATCTCTGTTGGTGCATGCCTAAGTGCCCTATATTTTGCTTCAACAGAAGAACAAGAGACTTTACCGTGTTTTTTTGACTTCCAGGAAACTAGGAAATCTCTAGCTTCACAGCATATCACGTAACTGATTGTCTGGTGTCCACACACACCCTCCAATCTGAGTCGCAATAGTACTCTAGCTTCATTTTTCTCCTGGAAGAAAGGAGAATCCCCAAACCAGGTGTTCCTTTCAAATAATGAAGTACCCTATTTGTCGCCATCATGTGTTGTGACTGCCTTGGTTCCTCCAAGAACTAACTTAAAACCTGCACAACATAACATATTTAAGGTCTGGTTATAGCCAAATAAAACAATCTACCTATCAAGTTCCTATAAGTTTCATGATTCTTTAATAACTCATCCTTCTTAGCCTTCTTCAAATCTGCTAGCTATTTCAAGTTTTGATTTGGCAACCAATTTAAAGTTTTGTTCCGTGGGAGTGGCTGCTGGTGTAGTGCCACTTAACCCCATGTCATTCAACAAATCAATTTGCATATTTATGTTGACTCAAAACAATTCCTCTACTGGATCTAGCTATCCTAGTCCTAGGAAATATTTTGCAACTCCTATATCTTTAATCTTAAACTAACCATGCATATATGTTTTGGTCTTATTTATTCCATCTTCACTATTTCCACTAACTATCAAATCATCTACATAAACTAATACCACAATAATTTCCCCCTTCAGTTGCTTTACAAATAAAGAGTAATCATGCAAGGATTGTTTAAAACCTCCCTTTATCAATGCTTGAGTAAGTTTAGTATTTCATTGCCTTGACGCTTGCTTTAGCCTATATAAAGACTTAGTGAGTCTGCACACTTTGTTCTTCTTAACTTTATTGAAGCCTTGTGGAATCATCATATATATATATTCATCTAGGGGATTGGCTACCATCATATGCTCTTGCTATTCTCTTCTTGTCCTCTTCCTCTTTACTATTTATCTTAGCCTTTGAAATGAAATCTGAGCAGTTCAAATTTAATATTTTATAAAAATATTAATAAAATATCAAATTATTAAAAAATAATTTAAAAAATGTTACATTTTACTTATGATAATTTAAAATTGCTATAAAAATATTTAAAAAGAATATTTTAATAAAATCCTAAATCAACGCTTAAATTTCAATTCAAAGACTGAGATGAGTAGTAGGGGGAAGATGATGGGAAGAGAATGGTAAAAGCAAAGAACGGTAGTCAATCCTTTCATCTAGACCCCCTAGAGGAATGCATTGTGTACATCTATTTGAAAAATTTCCCAATTATTTATTGCGGCAAGAGTAAGCACAACTTTTAGTGTCACCATTTTCACCACTAGGGAGAAAGTCTCATAATAGTCTACTCCTTCCTTTTGCATGTATTCTTTTGCAACAAGACGAGCTTTAAACTTGGCAATCTTGCCAAGAGGGTCATATTTCACTTTGTACACCTGTCAGCAGCCAATGGTCACCTTTCCATGCTGTAAATCGACAATTTCCCAAGTAAAGTTTGATTCCAAGGCCCGAATTTCATCCTTCATTGCTTCCACTCATCTATGATCTTTTGTTGCCTCTTCAAAAGACCTGGGTTCAATCACCGAGTCAGTACACCTTAGGAAATGCTTATGTGATGCAGATAAGTGAGCATATGACATATAGTTTTGAAAAGGATAAGCAATAACTCCCTGTGTACGTAGTTGCTCTTAGAGAGGCGCATCTTCCCAATTACTTGAATTTCCATGTTCATTGTTTGTTGTCGCATTATGGTTGGATGATGCCAGCGGGTGTGTATAATCTTGGAGCCACCTTGAAGGCCTTCGCTGCCTTGCGGATCTCCTTGGGGCGGTTTCATGTGGCTCTTCAACAGGAGGTGGACTAGGAGCTGCTGGCACTTGTGCTTCCACTTAATATCTCAACCCATTGGAAGGAGAGTAATAAAGGGTCCAACCGTTGAAAGACATCCTCACTTGTTCAGTGCACTCTTTTTCAAGGAAATGAAATCTTTCTTCCACAAAGGATACATGTCTGCTATTCATTAGCATCTCTGTTCTCTTATTGTGTAAAATATAACCCTTTTGGGTGGTGGGATACCCCATGAATACACAAGGATCAGCTTTAGGCTGACACTTATCAACAATATGCAATTTCAAAGCGTAAGCTAAACAAACCAAAGATCCTCAAATGATCTAAAGCGGGGAGGGTTTCCATGAATAAGTTCATAGGGTGTTTTAGAATTGAGCAATTTGGATGGAGTTCTATTCAGTAAATAGGCTGTTGCCTTAACTCTCACCCCAAAATTTGATGGGAACCCCACCTTGAATCATCAAACATTTTGCTACCTCCAATAAATACCTATGTTTTCTATCAATAAATCCGTTTTGTTGGGAGTGTATGGGCAAGAGGTTTAATGCGCAATCCCTTTATCATAGAAAACAGATTTGACCTCAGAATTGATAAATTCAAGACCATTATCACTTCTCACCCTCTTTACAGCAATTCTATATTAGAGACATAAGTCAAGAAGATTTTAATATGTATAGAGCTTTCAGATTTGTTATTCATTAAAAATATCCATACACCACACGAAAAATCATTAACAAAATTAACGGAATGGCAAAATTGCTACGTTTTGTAAACTTCTAGAGCAAAATTGCTCCTAAAACTTTTTTTTTTTTTTTTTTTTTAATAAATCTATCGCTCCCCAACAAAAACTTATGGGATAAAAATAATACTTAACCCCATTCTGATTGATGAAGTGGCAATCATTATGTGCCACATGTGTAAATCAGTTAAACTTAATTGTTAAAATTAACGGAGGGACAAAATGATTATGTTTTGTAAACTCAAAATAAAACTTTTGGATGGCCACTGCTCATCAGCGAAAACTTTTAGGACAAAAATAATGCTTTACTCTTTTCCAAAAGCAATGGGGCTCTCCTTATATAAGCCGCTGTGCATCACAACATCACAAAAATAATCTCAAGATTTCCAAGACAAAGATAATCCTAATCGTGTTCTCTAACGGTTCTATGTAAAGCACTTTAACATTGCGCAGCCTCGGGGTTTTTTGTCGTATTCATTCAAAACCTTGTAGACTACATCACGCGTAAAGAGATAAAGTATACGTTTCATTAGGCTGGTTTAAGCCAATACCATTTGATCGAAATCTGACCAAACAATGGGATTACGGGATGCTCATGATTTTAGTAGAATGTGGAATGCAACCGATCAAGATTGTAAGGATTGTTAGTTTGACCAATTACTTTCTTTTTGGTATCCCTTCATCAATCATCAGCAGCACACCGCCAAGTGATGTGAACGTAGCTGTACAACATCAGTACTTAGTGGGCCGACGTATTATTATTCCTCCTATATGACCACCTTTTGCAAACTCCAACAATTTCTTTTTTGATCTGAGAAAATGAAGGCACCGAATGAATAAATCATTTGCGATTGAGAGAAAAGGATACGAGAGGAGGACAAAAGAGAGGCGGTGGTGAGTGCGAGTGGCCCAATTAGGAATGATGCCTTCTCATTAATTGTTATTCTCAAATCTCAAGCCACAGCGTCTCACTCTTTCTCATTACTTAAACCAAATCCAAGGCGGTGCTGGAATGATATTTCCATTCTCAGAGTGGGCCTTACATAGTTTAGGGCAGATCAATCATGATTCTTTGGTATTCTGTTCTATATGCTCTTGTACTCAAGTTGCCCATCAAAATCAAACAGGATATCAAGGAAAATGACCTGGGACTTAGCAAGCCACTCTCTTTTATTTTGCTCTCGATCTCCCACTTTTCCTTGAGATTATTTCTACGAGAAACTGTTCTCAAGTCTTAGCGTTAAAGAAACAGACTGTTTTTTTAACTTCTGGGGTAGGCCTGTAGGGTCGTCAATTATGGGGTAGACATGTTGGCTTAATTTCTGGTTCTGAATCACTTTTCCAGCTATCCTTCCTGTCTCCCGAGTTGCTCCCCAGAACGGTGTGGCAAGAATCTGTTTTATACTTCAGTCATCTCGTCAACTCTTATCAGAATTATTTGGCAGAGCGAATTCGAATGATGCTTAGAAAGATTGGTTATGACACTAACATAAAGATACACTCTAGATTTTCTTTTGTACCGATAAGTGTCAGCATGACAGCATAGGACGTCAAGTTACTTCGTCATGAAATACATTTCGCAAAGATTCTAGGCATAAAGGTTGCTGGTGTGTAGCCAGCCCAGATTATAATAAAGCGAAGTGAAATAGTAGCTTTTCTCTTTAATTGATTATGCCTTGTGATCTGATAGAATGGAAAATTCCCAAAGTCAGAACCTTTTGAGTTCGGGAATGCAAATCGAAGCTAACCCACTGGAAGAAAAAACAACCATGTGTCTGGTTTTTGATAAAAGGTTCGAATAAAAATTGATTAGAGAGTGTGGCAACGCCTTCCACACGGAAAGTCGATAGCTTTTGACTTTCGCTCTCTCTCTCTCGTTTACGCTAATTGTCTGGCTTTTGAATTAGCGTTATGAATTGAGCTGCTTCTAGCTTTCTACAATTCATAAGCTGCTGATCAAAGACTGAATACACAAATATCAACTTAAATCTGCCAGTGATTTTAACAGAATTCGCACTAATCAATTATTACTAGTTTAATGTTCATTTTCACTCTGAAACAAAAATGCGATCCATCAAAGTGCATGTCTACCTTTGCTTTGCTTTCAAACTTTTTACAGCAAACAACTGAGATTCTGAACTCTTTCCTTTTTAAAACAGAGATAAAGTAAAAACAGCGAATGGCCTCGGAAACCATCATCCAGTAACTCAATTTTGCTATACAATCACCCGAGGGCATTCTAAACATAAAAGTATCCAATATCAAAAGCTTTAAACAACCTTCCTCTTACTGGGTGGATTCTGAAGGTGGAGTGCTTCGCCAGGTCAAGTTCTTATTAACAGTTGTTAGTCAGAGCCTAAACTCTTTCTTTAACCTACGTAGAGCACTATGCGCCACAATTCAAACACAAAGGAACATTGATGTACGCATTATGGTGGTCAAGTGGTCTTATATGTATACAGTATACTACCAATTGGGAATTAAGCAGCCTGATCAGCAGATACAGACACGGCCTTAGAAATGGCGGGTTCATGAAGAGTCTGCCTGCAAGTAGGACAAGATGAATGAGAGAGCAGCCACGTGTCTATGCACTTTACATGGAATCCATGGTTGCATTTCGGAAGAACTCTAACTTTCTCTCCGTCCACGAACTCCCCTAAGCAAATTGGACAATCTGTGCCTGCAATCGCAGCTCCTGATGAACCACACACAGCTATAGGTATCTGACGCAACGCACTCTTCTTCAGCCCTTTAGCAGCCAAACGAGCCGCCGCCTCCTCCGCTGTCTCAAAAGCCAACCTTCGGCTGCATCTGAGAGCGCATCGTACTATTGAATTCAGACCCAAAGCACATATGAGTGCACAGAGCAAGGCTGCTAATATGATCACCATATTGGTGTCAAAATTAGCGTCACTTGTATAAGTCGTCCTCGTCTTGTATATGCTCTCCGGTGTGGTTGGGCTTGAATCATGGTCCAGAAGAAGACGGCGAGCAAGTTTGTGTAGAGACATTGTGTGATTTCGATAGCAGAGATAAAACTCTCTTAACCTTCAGTTATCTGATGTAAAATTTCTAGTGATAGATGATTTTAAGGCTAGTTTTCAGGGATTTGGTGAGTGTGGGAAGGTGAGAAAGAAGGGTATGGGCTCTCTTTTCTTATAGTTTTTTTTTTTTTTTTTTTTTTTTTTTTTTTTTTTTTTTTTTTTTTTTTCGCTGGATCCGATGAGAAAAAGGCAGGGGCAAGGCCTTTTGTGTCAAGGCAGATTGAGGGGACTTTCAAAGAAGCATCTTTCAGGTCACAAGGACAAGAGAAAGGGTGGTCAACAACGCTGAATAGCATCTCTGGTTTTCATGTCAGCAATGGCTTGTGCACACTATAACCCAATCAAAACCTTCTTTTACAAAGCTATGAACATGGGCTGACAAGAGCTATCATATAATTATAAAAGCAGTATGTGAATGAAGATTCAGAATTGGTGTTGCCGGAGAGGAGTGGTTGGGGATTTTCTTACTACGCAGAAAATAAAATGAGAGAGAGAGAGAGTCAATTTTGTGATGCACGAGAAAGGAGGGAGGGAGGGTGTGGCCTTTATGTTTCGTGCAAGAATAAGGGGAGTGGTTGGTTTCAAGCGCTTTCTAGTGTTTGGATGTTGCATAGGCATCTGGGACACAGCTTGTTTGGTGTCTTCTTTCATTTATTGTTTTTGTCAAATGTGACATGCCGAGGGTTTGGTTAAATTTTAGAATTAGAAGGGGAGAAAAGGTGGTTGGAGGAGTATCCATTATAACACCTGATCCTACTGAATCCACAATTTGCTTATTTTTCCTTCAAGTATACATGCATATTCTGAGCACCAAATCCTTATCCACCCTACCAAATTTACATATATAAAGCTGTTAGTTTTTCATTTATTATTGCTTATCCAACGCCCATCATTTGATTATAATGTTTGAACTACTGCTAGCAATATCCTTTTCTTTTTTATTAAACAAATGTCATGGCAAGACTAGTTGATTAAGTAAAACCCATTTTGGACAAGTGGATGAGAACCCCAAACCTTATAAATTGAACTCAGCCACACATGACAGATTCAGGTGCCAGATTTTCACTTGATACTTTATTTATACAGATCCAAACAAGCATTTGCATAATTCACACTAGGCATGCAGGTGCTCATCTCATAGGACAAGTGACTGTTGTGGACGAGGAGATGGCGAAAGAAACCATCAGATAGATAATAGCTAGCTGTTAATTATAAATATCTGTTTGTCGTGTTTGATCAAGCAAGTGAAGATAGAAAGCAATAGAGAAAGTTTATGGTGGTACTTTGAATTGAGACTGATGAGAACAGGACAAGTCATGTGGAAGAGTGATGATGGGGTCACCCCGAAGGCAAACGAAAGAGGTCCACATGGGTCATAGTCTAAAGCACACCGTGATAGATAGTCATTGTGAGAATGCAAAATGGACCCCAAGGATTGACCTAACAGAGTACATATATACAAGTTGCCTCATCAGACCCAATATTAAATATTCTCAACAACTCTTGTAAACACATCACACGGAAGTGACAAAGTCACACTAAACCAATAAAGTTTAGTAGGGTGTGCCTTGTAATTGGGAAGACCCCACCCCAAGGTAACTATTTAAAACCACAAGCTCGAGGGGGTCACATGGGAGAGAGGTTATCTCAGTCGGAGACGTGTTTCAATTATTGTGTCAATTTTGCAGCCTCGGTCTCTCTTTCTGGCTGCATGCAAGCCCCATAACTTGTGTGTCGCTTATAATTTTTTGCCACCCTGGCCTCTATTGTTTCTCCAACAATTCTGTCCACCTTTTTTTAAAATAGATTTCACAATGCATGATAAGCTCATTCTGGGGCTCCACACTAATTTCTGCATTTATAAAATTTTGTATATATTTTGTACACTAATATCTCTTAAATAAAAATTAAAAGACATGTTAGCTTTCACTTTGCGGACTGGAATTGGTTCGAGGCAGTGAGAAATAAGTTGGATCTTGGATGCATAATAGTTAATAGTACCATGCATGAGCTGCTAACCCTTCTGAGCGCAAAGTCAAAAGAACATATTCCTTAAATAGACTGAAAGATTCAGAAGGAGACAACAAGAGAAAAAGGGTATAGGGACCTGACAGTGGTGCGTAAAGAATTAGCTCAGTGTGATACAAAAAGAGGGGAGAAAACGATTCAGTGTTAGGAGTGAAGGCATTGAAATGGAAGTGACACTAACATGTATTTCAACTCAATTCATGGTTATATTTTCCATGCTGTAATTGAGACATTAATGATGCATTGAACGGAGCTAATTAATGAACATGAATGGAAGACGTAGATAATGAAGTCCGGAGATAATTGTCCGTGTTTCAAGCTTCGACGTTTGCAGAGGTTTATGCAAGTGCCAATTGAGGAGCAGACTTTGGTTGTTGTTTTCTTTTCTCTCTCAAAGTCACCGCATTCCCCAATCCCGACGCATACGCCAATGGCTTTCTCTTTCACATCACTCCAATGAACCTCCCACACCTTTCACTAACTCTGTTTTGCATTAGTCTTTTGCTACTTATCTTTATTTTCTGAAGATTTATGGGAAAACTACATATTTTCTAACGTATAATTATAAATAAGAATTTTTTAAAAAGAAAATACTTTACTAATTTTTCTCTAGTATTTAAACCCGACTAAAACATGTTTGTGTGTAACAGAACAAACGAAACATGTGAAAACATTTGAACCAAACTTACAAAAAAAAGAAAAGAAAATGAAGTATTGAAGAAACCAAACTAATTTAAGTTGTGCCACTAAAAAGAAGGAAAAGAAAAGTTTCGAACTCCATTTGGTGATACCTGCAGCTAACTTGCTGGCTTAATTAATGAAGTATTGAAGAAACCAGCGAGGGGGATCTTAGAATAATGAAGGGGACCTTGGCGTTTAAGTAGACACACACACATATATATTGTAAAATCGTATAATGTGCAGTAGGATATTATGGTTACTGATAACTTATGTTCTAGAACAGGATAAGCGGGTACTCATTTGAAAATGACGGAGTCCCACTGCTTTAAATGGCCACCGCACAACTTCAACGCCTTGACTTTAATGAAACAAACCTGCTCCGAACCTTCTTTATTCTTATGCCAAACATGATCGAGCGACATGCACTTTTCTTATCTTTCTTTTCCTCTCTCATCATTCTTTTATTATCATCCCTCATAATCTCTAAATCATGTTAATTTAATCAATATGAAATATCATAATACTACTTTAACTTTTTTTCTCATCTTCCCAATTAACGGCTTAGATGGATTGTTGGGAGATAATGAAAAAAAAAAAATGAGGAGGGGATCTACCCCTTGCCTGAATCTACGACATAGAAGATTCTCACCATTTGATATCAAATTTTGATAGATTCAAATGTTTTTTTAAATTATTGAACATTATTATATGAATAGTCGAAATTGAATATGGTGATTAGAATGGGAATTGGAGAGCACGTGAAAGGATAGGAAAGTGAAGAAAAATAAAAATAAAGTCATACACACTATCGTGGCTTCAGAATCTGGTGCTTGAGCCATCCCGCGACCACCCTATGGCCCACTTTCTGTTGGAAGTTGAAGTAGTCTTGGGTTTAGTCAGATCTAAAATTCCTTTGGGCCGGGCTATAAAATCTTAAATGGGCCTTTATAATTTCTAGCTGGTTTTGTTCAAAATAGAATTCCATTGGGGCCAGCAGCAAAAGGTGTGTCAGAGACAGAGTCCTCGCAGTGAAGGTGGCAGTGTGGCTGTGTGGTACACAATTTGCACCGCACACGTCAAACTTGTTTTCGCTCCTGCATGCCGCCATGTCTCTGGGCAATCCATTTTTTTACAACTCATTTTGGCATCAATAAACACATGCAATGGTCCATTGCACCAACTCTGGTCCCTAAACGAATACCAGGTCACCATCAATTCGCTTTCTTCTGCAAATCTCCTTCAAATGCCAATTCTTTCTCTCCATACGAATTTTAACGCCTTTATAATTCATTCGTGTTACCTCTCTTTCAATAATCAACGTACAGTACCTTCTTTCTTCGAATAATGGCAATGTTACTGCAACAAGGTCATTCACATGCACAGGCAATGTCCTCCCTCCTTGATCCACCACACCGCACTTTTGTTTTTTCATGCTCTCTTCTTGCCTTTTTGGACGTCCATATTTTTCCAGCTTTCCCAAAGTTTGGATTTTGCATCCTGACGTCATTCTTTTTATTAAAAAACAATTGTTAGTTTTGTTGATATTGTGGTGAAGACGACACGTTTTTTTATTTACTTTGCTGACACCGTAAGTCAGGAACCGACTCACATTATAGGCTGTATGATATTTGGATGCCCTCTTTGGATTCTTTGAGGGGCGGGAGAGCTGATAACACAGAATGCTTGATGAGATGCGCAAAAGAGAGAGAGGCTTGCTTGAACTCGCCTTCATTCACATTTCACAGTCTCCTCTCCTCTGTGTCGCTTATCCCATGTAACACTTATTCAAACATGCACGTTCTTGCGGTGATTCGAAAGGGACGTTGTAGGGGTCGTCAATTTAAATTAAATTCTCGTAATGGGACCAAAAGATTTATCCCAGATTCTCAACTTTTGTTTTGTCCCTTAATCCTGTCATCCAAGCGTGTATATGGGTCACACCTAGCTATAGCTATATTGTTGTCAATTGTGTTGGGTGGTTGATTTTGGTGAGTTTGGGAGCATTAATATTGAGGGAGGAAGGGAATCCTAAATGGAAGTGAAAGGGACGTTTGGAGCGGTAAGAGCGGTAGCTGCATGTGAAGCGAACATGGTGGGGCTGCCTCTCCCTTCTTTTTCTCTCTCTGCATTCTCACGTCCCTTCGTTTATTAATTATTCTCTCCCACTTCATTCTTTTTCAAATATGCCTCCTCCCACATTTTAATACTAAATTCATAATTCATCCTCTTTCCTTATAGTTATAAGCATTCTTATACTACCCCTTCTTCTTTTAATATGGCTGCCTGATTATGTTAAATTTGAGTTTTTGTTGGGCATAATTAAGGGTAATTCAGTCAAAATTAAACTACTTCTTTTGATTCACTCATTATTCCAAACATCCGTGTTACCGTGTCACTTCAATATGTGTTCAGGGTAGTAATTAAGTCAAGTAGCTAGAACCCTACAAGGATGATGAGTCACAATCTTTTCCCAGTGTGATAAATTGACGGAGGTTTCCTTCTTAAATTTGGTGATGAGAAAACGACAGTTCCTTTTGGCTGGATTGCAGCAGCTGACAGAAAAACATAGAGGATTCTGAGGGAGTGGTAAATGGAGATCATTCAGAAAGTTAAGCAACTCATCAAGAAGTAGAAACATGTGGCCATGTGGCTCATCCTCCTTTTGGATGTTTGTCTATCTTGTCACTAAATCCTCTTAGAATCTATAACAAATCTCGTGATTCTGAAACTGAGCAGGGGACACGCGTGAAATCGCTTTAATTACTTTCCTTTTTTTCAGAGGATTTCATATATCCGAATTCAAATCCCAAAACATGCCCATATCAGAGGGTGAAAAGTGAAAAAAGAAGTAGCAGAGCTGCCTTAATTAGAGGCATCATCTTCGTCTCTGCTTAAATGCTGGGGAAGCCGCCGACCATATCCATCTCCAACACACCAACGTGGACAATGAACATACATCACAAGGCTTACAAGCTAGTTTTATTACTCAACTATTAAAACCCACAATTAATGGGCTTCTAGAGCAGGGTTGATACCGTGATTTTAGGCAATTATTGAGTAGTTATGTTGACAAAAATACTAGTCATATCAAATTGAGAAGAGCATGTGGCGAGTGGGGCCGTAGCTCAAGCAGTTGGTAGTCTAACAGAACACATGCATGTGCGCCTTCGATCCTCTTCTTGTATCGCCTCAAAATGTGAATCCGTTTTTGTGGTTTTGGCCCTTTCACAATACCTACCTTGTCTCTTTCTCCTCACCTTTCCTATATAACCCAACAATCCCTTTGCCTACCTCTTCAAACTCACCTACACAAAATCCCTTGTCCACAAGCAGCTTCCCTCCTATACGCAATATGGCTCTTTCACCATTCTCTGCAATCTCCCTTGTTTTCTTTATTCTTCATCTTCAAAGCGCTTTTGGTGACTACGGAGGTTGGCAAAGTGGCCACGCCACATTTTATGGTGGCGGAGACGCATCCGGCACAATGGGTAAGTTCTAATGACTCTCACCTCATTTGTGCATAAGAGGTCACGGAAGGTTGAAAAGTGCAAAAGAAGATACAACAATCATTTCATTTCCATTTTTTTAAAGTCTGACACTACCACCATGCGTCACTATAGACAAGACCAGGCCTTTTTCACGTATCCGAGTTGGAATCATCAGAAAAGAACTGGGTTCCTCTTCTCATGATGTTATTATTATTGATGTTGCAGGGGGAGCTTGTGGGTATGGCAATTTGTACAGCCAAGGTTATGGGACAAACACTGCAGCACTGAGCACAGCTCTGTTCAACAATGGCCTCAGCTGTGGGTCTTGCTACGAGATGCGATGCGACAATGACCCCAGATGGTGCCTTCCCGGCGTCATCACCGTCACTGCCACCAACTTCTGTCCTCCTAACAATGGTTTGCCCAATGACAATGGTGGGTGGTGCAACCCTCCTCTGCAGCACTTTGATCTTGCTGAGCCTGCATTCCTAAAGATCGCCCAATACAGAGCCGGCATTGTTCCCATTTCTTTCAGAAGGTAAATATCGAAAATAAATATGTGCTTTATATGTTTTTTGATTCCTTCCCCATTTCAAGATTCATTTTCTCAGAAGAAACATGTATATATATTCATTAACACGGTTGTTTGGTTTGGTGGTGAAAAACAGAGTGCCCTGTGTGAAGAAGGGAGGGATCAGATTTACAATCAATGGGCATTCGTATTTCAACTTGGTTTTGATTTCGAATGTGGGAGGAGCAGGTGATGTACAAGCGGCTTGGATCAAGGGGTCAAGGACAGGGTGGCAAACAATGTCAAGAAACTGGGGACAGAACTGGCAGAGCAACTCGTACCTGAATGGGCAGAGCCTCTCGTTCAAGGTCACCACCAGTGATGGCAAAACCGTCATTAGCAACAACGTTGCGCCTGCTAATTGGCAATTTGGTCAGACCTTTGAGGGTGTTCAATTTTAGGAGGAGTTTCTCGGCATCCCCTCAAAGTTGAGACTTTGTTATTATTCTGTGTGTAAAATTGATCATTGTTTGTTTCTTGGAGTAGGAAAATGCTGAAGATGCCAATGTGGCCTCTAATGCCTCATGCTGTGGTCGCTCCTGGCGCCCGCTAGGCCTTTTTATATTAGGAATTGTATAACCGTTTCTTGAGTTGGAGTTTATTTGCAAGATTGTTCGTCATATATGGAGGCTTTTTGCCCTTGAAGTCCATATTGAATTCAAGTCCAGAAATAGATTTTAAATAAAAGAAAGGTCAAGAAAGAGATGGGTGACATCATAACTCAAATTCTTGAGTGATTTTCTCTCTTTTTTTTTCCTCATTTCCTTCTCATAATCTCATATTAACATTTAATTAAAATAATAAATGATTCAGATTCAATCTTTTATAAAATTATTTCTATAAATATAAGTAAGTAAATTTAAACTTTTAAAATCTAATATATATCACTGCAATCTAGAAAAAATAAATAAATTTTAATTTATAAAATATTAAATCTAAACCATTTATTTCATGATCTAAGGCTGGAGATGAAATTATGAGAAAATAATGAAAAAGGGGATAATGAGAGTCTCATCTTCCCAAATTCCTATAATTCACTGGGTTTATTTTTATTAATTATCTTAGCTTGATATGATATATCATATTTCAATTATATTTATAATTGAGATTTTATAAGAGTATTATTTATTAGTCGAATTAACATTTTACAGCCAAACAGTCTTCCTATGACACTGTTACTATATATGATCTGCCTTTAAAAAAATAGATTTAAAATTATTGCGTTAGTTTAATGCACCGACGCTGTAACCATGCACAACAGAAAGTTGTTAGTCGTGTGAGAATGACTGCCGAATGAATGCGGTGAGTCAGCAATCAGCAGATCCTAAACTAATGCCATGTTTTTGTCTGCACTTGATTGTAATTTTTTTTATTCATAATGCATTTTCCACGTTGATGCATGTCATTGTTGAATTCAGAAGATCTTTCAAAGTTTGCATGTGCTTTGTACGAAGGGCGTTGTAATTAACATTTAGAAGCAAGCGCCAAGCGGTCTTCCATCCTTATTTTTTCTATAATATAGGATTCACAACCCTTCATTAAATTTCCAACCACCAATGTATATATATTTTTAGAATAAAATAATATAATTAAATTGTATAGGTAAAACATGACCCTGCAGAGGGCACAATATACATCAATTAACCTCCCCACCAAATATCTAAGCTAACCTTTACTGTTGAATTTCTTGTTACTTAAACGGGGGTTTGAACCAAATACAGAAGAGATTTAATTTGAAGCTGACATTTGGAGGAGAAAGTACTCAGATATGTTTATCCATAATCAGTAATTGACTTTGATTTTAAAATGATTCTGTCTTTCTTTAAGTCCTTGGGATTCCATTTTGTCAATGCAAGAGAATATCCTTATATGTTAATTGGCTATTGTCATGGTTATAATAGTTCGATTACTTGAAATGATTGCAACACAAATTAAATTAATCCGTTTCTTTCTTTATCAGCTTGCGTACATGTGATCAACAGACAGCAATGCGTAGGTTCTTTTTTACCATTTTCTTATATACATGTTTTGTGGCAAAGTTAAAGATGATATCAAACTGAAACTCAACCCGTTTCCTCTATATGGTACCATACTTCCACTTCCTCAAAACTTCATTCCGATAATTTTGAAAGAAAATGTTTTCTAAAATATAAAAGATTTCTCCAAGGCCAAAAAAAAAAAAAAAAAAGTCACTTGAACTTCAGAATCTCATATCAATAATTTTCTATTAAAGTGAGTTGTTAATTGTTATGCTCTCATTATCAATATCTATGCTTTTATAGGTAACAAGACTGATTTAGGATTTTAAAGTTCACGTAGTATTTTTTTTTTTTGTCATTTTCCCTTTCTTCAACAGCCTGATAAAGAAATAAATTATATTGCTTTTACTGAAAGCAAAACTTTGTTTGAATGAAGGTGAAACCTCAATCAAGTTTACAGCCGTGAATTCAGTAGAGACATGATATTGGCGAGGGGCAGGCAAGCAGCTGAAGAGTTTTGGTTGTCAGATCCAACACTTGGCTACTTAAACCAATCTAAAGCCACTTACCAGAATCAGCACTACAAAGCCATAACTTGATTCTGGTTTGAGACCTCATACATATTTGCTCGCTTCAGCCTCTCCTTGCGGAGCCTCTCTAGTTCCTTGGTCATTTGCCAATGTTCTAGAGACAGGCTGGTCTCACCAAAGCTCAAGGACATAAGGCGGCCCATTGTTAGCAATCTATAGAGCGAAGAAAATAAAAACATAACAACTCAGTACAGTTATACTTCAAAAACAATTATTGCAATACAATCAAAACAGTCAGTCAGCAACCTGCTAAAATCTTGGGGATTCAAGCTCCTGTCTGCCCTTCTTGCTGCAACTAAATCATTTTCTACCACCTGAAAATTGAAACTAATGGATTCATATGCGATCTCACCGTAAAATCAGACTATGATCTATATGTCCCCGTCAAGCAAACTGGGGAATCCTAATAATGAAGGCACTTGGGCAATCAGCGTGACGCTTTACAATTAATGCTACAAGGGAGCGATCCCTTAAATCCCTATATTTAGATATAAATTATGAATCACATTAATGAATGGAGCTGTGATTTGGTGTTTGTCTTTCTATGATAACCAAGAGCAACACTAACCTAAATCGTTGACCTAGTTCATGAAAACTGTAGTCAGCAGGACTCATACCTTTTGCATTTCTGATTCGATAGTATGTGGCAGTAGGCTAACAGTAGCCAAATACCACCTCCAGGCTTCCACAGCTTCTGCAACTATAGCTTCAGATTGATTTACTGCAGAAGGTTGAAAAGGTACAATTACATCAGCTGGCAAGATATTTGATTTCCCCTCGGACAAAACTAACAGTTGGACATCAGCTGCCATCTCCATTTTATAGTACTTGAAATCATATTCCACCTGAAACATGAACTACCCATATGTCGGCTTCCAATACACGTTCAAAAAAGAAATTGCATACAAAAAACAACAGCGTTTCTAAACATCACAGTGAGTTGATACCGTCAAATACAGGGGACCAAAAAAAACTCACCTGCTGCAACTCCACGAAATTTTTCAGCAATCTTGCATTCTCCACACCCACAGAGTTGAGGGTTCCAGCTTCCAATTTTGTCTCATCAATAATTACGTGTGAACCTTCAGCTAGTTGCAGAACTCCAGTTACCAATCTGTGGCATAACATTCAACATCAAAATTTGTAAACATAAAGGTGATTAGAAGTACCTCATTCAGAAATCTTATAAATCCTGATCACCTGTTGTTATCATAATCCTTCCATGGCGCGAGTGAAGCAGTGTTAAGATATTCCACCGTGAGGGGTATACAACAACTGAAAGGCAATATATTCTTGATACTAGTGGTAAGTTGATTTCCGAATACTGACACTATTTCTTTGCTAAAACAAGTAAGATTCAGGGATAGCTTGCCCACAGCAACAGTGTCCACTCTAGCGTGCACCTGTTCAAGAACAGTCCATCATGCAAAAAGTTTCAAGAGTATTAGGATTGGAGTTGGAAGATATGAATTATGTAAAGGATAAAAATACAAATTAATAAATGTAACATTTACATAGGCATAAAACTGAACGAAATGTTGGGTTTAAAACTACATACCCGAGATAGGAGATGCAGCAACATGAAATGAGCTGCTAAATCATCATTTCCGAGAATAGCTGTGAGATGTCTTAACAGACCATTCCTCATCTCTTTAATCGAATCAGGCTTCAACTTCTCCGGTAATAACCTGTCAGCCCCAAGAATCCTCGCAGCGATCTCACGTTCTTAGGTTGGGGCCATGCTATCATGCTCTCCACCTTCATTGGATCTGCCTGGACACCTTGATCAGAGATTATGTGACCAAGGTATTCTATCCTTGGTTGAACAAAGCTACACTTTTTCAAGTTAATAACCAGATTGTTTTCCTGCAGAACAGCTAGCACCTTGTCTAGGTGGTCTAGGTGAGTGCTTATATCGCGGCTGTATATTAAGATATCGTCAAAGAATACAAGCACAAATTTTCTGAGGTAGCCACGAAATATTTCGTTCATCAATGCTTGGAAAGTGGAAGGGGCATTAGTAAGACCGAAGGGCATCACCTTAAACTCATAGTGTCCTTCATGTGTTCGGAAGGCTGTCTTGTGCTCATCTCCTTCCTTTATTCGAATCTGGTGGTAACCGGATTTTAAATCCAATTTAGAGAAAACAGCCGCTCCTTTAAGTTCATCCAATAGTTCGTCGATGGCCGGAATGGGAAATCTATCCGGCACCGTTATCTTATTCAATGCCCGATAGTCCACACAAAAGCGCCAACTCCCGTCTTTCTTCTTTACTAGCAAAACCGGGCTTGAGTAGGGGCTGGTGCTTGGCTGGACGATCCCCGCTTGAAGCATGTCCCGAATTAATCCTTCTATTTCTTTCTTTTGTGAGTGTGGATACCTGTACGGTCGGATATTAGGAGGTTGTTCCCCTGGCTTAATCACTATCGCATGATCCCTTGAACGTGGAGGAGGTAGCAATGTTGTGGATTTGCAGACCCCTGCAAATTTATTTAACAGCCTCTGGACCTCTGGAGTTACGGGTTGATTTTCTTCACATTCCTTCTCAAGAGTGAGACACTCCACCAAATAGCCCTGTCCCTTTTTTTTGACAGTCCTCATGATAGATTGTAGGGAGGCCTGAGTTCTGGACAACTTGGGATCCCCTCTCAAACATATCCTGTTGCTTTTCTTCCCAATCCGCATAGTCATCTGCCTCCAATTAACCTTGACATCTCCCAACGTACTTAGCCATTCAATGCCCAAAACAACGTCGACTCCCCATAACGGAAAAGGGTAGAAGGTCTCTACAATGTCGACCTTGACTTCACGTGAAGGGATTCCTTCTCACGGTGTACCCGTCTCTCGTGTGACCGTGCGCACTTCATCCTTTCTGATCCCTGGCCGGCTAAGGAGGTGCTCTGCGATAAAATTGTGGGTGGCGCTTCAAGAATAACCATTTGGTTCGCTAGTTCTGAACCTTCATCGTGTGATTGTTTTCTAGGCCAGAGAGTGAGTTCAAGGATAATTCCATCCTAGTGGTCGTAAGTCCATCAACTCCATCCCCCCGTTTCCACCGCGGCGGTTATTCGTCCGGGTCGACCAAAAATACCTGCAGATGTTTCTCTCGACACGTGTGAGCTGGGCCATACTTCTCGCCGCATTTGTAGCGAGAGGCGAAGCGAGCTCGCCGCCGGCGTGCCATCATCGGCGGCTATCACGTACGAGCTTCAGCTTCCGTGGTGTTTTCCTGCGTTTTCGGGTCGGATTTGGCGTTGTGGGATGGATGGGTCGTGGTCACGATCACTCACGGGTCACCTCGGGAGTAGCTCGGTTGGGCCGGGTACTTTCTAGGTCCGAGATTGCTGGCAGGTTTTAGGGTCCGAGTTCCTTTATCCAGCTCCAATATCCGGTTCTTGCTATCCACCCTGAGAGCCATCTTGATTAAGCCTTCCAAATCGGTCTCCTCGGCTAACTCAAGCTCAGCTTGTATGTCCGTCTTCAGGCCATAGAGAAACGCCCCCATCAGACATTCCTCTGGAGCATCCCGCAATGGAAAAGAAAAACGCTCGAATTCCTCTACATACTCAAGCACTGACCCTTCTTGCTTATTTGAGAAAAGTATCTTGTACTCTCCTCCTCGCTGAAAGCTATGGAAGCGCTCCAACACCTTGTGCTTAAACTCAGGCCAGTCGCTTAACGCACCTCGGGCCTCCTTCCACTGGTACCAGTGAAGGGCTCGGTTCTCGAGGCAGACTACCGCGGCTTCAAGCTTCTCTGTTTCTGGCACGTTGTTGATTCGGAAGTATCGTTCTACTCGACAGAACCATCCTATCGGATCATCCCCGTCGAACACAGGTAGTTCTAACTTTCGAAATCTTGTCGTTCCCTTTTCTTCTTCTGCGTGGCATCTACCTTCTCGTTTGCTCTGCGTTTGCTCTTCCTCTTGCTTGTTCCTTGGTCCATTCGTAAGAGCATCTCCTTCATCAAGTTCATCCCTCTGTCCACCTTCCTTGTTAGACTTGCCACAGATTCTCGTAAGTCTCTGATTTCATCCGCCATCTTCCGAGGATGTTGTGGCTCTGATACCAAATGATAGGAACCAGCCAATGAAATGAGCGAGATCAAATACATGGTTTGTTCAGAAAGGTGTTTATAATCAATGCATTACACTAGAATAGAGTTAGATACGATTCAAGATGCCGAATATACGATTAAAACTCCAATTCATTGAATGTTTTTCGTCTTTCATGTAGAAGATGAATAAATTGAAGCTAGTTCTTAAAAGACCGTACTTAAGTACACATGAGAGCTACCTCTATAATGGGGTTATTCTGAAGGAAGTCCTTAGCCGCAAGTTTCCTGTGAATGATACAATGAAGATATGGTGCCTAAACCATGGAAACAAAAATACAAGTTGTTGTTCAAAAAACCATACACAATGTTGCCAAAGATAAATTTAGACCGTATGGATACATAAAGGTAAATTTACCTTGCTGGCAGGTGAATGGGGCATAGGATCTTCGGAAAACGCATTTGAAAAATCAAAATCTTCATTTTCCACTTGAAACTCAGGACCCCAAGAAAGCACACCAACAAACTCGAAAACATCATTCAGCTTTAAGTCAGACTCCGGGCAATCATATATCTGACATGACAAAGGGAGGGGGGAAATCAAATAGAATTATGATAATTTGAAGAATTGGAAATAACAACGAATAAATCTCACGTCAATAAGTGAAAAAAAAAAAAAAAAAAAAAAAAATCCCGTAAGACAAAGAAAGGAGACTACTTTTTACCTTCACAAGACAAGGAGGTAAATTATCATCAGGATTAGGCACCAAACTTATACTAGAGCCAGGAGCCTCAAGCACAAGTCCCCGAGATTGAGAAGCACAGGAAGACTGTTCATCTGCTCTCTGGAACATAGAAGATCAAATCACATAAGGACCAACATAAAAGTTGCACCATTAGTTGTACTGTTAGGACTAACACGTTTTAGTTTAAATGTACTGGCAGACTTCCAACTTTTCATGGCACTTCGCCTCCAGCAAAACATAATATTAAGACTGCCCCTAACCTAAGTTTCAATTATTATTAATTTGAAAAAAACTTGACTTCCAATCACTTGAAGCAATCGATGAAGGGGAAAAATCTTGAACGATCATTTGACAGCGATGAAATTAAAAAATAATAGCAGAAGCATGATGAAAATTTTATATACCATTTTTTTGGTATTTGGAGCACCTTGAACCTCAATATCAGAAACCTGCAAATACAATACCCAGTCATTACTTGTTAGTGTCTGCATTTTGTCCAAAACCATAAATAGGTGAAATTCTTGTGTAAAAAAGTCACAAGTCAATATCGCAGTAACCTTTCACTACTCATAAGATGATAGTTCGTGGACAGTAAATTGAATCAAAAGACTCAAATAATACGAGAAAACATAAGGCCAGAAAATACAAGCATCTCCTCGCGATCAGGAGCTTCACGATCTACTCTCATCCGCTTTTCCCTTTGTTGGTATGCCCAATCCATTAATTTATTATTAAATGCTTCTGACGAAACTTCGGCCCACGCATTCAGTCCTGGGACCTAATACAAAGAAAAATAAATAAATAAGTAAAAAGTTAAACTCATAAAGCAAGTCATGATATTTCTCCGCAGTACTCATGCATTTGCATTTTTTCTCCACTTCTCACAATGATAGCTGAATATGGAGAATTCAACTTGTCAATGATACCACACAAGCAACACATCACCAAATTGTTCACGTGCTTGAGCTAAATTGTTAGAATTGGACCCAGCAAGAATATAGGTTGATGATATATTGAAAGAAAAAGGATAGCTTTTCTTCAGAGGAGTTAGTCCTAAAGTAGTTCTTGGCTAATGATACATATGAGCTATGTGAGATGAAATACTAACCCTCTCTTTGGATTGAGAGCGAGGGGAGAAAAAAAAAAAAAAAAAAATTTGGGGGGGGGGGCTCCCAAAAATAGTAACTTTTTTTACCATTTATTTATGGAGTTTTCAAACCTAATATTCCCTCCCCTATTTTCCCCCGCTTTTCTCTCCACCATAAGTTTTTTTCCCTCTCATACTATCTTACACATTCACACAAAAACTTTCATGTCATTGGTGTAAGAATACGGTAATTCTAAACAACTCACTGGAACACAGTATAATAGCCGGCGTTCCCAGATCCGCGTATCTGCTGAGGAGCTCATGGGACAATGTGAAGCATCCCTAAACTTGTTGGTCCTCCACACTGAACCATCCTTTAATAAAAAACAGGGGCATGTTCGTCAGAAGAAAACTAAATGTTTGAAGTTGACTCCAAAATTTGCGCGGATCACAGTTGGAAATACCTTATAAGCCCCAACATAAAATTCATTTCCAAGCATGTCCTGTATCATTCCACGGAATCGAACTAGAGTATTGGGTTGTGCCCATCTGACTGTGGCGGGAGTCAGAAACGGAACCTAAAATACACACAGCCACATGAAGCATTAATAAATATTCAATATATTAGAGAAGGCACATCTAAATCTAACAAAAGAAAATCACTGTGACTTATTATCTATACAAAAAAACCGATGTCCTTTCATTGAAAAGCAATGGGTTTGCATCAGAAAGGCGTCTTATAAGTTCTTCTTATGCAACGGAAGAATTCACTTCTGTTTACTTAAAACAAGCCAATGCATGGCTCTAAACATAATGCGACCAACACATTCGGGAAAAAGAAGGAAAACGCGTCAATTACGATTAAGGCCTGGAAGAGTGGAGCGGACTTAACCTGAGAAAGACCGCCCTGTTCAGCGAGGAAGTGGCGGAAGAGATCGACAGCGCCCCAATCCTTGCCGTCAAGAGAGGCAGGATCGGACCCCGACGCTAACGCCTTCTCGAATGTTATTCTGACGGCACCGAGAGGGTTCACCAGAAAATCGTACGCCGGACCTACCATTTGAGCTGGCTCGTCAATTGTTCCCAGTCTCCCACTGTGCCAAACGGAGGAACCGGACCAACGTTCCCGCCAAATGGAACTTTAAATGTCTTTTTCCCGCCAAATCGTTGTGATCGGTTCGCTCCCGCCGTTTTTGGCCAACGGTTCTCTACCCGTCTCCCGCCATTATTAGCGTTAGTCTAGGCCTTGGGCTTGTGATTCGCAGGAAAAATTAGGGCTTGGGCTTCCATACAAAGTTGAAAACAGAACTACTTGCTTTTTTGTAAAGAAAACCCCTGTTGAGTGTTTTTTTCACAGAAATAGTGCCTTGATTAACGTTAAAATGACATTTTTATGTCAAATAAAACAAGACAGACGGAGTAAGTTGTATCAGTAAATAATATAAGGGATTAAAAAACCAATTATTTCATTTGAACAATATTTCTCCGCCACATTTTTAAGTTGTTAAATAAAGTTCAGTTCCTCCGTTGAAATGCATTCTACAGTTCAGCCTACTCTGAAAGCATTAAATAATTCAGTATATTTATTGAAAATGAAGCCAGCGCAATAATGCATATTTGCAGTCGTTTTTTTCAAAAAAAAATTATTTGAAAGAATTCACTTGCCAGCGCAATAATGTATCATGTTTTCCATTGGCCTCTCTCAGTCAATACATATATATACCAAATTCTGTACATTTGCCTATGCTGTTCATTATATTGTATATTATCTCATGGTTCGTTTTAATCGGGTTCTCTATTGCGGTGCTTCATTTTGGTAATTATAGCCAATGTCACAAGTGTCGCTATAAAAAGACGTTTAATTTTGGTATATATAGAACACAATACAAAAGCAAAACATTGGATACGTAATTGTAAAATGAAGGGTAAATTGGGGTAACGGGCAAGGGGATTGGATCATCGGGAGAACAATCTGGTGAAGAAGTTGCCGGATTTGGAACTGTCTAAGCAAGCCACATGAACATATCTTCCAAACTTGTCCACCTGCCTTGCCTCACCTTTCGTATCCTTTCTGCAAATCTTGCAAGTTTTGTCAACCCATCCCTCTTCTACGTAATCCCCATCCACTGCAACCATTCACTTGAACATGTCAGAATTCAAATTCGCACCACAAAACAAGTGGTGGAATGATATTACTCACCTTCAACATACGATTTGAAGAAATCCTTGTATGTGCCACCAATTTTCCTCCTAAGAGCTCCATACTTTGATCAAAGAAACAAAGAGTTCAGCTAGGAAGACGCAAGTATTTTGAAGAGTTGGAATATTCATGTATACCTGTTCCCTGCTCATCCTCTCTCCTGAACTTGTGGCCTCTCTGGCATCTTCGAGAAGCAGCGCATCCTCGGCGGATCTCACCTGGGAGAAATCCAGAGCTTCAGTGATGCTAGAGAACAGAGATTTCTTGCTGGACTTGGGTTCTTCCTTGTCTAGTTTTGCCGAAACTGAGAATTGGAAGCTTTTGTTGAGCCTCTGATGAGAAGAGATCCGAACAGGCCCACCATTGGAGAGGAAGGCAGAGGAAGGAGGGTTCAAGGATAGAGTGGGCACACCCATTTGTAGCTTGTTTTAGGAAAACTCAAGGCACGCTGTATCAGCCTGAGTTGCTTATATGTAGTTTGGCAAGTGGGGGGTGTCTTCTTCTGATTCAGCCTCATCATGGCTTCTTCATTTCTCCGGCGCCCTGCCACCACTCGCAATATCTGGTGGTGGTTAGCTGACTATGTGGCACCTTGGCGCACACTCAAAATGAGAGGAACTCTTTCTTTTGCTTTTGCGTGACTTTATTGCCACTTAATTATCTTACAATTAAATAGGTATAGATTTTGAATTTTATTATGTAAAATCTGTAGATATTTTAAATCTATTTGATTTGTTTTATATATTTTCCCCGAAATCTAATATTGAGCATAAAAAGTAATCTCTCTACAAAATTTATTCATATATTTTTTATTTTGTAAATAATAAATCCAAAATTTGTTTACTAACCAATTTTTTAAAAATATTTCAGTTAATTGGGTATCACTTCAGTGTTTAATATTAGCCCTATTCAAGTTTTCGGTTATTTCGATTATTCTTTCAAGTTTTCGGTTATTTCAGTTTCGGTAGCACATGGGCTTGCAAAGAATAATCCTCTACTCTGACTCACTCAATGCCATCAACACTCTTACGAGACACTGTTGCACCGACCATCCACTAAGAGACATCATTGGAGAGATTACGGATCTACTCTTCTGAGATTGGGAAGTAGAACTCCATTATACTTCAAGGAATAACATATCGTGTGCTGACTATATAGCCAAACGAGGTCATGATGCTCCTGAAGATGCGGATGTTGTGTTAACCCCGACAGTTCCCAGAGGTTGCCTTGATATGATCTTGAATGATCAATTGGCGTGCCGCCATTAGTTTATTTTCATGTTGTTGTATTAAGGGTTAGATCCTCGAGGTCTACCCCTAACTCTCTCTCAAGCTTCGGCTTGCCGTTATTAATCAAAAAAAAAAAAAAACCAAATGCTCACCCTTAATTAAGTCTAGGGTTTTGTGGAAAGAAAAGTGATGCCCCATATGACGACTGTCGCTATTTCAGCCCTTTGAGATCATGCTCATCAGTCTTGCGCGACCATTGGTTCTTCCAAGGCAGTTCCGCCACCACAGTAACAGCTCCCACTTATGCACCCTCCTCACTTCCAACCACGCTCAATCCATGACATGATAATTCGTTAGTGAACCGCGAGAATGCTCATATTATTGCATTGTGTTTGCAGGAGGGAAGCAAGGTTCCCGCGAATTAAGATCCTTCCATAATATCACAAAAGCATTCAAAACTTTGAATGGGTCCAAAGTTGGAACGGGAGAAATACAGTATGGAGGACCAAAAAATAAAGGAGCCACTTTTGGAGTGATGAATTGGTGTTTCAAAATCAACAGAAAGGGAATAAGGATTCCATGGGAAATAAGGTTTCAAGTAAACAAATTATACTAATTCGGAACAGTTATAAATCCTCCATAAACTAAACCAGACAACAAAGGGGAAATCCCTAAAGATCAGCCAGCAGTGAAGTTTACCATATTATATAGGAAAAACAAAATAACTGAAACTCAAGAATAGCTTTTAGGCACGGGCGGGAGCTCCCACTCCAGCAGGACGAGGTCCTTGCCCAGGTTGACCAGGCCTTGGTTGATCATCCTGAAAATCAACCATATATTCATATCAAATTATAACATGGTTCATAAAAAGCTTGAGCACGAATTATAAAAACAATCTCATAGCCTGATACTTTATACAAAAGCAAAAATAAAAGGGCACAAATAATTCCAATATTTCAAAATGGCGAATGACTCAATTTGCACCAAATGAATTGCTGCAATAAATTCAATTACTGCAGAGATAACTGAATCTGAAATTCAAAAGATAGGGGAAACAAAAAGAAAAATGAGCTGTCAATCCCATTTATAGTAAACAACATTGTTTAAGTCAACAAGCTAGACAACATTGAACTAGAGACTCTGCGAAAAGTAGCACTATCAGGAACAATATCTAAATAACTAGATTTAAATCCCACTAAAAAACCACTACGATAACATTTTGTAAATCAACGCATCAATGAGCTCACACTTGTAGAAGTGGATGAACTTATAAATGGGCTGTTTTAGCTTAAATCATAAAACACTCGGGGGAATTTTCATGATCAACAGGTTAATAAGATAGAGCAGAATAAATACAAATTAAATTATCAGTTAATTAGGGTCGTATCTTCCTCAAGTGATTCCAGAATTACAAAGTGCTTCATGAGTAAATTCATATTCAACAGCCATTTCAGTGAGATATGGTGCAAGGCCACAAAATTCATAAAACATAAACATAAACAGGAGAATGTCGTAATAAATTGACATACCCTGCGCCTGATAAAGCGCTGTGGGGGTTCACGGTTCCTCCTATTTGTGCGAGATCGAACCCTCACAACATGGGAGTGAATTGCGCAGGACACGCAATACTGCATCTTAACATACAGCTTGGGGAGCGTGTATTCTGCATACAGTTAAGTACAATATTAAGGCTTATGCGAAGGAATGGATAATGTATACATACATATTTGAGGGGAAAAAAACCAAAAAGTAGAAAATATTACGCTCATATACACAGGCTTCCTGAACATCCCTAACTGCAGCCTGCTCAACAATGTTCCTCACAAGAAACCTTTTAATTGCCTTGTCCTATATTTTTTCCCCCGCAAATCACAAAATTAAAATTAAAACCATGAATTTCAAATAAAAATGCATAGCCTATAGAAAAAAACAAAGGTCAGAAACAAGTCCAAGCCAAGAAACAGAGGTAGGAGACTTGACAACAAAGAACAACAATTTAAGAATAGCGTTGGAATGCAATACCTTGGGGCAACATTTGCCACAGTTGGAGCATCGAATGAATTTAACGTGTCCGCGGCCATTCTTGTTGCGACCCCCGTTCCTTCTCTTAAAAGGCTGCAAAAGGATTAAAGAAAAAAAAAGTAAGAGGGAAGTACATGAACGAAAAGAAATAACGAAAATCAAGAGAAATTGAAAGCTAACAGTCCGAAAGAAGAAGCTTTGGACAAGAAACAACCATGGCTGAATGGGATCTGAAGCTTGTAGCCGCGGCGCCTCCGACTACTGGCGTGCAGAAGACGAGCGAGAGTGATAATCTTTAGGTTTAAGTTTGGCGCAAGTCGGATTTTATATGGGCCCAATCCTATTTCACAAGCCTTTTTCCTTAATGGAATTACAGCCCAATCACAGAATTAGAAGCCTTTATTTTTATTCATAAAAAAGAAGAAGAAACCTTTATTTTTAAGGGAGAATCTTATATAAAGGCGGTTGAATTACTTAAATTCTAATTAGGGTTACTAAATTTAACAAATTATTAATTAGGTTACATGATACGATTAGAGATTTAGAAATTGGACCAAATTACGTTTATATCCTTTAATTATTAAAAAAAAAAAAAAGAAGAAGCTAAATTGTAACCTAACAATATTATTGTAACGAGTGCAATCTTCCTCCTCTCCTCGTCTACTTCCACGGCGGAGCCTTTATCATCGAAACCACCTTCGCCGCACAGTACCACAACTTCGTCGAATGGTTTGAAGGAGAGAGGGTGGTACTACAAGGAAGTGGTTTCTTTTGCTCATGGAAAAAAATTAAAATTATCTTTTCACAGGCGGCGGAGAAGGAAAAAATTTAAAGAAATTCTCATTAATTTTTAATATTCTCACGAAATACTGACCTGTGTTTCATTTGTTCAATCCGACCTGTGAAAATGTCGCCGTAATGCTCAACACTATCGTCTCTTGGTATGAGAATTATCATTAAGCAGTAGTTTCTTAGCTTTTTTTTCACTTGCCTTTTTCTCCCTGATCTCTTCTTTATTACCGTGTTTAACTTTGATGGAGAAGATCATGTCAATTGATCATAGCTGTGTGTTCTTGTTGATTGATCGACATGATCTTCTTGATCTCAGGGCGCACTAGAGAGACAAGTGGAACATCTGGCTTTTCTTTTCCTATTTTCTTTTATGGTTAAGGGTATTATTGAAAAATAACCAACATTTAAATATCCTATATTAGGTCATTGACCCAATTTAAGATTTATTGAGTTTACTAGTTTTATATGGGATTTTCCTATTTTAACCGTCTTTATATGAGATTCTCCCTATTTTTAAGGTCCTGGTCTCTTACTTTATTGTTTTCACGTTTTTCCCCAGTTAATTTTCTTTCTTTGGATCAATATTAAATCAAATCAAACCAAAATCAAGTCATCAAAAGAAAATTATTTAACACTCTCCGGTCCTTGTCCTTGATATACGATATATTTGTGGGGTTGATCTTAGTCTTAAATATAAGACATAATTTTTTATTTATCAATCTTTTTCTAATTTACCTCTATTGATCTCCCTTAATAATAATTAAGGAGGAGAGTGAATAATGAAATAAATGAAGATGATTATGATATTTTAGGAAATACATGTCATATTAAATAATCTAACTAACTTCTTTAATATCATTAAATTAGGTAAATATATCTTATATTAAAGCAGAAAAGTTTGAAGGAGTCTAGTGTCTAATATTTTGTAGGCTTCATCGTATAACCCTATATATATTGACACATTCTGATTTACTTTAGCCCTTGATGCCCCGTGTACTTTGTAAGTTTTTGAGGTATGGAGAAATAAAAGGAAAGGCTCTCGAAATTTGTAGTTCTTGCATGAAATGCTTTATCATTAGTTTCAATGTCAACTGGGAATAATCATTTATTATTTGAGAGAGAATATATATTTTTAAAAATTATCTGTAGGTCAATACTTCAATGATAATCCATCAATTAAATCAAAATTAAAAACAGATATATCTCTGAAAAAAAAATCAAATTTTGAATTTTCATTTTTATATTAAATTAAAATTAACACTAGAATGGCTTCGTCCTTGATAACTGTTAAGCCATAAAAAAAATAAACGATGATCAAGATAAATTATCACATTACCGCGCAAACAAGATTGAGAGGGGGAAAAAAATACTAAGACCAAAGAAATTTACAATTACGTGAGTGTTGGTAACCAAAGAGAGATTCTAACGATCGATTATTCTCATGAGCAATACTTATAAAATATTCAAGACAAAGAAATGAAGAACATCTTCGGGGAAAAAAAACCTTGGATAACACAACTACAGGAATTGGAATACATACAATAAAGAGATATCCATGTATCTGTTCATGAACAAGCATGGCTATATATTGATAAGCGACTGTGTACTTTCGAATTCCAATTTGAATTTGGTATAAACCCTTTGTAAGGACTGTGCACTTACTGCCTTTGATGATCTCAAAAGTCCAACCATAAATTAAGGCGAACTAGTCCTTGTCTTTGCCCCATGCAGGGGCCTTTTGTCCCCCAGAATTGGTCAAAGCCGCGTTTCCATTTTCCACATTAAGCAGAGCATCTGAATCACCTTCACTTGCCTGCATTAGTTCCCATCAAACTCAGCAATCACAAACCACGTTCGACCGAGATAACAAGAGAAATGCCACACTAATTATATGAAAACAAACCTGGGACGCTTCAACTGTAGCTTCTGCAGCTTTTTGCTGATTCTCATGAGTGCAATAGTACGAATACAAAATCATCCCGATCAGAGCTATCAAAATCCCCAGGATGTTCCTCCAGCTGACTGGATCATGAAGCAAAACATAGCCAAAAGCCAATACGAGGCATGTCTTCAAGTGTCCAAGAACCTGATAAGTTACTGGAGACGTCTTCCCAATCACGAGAAAGGTGCTAAAATTTACTGAGATGGAGATGAGGCAGGAAAGAACGATGAAAAACTGCAATGCAAACGTGACAGAAAAGGACATATCAAAACAAGAGTTGGACAGCAAAATTAACCTCATTAAAAAAAGAAAGTGTAAAACTCTCACCATCACTTGCGTTGTGTAGTCGAAAGCAAATACATTTCGGTTGGTCAAAAGTTTGTCCATATATGGACCAGAGATCAATAAAGTGCCCGCTTGATATGGACACGATTGGTACAGCAACTGGGTGGACGAAACCTTGTACTTCTTCTGGATGGTATTTGTCATCTAAAGGCGCCAAATTAAGTTCTTAACAAGATACAAGATAAAAGGTCTGTGATTTAAAGAAAAAGGCAGCGAAATGATAATCTTTCTCACGCTTCAAGGTTCACCAAGAATAATATCCTCCTTAATGATGCTCAAACAAGGCATGAGAATCTGTTGACAGGTAAAATAGTGAGAGATCTATTCCAGGCTAATGTGGATTTCATATATGCAAAGAGATTCACATTTTAACTAAGATCCAAAGAGAATAGGAGCGCATTAGATGACAAATCTTTCTCAAAGTGGTTAACGTCATAGTTGTCTTGATTCTTGAAGAAAATTTTTACAAGATTAAGAATCGTAGTGTATGAACTACCGCAAAACAGATTCAAAATTTAGTCCCCTAGTTTTAAGCTTTTTAATCATTTCATTTAATCGATGACAAAAATATCTCAGCTATGCTAAAAACTTGACTAAGAAAAATTGATTTTCCAAAAGGATACAATCTGAGCAACGCATGTTGTAATCACTGCAAGAAGAGATAGGAAAGAGCCCAAAGCATTGAGCTGCAAGTCAGTGACTGTTGCAATCCCAACACCTAGAAGGAGGATAACCAGGGAAAGTTGAATTCTTTTACTGCAATCAAGGTAAAAGGAAATTAAGACAAAAATTAATACATATTACTACAATTTATGCAAATGCATCAAGGGCAACTTCACTTGAGCAAATAAAATGTAATGGAATGTTATTGTAGCTCGCATCAAAACAATGTTCCAGAGATCAGTAATGCCACGTGGCAAAAATGGCACTTGACATGTAGAAAAATAACGTACGACTTGAAATTTGAGTAACAAGAATAAGAATAGAGAACAGAAAGAGGACATTAAAGGAAAAGGTAGGTTCATGAGACAACACATCTTTCATAGACCTAAAATAAATTAATTACAGGAAGCTAGACGGGACCTGAATCTCTTCCCCAGGAAAAGGGTCTCCAGCAGGACAGTGCATGGAATAATAGCCAACTTGGTCATCTGAATTAGAATCGACCCATTCAGAACACCTTAAAGAACAGATTAAACATTAAGATATAAATTATGTATATGAGAAAAACAGAATTTTACCTGATAAAAGCCAACAGAATTGAACCCCAGGCTCAAATTTAAAAGTCCAATTGAGATGCCATTAAGAATCCCAAATCCCATTACAGCTTTCTGCTCAAAAGGTTTGTGCTCAAAGAATCTCAATTTTAGTGCCACGTGAAGAGAACAAAATGTGACAAGCAGATGCCAGCTTGTCAAAGTTGTAGCTGCATGTGTAGCAGATAATGCACATAACGAACATTAAAAGGGCAAGCTCAAATTTAACATAGAAAGGAACTAAGCAGAGCCTTTAGCAGATAAGTCATGTGATAAACTCGCCTTTCATTACTGGACTGAAAATATGTAAAATAATAGAATTATAACAGAATGTTTCTGATTCACATAATGATCTAATTAGTGTTAGCGAGGCAAGCAGGTTCAAACCCTGACTTGATTTTTTTTTTTTTTTTTTTTTTTGGGGGGGGGGGGGGGGGGAGATTTACTTCAACTTACGAAGTACTATTAATTTACAATGAGAGATAACAGAAGACCGCCTCACCTTCCCATGAATGATGTCTTATGAATAATAAATTACAGAAACAAAAGCTTTAAAAAAAAAAACTATAGGTCAAAACTGACAAATCCAACCGACAGCAATAATTGTGGTGCTGCCAGGTTGGTGGTTGGATTAGTTGCGCAGGCCATTGGTATTAAAATATCTTGAAGCTGAACCGGAGGAGAATACGGAAGCAGCATGTACAATAAGGAATTTCCGATTTCCAGCAAAATTGTGGAGGGGATATAAAATGGAACAAGCAAAAAGGTAAAGTTGTTCCAAACCCTCGTTTCTATGGTTCAAACGGATATTACAACAACAGAAATTAGTCTCCTATTCTTGTCATCAAAAGGTTTGATCAAACATTATTTTAATTGAAAATCAAATCACGGTAAAGCACAAATGAAATAGAGCAAACACGGCTGCAGCCTGCAGCCATCATAGATGATCCGAAAATTGACGAACTACGGCAAAGTAGACAACGATGTTTATTTTGCAACTACTAGAGTTTTGTGAGCATACCAAAAATGAAGCGCAGTGAGCTCATTAGCGCCTTATTGCAAACTACAATAGACACTGATGACACCACCGATAGTGACAACGCCCCGATAGTTCCCAGCTGAAATCGTTCTCCCTCACCCATCTCTGTCCTTGCTCCAACAGCCTTATGACAATACAAAAGTTCAAAAACTGCCAAATTCAAAACGTCAAAAAAGAAGTCAAAGAACAAGACAATAACAAGAGAAAGACATTCAAGCAAAAAACGTAATAGAGTCAACAGCGGCAGGATTAGCCATAACCAGAAAGCAAAGCAACTACTTGATCCAGAAAGCAACTAGGAGAACTTACAAAAGGTAGAAACTGAGGGGTGAAACTGCAAGTGGGCGACGGGAGAAGCGTGGAATCCAGCGAATTGCAAGAAACGCGCTTAGAATCTTAGATCCAATGATTATAATCTAGATGGTTTTAGTTCATGAAAGTCGCCGTAGCAAGGCTATCAGGAATCGAAAAGCTAAACAAACAAGTTAATACCAAATGGAGTTCTGTGGAATGGACTTGCAGAGCAAATCTAAAAACTATTGGAGAACAGAAATTCGATTTTGACTTGTTCCAAATTGCTGGCGTGAGAGTATAGGAAGAGAAGGAAGTTTGTCATCGTTCCCGAAGTGAGAAGATCAGGAATTGAACTTGAAAGCTGAAATGGGTAGGCAGCAACAGAGAGGAACGTGACAAGTACAGGAAGAGAGGTAGGAGAGACATGGAAAGGTCAAAATATATATCGAAGAAGAATGGCATATGGCCGAGACTTGGGGTCCGATTCCAACAGGCAACAGCAAAGGTGGATGAAATCCCACCCGGTAATTATCTCTCTCGCCAGTCAAAACTATGTCTTTATTTGTCAAACTAATCATGCTTTGCGGGGAATTGATTGACCCAAAAGAAAAAAAAAGTGTAGTGGTGAATTGACTGGGGCATTGATATTTGTGGTTTATTATGGATATGGATTTATGGCTAACTGGTGGAGTGTTGGCATGAAGTGTTGTCAAATTTATAAGTTGACTTTCTAAATTTATCTTTTTTTACGTTTTATTTTATAAAAATGAGTCAAGTTAGTAGTAAACTTGTGTTAGTATAAACTCGATTAAACTCACGGGTTTATACACTGTAGAGTTTACCGTTTTTATCTTTCTAGTTTATAAAATTGTGTTAACTTACTCTTAAATTCATGTTAACTTTTTTATTTGATCATGCTCAATTCGTGGTTTTATATAGAAATTTTGTAGAAATTTCTTTATTAAATATGATAAATGATGAATGTTGATGGATTTAATTTCAATTATTTCGATTTAAAATATATTTAAATCAAATTATTGTCATTTTTATATTTTAATTATTTAATTATACACTAATAATACCTATTTAATAATAAAAGTAAATTCTTATGAGTTTACGATTCGAGTTCACGATACGAGTTTATGTCACTGTTACAAGTTTGCTTAAACTCGTGAGTTTAACAACCTTGCTCGTATGCTTTTGTTAAAATTTTATGTTATTGATAAATATGTTGGTTTTACTGAAATAGCCCATTTGAAGTGCTTATTTTTCTAAGAAAAGGGAAAATGATATATTGACAAATTATAGAAAGTTACTGTTACGGACCTGCATTAGGCCTAACACGCTGATAGCCCAACTATGGGAACATCAACTATCAAGGCTCACCTATAATATAGGGAGATCCTATCCAGCAATGATATAGGAGTATCCGGATCAATATCTGGTAGATACAGCGCTAGATATTGACTCAAGGCAAACCCTATAAATACAAAGGTCAAATTCTAAGGTGCACACGTTCTAACTCAATACTATTTACATTCCGCCACACTATGCACACACACCACCCCCTTTGACGAGAGCCTAGTTTGTGCACAGTAATCCCACGCTCTCCTGGATATCTCCTCTATAGATACTCAGCCAGAGCCTATCGATTCAATATCAAAGCATCAGCCCTAAACTGGACATTTGTGTTCTACATCAGAACAATTACATTTGAAGTTCATGATATAAGCAGATGATATAGATTTTGTTTAACAAAACACGTTTTATAAATTATAAATAATATAACTTATTTAAGTGTTATCCATGAACATGTAATTTTTCAAAAACACTAACCAGTGGTGGAAAAAAAAAAAAAAAAAATAGCCGGGCCAAAAATAAACATATTGAACTATTTCCTTGAATTCTTATTATAAGACATTAACTAATAAATATATTTGGTCATTTTTATAAGGCACTTGCTTATTTCCAAATAGTATTAAATATTTTTTCCATGTATACTCATAATTTTAAAAGTAGTGAGTGAGTGTAATAATTAATGAAAATTAATTATTACTTAATAAAAATTAATTATTACTCTCTTTTTTTCGAGAAGAAAAAGAGTAATAATTAATATGATATTAGGGTTTAGTATAATTAATAGGGATAATATTAAAAATTACTTAAATTTTAGGACAAATTTAATAACTTTAATTGTTTTTATTGACTTATGAGAATTGTTAGTTAGTTTCTTAAATAAAGACTAGAGGGATTATTTACTAAATAGTATCAAATAACCTTGAAAATACAAATAAATAATAATCGATAATTATAAATCAAAACAATATATAAGATGATACTAACCTTTTCGGTATCTCAAACAAAAATTTTACTTTACTCTCTGACCAAATAAGTAATGAAACAAACATTATCCTTACAGATAAGATAAAAAATTAGCCGGGGCCAAATTTGTGGCCAAATAAAATATCATATAATAAATACATCTATATACTAACAAATTTTATAAGATCAGTGGGGTGAGTTAGGTCCATCACTATGTTCCGCCATTGACGCTAACGATTGTGTTTTATATTGTAGAGATAAGTTTTAAATTTGTTCCTAAACTTTTTTCAAGAGCATTGTTACCTTGAAAATGTTTTGAGGGTTAATGTCACTTTGAAAGTTTTAAAGTGTAGCAATAGTGCCCAATACTATTAAAAAACCAACATTAACAATTAAAAAATTGATATTAACTATTAATTTTTTAACGAAAAAGAGCAATATTACTCAATTTTAACACTTCCGAAACTGTATTAAACTTAAGAAACTTTTAGGGTTAAATGTCTAATTTGCCCCGGAAGTTTTGATAAGGGGCACTCAGCACTCGGAAGTTTTTTTGGTACCAAATTTACCCTGGAAGTATGAAAAAGGTAACAAATTTGCCCTGGAAGTATGAAAAATGTAGCAAATTTGTCCATCCGTTAATTTTGACCGTTATGTTTAACTGAGTGTACATGTGGCATGCCAACCCAATAAGAGTTAAGTATCATTTTTGGCCCGGAAGTTTTCGAGAGCAAGTTTGCCCTGGAAGTTTCACTAAAGAGCAATTTTACCCTAGAAGTTTACAAAACGTATCAATTTTGCCCTTCTTTCCCACATATTAAATTTGACTATTAAATCAGTCAAAGACCACACATGTCATATATTGAAAAGGTTGAACTTGGAGTCAGAGAAGGAGATCCTTGAGATGTTGATCTCAAGGCAGCTAGAATTTGTGAAGTCGAACTGGTCACAAGAAACATCACTTATGATCTAAGCAAATGATTAGTCTATACAAACGTAAATATTATCACTATATTGATTTGTTTTATTGAACCATTTTTTGGAACAATTCATTTCTCATTTTGCGTTTCATTTGCTTAGATCATAAGTGATACTTCCTCTGGGTTGAACGACAGACCTTTCAGTCCCTGTGACCAGTTCGGCTTCACAAATTCTGACCGCCTTGAGCTCAACATCTCAAGGATCTCCTACTCTGACTCCAAGTTCGACCTTTTCAAGGCATGACATGTGTGGTCTTTAACTGATTTAATAGTCAAATTTAATATTAGGAGAAAGAAGAGCAAAATTGCTACTTTTGTAAACTTCCAGGGCAAAATTGCTCCTTAGTGAAAACTTCCGGGGCAAAATAGCTCCTCAGTGAAAACTTCCAGGACAAAAATGATACTTAACTCTTATTCGGGTTGATGAGGGGCATGCCGCGTGTCATGAGGTGGCATGCCACGTGTACACTCAGTCAAACTTAACTATCAAAATTAACGGAGGGGCAAATTTGCTACCTTTTTCATACTTATGGGGCAAATTTGATACAAAAAAAACTTTCGGGTGCTGAGTGCCCCCTTATCAAAACTTCCGGAACAAATTAGGCATTTAACCCAAACTTTTAGGGTAATATTGTTTTTCAATAAAAACTTTCATAATAAATTTTCACCTTACCACTATATTCTAGAACCCCAAGTTTATGTTGACTCCAATTTTTTTAATTGAAATATACTAAATATACTTAATATATTTTTTTAACAATAAAGCTTTGTAAAAACGTAAAAAAAAAATTAAAAAATTAAAAATGACACGGAATTAATTATACTTGAGAATTTTTTTAATATATATATAATGGGATAGTGAAAAGACCCTTTCTCACAAATAAAAATTAACCATAATATTTTCTTAAAATTAGATTAGCAGGTAATTATAGAAAACCCTTTTTCTTTTCAATACACACACCTCGGAGTCCAGGGCACAAATTTTGCCCACAAACCCATGTAACACCCCAATTTCTAACAGTTATAATAACTTAAAATTTAAATGGTTTTCATAAAAGAAATCATAGAGTTTTATTATTAGATATATTTTGATTCCGATGATGAATTAAAAAATTTAAAATATAATCTAATATAACTAACTCCTAGATTCTTGGATCTAATCTTGACTAATCTAATAATACTATTTACAAAATAATATGATTACTACAAGTAACAATATAACATTATTAATTTATTTTTATTATTATTATTTCTAAAAATCCGAGGTATTACAACCCATTACAGGAAATTCATGACTCAGAGCACAATTATCGAACAGGAGATTTTATAGCCCACAAGTCATACAACACGAACCCCACAACAAAGGATCTTCACAAAACATTGTTCGCACAAGATAGGAAAGTGGATCCACTATAATTTGATAGTGTATAAAACAAGGCATTCGGAAAATCAACAGTTATCAAAAAGTAGTTAATGTAGTATTTCAAAAATATGAGGGCCCTATGATGGCAATATATAAATCAATACAACACTAATACCCAAAAAGAGGCCTACAAGTTTCATGACGTCTATGCCTCTGGCTACTTCCCTTGTCCCCTAGTAAGGTTAGAGGTCTCATATGAAAAATTTAATATTGGCGGGGTGAGACATAAAGTCCCCGTAACCGAAATTAATTTATCAAATATGCAGGAAAGGATTGCAAGTCAGAGAAGCAGATTTGTCATCATAATTAAAATATCAATAATAATTAAATAATACATAATAATTAACAATATTTAAAACCATCCCCACTCATCTATCCTCGCTCCTCTTTATATCTTACGGACGTGGTATGACCTATCGGTGCTAGTATGCCGGCCAAGGTTAGCTAGTCACTTCAAGAATCTTGTCCCCTCCCATGTCACCATCAATATACCGTAACGTAGGGGAGGTGTCCGCCCAAAACACTCAACTCAAATTTCGGGCCGGGAATGAGAGAGCCGATGGGCACAATTTCATCCTCAATCTCTTCCACACAACCCAACATATCCCACAAATGAAGAAATAATATAATATTAAAATTTTCAACAACATTTATTAAACTAATATTCCATATACATCATCTCACAACAAACATTATAACCATCACAACAATAACAACCCATAAAAAATATTCATTTAAATACAGATTGGAAAAATACATTGCTTTTGAAATAATTTCATATTCAAATATACATATAATTTTTCAAACACATACAAGTAGTGGATATGAAAGTAAGACTTAGAAAAACATCTTACAGCAAAAAACAAGCATATAAAATAAATTAACCCGGTTACCTCAATTCCAAGCTTAACCTTAGCTCAAGGAACACAATCCACACAATCGTCGATCACAAGAAAGCTCTACATTATCATAATTATAACTTATAACTTCCTTAAAAACACAAATAAATTATTACTGTCACAAAAATTGAAAATGACATTTTGGGTTTAAATTTTAAAAAGGACTATTTTGTTCTTAATTTTTTTTTTCACAATGACACTTTAGTCCCACAATTCCAAAAATTACAATTTGGTCCTTCAGATATAAAAACTAAACCTATAGATATTCCTATATAGTGATAATATATACATATATATTTTACAAAGTAAAACTTTTAGAAAAGTATATATATATACAGTAAGCTAATGCATGACCACGTGTATATATATACACTACTTTATTAATCTCATTCTCTTTCTTTCTATTAGGTTTAGCAAGGTGTTCCCTTTTGTATATTTATGCCTTTAGTTTTTCCCCCCCTACATGCAGCGATAGCATATGTATATATATACTATCATGCTTTCTCCTTAATTTCTTATGTGTAGCGATATACTTATACGAGACAAAAAGTTTTTAAGGTTTTTTTTGTTATATATATTATATATATATATATATTAAACAAAAACCAAGTTTATTTCTCCAACCAGTTATATGCATAAGAAAGCAAAGTTTTTCCTATACTTCCAGGTACACAACATGCACATATATAATATAGTAAGGTTTCAGGTTTCCTAACTATCATTGACCACGCTTATATATATATATATATATAGTTAGTCTTCTCTTTTCGTTTCCTATACACAACGACCCATGTGTATAAAGATCAGTAAGATTTATATGCAGTGGTATTAATCATAACAGTAAGCTTTCTTTCACCTTTATAAATAAGCTAGTATATATATACTCATGCACAACAACGTTTTGCGTCTTATCTATATATATTCCAGCGAGAGAAAAAAAACTTACGTTGGCGTCGTTTTGAAGTAACAAGAGAGTAGCAAATGAAACTGAGACTGCTTGGTTCCTTTCCTCACGCTTCCACGTTCTCAGTCTCGGCTTCCTCTGTTTGATGGTTGCAAAATAGAGTATACACAGCTTCAACTCTCTCTCTCGGTCTCTCTCTTTCTCACTCTTGGCTCTGGTTGAGGCACGCAGATGATAGAAAAAAAAAACAAAGAGTATGGATATATATATAATGACCCAAGGGACTGGTCCGAGGAGAAAGACGGACCAAGGGGTACAACGCAGGGCTCAAGAGGTATGGAAGATCTGGATTTTCTAATGGATGTTGCTGTTGTGTGTACAGTGACGCTGAAAGGTATGATAGCGCCGTTGTGATCTGGTTTACGTGGTTGCGTGATATTCTTTCCTGTTGTTGCGTTTCGTGTTGTTGGAGTTAAATGGATATTGGAGGAGTGAGATTATATATATATTGCCATCTTTTTAATGGTCACGTGTTGGCTGGAGATTAAATGCAATTGACTGATGTATTTTGCTGATATATATATATATATATATTTTATACAAGGCCCTCGGGGGAATCGAACTAAGGATCTAAGGGGGATACACATCCCAATACCATTGCACTACAAGGAGTGCTGGTTGTATTTTGCTGATATGAGTTAGCTAATAGAAATCAAATGGGTTGGGTAATGAGGTAATGGGTTGGGGGGTGGTGTTGGTTATTGGGCTATGGAAGATTGCTTAATCAAAGGAATATGGGTATATACATATCAGCCCGTGCTTCAGCTGGGTCCAATGCATATTGAAGAGGGTATATATATATATATATATATATATATATATATATATATATATATATATTTGCCACATGTTGAGCCTTCATTAATATTTTGTCTTTTGCAAATTTTTCCCTTAATTCTATCTTCCAAATATTACAAGGAGAAAAATTCCAAATAATTAGTTTTAACCATTTGGCCAAATTCCACTGATTAGTTCACATATTTTTTCTAAAATCTTTAGGCGTAGTTTATTTCTCATTTGAATTTATTCTTTTTTCTTTCAAAATAAATTAATTAAGGGAAAACTAGGCCTAAATTTTCAATAATTATTCTCATGATTATTTTAAGCCAACATTCATAATAAACATATTTATCATATGTATACCTATTTCATAATTATACTTAAATCCTAAATTAAAAATTAGGATGTTACAAATAGGATATTGTCACTACTATTTTTTGTCACTACCACTTTTTCACCGTTAAATCAATCTCAATAAAGAGAGAAATGATAAAGGTATATGGGATTTTGATCTAACAATGAAAAAGTGATAATGATATTGGTAGTGACAAAAAATGATAGTAACAATATTTTATCCCATATGTAATATAAGGAGAATGTGTCGTGGAAATTTTTACACATTTTATATTTTATACAAATATCAATCTTGTTTGCTCATAGTTTGACGTGATTCGGAACCATGTATTTATTTCACTCGTCTATCGTGGGTTAAGGATCAATTCATGGCCAGGCTGATTTTCCATTGATAGATCGCACGCACTAGCAAAGTTTTTTTTTTAAAGGTTTGAGAGCAAGGGTAGGAATATGAGATGAAATTAAACTGCAATTAAAGGACGATAAATATAATACTAGTAATATATGATGTGACGAGGAACTATTTACTTATCTGCAAAAATTGTATTGAAAAATAATACTGTTGGAATATGTTATAAATGAAAAGCTGTAAAGAGAAAATGCAAAAAGTAAGACGCAAGTATTGTTGTTCCTAATCGGTCTAACTAGTGACTAGTCTTCGCCTTTGCTTCCATAGAGAGGCCTCTTGTTGAATGCCGCATTTCCACTTTCCATGCCAATGAGAGGATCATCTTCGCCGTCCCTTGCCTGCCAGTGTTAATTTGGAGATGATGACACAAAATCAGAAGGCAACTAAGTGCTCGTTTGGATGAGCTTTTGAAAAAAGTCTTTTTTTTTTTTTTTTTTTAAAAAAAAGCTCCAAATTGGAGCTTTTAAAAAAAGGAACATCTTGGCGTTTTTTTTTTGCATTAAAAACTTTTTTTTTTTAAAAAAAATATCATCTAAACACATAAATTAATTAAAAAAACATTTTTAACAAACCTGGCCTGAGGCTAGGGCTGCAGCTTCAGCAGCCTTTTGCTGACTCTCGAGAGTGCAACAGTAAGAATACAAAATCATGCCAACGAGGGCTATCAATATCCCAAGGATGTTCCTCCAGCTGAACGGATTTCGGATTAATATATACCCAAATGCCAACACTAGGCATGTCTTTAGGTGTCCCAGAACCTGATACGTCACTGGTGATGTCTTCCCAATCACAAGAAATGTACTAAAATTTACTGAGATGGAGATGAGGCACGACAGAATAATAAATGCCTGCAATTCATGAATATGCATTATTACCAAAAAAAAAAAAAAAAAAAAAAAAAGAAAGAGAGAAGGATTTTCAGGGCAAATATAATCTTATGAATTCCTTTAGTAACTTACCGTCACTTCGGTTGTATACTTGAAGGCAAATACACTATAACCGGTCAACAGTTTATCCAGATAGGGACCAGAGATTAACAGGGTTGCTGATTGATAAGGACATGATTGATATAGAAGCTGGGTGGAGGAGACCTTATACTTCTTCTGGATGGTATTGGTCATCTGAAAAAGGCTAGTTAAGATATTAACCATCTTTCTCAAAATTTCCTCTATAGTTCAAATGAATTCAATAGCAATTGGCAAAAAAAAAGGGAATTCAATAGCAGCAAACAAGGCAAAGAGATAGAGGCCCATTTCAGGCCAAATTGAACAACTTCTTTGCCATGTCTAGAGTTAGAGCATATGCTCCAGTTGAACGTATTCAAGAGTTTACTCCCTCGGTTTGATCAATTGATTGGATCAATGACAAAATATCTCTGCTCTGCTAATAATTTGAGGTGCTGATAAAATTGAAAATTTCTCAAAGGATACAATCTGAGCAACGCATGTTGCAATCACTGCTAGAAGAGACAGGAAAGAGCCCAAAGCATTGAGCTGCAAGTCGGTGACTGTTGCAATCCCAACACCTAGAAGGAGGATACAAAGGGAAAATTGAACTCTTTTACTGCAATGACAGCCAAATAGAAGAATTAATACATTTTAAAGCTGTTCAAGTGCTATTAAAATTAAACATAAATCGCTCGGTCACCCCAACAACATGAGGCATAGTATTGGACTGTGTCAATAATAGATCAGGTGAAAACAAGGCGTAGAGAGACGTATTGAAGTTTTTAAGATGGCACTCTAGATAGATGTGGTTCATTAAAAGTAATCAGAAAAACCTAGAAAATAAGAAACAAAAACAGAAGCAAAAAGGCTTTGTGTACGATACATTTGTTTAACTGTATGATATATTTGTACTGTCCCATAAAAAAACTTCCATTGCATTGCTTACAGGGATATTCAAATTTATATATATATATATATATAAACTTATGGTCATAAATGCCATATTAATGGCAGGAGGCTAGACAAGACCTGAATTTCTTCGCAAGGAAAAGGGTCTCCAACAGAACAGTGCATGGAATTATAGCCAGCTTGGTCATCTGAATGCAAATATAATTGAGTTCAGAATACCTTAAAAAAACTGTTCTATGCATCAAAATTGAAATTTCACCATAGAGCAACAGAACTAAAATAAATAACTATACCTGATAGAAGCCCACAGAATTGAACCCCAGGCTCAAGTTTAAAAGCCCTATTGAAATTCCATTTAGAATCCCAAATCCCATGACAGCTTGCTGCTCAAAAGGCTTGTGCTCAAAGAATCTCATTTTCAGGGCCATATGAAGAGAGCAAAATGTGACAAGAAGATGCCAGCTTGTCAAAGTTGTAGCTGCATGAGCACCAAAGAACAGGTATCAAAGCCTTTAAACTCTCAGACCCCCTTAAATTCAAATGGGCTGGTGACTAGCAAAAAAACCTTAGCAATCCACCAAGGGACTCCTAATTGACCCAAACAAAAAAGAACAGAATCACGTCAGGAGTCTGATAATTTACATTACTACTAGGAAACTACCCCGTAATGATTGAATCAATAATATACTTTATTTATAACCTACTTGCAAAGACCCATTTAGTTAGGGCAGGTAGACAGCATCCTAGAACAAGTTAATAAAAAGAATTTTACTCTTACTTTCCAATAGAAATTGTGTATTTGGCAAAAAAGAATGATATTGACAGGCTGCTTCACATGCCTAAGAAAAATATATAGTAAAGTAAAATCTAAAGGCAAAACCAAATGACATATTATCAAAGTCTGAAAAAATCCACTCTAATGTGAGCGTACCAAAATTGAAATGTAATGAGCTCATTAGTGCCTTGTTGCAAATTACAATTGACACTGATGATACCACAGACAAAGTCAACGCTCCAACAGTTCCCAGTTGAAACCGTTCTCCCTCACCCATCTTTGTCTCTGCACAAATAACTGACAACAAAAGAAAAAGGCCCACAAGAAATATATATAAGTTCAAAACTTCAAAGAAAAAATCACGAGAAGAAATTCAAGCAAACAACATTGGAGGACCACTAGCATCATCATTAGCAAAGCTTGAAAACACAGAACAACAATCAGTCAAAAGAAGGCAGCAAAAACTTACAAAGGGGAGAGATTCAGAAGTAAAAAACTGAAGGGGGCTCGGCGTGATTTCCAGCGGACGGTAAACAAGGCGCTAAAACCCAATGATTACAGAGAACGAAGGATCAGTGGATATAAACGGATTGACAACGAACGGTGTCGAGCTATGCTCGCTGTGCTAACCGCAACGGGACTAATGAAACGAAACGCAACGTAAGTTAAAGGAAAACTAGCATTACGAAGGAGGTGTTTAATTTCTGGGCAGGTAACTGGAGGGCTGTTGTTATTATTTTCGAAGCTAAGTAATTATGGAGATCAAACCCAATCGGAAAGGCGATTTCGGAGAAACACGATAGAGAGAAAAGACAGAGTAGTTGACCTGAGCAATGTTCTCTTCCAAACTAATCACCAACACACAGCCATGTTGAGACCCATGCCCGGCAACGATCTTGAAAATGGTTGCCTTGCAAAACAATACGAGGCGAATATGAACGAAACAGAGGAAATATCATCAAACCAAACAGCTGATCGTTCATTTCAACAGTATATAACAACACAAATTGAGCACGAAAATCTCGTCCTATCCTAGGAAGATTATGATTTTCCTTTACTGACAGAGATGGCCAGGATAACACTTTTGAAATAATGCGCATTACATTTACATTGGTCATCAAAAGAATGAGATGGGAAGAACATTTTGAAAAAGCCCACAGAATAAAGAAAGGCGTTTTGTAGAAGGAACGAAAATGGAAGAAAAGAAACCCCTATGCTTGATGAAGCTCCTCGAAATCCAAATGTGAGCGGTATGGTTTTGAGGTTGAAACCTGAAAACAAGGGGCGAGAATGAGAGAAGAAAGGGATTAATTGCGGAGGGAAAGGGAGAGAGGATGGATGGAGAGTGGGACGGAGTGGGAGAGAGCGCGCATTTTATTGATGAGTGAATCTGAATCTTTGTGGGGCCGTCCTGTGTGGCAAATCTGGCCACCTCCTTCTCTGTCTAGTTTAAATTAGCGATTATTTTTTTCTACTCTAATTTTTATAAACTTAAAAATAGGATAAATTTCAGATTATATATATGATTTATGATTAAATTGACGGTAGTAAAAACTCATCTACACCATACACCATGAAAAATAAATCTTTATAGCTTTTTTTAAAAGTAATTTTTGACCTAATAACCCATTTTTAAAAAAATATTAATTCAAACACTTCATTTTACTTTACGTTTTCCGCCTCATCCCCTAATCCTTAGTTTTCCTTCCGTCTCTCTCCTTTTTAATGACGTTTAGAGTCAAATGGTCTATAAAATAAAACAGGAGGAGTGCAATGTTCTTAGTGTGCTCCATGCTCCATTCGTTTATTATTACTCTCACACATATTTTAAGAGGTTTTTTATTCAAAAATGCCTCTGAAAAATAAAAATTACTTGACCTTTTTAATTTGATTCATTCTTCATTAATAAAGTCAAATGTAACTAACAAGGGATGCATTTAGAAGCATTAAAATGTTTTTGACGCATTAACTAATTGTAGCTAATTTCTCACGGTCTGGTTATTTTCAAGCGTAAAGGTGCTTTTGAAATTTAAGAATAAACTTATTTGGTTATTTTATGATAAAAATATGGGGTGGTATATTGATTATTGCGTAATGCTGGGGCAAAGGCGCAAAGCCAAAATATCAAGGAGTTGACCATGAAATACTTTAACTAATTTAATTCTGAAACTTTTGCAAAGTACGAGGCCGGTTACATAAGGATTTACGCAAATCATGCATTAGTAAAACCTATTCAAATCCTGTCTCTACGTTACACCCTCTAAGGCATTTTTTCTTCTTAAATGTCCCTATGAATGGATGAGAGAAAATAATAATGAGAAAATGATGAAAGAAAATGTATATAATATAATAATTAATTGAGAGTAAAATAAATAAAAATACATTTATCATTTAGATAAACCCAAAATAAAATTTATATTTAGGAAAAAAAAGTCCATTAAGAAAAACTCTTATATATAGCAACGGGCTATTAAAGATAAAATGAAAAATGAGAGATTTTTTTTTTTTTTTTTTTTTTTGGCTCAGAAAAATGAGAGATTTAAGTCGGGCTAGAAGGGCTAAACCCAAGTAGCGTGAAACACACACTTCACACGTGGAAACAAGCAGAAATTGAAAGAGCCCAAAAAGATGTCCATTATAATATTGAAAATAAAAATACAAAAGTATCATCTCTCTCGCCTTTATTATAAGATCAACTAACAATTCTCATAAACTAATAAAAACAATTAAAGTTAATAAAGTTATCCTACAATTTAAATAACTTCCAATATTACCCCTACTAATTGCACTAAATTCTAATATTATATTAATTATTATCGCCACCCACTACCATTATTAATTATGGACATACATAAAAAAAATAATAATTAATGCACTTTAGAAATAAGCAATCTTTATAAAAAAGACCAAATACAATTATTATTAGTGCCTTATAATAAAAACCAAGAAAAAATAATTAACAAATTGTTAGTTGAAGTGATATATGTGTTAATTGGGGTGATATGTGGCCATATTCTCATAAGGAGGACGAAAAAATTACATTCCACCCACTCATTTATAATTCACGATTAATTTCAATTGCTGGTGAAACATTCACAATCTTTGCTAACAAAATGCATAATTGTTTTTCTTATTAAGCATACAATTAACTTTTTTCGAGTTTTGTAGTTATTTTCAATTCCATAACATCATGTAATCATCAAATTTTTATTTTGACAGAGCTCACTATGTAATCAGCACTCTCTCTATATATGTACTCTCCCCACCTCTTACAAAACATGCCTCATTGAATCCAAATCCTAGGAATATAAATTTTCAGTGAGTTAAGCTCTTACGGCGGCTTTTGCGCACGGTGGCAAGAAATATAGGCACCATCTGTTCCCCACAGTACAGCATGGCTGTTCCTGTTGTGTAAACAGGAATACTTGAGGAAGGATCAAGTTCCACGAAGAGAACGTACTCGATTTTGAATCAGGTCCCTCTCCCAGTCAGCTACATCCTCAAATGCATATTCTGGAAGACTGTCGAATGGCTCTTTCCACGGATCATTCTTCGCCAAATCATAGGTAGCCCCGCGTATTGCTCTTTTATTGGGTCCGCAAGGTCTCTTTGCTGTCAACATATCGTATGCTGCATTTAGCTGTTCACAAAGACAAAGGCCACATTCATCTCCACTCGCCATATCAAAAAACTTCCTCGTCAAAAAGTAACTTCACCTTGAGCGAAAGTAATTAAATGTCTTTGAAGACAATGACAAGTATTTAGGACTCACATTCATGTCACAGAACCAGAACAGGTAAGCAATTGCCACTGCCGGAGCTCTTCCAAGTCCAGCTGAGCAGTGCACATACACTCTTCCTTTACCCTCAGAAAAAGCCCATTCCAGTGATGAAACTGCTTTTGGCAGCTCATTTCTCAGGGAGTTTGGATCGAAGTCTTTTGCCTGTGATGCAGACACGATAGGAAAGGAAATTTTAACATGTGAGTGATAACTCAATCGCTAGATGAAGCAGTGGATGAATATGAATACATTCAGACTGACGAAAACTTGTCTGGCACAGTATGTATATATGGATTTATTGTTTGTCATATCACTTGACATAAGGTTATGGTAAGTCACCCAAAAACTACGTCGTTTTGAAAGTTTATTAATTCCTTTAACCCTAAAATGACGTCGTTTTGGGAGTTAGGAATTAATGAAGGTGTTTTGATAAAATTCATGTAATAAATACAAAAACAAAAATACAAAAAATGTCATTCATTAATTCCTCTAACTCCCAAAACGACGTCGTTTTGCGGTTAGGGGAATTAATGAACTCCCAAAACGACATAATTTTAGGATGACTTGACATAACCTTATGTCAAGTGATATGACAAACGATAAACCCACGTGTGTCATGTGTGTGTATATATATAGCCATTTCCATCAGATCTGTCATCCCAGGATATGAACAGGGAAAACAAGCCGTGGAAATTAGAATCATTATCTCCTAACAATATTATACGAAGTTACAGAATCTTGTCCTAATTATCACAAAAAATATGCAGGGCACCTATTATCTTCTCAATAAATTTACCAAAGAGGCTTGCTTACAGGCCTCCTCATGTGACGAATACCGAGTTCACGGCATCTTCTTATTATAGATTTTAAGTCTACTCCCCAGTACTCCACATCCTTGTCCTGCTGCAAGTTTAGAATGTAGGCTACATCTTCTTCCTTTTTGAGGTGATCTATATCTTCAGGTTTTTGTGGCTGGGAGCCCACAATCAAGCTATCAATTATATGTGTGTAATTCATACCTGAAATCAGGAATCAATGATTGCGTTAGTCAAGCGTAGCATATGCTTTGACTTGTAGGAAGCAATTGACCAGAGTTGGATTCCTTTTTCCCCCCCTTTTCCTTTCAGTTAAAAGAAAACTTTGTGTTACAAGGGCACATTGAATCCAACTGGGCAATCCTACGGCATAGAATGCATTTTACGAGCGGGACATGGAGAAGTATTTAATGGGGATCCCTCCATAAAGATAATAAAGTTCGGTCACAGTGGTTAAACTAAAAGCATCATGTGAATCCTTATCCACTCCAAATCCAACGCAGCGAAGAAAATGTCTCATGGTAATTCCTTGACGCCGTCCTAATCGTAATGGAACAGTAATTGACAGAAGGAAACCCACCAGCGATGTCGACCACAGTAAATCGTAGCAGAGATCGAATTTCTCAGAAACATATCTTACCAGAGGGAACATTGCACAGAACAACTTATACGAACCGAGAATTGGAATGGAAAGCTAAACAGTAATGCATCGAGCGCAAAACGAATAGAGACGAAACTAACCCAGGTCGTGGTGATACTCATAAGGGTTCCTCATCATTTTCTTCATAGCTATATTGTACTCATCCATCCTGTTCTTGGAATTAGAGGCCATCCTGCTTGCGGAGTTCTCCTCGATCCCACTGTCTGATAGTTTGCAAAAGATTTGATGATTCGAACTGATTGGGGTGTTCCGGGCCATAAAACTCCATGAGCATTTCTTCTTCCGCTGCTTTGAAACCCCATAAATGTCGAGAGATGCTCTGAATTGTGAAGGAAAGCCAATGTTACTAACAGTGCTCATCTTTGTTCATGTGCGCTGCTCACCGCGAATGTCAAATTACAAGATGAAATGAAACGATCATTTTGATTTGACTAAAAAGCCCTCAGGTATTAATATTATTATTAGCCCTCGACTCTCCCAAGATCTTTTCAACTGGGGATGTGGTTATTGACCTATATTGTGTAGATGTAATAATTACGTTTGATATAAAATTTATAAAACAACGATGCACGATTATTGTGGAAAAAGTTTACAAAAAATATTATAGATAATAAAATAGGGATAGGATATTGTCACTACCACTTTTTCACCATTAGATCAGAATCTCATATATCTTTATCATTTCTCTTTCCTATTAAGATTTTGATGTAACTATAAAAAAGTGGTAGTGACATAAAATTAGTAGTAACAATATCCTATCCCAATAAAATAACCCATATATTTTTATACTAATTCAAAGGAGTACATAAGTACATTGATAAAACCATCATACCCCATTAAAAAAAGGCACCTCATCATTCCAATGCAGCCAACAACAATGACAAATTCTACTAACATGGACAAAGCCACCATATTAAGCCAATCACTCCAGCACAAAATCCTTTCCAAAATCAAATACCAACTGGAACTTCTATACTTCACTAAAATGAAAGCAAAGCGCAACAACAGAACCAAAAAGAAATCACAATAATTATACATGAATAATGAATATCATCTATGTAACAGCATTTATTAGCTTAGTTCATGCCCTTTTCTTATTTGACTTTGACAAGGGGAGTGATATATGGATGAATCCAAACTTCTTCCTGTTTCCCACGAAATGCTTTTGACTGCTCCGATCTTTATCACTCTCAGTATTATCATCTGTACCAAGAGTAAGATCTTCCCTCAATGCTCGAAGCATTTGACTCAATGCTACCTTCTGCCTCGCAGAATGATCTTCCATCTCCCTTCCAGCAGGATATTCTTCAGGAACTGGCCGCCTTCTTAGAACATCTCTCAGCGAAACCGTGGACCTTAAGACAGGCTTTGGGTCGTTGTTTGGTGTTTTTGACCTTATTACATCTGGAAGAGGAGGGTGCCGGTAATTTCCACCCGGGTTGAGCTTTTTGCTCTTACTAGGATTGTGCACTGCTTGTCCCTTCAGTTCACCATCAGGAAGCAATCTGCGCAGAGCCTCTTTAGCAGCATGTTGCTTGCTGTTTGCAGTTTCAATTCTGTTTAAAGCCTCTGTCAAGACCTGTTTGCTATGTAGAACTTCTGTGGAAGCTTCCTCCAACCAGTTAAGAATAGCCAGCTTAGAAATGTTTGTTTCATCAATGTGGAACTTGGTATCTATTACCCTTCTCAAGGTTGACTCTTCAGGTTCTGGAGCTTTGGGGATTAAAGAACAGTGCTCCCTTAAATCAAAGGTAACTCTCCGAGGTTCTGGCAGTGGTACTCCTGATGACCTCTCAGTGCTAGATAAAGCCTTGATTTCAGCAAGGGCAATGGCTTCTGCTGCCCTCGCGGCTTCTTCCATCTTTTTAGCTGCAAACCACCTCATCTCAGCAGTTTTCATGCTTAATCCATTATCATCCATTGGAGGGAAGGACTTGGAAACTTCAGAATTCTTTGTTTCAACCATCCTATTCTGCTGCTCAGCGTCAGGATTGAAACTCCTTGTAATATTCACAGGATTGTTGAAAGTGAAACTTGCTTCAACAGAAGCTGCCGATGGATTTAGTATTGATTGTTCTTGATCCCTCTCCTGAGCAGAGACAGCTGCAAACTTGGATGCTAGCTTCTCACGCGTCCTCATGAGAAAAAATTTCTCCTTTTTCATCTTCTTATTCAAAGATTCTACAGAAGATTGTATCGCCCCAAGATCACTCATTGCTTTACCAAGATCCACCTTAGCTTGTTTTATATCCATCAATATCAGATCTGCCGATGACATGGGGCAGGGATCTGAACTTTGCAATACCTGTCCTTGGCTGTCTATAGTATTTTCACTGTTTTCCTTAATCATCTCCTTTGCAATAGGATTTCCAGCCTGTTCACAGGTATGAACATCAGGAGGCGCAACGCACTTCATTGCTTCTTTTTTTAGCTGCTGCTTTAGATCCTCAACAATCTTTTTGGTAGCCCCCAGCTCTTCGAGTACATCAAGTGTTTCAAGTTCTTTCACTATCAAATCCTTCTCCAACTCCGCAGCTTGTTCTTCAACTTTCTTTATGTCAAAATCTTCAATGCTATTCTGCTAATGACAATCTTTTCCGCATCAGAAAGTGAGCTAACATGGAACTAGTGAAGAGCTATTGCAAGAACAAATCGAATTCATGGGTAGCATGAAATCACCAGGAATTACTACTACAAATAAATTCTTTTGCTTTTTAGATGTATAGAAAATTTTATAACAATTTACTCGAAATAAATTTATAACAAGAACTTTATATATAAGTCAAGAATACGAGTCACGAACATGCTGGAGAAGATATTCCTATTGCATATCCACATTCTATACGTAATAATCCAGAATAAGAATTAAAAAAGAACAGAATAGATTACTATCAATTTTACAGCTATGTATAGATGATCCAGAAATTATATATATATTGAAAATGCAACATTGCATTAACCATTGTTAATTTCACAATTCGATCTCATCCTGTTGTCAGTGTTGTGAATAGTGGTAAAATTTTGTGTGATCAATAGCAACAATTAAATCGTGGTTCAGCAATGATTGTGCCAGAGGTTTTTTTTTTTTTTTTTTTGGTGGTGGGAATCTAGAGAAAACAAGAAGAAAAATTTATAACGTTAATGATAAACTTACAAAAGCCTCCCCAAGCTTGTAAAGGGGCAACCAAGGCCCGCTACCTCCAAAACGGGTCACAGCCTCCTTGACCGACTCGAACGGCGGTGACGTATCGATTACAGCTCTGCAATTCACCATTCTTATCCCCGGACTCACTGTTTCGGGTCTCGCCTCCACGATTCCGGGCGTTCCCGGAACCCCGTCGGTGCCTGCTTCGTGGTTTTCCGCCATTGTAAGGAATGCGAACGGAAGCGCAAATTTCAGAGAAGGATCCACAGCTAAAGGTGGTTAAAAGCTCAACGAGCTTGGACTTCCGAGAAAGAACCATTGTGGAATTTATGCAATACCGAGGAGATGTGATGATGATGTCTCGGGGCCGAGTCACGACTCAGTTGGAAAGGGAAGTGATTCAGGAACGAGTGAGGCGTCCGGGTCCACACACACATAACCACCATAGCCCACTCGGAGAGAAAGGTGAAAGCAGGGCGGAAAAGCAGAAAAGGGAAACGACAGAGGACGCTTTTTTGATGGTGGCACCCGATGATGATCCTCTACACCTGAAAAATTTGAGTTTGAATGTACCGTTAAATGTGATTGGTTAATGAGAACAGAAGTCAAAGATGGTGATTGGAGTCACGAAGTCCAACCAATGAGAAGAAGCCATGCGAGCGAGCACAGATGAGACTGAGGTCGTCATGTCTCACGACCCTTCCTTGATTGGGAGCGCGATTTGCGGTCAAGGAAAGCGTTGGGAATGTCGTAGTCGTGATTGGCTTTTTGGCGGTGAAGCCCCAAACACTCCTATAACGACGACGTATTCCATGCCTTTCTCTTTTTTCTTTTTATTTTTGGCCTTTGAAAAGCATTCGGCCCCCAAAAAGAAAAAGGCAGTCGCTTTTACGACCACCTCCTTTGTGTATGTATATAGATTTAATATTTTTATTTTTGCCATAGAAATATTTAAAAGTGAATGGTCTTACTAATATTTTCTTTTCTTCTCTTCACAATGGAACTTATTTATTTTTATGTGAGTGGGACTTAGAACAAAATTAGAAACATCAAACTCTCTCTCTCTCTCCCCCTATCTATTTGTTCTTGCTCAGCCCATGTTATTTTTATCTTTAGGGAAATCGATCATGGCTGCAAGGGTTTATGATACCTTGGATATTGAATAGGATCAAAGGTTGTTGGAGATATTAAGGTTATATTAATTAATTAGTTAGTTGGTTAGGTCTCAATCTATATAAAGAGTCTTAATTAATATGATTTAGTATGTAGTATAATGAAATTTACAAGAGAGATTAATATGAGATATATGAGTATATTGCTTTTATGTGTGTTATGGACTCAAAATATGGTACAAATGTGATGGCATAACATTTAGACCTAGAGGCACAAGAGGTCCAACAGTCTAAATCCTAATCCTAAGGTATCTTCTATAAATAAATGGTAAACCCTAAGGTACACACATTCTAAACTCTCTTTTATCTATAGTAACTGCTACGTTACATACATACACCTCACCCCCTTTGGTTGTTTACAATAATCTTCTATTCTTAAAGGTATCTCATCCATGGATACCTACAAGGGAGCTATTCGATACAAGATAAACATACTAACCCACCTAGGACTAGACACTTGTGTTCTCATGACAGAACAATGTGGTTAATATAAGATTCTTCATTACATTTTTCTAGTTTCTATTGTTTACAGAGGTAAATTCAAAATGAATTAATATGATCGATGCTAATTGGAAAAGACAATAATTACAGTAAACGAGTTGCACATGGACGATTTTATAAGGAGAGAGGGAGAGGGTGAGGCATAATTTGACATGATTGATCTTCCGAAGAAGGGCAAAGGGAAAATGGAGGCAATGAATGAATGTGGCGGTTGGGAAGGGAGGGTGAGAAATGGAATATAATTATAGTAGTTGTGATATGACATTAATTGAGGCCGTTTCTTTTATGAAAAAAATGTATAATTTATTGATCACTCTTGATACAGGAAGAGGAACGTAGGGTTGGATAAGTGAAGACATGAGATGGCATAATTGAGGGATTGAAAATGAAATGATGAGGGCACATATAAAACAAGCACGTAGAATAATGATGGGCGGGAAGTTTGGTGATTGGTAAATAATAGAGAAGCTTAATAATAATGAGTCTGGTGGCAGAAGCTTGCTTTAGATAAAGTGAAAATGAGCATGAGCAATATTCCTTTAATTTGATTATAAAATGAGCGCAAAAAGGCCGATTCATTGAAATTGCATAGTTCTGGAATCTTCATTCAGGGGACCATTGGGCCTTATCATCCGGAGCTCAAGTTAAGCTCCAACTCCAAGTTTGAATGCATCGTCCCTCAACACCCTCCGGACACTCCACGGCCCCTTATGTAGGCTTAATATAAAGTATGGGCCGTGGGGGTTGTGAAATTATAATTTATTTTTAAAATTTAAATATTGGTCATATATGCATCCTATAATTATGGGTGTCTTCGGCATGGCAGTGACACCCTTCAAAAGCCCAGTAAGCAGTAAAATAAGCCCAATGGGAACGAAAATGGTTATTTGGACCGTTTGGTATGCCTATCAGCGGAGATGGACTTTTTCTAAAAAGGTACCCCTAATTATAGGACTTATAAGACCACGTAGTTGATTTTTTTGGAAAAATTAAGGAAGTTTAATTAAATTATTTTAGAATATTTTTATTTTTATTTTTTTTTCAAAGTAATTAGTTTGACTAATAAACTAATATATAATCTAAAGATACATAACATATAAAATAATTAAGTAATTTATTTAGTTTCTTTAATCCCTCTAAATAAAGTCAATTATATCTTATAATTAAAGCATAGGAGGTAATAATTTATAAGTGAAGTCACTTTTTAAAATTTCTCCACCACCATAAAAAAGACAGTTGCGACCCCCACACAGCCTTGTAGTCCTCTTGGCAGATTTTTATTTTTTATTTTTCTTCAACATTCCAGCGAAGTCAAAGTGCTCTTCTCTTAAAAAAAAGAAAAAGAAAAGAAACCCATCTTTTAATTGCAGTAGCTGCAATGTTTTTCAATTCCTTATCATATATTATTAGTTGGTCAGCGGAAAGTGCAAAACCTTACCATTCAGAGTGGAATTTATCATTTTCTAATGCTTTAATGTGAAGGATTTGATGACTAGCAGTGGCCTTTTTTTTTCCCACTAATAATGATCTACTTGATTGATGTGACATCCTCATTAAATATACATACATTATCTTCAACACAAATAAATCGTATTTATGATAGAATCAAAGATCAACTTGTTAGGGATAGGTTTAATTAAGCATTTTGATGTTTTTTTTTTTGTTTTTTTAATGGTAATTTTACTACTTTTTTAGCAAATTTACATTTAAACTTATTTTTTTTTCTTCAATTATCACATAATATACAACATATATATGTGTGTGTATGATGTAGTATATAATAAGATTCATGTCATTTTCAGTCATTTTCATCTCAACTAACTTTTCAAACGCTATGTCAAATAAGAGCCAATATGGAAAAAAAATCACTTCTGCCACCGCTACCCAAACACAAATGACACAAATGATCTATAATATAAATTTTCTAGAAAAAGCTCATCTAGATAAACCCATTTTTTTTTTTTTAAAAAAAAAGGGTTATTCCATCACCGCTATGTCCAAACGGGCACATTTACATACAGCGGCACGTTGGCCTTAACTTGAGTTTTTAATAAACAAACTTTATCATGGTTTAATCTTCTGAGATCAGTCAACCAGATAATTAAGATAAACTTGTTGACTTGAAATCGGGACATATATCATAAACCAACACATAATACCGAAAGCAGAGAGACCAACCGTAATTACAAACTAGGGGAAGAAAAAATGCAACATCATCTGAAGGCACAGAAAAGCAGAAAGCAAAACAAAATTTAAAAATTTAAAAATAATGTAAATAACAACATATATCTGAGTGGAGTAGGAACATGTATAGTAAATTAGTTGGTCTTCCTGCAGTTCTTCCTGATCTCGCCGTTGGAGCCGGTGAGGGGAGTGATGTCTCCCATCCTGATCATGGCGGCGGCGAAATCAGAAGAGAAGGAGGAGGGGTTGGTGCTGTAGCCTCGGACGGTGGAGTCGGTGGAGCCGCCGTTGAAGAGCTGCTGGTCGGAGTGGAGGAGGCCCTTGTTCTGAAGCAAGTTTTTGAAGTAGTTGTTGTCAAAAGCGGTGGGAGTCTGAAGATCCAGAGGAGCGAGGTTGTTGTCTCCGGAACCCGAAGTGGCTGGGCAGCTGGACTGCCTCGTCTTAGCGAAGGCGCTGTTTATGTTGGTCTCGTTGTAGATTCGAGCCCTGAAATTTGTGCACCTCGCCTGTCCAATTGTGTGAGCCCCTGTACACGCAGATATATATTCATGCATGAGTTTCATTAATCAAAACCATATACCTAAAAGATAGATAGACATGCATAAAGATATACCAGACAAGGCGACCAGGTCTTTGGAGGAAAGGCCGAGAGCGGAGAAGCGTGAGATGAGTTGGGAGAGGCTAGAGGTGGGAGCAGGGATGCCGGTATTTGCGGCTGAAAGGCTGGCGGTTTTAGAGTCTCTTCTTCCCAGTTTTACGTTCCACGTAGGGCCTCGCAGCTTCAAATATATAGTTACTAATTAGTTATATGTATGTATGTGTGTGTGTATACTTACGAATGAATATATGAAGGGGATGAGTTTGGTTGTTACGATGGTGACGGAGTCTCTGGCGGTGATGGCCAGGATGTCGGCGCAGGAGACGACGCCAGGGCACACTTTCTCCACTGCCGACTTTATGTTGTCGATGATTTCGAACCCGCGAGCTGAGTTCCTGTTGGGGTTTGCAGTCTTCTCGCCGGTGAAGCTTGACGTGTCATCCAGAAGAATGGAACCGTCACATCCCTGCGATTACATCTCTTTTTTTAATTTTACCGTTAAACAATGTGTCATGATCAAGAGTCAACATCTTAGCACGGTCACCAGGTACGGAGATATACAAAGACAACATACGTATATATCAGAAATTCTCGACTCTAGCTAATTACGTAAGAACTAGGTGACAAGTCATCAGACTTTGTCATTATATATACATGCATCCTCTAGAGTGAAAATGTTTCTGGAAATAATATTAATGCTATTAAAGAGCTAGGCATGCATATCATGATGCATGATATGCAATAATAGTAAAGAAGAAGGGAAGGGGAAGAGTACATTGACGAAGCAATCATGGAAGAACAGGCGGAGGAGAGAAGCGCCCATGCGGGATTCCTTGGAGATGGCAGACTGGACGACGGACTTGACGGTGGGAAGGAGTTTAGGGCAAGAAGACGAGTAGAAGTTGGTGGAAAGCTGTGCATTGGCACTCCCCAGCAGGAGCAGCACCAGCAAAGTAGACACGCCTAAACTCATGGATGAAGACGAAGCCATTTCTGCTTAAACTCTGATCTACTACGTTGGGTTGATATGATTGTGTATTGCCGTGAAAGTGGGGTGGCAGATTTATATAGATGGACAAGGCTCGTCACCGTCAACTCAAATATCTCGAGGTTTGCTTTGGGTCGGCACCTCTAACCTAACAAGTGGACTTGGGACTACATTTTATGCTCATCATCTATATCATATTAAATTAGTTTTCAACGTTCCAGATTTAATTAATTTAACTTTTATATTTTAAATAAATTTTTATTTTATTATATGTAACACTAAAAATAAAGATAATCTTATAACTATCCCTTCTCATAAAAATAAATTTATTATTTAAGAAACCACAAATTTAAAAACCAACCTTTTAAATTATATATATTTAACCAGTTGAGATCTTATTACAATGATGAAAAATTAGATGACTATTCCCTCAATGCATCAAACCAAATTAAAACGGTGATAACTTTTTCTACGTTTTAATAATTGCGATGCGTTCCTAATAAATATTTATTTCAAGTGGATTAGAATTTAGAAGAATAGATCGGATTATTTTCTTTACATTAATGGCGAAAGTGAAGCCGCGTCGTCCTTCCCGTAAACTACTGTGCCCGCCACGATTTGTCAATGTGTATGCAAGCACATTTCCGAGTGAGGGGGGCCCACATCTCCGTCTTTGATGCGTGTGTAGTTGGCAATTGATAATAAATAAGTTGCATAAATTTGACTGCTTTTCGTTTCGCAAGATTCGAGGAGGGAAAGGGTCATATATATATGGTTTCAGATTGACCTTTACATGTTTTGTAAATTAAGCTACGCGTGTTTGTTTTACTTTTGTAGTCTGAATGCCTCTCTCCAAACGAACACAGTGCCCAGATTCGACTCATTTTTTCCACACGCCAATACGTACGTAAAGGCTCCCCCTTAGCTATATTATGAGTGCCTTTGATGAGCTGCATGTTGCCCTCATCAATCTAACTAATTATAATCATCATCTCATTAAACTGCGTCCAGCACAAGTAAGAAACTTCTCATCTTTTGTTTTGTCTGCTCCAACCTATGGATAGCTCTGCACCAGTAATACCCAAAATGACACTAATCATTGTTTAATCTTTAATTTGACACTTTCAGCCTACAACCTGCATCTGTCCACTTAGTTGTTTCAACTTTGACTCCGTCGTCCTCTGTCGATTTTTTTAATTTTATTTTTATAAAAAGAACTTCATGATAAATATTAACGAATCTCACTTTCCCTAATCACTTTCTATACGTGTTTCATTTTGGGACGACACTCTCGAGGTCTTCCATCCCTCGGTGTTCGTCGTTTTTCAAAATTACTACTACCTCCACCTCCCGTCTTAATTATAAGCAGGTGCGGAGCCAGGAATGAAAATCAGGGGGTGAAAATTACGGAGTTAGTATTTAAAATGAGGATGCAAAAATTACAGAATTTGACCCAAAAGTTTTAGAAATTTTGCTTCAGCCTCATAAAAGTTTCAATGTTTTCACTTTAGTCCCTTTATGAGACTTTTTAATAGGGACTAAAGTGAAAATATTGAAACTTTTTTTTTGAGGCTGAAGAAAATTTCTAAAATTTTTGGGTCAAATTCTGTAATTTTAGAGGGGCCACTTCTAGCCCCCTAATTCCGCCCCTGATTATAAGGTAGGATTAATTTTTTTGAGAGATTAAAAAACCTAGATAAGTTATTTAATCATATTATATGTTGTATATCTTTAAATTATATATTACTTTATTAGTCAAAATAATTAGTTTGAAAAAAATATATTTTAAAGTAATTTAATTAATTTCTTTAAAAAATATTAATTTAATCTTATAATTAGGATCGGTGATTTCGTCTCACTTCCTTCGCCCACGCGCCTAACTGCCATTCTTATTTTTTTCCCTAGACCCTGAAAAAGTCGACTTGAGGAAACATTATATTATTACATGCGATGTAATATAATGTATGTATGTATCTGATACACACACGGACGCAGACGTGGCTTGTTTAAGTGTTTCCTCAAATTCAAATCTAAATCACTCTTGCGGTCTGATACAACACCCACGTAGCAAATCAGTACTAATGATGATTTATTTTTTTTAACCATGCACTTCTCGCTGGATTTTTAAAAATAGAAGTAATTGAACCTGTATTGACTCCGAAAATTTGATCATGCTGGTAGTAATTAATTAATTATAAGAGGGAGTAATTTAAAATGAGCATAATTAATTAACTTGAATGCTTCCATATAGTACTGCTATAATTTGCTTTCAATGGTGTCATAAATTGGTCCTACGAAATCGTTATCTAAATGGCTAGTCAAGATTCGAAGGCCAAATATTGTATAGTCGAATTGGTTCTACATTATGCGTTTAATGAATTTCACGAGGGTTGGCCCATGACAAAAATCTAAAGACCTTCCCCAGAAATGACCACGGTGCAGTTTCAAAGTAGCATTAATGTGTTAGTTGGATATGTTGTCTTTTCCAAATCACAGTGTCAAAAGTTTGCGCTAATCTGGCTTTTCTTAGCAGCAAACTTCGACTCTTCATCTCAATCGATGTGTATTAGTCAAAAGACACCCTTTTAGAATTGTATTCTCCATAGTGTATAAAGCCCAAGGTTTGGTGAGTTCGACAACGACGCAGCATAAGTTTAACTTTATCATGCATGCATGTGACTAAAATGTACTACTATTCAGTTTAATTGTATCAGGAAATAAGATTAATTAAGAACTGATTACAAGAAGTAATGGAATGTTTGAAGGTCTAATTTTGAAGAATATTAATGCAAATAATATGCATGGAACAACAAACCTTCGGCTTCATACCAAGAGAACAAGAACAAGTTATATATAAATGATAAGAGAGATACATGTTAAATGGACTGTCAACTAATTAAATAGAGAGATGCTATCCGCCGCTAACAAAGAATTCTTCAAGCCATATAAAAGAAGTCTCAAACGAATCGAATTGAAATGTTAGTTTAATTGGCTATAAAAACATTACTAAAACAAATTTTGGAGTTGGTTTTGGTCCTAACTATAATAGTAAGTTTTAACTTTTGTCAAATTTTTTCTATAATACCCCTATTTATTCTTTCTCAATAATAATTTAATAATACACCTATATATTCTATAAAGTAAATAATGTTTGCAACTCATTAATGTCATATACACCTCAATAATACTTTTTTTTTTTTTTATAAAATAATTTTGAGCAATTTTTGTCATATTTTTCCCATATCACCCCTACTAATACTTCCTTCACAAGAATTAATTTAACAACACGCTTATATTCTATCAAGTGAAAGATTCTACTTTATTTTTAATCTTTAAATAAAATAATTTTAATATTCCTTTAAAAATATTTTTAAAAGAATATTAAAATTTTTAATAGAAGTTGCCCACAAGTGCAGAGGTGTGTGTGTATAGTTATTGAGTTTTTATAATTTTAAAAAAATCGTTTCATCATGATATTTTGAAAGGATATATTTTGGATGAAATGAATTATACTTTTGAATATTGAACCTTGGAGGGAAATTTGAGGGTTAGCCGAGGAAATCTTTCCCATCAACTTTAATGATATCACAAAATGATGAATTTATGATGGTGAAATAGCTAAAAAAAAAACATTTGTATATTTTTAATAAATTTAAGCTTATCCACAGAGTAATATATGAATGTGGAACATGTCTCACTTTATGTTTCAAGCAAAATAAGGGGCGTCGTATATCTAGTTTCATAATGTTTCCTAATACGCTAATGTTGCCTTGATATAATTTTTAATTTTAAGTAAGGGTAGTTTTGGAAAATAATTATAATTAACTAATTTAATTTCTCTCCTTAATTTCTCTAAATTCGGGTAAATAGTTCTTATAATTAGGATGGGAGGGAGTATATTATTATCACGCACACATGGGTTAACTCAAGAAAAACCCGTGGTGGCGTGGGTGAATGTGTTTTTGACTTACAGATTAGTTGAAGAACATGGTGTTGAAATTTGAAGAATTATGTTGATCCACAGGTAAAACAAAAACCTTTAAATATTATTGAACCCATAAATAATTAAAAAAAGTACATAAGATGAGTATTTATATAGGTAAACCTTAGAAATTAATTTAATCTAATAAAATAAAAAATAAATCAAAATAACTAAGATATAATTTTAAGATGTAATATCCAAATATATAATATATATCTCCTAAAATATAATAAATATAAAATAATAAAATAAAATGTAAATAATAATTAATCTAAATAATCTGAAATACCTTGAAGCATTATCCAACACATCCCGGTCACAATACTGCATGGCAACTGTGATCTTGAGGTACTCAAGTTGCTGCTTTTGATAGCAGCCTTATCCAGAAACGACGCAAACGAACGGTTCTGTTATTCACATGATAAGAGGATGGTTAGCCACCATCAAGTATAGCCGTAGCCTCAAAGACAACCCCTCTATTATTGAAACCTTTGATATTCATAGGCTTTTGTCTCTATGTAGTGTCTCGCTTTTCTGCATAGGTTTATCATTGTCTATGGGGCGATTCCATCAGATCTTTCTTAGTAGAATAAAGCTAGCTAGCAAGTTTTAATGAGGCAACCACATAAAACAGAGTAGGAAGTTACAATGATCCCGTTATTCATTGACCTCTTCACTATGGATGTAGAGAAAGTTGGCTTCAGAAACACTACTAACGTTAGCCCATTTTGTAAAACAGAGTTCCTATTCGATGCAGAAAACAATGAACTAGATGAACATGTTGGGAAGACATAGAATGCACCCATAACTTTACATGCATGAAAAGAAGCTTTCTGATTCAATTAAAGAGAGTACACTTGCCCATAATATAGGGAAAATAAACGCTTTCCACTAGCCAGCTTTAGAGGCAAGCCATGTCGTGCTCTTTGGTATGATCATTGAGCTATATCTCAGAATATCTGTCAGAGCTGAAGCTTCTTAGGGAATACAAAGCTAAGCTAACATTTTTTAGATGGACAAGGATATCCTAACCAATGAGTGACAAGACATTTGCTACACCCAAAGAAGACATTACCGTATGTCCGTATCACATTGGCACTTGGAAATTTGATTAGCAAGACAAGGAAAACAATCATTGGAAAAGAAAAAAAAAGTTGCACAAGCACTTATTTTACAAATACAATAGATGGCGCATTAACCCTCGGCCTGCCTGTCTTAAGTTTTTATACTTGTAATCCTAGAGACGCGTCCAATGTTGGGTTGCCCTCCATTTCAAGACCGTCTTTCACACTTGCAGTCTCTCTCTTGTAAATGAATCTACTTGATGCCCAAAGAAATGCCCCTAAGTTCACGCTCGATGTCACCAACAGGAACCCATAATAGTAATCCAAGTGACTATCATTTAAATTATCACCTATCCAGCTCTTTCTCTCACCCATTCCTGTGATCTTGTCAACCATTGTTACTAGGAAGCTGTTCAGGAAGTTCCCCACACCAATCCCACTTGTGAAGAACGTTGTCCCCAGACTCTGCATGTCGTCTGGGGATTGATCATAGAAGAACTCAAGCAATCCAATGGCATTGAACACATCTGCTATCCCAATCAGAACGTACTGAGGCAATAGCCAAAATATGCTCATAGGGACTATTTCTTCAGGGCCTACTACGCGATGTGCTCTTATCACACGCATTCTTTTGACTTCAACTGCATAAGCAATTGCAATGGCCACGATTTGGATTAAGAATCCAATTCCAAGCCTCTGAAGCAGGGTGATTCCTCTGGGGTTGCCAGTTTTCTGGCGCATGAATGGCACGAAAAGACGGTCATACATCGGCACAGAGAGGAGCATGGATAGGGTCACAAAACTACCAAGAGAGGCAGCCGGGATCCGAAAGTGAGGACCAAGGTTTCGGTCCAAGGTTGTGCCTTGTTTTACATAGAGAGTGTTGATCTGTGCCCAAATAGTACTAGGAACCAGTGTTACTAGCCATATCAGCAGCATGCCTAATATAAGCTTGGCTCCCTCCACTTGAGTTACCGTCATTGGCGCTGTAGAGGAACCTGTGCTGTTTTCCTTCATCGCAGCCCTGTCCAAGAACCTGGAGCACAAGTTGCAGCCACTTAGCCCATTGTTTCTCTCAAGGAACTATATATCTTGCAGAATGATGCCAAATAATTGTCATTGTTTCAGTGAGTAATTCTTAGGAGAACGGTGTGTTTGATTACATGCGATAACTTTAATTTGTGATAAATTGTGGGTACGTATCGTTTATTTGAAACAGAGGTGGGTGGGAGAAGGACACAATTTTGACATTTCCAGTGCAAGAGCCAACTTGGCTGGAAGACTGTGAAAGATGCTCAAGAAGTACTGCAAGATGGTGATGGCATTGTAGCAAATAACTCCCTTGGATATCTACCTCATGATGGTTAAGTGACTGAGGGTAGAGTTTGGAATTATTTATGAAGTGGATAAATTACTTGACGGTTTACAATGATGGAGAGAATGCCACTCGGAGATCCATCTTTTTGTTTTTTGTTTTTTTTTTTTTTTGGGGGGGGTGTGGGGTTTGGAATATTTAATATTCACACGGTACCAGACTTCGCTATTATTACTTCGTCCCATATGCACCCCACTAGTAGAATGAGCACGCAAGCTGAAACAAAATTAAAATGAGTCCCCTACCACTAACATTTACGGCATAGATTTTGCCTGCTTCTGGAGAATGCATAGTGCAAACAGATTAAGCCCCAAAATTGTTGAAAATAATCATTGTACTCACCTTAAAACTGGTGTGTGGAAGATTTGCCGTTTTCCACTGGCAATGTAATGTTGGAGCTGCTGCTCATGAAGCTCAGAGGGGTCCCTAGGAAGCTGAAGTTTTCTGTTCCTGAAGGCGGCAATAGGGACACGAAAGAAGTCCTTGGCAGGACTTCTGGTGGTCCTGACTTTGTGGCGATAAATGGGAGTTCCAGCGTAGAAAATACCAAGGGATAGGATGAGACCAATTGTTGGGATGGCATAGCCTAATCCCCATCCCAAGTTCTCTTGAACGTAGACTAGGCCTAAAGTGGCTATTAAAGCGCCCAAGAACGAGGTGAACATCCACCAGTTGAAAAAGGAGGCCTTGATCTCTTTCTCATTGGGATTGAAATCATCAAACTGGTCAGCTCCAAAGGTTGAAATGTTGGGCTTTGTTCCACCTGCTCCAATTGCTATAGTGTACAGAGCTGTGTAAAAGAATGCAATTTGTGAGGCAGAAGCTTTGTTGCAGATGCCATTGCTGCATATTGGCCTCAGGCTCTTGAGCGATACAGCTATCGTGAGCAGAACCATGCCCTGCGTAGAGGCACTATTGCATGAGTTGCATGCTTTGCTGATTGAACAGACACACATGATAGAGTTATGAAAATAAAAACAAATGAGAAGGTAAAAGGTACATTTTGTCTTACTCAAATCTGAACCAACAAGACCGAGGTCAGAAAAGATGACTTCTTCTAAATTATTTATGATATGTGATGGCATGGAGAGTCTGTTACTATCAGTGAAATGGTAAATAATTGACCTTTATTTATCATACATCTCTCTACCAATTATTGTGAAGTGAAACACAATTCATGAAGATAGGCGATAACTTCATGGTGGGCCTATATATATATCAGTCATAAATAATTGTCCTGAACCAAGAATTTGACCCATTATATATCTTTAGAGTCGTGTAGTACAGTGTTCCACGTTGATGCAGATAGTTTGAAACTGTTTGGGCCCCTCGATGGCTGGGATTAGGTAACGTAAAATTTAGTCCAAACAGGTATAACCTCTGGAAGAGAAAGATGAAAATGCGGACACGGTCGTGGCAGAGAACAACAGTTATTTTGGTTTCCAGGTTAGATATCTTTAATTTGTTTCTATAAATCAGTGGCTAGGATTTAGGGACTCGCCGGCTTACCAGTGCATAAATGAGAGACGACACAGTGAAAGTCCAAAAGCGACCCAAGAAAGAATCAGCAATGTAAGCACCGAGAATTGGTGTTATCCAAACGGATCCTGACCAGTTATTCACGTTTCTAACGGATGAAACGGTGTCTTCATGAAGTTGGGTGGTAAGGAAGTTGACCAAGTTGGAAGCAACGCCATAGAAGGCCATCCTTTCAAATGCTTCGTAGCCTGCAGTAACATTATGCCATGATCAAGGTACAACAACACACGTGTTCACTAATCAAGCTAATTAAATTCCACAGATATCATATCACCGTTAACACATTTTCACAATCACTATGGAGACTTCAAGATGGACTATTTTCCTTCATAGTAACAAGTTCTCAGGCATTCAGACTCCAGTAATAACATGGAGAGGATTAAACAGTAAACACGCTTGGGAATGGATAAAACTCATTTTTCTTGCTTGCCCATCTTAGTCAGAGCCTAAGTAATGAAACAAGACTTATCCAGATTTAACGATAATATAGTGAAATCTCTGAATCAGAGAGGAAGAAAAATTTAATCAGGGACTATATTTGTGAGAGAAAAAGTGATATGTGCTCACCAACAAGGAATGCGCAAGCCTTCCATTTTCCAGTTTTAGATGGAATTGCAGGGCGGCCACGAAAGTCGACAGTACCATCCTGGGTAGAATCTGCTTTGGCTTCCATCACAGATCTTTTAATAAAAAGGAAAGGAATTCACGAGAGAGAGAGAAGTTGCTGAGGAATGTGGTGGTGGTGGGCATATATATAGAGCCAAAGCCCTCGCTGTGGTTTGCTTTCCGACTCTCATATATTTACGGGCTAAATGAGTTATCCTTGGGGATTATTACTGGATGCTCTCGTTTACTTACTTGCATGGCTGTAAATTTTTTTGAGGTTTTATCAATAAAACGTGAGTATATTAGAACTATAATTTCTTTAAATAAAAATAATTATATCCATCCACTTTCGACATTTGTAAAGAGGAGGGACAGTAGTTGCAAAGGTCTACCTTTAAGAGTTTTTTTCCCTTATGTTGACCTACCGTTATTTTGTTGCATAATATATATTATATATTATATATATGTTTCATCCGCGGCAGTTTTATAAATTATTTATTTTATTAGTTATCATTTATTTATTATTTTATTAGTTGTTTGATTTAGATAGATTTTCCTATCAGATATATTTTTGTTTTAGATAGCTTCTTATCAAATTCATATCCCCATCCTTTTGTAGTTTATATATATATATATATATATTTATATATATATATAAATGCTCATATGTAATGTATGCTTGTTTATTCAATGATTAATAATATAAGTTGTTATTTTTCTCTGCATCCAACACATTGGCTTTAGATTTAAGTAACGAACGCTGCTTCTGGATTCCAGGTGTGAGTGTGACTGCACCAGATGTAATTATTCAATCCTGATCCGTTGATTTGATTCATTGGTTAACAATTTGTCATGCGTCTCTATTTCTTAAATTAAAAACAATAAACAAAAAAAAGATGCATTTTGGTGGATAGTATGGTCCGGAACCATGTGGACACTACATTTTAAACATTCAAGAGGAGCAATACATGCTAAACAGATGGATGATAAACTAAATCAATAGCTGCAGTTGGTGTTAAAGGTTTTAATTTCTCTTGCAATTCTCACCGCCATCTCGCTTTGCCTTTGAGATTTCATTGAGACTTTATGATGTTTAAAATCGGTGAGTTTATTGATACCCAGGTGTGTGGGCGAGATCAGAGGAATGTAATGTTGAGCAAAGTTGTACTTATATCGTAGTTCTGCATAGAGGAATTTGACAGTCTATCAACTAAAAGCAATATATGTCTACCTATGTAAAATCAAGAGATCAGAGTATAATTAAGTAGAAGCAGAAGCTTTGATGATGGGGGAACATGAGAAAGAAGCATTGACCAAGGGACATGAAAAAGTCTATAAACCACAAGTTTGGAAGCAAGGTCCTGCTTCCACGAATAACAATGATACTGACTTGACTCAAAAAGCTTCGTGGCCACGTCACCTCACAGGCTTCCAATACGAGGAGGAGGAGGATGAGGGGTATTTCATATTTGAAGCTTCACTATCTTTGTCACCGCCTTATCATTACTGTATAACACTGTCTCACCGACACGTCTCCTCCTGTTCTGCTTCCTTCCAATACTATTTCATGACTCCACTTACTTACTGCCCCGCCATTCACACTTCCCTCCCATTTTCTGACAGTATTCATAACTCACAATTGCACCAATAAAATTAATTAAATCCAAGTTATTGCATTTGTTAATGAAAGGAATCGGGAAGAATATTCTATCCATAGCAAGATCCCCGTTTGATGAATAAGGAGATCCTGTTTCCAGGCGCAGTTGCTTCCTAATAATGCCAAACAGGAGCCACAGTATAATCGGTCATCTTCTGATGAGTGATGACCTGTATTGTCGTCATTGATCACATTTCCCTGTTCCACTTCCATTCCTAGCCCCGAGCTTTCCCATCGTTCCAACTCATCTATCACAACGCCTCTTGCTGTATATAGTTATTGATAGCTACATGTACGTACGACTCCAAGGTGCGCACTGGGACCACAACACATTAAATTAGTGTGTGCAGAGATTACCGGTCCGACGTGGATCTAGAGCTAGCTTTGACGTATATGCAAGGTATATATGCAGTAGCAACCTGTTCCAGATCACCCTTAAATAGGACTATGAATAAAGCACACAGTGTCCTAGGAGTCGCCAGGCTCTCATCGGCTCACCCACGCGACACATTTAATGGCCTACCCACTATACTTGCATTGTCATAGTGCCATTAGACAAATATCAGTGCAAAGTCAATACTGTGTCCTTCATTCAATTATTAAAGTTTATGAATCTAGCTAGGTGTCATACTGATGGGCCAAAGAAGAGGAGCAAAAAAAATCGAATCCTCGTCCTTGTAATGAAATTTCTCACTCAAAAGCCGGACATTTGACTAATCCTATGGAAGAGAAACATCTAAATAATGAAGGTGGCCAAAGATTCTGATAAGATAAGCCTACCAGACGAGGTTGCATGGGAGGGAAGGCAATTACATAAGATAAATAAGCCCTTCCCGAGTGCCATGGACCCATCGCATATATATGGTCCTAAACCTACGCCTTGTGCCGTCTCCGGAGTGGAACTTCCAGAAAGGGACGCGCGAGGCAATCTATGGCTTGTGCGCCTCACATAAGAGTACGAAACGCACAGGCTTTAAGTGCTTGTTGGAAATAACCAAATTGTGGTTTTAAAAGTCTCTCCGTAGATAAGATAAAATTTCTATCGGATACAAACACTCCTAAAAACTAAAACAAATAACACTAAACCCCACCCACTTACGTACTTTATCTCAAAGGCCAGTCCCCTAGAGGACGGATCGGAGAGCCTCATGTGCTGAATCCACTTTGGGATTTCATTTGGTGGGGGCATCTGTTTCATATTTACGAGCTCCATAATCACACCCCATATATCTAGTACTATTTAGCCCTTAGAGTAGCTGATCCACATGTGCCACTATTGCTGCAGGTCGCCTGCAGTATCATCCCAGTTTTGCAATTCTATTTACACATACATTATTATAGCTGTATTTGCATGGAGAGTGAAAGAGGCAACACAGTTCACATCATGTTTGAGACAATGATAATAAGAGGTGGAATTCATATGTAGCAGAATATAGAGATGTTTGGATTCCGCCCATTTTCTGTTGGGTGCCAATCATGCATTATATATATATATATATATATATATATATATGCGGGTGGTACTTGATTAATCTGATATTATGACATGTGTGTTATACTTATAGGCCAAGTAATGATCCAAGATGGAGGAGGCATGCATGGAGAAAGGTGTATATATGTAGAATAATGGGGAGGGGTGTTAACCACAGTGATCAGATTGAGATTCGAGACATGAAAGGAAATCATGAGTGGGAGTTGCAAGGAAAGATGGTGACAAAAATGAAGACATCAGTGGGGAAGTTGACGGCATCCTTACTCTTTTGTCTAGGAATCTCTCTGTATTCTTCTGTGCGCCTTTTGCACGTGTGAATCACCTGGCCCATTCATTCCAAGGACACGTAGGCCGTCGTAAATGGTGGCAGTGGGTCGGCCTGGTGTACGTAGTGCTCTCATACAAAAGGCGGTGCCACATATTTACTGTATGATCACTTATCAGATGTGTCTATATATGCGTTCCGAGGTTCAGTCATGAGTGTATGCATGTGTGTGTGTGTGTATGTAGCCACCCACCCAATCCAAAACATTCTATAGCCACTCACCCAATCCAAAACATTCTAATCCGGCACCAGTTTCACTCACATTCTAGGTTCTCCCAAAACTGGATAATACCATTGATTCCTGGCATCCCATTCTTCTGTCTCTCTCACCTGGGAGGTGCCCACCAATGCAACAAGTAAATAACTACCAGTAGTTTATAAAGATCAAAAAATTAATTAAACTGATTGTTTACAAGAAAAATGTGTGTTTCCTAAAATACTAATTTTATTAATCACTTGTATTTCAAATTACTCCATTAAAAGAAATTTTCTTTAATATATACCGTTTATAGGACTTGGTTCAGTGTTAAACACTAAGATTAACTCTCTCAAGTCTCAACTCATCAAATCTAGGTTGTTTGGGTCTGATTTTGGATGATATAGATTTGAGTTTTTTAAAATGTTGATTTTTTAAATAAAAATCATTTTTTAAAATAATAGTAGTAAAGAGATTATCTTTATTTTAAATTTTATACCCATTAAAATAGTTTTTATTAAAGAATATAGACTTTTTAAAGACTCATATGTGAACCGTTTAAATTTGATGAGTTGGGAAAGCTAAACATTATGTTTAACACTGAAAACAAATTACTATAGAGAAGAGTAGTAGTTTCAGACAAAAATTATAAGTTTGAGAGATAAAGTAAATTAAAATTTTCTATTTTGGGCCAAATCAAAATTCCTACTAATAACTCTTGCGTTTAGATTTGGATGGCGAATATATGTATTAGTTTTGTTACAAGTGCGGAGTCGCGTTGTGAACTAGCTAGCTTATCCCTAAATACTGACCTGGTCTGCTGTATCCCCTATACACTAGTGTAAAAAGAGCTTTAAGACAGCGCCATTTAGACCGGATTATAGAGAATCAAGTCTTAAAAATGCCGTGGTATAGTTTCAGTAAATATAAAGAACTTTTTGGTATGACCGTGGCACTTTCAGTAAATATATAGAACACTTTTAAGACCGGATTATAAAAGATCCGGTCTTAAAAGTATGACCGATGGCAATTTCAGTAAATATATAGAACACTTTTAAGATCGGATTATAAAATATCGGTCTTAAAAGTGTGACTTGGCAATTTCGTAAATATTATGAGAAGACGCCGATCATAGATGAGCCCAAGAATGCGATGATTTATTCCTTCGCTTAATTGAAATTATATACAGATGCTAATAAGTAAATAATCTTTTGACCTGGCGATTCCTATAATCTAGAGATTCGATCAGGAATATAATTACGCAATTCAATAAATTATGATCTGCTAACTTAATTTCTAAAATCTCTCTAACAACTTAATTAAAATGATTACAATCAGGAATATAATTACGAAATTCAAAAAACCATGATTTGCTAATTTAATTCCTAAAATCTCTCTAACAACTTAATTAAGATGATTACAATCGGAATATAATTACGAAATTCAAAAAACCATGATTTGCTAACTTAATTCCTAAAATCTCTCTAACAACTTAATTAAGATAATTGCACAATATATAAAACACTTTTAAGATAGGATTATAAAAAGTCGGTCCTAAAAATATACTTTTAAGACTTATTTTTACAAACAACCGGTCTTAAAAGTGTTAAAAAAAATAAATTCGCTAAACTCGTCAAGCCCGTGATCGTGTTTGTCTTCTTTTGGCAATTTCAGTAAATATATAGAACACTTTTAAGACCGGATTATAAAGAGTCGGTCTTAAAAATATACTTTTTAAGACCTCTTTTACAAACAACCGGTCTTAAAAGTGTTAAGAAAAAACTAAATTCACTAAACTCATTAAGCCGTGAGCGTGTTTGTCTTCTTGGTGACAATTTCAGTAAATATATAGAACACTTTTAAGATAGGATTATAAAGAGTCGGTCTTAAAAATATACTTTTAAGACCTCTTTTTACAAACAACTGGTCTTAAAAGTGTTAAGGAAAAAACTAAATTTACTAAACTCGTTAAGTCCGTGAGCGTACTTGTCTTCTTGGTGAATAACATTTGCTTAGTTCTCAAATCCTCAAGCAAGAATGACATCCTCTTCCTCTAATCTACTCGCAATCTTCATAAGTCTTCCTAAGAGCCACACAATCAAATCCTTGGCAACGTTGGAAGTGAGATGCTTCGAGGGTTTTGCGATGGCATCAACTCCAATCCTCGAATCTAAGAAGCACAGCGCATCTGATTCTAGACGACGATGGCTCCTTCCTCTTCGATCTATGGCTCCTCCTACACCGCCTTTCGCACGATTTGGTGTAAAATGAAACCGGATCTGTTCTTGTTTAAGCCTGTTTGCTCCTACCTTGACCGCTCCCCCGCCAGATTCGGACTTTGATTTTGGTTGCTTGAAGCTTTGCCGGTGATCGACAAGAGGATCCCGCTCATATTTCGGTTGCTTTAAGCTTGTGATTTTTTTGTAGATCCTGACTTCAATTTAATCTCGATTTTATATTGATTCAAATTCGATTTCTATTGAATGATTTCTATTTCTTGTTATGTTTTCTTATTCGGACTTTGTATTCATCTTTTTTGTTTTTCTTGTTGGTGTTGCTTCCAATCTTCAATCTTCTTTTTTGTTTTTCTTGTTGGTGCTTCCAATCTTCTTTTGGTTCTCCGTCGATGACGGAGGGACATTCAAAATGTTCGTAGGATCTGGTGATTTGGGATCGGTTTGTTTCATTTGGGTTTTCTCTTTTTTTTTTTTTTTTTTTTTTTTTTTGGAACACTTTTAAGATCGGATATTTTAAAAGTTCGGTCTAAATTTTTAAGATCGGTCGTTCATCCGGTCTTAAAAGTCACGGACTTTTAAGACAGCCCGAAACAAGACGGCCGCACGCAGATTCAGTCTTACAATACCTCTTTTGTCCGGCCTTAAAGTTTTTTACACTAGTGATATTTCGACTCACTGGCAAATCAATGATCGATGCAGATTCTGTGGCTCACTGTAATCATAAGTGTTCCCAAACTTTCGCCGATCGAACAGGAAATTAATTACCACCCCATGACTCCATGAGATATTCAGTATTTTTCTGTACTTTCGAGAAGATCACTGCGTCTCTAAAGTAATTAAGTACATGCAATCGTTTTATTTTTATCAAACTGATACAACATAACTGGCAAATAGAAACATTAAAACCAGCACATTACATGCGTGTTTGAATTATTTAGTGCTGGAAAAATACATTAATGTAAATCATGACAAAACTTTTATCACATACTTATTTTGTACACCGTTAGAAAAATAAATTCTACCGCTAACAGACATTACATTGAAGTCGTTAACTAACAATCTATATAGTTTATTGACTTTGATATTCCCTAACCGAATTCACCGATGTTTTGTATATTTCTACGATAAACTAAATTTTAGAATGCTAAAACTTAAAATTCCCAGTAAATTCATAAAAAATTATACAATATTCTTTTGTCTTTCTTTCTTTCTTAGGAGAGTGTATTTAGCTCTTGCAGTTTCTAAAATCCAAGCCTATTCTGCCAAAAAATAAAAATATGTTGAGAAATCGACTTATATCGTGCTTGCTAGGGACTTCCCTGTTAAACTGACATATTGTGATTTAGAGGTAACAGTGTTTACAGTGAGGACAAAACTAAGATGCCCCATAATACACGTTGTAGTCTTATCCAGTCAGATCGTAAGTTGTCAATTTATTTACCAGTGATTTGCCGCTCAGCCAGTTAACTAGATTTGGTTCGAAATAGTGTAATAAGGCTTGACTTGTGGTGGCGTTTTTTTTTTTTTTTTTTTTTTTTTTTTGAATCTCTTGTAGTAGTAATTGGTGAAGTAGGTGTAGATGCATTGGGCTGGTAGAGAACTTGGGCTAGAAAGCTGCAAATCCCACCAAGAAGCCTTTTTCCGATATAAAGAGACCCAATATAGGATTAGTTTTGGGTGAAAGAAGTAAGACGAATTCTCATTCATATTTGTTCAGGTCCAGGGCGAAAGGCTCATTGATCTTCTTAAATTCTCTTTTCAATTTTAAAAGGTCTCTTACCATCTCATGCTGTTTGGTATGTAAAAATAAAAATAAAGAATTGTATTCATTTGCAAATGAAAATAATATTGAATAGCATATTATTATTCGATGGAAGGTGAAGCCTTTTTAACCCAAGGCAGCGTGAATGGTTTGGAATTCAAGTTTTTTGTGACCGAACAATGAATAAGGTTTTTTGTTGATGTGAATATGTCGTTACGGACGTGTGCATGCCAGAATGGATGTTGGAGGATGAAGAAAGCAAGTATGAAGGAAGTATTCCATGAATAAACCAACGCTTCACACTCCACCATCACTCTTAATTATTATTCACTTACTCACTGAAGATGCCTTCAGCTATAATTGTTATGTTGTGGTTAAGAAACAACAGGTGGTGTGTTTGTGTGTTTTGATGATGTTAATGCGTTAAAAGAAGGAATTTGCATGATGTGTGGGCAAATAATGAATGGAAAGTGAGACAGACGTACATTTGGTTTATATTTATATGTTCTATCTGCTCATAGAGTTATTGGGTATAAGCATATGTTTCTGGTTAACTTGTGCGATGGGATTATCGTTTGGGGGGATGGATTCCTTTTGTTTCTTGAATTCATAAGCATAATTCATTAATTTGAAAAAATAAAAGGGCAAACTCCCATGTTCCATCATTTCAAACCATACTTCCATGCACGGTGAAAAACGAGATTTTAAAATGATTTTAATTTTTCAGTTCAAAACACGGTAAAGTGTTAAGCAGAAATAACAACAAAATCATAATGAATAAAGTACAAATAAGAGATGCTAGATGATTTACCGGGCCGACACTCATGTTGATGTGGGCAGGGAAGTCGAGCGGGTTACTTTGTGTACATTTTTTGTGTTCAATCTTTGAAGGAACTCAACTTCCCGGATCTACTAATCTTCTTTTAAAGATGGAAAGATAAAATCCCATTAAAATTAGTGAGAACTCAAGTTTTCACGTAAACAGTTGACGTAAAGGCTGTGAGGTAACTGGGCTGAGAAGTTAAATAAAGGATGAATGATAAAGGTGATGGAAAAAGATGAAAGGTGTAAGATGAAGGAAGAGGAAGGTTGTGAGGTCATGGAGAGAAGATGGACATGACGTGACCTGCCTTTTTACTCGATGCATCTCATCACGACCGACACGCATCTCATCTGGTTCTGCCCTTCCTTAATCATAAAATATTTCATAATTAGTTAGAGTCACTACCAGACTGACAAAAATAAGCACTTTAAATAATATATGTTATAGGGTTAATATAATCATTCACTCCACACATTTACTTTCATTTTAGTTTAGTCCCTTAAATTTTAAATCATAAATTTTATCCAGATTCATTTCTTTTAAAACATCAATCTATAAAACTAAATAAAAACTTGAATTATCTTACATTTAGTTGGACCAAAATCAATGATTTAAAACTTAAAAGATTAAAGATGATAATAATCTTATATTACTATCTCCGATCCTTATTATAAGAACACTTTATAATAGAATTTATATTAAAACCGGAGAGGGTATATTATAAAACAAGGTAAAATTCATAAAATAACGACCGGACTGTAAGATAGAAATGCAGTGATGCGAGGGTGTAAACCTTCGATAAAGATATGGTAGACGGAGCAGATTCGTGATCCATCGGAGGCCGTTCATCTTCGTAAGCTTGTTATCGCTCTTAATTAAAAAGGGCCATCTTCATTTTTGATCTTTTCGTTAAAAACAGAAATGCTCCTGTCAGTCATTTTCAAAGCTCTCAAAAGGAGCTCCTCAAATATAAGGATATTTACTCTAAAAAATATAATCCTCCAAATACCCACCCTGTCACTTAGTAAGGCAGCGGCCATTGGTCAGTGCCAGCCTAACTGTTGACTTTATTAATGTTTTTTTTTTTTTTTTTTAGTAAAAAAGATAGTTTCAGATAATTTGGTGGAAAAAATATTTTTTGATATAACTTAATATATATTGAATGTATGACATTGATATTGATTGTAATTTAAAGAGGTCGGAGAACTGGGTTAAAGTCACCAGAAATAAATTGTAGCTAATCCGGATTAAATTGGTGAGAAATTAAAGATTTCAAAGTAATTAATATAAAATTCTAAAGAAAATTTGAAGAAAATATATATACAAATATGGTTGATATCCCGACTGGACCGTTCACCGGTTTTTGGTCCTGTTTGGTCTGTCCAATCCGAGTTTCAGAGCCTAATTTCAGCTAATATGGTGGAAAAAATATCTTTAGATACTTGGTGCCTTATAATAAAACCCAAAAAGAGTATTGAATTGACGTTGATAATGATTATAATAAAAAAACAAAATGAAATAGGATTTTTTTTTTTTTGGGGCTGTGGGAGGGAGGGGGGCTAGGGGTGGCCCCCCCCCCCCCCCCCCCAAGATTTTTTTTTTCCTCTTAAAAAATTATAGTGGACGAAGAGGGGAGCTGATCAGGAGGATGGGTGTTGAGCTATCAGCAAGGAGTTGAGGAGGATGGGTGTTGAGCTATCAGCATTGTACTCGGTTGAGGAAACGTCAATAACACAACCTAATGCTGTACGTTTATATATTTTCTTAGACGTGCCTTCTCAGTCATGTCAAACCAAAGCTTGAAATAATATATACATATTCAATGTTTCAGATACAAAAATAGCAGTATGTGTGCGTGTATAGTATTTCTTTATCATGTATGTTTAACCAAAAGATTTTAACAAATAAAACATATATATCGTTAAATAAGTGACGTTTAAAGCTCGTGTTCAACATACTCAAGTACTTTATTTATAATATGTTTTTTTAGGCTTATTTATAAGCACAAAGTTGACTTTTTTAAAAGATCAAAAAAGTTAATTAAATTACTTTAAAGTATTTTTATTTTTATTTTTTCTTTAAAAACTAATTAGTTTGACTAAAAAACTAATATATAATCTAAGATACACAACATATGATATGATTAAGTAACTTATTTAGCTTCCTTAATCTCTCTGAAAAAGTCAACCTGATTTTATAATTAGAATCAGAAGAAGTAGAATTTTATTTTCATTCCCCCCGTCACTAAAATTCCTGGCTCCGCCACTGATGGGATGGCTGAACGAAATACCCATAAAGTCACTTCTGTAATTTGATGCTGTGTTGTGGAACCTACGGGAGAGACAATCATGGAGCAGCGATAAGGAGATGATGATAATGCTGTGGAAGGCGAGATTCGTAATTAATGGTCGCAATTAAATGAACAATTCAAAGAATAATGTCACAATCCACATAACAGTTTTTGTTTTTAACGGACCCGTTCTCCCACCGCCTTTCCTAAAGGTTAAGAGTCTGTTTGGCATAATTTTAAAAGATAAAAAAAAGTCCATCGAAAGAAAAAATAAGAATAATGAGTGTTTGGTATGGCTTTACATTTTGATGGGTTTCAAAATTTAAAACTGTTCTATTTTTATGAAGCTATCCTAAACATAAATCATATCAGAAAAAGTCCATTATAAAAAAAATTAATCAAAAAAAATCCATCAGAAACAAAAATACATTCTGCCACCATTATCCCAAACGGTGTAAAAAATTCATGTTCTTCGGAGAGTTTAGCTGGCCCCCATAATGAAAGAAACTAGGGCCACTGAATATTATTTCAAGATCACTTGACAACTCATTCTTCTGACAACAACATAATTTTAATACGTATATTTAGTTATCATATTCTATTGAAAAATTGATTAGTTGTATACTTTTACTATCTTTGAAAAATTTTATATATTATATATATATCTTTATATATTTATTTATTTAGTAATTTCTTAGACACATATTTGACAAATTTTTTTTCCAAATATATAATCTCAAAGACGTTTCATAAAATGGAAAATTAATATAATAAGAGATAAATTGTCCAACATAATGTATATGAAACTAATTTTAATTAATAAAAATATTTATAGAACATTGAAAAATGACCGGGAGATGTGTGCAGTTAGGACGTAATCAGATGAAATGGCATTGTTATAAACACCCCATACACCAAAAACAAACAAAGAAAAAACCCCGCCGCCTCGGTCGGGGCGGCATTGTTAAACACCCCCACACATCCAAAAAAATACTGCCGATGGGGGTGGGGGATGTTTAACACTCAGTCCGAAAGCATCAAGGTTTGGGTTGACTCTCTAAGGTTCGGGAGTTACAAATTTTAACTATTTTTCCTCCGCTTTTTTTAAAAAGAAATATAATTAGTAAATTACAATAATTAAAGTTTTAATTTATCAAATAAATATTATCAACATTAATATTAAAACAATACGAATTATCCAACAAATAAAGACAGTTACTAATTCATAATAAAAAAAAAAAACTATATTCACAAATAATTCACATAAAACATAAGAAATATACCACTAAGCGACATTAATATGATGATTACTATCTTCGCCAATATCATCAATTTAAATGACATTTGGTTGTGTTTCTCTTTGAGTAGGCTCTGGTTCATAAGTAAGAATATCATGAATTTCTTCTCCCGCGTCATGAACACATTTATAATCTTTATTTGCAACAAATAATAAACTAAATCATAAAATTAGAATATAATTATTATGTATTTGTGTATTTGTACTTAAATGGATAGATAACTTTATAAAAAAAATAAAAAATACATATAAATTAGTAAATTACCATCATATGTGAATTCATGCATTAAAAATAATAATAATAAATTAAAAGGGCCTGCAGGGCTAGTCCGAGGTCCTCCAGGACCGGCTTTATAGGGCTTATTTCATTAAGTTCTTCTAATTCTCAAGCTCAGCCCTTAAAGGGCCAGGGTTTAAAAGGGTCGGTCTGATGAGTTTGACTTGATTTCCTGACTCTACTCATGAAAAGATTTGAGTATTTGTATAAAAAAGATGGGGAACCACCAAGTAATGAGGGAAGGACAGATTACAATTACTTATAATCATGTTTTGACTCTAATGAGTTGAAAGACCAAACTCATCTAAACTTTCTAGGTAGGTAAAAGAATAAATAAATGAAAGAAGAGAACAGATACATTCACTACAGATTCTGACAAAGCAAACAAACTCACCAGCATGTGATGACAATTGTTTCTCGCCCTCAATCCCTTCTCTCTTACCGTCTGGTGATTTTAACAGCAACGAAGATGGAGGAGGAGGGCACCGAGCCTCATTGCGCATCTAAAAAGATATTTTCCTGTTTGTGATTCTTTCATATTTGTGAGTGCTTTGCTCTCAATATGATATGATGATCTGTAATCCAAACCCAAAGCCCAAGAGCCAACTTCCCCCATCCCTTTCATGGGAGGGACAATGCCCCGTAAAAGACACACCACCTGTCACATTCTCAATTTGCCACTGCTCAATGATTGTACTCCCTCCCTTCTTAGTCCTCTAATTTTTCCCCTCAATTACACAAATATATCCCCTATTAAAGTACATTCACGTGCCCCCGAATAAACGAAGGGAGCCATATATTTGAATTTGAGGGTAATTATGGTCACAAAAAGAATACCAGAGGACATGCAGAAATTCAACGTATCGGGCCATCGCGACCCCTTTATCGTGAAAAGACAAGCATGTTTTCCCTTTTACTTAAAAGCCATTGGGTTGAGGTTAACTGGTCGAGTTAAACTTAACAATACTACAACTGGGTCCAACGTTCTGGTTATTAAAGCAGAAGCGGAGAAAGGCTTGGAACATCGGAGGAAGCTAAATCCATGGCGTCTTTCTACTGCTACTCACTGCTGCTGTTACTGGGTCTAGTCTCCCAAGCAGTAGCCACAAACCTGAGTCGGGACTTCTACTCCTGCAGCTGCCCCAAGCTGCAGCCCATAGTGAAGAAGGGACTGGCTGAAGCCATCAAGAAGGAAGCTCGCATTGGAGCCTCTCTCCTTCGATTGCATTTCCACGACTGCTTTGTCAACGTACGTCGTCCCTGTGTGTTTGCACTGTATGTCCACATGTCTTGTTCCAGTTTAAGCTTGTTATGAATTAACGATGAAGCGGTGATGACCTACAGGGGTGTGATGCATCCATACTGCTGGATGATACCGGCAGCTTCATAGGAGAGAAGACGGCGGCCGCCAACAACAATTCGGCAAGAGGATTCAACGTCATTGATGACCTCAAAGCCGATGTGGAGAAGGCATGTCCTGGCGTGGTGTCCTGTGCCGATATCCTCACTCTCGCTGCTCGTGACTCTGTCGTTCTGGTATGTCAATGTGTGCGTGTGGATTTTAATTCATATAAATTTACATCACAGCACGTATGTTGCAGTTAGGGGGGCCTTACTGGGAAGTGCCCTTGGGAAGAAGAGACTCCACCACCGCCAGCAGGCTCGCCGCCAATCAATCCATTCCCGCCCCCTCTTTCAATCTCACCAATCTTAAATCCAATTTCGCCAAACATGGCCTCTCTGTCGAGGACTTGGTCTCTCTTTCAGGTGCTGCCACAACTTCTTGACTCTGCTTCTGAAATGAAATTGCCCCGAGCTTATGTTATCATGTATGGTGGCTCTTTTTAACCGAGTGCAGGTGCCCATACAATTGGGCTGGCCAGATGCGTACAATTCCGAGCACACATCTACAACGATTCCGATATTGACGCCTCCTTTGCTAAGTCACTGCAGAGCAAGTGCCCCAGAAGAGGGAATGACAATGTGCTGGCACCCTTGGACTTCCAAACTCCCACCCATTTTGATAATCTCTATTTCAAGCATTTGCTCGTCAAGAAGGGTCTTCTCCATTCCGACCAGGAGCTCTTCCGCGGCTCTTCTTCCACCGACAAATTGGTCGCCAAATATGCTTCCGACACTGGTGCCTTCTTCAAGGACTTTGCCGAGGGCATGATCAGAATGAGCAAAATCAAACCTCTCACTGGAACCAAGGGCCAGATCAGAATCAATTGCAGAAAAGTGAACTAGAAATCACCCCGTGTACTGTGTCTCCCTATCTGTTCAGTCATCCATCTTTCTATCCCCTATTACCCTATCTGTTCAGTTATCCATCTTTCTATCCCCTATTATGTCTTGTAATTTGCTTGCGTCATGCTGCCAATCGTTCCGTTTAAAAGTGATTACCACAACCCGCACGCTGTGTAATAAGATCAGTTTCTGTCATTAGCAGCGTCTAAATGTCAAATTTTTACCTCAAGTGTTAAAAACATTATTAGTATCCTGCCATATGAGACCTCATAATTTGCTATCGGGCTATGCATCCACAAAATTTTAGATTTCTTTGCACAAGTTTCTGATGGATTATCCGCGTAAATCAAAACATTCACGGCTGCATGCAAATTCATCAATTACAAGAATAGAGTCGCGCGAGAAGAAGAATTTACCAAAAGTTGAAACTTTACAAGGCTATCTGAAGCAAATGCATCCGTTAAAATTTCTGACTTTCAACTCTGATTGCACAAAGTAGACTATTACATAAGTAATGTAGAACTTACATTTCTATATTTGGTTAGACAACCGGTCGTCACATCATTTTGAAAACCTATAATATCAGAACTATACAACCAGCCTAAACATTCAAACTGGCTTCATTTATATTACATCTCTTCCACTCAATCGAGCTCATCAACAGATTGAACCTCCTCCACTGGCAGTTCAAAGTTATCAATTTCTTTAAAGTAAGCTTGCTGTTTTTCAATAAACTCTTGCGGCATGGCATGCTGGAACTCGTCTTGTTTAGAAGCCACAGTGCAACGCTTCTGTGAAATTGGAAGATATAAAATACACTCTTCAGTGAAATACTAATTCAGATATGACTGCACTTGGAGTTAAGAAATCTGAACCATGCACAGTCTATTGTATCAGTGAATGAATGTGAGCATGCTTTTTAGAATAAAATTTTACAAAGACGTGATTTTTTGTTTTTTTTTTTTGGGGGGGGGGGGGAATGGGAAGCACTAGGACATGCCCACATCAGGCCCATGATTACAGCAAGATGACATTCTCCTTCCAGCCATCATCTAGTTCGAAAATTTTACTAGGTCAACGAATAATGTATCAGTGATTATTATTCTTGTCATAAATCAAAATTTGACCAGTTTCCACTGCAAAAAGTGTTCAACTAGTTTAAAATCATCCAAAGAGTATACAACCTAGATCCTTCCAAAATTCATGAAATTACAGAGATGCTAAATGAAAATACAATCCATGAAGAGTTTTAATGCAATAATTTCAAGATGGAAAAATTTCAGAAGTGATCAAGCCTTTGATGAATATCCAAATTAACAACCACAAATTCAGAGGAGTTGAAGACCAGCATAGAACAACAAAGACACAGTAATATGAATCAATTTAGTTACCTTTCTACAAGGAGCTGTTAATGCCTTGGCCTTGTGACGATTCAAACCTTCAACCTCAAGATTCTGCTCCCTGTTATACATGACAGAGAAAACATCTGACACAGGTAACTATACTATAAACTTTCTAGGAAGGAGACAATGACAGTCAACTTAATTCCAATTCCATCAATTGAAACAAAAGATACTATGGTGTCTATCCAACAACAGTAAAGATATCACAGCTAAAAATGAAGGAAACGTGATTTCCAATGGTACCAAGCAAGCACATTCTGCTAGACAAGAACAAAGGTGAGACAAAAATTGGCTAACTGTGGCTAAAAAAATTCTTCATTAAAGTTTCACATATTCTGCATACAAGACAGAAGGGAAATTCAAGTGTTTAACCAATACCCACACACCTAATACTGGCAATCTGCAATGATGCTCATCAGAGTGCATTAGAGAAATAATTGTTCGGTTGGGAATATCTCGATATCCTTATGTCATGTATTTCGCAAGTAATTTTCACTTCCATGATTCCCTGAATTTCAACCAAATGTCATCCTTTCCTATTTTTAGTCTATACTATCATGGAGTTAAGCTGTGATATCAAATGCCTGCCAGCAACACTACTGAAAGGATACTAACCTACTGCTAGAGACCTTTGGCATGGGTGTAATACTGAAAGGAACAGCCACCTCTTTCTCTTTCCCTTTCCTTTGTTCTGATGTACGTCTTCGACTGTAGACCACTGAGATAGGCTCCGAAACATCATGATCATGGCTACCTTTAGTCAACGCATGTAAGAAGCCCAATGAATAAATATATTTGGGATACAAAAGAGTCGCGAAAAAAAATTAACAGTTGGCCATTATTAAGTTCAAAATTAAAATAAAGCAGTACTTGTATGACAGAACCAATCCGCATAAGAATTCGGACACAACTGAAGACATCAAAGGCGAGCCCAATAGGATTCCAAACAACAAATAGAGCTCCAGACTTGATTAATCATCGCGGAGTAAATATATGAGAGGAAATAGGTTTTAAATGTTAACTGTCAGAAAATTATCACTCAAATTATACGGTTAAAGGCAAACGATGACTCGTCCAATAGATCTAATGCGCAAAAATTATTTATATGAAAATCCACGATGGGATCAGATAGGGAATCGTTTCTCCAGAAACAAATCATTGGAATTCCTTTTATGTAAACAGTAGTTCAAAGACGGTAACAGAATCATTGGAACTCCTTTTATGTAAAGAATGAGTTCGTCTGAAGGATACTGGTATCGGGTCGGCATCATCACGATCAAAAGTATCAGTGACCAGAGCAGTGAAAAGGCCCCCTGGGATAACGTGGAAAGAAGGAAATACGTTGGGATGGGGCAGCAAGAAAATGTAACTCGGATCAAACTAAGATTTGTTTGACGTATAAAATCAGAAGGAAAATCAGTGCCGAATTAGAAACAGCGTGGAGTACAACAAAATACAACCAAGGAATACATACACATCACGCACACAAAGAAAATAAGACGGCTCCGATTGTTCATATCTTCACGAGGCCTTAAGAGGTTATCCTGTGGATATGAACGTAGTGTTCATGTCCATAGGGCGGGGACTGGTGACCCTCGAGCAGCTTATGAGCACTCTGCTGCTATACTGACCCAAAGTCAAACGGAAAGTGGGGGGTATTTCGACCCCAAGATTTGAGGGGAAACGGAAAGCCATTTTTCCTTGAACAACGCCTAAAGACAAATCGAAGGATTAAATTAACAAGAGAAAGGCAGAGCAGTTACAATACCAGGGAGCAAAGAAGAATTCAGAAGCCGAGGAGGTGAGGAAGCAGCAGGAGAAAGATGGCTAGGGTTTGAAGAAGCAACACGGCGACTCGTGGAATTCGCGGAGGAACGAGTGCGGGAACCGGACTTGCGTTGGTTGAGATCAAGGTTATTGAAGGAAGAAGGTGGGCGGGGTTTGGAGGGGTGAGCGACAGGGGCAGAGGCGGTGGAGGAAGAGGAGTGGGAAGAAGGAAAGGCGTGAGAGTCGGCGTTGGTAATGTTGGAGAGGGGCTTTCTGCGTTTGACCAATCTTCTGCCTGCTTCCATTGTCAGTGGGGTGTTGCCATATCAGGTGAGCAGCTTCGGGGGAGAGGCGGCATCTAAAGGGAACGATCGTGTGGTAGAAGCTTCTTGGCAGTGGCGGGAATTTCCGGTTGGAAAGAGATGATTGAGAGCGAGAGGGCAATATGTGTGACGGAGTGACAGTGGGTCTGGATTCCGGAATGTGGATCACTTCGGTTCCGCATCTAGATCGCTCTCAGTGAGTGTGGCAAGGAGTTTGTGGATACAGATGCGACGCTCATTAGATTATGGGCTTGGTTATGCCCAATTAAAACATGGACCGTGATATTGGTTTAACAAGACAAACAACCCATGAGTTGTAACTTGTAAGGAAGGAATATTTACTTTTAACAAGACAAACAACCCTTGAGTTGTAAGGAACCCCTCCAAAACTTTTATATTATCAAAAAAAAAAAAAGGAATATTTAATTTCTGTAAATATCAAACTAATCAGTAAAATTTATTGAATATACTAAAAGATAATTTAACTATGATTTGACACATAAACGAACCAAAGTTATAATCAGACAACTTATAAAGATGTAATGTTTTGGAAATCTCTCTATTTATTATATATTAATTGTCTAGCTAGTGCATTGCATGTGCTCATCACTAGTATAAGCATCTTCAACCCACTATAATTCTTCACTCTTGATAACACCATGTATAGTTCAGAAGACTTGTGAACTTGGTAGCTAGAGACCAACATTGCATAGGGACTAACCTTGGCTTTTATTCATTGTCATAAAAAAAGAAATAATTATTAGAAATTGTCTCCTCGTGAAATTGAAAGGAAGTTTTGATTTTGATAGATTCATATCCATACATTGAATCAAAAGCTCTTCATCTGCACTTATTTTATTTAACATATTTGCCTTCGTGAAGTTTGTGCCAAGATATGTTATCTACAACTATATTCCATTGCACAAACTCAGTGTCTTGTTAAAATTTCTTATTAGCATAATTGACACTCCAATTTTAGATAAGTTTATGAAGAGTTATTCCATAACATGAAATTGAATTGAGGAATTTTGTATCATACAAATCTTCAATGCTACTACTTGCATTGTATGTGTGACTGATTGAATCTGAATTAAAATATTATATTGCTTCACCTGGTAACAATGAACAGTATAGTCATTCAACACTTTTCTATTGTTGGTGTTAATATCGCCTTGCTAGTTAAATAACCTTCTTCTTAAATATATCAATGCAATATACGTGGAATAAACAATGGCTTTCAGTAGGTAAGTAATTTCAAAACAAAGTGTTTCAAAACCTTATATTTATTTAGCTTGTAGATAGTGTATATGGCGATGTATTATTTCATTTGATTCCCTAAAAAGTTCTTTCTTCATATATCTATTTTATAAAGAATCTAAATGTATGTATATTGAAAAATATACTTCTTTACAATACATTATTAAAACCTACTACATTAATTTTGCCGTTAAGTTACTGACTGATCTTACTGCATTAGATTAATGGGACGACAAGGCATCCTTCATGGCATGCTACATGACATATGGATAAATTAATAAGTTTATGATAATTATATATTTTTAAGGTGAATATTAAAAGGTTACTTTATCATTAAAAAAACAGTCTCCCTTCCCTCTGTGTCTCTCTGCAAAAGTGACTTGACTTTCAATTCTGAAAAAAAAAAAAAAAAAAAAAAGCTACAGGCCTTTACACCTACGTTTACCACCCACAACACAATCAATCCCCATGAAGTGCCAGTCACCCTTTTATTCTTTCTGTTGACTGTGATTTTTAGATTCCATTGTCCAGAACTTGAAAATTTTCCATGACTCTCAAAAGTTCAAAGTCTTTTTTTGTTTATTATTAAAAAGTTAGGTTAAACTTTTTATTGTAGAAAGGGTTAGATAGTGATTGGCTTATTGAACCGATTAATTGAATATATTTCATCATTTTTTATCTTCATCCATCTGTAGAGGGAATCGTTATGCTGTGCAATGTACCTGAGTTTCTTTAATAAAGAGTAAACCTCAATTTTTTTTAAAAAAAAACACACTCACAAATTAGCAAAACGTGGGCTAATATTTCCCTGCGCCCATTGATCTCAATGAGACTTTGGCACGAATATGGGGTGGTTGGAGCATATGGATATGGTTAAGGAGGTTAAATTAAAAATTTTAAAAATCAAGAGAAATACTTCCAAATTATGGGGCCAAATAAATGTACTTCATCATTGAACAAAATAAATGTACTTTTTGTTTTTGGCCAAAACAATCGATTTTATTAATAACAAAATCAGTAACTACAATCACCAATAGCCGAAGCCAAGTAAACACTCCAAAAACCTATGATTACAACTTATCACACAGCTTCCAAACTAAACTATAATAAAGCAAATGCAATTCTATATGAGTATTATCTATAAAACCTATATCAGACAGCAAAATGACAATCATCCTAACACTACCAGCAGCTAAAACAGAATAAACCACAATGACAGTAGGCAAGTCAATCAATCAGCCGATTCCTTCCCTATCGTATACCTTCTGCACACTCGCTGTTTTATCTCTGTCACCTCTGGAAAGCTTCAAATCCTGGATCAGAAAATTGCATAAAGGAAATGGGGCATCACTCAGCCAATCATGCTGATACATTCCCTTTGCAGCACCTATTGCTAAAAAATCAGCAGCCTTATTTCCTTGTCTTGCGACAAGAGAGACAGACACGGCATCCATAGATTCAAGCAAACCAAAAATTCCAGATAACAAATCCCTACTCTGCCACTCATAGCCTTCAAGCGATCTATTCTTAATTGATCTGTACAAATGTTCACAATCAGTTTCAAATATTACCTGGTAATTAGGGAACTTACCACGGTGACACAAGGCTTCATGCATTGCCATACATTCTGCCATAAAAGGGGATTCAGCCTGCACATATTTCCCTTTACCGCCAACAAACTCACCTTCAGCATCTCGACAGACCACACCTACCCCCGCTCTGCCTGCTGATCTCTGAAAAGCTCCATCAACGTTGATCTTGACTGAGCCAGGGATGGGCCTCATCCAGATAACATTCCTTTGCACACGATCAGCATGGACTCTTCTCACCGATTCCTTCCCTTTTTCCACAGATTTCCAAAATTCCTCAACCTGTGAGTTAACCAAGCGCACCACCAACTTGGCATCAGGTCTCTCCCCCTTGAATACCCAATTGCACCGCCCCTTCCAAATCCACCAACATGTTGACGAGTAAAAGGCCTTGCCATAGCTATCCAGTAAACTCCCATCGCCTAACATATCATTTAGACAGTCCTCACAGCGTTTCACCGACCACTTTGAGAAGTTAAGACCCAAAGGGCTCCCAAACCAGCAAAGCTTGATCCAAGGGCACAAGAATAATAGATGCTCAACCGACTCCCTTTCTACTAGACAAATAGGACACAAAGGGTTCACAGCACATTTCTTTTTGAACAATGCCTCTTTTGTAGCCACTGCCCTTGATTCGATCCTCCATAGAAAATGAAGAATTTTTGGAGGCACCACAACGTCCCAAATTCCTTTCCACAGATCAGCAGGAACAGCAAGAGAAGGACCTGGGTCCTTTGGTTTGGGATCTTCCATGTCAGCTCTAGCCACCACATACCCAGATTTGACTGAATATTTCCCATCCTTACAAGCCAGCCAAATTATAAAGGAATTTTCAGTATCAGCTCTTTTTCTTCTAGGCTAATCCTCGAATCAATAGCGCTTAGGTCCCAACAGCCGTTTTTTAAAAGATCATCAACTCTCAGTCTGTCCTCTTCATCTGATAAATGACAACATAATTCAATTTCCGACTTGGGAGACCCAGAATCCAAGGCTCGTTCCATACACTAATGGATTTGCCATTGCCTAGCTTCAAAAAAACTTGTTTCAGCAGTAAGTCCCGACCCTCAAGGAGGCTTGACCAGCCCCATGAGGCACATTTCCCTTTTACAGCCTTCAAAAAAGTACCCTTAGGGAAGTAAATCCCTTTCAGTATCTTGCACCATAGGTCATTAGGCTTTTGGAGCAACCTCCAAGCTGTCTTGGCTAGGAGTTCCTTATTGAAGCAGAGTAGGTCGCGAAACCCCATTCCTCCCTCCAACTTGCGCCTAGAATGGGATTTCCAGCTCTTCCAATGTATGGTCCCTGATTCTCCTTTTTGGCCCCACCAGAACTTAGATATTAGGCTGTCTATTTCTGCACAGGATTTTTTGGGGAAGAGGAAGCATATCATTGGGTAGGTGGGAATTGCATTAGCCACCGCCTTTATTAGAACTTCACGCCCAGCAAAAGTTAGGAGTTTCTGTTTCCAGCCTTGAAGTTTTAAACCGATTCTATCCCTTACGAAGGCTAAGGCCGCTGCTTTAGATCTACCCCATACTACTGGTAAACCAAGGTACTTGCCGCCTGGTTTGAATAAGGAACCCCCAGCCATGCTGAAACTTCATCCTTAACTCTCACAGGAGTATTAGAGGAGAAGAAAATGGAAGATTTCTCTAGGTTGATTAGCTGCCCGGAGGCCTCACAGTAAACTTCTAGGATCTTCTTGAGTACCATGCAGCTCATCTCATCTGCACTTGTAAAAAGGATGGGATCGTCTGCAAAAAAACAGTGGGACAAAATGGGGGCCCTGCGGGCCAATTTCACCCCTTTCAGATCACGGCGATCAACATGGTGCTGCAACATGAGTGAGAGTACTTCAGAAGCCAAGTGAACATATAGGGGGATAAGGGATCTCCTTGCCTCACTGCCCTCCTTGGTTTGAAGTTATCGACTGTTTGGCCGTCCACGTGCAAATTAAAGCCAACAGAGGTAATGCATTTCATAACCCGGCGTACCCATTCTCTATAGAATCCCATCTTCATCATTACAGCCTCCAAAAAATCCCATTCAATCCGATCGTAGGCTTTATTCATATCGATTTTCAGAGCCAGCTCCCATTTCCTACTAGCTTTCTTATGCTTTAAGTAGTGGAATGCCTCATGTGTGATCACAATGTTGTCTTGGATCATCCGGCCAGCAATGAAAACGCGTTGGTTAGACGAAATAAATCTGTCCATCAGACCCCTCATTCAATTCGTTAGGATCTTTGCAATGATTTTATAAGATACATTGCAGAGGCCTATGGGTCTAAAGTGATGAACTCCCTCTGGTTTATTTATCTTGGGGATTAGGACTATATTAGTGGAGTTGATCAGATCCAGATTTGTGCCACCATTAAAAAACTCCTGAACCATGCTACACACCTCCTGATTAACCTCCAACCAAGCTGCCTGATAAAATAAGCCAGAATAACCATCCGGGCCGGGTGCTTTATTCGCTCCTATCTGAAAAACAGCTGATTCAATTTCCTGTTTGGTGACTGGCCTCATTAAAGCATTGTTGTCAGCTGCCGTAACGACCTCTTTCACGTAGGATAATGCCTGATTCATGGGACGAGAGCCAACAGAACAGAATAATTGCTGATAAAAATTGCTGAAGGTCATGTTAATCTGATCCTTGTCCTCCAACCAAACACCGTCGCTGTTCAACAATCTCAGTACCTTATTTCTTTGTCTCCTTTGGATTACACAATTGTGAAAAAACTTCGAGTTCCGATCGCCACATGTGAGCCAAGATACTCTCGATCTTTGCCACCAATAAGATTCCTCATTCACCCATGCCTCTTCAATCTGTCTTGTCAAGTTCTCAACCTCATTCAGCTTGTCTGGAGTTAATACACCACACATGCACTGGTCCAATTTCTGCCTTAACACATTTATGGATTTCCTGAAGTTTGGAAAAACATTCCTGCTCCATTTTAAGAGCTTCCTCCTGCAAGCAGACAATCTACTAACCAGATCCTCCATCCTAACAACAGCAACCAAGACACCCTCCTGCCAGCCCTCCCTTACCGTTCGCTGGAAGTCTTCATGCTGGATCCAAATGGCTTCAAATTTGAAGGATCTTGAAGTCTTTTTTTCATGGAAACAGCAGTCCACCAAGATCGCGTGGTGATCAGAGCCTATGGGTTCAATGTGAAACACCATGGCATGATCAAAGCTTTCCCGGAATTCCACATTACCCAATGCACGATCCAATCTTTCCCTCACAATAGCCAAGGTCTCTTATTACACCATGTGAATCTAGCCCCCTTAAACTCCAAATCCATCAGATTGCAGTCAGCCATCATGCTCTGGAAATTTAGGATTTTCCTCAATGATCTGGGATTTCCTCCTTCCTTTTCAGCTTGCGTCAAGAGGTCATTAAAGTCACCCAGTAATAGCCACGAATCAGACACGCCCGCTGCCAACCTCCGCACTTTATCCCAAACCAGCCTCCTTTCCCCTTCCGGCGGTCCATATACAAAAGTAACAAATCTGGGTGATTTTCCAGATGATGATTCCACTATCGTGTGGATGAGATTTTTCGACCTGTACAGCACCGTCACAGATATGCCATCCTGCCACCAAACCGCTAACCTACCAGACAACCCTCTCGGCTCTATGTACAGTTCCTGATTAAAACCACAACGCTTGCTGCTTTTCATAATTCTTGATGAGTGTATCTTCGTCTCCATTAGGAAGATTACTGAAGGATGATGCTTGTTCACCAAGTCCTTCAAGTTACGGACTGTCAAGGATCTTCCTAGCCCTTGACAGTTCCAAGATAAGAGTTTCATGAAGGCTTGGTGGCTGTTAGTGGCCAGCCACCAGACCCTCCAGCAATCAACTTCTTCCTTCTACCGCTACCTGCTTTAAAAATGAAGGTTGAGTCCTCCTCCATGTTGTTATCAGCTGTCCCTGACTCCTCCTCAATCACTACCTCCTCAATAGGAACATTTTCCTTGCCACCTCTAGATTTCTTCCTGACTCCCCTCCTGCTACGAGCCTTTACTTTCTTTAAATTGCTAGCAAAGGCTGAAATACTCACATCAGGGTTGGGGGTTTCTGTTGTTAAACGTCTCCTCTTAGGATCCACAGATTCCCAGTCATCATCCACACTTCTCTTCAGGCCAAGGCTACTCATGCCGCGATAACCGCTCGCATTTCCTTCCCAGTATATGGAACCATAGCCAGTTGATCATCTGAGAGGTGCCCTGGCATTGGTTCGGTTCTTCTGTTAGAAGGGGCTGATCTCATTGGGGACTCCATGACCGGCTTCACACCTTTAACACCCCTCAGGACGCCCCACTTCCTCCGGCTATTATGGAATTTCTCCGAACAACTAACGACACGGCCGTTTTTCTTGTCAACTCGCCACTAGGGGACGGCTTACGCAAGATTGCTCAACACAGGCCGTCGGGTGGCTGAGGGCTCCAAGTCCTCATGGTCGAACGCCTTCTCCCGGTTATCTTCCCTGTTATTAGCCATAACATCCGACAGATTAATGGAGAATAAATCCTCTACCTCTGCCTTGGTGTTTTTATTCCTAGCGTGAAGAGAATCGGCAGCTCTATTATGGATTATTTCATCCTTCCTCTTCCTGATAAACTCCGCATCAGCCCCTTCGTTTCGCACCACGACCAGCGTCTTCTCCCAACTACGACCAGCTGATGTAGCCATCCAAGCTCCAAACCGTGAATCGTTAGTTTCAGAGCCCTCCATCTCCTTCTCTGAACAGCAATCGCGTTTATCATGTCCAAATTTGCCACAGACATAGCAAAAGTTTTGGAGCTTCTCGTACTTTACTGAAATCCACACACTCTTACCATCAGGCCTGGGCAACCAGAAACCAGCAGCTAACGGTTTCCTCAGATCTAGTAGAACACGAACACGTAAGAAATTGCGTAAGAATCTGCCGTTATAGTGAGGATCTTCGGCTAATAATACCTTCCCGACATGTTCACCAATCGAGATAGCGTTCTCAAGACACAACGCTTCCAGAGGCACATTGTGTATCTGGATCCAAAATGGACTGTGACTGAAATCAAATTCCTCGCACGCCTTATATCTTAGCCTTTCCATCAGATTCAACAGAGTGCCATTGATGGACCATGGACGACCACGCAAAATCCTGATATACTCCTCCTTCTCTTTGAATTTGAAGATGAAGGCCTTCCCTGTGATTTCGATAATCTCGAGACCGGACTGAATACTCCATGCTTTGCTCAAAATTGATAAAAGCGTAGCTCTCGTATAAGACCTGTTCGCTAAGATCTTGCCGATTAAAGCATGCTCTGCCTCAGAATCCTTCCAAACAATCGGCGATGAAATCTGATTTTTCTCCATAAGCCAGAGTCAGAGAAAGGACTCGAGAATGGAGATACGGACACACACTTCCGCCAATAGGAAACCCTAACCTCCGTCTACCTCTCACTGTCCTTCCGAGCCACCTCCGAACCACCTCCGTACCACCGTAGGACTCCCTAACCACTCTCACGCTCAGCGGAGAGAACGAGGCTCCACACGTGCGTGGGGAGAAAAAAAAGCTCAACAAAATAAATGTACTTCACTTTGTTTTTTTATACATAAATTTCTTTCACTTCACATTTATTTTCTTAAAACTTCGACTCACAAAAATTATGGGGCCAAAAACACTTACAGTAGAATATCATAGGTATATAGCTCTTGATATTTACACAAATAAAGTACATAAAGAATGTCGGAACATGATTCATTGATAAAAACAAAATTAACATTCAAATGAAAGAAATCCAGTTAGCTAAACAAAAATTTTAACACTCTCCATGATGAAAATATATCATTCCATATATTAATTGGTTTAATTTCTACAAAATACTTCAGACAGAGGATTTACATATCAACCATCATTTGGCGAAGATCAAAATGCCATATACTTGGCAGAATAACCATGCAATTTATAACTAAACAGAAGGAACAGAAGCCTAGCATCCAATTATTACCATTGCAAATTCTCATATGAACCAAGGTCATATGGATGTTTATAACATGCCCCCTTCTCTGCAAGCCAACTTTCCTTGTGAATTGTGACAGAAACCCTTTAGTCTTTATCTTGAATAAGATGACTTGAAACAAACAAAATGACTCTAACTAAAAATGCAACAGAACACTAACAGATTAAATGAAGCATCTCAAACACTTCCTTTTAAACAAATTATGAAGAGAGAGTGATAGACCACTCAAACCATAACTATAAGTAAGTAGTGACATAAGCATTAGCCAAAACTACACTTCTGGATATAAGAATGGTGACCATATGATGGTGAAGAGCCAAAAAAAAAAAAGGAAGGATGAATTCAAGATATATTTTGAGCAAGAGTGTAGAAAATCATCCCTGTCCCTCCCTCAAATGAATCTCCTTAATAAAAGGTAGTGGATAAAGACTTGTTTTGAAAATTGAGAATTATTAAAATAACTTCCATTTAAAATAGATAAAAAAAAAATATATTGACATGCCTCATTGTGCAAATCTGCATACTAATATTAACAATTAACAAATTTAAAAAATCAGCAGCACAACGTTGAAGGAGGAAAAGGAAATTTAAAAAACAGAGGTTCTCATTCTCAAGCATGATTGGTAGCTTGATGACCATATTACTATATACAAGACAAATACATGGTAATTGGTCAGACTTGTAAAATATTTTTTCATTAAACCCATATATATGAAGTGCTGATGTGTTGTGAAGATGATCATGAGATAGCTTAAAAGAACTATGAATTACTAGTTATCATCAAGTAACACCTCACACTTACAAAGATACTCCAACATCGAATGAACTGGAGAATTGGATGAGTGATATTTAGTTTTAGGAAAGACATTTCTACTGAATAGTGGAGTTTGTGAAGTAAAAAACATACATGTGTGTCTTTGTTTTTCATGGAATCATAACACATGAGGTATTATGCCACCATCCAAAAGGGCGTGTGGAATGAATGGTGGAAATAAGGGTTCAATCTGATATGTTGTGATGAACAAGAACCAATAATTTATGCTAAGAAACCTCACCAACACAGCAAGACTAAAAAGATAAACAATTTGATGTCTCTTTGCAAGAGTCATGTATGCAAGGAAGCAACCTGCAGTTCAACACCTTCATGCTTACAAAAAGTTAGCATATCCCCTTATAAAGCCCTTAATTAAAAATTCGTTTGAGAGACAAATTAAGGACTTTATGTGTATTACAAGGTCTTAAACTTCAAGAAATAAAAGAAATACATTCCTGTTATGTATATTATGTGTGAATACATACATACGTGTGTGAGGTATACAATAACTAGTTGTACGTCATACAAGTTGAGGTTAGCCTACTCACACGGGTAACAATATTCTATGTTCATACAGGACAACGGATGGTAAGACAACAAGTAAACACCATGAGATGGTTTGGAAGAATCGTTGCATGAATGTCGCCTGAAATGAGTTTGAGATGAGATCTATATGTGAAGTAGATTGAATCATGGATATGTGTGCTCCATGAAACCTGTAGTCAGACAGAGAACTCTTCTCCAAAGACGTCAGGAGTTGTGAATTGAAGGATCTAGTTCATATATTCTGCGTACCTAGAACTTAGAGACCAAAATCTAAAAGTGGAATATCACCCAGGGGGTGAATAGGTGATTTCAAAAACTTTTCGTAAATCGCACACTAACACAAATATGGCAAAGGCAGATAAAGGAAATTGACACATAGCAATTTATACTGGTTCAGTCTAATGCTTCGATCTACGTCCATAGTTCCCAAGCACACATTGGGATTTCCACTAACTCTTCAAATATGAATACAATTACACACAATGTAACTTAGGATGATCCTTTCACACTTGGATTCACTCCCCCTTACAAGTTGTAATCGTACACCCACACTTAAGGTTCCACAACCTTAAGATTTAAACAGAAAATGATATAAGTGTTTAACAACTCCTCACGAGTATATAGTAAATGAACACTGGAGTAAAAGAAATATCTGAAGATATTAAGTGAAGTTAATGAAACAATTGATCGCAATAATACAGAATTGAATGCGCAGAGTTTCGGTAGTTGGCGAAATTGAATTTGGTGAGCTTTTATATCATTCGCCATTAATGCTGTTGTAAAACTTTGTAAACTAGTCGTTGAGTCTCTTCATAATTCCGTTAGGCACAATTAATTTCTGTTGAGCATATTCGACCGTTGATGTACTTGTGCAGAGAGTGACTCAGAATAATAGCTGGAATAGGTATGCCTCGAAGGAATGATTTCATCTTCTGCGAGGATTAATTCCAATTGTTGCTTTGTTTTTTTTAGCTGCATTAAATGTGTCTACCACATTGGATTGCTTTTCGCTCAAATTCAATTTAAAACAAGGTTAATCAACTAAAACTTAATAAAAAAGATGATTAAATATGATATAAATAAGTTTAAGTATGATTAAGAAAGAATAAATGATTACCCAGCGATTTTAAGAGTCAATTAGCGATACTGGAAAATGATAGAAAGGATAAGAATGCATTCTCGAGAATTGCTCATATCATTCTCAAGTAGCTCTTAGTGAAAGGTGTTTACTGAAGCTTCTCTCGATGATACTCGAGAATCAAATTAAGGATATTTGAGAATGATACGATCAGAGAGCTTTTAATCATGAGTAATTAAGTATACTCGAGAATCAATTTACTCATACTCGAGAATCATCAAAGTATCACTACTTGAAAATAATATGATCAGAAAGTAATATCTTGAATCAATCATTCTCGAGAATCACTTACCCATTCTCGAGAATTACTTACCAATTCTCGAGAATTGTTCTAATGATAGATAAGATATTGGAAGTGAAAACAATATATGCAAAATTTATAATCATACCCATATACTTGAGAATCTCGAGTCCATTCTCAAGAATCGTAATCAGAAGTTGTTTGGAGAATCTGACTAGCTATACTCGAGAACCATTTTCTCATTCTCGAGAAATGTAACCCGAAACACTCAATTGGAAAGATTAGTTCATACATTCTTGAGAATCACTTCATAATGCTCGAGTGCTCATTAATGCCATTTTTTAATCCTGATTCAAAACCTTAAAATCTTTGAGTATTGTTATCATCAAAACACTGGGAGCTAACAAAATTGACATACACTCTTACAAGCTAAGACGAACATCGTAGCATGCAATTCATACTACATGCGCCATATAGTAGGAATCTGCAACTAGGGATGGAAATAGGCCAGGCCATGCCAGGCTTTGGCTAAAAAGGCCTGAGCCTGTAATGGGGGTGGAAGGCCTGAGCCTGGGCTCCGGCCTCGAATGCGGCTTTTTTAAGGTTAGGTGCCTGAGCCTTTGTAAGGCCTAGTAGGGCCTAAAGCCTTTTTGAAGGCCTATTTACAATGTAGGCTTTTAAAAAGGCCTCATATTGTAGGCCTTGGAGGCCATAAAAAAGCTTTGTTCATTTTGAGCCTATAAAAAACTATATAAATGTAGGCTTTTAGTAGAATATAAGAATAAAAATAATAAATTTAATATTATTTATATTATATAAATATAATTTTATTTATTTGATGTGTAAACAGGCCAGGCCTGAAAGCTTGCAGGCCAGGCTTTAACTAAATAGGCCTGGCCTATTTACACATTTAGGCCTTTAAATAGGCCTTGGGTGACCTTTTTAACAAACAGGCCAGGCCAGACCAGGCCCTAAACACGCCAGGCTGTAGGCCACCTGATAGAGGTCTAGCCTATTTCCACCCCTATCTGCAACAAGGGATATAGATGGAATATCCTTGTTCTATTGCGATGTGAGTCACAGGAAGGAATTGAACCATCCATGATGCCCTTAAGACTTTAACGACGTCATGAAGTACTGACTTGGTGACAGCTACTTTAGCTTGCAACTTATGGTCATGAGTGATTCGATCTAATAGGTCAAACACTGGGAAAACGACCAAGTCGTCCCTAATTGACACTGGGAAAATGACCAAGTCGTCCCTAATTGATGACTAGTGAGAAGGAAGACTTACCTTAAAATACACAGTTGTGCTAGTGCCTGTAACTAGTCTCTTACCAATTCATTTGCGAATAACTTTTAAGTGTGGATACTACTCACATGAGGAAGTTATCTGAGTTAATCAAGAATTAACTTGAGAGGGATTAGATGTGCCATGGAAAATGTGCATGGGTGAATCTAGGGTATACTAGACAACATATATACTATTTGCAGATCCAAGGTGTCCTTATGTGCTGATCCCACATAAGGGACTTCTAGTACACAGGCACTCGATTTGAGGACGTCGTGCCCACACGGACACAACAGACACCAAGTATGAAGTAAGAAAGATGTGATAGTTATGTCATGGCTAGCCCACCAAGTGCGAGTGGGAGATGTTGAAATTTTTGGATCCAAATCCCCCCCTCGAGGGGCCAAATTAATTCATTGGGAAATTAGAGTAAATCCTAATTAACTGGTTAATTAATTAAGAGATTAATTAATTAATAAATCAAATGAGAAAATTGTGGATTGTTGACTAAATCATGAGTTAGCTAAATAACTAAATGAGATCAATTTTATATATATGTATATACATAGACATATGTGTGTGTATATGTGTATATCTATATATTTAAATTAAATATGGAGTTTAATTTATAATATTTAAATAATCCAACATTAGTTATAAAATGAATCAAAAGTATTTTTTATATTCATTGTATTGAGTCAAGAGAGAAGTTAAACGATTTTCTCATCTCATAGTTGCCATGAGTATTTTGAGTTTCCAAAATACCATTAGCCCACTATAAATAGAGGCCTCCTCATCAGTTCTACTCACTTCAATCATTGAGTTTTATAACTCTCTCACTTCCTATCTGTTTCTTTTTCGTGTGGTGCTCTATCGTGCCATACTGTTTGGACTCTAGTGCTCTAGTAGTTCTAACTAGTTTAACATTTTGCATGGGTTGCTTGGAGGATCGATTGGTGGAGCTTCAAAAGTTTGACCCAAATATTAACATAAATCTTTCAGGTACGCTTTCTCCCTCTTAATTTTCCAAAGGAAAATATTCCCAACGGTAGCAAACGGAATATTTTCCCTATTTAATACTCCCTCCGGTCCTAATTATAGGAGCTATTTACCAGAATTTGGAGGGATTAAGGAAGGAAGTTAACTTAGTTAATTATGTATATTTTCCAAAAATACCCTTACTCAATATGGGGCTTTTCAATAAGAGGAAAAGCACTCTGATTGCATGTCAAGAATAAATATTGGATTTCATTTCTCGGGTTTCTGCGGATGCACCTGATTTTTTCAGAGTTCTGATTTTATTTTATTAAAAAAAAAAAAAAACCGACTAGGACTTTTTAAGTGCAAGCGTTAAATTATTTTTAAAAAAGTTTTTTGTCCATAGCATGTTTTGAAAGTTATTAATTTTTTGTTGTCGCAATTTTACACCTATAATTCATTATTCTGTTTTTTCCTCTTTCAATATTTGATTTGATACGGGTAAGGTTGATTTTAAAAAAAAAAAAAAAAAATTGAGACAGATTCAATGAGTTGCAAACATTATTTATTTTATAAAATATATAGGTGTATTATTGAATTATTATTGTTTTTAATTATTATTGAGAAAGTATAAATAGGGGTATTATAGGAAAAAATTGATAAAAGTTAAAACTTGCTTCTTATAATTGGACCAAAACCAACTCAAATTTGCTCCTATAATTAGGATCGGAGGAGTACTTATTTTAGAAAATTAACTAATGACTTTATCCTACTTCCAAGATGTGGAATAACGATTCTTTTGTTTGGTTGTATTTCATTTTAAAAACGCAACTTCTGGAAACTGATAAATAAGATAGTGTAGATTTAGTTTCAATCATAATTATGATAATCCCTGCCAAATTGTTACGACGACAACTCCTTGAATCATGAGGGTCAATTATTTATAGATATAAAATATAATAATTATGATAGTCAGAAGAATGTGATCAGCATGGATATCCATATTTATTGTGGTCGAAGTAAATGAAAGACACTAACAACATTAATTTACATAACTGTTTTTAATGGCGTTACTTACTATATAAGATATACTCCCTTTGGTCCTAAGTATAGGAATACTTTTGTAGTGTAAATTGAATTACAAAAGTGATCTAACCAGAGGTATAGTAGATACGTACTAAATTTAGTAATTTTACGTACTTGCGTTATGCGCACATCATCTGATTACAAAGCCTGCCTATTAGGCTTGACTGTCATTTGTACTTTCACCGGCCTACACCTTACGTATATGACTCTTAACTATACAATGACATGCGTCTAATTAACTTCAATTTCATTCGCATCCAAACCCGAAACATGTATCCATCTCCCTTAAGTACAAGATTTCGTTGTGGATCTCCCAAACATTTGGTGTCTGCATAACATGTGCGTGTGACTATATATATTGTATTGCACAGCACCCTCTCGCTTCATTTTATTCATCTGCAAACATCCTTTTACAGTTTTACTCCACCCTCACTCTTCCCATGCAACTCATTGCATCCATCATCACTTACGTTGCCCGTCAAAGCACCATATATATATAATATTATATAAATTGAGTCGACCACAATCTACTATTAAACTGACAGACCACCCTAGCCATCTGATTTACGTCTCCTCTTTATATATATCACTCCAGGATCTTCTGTTCATTTTAGCATTCTATATCCATTTTCCTTCTTCACTATAATAAAATCATTTCATATTTTTACTCCTATGTATCTTTTCAATAACAACACGATCGACTTCAGCGTGGCGTGCAAAATTAAGTTTCACAATTCAAAATGAACAGTAAGCTAGACATATCCTTGCAATTTATATATACTATAAATATTAATAAATATGTAATCAAATAAGTTTTTTTCCTTAAAAAATTCATGACGCAATGAAGGCATATAAAAGCACAGCGCTGGGTGTATATATGGTCATATGGAGCCTTGATTTCATGATCAGAAGAAATGCGAGCCACATTAATTGGCTACATGAAGACACAAGATATATATATATTCTCGAATGTTAAAGCGAGCGCTTTATTATATATTAATTACTGTTCGTCTCTACTAGTCTCTCTCCATTTCTTTATCGCCTGTCCCACTACCTCTTTCACTGTTCCTGCATCCATATTCACGCCTTCTTCCTCCTACAAATCAAATTCACTCCAGTAATTAATTTCCACTCGTCCTTCTGCGTCGTCAAATGACATATAACCATATATACTTGATCGATTTGGATGTTAATAATATATATGTATGTATCTTACTTCTCCTCCGATTGCTTGAAATCGAAAAGTGTCAGCACAAGAAACCCTAGCTTCCAGCACACTCAGACCCATCCCTTCAAAGGCTTCCAGTATGGATACCAGCAGACCCGGGCAAGTCTTCGCTGCAAACACGTCCACAAGAAATCCCTTTTCCAAGGTTTCTACTGTCACCTGCACACAGACCGACCATTCAAAAAAATATGCAACACTAGCTCAACCAATTTTTTTGGATTGACAGGTCCTCTAGGACATAACTAAATTCACAAAATTGTAGCAGACTGATATATATAGCTAATTAATTAGAAAAAATACCGTTGGCAAGGGATTCTGGTCACTTGAAGTCTGTGCAGTGGCTATGTCTTGATTTAGTCTCTCTACCTTTTGCTTTAGCTCTGCGATGTAATTCGAGGCATCCATTATGATCGCGGTTCGGTTCAGCTGCCACCCACCAAAATAAGAAAATAATTGGTTTTGCTAACGAAATATATGTACATATAATAAGCGCATCACGCAGACACACACTCTGCTATATACAGGATTGGCTAGAATACTAGCTCTACGATGAGTGAGTAAAAAATTAATGATAAGTCAATCATGCAATACTAAATTTCAACATAAGTCAAGCTATTCTTCAGGGCGGCCTATGTTTTATTTCTATGGTCAGATAAAGCAATACAATGATGAACCAAACATATAAAATTGAATGAACAGAAAGCATAGGAGTGATAACATGATTTGGTAAGGAACAAAAAAAAAAAAAACTATTGTTCAAGTGAGGGCGGCCGTGGCTGTTATTAGGGAATAACATGCGGTTGATCCATCAATAAAGATGGATTCGAATAACAAAGAGACGGAGAGAGATAACAGAAAAGGGCAAGGTAACAGAACAATGATATTTTTTAACCGAACATTATATTCTTTTGGAGAAGGAGGGAATGGTAGGTTATGCAGGAGAATATTACAGCATGAGAGTTAGTGGTAGAACGAAGGAGTTGAAGCTTCTCATGCAACACTGCTCTCTTGTGGCTTTGTTCTTTAGAAACCATATTGCTGGCTTCTCTAAATTCTCTCTCCCACACCTCCTTTTCTTGCTTTGATCTTTTTTTTCCTGATCTCAGACCTTTCTTTTGCTATGAACACAGTTCTGGGCGCGATCCTTTAAAAGAGAGGGGATAAGCTCTCAATTCTATGCGATCTCCTGTGTTTAATTTCTTCTTCTCACATGCCTGCCTCTCTCATCAGTTTCTTCACACGGACGGATACACTGCTTACATTACCCTGAACTTACTAAAATACCCTTTCTTTTTTCGAAAACCAAAATTTCCCTCTCTTCCCATTTTCATAAACTCTTTCTATCTCTTCGCTTACAATTAATTAATTCATTCGTGTTGATAATATATTATATATATATATATAGACATATATCTATAGCCAAAGGAATTAATAGATGCCTAGTATAGGATACATATTTATATAAAACTAGTATTATTTTATGGTGATAAATGATTTTTTTGTTGGGTGGGGGGTTGGCATATATATGTATTAGGGTTATGAGAGAAGAAGAATCATGAGCTCGTGATAGTGAAAACTGGGCATCGAAAGAAGTGAAGGAGAAGCAACAAAAGGATGTTTAGTTGTGCAATTGGGAATGCCTCCAAAGGCTCCTCACGGGGCTCTTTAGTTTAGCTCTCCTCTCTTTTGTCTCTTCCTCCCTCTCTCTCCACACGTGCCATTCTATCATTCTCATCACTCTATCTCATTTTATATCTTTCCCTCTTGACACCGAAATCCTCATGGAATGATTACATATATAACATCTAGCTGGCTCCACATATATATGCCAGGTTCTAGCTATTATTCATTAGGAATAACATGTCATTCATTGAGCAAACCCACTTTATTTCGAGCTCCTGGATCATACTCTCCTGTAGAAAGTTTATAATAATAGGCTTTTCACATGATAGATCGATCATTCAGAGTAGGCCTGAATATATATATGCTGCAGTCAAGCTCACTGATAAAATGACTGCATCCGCTCCCTCCGATCCTAGTTTCTTGTTACACTATTGGCTAGCTCTCAATACATCATATGTTATAACACTGTAGACAATGATGAACAAATAGGCGACTTTAATTTCTTCCATGAGAATGTTATGAGTTCCACATCGGGGAGCCAAACTCTTATAGTGAGATTTATAAGTTCATTGGGTTTTCCCTCCTCATAGGCTAGCTTTTGGGGATTGGGCTCTCCCTTTGGCCTTGTGTTCATTACATTAGTACTTTCATTGAGAGTTGATGTTTTGAAGAAGGCTACCCACGGAGAGTTCTGACTGGCTGGAGGCCGAGTGAAGTGCCGTGGAGTGGAGCGGCCGGGGACGTCGGCTCTTGAGGGGGTGACTATGTTATAAGTCCCACATCGGGGAGCCAAACTCTTGTAGTGGGGTTTATAAGTCCATTGGGTTCTCCCTCCTCATAGGCTAGCTTTTGGGGATTGGGCTCTCCCTTTGAGCTTGTGTTCATTACATTGGTGCTTTCATTGAGAGTTGATGTTTTGGAGAGGGCTACCCACGGAGGGTTCTGACCGGCTAGAGGCCGAGTGAAGTGCCGTGGAGTGGAGCCGCCGAGGACGTCGGTTCTTGAGGGGGCGACTATGTTATGAGTCTCACATCGAGGAGCCAAGCTCTTAGAGTAAGATTTATAAGTTCATTGAGTTCTCCCTCCTCATGGGCTAGCTTTTGGGGATTGGGCTTTTCCTTTAGACTTGTGTTCATTACATTGGTGCTTTCATTGAGAGTCGATGTTTCGGAGAGGGCTACCCACGGAGGGTTCTGACTGGCTGGAGGCCGAGTGAAGTGCCGTGGAGTGGAGCCGCCGGGGACGTCGGTTCTTGAGGGGGTGACTATGTTATGCGTCCCACATCGAGGAGCCAAGCTCTTAGAGTAAGGTTTATAAATTCATTGAGTTCTCCCTCCTCATAGGCTAGCTTTTGAGGATTGGGTTTTCCTTTTGGGCTTGTGTTCATTACAGAGAATTCCTCATATTTTTGCCTTCACTTATTTTTCTTCGTTCCTTTTCTTTTAATTTGCAAGCACATCCTAACCAAACACCTTCGGATATTTGATGAATTTCTGCAGATCAAAATGGATGATTGCAAATGCTCAGAGATAAGGCTTGTTTGGTGTGAATAGATAATGTATGCGCGCGCACACACACATATATACATACAACGTATAGTAAACATGTATGAACAGAAGTATAGTATATACTGATGTATGTATACATATATTATTGAAGGGGCTCGTCTCTGTCGTTGGGCTTCTTTGTTGCATCTACTGTTGTATGTATTCCACAGTGACAAATAACGTACCCACCTCTGTTCACATGTGTGCTCAATAATTATCACAACAAAACAATTAATATCCTCTATACACAAATTCCTATTCCCTAGCTCCTTGTCCCTTTCCATTAACCCTACTTCTTCAATTCCCTCTCCACTACACACACACACACTCTCTTTTGGCTTCTGTTAATGATCACTTGTACTTTTCCTTGTGACCCAATTATAATTTTCACTCTTAGTGCCCTCTTCCCCACTATGCTTTAATTTCTTGGATACATATATATGGATACTCTAGCTAGCTTTGTAATTCACCTGTGTGTGTGTTCTTTCTTTATCACTTATAAAATAGAATAGAATATTTCTGAATCGTCCGTAAACTATTCATGTGATTCAAGGTCCTGTGTGGAGAGGCCGAGAAGCGTATGAAATGAAAATGTACTGGAAATGCGTAGATACATACACACTTTTCTGTTTATGTTTATAGGAAATGCGTAGATACATAGATGTGTGTGTGGGGAAACCATTAGAAAATGTACTGGATGTCAGTGGCACATCATTGAAAAACTGACAAGGAGCCTAGCAACAATGTGTTGATTGACGTACGTGACCCAGTAGTGGCTATCTATAGAATTTGATGGTATTGTGAAAATGTGGCAAAAATACAAAATAATACAGGTAAGCAATTTGTCCCCATACGTCAAGAGCTAATTTTCTGAGTTTATTCCAGCAAACTTGATGAGTACGGTATTATATTCTTGTTGGTTTCATTTCAGTCAAAATCATATATTCGTTTTCAACTTGCCATTTGCTTCAGAAACCAATAATTGAGTTGTAAAAAGTCTATTATCATCGAACAAGATATAGATTATTAAGCTTATCCCATGATTTGGTGGTTGAGAATATGAAGATTCTGGATGGGTAAGATTGGTGATGAACTGTGTGTATATATGTGTCAAAATAATTAATTGGAAGAGAAAGTATATATGCATGGATGGGTGGTTGAGAATGAATGAAAATGAAATGAAGCAAGGCTTTCTCTCCGAACGAAAGGAACGTATTCCTGAGTCATTTTAGCTGGAGAGTGCGTAGTGTCCCTCTCTCTTGATCAAAGGGGGTGAGTGGTGGTCTTCTTGAGGAATATTAGTCGCAAGAAAGTTGGAGACTATAGCTAGTTAACTAAGAAGATTCTGTTTTGGACTTTGACATCGTTCTTTTTCTCACGTGTTCCATGTACAATGAGTATGATGTGCATGTGTGCGTGTGAGAGTTAGGAGGAGAGGGAGGGAATAAATAGGAGAATGCGCATTCATGTTGGCTATTAGTTACATTTGATTACTCTTAACATATATGCTAGCTACTAGCTAGTGAGAATTTCATTCTCAAACTTCATACATGATTTCAGTTTTATTATTGGGTTTTATAAAATATATTTTTAGTCTTTTAATCCAAAGTCCTAACACTATTGATACTTTTGTGCCTATCATTGTTATTTTAAGAAAAATAATCTTAATGCATCAACATCTTTTTTCGACATTCAAGATTTTAATCTTAGCATTTTTTATTAACGTAGTTTATGATATTAAATTAGAGAACTTCATAAATTTAATAGAGGAATACATAACGTTTTAGGGGGGACTCCACTTTTAATTTGCCTGAATTAATTATGTGATATGATGGGACTATGTATTGATTCTGACATCTATACGCGCTTGGCTGTCTGTTTGCATAATATTATTGATCATGTGAACAAATGGGCACAAGTAAAACCAAAAACACAAATTTTTTTAAGACTCCAATCATGCAGATAGAATATTATATTATTATGTTTATTACAAAAGTTTCTCGTGACATGCCAAATAATTGTGAAAAATATATATATGCAATGTCTGTCCTTTGAATTTAAAAATACAGATATGTTGTAAAAGTTGTTAGGCTCAAAACTACAAGTGGGAGTGAAAACTTAAAAGTCCTGCTGATGAGAGAAAATAGTCTGAGTATGTATATGAAAGGATATATGCAGGGAGCAAAACTAATTAATATGCACACTGACGCAATAAATTGTGTTAGATATGACATTAAATTTCTTTTCAAGTTAATCTCAATGTCTAACTAAAAGAGGAGCCTCTTAATGTTGTAGGATCCTTATTAACATTAATTTTCTTTTGGTAGGCTAATGTGTAAGTACTGCTATATAGATTTCAGTGTTTGTAAAATGCATAGCATAATAGTAATAGCAGTATTTTAGGACTCCTGCACAGCAATATAATGCGGTTGCTAGGTAATTAAGTAGCGAGCAAGGAGAAGTCACGTGAGTTGAACTTTGGGAAAGTACATTCACATGCTTGCCAAAGTGACAATGGAAACAAAATTTAATAAAAGTATAAAGTAGAGTGATAAGGATGATTTGAGTTGTTGGTGGACAAGGAGATGGAGACACATGCATGTTAATTGCTGCCGGAATCTGTACTAAGATAATACAGACAAGGTAGGTAAGCCAATTTAGGTTGCTGCATTATGCTCATCAGTCATCACTGCATGTGTTTGCTGCGAGGGCAATATTCATAGTCCTAATTATAGCTAGAGGTGGCTAGTTACATATTCCTCCACAAGAGTGCGTGTATGTGTGTGATGTGTTGTGTGTTCCATTCAGGAGAACAAGTTCTGCAAATAGATAAAAATGGACAGCTGTACTAGTTTGTCTTGTCTACAGCATAAAATTCCGTTACCTGTATATTTAAACTCTAAGATGGATTACATTATACTACGACATGCATATATCCAAAGATCAAATGACCTGTCAAGAAGATGCATACATTTAGGTTCATCAAGAACAAAAGCAGAGAATCTGGATTTCTGCTTGGCAATGACATGTAATAGAATAGATGATAAAGAGAGAGAGATAAGTGGAGCAGATGTTAAAGGAACACGAGGTGAGATTTGTCGTTTGCTGCTTCACATGTCAAGCAAGTCGCCAAAATCCACCCTCCTTATTTAGCTAGCAAACGATCAAAAGCCACAGAATATGGCAGATCAGAGGAGGAGGATTGCGTCTTTGCTTGGTGCTTAATAGGTCCTTTCTAACCCTGATATTTCTCGAGGCTCTTTCATCTGTTTGCGTATGTCCGTTTCTGGATCCACACAATTGCGTCATGTTTAGCCCCTCCTCAGTCTCGCAAGTGGATTTAAGTGAAGTATGCAGAAGGAGAGTTACATCTTTTAAAACGTTTTTTCGGTGGGAGTTTTAGCTCTGTGTGTGTGTGTGAGAGAGAGAGAGAGAGAGAGATTATCATGATAATCATTCTTATAAAAATAGGGGTTTAATTTGTGGGAGGCGGACGTCATTATGTTGTTGGGTCCAACGGTCGAACGTTGACTGGGTTCCTGGTGGAGTAGTCAAAGTGTGGATCCCATAGAGAGGGGCAGAGGAAGGCATTAGGCTGTGTGTGGGCTGATCAAAGCTTTTCAATGGAGCAAGCCCATCATTCTATGCATTTGAATTTTGAGAAACGCCCGTTTTTTAAGTTGGTCAAGGCGTTGGTTGAAGCATCCTAACTCTTAGATGTCTAGGTAAATGATTGAAGGTAATAGATGGCTCGCCCTGCCCAACATCAGTATGACTTAGGAGGAAGGGAGATTCCGCCTACCTTTGGATCGTGGGTGAACCCAACCCCTTTCCTAAAATTTTTATACAAAAAAAAAAAAAAAAAAAAGGAAACCCATTTTATTTAGCTTACCTCCATTGTAGGATTTCCGTATAGGAACTAGCATTTTATTCAGCTTACCTCCATTGTAGGATTTCTGTATAGGAACTAGTTCTCTGCTAAGGAAAAAGGTTACTAGGGATAGCCAAGCTTATTTGGATCATTGGATTTGATTTACACCACTTAGATTTGAATTTTCAAAAGTCTATATTTTCTTAAAAAAATTATTTTAATAGGTATAAAATTTTTTTTTTTTTTTTAAATAATCTCTTAACTATTATTCTATTAAGAAAATGATTTTTTATTTAAAAATCATCATTTTAAAAAACTTAGATCTAGACTATCTAAAATCATATTCAAACGGTTCAGATTAGCTTAACTCTCCCTATTAACCTTTTTTTCTCAGCAAGAAAACTGGTTCTTCTGTATATATGTTGTTGAAAGCTTCAGGGATGGTTGTTCAAAAAAGAAACCTTCAAGATGATGGAGCAACATCATAGTCATAGACAGGAAAATCAAATATCAAGAATCATATTAATATCATTTTATTGTTCCAGATAAAATCACATTGAAAAAACGTTTTGAACAGTGTTGTCATTTTTGTTCCTTAATGAGTTTTTTTTTTTTTTTTTTTTTCCATATTATTTTTAAAAGCTTAAATATTAATCTACCGTGCTGGGGCAAGTTATTCAGGTTCAAACGCATCTAAATAGTATAAATAACAATTTAAGCATAAATCACAGATTAAGAAAAGCTTTTCAAAATAGATCTACGCAGGGATCTATCGTTTATATTAGTTTTCATCCGTGCATTACTCAACTTGAAGTCTTAATCATTATGGTCAACCACGCCAACATACATATATATTAGACATTTGATGCTTTCCATGGTCGTAATACTCGCAATATTTTGATTATTCTACAACTTACATTCAATTTTTCAACAAACCACAAGCAACTACACAGCCACCCCCACTAGCGTATCTTTGCCCATTCTCTCTGACTGTAGCATTTCTTCCCCCCCCCCCGCCTTCCATTTTGACGAATAAAACTTCAGTAAAGAGGAAAGTTAAAAGAGAAAAGGTAGGAAAACACAGCTTATGACTTTCTAGCGAAGGAGATTATATATGTTGGTGGAAATGGCAACCGCACTAGTCCCTACAGCCAGGATAATCATTACAAGTGCGATGATTTTGTCCCCTCTTGTCGATATACCCTGAACATCCCTGCCAACCAAGGAAAATTAGACAAGGCTTTGCAGACGCCCCAACCAAATGGGAATGGACTTAGATGAAGAGAGATGGAATACCTCAGGGCAATAGCGCCGGGGAAAACGAAGGCAAGGCACAAGGCAGATGTTGATCCCATGAACTGAAAGAAGAACCAAATATCTGGGACGGCTATGGCAGCAAGATAGATGGAGAGAAGCAGCACCAGAGTGATGGTCGCAAATCTCTTGTTGTCAGTGGCTAGCTGAGACATCTTGGGAAAGAGGAGTTCATCTATGTTGGTTCTCAAAGCGAAGTTCAGGAGAGGGAACACTAGCATAATGTGAACCGCATAGCTTATCCGGACTACACTATTGAGCACCGAACCAACTGTAGACTTGGCATTCTGATCAAAATTGATAAGAATGTCTGACTTGATTGAATCCCCAAATAAGAGGTACCCAAACAGGCCTATGGAGAAGTAGATGACTGCGCAAAGCACTATTGCTATTCGAACTGCTGTCACCATCTCCGATGGCTTTGCAAGCTCAAAAGCAATCGGATGTACTACAAATACAAACAAATGTTAAACTCAGAAATTCTCTAGGAATGTTCTGAAGAAGCGGGCAAATTCATTAGTGGAAACCAAGTTATATACCATTAAAATGAAATGTAAAAGCTGTGACTATGACTGGAACAACTGTAAACAGATCAAAGAAAGAGGTCTGCTCGTCCAAGTGTGGAATCAGTCTTGGAAAATGTGTTTTGCCTGCGAACAGAGCAGCAATTGCCATCCCTGAACATATGCCAACGAATGCCACCGCCAGAAGAGTGGATATTGCAGAACTGTACTTTAAAGACTCTAGCAAACACCAGCCAATATGACAATTAATTAAACATAGGATGTTGTGAGAGTTACTCCACTGTCTCTTCAATTTGAATTACAAGAAAGCATGTCATGTTCTCAAATCTAATCTCAGACCATAAGTTTTAAGTGAACTGACCTACTCGTCTGTGCAAGACTAATGGAAGCATAACACACACTAAGGTGACAAGTAGAGCAATTTCCCGACAGTTCCACCAGTGAACTCCAAACAACTGTTGCAAAATGCCCAAATGCTCACCTTTTCCAGAGAGCACATCCCCTGTTCAGTATATCAAATATTAATTGGACGTCAAGATGAGTTGACAATTACCTATAGGGCAAAGATATCATCCACCCACAACCCAAAAATCATTCAACTAATTCAGCAGCTTAAATATTTCTTTATACAAAAGAATGTCTAAAAAAGCTATATAATTCAAATATTCCCCATTTAAACTGAGTTAATGGGTTTGGTTGAAAAAGCTAAAATATATATTTCAGAATTAGACATGACTCAAACTAAGTATTGAATCTGATAACAGTCTGAAACTTGGTGAGATGCATCAAGCAACACACACACACACACAATGCATGATGCAAGAAAAAGAACGATAGGTTGTATGTATTTCCATAGACTCGGAAAATGATATTTCCAATAAGAGGATGTAGACTTAGTAGAGTGTCAAAGCCAAGAGACAGTTTCAGGAACCTTGAATCAAAAATATATTAGATCAATTGTTATCATAGAATTAAAAGGAAATGATTTATTATCATAAATAACGTTAGTATTTGAATTAATAAAATGATTTCCGCACTTCTCAGGCATCAAGACCCGGTATTATGGTTCTCTATTATCCAATTCAATGGTACGCAAAAATGTATAGAACCCATTTATTCCATTTATTGGCCTGTATAATGTCAAGATCGAAGTATCTATGCTATATAGCTTTAGGACTGAGAAACTAATTCATGATCTTGTTTTATTACATGTCTAAAAGTTATGGTATTGGACATGGGGTCTCTTGACTCCATGTCTGGAAGGGGTTGACAATAGACCTTAGCTACTAGTTCATGCACACCTTTGGGTTTAGCAACAAACGCCAGTTCGAAATGCCTCCCTAAAACTGAAACTGGGTTAAGCAACAAACGCTAAGACGAACATCTTCCAATTGTGACAATAAAAGTGAACAACTTCCAATTAGCAATGGAAAATGTATTCTTACCAATAATAATCAAGTACATAATTAATGCTCCATAGTTGGTAATTATGACAAAAATTTGCGTGGCTATCGCGCCCGCCGGCCCGAATGCTTCCCTCATCACGCCGGAGTATGTTGACGTCTCGCCGGAATGCGTAAACCGCAATAGAAAATCCACAGACACTTCGGCCAGCATAGCGATGATCAAAATCATAAAAAAAGCCGGAATCACACCCACAACCTTTACAGTCGCCGGAATAGACATGATTCCAGCGCCCACTATGGTGGTAGCGACGTTAAACACAGCGCCGGCGACCGATGCTGGTTTGGCAGCTCCCTCCCCTTCCGGTAGTAGGGGGATGTTTACCCCCGCCGCCGGCGACATGTCGGCCGCGAACTTTTGGGGCCTTTTCTGGGCAAGAAGTGATCTCGTACGGACCGGAGAAAGAAAAGTGGAAATGAGTCTTCAAAAGGCAAGAATGAGCACTGGGCGAGCTGGCGCCTACTTTGTGATAAAAATTAGTATGAGTTTTGCGAGCGAAGCGATTGGAGAGAGATGTACTTCTCTGGATTAGCTTTTAAAATAGTTTTTGAAGAAAATGTAAAAAATAAATGATAATAGATTTTATAGAAAATATCTTCGAAAAATAAAAAAAAATTAGCTTGTAGAAAAACTATAATTTTGAACCCCAAATCATAATTTTTAGTCAAAACTCTGATTCTGCAAATTTGACATTGTTTAGGTAACTCAATTCATATCATAGTTAGAGAGGAAAAAAAATGCTTTTATCTTTCTTCTTTTTTTTTTTTAAATTGTTTGGGCTAATTTTTTACTAAATCAGGTTTTGACTCAAAAAATTTTTTTTATTATTATCCAAACACATGCTTAATTGTTTGGAATATTATATCAGTCATCTGTGAAGAAAAGAATCTCGCGCTCTATAAAAATATTCATTTGTGAAGAAAGTTCAGCGTGCTTTATAATCTCGCGCTCGAAAAAATATTCGTAAAAATGAAATTCCATGATTAAGCACGGTTTTATTTCGGCACATTAAGAATACGAATATGGTGCCGTGCATTATGTGCTTTTGGCATCATTCTATCCCCTCACGCTAAGAGCGTGTGAGTCGTTGATTTCGATCGACCCGCATCCATTTATTTATTTTCTTGCCCACCCACCGCATGCATTGATTCATAATTATTGGAGATCAGCATCATCACTTATCCCTTTGAAGTATCTCCGCTGTGATAAAAGACAACCTAACCCATCAGGAGGATGATGATGATGATGATGATGATGTCACTGTGCTCATTGTATTATTTCAAACAACTCCAAGTGGGAATATTTAATACTTATCCCTTTGATCTTGAGCGTACGTTCTAGTAATATTGAACTAATTAAATCACAAAAAACAATCCAATAAATGCGCATGGAATGATGATATGAAATCGAATTTGTTTGTCTGTTCAGTGGAGGTCAAGTATACAAGTTGGTCCAAATAGCAACTCCGCTGGTCACAACAGCCAACAGAGCCACCACAATTGCCAAGACTCGATCTTTTGTCGTCGCAATACCATATATATCTCTGCCCACAAACACATTATTAATATCACAGCTGCATAGCTAAAATGATGAGAAAGCCTAAAAATGAGTATTCGTACCTTAAAATGATGGCGGGAGGGACAATGAAGGCGAGGGAGACGATGGTGGTGGAGCCCAAGAACTGAAAGAAATACCAGATATTTGGAATAGCCACGGCCAACGCGTAGGTCAAGGCGAACAAACTCAACGTGAGGCCCAGGAAGCGAGGGGTGTTGGATGCCAGCTCGGCTTTGTTGTCCTCATGGGAGAACAAGAGTTCGTCTATGTTGAGCCTCAGGGTAAAATTTATGACGGGGAACACCAGCGCCAGGTGCAGGGCGTAGCTGAGCCGCACGACGTCGTTCAGCAATCTTCCGGCATGGGTATTGGAACTCTGGTCAAAGTTCACCAGCATGTCCGTCATTATGGAGTCTCCGAACAATAGGTATCCGAAGAACCCGGTGGCGAAGTAAATGGCCACGCAGATCATCAATGAATAACGCACTGCCACTTTCATATCCCCGGCTTCTCGCAGCTCTGCTCTTATTGGATGAACTGCTCAAAACATCTATATCTGTTAATATTACAGATTCATGGGTGCGCACATGTTTGTATTCACAATTGATCAATGATGAGGAGGTACCGTAGGGGTGGAATCCAAAGCCGGTAACGAAGACGGGGATGGTGGTGACTATATCAAGGACGGAGAATTGAGAGAAATCGGGGAAAATTCGCAGAGATTGAGATTTGCCGGACCACAACGCGTAAAATGCCATGGACGAGCTTATGGCGACGAACACCAGTGCCAGAAGAATTGAAATGCCAGAACTGTAGCTCAGTGAATCTGTATGGCCGTTAAAAATGATTCACTAGATCGATCGTGCACAAGAGATATGATGTGAAATGGCTCCTAGCCTTATGAGATTAAAGTAAGATTGACCAAGGACAGTTTTAACAGGATATACAAATGACAGATGGGAGTGTGTGGATTAGTTGAATCCAAAATTAAATATATGAAAAAAAAAAAAAAAAAAAAAAAAAAAAGAGAGAGAGAATATGAGGGAGGATACAGACCCATACGGCGAAGGAGGAGGAAAGGCAGAATGAGGAAGAGGGAGAAGAGGAGAAGGGCAAAGGGACGGGAGGTCCACCAGTGAAAGCCCAACCATTCTTGCACTACACCCGCATGCACCTGATCCACTCCTTTTGACGCCCTCCCGCACAGCACGTCTCCTGCCAATCAATTGCCATTTACCAAAATCTTAGTCACACTTTTACCAATAATAATTACAGTAATCATCAATTAATTAACACAATGCTGGAGCATCCAGTCTCCCCTGCCCATCCTATACGGATCACATTTCGATAGTTCAGATTCAATTTTTTTAACTGTCGGCTTCTAAATAGAAAATCATTTTAAAAAAAATACTAGGTAAGAGATTATGTTTATTTTAAAATTCTTTAACCATTAAAATAATTTTTGTTCAAAAAATAAAAAGTAAAAAAATTAAGATAGGAAGAGCTCTTCTACTCATCTTTTTTTTTTTTTTGCTCAGAGCTCTTCTACTCATCTAAAAATGAGTCGTCGAATGAGCAGGGAAACTGGTTAAGGGGGAATCCGATGCACACTAATTGAGACGCCCTCGTACGGGGGCTCAATCTAGGACAGTGTCCCAACAACCAACCAAGAAAGCGGCCACAGAGCTCTTTTCTTTAAAAAAATATAATAAAGAGATAGATGTGGCGATGGTAATTCCATTCCTAGATTATACTACAGATGCGGATATGAGTAATAATAATATGATTTTCTGTTTTTGGTGTTCCCGGAAGAAAAAAAAAACAGGAATCGGTTTTAGTGCCTATATTTGCTTGTCCCATTTGAACAGGCGATTTATAGGTAAAAAAATCATTTTAAAAAAAATATTAGTTAAGACATTATAATAATTTTGTATTTTTTATCTATTAAAATAATTTTTTTTAAAAAAAATCAAATCTGATCGGTGGGACGAGCAAATGCACCGAAACCGGTTCCAAAAAAATGCAGCACTTAGTAGTGAAACCGGTTCCAATTGGGCCCCCAATTCCAAAAAAAACACACCCGCAAGTTTGCAAAACAGAGAGGTCATGGACTGGTTATTCTTCCTCGAATCAAAAGGGGATTTTCTGTGTGTTTTTTTTTTTCTTAAAAAAAACTTTTCTCTGCCTCTACCCTCTCGGCTGAGTCTAAACTAGCAAAGAATTAAACCCCCTTAATTAGCTTTTTGAAGTGCCGCAAGTCCCTTCCCATCAAACACTAGGGTTCAAATGGCTTCCAATTAGATCAAACAAACATTTGAAGACAGATCTATGGGATATGGATCGAGTGAAGATGAACTTACCCAGGATGATAAAATATATGACAAGGACTCCCAGATTAGTGATGATGACGCATATTTTAACGGCCAGTGATCCCAGCTTTCCGTAGGACTCGCTCACCATGCCGGCGTACGTGATTGATTTGTCGGAGCCGCTGTACCTCAGCATAAACTCCACCGTGATGTCCGTTACCAGCGCCACCAAGACGATCACTAAGAACCCCGGAACTATGCCCAATACCTTGATTGTCGCCGGAATCGACATGATTCCGGCACCGATCATAGTAGTTGAGACATTAAATACAGCTCCTGGTATGGACCCCTCCCTTGAATTTGAATCTGCCGGCGACTTCTCTGTGTCCGCCAGGAGAGGGATATTGTCTCCGCTGCTTTCTGACTCGACCCTCATCTTCCACGCGACGGAGGGTGGCTCGATGACCTTACGGTGAAATATAGCTGTTTTCTTATGAGCGTTTTACTTGTATGTAAAATTAATAAAATTTTCTGATTGCTAAGTGCTCATCCTTTATAACAGGGTCCAAAGCATCCGAGCAGGATTTTTCTAATATTGGATACATGTGCTTATTAAAAATAATGAAATTCTACAAAAAAAAAAAAAAAGTTGTATTATTACTGCATCATTCCTTTTAAAAAAAATAAATGTCAATTTTATTAATACCAGCGATCACACACCAACATCTGAAGTCAAAAATATCTATCAAAAATAGCACGCGCCTACAGACTAAAAGGACGATTATAAGCTAAACAGTGACTAGAAACTCGCAACCAACAGCCAGATCTTAACTAAATCCTTCCCTAATGAACTTGGTCCCATTGCTTCCATTGTGTCCTGCCTTTGTCAGCGTGATGGGTCACAATGTCACTTCAATGATAATTATCATTCCTGCATAGTAGATACAGGAAATTGCAACAGAATTATCAAATCAATCGTTAACATAATCCTATGAATCTTGTGTTAACGCGTTAAACTCCGTTGGGTTGGATATTTTTTTCTTAACGTTTGCCTAGAAGTCCCAAGTCCCCACATCTCCTAATGACGCCGTTAATTTCATCTATTAGCAAGTTTCAATCAGCATCCCCATGTATGTAATTGTAATTAGTAATTACTCATCCATTCATCTGAAGACTAGTCTTCCTCTAAGGCTTTGCTCTCTCCATATTCCAGTTTCAGTCATCGAGATTGCCATTGGTGCGTTACAAGTTATCTTCCTCTAATTCTTACTTATAGCCAACATTTCACTTTTCAGTTTTCACCCCTTTATTTGACCTCAGTTAATTGGAAAATCATCATTTACAGTGAGGATAAACGGAATGACATCGGCACCGTGGATATGGGTCATGTCACTTTCCTTCTGTTTTTTCTGCTCCACGGATATGTCATTTTCAAGTGCTGGATTTTTTTAGGCGACGTTTTTCCGATTATTTTGACCAACCACGTGGTTGGATTGAAAATTTGCAGTGTCAAGTTCTTTTTGTTACTTCTCCTTTCAAAAATAAAAAGTTAAATATTAGGCCACTTGACTAAAATATACAATTTTATTTATAATAATAAATATGAAAAATATATTATTCACTCTAGATTTAAGATTCATCTACTTTAAAGTATTTTTCAGTTGCATTTAACACTCCAAAATATTTCGTGATGAACCCTAATTTATTTTTGTTTTGTAAAGTATGTTTTTTAAGTGCGTTCGGCCCTATGAAATATCTTTTAGATGTATCCAATGCCGTATATAAATTGTTAAGTATAAGATTGCACAAAAAGTAGTTTAAAATAAGAGGTGTATATATAAAAAATACTTTAGGATACCGGATACATCACAAAATGATTTTAGGACATTAGATGCACCTAGAAAAATATTATACCTTAATACATTTGCTCATTACTACATCAATACCAAACAATCCTTGCACTTGTAATTGTTTAATCAAGAGAGGCACCTAAGACCCCTCGTCTTTGGGTTTAGATGGCAAAGGGGTTGGACACTCTCATCAAAGGGAGAGAATTCGATCCTGGAGTTGGTTAAAGTGTTAGGGGAGACATTCTAACTCTTAGGTGTCTGATACCTAAGTAAACGCCTGAGGGTAATAGACAGTTCGTCTTGCCAAATATCGATATCACTTAGGAAGGAAAAAAGATTTTGACCTACCTTTGGATTGTGGGTAAACCCAACCCTATTTCTAAAATTTTTTTATAAAAAAAAAAAAAAACAGAGAGAGAAAGAGAGAGAGGCACCTAAGTGATTGGATGATCAAAACGTTTTTTTAAAGGAAAAAAAAAAAGTTTTCAGAGAGGGGGCTATATCGCAAAGAAAGCAAGAACCGACCAATTGTCCTTTCTCCGGTTGAACGGGCCGACCTATCTTTAGAAATAGAGAATTCAGCCCAGGAAGGCACTTGTCCATAAATTTTTTTGGCGGAAGATTCAATTTTTCCTAACAAAAGTTTCTGGACTGGATAGTCGCCCCCTGACAAGGAATGGCATTGCTATTTGATATCCCGGTTTATATCAAAAAAAAAAAAAAAAAAATTGATATCCCGGTTGAAACCTCCGTTCGCCGGGAACTGAGAAATAAATTGAATTGATTGGTTTTTGAGAACAGACAGCTATGGCGGACCAGTTAACAAGGGCTGAGGAATTCGACAACAAAGCAGAAAAGAAGCTTGGCGGTTGGGGATTGTTCAGCTCCAAATACGAGGATGCTGCCGATCTCTTTGATAAAGCGGCCAATTCCTACAAGCTCGCTAAATCATGTCATTTCTGCTTCCTCTATTCTTATTTCACCCCCTCCTCCTTTTAGTCACTGACACGATGTTAACTGAACACATAATTTTTTTCATTTGTTTATCTCGTATGGTCTATCTTTCATTTCTTTGGTTTGTTATCAGACACTCCTTCCTTTCCCCCTTACTGTTGCTATAGATTAGATGGCAGGTTCTATGGATTAAATTACATCCGTTTGCATCAAAGGCCTTGACCCAACGTCGATCTCACAGGACTTACCCCGTGATATGTTAATTTGATAGAGCCGTTGGCTGTTTCAAAACGTTGGCTTCCGTGTTGTTATATTTGCGCGAGCGCGCTGATTTTGGGGGTGATTATCCAATGAAAGACGCAGTTGTCTTTTGTGATAATTTCTTCTTATTTAAATGCAATTACCAGTACTAACAGTTAAGACTATATGGATATCGAGCAGTCCCGCTTTTGGTTGTGGGGTGCTAACTTAATGCCGACTGCACGACATATATCACCTGAACTTTGATGGTTGATTTACTTATTTTGTTCACGTTATGAATTATAAGTCAATGAATTTTTCTGTATGTTGTCTTGATCGTGTTAGTATGTTCTTCAGGGGATAAGGCAGGATCAACTTACCTCAAGCTTGCAAGTTGTCATTTGAAGGTGATTAATTAAATTGGATTTTTGGACAATGGCCTATCCGGCTGTACTTCTATTTCATACATCATTCTTCTCTAAACCCATAACAGCAACACTATTTCTTGCTTGTAGTTGGAAAGCCAGCATGAAGCTGCCCAAGCTCATGTTGATGCTGCACATTGCTATAAAAAGACTAATGTAAATGGTATGCATTTTGATGATGTAAATTCATAATCTCGTGGGCTTCTAGGCTTTATGTAGTACATAGTAATTTACAGATTTGTGATTTCTGTCTGAAACGGTGCTCTGCATCCTTGCACCAAGGCCATCTCCTTTAGATTTGTATCCCCCTGAGTCTCTGTATGATCTTATTTGCAAAGCATATAAAATAATTGCAGCCTTTGTACATGGTTAAATAATGTTTGCAAATTTTCTGCTGCCTTGTTTGTTGGCTTTTCAAATGTTACAATAATATGATTTTTGGCTTCATATATGCACTGGATAGAACTCTAAGTATGGGTTTGGAACTTTGATTTAGATTTGTGATGCACAGATATTGAATTAAATTTCAGTTCATATGCTTACAGGTTACAGCTGAACTCTGTCCACGTATATCTTTCATCTATGGTTGCTATATGTTATAATTTCTTGGAGGAAGAACTGGTGCAGTTCTTATGTGTTTTGAATGCAGTTTTTCAACAGAAGCTTGACATATTTGTAGAGTTAATAGTTGGTTACTTTGTTGTAAAATATGTAACATGATATATTTTTAAATTGAATAACTGGACAGGAAACATCTAAACTACTTGGGTTTTCATAACATGGGGAAGCATGTAATAACATGACATCACTAGCATTTATTTATTAAAAGATACGATTTCAATGCTGAGTTTCTCGTCTTTTTCCCAAATATTGCAGAAGCTGCATCTTGTCTGGACCAAGCTGTAAATCTTTTCTGTGAAATTGGAAGACTCAATATGGCTGCTAGGTATTTTAAGGTATACATCACTGCTGTTTCAGATTTTAGTTCTTATTTCAGTATGAATGCACAATCATTGAATTTAATCTCTTAGCACTTATAACTTGTTGCATCTAATGAGGTTGTTAGAATCAGCATGAACACTTGATAACTGGGCTTACTAATTTGCACTCATAGGAAATTGCTGAGTTGTACGAGTCAGAACAGAATATTGAGCAGGCTATTGTGTACTATGAAAAAGCAGCTGAATTTTTCCAAAATGAGGAAGTGACAACCACTGCAAACCAGTGCAAACAAAAAGTTGCTCAATACGCTGCTCAGCTAGAACAGTAAGATTTTGTACTTTAATCGTTTAATTAACTTTAATCCCTTTTGTACTGTGAATGCCCCAATCGGAATGCGTCAACCAGGTTCTCTCTTTTGAAGGTCAATGTTTGTAGCCTCATTTTTACTCTTCTAGCATTATAATTCAGAATTTCTTTTTGGCCTTCCTTTGCACCATCTCTTTTTCTTGTGTACTGTTACCTCCCACAATTATTGTCCAATTAAAAAACTTTAGGTCGTTTTATTTTGGGGATTCATCAATTTGAAATATAGCCCCAACCGAACTCTAGCATTTTTTCCCTTAGACCCTTGAGTTTTGTGACCTGCTAATAAACATACATATGTTAGCAACAATTTGTATTAAAAGTTCAGTATGGATGCATTCTACTTTTAAGTGCGTTTTGCAGATTTTACTTTTTGTAGGTTTCACGTTGTTTCATTTGTTTTGAAAACCTTTCATGAAAACAAAGGGGCAAAATCATTGATTCAAGTGATGCGTGATATGCTGTTTAGTGTTGAGTATTTGAGTTTGGCCAAGTTTTAGTAAATATATCCTTAAAAAAATCTGAAGGTATCCTAGGCCTTTTTCAACGTGAAATTGAGTATTTATATTTCTATTATATGATAAATCTCCAGATACCAGAAGGCAATTGATATTTATGAAGAAGTTGCCCGCCACTCTCTCAACAACAATTTGTTGAAGTATGGAGTTAAGGGACATCTCCTTAATGCAGGAATCTGTCAACTACGTAAAGGGGATGTTGTTGCTGTTACCAATGCCTTAGAGCGATATCACGTATGATATTTAAACTTTGATATCTGAAACTGGATACCTTATCAGTTGCTCAATTATTTGGATGTGTTTTTGTATTTTTGCAGGAATTAGACCCAACATTTACTGGAACACGTGAATACAGACTTTTGGCGGTAAGTATAGTTTTTGGCAGTCCTTATCAAAGTTTGTTGATAAAGCATGTTGTGTTAAAATATGGATGCTTTTCTGTGCCTTATTCAATATTATAATGACTGTTTAGTATTTTACTACTGTTCTCTTTAGGTTTTTTTTTTGGCATTGGATGATTTATTACTTATATCATTGTTAGGATGCCGTTCTGACGTTAGCTTCTTTCTCTGGGCAGGATATTGCTGCCGCAATTGATGAAGAAGATGTTGGAAAGTTCACTGACGTTGTCAAGGAATTTGATAGCATGACCCCGCTGGTATTTTACAAAATTTGGAAACCGGAATAGATTGTAATGGAAATATAAAATTTATCAAAACTGAATCTTCATGTTTTTTTAACACTAACCACTTCAAAGAATGAAAATAGAAATGCTTTCATTACCATGCGCTTAATGTGAACGAGGCATCCCGTTGGAACTTTTTCCAAAACTCTTGCCAAAACAGCCCAATATTGCATTATTGAAGTATTGGATTGGACTATCTTAACAAAAAACTAGAGAGTGATGGTGTTATAGAATATCTAGTAATGTACTTAGGGACCTATGTGTAAACTTTCTTTAGGGACCTAAGAGAATAAAACATAATTAGTTTTGTAATTTCTCTAACAGATGGCTCGATTTATTTGCTTTGATGTAGGCAGTCTTTTAAAAGTCAAATGAGTTTTGTAGATGGGGTTTCGTTGTTCTGCAAGACTTGAACACTATTACCATCTAGTGCTGCTGCTAGCGATGTGTTTAGCGAGACATTTGAACTGGAAGTTGAAGTGGTTTTACTAATTCTTTTATGATGAATTGATAATAAGTTCGATGTCTGTTCAAGTATTTGTTGAATTTTCACTTACTGATTAGTTAATGCTAGTGCGGCCGGATATAATGCTTTACTCTTTGTCCTTGAGTTGTGCTTTTGTGATCTGGATTATTTGTTAGGTTGTTATTGACGCAAGCTGATGGCTTCCTTTGTTCTGGTCATTTCACTTGCATTTTATAATCTGTTCTACCATCCCACATCAATGTTTACCTGTTTGCATGGCGGTATGCAGGATTCTTGGAAGACGACGCTTCTTTTGAGAGTGAAGGAAAAACTAAAAGCCAAAGAACTCGAGGAAGATGATCTGACCTGATTTACTTCTTAGCATTATTTTGATTTGAATTCAAGTTTGATTATTTGAATTGCATCATACTTGTCTGTCCAGTTGGACCTCGCACATATTTACTTATGTAATGTAATGGATTTGGGATTGATTGAGGTTATCTGCTTGAATTCAAAAAGTGCACCATCGATATTAACAAAACAAGGTTATATGATATTATTCTTCCATCGATATATCTATAAAAAATCTGTAATATAAATAATATGGCTCATGATATGTTTTCCTTTATTCTGGATGAGGAAAATCACTTGACAACCTTGCACCAAAGTTCAAAAAACCAGACCCTGCGCAAAAATATGTAGTGATTAAAAGGTTAGTGGGTTAGTTAGGGTTAACTTGAGTCATACCGGTAATAATTTAAATAGTGGTATAATTTAATTAGAATAGATTTAAAAAAAATCATATTCTAAGTATAAAAATAATATTTTCGAATGCATGTCACGCAAGGTTCTGAAAATCGGATGGTCACCGAGGTCCAAAGTGCTAGAGTTAAGAGTTAGTGGGTCGACCGAGTCATTTCGAGTCAACCCGGCCTAGACCTTAGGTGAGGTATAAAAAATTGGAAAATAATTAATTTCTCATCACACCAACTTAAATTTGACATACTATATATCATTTCAATACTTTGGATCAGTGACAAAATAATCATATACTCCAATACTTGTGACATATTCATCTTAACAATTTTCTTTCTGACCTACATTTGACATCCACTAAGCAGAGCTAACCTGAAAACAAAGAAACCACAAAATGGCGGTCGAGGAGCAAAGATAACCGAGAAGTTTGAGGAAGTTGGGTTTGATAAAGGTGGAAAGAGTCGGAAATCACACATACTGTTGTTTCAAATCCAATATGAATCGATTGCATTCTTAAAAAAAAAAAAAAAAAAAAAAAAAAAAGAGGGAGAAAGTTTTTTTTTTTTTTTAAACGGTCGACCCGAGTGACCCGTCCGGGTTCTCCCGGTTTTACTGGGTCAGACCACTGGTTCATTTGGGTCAGACCGGTTTTACCCTAAACGGACCGGTTTCACGACCGATTGGCGGTTTCGGTCTAAACCGGCCAGGGTCCGGTCCGGTTTCACAAACCATGATGTCACGACTTTATAAAGTATTATATATAGAATTTTTCCTCTGAATTTTGTCTATTTCGTTTTGTTGCTTTTCTATTGCTTTTTTCCCCTCTCCCCCACGTGAATAGAGATAAGACAATTCCCTCTTCCTCTCTTTACTTGAACACGTTTTGCATTTTTGAGAAAAAAAGAAAAACACATCTTGCACGGGGTTGGAGGGAGATAATAGTACAATGTTGATAAGTTGAGCTCCAGGCTCCAGATTTTTGAAAAGCTCCCAGCTATGTAGCTCACCGGCGTGTAGGTTGGAAGCGTGGCATAAGACTGAGACCCAAGAACTCCGGCAGCTACATCGTTGTCGCCGTCGCTCATCCACTCTTTCTTCCAATTGAAAACCTTGTCGAATCTGAGATCCACTTGCAAGACCTTCAAATCTCTTGTTTATTCTCCCTCCTTTATCAAAACACTCTTCCATTTCCTTCCTTCATTAGCTTTATCGCTGTGACTTTCTAAACCCGTCCAGACGATATTTGCTTTATCGCTGTCACCTTCTATGCTCCCACATGGCATTATGAGCTTTAGAATTCTTGGCTTCTTCCAAAGCGAAAATTGAAATTTTCAAATGAGTTTTATTTTAGAATAACGTTAGCGCGTTTCTTTCTTATTCTCTCTCAATTTATTTACGACAGATGTCCGTTCATGAAACTAATCTTTGTTAGTTCATTTGGTAATTGGCATAAACCAATTGTTTCCTGTTCTCTGAATTAATAAGAAATTATTTCGTATGAGTTAGTCTGGTTTGCTTTTGGACTTCATTCTTTTTTTTAAGCTCTCTATTTACAACAAATATTACGTATTACTGTGCGCTAACATCATGAACTTAATATTTTCCCTTAAATGATGAATAAGTCGAAGGTCCTTCCGGACTGAATGATTACTGTAACGATTTATTTTAATTCTTTCCGCTGCCCCGCCTACAAGAAAAACCCAATGCTTTGACCCTTCCCCTTGCAATCTCTCGGCAGGTGGCAGCCAATAGCCTCACCTGTCGTTTGGACAGCAACCAGCCAGTCGTCTTTGACTCTGCGATTACTTGTAAGAGAACTATTCCTTTTTGGGTCTATTCTTAATTTTTTATTTTGGGACCTGGGAAGTAGTTTAGATTCAATTTCTTATACTCAGTCTTCAAAAGATCTACATCAAATAGAACTTTTGGATTTAATTACTTCCTCCGCTTGATGATTATTGTCTCGGTTTATAGGTACGTCCTTAACTTTCTTCTTTTCCTTTATGTGAATTTATGCATCTTCATAAATCCGTTAGATCTTTTTTATTAGCTCGTGCCTTGAAAATTTTCTACTTATGGTTCTGGGTTTTCCTTTTGATGAGTGGTCTCGTTGTAGTTGCGGGGATGTTGAAAATTGTGGGTGTTTTTCCTTTCAACTTTATATTTCTTGAAACTAACCTGTAAGATGTGGCTATCGGAAATATAGGATCGGATTCGGGGCTGAGTTACCTTCCAATCCCTAGCCTTGAGACTGTGAACTTCGACCAGATATTTTGTTTAATTGGCTCATCTTCTAGTGATGGAGATTTGTTTGATTTTGGCTGGCTCATATTCTGTCTGAATTTTTAATTTTCTCGGTTATCTTCCTTGTTTCTATTATACTGCGGCAAAGTCCTTCCTATCATATTAATTCTTGTGAATTCTGTTATGATTTAGAATACTTAGCTGTGGCTGTTCTTTGTTCCCTTTCAGGATCTGTGTCAAACCCGAATCCTTGATGACATAGTTTTGGACCTCCTGGTTCCGACGGAGAAAAGCTCTAATTTTCATACCAGAATGGTTTCAGTTGATAATGGGAGTCTCAAAAGTCAGATCGAGGAATCTAATGAAAGTAAGTTGAAGGATTTAACTTCAATTGAAATCTCCGCATCTAGGAGGACGCTTATAAGCAGTGAAAATACTCCAAAAAAGATTCACGCCCCCTCGAGTTCTCTGCTTAATAGGATAAAGTTCCTTAAATTTGGTTCAGCATCTGCCCAATTCAAGAGGCTTGCTTCTACCAGAGACCAAATTTCACAGTCTGTGCCTTCTTCTGGTTCACATGGCTTTAGAGAACGATTAAGTGGCATTTTTGCTCCAAAACTTGATTGGGATTCACTCAAGAAGAAATGCCAAGAGTGGATTAGAGACCCAATGAACATGGCCCTTTTTGTGTGGATTACCTGTGTTGCTGTTTCAGGGGCCATTCTCTTCCTAGTCATGACTGGAATGTTAAATGGTGTGCTACCAAAGAAGTCCCAGAGGAACGCTTGGTTTGAAGTGAACAACCAAATACTCAATGCACTATTTACGCTCATGTGTTTGTATCAGCATCCCAAGAGGTTTTATCACCTTGTACTTCTGTGCAGATGGAAACCAAACGATATCTCCAGACTCAGAAAGGTTTACTGCAAAAATGGGACATATAAGCCCCATGAGTGGGCACACATGATGGTGGTGGTCATTCTTCTTCATGTGAACTGTTTTGCCCAATATGCACTTTGTGGTCTAAACTTGGGGTACAAAAGATCTGAGCGACCTGCTGTAGGAGTTGGAATTACCATATCTGTTGCAATTGCTGCTCCTGCAATTGCTGGCCTGTATACCATGCTTAGCCCTCTTGGTAAGGACTACGATTCTGAGATGGATGAAGAAGCGCAGGTTAACCCAGAGCAGCAGAGGGTGAGATCATTCACGAAAAAATATTCATTTGCTTCAAGAGATGAACAATTGGTAATTGAGAACAGGCCACAGTGGAGTGGAGGAATAATGGACATTTGGGACGATATTTCTCTAGCATATCTCTCACTCTTCTGTACTTTCTGTGTATTTGGGTGGAACATGGAGAGACTTGGCTTTGGGAACATGTATGTCCATATTGTTACTTTTGTTCTATTCTGCATGGCTCCCTTCTGGATTTTTATATTGGCTGCGGTTAATATTGACGACGACAATGTAAGACAGGCTATGATAGGTGCTGGAATCGTTCTGTGCTTATTTGGTTTACTGTATGGTGGGTTTTGGAGGATCCAAATGAGACAGAGATTCAACTTGCCTGCTTATGACTTCTGCTTTGGTAAACACTCGGTTTCTGATTGCGTACTTTGGCTGTGCTGCTGCTGGTGCTCTCTTGCTCAAGAAGCACGTACTGGGAACTCCTATGATGTTGTAGAAGATAAATTCTGCAGGAAGCGAGATGATACTAGTGTCCAACCACCAATTTCGCCTTTGCCTCGGGAAGATGCAAGTTCTCCTGTGAGAATAAGATCTTCTCCTTCCCAGGTCGGAACATCCAGTCCTCTTGCTCCAGGTAGTGTGCCAAAGGGATATCATAGTCCAGAAAAGCCATTATCTACTGTAAGGGAGGAGTCTCTGGAAGGAAGTCGAGATGGAGAAATGAGCCCGCCAATTCCACCTGTTATACACAGAGAAGCCCTATAGCTTTTTCCCCTCTTGAAATGTAAATTTGGCATGGATCAATTCCATGGGATGATCCATAGAATTTTTTAGCAGTCCTCTTAACAGCTCATGGCTGCGCCTCTATAGTAAGCAATTCTGATATCTTCATTGATTACCTCTTTTATTATGTAAAGCAGAAAAACATGTGAGATAATTGCAAAAAGCACTTGGGTGCTAGTCATTGCTTACCTCCTTCTTTCTTTCGTTTTCCCCCCTCTTTTGTTAGACCCAGCACACAGCGCATCCCTCGCATCTGTATGCTGCTTTAATTTAGATAGGTTCAATATCAGCAAATTCAGCAAGCGGTATGACCAAACTTCATTGAAGGAATTCATGATAGAAAAAGCGGTGACTGCTTATATGACACGTATTTCAGCCATTCTTCATCTATCCGAACCCACCCATGTTCTTTGCCTCAATGTCAGTGTTACGAGTACAAGGCACGGGGCACTGCCGCTTGTGCAGGCTAACCTGACAAATTTTGATCCATCCAATGACTTGGGCGGCTCAATTATTCAGGGCTCTGCGTCTGTGATGCAAGGAGAAAATTTTCTAGTGCATGTTTTAATGTTTACATTTAATTGAAGCTTAAAGAACGAATTCCTAATACTGATATTGCTCAAGTAATCATGTTACGAGTTCGACTATATTTAAAGAGGAAAAAAAAGCTCGATTGATGGCAGAAAAGATAGAGGGGGGACAGCGAAGTGCAGCGCAGCGTTATATAGAGCCAGTTTGGTGCAACAAAGAATAGATAGATATCCCCATCGTCAACTTCACTCTGTCTTCTTATTATTACGCAAGCTGATGTCATGTCTCCTCCATTCCCATCTCATGTTCCAAAACCCTTTCGCGAAGGAAACCCATCAAATCCCTACTGCTGCTACTTCATGATATGCTTTACCTTGCCATAGGCTCCTGTTTCCACCCTTCTAAATCACAAACACCCTCCTTTCATACATACACATGAACAACCCGCTTTTTTCCTCCTCGCATGAATGCATACATATATAGTGGCAGACTGGCAGTCGTAGTCACAGCAGATTTTTCGGATGCAACGAAGTAGTGGTATATCGGGGGCCTTGCCATGTAAGTTGAATAACATATCTCAACCCTAATGACGATATTCATCCACTTCAAAACAGAGATAGATATCAAGTGTGGGTCCTTTTCAATTGCATAATATAGATTCCTTATTTATTTGTCTTTCTCAATAAAAAATGAACCTTTTGAGCAAAAAATAAAAAATGAACCTGATTTATATAGCCAAGTGGCCCCCAACCCAAACAGCCAAAACATTCACAATCTCCCACCGTTTTTCACCTCCCTCCCTTAGGTCCACCTCGCCTAGGGTGCGCCGTTTTCATTTTTGAAGTGATGTCTCTAGTTTCTACTCATGAGATGAAAATGGTGCCCGCAGGTTTGACTGCGGGCATAGCATGCTGTGTGTCTCAAGCTCAAATGGCGTCACGTCACCAGTCACCACATTAGTAAGCGGGACGATGAATGGTCAGCACAAAAGGGACTGCGACTCATTGAGTGAATGCAGAGGATTTCCCTATTAATACCGCCCTATTCCACCTTCACCTCCCGTTAAATCCATTCTACTTCCCACACATTACGCTATTTGCTCTCTCTCTCAAGAACTGGCTAACTCTCAAGGAGGCGACGCAGACGATGCTTCCAGCTGTAAGAAGCTGGTTTTGACTCTGTATGACGCCCTGAACTCAGGTGACTCCGACACTGTGGTCCGGATTGTGGCCCCCGATCTCGAGTGGTGGTTCCACGGTCCTCCTTCCCATCAGTTTTTGATGCGCCTGCTCACCGGTCAACCCTCCTCCTTCCGCTTTCTTCCTCAGTCGATCGCCTCCTTCGGCCCCACCGTCGTCGTCGAGGGTTGCGACCATTCCCGCTCCATCTCCTGGGTCCACGCCTGGACCGTTGCGGATGGTATAATTACCCAAGTCAGGGAGTACTTGGACACTTCCCTCACCGTCACCCGCTTCGGCCATCCCAACTCCCTCTGGGAGAGCACCGTCTCCAACCTCCTCGGCAAATCCGTGCCGGGACTAGTCCTGGCTCTTTAACTCTGTAACTGTAACCGAGTCCGTCCGGCCATTGATGGCGACTAAGACATAAAAGGCCGGGACTTTGCTCTCAATTGATCTTCCACTACGTTTTCCTACTATCCAGGGAAAAGGGAAATAAGATTCTCGTTGCCCTGGTTGTATATAGTGTGCTTTTATAGTATAGCTTTATCTATCTATCTATCGCTTGGCCTGTTTCCGTGGGTGTGAGGGATTATGTTTGGAAGCGTGATGGGTATATCCCAGTGGTCGCCGGGAATCTCTTGTATGACGATGCTGTATTCTGGTATTTTGATGAACCAATAAGACAGTCTGTGTGTGTTCGTTTTCCACGATCCGATTCCCCCTTGTTATGCGCATCGTTGTGGTGTGTATTAGCCTGACACTCCTGAGGCCGTTGTTTAGGGAGCAAATGAAGACTGGTATGATTCCAGAACACAAGTTTAAATATAAAAAGTTCTAAATCTAAACGAATTACAATTTTGAGAGAGAGAAAATCCAAATGAGGCTAGGTGATGAATATAAAGTGGGATGTGTGTGTGTATGCTTCTAGCTAGGATTAAATCTTGAATCTTGATGTAATAACACATTCACTGAATGTTGGCTCTCTCGTTATTTTCAACACGGTGCATGATTTACTCCGAACCGGTTTCGGTGGCTGTTCAACCCAAGGCATGATTTACTTGTCCGGACCGATTTTTTTAATTAAAAAAATATTTTTTTAAAAAAAATATTAATTAAAAGATTGTCTTTATTTTAGATTTTCTACTTATTAAAATAGTTTTTTAAAAAAAATCAAATACAGATGGTCAGATGAGACAAGCGCACGGTAGCTATTCAAAGTATTTTAATCGGTAATTCGGAATTGGGAATTGGCTTGGTGTGATTTGCTTATTTAGTTATTTATATGAATAAGGGATAATTCATGAGAAGGAATATTTTTTTTTTAGAAGTTTTCAAATCAGAGCAATTTATTTCTGACTTAACAAATCCAAACAGTCAATAATTAGTTAACTTAATTATGGTGACGTGACTCTACCAGGATTAAAAGCCACTTAATAATCCATCCATATGCCGCATCAATACCTCATTCATCTCTCTCTCCCCCTCTCTCTCTCCCCCCTCCCCCTCACTCTCTCTATATACGCAGGCTTTTAGAGAGTTATTGCTTCTTCTTCTTGTTTCCGGCTTCACTGTGTTGCTGGAATCACAGCGAGATCCCGCCATCATCATTACTTCAAACTCCTTAAAAGCAATCTGGCCGTCACTGATGCTATCGACGCTGTGAATCATTGGCCAGCACTCTGCCAATGAGCAATCGTTTTTTAGGCTCTTCATCACCATTTGAAGCTCCTCTATTATGAGTTTTTCCCGTAGCCATCAATGTCAAACACCAAGAATCCGTAAAGCGTGGCTGCTAAGATAGAGGGTGAACACAGATTTCGGACAGTTGACACAGTTGCCGCAGATGAAAACGATGGGGCGCAATTGGGGAGGGACTCATATCGATGTCGAAGGAGGCAAGGAGAGCGATCTCTCATCTCCCTTTAGCGACAAATATCTCCTCTTCTACGATTATTTCTTAGTTTTGGGGTTCAGATTTTCCATCTTTCTCGTGATTGTGGTTCAATTTTTTATTTTCCCCCCCTAATTTTTGAAAGCTTTTGGATAGTTGTTTATTTCTGATTTTTATTCCTCCACATTGTTGGTGCAAATATTCCCGCTGGTGGGGACTTCAATGGGAGGCGATGAGTGATGCGAGCTGGGAAGCCATTGTTGTGTGGACTTGAAAAGATGGAAGAACTGGGAGGTTGACTGTGGAGCCAACGTTTAGTCAAAGCTGGGGTGGGGCTTTCTTTTCCCCATACAGCTTGCCACCTGTGCATATGCTAGTAAAAAAGCATATTTAAAAGTCAAATTTAACATTGAATAGCGGTATGGCGAATATGCTATGTTTTCCAAATTTTTAAGGTAAAAATGATCCAAAAGAAATTTATAGGTGTTCTTCCAAAATAAAAATGATACTTTTCCCATAATTCATTCCCGGATTCCTTTGAATGCCCTGAGCCTTACATCAAAGTTAAAAGTGCATGTCACCATCATTTGCCACTCAACTCGTTCGTGTTGCTTTCATCATGTCATGATCAGAACATAATTAAATTGTTTAAATATCTGATGAGTTGAACCGAATAATAGGGGTGCAAAATGTCGCTAAACAATCCGCCCGCACACGCATATATACTCAAAGGCTCAAAACCCAGTAAACAATCGCTGCTTCTCTCGTTATGACCCCCAACTCAAAAATATCGCAATAAACTTTTTGTTACTCGTATATTATTAGGATTTAAATCTTCACTTCTACTCATCTTATCCAATTCTTGTCTGCCACCAAGCTGACCATATATGGCCAAAACATCATTCATATGAATTAATATTATGCATCAAGATAACTTGGTCCTTTTCCAGGATCATGATTCCCCACGTCTTTCTGTTTCTCTGCCACCTTACACGCGCCAGTTTACGAGGATATAGGGCCGACTGAATATGCAACGTGCCTTCATCAATTGAAATACTCTACAATACAAATACACGTTATACAAGTTTTCTTTCTTTAAATCTAAGAAGAATCCTTTGCCCTTTTGGTGACATAGAAATTTGTTGATAATTCAACTCATATTGCGCCATTTTTAGGATGCTACTTGGCATGGCGATTCATTCTCATGGTAGAAGAGGACCTTCTCATCTACCTTCTCGTCGGTCCTTCCTCCATTCCCATGGCTTTTCTGGATTTGATGAAGCCCATAGTCCCACCCGCTTTGCTCTAGCTTCTTGTTCCCACTATAATAAGACACAACATCTAATAAGGAAAAACACAACACAACTCCCAATTAAGATTTAAGAAATTGGCAAAGGACAACTGACTGACTCTTTCTAATTCCTTTCTCTTGTCATAGGCTGCATAATGCCATGCAAATCCCTTCTTTAGCATCAATTCCTTATCAATCAGCCAAAAAGAACCAAAAAACTTAGATAATTGTAAGTTTGACGAAGGTTAAGCAAGTTAGATTCGGAGCAAATTGATACCTGTACAAAAAGACCATTGCAATAAATATCACCCACGCAACGTCCATAACGATCCTCAACATAGACAAGGACCCTCAAAGATTTCCCTTGAACAATTTTTGTCAGTTCAATTTTAGCTTCTTCCCCAAATGGCATTTTACCCTCTGGAGCGTCAATTCCCCTGTTTTCTTCTCTCAGAATATACATTAATTATTAGCTATCCATCCACAACAGCAGCTTTGAGTCTTCTAATAATCAATTTATATATGAGGATTACCTTAGTCGAATTCTGTACTTCCGTGCAAGGACTTCCTCGTTTTGAAGATTAATCACCCTAAACAAGAAATTTTTTCAATGTTTATTTCCAATTATAAGCATAGTCAATTAACGTTAGAAGACTACAACACCAACCGATATCCCGAATCAATAATTTGCTGGTGGAGAGCATCGGCCTCTGCATAGTTTCTTTGAGCACGAGCTCCTGATCTTTGAACTGCAGCTGCATGGACATGACTGGGGACAAATGATGACTCTCTAGGGTCCGATGTGCTCACATAAACTGTTACAGTATCACCATCCGCTACTGCTTTTGCATCAACCTAGATTCACTGATACAGTCAACTAACTGAAATACATCTGCTTGCTTCTTTATTTTATTTTACATAAGAATGATGTTCCTACCGGCAGCGTGTGTAATTCAAATTGTATCCCTTCTGGCAAGGAAGCAGGGGGTTCATAAGTTGCTTGGACGAGGACATGTGGTTGAGGAAGATCATAGAAAGCCAACAATCCCTTTAAAAATCAAGGGAGCAAAACTGTTAGTATATGTTCCTGGATGACCCTATAAAGTTTTGGGAAACATTTTTTTGTACCTCCACATCAGCCTTTTGATGTCTTTTAAGAGTCTGAATAATAAGTCTAGCTGCTTCCTCAGGGGTTTTGGGAGGGGGTTTTGATTCCTTCCATGCATCTACTAGTTTTCTGTACCTGCACATTTTGTGAAAAGCATCTTATAAGTCAGAGGGTACTTATTTATATATTTCCACCTTTAGAGTTGAAGAAAATGATGTTCACTTCACCAGTTAGCTTGCGCCTTCTTTGATGACACGACATGCTTGGTTAGTCCTTCGGGGACCTTAACAAGCGAGATGAAAAATAATGAGAATTGATGTTAAATTTTGAAAGGACTCACTTGACATAATATTATTTTCAAACAACAAACCAAGTAAAATGAGATTATATCAAAGAGTTAGCTGAATTCATCAATCATAACTAAAATTTTACGTTTATCCCTGCAAGCTTCCACACAAAAAAACTCCGTAGACACTAGAATCATTGACAGATTGACAAAGACAAAGGCCCTCAATACAAGCTACTTTTCTTTGCAGCACATTCTTCGAAGTTTATCAGAATTGGAATCTGATGTATACCCAGATTATAGTGGTTCATGAACCAAGCACAGCCTTCTCATGATTCTACAAAATTAATTTGGACGCAAGTGAATCTTGCTTTTTCAAAACTCTGCCTAATTTTTTTTGGCAACTTGCTACTTTTTTTTTTTCTGGCTGAACTAGACTACATTCAAGATTTTTAGAAGTATGAAAGGTCAAAAGAGTCGCCAAGCTAGGAGAACGGATTTGAAAGGAAATTGAAGAAGAATCATAATGACCTAAAATATCCTAAAGAAAAAATGAAAACAGCAATTATATAGTGAAACGGAGAAGAGGAAAGGAATCAAGAAACCTGGGAGGTGATATCAAAGTGGAAGAGATCTTGGGCAAGTGCGGTTACGCCGACGGTGGCGGAGGAAACACCGTGAGGACCAAGTGAATCGGAGTCACCAGCAGCGTTGGGCTTACAGCAATGGCCGTACAGAAATCGCAGGGCATTTCCCATGTCCCTCTTCCTGATTCAATTTCAGAGGCCAAGCAGCTGATTCAATCTCACCTCAAGGAGGAGGGCCATCGAACAAGTTGTCGCTTTTGGATGAAGGAGACAAACCTCCTCGCTTTTGGACTCGCCAATGGGAAAACAAGATGATAGGTGGCGGGTTATGATTGGTTGCAGCTGGATTAACTGTGGTTATTTGTACGGCACAAGATGGATCTACCCAGAGGTGAAATTTCTGCGTCAACGACTTGCGTGCGCTGGCGAGTAAGGGAATCCACGCTCCATTTCTTGAGCGCGTAGAAAGCGAATACTCGTAATATCTTTTTTGCGCGTTTTATCATTTTATTGTTTGGTTAGCGGTTATGTCGTATACTCGTACACGTTCCGGGATGCTCAAATTCTGGTCCGTCCGGGAAATAATAACATAAACACCATCAAATGTTGAGCCGTTTCACCTCATTTACTTTTTATTGAAATAAAAAGGGATCTAGCCAATAATAATAATAATAATAATAAAGGGAGAACGATAACTTTTCTTATAACCATTAAGATACAGCTTCAGCAGAGTCTTCTAATACACGAGATGAAATGTGCGAATACATGCTACTCCATACAAGAATTTTTCGAGCATTATTTTTCGAGAATTTTTCAATTTTTGAAGACCAATTTGTTATTATTTTCTTATCCCTTGTGTTGAATAAATTGGAGCGGAATGTATTATCTCACGCATGAGGGAGAAAAAAAAGAGCGCTTTAAGAATTAAGATGCCAGCGCTACACGGAAGCTTCAAGCCTGCGACAGTGTTTGCGTTTAATGGGGTCCTGCTATGAGCTTATTTTCAAGGGAAAATTACGCACAGGTCCCAAAGATGACAAAAAAAATACAATTAGATCCCTTTAAATGACAAAATTACATAGAAGTCTCTAGGGACTTTTGTGTAATTATTTGAGAATGCAAAATGACCATTTTGGACAAAGAACAAACACCCCTAAACAGGCGCGGACCCACACTAGTGCCTATGGGAGCCAAATGCAAACATAAAAAATTTTAAAAATATATATATATAGTATAGGACTTCTATTACAATTTGGTTGGTTAGAGTAGTTGGTAATTACTTTCCCCACTCCTCCACACGTCGAGGGTTCGAACTGACTATCCTCTCCTCTCTTTTTTTCCCCCAATTTCATATTCTCACTTCCTGCTCCTCACTCCTCACTCCGTCGTCCAAATCGCCAATTTCATATTCTCACTCCTCACTCCGTCGTCCAAATCGAGCAACCGAGACCCCAAATCGTTCCGTCTCCACACTTGATCGAGGTCGCCGTTGGACGCCTCCCTACCCTAGGGCTTCGTCTTCTCCCAAATCTTTTTGGCCAAGCCTTGGACCATCGTCAATCTCGGCCACTTTGCAGTATGCTCTTTTCTTGTTCGTTTTTTTAATGCTCGTTCGCATACTTGCTTTCAGGTTTTGTAATTTTAATGGTTTAATTAGGTGGTTTATTACTATTAAATTGGAGATCGTTTCTTACTTCCGTCTGGCTATGAAGACCCCCAATTTAGCTACTTATACTGGATTGATTTTCGCAATTTTTCTCAAGTCATTGATGCTTATTTGCTTTTTTTTTTGTTCTGTTTTCATTCTCTTTTCTGGTTCATTCCCTTTGTTTATCTGGTTCATTCTCTTTCAATTGTCCATCCACCTTCCTCCAGGCGTTGATTTACTGAAAGATTTTTTCCCCTTTTGGTTATTCTTTTAGGGATGTGAAAACTCTTATTGTCGAGATGCTTCAAGCTGCCAAGAGTCAAGCTGATTAATCCATTGCCCATCAATAAAAGGTACAGGTGAGCATATTTGAAGGACTTGTTAATTTCATTGATGATCTCTGTCCACCTATTAGTTAATTACGTTCATGCGCAGAAATTCTTCATCCTATTTTATCTTTGTGTTTTTGGAAGCTTGACTAGATTTTGGTTGTCTGCACGCTTTCTTGAGCTACTTCGCTTATGTTTTGGATTATTATGAATCGAGTTGCCTAGTTTTGAATATGTTGTTGCTAAAGGAGCCATCCCTTGGGGCCATTTCGTCTAGAATTATAGCAAAAAGAGGAAACCGAGTTGCCTAGTTTTGAATATATTTGTACATTTAACTCTTCTGGTTAAATTACTTTTTAATATTGCCTAGATTGGAATATAAGATGTTCAATTGTTCAAGTGTTCTGTGGCACAGTGCTTTTGTAGTTTGATGGATATATCTTGTATACATATGTGGTTCATAAATTTCCTAGATACAATCTTATAGGTTTTGATAGATGAAGCATTGAGATGAGTTAGCTTATAGATTGCAACATGTTCCCTAATCCTATCAACTGCTAGTGTTTATCTGCTGGTCTATTTGTTGATAAAGTTGGCACTCGTTCTACCGGAAGCAACTGCTAATGTTGAGCGGGTTTTTTCTGCAATGACTTTTGTTAAAGATAAGTTGCGCAATCGGATAAGTGATGATTGGTTTAACTCATACATGTTAACTTATGTTGAACGTGATATATTTGATACGATTGATGATGAAGACATAATGCAATATTTTCAAGGAATGAAGAATCGAAGAATGCTTTTATAATCGTTCTGATGTAAAGGTTAGTTGACTCTTGATTATTATTTTCTATGTTAAGTTCAAGTTTTCTTTTCTTTTATTGTTTATATTCTTTTGTTTTTAAATGCGTTTAAAGCTTTCCTTTTAAAAAAAAAAATTCCCCCAAATCCCACTACTAATTGTACACCCAGAAACTTAAAATCCTGGGTCCGCCACTGCCTCTAAATCACTGAATCAAGTATGTCATCTCCCTCTCTTCTGTCTCTCTCCTCTTTCCTGTCTCTCTCCGCCATTTCTACCAAGAATTGATCTTCCACGATTTCCGCCAAGAACCGAGCAAGGAAGACGCACGAAAGGCCATCAACCCCTGTGATCTCTGTCGACCACTCCGCCATGATCTCCGCTGACCGCCACCATCGTTCTGAAGATCACCTGACGTTTTGCTTAATTTCGGGTGCAATGTGGATTTTGTGATTTCGGACCTGCTCCAAGATTTAACTACGACTTCCGTTGTTTTGCTTATTTTCGGGTGCTCTATGGATTTTGTGATTTCAGATCTGCTCCAATATTTGACCTCTGCTTCCGTTTTGCTTACTCACGGTGATTACTTGACATGGCTGACGGCAAGACCACAAATCCGACGAACTTGCCTTTCTCTCATCCCCTGTTCCTTCATCCATCCTTCATCCTCTCTTGTTTCGGTTATTTTTCCAAAAGTTGTTGTAAATATATGATTTTTATATTGTTAATATAAGATTTGTTGTTGTAAATAGCCTCCTGGAAGTGATATATGAAAAAATCCAAGTTTTCGAAGTTGTTGTTAATATATGATTTTTGTTGTTAATATAGCATTTGTTGTTTTAAATAGCCTCCGGAAGTGATATATGAAAAAATCAGGGTTTTTAGAAGTTGTTGTTAATATAGCATTTATTGTTGTAAATAGTCTCGGAAGTGATATATGAAAAAATTGATTTTTTCGGAAGTTGTTGTTAATATATGATTTTTCTCTTGTTAATATTGCATTTGTTGTTGTAAATAGCATTTGAACTTGAGAACTGAAAATAATTTCATAGAAGTCCAAAATAGTAATTTTACATTCACAAATAATTACACAAATTAAGAGACCTAATTGTAATTATCTCTGCTTCTTGGGACCTATGAGTAATTTTCCCTATTTTCAATTAAAGAAAAGGGAGAAGACGGCTTCCTTTTTTCCTTTTTACGTTTGTGGTCACCTTTTTCCATAAGGAAGGAGCGATAAAACATGTTTTTGGTTCAAAGTATCTGGCATCAATGAGTCAAATAATTAACGTGGGTCCTTACATAGTTTTGTCCCAACCTTGTTTTTTTTTTTTTATAGGTTGTCACAACCTTTTACATTCCATTAATTATGGCTTTTTGACCAAACTAAAAAAAAAAAAAAAAAATTTACCAGATTAATGCACATTGGAAACTTTTTACCAAAATAATGCAGTTGGTGGCGCAAGGATAGGTCACGCTACTAGTGGCGTGAACTCTGACATTTTCTGACACAAAATGTCTGTGGCGTGAACCCTGTTCAAGCCACCTGACATTTAATTTTTTTTTTTTTTTATGTTGAATTAGACCCAATTATTCATTGCCACCTAGTGGCGTGAGGCGTGCAATAGGTCCACGCCATCTGTTTCACGCGACTGATGTGGCGCATACTCCCCCTGCGTGACCAGTGGCGTAAATATTAGTATGGTAAAATGTTTCCAATGTGCATTAATCTGGTAATTTTTTTTTTTTTTTTTTAGTTTGGTCAAAAAGCCCATTAATTATATATAGATTGATGAAAGCAACATCGGCCGCATTCATCGCAAGTGGCGTGCCCAATTTCAATCATGCACGTACTTGATGATTTTACATCCTTTTTTTCTTTCGGAAAGCTGTTTATATTAATACTAAAAATAGGTACAATATCCGGATACAAGTAAAGTCGGATCCAAGACAACAAAATACATCAAGACAAAAAAACAACAACAAAAAAAACCAAATTACCGTACATAAAATATTTAGAAGTAGAAGTAGAATCATAGATAAAGCAGTCTCCTCAATATTTGGGGTTAGAAGTGACAAGGAAGAAGGTGATGGTTGTAAAACCTACCCAAACGGGCACACCTCCCTATAAGCATTAGCTGCAGTGAGAGCAGCTATACAGGTACCCCATATTGGGGTTAAGAACACAAAAAACCCAACCTCAAACGTAAGAAAACCCATGATGTCTAGAAAAAATCTTCTGCTCCTCTGTTGAATCAGATCTGGTGACCTTGGCCACACAACAAGCAACACCTCTTTAGATCTGCCCTTAGGAACGCAGATCCGAACTACCAAGGGAGAATCGGATCTTATAACGTTCATACAATCGTCCACCCAAGAGGATTTGAATGCAGATCTTACAGATCTACTTATTTCATAAGACAAAAACACCACCAGACAACCCAGTATCACAAAAAAGTAATAAAAAAACAGATAAATCTCACCTCCACAGATCAAATCTGGAGAGGAGAGGAAAGGGCTCGCCACAAGGATGAGAGAAGGCCACGTCGATTTAACTCGAGGGAGAGGACCATAGATCAAGGATCTGGACTCCAAAGCACCTGGACCGCAGATCAAAGATATGGAATCGCAACAACCACTCGGAATCATCTGTGGCACAAAGGCGGTGGTCGCCGGTGGCTTGTGTGTAAGGCACAAGCTGCCGGCGAGGGAGCATGTAATGAAGAAGATGAAGTGCAGAGAGGAGGAGAGAAGGAGGAGAAAAAAATGATTTTACATCCTTAACTTGAGCTATATTCCCCCAATCTATTATCTCAATTAATTATTTCGTTCTCATTTCTTTTGTTAACTTCTTTTTTCTCATTTATTTTTCCATTCATTTCCTCTCATGTTATCCTTATAAATAGAGCTATGGTTCATTTTTACTTCTAAAATATTTATAAGTAAGTAATATTATTTTGATGATATTTTTTTAGAGCAATATTATCCCAATTTAACAGAGCCGTTTGGTTAACCGTTAGTTGACCCAAACTCTTCCATATAAGATATTGAAGTGGTATAACAATTTAGTTAGTTATTATCTATATATAAGATGGTATTGGAGTGGTATAACAATTTAGGAGGAATTCATATATACTCCCAAGACACCATTCATCTAAGACTCTAACCAATTATATTATATTTACTCATTTTATTTTAATTGACTCATGAGTCATTATGCAAGCCATCATTTTCAAGGTGATCGGTGGAGTGGAGCCTGCGCACGAATTCCCAGAGAAAAGCATCCACTGCAAATACACCATGCGCTTCTCCTTGCTCTTCTCCCATCTTTTTCTATAAAATGGTTACTCCCGCCCCTCCACATTACCACCTCTTGTACCATCTCATCATCTTTCGCCATGACAAACGTAAGTGTTCATTATCACCCCTTCTTTCTATTTCAATTCCTTTCACTCTTTTACCTTTTTCCACTAATCCAATTGAAAGGATTAATCCCTCACAACATGATGAACTAAAATCAGAATTTTTGTGCCCACATTTTATATTTGATAGTTTCTTAAAGAGAATTGCCTCTAATAAAAACATACACATGCTTAGTAAAAAAAATGTGTTTTAAAAATATATTTGATTGGTTTGATATATCTCACTCATTTCTTAATCTAATTTGTCTTTCAAAATTGATTTTCGTCCTTTATATTATCATTTGCGGAATAAATTATAAATTTACCTGAACATTAAATCCTAACTTTTACTTTTTACTATCATAATAAAAAAAATTAGATGTGTGATAAGGTCTCTCTTGTACTGTATTTCTAGTAACATGTGAAACCAGTGTCCAAAGTAGTATCATCGTCCAAGGACGTGTTGCTCGAATAGGCAGACACTAGCTTTTTTTTTTTTTTTTTTTTTTTTTGCTAAAAAAAAATTTAGGAAAGGGTTGGGTTCATCTATAGTTAAAGTTAAAGCACGCGCTTTTCAATCCATAGGGCATACTGTGCCGGAAAGTACACATGCCTCCACCTCCACCCAATGTTTCCACTGCTTCATAAACCTCTAGGATGCCTCCCCCAACGCTTTGACCAACTCCAGGATCAAACCCCCTTCTTTTAGGTGAGAAAGTCCGACCCCTTTCGTCAGTTGAGCCCAATGACAAGGGGTGGCAGACACTAGCAATTATTCTCAAATATATTGCTAAAACTCTTTAACCAACAAGCCCATGTACCCCTCCCAAGGATAGAACTTAGAAGGAACAAGGGGGGCCATGCCCCCCCCCCCCCCAAAAAAAAAAAAAAAAAAAAAAAAAAATCAGACTAAACGAGGGATGAAGAAATAATCCACAACTGATGAAGGCAAGAAAGGAATCAATAATTTCTTCAATTGGTACTACACTACATTCACTCTGGTTTTGCTAGTAACTCGGACGTACGTGGTGGTTTATATCCAAGATTCTCGTTATTTGGAAGATAGGTTTTGGGATACCAACTCGTTTATGTTCCTCTCAATCATCATGTTCTTCGTTGGGAAGAGGATCTACGTGCATGTTAAACCAGAAGGGAGTATTTTCTCTGGTATTGCTCAGGTCCTAGTTGCTGCTTACAGAGAAAGACACGTTGAGCTTCCAAGTGACAACAAGATCAACGGAGTTTTGAAGTTTTCTATGATCCGCTATTACTGGAGGGTTCTAATGGAGATTGATTTGTTTTTTTGTTGTCTTTTTTGGATTGATTTTTTCCCCTCATGTTTATTATTTCTGGGTCATCTTGGCTTTTTTCTCTTCTTTGCTGTTGTATTTTGCTGTTCCCTGTTTTTTGCGGTGAGCAATAGTGGGAGGTCGATGAATGAACAGTAACCAGTGGCCTCCCCAAAGATTTGTGTCAAGGTCCGTCCCTGCCCCTCCCCACCCCTAGTTCGGCGCAAAATTGAAAAATCAATGAAGAATTCCATATCTCAGAGCTTGCTATCTGTTGCCAAAAAAAAATCTGTCTATGAAAAGCCGCAAGACTAATCGTCATCAATAGGAAACGGCTAGCTCACTTGATATCATGGAACGCCGGCAAGACAGCAACGAGAGGGTCTCCATAACCAACCGCCTCTGTCATAAACAGCCAAATGTGTATGTTCCAAAACTACTCCTTCGTCAAATTGAAGTCGTGGAACTATAGAATGTCAAGCGTCATTTATGGTAACTCAGCCTCTCATTGCTTACTTGGTTTCAAAATTCATAAATGACGCTTGAACCAAAATATTATGAGAATAGGGCGTTAGCATCTTCAATGTAGGGAAATTCAAGTGTTCCTTAATTTAACATGCATATTAAAAATCTTTCAAACAAGCATGAAATATTTTGAATGTAAAATTCCTAGATATCCAACAATTTCAAGATTTAATGCCATCCATCAAGACAAACATACATATCTGAAATAACGTATTATCTTGCCTACCAACAGATAAAGGACGACTTACCCATGTCCTAGAGATGATAAGAATTATTGTTCATGGTCCTAAATAAAGAAACTATAAAAATTCTCGCAAGTTTCTGTGTCATTTTTGCAATAATTTATTGTGGAGCATGCAGATGCATTCTCTATTTTGAGTATGACTGAATAGCATAGAGACGCTTAAAATTCCTTGAGCCCATGTCAGACAATTGATGACAGTCAAAAAATAGAAGGTTATAGAATTATACCCCCATCTCATAGTCATAGATTAGGTTCAATACTTCTCCAGCTACATCAGACTGCAAAAATTCAAAAATAAAATCACCCAGCAGAAGTTGATATTTCAAAGTATCCACAATCAACAAGTGAGACAGAGCACCGGTGACAGGAAGTTCAGTGCCAAACTGATCCAGATACCCTATGACTTGTCCTTCTTTGATTACATCACCCTGCAAATTCAAATGATTGGAAAAAAAAAAAAAAAACCTCCGGGTGTTCACTCATAATTCAGTCCTGGATTCCTTTGAATGCCCAGAGCCTTGCATCAAAGTTAAAAGTGCAGGTCACCATCGTTTGCCACTCAACTCGTTCGTGTCGCTTTCATCATGTCATGATCAGAACATAATTAAAGTGTTTAAATATCTATTTTTTTTTTTTTTTTGATATAAAAATATCTGATGAGTTGAACCGAATAATAGGGGCGCAAAAAGTCGCTAAACAATGCGCCCGCACACGCTGCGCGCTCACACGCATATATTCTCAAAGGCTCAATTGCTCAAAGCCCAGTAAACAATCGCTACTTCTCTGGTTATGACCCACCAACTCAAAAACATCGCAATGATGCTTTTGTTATATTATTAGGATTTAAATCTTCACTTCTACTCATCTTATCCAATTCTTGTCTGCCACCAGAGCTGACCATATATGGCCAAAACATCATTCATATGTGTTAATATTATGCATCAAGATAACTTTGTCCTTTTCCAGGATCTTAATTCCCCACGTCTTTCTGTTTCTCTGCCACCTTAGGGCCCGTTTGGTTCAAAGAATTTAAGGGGAGTGAAAGGAACTTTGAGAAGGGAAAGGAACTTAAAGGAAGGAAAGGAAGATTTGAAAGATGAGAGAAGATGGCTTGAGTTGTTTGGTAGGAAGAAAATGAAGGGTGGGTAGTTGGTAAAGAATTATGAAATGTCTATTTTACCCTCAAAAGAAATTAATTCAAAATTAAAAATAAAAATGTTTTTTTCTAAAATATATTTTTTAAAAAAAATTTCTTGTTAAGTTCGAACTTTTGGAAAAAAAAAATTTGCCAGATTCAAACTTTCCCGTCAAGTTCAAACTTCCCGCCAAAATTTGAATTTCAGAGGTAAATCTATCTAAAAAAGTGAATAGTGATGTGTGGATCTCAAGTTCCCACATATGAGGGAAGAGTGGTGGACCCGGGAACTTGAGTTCCTGAGAACTTGACGCATCAAACACATTTTTGGCAGGGAACTCTGTTAAGTTCTTATTCCCTCTCCCAAGTTCTCTGAACCAAACGGGCCCTTACATGCGCCATTTTACCAGGATATAGGGCCGACTGAATATGCAACGTGCCTTCATCAATTGAAATACTCTACAATACAAATACACGTTATTCAAGTTTTCTTTCCTTAAATCTAAAAAGAATCCTTTGCCCTTTTGGTTACATAGAAATTTGTTGATAATTCAACTCATATTGCGCCATTTTAAGGATGCTACTTGGCATGGCGATGCATTCTCATGGTAGAAGAGGACCCTGTCATTTACCTTCTCGTCGGTTCAAGAACCAAAAAATTATTTTAGCCTGAGCCAAAAAACTAAACATATTGAATTATTTACTAAATAATATCGCATAACATTAAAAATATAAATAAATAATAAGCGACAATTATAAATTAAAAGATAACATATCAAACAAAAATTCTATGAATTTTCCTTCCCTCTCACATCCTAATGAGTAATAAACCAACATTGTCCTAATAAAAAAAAAGAGTATAATTATAGAAAAATAAGAGATTAGCTGGGGCCAAATTATTGGCTAAAATAAAATATTATATAATATATACATATAAATACATAAGATAAGAGAATGCCAGCTACAGCTCGCCATAACATGGCTCCGCCACTACGTTGGTCCTTCCTCCATTCCCATGGCTTTTCTGGATTTGATGAAGCCCACAGTCCTACCCGCTTTGCTCTAGCTTCTTGTTCCCACTATAATAAGACACAACATCTAATAAGGAAAAACACAACACAACTCCCAATTAAGATATAAGAAATTGGCAAAGGACAACTGACTGACTCTTTCTAATTCCTTTCTCTTGTCATAGGCTGCATAATGCCATGCAAATCCCTTCTTTAGCATCAATTCCTTATCAATCAGCCAAAAAGAACCAAAAAAACTTAGATAATCGTAAGTTTGACGAAGGTTAAGCAAGTTAGATTCGGAGCAAATTGATACCTGTACAAAAAGACCATTGCAATAAATATCACCCACGCAACGTCCATAACGATCCTCACCATAGACAAGGACCCTCAAAGACTTCCCTTGAACAATTTTTGTCAGTTCAATTTTAGCTTCTTCCCCAAATGGCATTTTACCCTCTGGAGCGTCAATTCCCCTGTTTTCTTCTCTCAGAATATACATTAATTATTAGCTATCCATCCACAACAGCAGCTTTGAGTCTTCTAATAATCAATTTATATATGAGGATTACCTTAGTCGAATTCTGTACTTCCGTGCAAGGACTTCCTCGTTTTGAAGATTAATCACCCTAAACAAGAAACTTTTTCAATGTTTATTTCCAATTATAAGCATAGTCAATTAACGTTAGAAGACTACAACACCAACCGATATCCCGAATCAATAATTTGCTGGTGGAGAGCATCGGCCTCTGCATAGTTTCTTTGAGCACGAGCTCCTGATCTTTGAACTGCAGCTGCATGGACATGACTGGGGACAAATGATGACTCTCTAGGGTCCGATGTGCTCACATAAACTGTTACAGTATCACCATCCGCTACTGCTCTTGCATCAACCTAGATTCACTGATACAGTCAACTAACTGAAATACATCTGCTTGCATCTTAATTTTATTTTACATAAGAATGATGTTCCTACCGGTAGTGTGTGCAATTCAAATTGTATCCCTTCTGGCAAGGAAGCAGGGGGTTCATAAGTTGCTTGGACAAGGACATGTGGTTGAGGAAGATCATAGAAAGCCAACAATCCCTTTAAATATCAAGGGAGCAAAACTGTTAGTATATGTTCCTGGATGACCCTATAAAATTTTGGGGAACATTTTTTTTGTACCTCCACATCAGCCTTTTGATGTGTTCTAAGAGTCTGAATAATAAGTCTAGCTGCTTCCTCAGGGGTTTTGGGAGGGGGTTTTGATTCCTTCCATGCATCTACTAGGTTTCTATACCTGCACATTTTGTGAAAAGCATCTTATAAGTCAGAGGGTATCAATTTATATATTTCTACCTTTAGAGTTGAAGAAAATGATGTTTACTTTACCAGTTAGCTTGCGCCTTCTTTGATGACACGACATGCTTGCTTAGTCCTTCGGGGACCTTAACAAGCGAGAGGAAAAATAATGAGAATTGGTGTTAAATTTTGAAAGGACTCACTTAACATAATATTATTTCCAAACAACAAACTAAGTAAAATGAGATTATATCAAAGAGTTGGCTGAATGCATCAATCATAACTAAAATTTTACGTTTATCCCTGTAAGCTCCCACCAAAAAAAAAAAAAAAAAAGAGAAAGAAAAAGAAAAACCAAGACATTAGAAACATTGACAGATTGACAAAGACAAAGGCCCTCAGTACAAGCTACTTTTCTTTGCAGCTCATTCTTCCAAGTCTATCAGAATTGGAATCTGATGTATACCCAGATTATAGTGGTTCATGAACCAAGCATAGCCTTCTCATGATTCTACAAAATTAATTTGGACGCAAGTGAATTTTGCTTTTTCAAAATTTTGCCTTTTTTTTTTTTTTGGCAACTTGCTACTGTTTTTTCTGGCTGAACTAGACTACATTCAAGATTTTTAAAAGAATGAAAGGTCAAAAGAGTAGCCAAGCTAGGAGAATGGATTTGAAAGGGAATTGAAGAAGAATCATGATTACCTAAAATATCCTAAAGAAAAAATGAAAACAGCAAATACATAGTGAAACGGAGAAGAGTAAAGGAAACAAGAAACCTGGGAGGTGATATCAAAGTGGAAGAGATCTTGGGCAAGTGCGGATACGCCGACGGTGGCGGAGGAAACACCGTGAGGGCCAAGTGAATCGGAGTCACCAGCAGCGGCGGGCTTACAGAAACGGGCGTACAGAAATCGCAGGGCATTTCCCATGTCCCTCTTCCTGATTCAATTCAGAGGCCAAGCAGCTGATTCAAGCTCACCTCAAGGAGGAGGGACATCGAGCAAGTTGCCGCTTTTGGAATCGCCCATGGAAAAACGAGATGATAGGTGGCGGGTTATGATTGGTCGCAGCTGGATTTACTGTGGTTTGTTTCTACAGCCCGAGATGGATTTACCCAGAGGTGAAATTTCAAGCCTGCGACAGTGTTTGCGTTTAATGTGGTCCCATCCTGCCATGAGCTTATCGCTTGCTTTTTCCTTTTTACGTTTGTGGTCACTTTAGGAGCGATAAAACATGTTTTTGGTTCAAAGTATCTGGCATCAGGGACTCAATTAATTAACGTGGCTCCTTACTTAGTTTTGTCAAAACTTTTTACATTAGATTAATTATATATAGATTGATCGAAAGCAAAATCGGCCGCGATCATCGCAAATGGACTTGGGAAAGTGTTGGAGTGTGTGCCCAATTTCAATCATGCACTTGATGATTTTACATCCTTAACTTTAGCTATATTCCCCAATTTAGTTAGTTATTGTCTATATATAAGATGATGTTGGAGTGGTATAACAATATAGGAGGAATTCATACATACTCCCAAGACACCACTCATCTAAGACTCTAACCAATTATATTATAGTTACTCATTTTATTTTAATCTTACCATGAGTCATGAGTCATTATGCAAGCCATCATTTTCAAGGTGATCGGTGGAGTGGAACCTGCCCACGAATTCCCAGAGAAAAGCATCCACTGCAAATACACCATGCGCTTCTCCCTGCTCTCCTCCCATCTTTTTCTATAAAATGGTTACTTCCGCCCCTCCACATTATCACCTCTTGCATCATCTCATCATCTTTCGCCATGACAAACGTAAGTGTTCATTCTCACCCCTTCTTTCTATTTCAATTCCTTTCACTCTTTTATCTTTCTCCGCTGATCCAATTGAATTGTAACTTCTACTCTCAAGGTGGTGGAACTGAAAGTCGGTTTGCACTGCGACGACTGTATTAAGAAAATCCTCAAAGCCATCAAGAAGATCCAAGGTACGTGCAGCTCCATCCTAATTCCCCAGGATCTAAATCAATTATAAAAGCTTCTTGATTCATCTTTGGCTGTAATAATTCGAATTCTTGGTTTAGCAGATATTGAGACCTATAACGTGGACACCCAACTAAACAAGGTCACCGTTACAGGAAACATTGCAGCGGAACAAGTCATTAGAGTTCTTCACAAGATTGGAAAGAACGCCACCGCCTGGGACCAGTTAACATCAAATTGATTGCTCAACTACCAAGTTTCAGTTCTATTACAAATGACTCTGCCTGGGGCACTCGCCTTTTTCTTTTTGAGGCGACATAAACAAGTATTATGTAGTAGGTAATAGTAGTGTCTTTGAAGAGGTTTAGATGCACATAGTCTTGCAATCTTTCACCTTCTTCATGAGTACCGTAATAACTTTCAGTTTCCACCAACATAAAAAGAAATTTCAAGAGAGGGGAGCTTTTTACTTTTGTTTGTTTGGGGTGTTTGGTGCGTTGTCATTGGATCACATCACAGATTTAGAGTCCTGATGATAAGCGATGAGACGACCAAGATGAAGCTTGTCGTTTTATTGAATGCTAAATTCAGTTAATACTTAATACATAAGTGGGGAAACAAAAGGCCGAAACGAGAGCGTCTCTGTACAGATGGGTTGGGAACAATGGATCCGAGAAAGAAGAGTCTACCTCGGCTGCTGAATGGTCCTCGGACTTATCATCCTCGCCTTTGCAATCTTGGGAACCTTTGGAGCATACCTCGGTGGTTCTGCCAAACCTGAATCTCTACGCCATTTGAACGCCCCCATCGTAACCAATGCCCTATGATACTTCCCAGCCTCCTCCTTCTCTTCCTCTTCTAATGCATTTTCTGACCACATTAAAAAAGAAATTAGGGTGAATGGAAAAGGGGGGAAATTGTGGAGATGAAAGGATAACTAACGTGAGTATAGTTGAAATAGGAGTTGATCGTCCAAGAAATCGTCGTGAAGGGCTTGGGGATCTTGAAAGCACTCGCGGAGCCAGTAGTGGCGGAAGCACGGGGAAGAATGGACGAGGTGCCACCACTGATCGGAGAAATCCTCCACTGTACGGAAGGACATTGGGACGAACAAGGGGGCGTTTGGGTTGAGGGAGGAGGAGGTTGTTGTTGTGGGAGGTGAAGAAAAGACCACTGCCATGGCTGCTTGGGTTTGGTAGAGATGAGGTCGATGCTTATCCAAACCCGAAAGTGGCTGTTTATATAACCGATAAAGGCGACCAAATGGACCAGGACTTGGGTTTTATAACTTTTATTACCCACCGATTGAATCCCCACTGTTTTTAGTTTATATTTCCTGCGTCATCTCCGATTTTTTTCAATTAGGAAATTATTTATATTTTGTGAATGGGAAGAAATTAACCACCAGTGACCAGACAAATGCTGTTGGCTAAAAAAAAAAAAAATCATACCAAGTAAATGCATAAAAAATCATCCTTGGTTCCGCCGGTATCAGGTGACTTAGTGTTTGTTTAGAAAACAATCAAAACTCATATATATATATATATATATATATATATATAAACAATCAAACCAGAAAAATATTGCTGAAAAGTTAAAATAAATCAACACTAAGCTTGGTTGGTGATGACAGCGCTTGCGTCTTATTCCAATTATGGGGATAGGGTTGAGTTTCTCTCCTAATCTTTTTTTTATTATCCCTCATCATCTTTAAATCAATTACATCCAATCAATTGAAATACTACTTTATTATCTCTCTCATCTTCCTATTCAATGGCCTAGATAGGCTAATAAGAAAAAAATGAGAAAGAGGATGAGGAGAAGATCCTCTTCCATGGGATGTCGATCCCCAGCCATGCAAACAAGGTTCCACGTCAGCTTCGTTTATTCTCATCCTCAATGGTAGTCAATACTCAATAGTATGGCCACCCCAAGGTTCCACGTCAGCTTCGTTTATTCTCATCCTCAATGGTAGTCAATACTCAATAGTATGGCCACCCCCTCACTTGCCTGGGCTTGCTCCCATTCTTATATTCCTCAGCTCAAAGGCCTCGTTTCATCTCGTGACTATGGGACTAGATATCTTACACCAATGAGAGTTGAGTGTAGTAAAAAGGATTAATCCTCACAGCATGGTAAACTAAGATTAGAATTTTTGCCTAGAGAGGTGCCCACATTTTATACTTGATAGTGTCTCATAGAAAATTACCTCAAATAAGAAAATACATATGCTCAGTAAAAAAAAAAAATCATGAGTTTTAAAAATATATTTGATTGGTCTGATATATCTCACCCATTTCTTAATCTAATTTGTCTTTCAAAATTGATTTTCGTCCTTTATATTATCATTTGCGGAATAGATCATAAATTTACCTTAACATTAAATCCTAACTTTTACTTTTTACTATCATAATAATAATAATAATAATCAATAAGATGTTTGATAAGGTCTCTCTTGTATTGTATTTCTAGTAACATGTGAAACCAGTGTCCAAAGTAGTGTCATTGTCCAAGGACATGTTGCTCGAATAGGCACACACTAGCAATTATTCTTGAATATATTGCTAAAACTCTTTAACCAACAAGCCCATATACCCCTCCCCACCCCTGGTTCGGCGCAAAATTGAAAAATCGATGAAGAATTCCATATCTCAAAGCTTGCTATCTGTTGCCAAAAAAAAATCTATCTATGAAAAGCCGCAAGACTGATCGTCATCAATAGGAAACAGCTGGCTCACTTGATATCATGGAACGCCGGCAAGACAGCAACGAGAGGGTCTCCATAACCAACCGCCTCTGTCATAAACAGCCAAAAACAATGAGCAATGTATCGGTGATGTGTACGTCGTCAAATTGAAGTCGTGGAACTATAGAATGTCAAGCGTCATTTAATGGTAACTCAGCCTCTCATTGCTTAATTGGTTTCAAAATCCATAAATGACGCTTGAACCACAATATTATGAAAATAGGGTGTTAGCATCTTCAATATAGGGAAATTCAAGTTTTCCTTAATTTAACATGCATATTAAAAATATTTTAAACAAGGATGAAATATTTTCAATTTAAAATTCCTAGATATCCAACAATTTCAATATTTAATGCGATCCATCATGCCAAACAAGTATCTGAAATAACGTATCGCCTACCAATGTCCTAGAGATGATAAGAATTGTTGTTCATGGTCCTAAATAAAGAAACTACAAAAATTCTTGCAAGTTTCTGTGTCATTTTTGCAATAATTTATTGTGGAGAATGCAGATGTATTCTCTATTTTGAGTACGACTGAATAGCATAGAGAAGCTTAAAATTACTTGAGCCCATGTCAGACAATTGATGACAGTCAAAAAATAGAAGGTTATCGAATTATACCCCCATCCTCATAGAGTAGCTTCAATACTTCTCCAGCTACATTAGACTGCAAAAATTCAAAAATAAAATCACCCAGCAGAAGTTGATATTTCAAAGTATCCTCAATCAACAAGTGAGACAGAGCACCGTGACAGGAAGTTCAGTGCCAAACTGATCCAGATACCCTATGACTTGTCCTTCTTTGATTACATCACCCTGCAAATTCAAGAACAAATGTAGACATCTGAGTTCATGCAGAAATCCAGTGACTGAATTAAGGAAAAAATATGTGGAGTATTATATGACAAATGTAAATCCCAAAGATGGTGAAGTATTCAGTTTACCAGTCACAGTTTGCAGATAAGGTTGCTAATATTATATGACAAATGTAAATACCAAAGATGGTGAAGTATTCAGTTTACCAGTCACAGTTTGCAGATAAGTTTGCTAATAAAAAATAAAGAAAAAGCGTGTTGAAAAATACTGAAGCGACTGATACCTATTGTATAAGTTTAGAACCACTAGCTTAATCACCAATAACAGAAATAACAAAATCCATGCAAGGATAAACATGAAAAAAAAAAAAAAGGAAAGAAAGGAAAAGGTAAAAAGAGGAGGAGGAGGAGGAAGAGCCTTCCTTTTTTTTTCCTTAGCAATATCTATTATGTCCTTGTAATCATTACTCAACCTCAACATTTTTGTTTCTTTTTTATTGTTTTTTTAAGCATGGACACAGGTTATTATTCATTCTAAAAATCAATTTTCGTTATTTTTTTCAATTCATTTTTATTCCATTGTGTGTACAAAATGGACCTTAAGAAAATAGTAACACTCTAGTGGAGGATGGGAAACGAAAAGCAAAACGTAGGTACCTGTTTACAGATAGGAGGTAGCCTCTTCCCTTTCGCAGTTCTGCCCCTTTGGAATGAGCCAACCTAAGATGGGGAGCGTAGAGGGCAAAGATACAGATAAAATGATGAAAACTAAACACGTTTCTGGTCAAAGAAATTGTTGATTATTGAAGGTAGAGTTAGTTATTAGTAATAGTTGACATACCGTAGGTGATGATATTAGGACATAAGTATTGTCGCCAGAAGCCTCCAATGATGCCAACTTTGATGACTTCTCTATGGAAACATTTGCAAATGGACTAATTTTCTCTGAAGATGATTTTGGTGGTGGTAGTGCAGGAGCTGATTCAGCCATGGGCTTAGTTAGAATAGTTGGTGGTGTAACTGGGGAAACAATGGACATCGCCGGAGCTGCCATTGCCCCAACATTTCGCTTAAGATTCATTTCAAACTCTCCAACCTGTCAAAATAGTAGTAAAATAAGGCATTGGCAAGATTACAAATACCCATGCAGCACACACTCACGCTTCTTTTGATGACCCAAGCAAGAAAAAAATTGTGTAGTTAGATAATAGTTGGTAATGTAACATCAAATATTATCCAGTACATCAGCTTATGCTCAACATTCCAATCATGTTAACAAATGGCATGAAATTATATAAATATGACGGATTGAGATAGGAAATAAATCCCAAGAGCAACATCCTCATATTGATCAGTTGCTATCATGTATTTTGAGCAAACCACATTTTTTTATCTGACTTGAATTTTAATGGATGCAACGTATAAGAGGGCGATAAACATCCATCTAACTAGTTAAAGAACATAATTACTGAAGTGCAATAGCAATAAGCTACTATAACTGTTACAAAAGCAACAAACAAGAGAATAGAAGCTCACCTTTACTTTCAGCTCAGCAATTTCAGTCTCATCACAAACCTCTAATAACAATTCCTGATCATAAGAAAAACGGACATTACACAAGTCAGAAAAAAAACACATGAAATACAGTAATAGATGGCAAGTAATATTACTGTCAAATTGAAGAACTTCAAAAATTCAAAAGAGACCAAGACAATGTAACTTTGTTGGGCATAAGGATGAAAACAGAAAGAAAATCAAGGTGGACCAAGCATGTTTCAAAGTAGTACCAAAGATAAGTAGGAGTTTATTAGATTCACACTTAAGCATGTCTGTTCATGAATATAATTCTGCAGCCTTGGACAAAAGTTGGCCAATACAAGAAAAAGTTACTTTCTCCTCATTTATTTTTTATGGCAAATGTAGTTTTATTCTTGAGCACACAGTTGCTAACCCACCAAGTTATATCATTTGTGAACAATGATTAACAAATATGAATATAAAGTAGCAAGTAGAACTTATGACCTCAAATCCATGAGGAAAGGTTGCGAAGGGCTTTTCCTCTGATGAGTCTTGTGAAGAGCTAGACAAAGAAGCTGTAACATTATAATAAAACTATCAGGTCATTGAAAATAAGAAAAGAAACGATCCAAAAATGACCAAGCCATCATCTGTCTTTCCGCCAACTTCCTAACATGGTCAAACCAGTGTTATTAGTTTGAATTTCAAGTTTAATAAGAAATTATAAAAGGTCTAGGGGCCATATTATCCAGGATCTGTAGATGCCAAAATCAACTTGTTATTGACCTTCTAAAATAAATATAAACTATAGATGCTTTCAACTTGTATAAATACACACAAAAAAATAATAATAATAACAATACAATACTCCCTCCGTCCCTAAATATAAGCTTTACATTTGTGAATGGGCTTGTCCCAAAATATAAGCTTCATTTTAGTTTTGTTAAAGCATTTATTGCATTTTTCCAACTTTACCCCTTGACTGTATTTGTTGCATTTATTGTCTCTCTTACTTATCCTCTTTACAAAAAAGGGCATCGTTGGAAAAAAAATACAATGGGGAGGATGAGCCTTGGCGTAGCGAGGAAGGTTGTTACCATGTGACCTAGAGGTCACGGGTTTAGATCCTGGAAACAGCCTCTTCATAGTGGGGGTAAGGCTGCACACATCTATCCCTCTCCAAACCCCTTGGTAGGAGCTTGTGAACTGGGCCACCCTTATTTATTGCTCTTGACTAATTTTAATGGTTTTTTTTATAAGCGCAAATCAGTTATTTGAAACTTGTATTTGTATTTAGGGACAGAGGGACTAACAAAGAATAATTAGACTCACATCATTCACTCAACTTGATACAAGGAATGAAAATATAAACACACCATGCACAGAATAAAAACAACTTACTATTAGACTTGCTTGTTTTGATAGTTTCAGTTGTTTTTGCACATGATACTAGTGTTCGCTTCCACTTGAATTCTGAACTGAGTGGCTTCTCACCATTTGTCAACCATTGGAAGTTAAGTTTATTTTGAGAGGTCCATAAGGCATTATGCATGGGAACTACATATGGCTTCTCAAGTGAGGATCGCATGGGTAACATGGTGTTTAGGGGACCTGACGTCAAAAAGTAATAAATAAGGCTCTGATTTCAATCACTTGCACAATGATCATACCAAGTAGCAGGATACATTTGACAAAAACAGAAAATGAATGCATGAGTATACATTCTGTAAAATCAGGCATTCCTGTCTAAATCAATGTTTTTATGTAGATATAAGTGCTTGATAAGTGTATCGAAGGAGTGACAAGTCAAACTACACAAATGTGCTGTTAATGCAACATATGTCAACTCAAAACCCTAAAAAACATGTAAATTGCATTAGAATCAGGAAATAAAATTGTATGATAAACACAATAATTACTTAAGTGCAGAAGTAGCACCAATGTTTTTCAAATTGCACAGGTGACTCTAGGCGATACAATCTTACTCGGACTAGTAAATTGTTAGATGATTAGCCAGCTATACTAGTGACAAGCTAAAGTGAAAAAACATTAAAACATAAAAAATCTTCTGGAACATTCCCTATTAGTCAACCAAAAATAAGCCTAGAATGTCTGCAGAGACAAGGGTATAATTGAAGCATGGCTTTCAGTCTTGCTGGTTGTTACCAATGTAATCCTCCAAAATATCAGCCAATCACAAGCTCAGAGGTAAGGTGAGAGAGCATCTGCCAATTAATTGAAGTGCTAATAAGTCCAAGCAATGGCGCTCACTGGGGCTTTAAAAACTATGGTTGAGTTTCTGGTGAATAGTTGGTTTAACCTTACCTGCGCTCCAAACCACTTCCCCCCCCCCAAAAAAAAAAAAAAAACCCAAAAAAAAAAAAAAAAAACCAAAAAAAAAACATTTGAAAAAAAAAAAAAAAAATGCGCAAAGTACCCCATCCCCAAAGCTATAATCCACCATGCCCCCTCTCTCCAGAGGTCTCTTCAGCTCTGATTTCGATAGCGTTTTTCAAGTCGTCCATATCACAGCAAGAACCAACCTATAGCTGAATAAAAGTAGGAGACAATCCAATGGCATTGATCGTGCATTTAGTTCAACAGCACAACTGACATATACCCAATCCCAAGCAACTAGTAGCAGCTTGTTATGTCTTTAAACTATTTAGAACGGTAACAAAAAAATTTAAAACTATATGCAGCTTCGATATCTTGACATTATGCGATTTCAGTTTCCTCAATGCAGATCAAACAAGAAGAGAACCAAAGCAAGCTCAAATCATGCATGTCAAAACTTGCATTAAGCCTAACTCGTTCATGAAAACACAATATAGAGAGAGGGGGAATACAGTGAAAAGATCGGATAGCAGCGGAGGTCTCCATGGAAGTAAGAATGAATCGGAATGCAGAGATTGGGAATGTAGGGGACAAATGGTACGAGTAATTTAGTAGGAGAAGCTTTGGTTTAAAAGCAGAGAACGGGATTAGTACTATGGTTTTGATATCGCTTCGAGATGTCCGCCTCTCCCTTCAGTTTCTCCGCTCTCGATTGGAGGTCCTTCTCACTAACATGCGCCGGGGATTGTATCAACTGTCACCGTAACTCTCATTCGCATTCCCACCTCCACATCATGTCGCGAACGTAAATGTTTACCGTCCAAAATCAGTGTTATTCACTTATCTGTCATTAAGTTGATTTTTTTAAAAATTAAATAAGTTATTTAATTATATATATATATTAATTTAAGGTTAGGATATTGTCATTTCTAATTTTATGTCACTACCATTTTTTCACCGTTAGATCGAATCTCAATTTTACCTTTATCATTTTCTCTCCTATAAAGATTGATCTAACGGTGAAAAGTGGTAAATAGAAATACATAAAATTGATAATATCCTATCTATTAATTTATTAGTCAAACTAATTAATTTTAAAAAATAAAAATAAATATCTCAAAAATAATTTAACTAGTTTCTTTAATTTTAAAAAAAATCAATTATATTTTATATTTAAAATCAGATGGAAGGGATGATCTCATCTAAAACTTAAAATGTTTTAAAAGGTACTCCCTGTGGTCCTAGTAGTTTTTTTTTTTTTTTTTTTTTTTTTTTTTTTTTTTTTTTTAACAACAGCCAACCTGCAACCTTTCAGTCATGTGCCTAAAACATAAAGTTTCAAAAAGTTGAAAATGCTTATTGGCAAAAACAAAAAGGCTTAAATGAGTTCTGATCCATGCACACAGTGCACATACTGGGACAAGGTTTTTTTCTTGGGGCCAGAACAGATGGACAAGTTTGAGTGTCCGAATTCAGGCTTCATATTAAATGGGCTGGGCCCGATCTAGAAATTATATGTTCAATGGAGATACAGATGTAATCAAAGAAAAAAGACAAGGGTTCTAGGGCTAAAAAAGATTATTTTGGAGTCAGATTATGATGAGGTTGTTAACTTGATTTTAGATTTTTCCTGTTCTTCTGGAAGTAATTTGGTAATGAAAGTTAGGGAAATGTTGTATAGGGATTGGCAGGTTGATATTCATGTCATCTCTAGAGACTTTAATAGAGTTGCGGATGCCTTAGCCAAAATAGGTATCTCTAATTCTACTATTTTAGATGTGTGTCTTTCTAATTTAAGGACTTGGTTAGATCAAGAGTGTTTTGGATTAAATTCCTCTATTGTGTAATTTCTATTGTTGTAATGTAGGCATTTTACCATCTTTTATATCGAAAAAAAAAAAAAAAAAAAAAAAAAAAAAAAAAAAAAAAAAAAAAAAAAAAAAAAAAAGACAAAAGAAAACTTTCCAAGTATCTTACGTAGCTATGAACATTGCTTCACAGAACTGTATGCTTTCATCTAGATTTCAGAGCTGTATGTTCTCTTTCTTGGTTAAAGCTTCTAGATCTGAAAAGGGGTTTGTGTAAACAAATTTCAGTTCGTCCCATACAGAATCTCAATATGGGCTTGATTTTGCTAATGATGTAAGCAGGTTGTTTCCATTGATAAATCAACCTAAAAACTTTCTGGCATTGATGTCTTTTAAATCAAACTATAGTTGTTGGTTAAAGTAATATGATTTCTTCATTCCGCTGATTAAAACATATATTTCCTCATTTATTGAATGGAATATAAAAATATGTTATGCTAGCTATTCTTAACTTTTGTAATAGATCAGTTTTTAGCCACTAGGAATAAGAGAAGGAAATGAACAAATGTGGGAGATGCTTATTCTAACAACTTTTACATTTATATAACCGTGGGAATTTGTGGAGATGACAGAGCAAATAGAAGGTCAGGTTGTCAAATCTTGTGACTTTGGTTAAATCTTGTGGAAACTAAAAGTGTGATGTAACCAATGTGGTTAATAGTAATGATAAACATATACAAGTAATATATATCAATATGCCAAGTGATTGATTGGTCACTTTAAGAGTAGTTTTAAAGAGGCCATGTTCAACGAGTTGATTATGTATAAATATAGTCTGTTATATTCATCTTGCAATGGGACGCGGCTTCAGTCCACTGCAGTTTCCGTCCTCTGTCAATCACTTCCTTAAAATAGCGCCGTTTTGGTGTAAAAGTGACCCTGTTGCTTTTTTTTTTTTTTTTTTCCTCACATATATTTTAGGGTAATATAGATACTAAAAAAATATTTCAGGATATTGATCGGTACTGAAAAAATACTGACTGGTACTTCATGATCTTGAAAATTTTTTTTTAGAATGTTGAAAAAATATTTCAAGGTACTGACTTTAGGATCTTGATCGGGATCCTTGATGCCAGAAAAAATATTTCATGATCTTGAAAAATTATTTTATGATCATAAAATAATTTTTCAAGATCATGAAGTATTTTTTCGGTACCGTCATTATCTTGTAGTATTTTTTTTAGTATCGATCGAAGTATATTTTTAGTATCTACACTACTCTAAAATATGTGTGAGAAAAAAAAAATAATAAAACAGAGCAGTAGGATCACTTTTGCGCCAAAACGGGAAGTGATTGGCAGAGGACGGTAAGCGCAGTGGACTGAAGCCGCGTCCCTTGCAATGTGAACCAAGTGTTGGATTAAAAATTTTACTTTTAGATAGCTATGGACAGCTCACAAACAAAATCCCCATTATTGTTTAAGGGAAAAAAAAAATTCCAACATTTTCAATTTTTCCATGTATATTTGAACTTGTAACAGTTATCTCTATTTTACCTTGTATGTAGTGTTATTTATGGAAGTTATCACACTAAAAACCATAAAAGTTTTAAATTTTATGGAAATACGTTTTTGATTTAAAATGTAAGATTATTTTATTTTCCCTATTAAGATTTTGAATTATCTTTTGACTTCCTTCCCACTACGCTTGTGTTGCCTCTGATAGCATTTAAGAGGGTTATAAAATTTAAAAACATAATATTTTAAAATTTTCTAAGAATTTGATTCACATTATGTAAAATTAATTTCAACTCTATGTACACCCACACAATGTACAAGTTCTAAACTAGTTAGTCAACAAAGGTTAGTCTAGTTGGTAAAGAAGTTAGCTTAGAACTATAAGATTGTGAGTTCAATCTTGCCGATGTGAGGATTTTGTTGGTGAATGATATGTAAATTACCTTCGTAAATGCTTTTTGAGGTATGAGACATACCCTAGTCCTAGTGATAAGTATCCGAGACCCAAATCATCTAAACTTTTTAGTATATATATATATATTTAAAAAAAAAAAAACAGTTACATAAATTAAAAAGGGAAGAGCAAAGCGGGATATAATAAATAATTAACTGGACTATATATATATATATATATATAATTGATCTTATTCCAACCTTTGAGTTTGAGATCTATTAGAGACTCATAATTGGCAAATTCAAGACGTACGAAAACAGAGAGATTATAATTATCTAGCACTAACAGATGCGCAAAGTAACGACGCTTGAAAGCTAAGCAACATTGAGAAGGACCATCTCTCGAAACTGAAGCGTCCTAGTTTCATTGTAGAAAGTCTTGTGTTTGTTAGGCCAATAGGTTAACCATACCCAGCCCCTTATCTCCCACTCCATTGTCTTCCCCACGGCGGCTCTGTCTACTTTCCACCTCACACTCTCTCCATACTCATCGCCGGCAAATATGACCCCTCCTTGGCGTGTGAAAGGACGGTAGGCACTTGAGTAACGGTCTTTAAACCAAGACTTGGGGTTAAGCAACTCAATCTTGGAAGGCTTGGACGAGAACACTTCCTTGCCATCCACGCTATCGTGTAGGAACCAGTTCAAGTTAGCACTGTAGCCGTATACTGATTGCTCGAATTTCCACGGCTTCAGACTCACCGTCGTGGATTCGCTGGCTGATGCTTTTAAACCCAAGTAGGGATTTGGAGGCTCCAAGGAGGCTTCAATGCTCTTCTCCATGCCAATCTCTCTTCGAGGGTTCTCTGAGGATTTTGCAACTGACACGCTCAACACTTGGCTTTGCTGTGTTGGTGTCAGCTGCAGAAATATCCTCGAAGGAAAATGTTTCTCCCCTGCTCCTGCGCCTCGTTCTTTCATCAGAGTCTCGTTCACCAGTTTCACCACATCGCACCTGCCAACAACAAAAAAATGAGAATAGTTTGTCTTAGCTTTCTTGATATTGGAGCATGCATGTGTGATATTGACTACCTTATATTGTCCGTGTTGACCATGATTTCAATCCACTTCTCTTTGACTGTGACTCTGTAATTGAGCTGGAAAACACCTTCTACTTGGTGATATTTGAGAGAGAATTGGAGTCTCTCATCATCTGCTGGATTGTGGGTCGAATTCTCGATATCCATGCTTATGACAGGACAATATAACTGAATTTTCCATAACCCAAACGTCGAAAAAGCATAGGAAAACAGAGGAGATGGTGTTCTAAACGAGCCGTGGGACTGATGTGTTGCTTGCAGTTCGGCAATCCAATTAGTAATTGCCAGGTTCAAAGATCGCATCCACTGTTCTTCCAAGTTTGACCCCAACATTTTCATCAGCAACTTGGAAGCTTGCCTTGAGTTGCAATTTGTCAAGTGTCGTTTGATGGTGCCGAGACACCCTGAACGAAGATCTGAAGGAGCTTCGTAAATGCAAACTAGGAACAAAAGAGTGAGAAATGCAAGATTGAAAATGTCGGGGAATTTGGAGATGGAATCAGTCTGGACGAATTTTGTGAAGGAGCTGCACTTGTCGGAGCCATAGAGAAGGACGTCCTCGATGAAATTGACTAGGAGCTTGGAAATGGTCTCGTCGTCTGCCAGCTTGATGGCCTTCATGGGTTTTGAAGTCCAGAGGGAAATAGGGATGCTGAAGTGGGCAATGAGATTGGCGAAACACGTGTTTGGGGATTGACGATTTTTGGACATGGTAAGACTGAGAGATGGTTGGGGCGATGAGTTTGAAGAACATATGGGCATGGAGAAGGAGTCTGAGGTCCATTGTGAGAGAGGTGGAAGGGAATGAATCCAGTGAAACACGTCAGGAAAGCTGCAATAAGCCATGAAGATGAAGCTTGCCAAGTGGATGATTTGGGGCAAATCTGGGGTGGGGTTTACATGTGATAGTGTCTGTCCTTTTAATGGATGAAAAGCAGTAGAGAGATTCGGTTGGGAGGGCAAAGAAAAAAGTCAAAAGTAACATTTGATTAGGACGACGATTGGCATGTGATAGAAGCAAAGGTAGTTCTACAAGAAAACTGGCTGCTGACATTCCTTCTCCTGGTGGAACTCTTAACCAAGAAAAAAGATGAAATTATAATTGACGCTAATGAAGCTGCAGGTATATATTCTCCTGCAGGGGGTCTGAACGTGTTGGTGTGAATAAAATACAACACACAAGAAGGGATTGTTGGTTAAAGGAATACATGAGGAGCGAGGGCTTGGAATATGACCTCTACAAAGTGGAAAAAGAAATACAAGAGGGACAAGATACGAGGTTGGAAGTAGTAATATAGATGAAGACGCAAGTCCCAAGCACCGGATGCTCGTTATTATGAATAACTGACTGCTTTAAATGATACCTTGACAAAACGAGCCAGTGTATGCTTATTAATCAATGCGCCATCCACCTTATAACAAGTAAATTCATCTGTATTAGTCAACACTCCGTCTTTTATATAAAAGGGAATAAGACAATTTTTCTAAAGATTGCTAGTAGTATATTAGAATAAGGCTTAAAAGAAACACTAGTGTTGAAAAATGGTAGCTACAAATATCAAATCAGATACTAGATAATAATATATATAAAAAATTCAATAGGAAGGGAGCAATCTAAAGGAGGTTGTGCTTGAGAATAAGATGCTTCCCTTTAGGGAATAATGATACTCTCTTCCCTCTCACAAAAGCAATTTACCAAGAGATGCTCGTAATTAATTAAATGATCCGACCTGTACCCTGCCTAATATAACTCCTTTTCTGGCCTAACCAATACTACCCCGTTGGTGTATGTATAATATGTACCAATCTAGTCCTATTTATTTGTCCAAATTAATTAACTCTTACATGTCAATGAGTGTAAGTTAACTCATTAATTCATTAATTATAAACTGAATTCCAATTTTTCCCCTATTTATGATTGATTTCTAGAGTTAACATGAATATCTTTTTTTTTTACTTATTACAATTAATAGGGTCAAAATGTTTTAAAAAAACGTATTTATTAATCTAAAACCGGACTTATTATATTTAATAAGGACCAGAATTTTTAATTAAAATGAACTTATAAATACCATAAGGGGTTTTTATGCATTCATCAATTCAACGTCTATAGTAACATTAATTGCTATTTTCTTAATTACACTCTTTTCTTTTAATATGATACAATTATCAACAAAATAAACAAATTATTATAAATGTTACAAGAAAATTTATAGTTGGGATTGACATTACAATATTGCTTTTATGTGTTACAATATTAAATATTAAAAATTAAAGTAACTTTCTTTTCCACAAAATCAAATATAAATTGTTTAATTTATGCAAGTCCACATTTGGTGCTTATAGTTAAGTGCTTATTTATGTGTTTATATCTCTAATTAGAGGTATAAGCAATTTTTTTAATTTTTTTATATATTGTATTTATTTAGATTTAAATCATATGCGGCTTTCTGAGATTTTTTTTGCACCCAATATCTCAAATTAATTAATTTCGAGTTTAGTATTTTTCTGTAACACCAGTATTATGAAAATTAATTAATTTGAGATACTAGGTGCAAAAAACATCTCAGAAAGCAACATATGATTTAAATCTAAATAAATACAATATAAAAAAATTAAAAAAAATTAAAAAAATTGCTTATACCTCTAATTAGAGGTATAAGCACATAAATAAGTACCTAACTATAAGCACCAAATGTGGACTCAATTTATGTCCGGGGAATCTCATCCATCCCAAAGTGCCCCGTTATATATTCTGGGAAGGAAAGTAAAAAAATTGAGGGGGGTATGGGATAACCAAAGCTAATATGTGTACTCTCGTTCGTAAATATGGGTGAGAATAGACTAGATCTCCATCAGACAGCCTACAACCTGACTGTTTAAAGCATGATCTAACCTAGCCTATTTGATAAAAAGGCCAGATTAAGGCCTATTTAAAGACTTAAATGTGTAAACAGCTCAAACATATTTTATTAAGGCTTCACCTATAAGCCTTCAAACCTTGGCATGTTTGTACATTAAATAAATATGAAGGGTACAACTTGTAAATGTTATGTCTTGAAGCCTACTAAAAGCCTACATTTATATAGGTTTTGATAAACTTAAAGGTGCACAAAACCTTTTTTATGGCCTCCAAAGCCTGCAATATGAAGCCTTTAAAAATACTTCAGGCTCAACCAGGTCTTATGAAAGAGCTCAGGCCTAAGCTTAAAGAAAGGCCTACATTCAGGCTCAGCTTTCTGTCCCCCAGACTTTCTATCCCCATTACAACCTCAAGCATGTTTAGCCAAAACCTAATCTAGCCTATTTCCATCCCTATTCATAAAGCCAGCAGAGAGAGCCATCCGGATCCAAGAAGAAAAGGCGATCATTGATCGATTTTATTTTGAGCAAAAGAGGCGAGATTGAACGTTAAAGATATCGATACGCCTTTATGGAATGTTATGTACTAATAGGGTTATTTCTAATCTAATCTTCAAAACCTGACATGACAGTCAATCAAACAAAAATCTACCGTGAAACATGAACATATTGAAAGCAAAAAATTCACAGCCGCATTATATATTAGCTCATGTCTCTTGAATATGCAGACGTTTCTTCTGCAAGCTTCTCCCACACAGCTGCCATCTTCTCTGCATAACCCGCCTGTAAAATGCATCTAGTAATTTCATCCACAAATGACCATATATAAAATAAAAAATAGCTGCTCCATTTTTAACAAGAAATCATTTCAACATCCCCGTGGTGCCCGGGAACACCCCTGGTTTACACCATTTCATTTTACCCCTATGCAATAGCAACAGTATCTCAATGGGCATGAAAATGACGGTGTATGCAGCTGTTAAAATCTTTGCATAAAAATAAAAATAGGCTTACCTGATTGTAAACAAAACCCCGCAACATGCTCATGAAGTCATTATGTCTCTCTTGCTCAATTCTTTCAAGTTCGCTCCTATTATTTTCCTGCGAACAATCCACAGTCAAACCTAATATTTTGACAAAATCTTCCCAGATAATAAATTCCTAATGACGGTTCTACAGAGGTGAACTATTTAGGCAAAAAACGTATAGTACATCTTGACTTGAAAGTCCTGGAACAAGTAACACAGACTTGATTTAGTTTTCTGCAAAAGCAGCAATCTTAACTCAACATGCACATTAACCAAAGAGCTAGTGTATATTTTTATTTAAAAAAGAAAACGAAAAGGACAAGGGGAATAATTCAGGAACAACTTCATTCATGGGGAGAAATTAAATTCCCAATTTCTGAGGTCTAAAATTATATTAGACAAAACAAACATTTAGAACAGATCCCACAATTAGTATATGTATAGTATCTCTCTGAGTCTGCGACAAATGAACCGATATGCCTATTCCATCAATCAACTTATGTCTTAAAGCAATTTTACATTATTTGAGCCTGACGTAGCCCCTAATGAAACATTCATAAATAAATCAAATAAGGGCGTTTGCACTCGTCTATTATCAATTTAGCATACATGTGAGAACTTGATAATATGGTCTTTTTCATAATAATTTCATTTCACCTCATTGTCAATTTTCCATTTTTTTATTTTTATTTTTTTTGGTTGGGGGGGGGGGGGGGGTATAGGCAACAACTTACAAGCAAAACAAATATAAGAGTCAGCGTTTGAGCAACAGTATTATGGCTTGTTCTCCACGATCCTAATCATGGAAAGAAAGCATTGGGGGCAAATTGTGTAAGAAATCTCAAAAGTTGGTGCAATAGGATGTGGCACTTGCATACAATGCCAAACAAAGATAGAAAAGTCACTTATTAATGTGGATACATCTTAATGTTAATGGGGCAAAACCTAAGGTTGCAAGAAAACACATGAGCTAAATATGCATAGAGAGATTAGAGAGGGTAAGTCAAAGAATAAGAAAGATGCTACCTTGATACGCTCGTACTCTCTATCTGCACATGATTTAGCATTTTCAGTGACTCTGATGGATTCTTTTAATTCTTCAATTTTTTGCAACCTAGACTTATCTCCACCAAATATTTTGGATGAAGCAGCTTCAAGCTTCCCAATCCGTGAATTTAAAGAAACAAGTTCTGATGAGAGTGTTTGAACAGTTAGTAAAGAACTTGATCGGTCAGAAAATGCATTGTCAATGGCTAGCATAGTTCCAAGGTATTCATGCAACTTGTCCTGCACCATAGACAACATACTGAATTATTAATCATAAACAACAAGGCCAGCTTCTGCTTCCAATTGACATTAAAAAAATACACGCTACAAAACTCAAAAACAGCAATGAGATACTTGACTATATACCCTAAGAACAGCAATGAGATACTTGACTATATACCGTAAGAAAATTTCTACTTAAGTGAGGAGAAAATATCATACCAAATGTTTTATGGTTTGTGTGTTCAATTCTCTATACAATCTGCTAGATTTAACAGCTGCAGTTGCCACATTTCTCGAGTCAGCAGCTCTTACTCTCTGAGACTCAAATATGGCTTCCTCTGTCTCAAACTTAGTAAGTTTTACAAAAGCCAATCCAAGTTCGCCCATTGTTTCACCCATGTCTTGCTGTGACTTAACAAGAGATTCAGCCTGGATCCGACAAGGATATAAGATATTAACCAATAAATAAGCCACAGCATTGGGAAGAAAATATAGATACTTATATATGAGCATCCACTCAGCTCGACAAGCAAGTTGACTGGCAAAATACATAAATATGAACGATTCTGGTACACATGGTCCAGAACCTGAATAATAATGAACCGTTTCAACAAATCCCCAAAGTGATCGTAAAGTGAGATTCAAGAGGGACTTCTCAGCCACCTATATCAAATCAACAAACTCGCATGAATCAACACTATATAATCATGAACCTGTTGAGAAACGCCGCTCAATTGCCGCTCAAACTCTGCCAACTTATCCTTTTTTTCAAGAAACTCCTTGTCTTCTTCTACGACCAACGGCTTCGTTCCGCCCCAGTCAATGGCAACTGACTGCTTCAGCTCTTTAAATATCCGCAACAAGTCCCTCCCACCCTTAGCAGGCTGAGCAACTTCACTAACATCGACTGACCCCACTGCCTCGCCCCCAAATAACTGCCTGGGTAGCTTCACCGCCCCATCAAGCATCCTCGACGCCACATCTGTACTTTTCGCCAGGGGCAGCTTCCCTTGCACCTCCAGAAACACTCTAAGCTCCTCACTCGTTCTAATCACCGGATGGGCTGCCAGTTTCCGCAGGTACTTCTCCAATGCAAGCCTCCTCTGCTCAACAAATTCCTGTTTTTGCATCACCTGGCTCTCCACTGTGTTCTTGTCAGGCCGTATAGGAATGAAGTACCCCCGGTACGACTCCGACAACCGATCTGATAGGGTTACCACGTCCCTGAACCGCCTGCGGACGCTAAATTCGGACCCGGGTCCTCCATACTCAAGAAAGTTCGTTCTCGTCGTGATCAGGTAAGTGTAGAAAGTATTCCCACCAGGGACAAGAGAATTTGTCAATTCTTGCTCCTTCAGCGGATCCGAGACCGATATATACAAATATTCGGAATTAGAGGGGTTCGATCTGGTAGAAAGGTCCGGGTTATCGTGGCCGTTCGAAGAAGAATCAAAGGAGGTGAAGATTGCTTCGGCGTAAGATGGTGGGTCAAGGAAAGAATTGAAGGGAGATTTGGGGCTTTGGTTAGGGGTGAGCGAAGAAGGGGATAGATTCAGCGGGTTGTCCAATGCGGAGACTGACTGCGAATGAAGGTGACCGGAGAGGGATTGGCCATTAGATGGCTCATCGAGGACCAGAGTTTCCATATCGTCATGGGGCACGTGCAATTGAGCGTCTTGGTAATCCTGCTGGACCTCATGGTTCATCATCTTGAATCAAGTCCCTGAAAATCGATGTTGGGGGAGCTATGGATTCATATGAAAGTCTCGGTGGGCGATGATAGTTAGAGGTGGGAGAAAGAAGAAGAGAAGCTAGGGGTGTCGCTGCATGTGGTATCGGGCATTGCACGGAAAGCAACGGCGAGAGTGAAGCAATCGCCAATCGAGGTAGCGAGACTCGGCGTGGTCGAGTCAACTCGGTTGGCTTTCACAAAGACGAACACATCAATCTGGCGGTTTTTTGGCAGAGAGGGGGGAACGTGACATTCAGGGTTCGCGTCGGGAGCGTGACCGTACAGGTGGGGGCGCAAAATCGGCCTTATCAGAACAAGCCCAAGGTTTGGCCTAATTACAATCCGCTAGTTTTATTGAGTTCTGTGAAAATAACATCCAAGTACCAAAATATGAGGATATTTATTTTTGAAGTCTCATAAAAAAAAACTAGCATAATCATTTGGAAGGACCCAGAAATTTGTTTTGAGAGAAAGATCAATTATATAAAATAAGAATTCATTTGTATCAACAAAAAAAGAAAGAGAGTTCATACCCATGAAGTTAGTGTAGTAAAGACTAGGGAATGGAAGCTTAAGGGCCCATTTGGTACAAAAATTCCATGGGAAAGGAAAAGAAAATTAGAATTTTTCCTCGTTTGGTACGCATTTTGGACCAATCTTCCTGAAAAATTATCTTCCCGGACCCACCAATCTTCCCACATATGTGGGAAGATCAAATCCCTTCAAATTTGGAAGGATTTCATCTTTCACATGTCACTATTCACCCTTTTGACAAATTTACCCCGAGCCCACCTTCTTTTTTATTTTAAATTATTACTTTTGAGGGTAAAATAAACATTTCTTAATTCTTTACCAACTACCACCCCTTCATTTTCTTCCTACCAAACAACTCATCTTCCCTCAAACCATCTTCCCTCATTTTTCAAAATATTCCCTTCCCTTCCTTTCCTTCCTCTAAATTCTTTCCTCCTTAAATTTTCACGTACCAAACGGGACCTAATAGTACATCAGGTAGGGAAATTCATCAAAATAGGAATTCTTAAAAAAAATTATACCAAATTAGAGTAGTTGGGAGAATATTTACCAGACTAATGCAATTAAACACGACGTTTGATCGACGCCACTCTTTCTTTGTCGGGTTGCTCGACGTCACAGGGCGTCAATATTAATTGATGCTGCGTGGCGTCAATTATTAATGAGTAGTGGCGTCAATCAAACGCCATGTTTAATTGTATTAGTCTAGTAAATATTTTCCCAACTGTTTTAATCTAGTACAATTTTTTTAAAAAAAATTCTTATTTTAGTGAATTTCCCACATCAGATATATAAAAAGAGTGACAAGAAAAAGATTGAAATAACAATTTTAAATCATTTTTTTCAAGGTGCCTTTTATAGTTAGAATGGGCAAGAAAAGTATTGAGGAGATTCTTTTTATAGGTGGCGACGGCAATGTGACTCAAGAATGAAGCAATTGATGAGGCAACATGAGTGATCCAGTATAGCATCATTCTCATACATGATAGGCAAAAAAAGACGAGAATAAGCTGAATGCAGTTTCACCTATTTAAAGATCTTAAGTTCATAATGACCAAGATAGATTACTGCCATATAAGAGGTAGGTCTCCAAAAACTAAGGGTGAATACAAAAAGAGTATGATATTCTCCCCAAACCGAATTTTCTACATGTTGAGTGGTTCAATCTTCTACACGTTTGCATTTTCTCTTCTTCTTCTCCTAAACAACGTTATGTTTGACAATTGGTGACAATAAAATCAATTGTGAAGATTTCAGATTAAAAATTGTAACAGATATTTTTAGTTCGTTTATATTAAATATGTGACCAGTGTTGAGTCGTGCATACATGCACATTTAAAGAAAAACAAAACATGATTATGCACTTTAAAAGGTCTTCATTTTGAACCCAGGCTCATAGATTTTTTTTAAAAAAAATTAGCATTCTCCAATTTTCAGCATACAAGATATATTACCAATTGGTTGGTGATACTTAAAAAGTCAAATTAGTTATTTCACTTTCATCCAATTCTCCATTTAATCATCCCAACTTAATACTTTTTAGATTAACAGCAAAAACTACTTTTTAAATATGGTTAAGAAGAGTTTTGTCTGGATCTACGTTAAAATATTCTTTAAATACTAATTCAGATAGGCACTCCATATATGAGCATGTTTAAAAATATCAATGAGAACTTTTAAAATCATATTTTTAATCATGGTTTATAGTATACAAAGTAAACAAATAATAAGATTTCAATTTACATGAACAAGTTTATAATAAGCAGTTCGAAGCAAACAGGCATGACTGTGACCCTGGATTTTGTGCTTGTGGCAACAAATGAGGTGGTGAGCCTTAAAAAACTATCCACTCACCTTGTCGCCGCATTGAAATCCACCAATGAGCTCATCCGCAACACGCGTGTTGGAAAGCTCCAAGGACATCACCATCAACGTGAAGAATGTGAGGGTGGATGAAAATCAATTTAGATATACAATTTTTAGATCCTTTTTAAGTGAATATAATCTTTACGTGACATCAAAATAAATAACCTCTTATTTTGGTCCCCCAATGTAATTTCCCCTTAAATCGAACAACTAATTGCTTGTTATTTTAATTTTATCTTTTTAAGGATTGTTTTGGCAGATTTGGTGGCGGGTAAGACATATGTGGCATCGATTTTCGTCCTCTGTGTTCATTGTACATTACGAGGCATTTTGGATCGATCTTTTCAACCTTGTTTACTCCGCTGAAAATAACAGAACAAGAAGTTCACATAATTTATCTTGTTAGAACTTGGAAGTTTAAGGCGATTCACTGATTTTATGAGAAAGTCATAGCAACCCCCGTGCAAACGTACAATGATTTAGAGCCTCTTGTATAACGAGGCAGAAGAAACACTCTAGCCTTATTTATAAATCTTTTTTGATTAAATCACATATACGAAAGAGAGATATGTAGCTCAATGATTCCTCATTTATGAATGGATACCTTTCAACTCTTTATTCGCTCCCTATTTTTATTGGTACAATAATATGGGTAAAATTGTCACAATCTCATTTATTTAGTCAAAAGAGACTTATAAATATGACCAATTTTTTTAGTAAAAAAGGAGTTATAAATAGGACATAGTCCTCTAAAACACATACCAAGGCTGTATGTATGTATGTATATATATATATATATATATATATATATATGGATTTCTCAAGAAAAATTAAACTTCCACTTCACATCGTACGAAACCCCAACAAGGTTCAACAATTAAAAAAGACGTCCGGGAATTAAAAAGTCAGAAGTACATATGCTAAGATTTATAGTAAATTATACTTCCTCCGGTCTTATTTGTAAGACCAGTTAACTTTTTAAAAAAAATTAAAGAAGTTAATTAAATTACTTTATAGTATTTTTATTTTTTTCCTCAAAACTAATTAATTTGACTAATAAACTAATATATAATCTAAGGATACACAACCTATAAAATAATTAAGTAACTTATTTAACTTCATTAATCTCTCCAAAAAAAAGTCAATTAAGTCTTATAATTAGGATTGGAGGTAGTATTACGTATAAACTATGAATAAGAATAATACTACCTCCGATCCTAATTATAAAAATACTTTTATAGCGGAGGGAATACCAATATATTCAGCAGAACCTTGTAGTGCATAAGAGGCGTGTGTGTGTGTGTGAAAGTCAAGAAGGAAAAATATCTCTAGTTCTATCTGAGAAGAACAAACACAAAATGCATACAACTGTTGGCGAAAAAAAATGTGGTGGACGATGGAGTTTTGGGGGATAGGGCCTTAGGTGAAGAGGATCCATTATGATTCAGGCTCCTACTGTACATCATCAAATGGGCCTGCTTAGTGCTAAGTGCTAACTAATGCCCTCTCAAGTTTCTTTATTTTGGGCCTCAATCCTCTGGCCCAGTTATCCCTTCTGGGCTTACACCCCCAACATTCACCCGTCCTCCCCTTTTTTTTAATGTGATTTTTTTTTTTTGCAGAACTTGTGAGAAACTATAGACAATGTTTTCTTCACACACAAAAAAAAAAGGAAGAAGAAAAAAAGACACACCTACACTTGAAAAGAAGCCATCATCAGCATTCGACTGGGGTAAAAATATTTGGGTAAACCATATGAGTCATATGGCACGTGTAAATATTGGCCCCTCATGGGACATAGCTTACTTCTAAATCAAGAAGGATCAATAAGTTGGGTTTCTCTCCTAATCCTTTTTTTTATTATCACTCACTATTTTTAAATCATATCCGTCCAATCAATCATAATATCACTTTAATATCTTTCTCCTCTTTCCAATAAACGGCCCAAATGAGCAAATGAAAGAAAATGAGAAAAATGATGAGGAGAATATCCTCTTCTTCCAGGATCAAGAATTCCATACGGCATCACAGCGACGTTCGACCTTTCACTCTTTGGACCACCCCTCACTTTTTTCATCAACTTGTAAAGCATCTGTCTTCCTCAAAAGCTAAAAGCCATTATTAATACTATGTCTATATATCTCCCCACATCAAGGTACCATGTGCCTTTTACTGTATATAAAGTACCCAGCTCTATTCAATTATGTATGCTTGCTTATAATTTTCATCTTGAAGGCCTCCATCTTTTGTAGACCACGAATCACATTCACATCCATGGTGGATTCCGTCTTGCATTTTTAATTACTTCCCCGCAATTATTTTTTGGGGTCGTCGGAATAAAACGTGCTAGCTATAGTGGCGGCGGATCCGACTCAAGTTTTGCACAAGTTCGCAACAACTTATAACTAACCATGAAAACGAAACCTCAAGTAATCAAATATCCCAACAAATAATAATTATATAGACAAATTAAGGCGCGCGAGAAGCGTTTGAAAGACTAATCACCAGCAAATTTTGAATATGATGCACACTTTCTGCTCTTCCGTCAATTTCATTCACCACTTGATATTTCTTTCTTTCTAATATAATGTACTTTCTGTTTTTTCTTTCCATCTTAATAATCACCAAAAGTCAATAACAAACTCTACCAACTTTTGCACTAGGCCTCCTCATTCGATTCTTGTTCACCAATCCAAGTCGAAACAGTCATTTTTGTTTGGACATCTCTCCGTGCTAATCTCCATCAGTCATCCCCTGTTTTGAAACCCACATGTGGCGTATTTTATTCCAAGAATCTAACGGTCTGTGACATCAACAATCCGTGGGGTTCTTGGCCAGATGTTGTTATCAACTCCAATGTGGCCTGGAATCCTACATGCCATAACCGGACAAGGCCTTCATATCCATATATAGCCTCAGAATAATATGCTAACTGTTCAATTAGAGGCAGCCTTTTTCATCTTCTTCCTTGTGATTCAAGGAGCATATTTCCCAAGAGATGATATCATTCCAAGAGGGACGAGCTGAAATAGACTAGTCCAGGCTTTTTATTTCATGTCCCTTTTCATCCCACATCGTCATCAAGCTAGCTTTCTGATCTGTAAAAGCGTAAATATCAAATGTGCGTGTATAGCAGCTGTAAAGATGAATTTCATAGGCTAGAACCAGTGGACTTTCAAAGAAGCTTACTTTTTATATATTACGGTCGTAAATTTTAGGTTTGACTTTGGTAATCGATATCAATTACCCAGGAAAAAGAAAATGGCCTTGGAGCCGAGTTCGTCAACGTCAAAGTGATATGTATGTGTCTTTTGGATTGCTCATTCGAGTACGTATCTTTGAGTAGGACATACTAATCCGCGTGTTTTGATTTAAGTGTAAGAAGCTAGCTAATTCTGTGACAGGCCACCTAATTAAATACTCCAACGTACATTTTTCATGAGTGCCTCTAACTAAATTCTGGTTGGACCCAATCAAATCATTTCATGCTCTGTTATTATGTTATATCTACAAACCTAATGGCACTCCGCTCTTCCCAGCCCCTTCTCAGTAAATAAATCATAATCATAACTACTACTAAAAGCAATGAGAGCATCATCACAGCCGTAGACCTTGAGAACAAGTTCACACTCTTTCAAACTATATTCAGCCTAAGTAATGTGCTATGTACATGGTCAATATTTAATACTCCTCAAAACTATATTAAGCTAGTTAATATGATATGTATTTTCTAAAATACCTTAATCATATTTTTTAATACTCCTTGAAACTTAATATAATACATATTTATCTAGTATGATTAGATTAAAAAAAAATGGTTAAGTTAGTTAATATGATATGTATAATTTTCTAAAATACTTTAGTCACCTTTCTTAATTCTCTTGTTTCCCCCTCTTTGATTTTTGTTGAAAGACCATCAATAAGGGTAAATTAATAAAATATTGATAAATATGAAAACTTTATCTTATGTTTAGAACCAATTTTAACTCTTTAAATATGTGTTAAATTAAGGATAGGAGGGAATGTGATAAAAATTCTATATTCAATATATAATTTAGAATTTATCAAAAACCATATGAACAGAGCCTATCTAGCTAGTTTATATGCAGGCAATACTAGCATATTATCGAATTATAAAATGTAAAGCAAAGATTTGTTTATGTTAAACGAAATGAATGGTAGTACCGGAAGCTAGAAAAAGGCTTAATACATAACCAACATTTTTTCCAAAGTGGATTACTTATTCATCAAACAATCAAAAGAATTAAGACTCTGTTTTCACAACAACCAGAAACGGGAATAGTCAAATTGGATTAATCAATGCAATTACAGCACTCTGTTTTCCTCAAGCTGTTTATAACTAATAAAATAATTGTCCTAAGTTACAAGAGCTGCTAAAACGAAAAGAAAAAGGTCCCCCCACGCCAATAATTTTTACGATTGACATTTCGAGACAGCAAAGATAAAAAGTAAATCTCAATTTGCTTTCCCTTTTATTTTGCCGTCCATGACATTTTTTTTATTTATATATCTTCGGTATTACTGCAGATTGTGAGAAATTGGCTGATGAAAAGACAGGGATTAATCATCTCACATGGCAAAGACATTTTTTTTTTCATTGGAAAAAAAAAAAAAAAAAAAAAGCAGAGAGATGAGGCGGCAGGAGTAAAACAAATACATGCTAAATTGCTAATGAGGAATTATCTGATACGGGAGTTGAAAAATAAGGAAGAAGAATGCGCAAGAGAATGAAAACTTTGGAAGGAAGCATATGAAATGAACAAAAACCAGTGGGTACAACAACTCGTATAGAGTTGAACTAAGTTTCCTCCGTAGTCTGACCACCTCGCCGTATCAAAACCTAATCTGCCAACCACAAGCGACGACTATTCCCTCTCCTCCGGCTTCCCCTATAAAATGACTACCCCTTCCCTCTCATCTTTCATCAACGTGCTATCCTCTCTTTTCATTACAGTTTCATTCATTCCTCACGAACATGGAGTCTTTCAATGCAAAGCATTCCTCTCTCTTCCTCGCCATTTTCCTTCTCCTGTCAGCTCTGGCCAACGCCAAACTTCATGAGCACGAGTTCATTGTACGTTAACGTTGACTAACTGACATCTATCCTTTCATATTCTTAATGCCTTTACGGATGATATCGGTAATTTCGCCGGCCTCACTTTAATTTTACTGTGTTTGATTGAGGGAACAGGTCCAGGCAACCCCAGTGAAGAGGCTGTGCAACACCCACAACGCTATCACTGTGAACGGCCAATTGCCGGGCCCAACGCTGGAAGTCAATAATGGAGATACGCTGGTGATCAGAGTCACCAATAAAGCTCACTACAACTTGTCCATTCACTGGTACGTAACACGTACACTACACATGTGTATTAGAGTCTTGTTTTTGCATGCAAGTTTATGATGTTGTGTTGTATGGATGCGCAGGCATGGAGTGAGGCAAATAAGAACAGGATGGGCAGATGGGCCGGAATTTGTGACGCAGTGTCCGATTCGTCCAGGGGAAAGCTACACGTACCGTTTCACTATTGAGGGGCAAGAAGGGACTCTGTGGTGGCACGCCCATAGCTCCTGGCTCAGAGCCACCGTTTATGGAGCCATCATCATTCATCCCAGGGAAGGCCGCCCTTACCCTTTCCCTAAGCCTCACCGCGACTCCTTCCTTCTTCTAGGTACCTACTTCTTCATTATGCATATGTAGCTCATCATGCCATCATGATCGTGGTCATATATGTAAGATTAATTAATTAATATATGTGGTTCAGGGGAATGGTGGGACGCAAACCCCATCGACGTTGTGAGGGAGGCCACACGAACAGGAGCCGCTCCCAATATCTCTGATGCCTATACTATTAATGGCCAGCCTGGTGATCTTTACAAGTGCTCTAGCCAAGGTTTAATTTGGTTCTTCTTTATCCTTTTCACACGTCAATACAGGAGAAACTTCTTATATCAAAGCTGATTTAAAAAAATCAAACCACGCCATCATTAAATAAATAAAATAATCGTTGATAAGTAATGAGCATTTTGCAGTTTTGGTTAGGAAAAAAACACAGTTGCACAGTGGATTATATATATATATATATAATTTTGGCCAAGGCTCAATGATTCGGGGCATGTTACGGGTCATTAGCTATAGAAGGCAATGAATAACGATATCTAACTGACATGATTGCGCATAGTCTCGCGAATATATAATTACAAGCATTAAATAATCCGTATACGGACGAATAGATTGTAGGAGGGGCTTACTTTTGGTCGATGCCTGTGCAGACACAATTATTGTTCCCATAGACTCCGGCGAGACCAACCTTCTCCGGGTGATCAACGCCGCACTGAACCAACCACTTTTCTTCACTGTTGCCAACCATCAGATGGTGGTGGTCGGCGCCGATGCCTCCTACCTAAAGCCCTTCACCACCAATGTCCTCATGCTCGGACCCGGTCAAACCACCGACGTTTTAATCACTGGTGACCAGCCACCTTCCAAATACTACATGGCGGCGCGTGCCTACCAATCCGCCCAGAATGCTCCGTTCGACAACACCACCACCACTGCCATTCTCCAATACAAGTCCGCTCCCTGTCCTGCAAAAGGAGTGTCCATTAAACCATTGATGCCTACCCTGCCGGCGTACAACGACACCAACACCGTCACTTCCTTCAGTAAAAGCTTCCGAAGCCCGAGGAGAGTAGAAGTCCCCACAGAGATCGACGAGAGCCTCTTCTTCACAATCAGTCTCGGCCTCAACAACTGCCCGCCAAATTTCGGGTCGAGTCAATGCCAGGGACCCAACGGGACCCGATTCACCGCCAGCATGAACAATGAGTCTTTCGTGCTTCCCAACAATATCTCCATCCTGCAGGCTCTCCACCACGGAATTCCCGGAGTCTTCACCACCGACTTTCCGGCCAACCCTCCGGTGAAGTTCGATTACACCGGCAACGTGAGTAGGTCCCTCTGGCAACCCGTTCCGGGAACGAAAGCATACAAGTTGAAGTTCGGATCCAGAGTGCAAATTGTGTTGCAAGACACCAGTATTGTGACCCCTGAGAACCACCCGATTCATCTTCACGGGTATGATTTCTATATTGTGGCACAAGGGTTCGGGAATTTCGATCCAAAGAAGGATACTTCAAAATTCAACCTTGTGGATCCCCCTATGAGGAACACAGTGGCCGTTCCGGTGAATGGATGGGCAGTTATACGATTCGTCGCCGATAACCCAGGTACGGCAATTTTTCTTTTTTAAAATCACATGAGGAGTTACATATAATTTGATGTTTGATCTCAAATGTTTAATGGGATTATGCTGTGATGGCAGGTGCGTGGATTATGCATTGTCACTTGGATGTTCATATCACGTGGGGCTTGGCGACGGTGCTGGTGGTGGAGAACGGGTTCGGGGAGCTAGAAGCCTTGGAGCCTCCTCCAGAGGACCTGCCTCTGTGTTAGGAACGATCAAAACGATTAAATTAGTTATTTAAATAATGAGGGTCATCAATTTTTCTTAGTTGGAATTTCTTTATTTTTGTCTCCTTAGTTTGCAAGTTCATTATTTTTGTTTCCCTCCCCGCATTTGGGGAACTTCATAGCTCGTTTTTGCTCTGTTTCTTTGTTTTCTTTTAACCCATAGATAAATGGGATTTGGAAGAGATGGTAATGATGTGATTGAAGACAGCGTGCCATCTGATAATCCCTCACTTGTTAAATTGATCTTAGATCAATGAAATGAAATATTGTTTTCCCCCTTTAACATCTCAAGTCTTTCACTGTTATGTGTATCGATCACTCCCACTACTGGAATTCAGTTACGGAACTTCAATTTCCTTTAACAATAAGAAGAAGGGGCATATATCGCAGTATTGCAAAACCTCGCGTTAGAAAAAACAAGAAGAAGAATATGCGCTTTCGCGTGCAGGAAGGTAAATAGCATTTTGCATAAGCAGCTGTAGGTTGGGTTATTAGGGAGTCAATCAAAGTCAAGGTTGATGTGGAAGAGTGGTGAAGTGGATCGCGCACAGAGAAAAAGCTAAGACTATAAGTTTCATAAATGGTAAATGCCTTTTTACTTTTATATCTTTTGCACACACTGGACGAAACCAGAGCTTGCTTGACGTCTCAGAATTGGTGGTAATCAGGTCAACATTATTTGCCCTAACAGGGCAGGTAGTAATTACATTATACAAGTTAATTTTCATGCTAACGGCCCACTTCTACCATTTAATATGCTCTGAGACGGCTGTTTGAAAAACATATTTTATTATTTTTTTCGGTAATAGGCTTAGTTTAATTGATCACTTTGATTTTTGTCTGGACTGATATCATGCTTAAACTATTTTTTTCGTTATTCATAACTTTTCTTCTTTTCGTCAATCATCGTCATGTTCCCATCCTGCAGCATCCATAAACTAGTGTGTTGTTCCATCCCCTCAGCCCGAGACTTGAGGCTTCTCCCAGCAGTCATTTCCTGCAATACCCATGGATCCATGGGTAATGCGTGTGAAGAGAAAGATGGGCCCCAATCTCAGTATTTCCTCAGCCACTGGGCTGGGCTTCGGGCTAAGTGCAATACCGTCAAACTTAATGGTGGGTTACAAATGCTGGGCCCATGAGACTTGAGAACATACATAAAATCAGCTATGCTCATTTCAGCTTTTCCTTGCAGCACACATCACACATCACACATCCCTTTCTCATGATGGGGGACATTATGGCGCTCTCCTTGGTTACTCCTGCTCAAGTTCCTCTGTCTACAGAGGAGAATGACTTAATTCATCGTAGTTCAAAGAAGATTAAAAATGGAAATGGTGATCAATATATCGAAGGATGGCCTAAGCTGGGTACTGATGTGCAGAAGCAATGGGGTCTTGGGATATCTTTTGTGGAAAAGCTACAAGGTATTAATCAAGAAGAGCGAATGGTGGAGGATATCATGGGTGACAAGGGGATGTCGGATGATAGTCTTTCTGACAAGGACGACGGGGAGCCTCTTTGTGTAATCAGTAAGGACCATGCTAGGAATTTTTTGACGTTCTCTGGGAAAAGAGAGGAGCTCTTAACCTAATCAATATTGGGAGTGGTTTTTTTGTGGTTAAATTCTATAACAAGGAAGACTATATCAACGCCTTAACTGGAGGGCCATGGATGACCTTTGATCACTATCTTACGGTCTCAACCTAAGTTTCAGCCTATGACTGCTTCCATTAACAAAGTAGAAGTATGGGTTAGAGTTCCGAACGTCCCTCTGGAGTATTACAATGTGGAGGCTCTCAGCTGGATTGGTGACAGGATTGGCCAAACTATAAAAGTTGATATTAATACCTCCAACCATTTGAGAGGTCATTTTGCTCGAATTTGCGTCCTTGTGAATTTAAAGAAGCAGCTTATGTTAGGTTTTTCGCTGGGAGGTAAAGATTATTACCTAGAGTATGAAGGGTTACATTGGCTCTACACTATGTGTGGGTTGTATGGCCACAAAGCCGATGATTGCAAATCCAAGGCAAAGGTCTCGGTCCCTGGGTCTCTGGCTGGAGAAAGTGTTGCGAATCCTCCTGCGAATGGTAAGGCGATGGAGAATGTTAGCGCGGATTCAGGGGATAAAGCTTGGGCAGAATCCGATACCTAGAAGGTAGTGCAATGTCCCCGTCGGCAGAAGAAAGGAAATAAGGAGAAGAACCAGGGCGAAGTCCAGCGACTGGAAGATGGCTCCCGTTTCGGTGTGCTTGTCGAGGAGGTAATTGGCGGTGATGGCGTGGTCTCTGCAAGGGTCAACTCGTCCTACATGACGTGGGCGTTGAGAAGAGTGTCCCGCGACCTAATTCTGAGCTACTCTCCAGAGATAAGAAAGGTGCGACAAAAAAGAAGCTTAAAAAGGGCGCTAATCGGGTAAGGGAAAGCAGTGAGCAGAGGCTACCTCGTCAGGTTACGAGGAAGGAGAAAAGGACAAGAGATTTGGCAAAAGGTGATGGGAAGAGTTCTGAAATACTGCGGCTGACATATAGGGCAACAGGCGTGCTGCCTGACAGGGATGGAGAGAAGCCTTCGGGGGGAGAAAAGGATCCGTTGATCGTGGCGTCATCTGCAGATAAGGTCCTGCGTTCAGATTTGGATTATTCACCTAGTTAGGCCTGTAATGACCGCGAGCCTGGTTCTCTTGATGGTTTGCAGGGGAAATTTTGGTCTGGGCCGTCTCCCTTAGACCCTGATCTATGCATGGAACTAGATGAAGGTGGCGCTGATCCTATTGGGTCCATTGTAGCGGAAATGCAATCTGGGCCCCTATGTTTAGAACCTGAGGTGAATATGGCCTTAGATGTAGAATATGGTGACCCTGATGGGTCTATGGTGCCAGAGACAACTCAACCATTAATTATTTAATTGGTTGGGCCTATTTATTTGTTTGGGCCGGTTTTCCCCCTTACCCGTTTGTCCTCTCTGGTTGGTTTGTTTCTTTTGTTAATTTATATTAATATTTGCTATGACAAAACTATTTTAATGGAATTGTCATGGTGCAGTGAATAGCCACCTTGTCGGAAATCTTCGTAGTGTTTGGAGTGGATCCTCACCGGACCTATTAGTTCTTGCCCAATCTAAGGGTGAGAATGAATCACAGTTTCATTGCTTGGAGTCTCTCGGGTTTGATGGGCTCTCTGTCATTCCTTGTGCTAGGAGATCGAGTGGTCTTGTTGCTACGTGGAGATCGGATAGAATTAAGGTTGATATTATCCAATCAAATCGTCAGTTCTTTCATTTGAGATGCTCGGTTGTGGGTATGCCTGCTTTCTATCTCACTGCTATCTATGCTCCTTGCGAAAACAAAATGTGAAGATGATTCTTAACTTATGTGTATTCAGTCTTTGGGTTTTGACGGCTTCTCCTTCATCCCTAGTGTGGGTAGATCGGGTGGCTTAGTGGCTGTGTGGAGAAGTAACGCGATCAGAGTTTCGGTTATTGAGGAAAAACGTCAATTCTTTCATTTCAACTGCTCTTTTCACCAAGGTCATAGTTTTTATTTAACGGCAGTTTATGCGTTACCTAATTTTCTCTCTAAATAGATATTATGGGCTGAATTGGAGGTTTTGGCGTCGACGCTGGATGACCTGTGGGTATCCTTAGGCGATTTTAATGACATAATATCTACTTCTGAAAGAACGGGTGGTGTAGGAGGAGATGAGAGGAGATGGCGTGATTTTTTCGAATAGGCTTACCAGATGTCGTCTTTCTGATCTTGGCTTCTCCGAACCCAAATTTACCTGGAAAGGGCCCAAATTGCTAGGAGGCAGAAGATTATTTGAGAGATTGGATCGTGGCCTAGGAAATAATGCTTTCTTATCAGAGATTGCTTCTGCCTTGACTAAGGTATTTCCTTGCTCCAAATTTTCCAACCATAATCCAATTTGTTTGAATTTTGGGGATGTAGGGGTCGTTTATGGGGGCTCTCGTCCTTTTCGCTTTGAGGCTATGTGGGTTCAACATGAGAAGTATTCGGAATTCCTTTCTTCTTCCCGGTCTGTTGGTGTGGATCTTAATAGGGCCTTGCTTAACTTCATGAGCACGAGTTCATTGTACATTAACTTTGAATTTTGGGGATGTGGGGGTCGTTTATAGGAACATTTTTGGCTGGCTCGAGAAGGAGATACAGATTATTATGTCTAGATTAGAGGGTATTCAGAGGTCTCAGGACTACCCTTATTCTAATTTTCTGTGTAACTTAGAAATTGAGCTTCAAGATTGTTTTGAAAATTTTTTAAGTTGGAGGAGATTAAGTGGTTTCAGAAATCTCGTTCGGTGTGGATTGATAAGGGTGATCGTAGTACTAGGTACTACCATCTAAAGACTAAGATGCGTAGACAGAGGAATAAAGTCTTCATGTTGAAGAATGATCAGGGAGTTTGGATTGAGGATGAGTTGGAGTTGAAAAATATGATAACAAATTATTTTAAAGACCTGTATTGCTCGGATCAGTTGGGATCTGGAGTGCTGTCTACTCAGTCTAATTTCCCGATTCTTGATCCTCTGTTGCTAGTGAGCCTTTCTAGAACACCGAATGATGAAGAAATCAGGTCTATTTTGTTTTCTATGGGTTGTTACAGAGCTCCTGGGATTGACGGTTTTCCCCCTGTTTTTTATAAATCCAATTGGAGCATTATGGGTCCTCCATTATGTAAGTTTGTGAAGGATATTTTTCAATGATCTATTGATGTTACTGATGCCAATAAGACCCTCATTACTCTTATTCCAAAGAAGGAATCAATTGAGTTGGTATCTCACTTTTGTCCTATTTCCTTGTGTACGGTGCATTACAAGTGTGTCACTAAGTTGATAGCGTGGCGTCTGAGAGGGATAATGGATAAGATCATTTCTCCTTTTCAAACCAGTTTTATTAAAGGAAGACATATTCAAGATAATATTGTAGTAGGGCAAGAGATTTTACATACCATGAACAAAAATAAAAGCTGGAAAGGTCTTATGGCGTGGAAGATTGATCTTGAAAAAGCTTACGATAGGATCGGTTGAAGTTTTCTGAAACAGGTTCTTTTGGATGTGGGGTTCAAAATTGCTTTTGTCAACCTGATTATTAATTGTGTTTCTTCTGTTTCTTATAACGTGTTGTGGAATGGTTCTCAAATGGAATTTTTCTATCCTAAGAGAGGTTTGTGGCGGGGTGATCCTATTTCTCCCTTTCTATTTGTCTTATGTATGGACAGGTTATCACATTTGATTTGCAATTATGTTGAAGATGGAGGTTGGAAGCCTATTCATCTTCCTAGAGGTGGCCCTAAGGTGTCTCATGTTATGCTTGCTGATGATCTGCTGTTATTTGGAGTGGCAACTGAAGCTCAATCAGTGTGTATGTTGAATTGTTTGGATAAATTTATGCTAGCATCGGGTGGTAAGATTGACTCTTTCAAGTCATCTCTTTTTTTCTCTCCGAAAGTGCCTCTTCACACTAGGTTGAGAATTAAGGATATGACGCAGATGCAGATATCAAATGAAATTGGGAGATCTTTGGGGTTCCTGCTTTCTCGAGGTAGGAGAAGAAGGGATGATTTTCAATACATCATTGATCGGGTTAAGTTCAAATTGAGCAATTGGAAAGCTAATTGTCTTTCGATGCGGGGAGGATAACACTAGCAAAGGCGGTTGTGAGTGCTATACCAATGTACCTAATGCAAGTGGCCCAATTACCCTTAAGTGTTTGTCTGGAGGTGGATAGATTACAAAGCAACTTTGTTTGGGGTCATGATGAGAACTGCAGAAAATTTCATGCGATAGGTTGGAATCAAATGACGAGACCTAAGGAGTTTGGGGGCTTGGGTTTCAGAAAGCTTGCCTCGGTTAATAGAGCTTGTGGAGCGAAATTGGCATGGAAAATAACTATTGGAGTGAAGGGGTTATGGACTGATATTTTGATGCATTAATATGTAATAAGGGAGGAAGAGTCCTTGTTGTTACATAGACCTGGAGACTCTAGGCTCTGGAGATTTATTTGTGCACAAAAGGACTTGATTGAGCAGGGAATTAAGTGGCAGGATCATGATGGATAGTCTGTTAATTTCTTTCAAGATGCTTGGGTGGGAGCTGATATGCGGCTGAAGGATTTTAGTGCAAGGCAATTGACTGAAGAGGAGGAATTTTCTTATGTTGGGGATTGGTTGAAAGATAATAGTTGGGACTTTGACTGTCTTGCTTGTGTTTTGAATGAGGTTGGTATGAATAGACTGGCTCCAGTTTTGCCCCTAGACATGATGCTGGGGCTGACTTCTTGGTTTGGGGAGGTAGTAGTGATGGGTGCTTTTCAATTAAAGGTGTTTACTTTTTAATTGAGCCGAATTTAATTCAGTGGTGTGATGAGCTTTTTAAAGAGGTTTGGAAATGGAAAGGAGTGGAAAGAATTAGATTATTTATGTGGAAAGTGCTTTTAAACAAGCTGCCCACTAATCTTTGGAGGAACTCTTGGGCACAATCTTCTCCACTTTGTGGTCATTGTCAATCAGGGGTGGAAGACATTCTTCATATTCTTAGAGATTGTGCTTATGCTAGGAGTTTATGGAACAAATTGCTTCTAAGAAGGTGTTCTTTTTCTTTCTATTCTGTTGATCTTAATTCTTGGATGAGTATGAATTTGAGGACAACTATAGGGTATACTATTGATGGTTGCTGGAATTTGTTTTTTGGTGTGGCTATTTGGAAACTATGGGAGTGGCGAAATCGTGGCATTTTCAATGCTAATTTTTCAAGGCCTTCAGATCCGGTTGCTGCCATACTTGCCATTATGGGGAAATTTTGTGTTATGTCTGATCAGGGATATTCAAAGATTGGTACGTGTAATCTGAATTGTAATGGGTGGGTTAGACCACCAGTGGGATGGTTTAAGGCTAATGTAGATGGGGCAGCGGTTCTTAGGTCTTCACAAGCAGGATGTGGAGGAATATTTAGGAATGCTATGGATTCTTGGCTATTTGGTCTCACAAAATCCTTAGGGATTTGCAATGCACAAATGGCGGAAGAGTGGGCGGTGTTTGAAGCCCTCCAAATAGCTTGGGATTTGGGAATGAGGATGCTAATACTTGAATCGGATGCTCAGGTAGTGTTGAAGCTTATTGCTGATCCTGATTACAATAGTGGTAGCCTTCTGATTTTGGAGATTAGGAAGTTGTTACGACGTGACTGGCAAGTGAAATTGGTGGTCATTAATCATGTAATTAATAGTGGCCGATGCTTTAGCGAAGATGGGGATTTCGGCCTCTTCTTTTCTTGATGATTGTCCCTCTTAGTTGCAGTCTTGGGTGAACCAAGAGAGTATGAGATTTATTCCCCTTTTAATGTAATGTTGCTTGGTTGTATGTTTGGCTTTTAGCCTCTTCTTATTATTAAAAAAAAAAAAGGTAAGTCTGTGTGTTCCAAACCATTTAATTTTCTTATATTGAAATCATGTTTTGGTACAGTATTATGATCCATTTATTTTATTATTGGCTGCCCATCTATAAATCCCATAAATCGTAAGAGAATTCAATGCATGCCTTTTAAGGCCTCAACTTAAATTTGAAAACAGTTTTTAAATCGCAATTTATAATTGTGTGTAAAAAAAAAAAAAAAAAAAATTTATCTTGATTTATAAAAATAAGTATTTTTGGGATGTCTAAAAATGATCCAACACAAAGACGTTTGATATAAAAAAATGACAAATTGACCGGCAACCGCTCTCTCTTTTTTGTTTGGGGTTAATTCGCAAGAGTGCATGCCATCACTTCTTATCCAAATTTTGATCAGAACCTAAATCCGCGTGTATGCTTTACATATGACGTGTTGGCTAACCACTGCATAAAGTGGCACCTAAAATAATGAGACACGTGGTCCATGTGCTCTGGCTTCTCCTTCTGACGTGTCAGTTCAATCCCTACTGCCTGGGGACGCTGTTCTTGGAGCCACCCACTTCCCATCCCACACCTGCCCTCCGACGCTCACATTTATTGGGTCCTGTACCTTTCCCCAGTTTTTTCAAAACTATACTATTTTCCTTCACCATTTACCACTTTCTCAATGTTAAACTGCATTTTTCATTCGAAAGTTTTTTTTTTCCGGTTGATTTTACCATGGAAGTTTGAGAAAAGAAATAATTTTGTTATGACCGTTATTTTAGATAATTTTGACTATTATAGACCAATTTGCTAAACTTATAATTTACATGTTATCCACTTCAATTTTTTGTTAATGTGTAGATTTGCCAACAAAATTTTAAATTTAACTTTTAAAAAATGAAGTAGATAACACATGAACTTTTGGAAATAAAATTACATTCAACATAAATAACCTAGATGACACGTAGAAGGTAAAATCAGAATATTTGAAACTTTTATAGCAAAATTGGCCTTCGAAAAACTTTACAGGTAAAATTGTTCATCAATAAAGCTTTCAGAATAAAATTGTTCTTTAACTTTTTTATTTTTTGTATTGGCTAGTAAGAGATGGTGCCATAATTTTTATTCATAAACGAAATCGGGCAAGTGGCCCAGTTTTGGTTACTTGCTATGGAGCCCGGGATCCCAAAGAGTGAGCCGAAAATAGAACCGAATATATTACCAAAAAAAAAAAAAAAAAGAACCGAATAAACTAAGCTAGAATAAATTAATTGATTACATCATATATATTTTCCTATGCTTTATAAATATTTATTTTGAAAATTTGGTTTGAGGTATAAACAAAAAAATGGATTTAAAAAAATTAACGCTGAAAAATATGTAGCTTATCGCTTTATCCAAATGATGCGATATTTCTTTTTATTTTTTTTTCCTCCGGAGAAAGATTTGAGATTTCAATTCACAAATATGAAATGTTGGAGCAGAGGCAGTGGCGTAACGGTAAATGTGTGAGGAAAAAGGGGCAAAAGAGAGAAGGCAGCGTTTTAGAGATGGGCAATACGGTAATACTCTGGGACGAAGAAAGCGAAGCCAGAGCGGGAGGGTTTTGTTGGTTCGGGAACCTTCCGGCGACACGTGCCACAAGGTTCGGGAGTCCGAAGCGACGCAATACGACTAAGGAAGTGCCACGTCATCCATCTCTGAGGCCATTAAAAATTAAAATATCAGAAATATCTAGAGAAGGCTATAAATAAGCGTTACAGCTAGAAATTTGAAGAGATTTCATTGATCTGCTAGAGAAACTTTTTACGAGTAAGGCGTTGTGCAGACAAAAAACTTTCACAGGCTTGCAGCTGAAGGAAGATCCTCAACCAAATATCTCAACAAGATCAAGAAAAACCAGGGTTTCTTTCCAATTATCACGGCTTTGATCGAATCGCAGAAGGGGAATATTACGCGCCTGTTCTCTGTACCTACTCACAGGTTGGTTCTTTCGATTGGTACATCACTATCAATTCTCATTCATTTATTAGTTTTCCTGTAGCAGAAATTTTTAATGAATCTGATGAGTTTTCAAGGAAGCGTGTTTGTGGTTTGGGTTAGTTTTCTTAGGTTACGGAGGATTCTGGGTTTCTACTTGCGATTCTTCATTCTTTTTTCTGATGAGTTTTCTTGGAAGTGTGTTTGCTTTTTAGGGTTTATGGTTGATTTTCTCCTTTTCTTTTTTTTTAATTGAGGATTCTTGGTTTCTTCTTGCGATTCTGTTTCTTTTTTTGGAGGTATGTTTAAGGGGTAAGGATGAGTGTTCGTTACATATCCCAGAGATTGCGAAAAGAATTTTAAATAGGTATTTTACTTGAATACGTCATTGTATTTGTTACTTCTATTGAATGTATCTTACTTGGGGTCATAGGATATTCGATCAATTTATGTTAGCATGGATTTGTTAAATCCTATTCATATGGATCATTCTGGATGCGTGTGGAAGAAGTATTTTATTTACCCTCGGATTGGTAGAATTTCCTCCCTAAGCTCCGTTTGACGTCTGCTGCGTGATGTGCTAATATAGTTCTGCTTATCTCACTGCAGATTTTGAAGATCTTATTTATTCAGATCTGATTGTAGAGCGGGCAAAGACTTCAAATATATTTGTGGTGTGCGAAGTTTATCCAGCGGAACGTGGTTCTCTGTAATTACTGAACTCTCTGACAAACCACGGCCATGGGTGCTTATGATCAAGGTTCTAACATCACTTCTTTGCCATTGGATTCTTCTAGGAAGAGGAAAAGTCGTAGTAGGCGTGATCAAGATTCTAACATCACTTCTCTGCCATTGGATTCTTCTAGGAAGAGGAAAAGTCGTAGTAGGCGGGATGGTTCTAAATCTGTGGCTGAGACTCTGGCAAAGTGGAAAGAATATAATGAGCATCTCGAATCTAGCAAAGGTGGGGGCAAACAAACTCGCAGAGCCCCGGCCAAAGGTTCAAAGAAAGGGTGTATGAAGGGTAAAGGAGGGCCTGATAACTCAATATGTAATTACAGGGGCGTTAGACAAAGAACCTGGGGAAAATGGGTTGCTGAGATTAGGGAACCAAACAGAGGAAGTAGGTTGTGGTTGGGTACATTCGCTACAGCGTATGAAGCTGCTCTTGCTTATGATGAAGCTGCTAGAGCCATGTATGGTCCCTGTGCCCGCCTCAATTTTCCCAACATATCGGATTATACTTCTTGCAAGGAATCCCTCAAGGTCTCTTCACCGGCTACAACTTTTTCAAGTTCTTCAGTGGCAACCCTTGCTGGTTCGGACACAACAAGCATATCAAATCATTCTGAGGTCTGCGCGGCTGAGGATGTTAAGACAAGACATCAACCTACCAAAATTGATGATATTGATAATATTCATCTTGAAGCTGATGAAGTTGCATCTGCAAATATGAAAGTGAAGTCAGAACCAAAGGATGAGCCTGTTGATCTCACAGATCACGGGTGCAGGGGCTTTGAAATTGTGCAACCGGAAGAATATGGGATTAAAAAGGATGAAAATAATGAAAGCAAAGATCAAATGGACTATTCTTGGCTTGAGGGTGATGGTTTGGAAGGTGATTGCTTGCAGGATTTCTCTATGGATGAGATGTTTGATGTGGATGAACTTTTGGGGGCGATGGACAAGAATCCAATTGATGACTATGAAACTTTTGGTTATGGTGAAATGGGCGACGCAGGAGATGGAAACTTTGAGAGTGAAGTGCCATCAAGCTTTTCCTATGAACTGCAAAACCCAGATGCCAAGCTGCTGGGAAGTCTGCCTCACATGGAACAGACGCCATCAGATGTTGATTATGGATTTGATTTTTTGAAAGTAGAGGAGCCAGAGAACAACAATGGTGGAGGGGATGAACGGCAATTTCTCGATTTTGGATTGCCAGATCTGTGATGCATGATAAACGGAGGAGGCAGCATGAATTTGTTTGAAGTGTTTGCGGGGGACGTGGTTGGTGTGATGCTCTTTAACAAGTGGCTCGACTGTAGCTTGTAATTTGCTTACAAGTTACGGACAGATTGCTGGAGTTGTGTGGCAGATATGTAGCTTTGTCAATGCCTTTTGAGCTGATTCTCTATAGTTTTTTTGTAGAATGGAGAATTTAGCGAGTGTCATTTGTTGATTTTACTCCTTTGCTTTTATATTTTTGCTTTTGTTCAAGCTTAGAGTGGCTCTCAAGGGAAGGGCTGCGGAGTAAGAGATACAGTGTAGGAGATGGGCTCACCTAAACAGCATATTGTGTTCTCGACAGAAATAGGGAAATTTAGTTTCTCGCTGAAGTCGACACTGACTTTTGTATATAGTAAAGATGAATACAGGAGAAAAGTATACTTAGTGTTGCTGACTCTTGTTGATAGACTAATGAAAACGGAGGACGCCAAGTGATTACTGAGGCAGAGGCTTATGTTTTGTTTCGTGCCGTTTCTTTATTTCTCAATATACGCGAATAAACCCGCACTCCGAGACCTCTGCGAGAATCATGAATCCGGGCCTCTTGAGGTTCTCTCTTTGCATTAAACATTCGAGCGCTGAAGCTTTTAATTGATCATTTGTTTTTTTAGCTTGGTATAGGTTACTCTTCTCTTTCTATTGGGGAAGTTCACATTTCTAAAACAAGAAAATGATGGTTGTAACAAGAGAAGATTAAATCCATTCTATTTAAACAAACAGGGCAAGTAAACTATCAAATTCTTTTCTTCCATTGCCAAAATATTCCTCATATTTTAGATATAGGATACAATTGCTTTTTTTTTTTTTTTTTAGAGATATTAAAAAAATTAATTAAAAATATTTATATGTATAATTTTTCTCTAAATTATATTGTTTAACTTATAAATTGATATATAATCTAATGATACACATATATACGATATAATTAAATACTTATTCAACTTCTTTATTTTTATTTTTTTAAAAAAATAAACTATACCCTATGTATAGAAGAAGAGGAAGTATAATATTTAGGGGTGAGCATGATGCATTGGTGCCTAGAGGCCCGGTACGCCTGCCCAAACTTGGTAAAAAATTGCCTAGCCTTAAAAAAGTGACCCGAAAAAAATTTGGGCGATTTGAGGCTGAGCCAATAACTGGGTAAGGTCGGGCATGGGGCAGGGGTCCTGCCTGGAAAATTAAATATATTTAAATAAATATTATTCTATATATTATTTTATTTAAAATACATTATATTATTATGTTGAAATATATTATATTATACTTCAGGCATCCCTAAAACTTTGAAATTCTGTAAAGTGTGAACTAGAATCTCCATGGAGCAGGGTAGGACGTCACTACTTGCGCCCACCCTACCCAGCCCAAAAATAATTAGGGCTTTTATCGGATAAGGTCGAACATTGGGTTGAAAAATGAGGTCGGTTCATTCTTTGAACTAGGCATCGGGCATGAGTCTCACCCTACCCATGCTCACCTCTAATCAATGTTGTCAAAATCGAGTTTCGACGTAGACACGGAAGGGAGTGGTAGAAACGTAGATCGTAGAAACAACATGAAATGTAAAGTTTCCACTTTTTACATTCAAGGTCAAAACTCAAAATTTTATATATATATATATATATATATACACGGAAAAAAAATCATAAATCACTACTCAAAATTCAATTAACAACTTCATATTTAAAAGATATAAGACATATAACTAGGTTTTTTTTCCCAAAATGTCCCTAATTAAATAACTATTTACTAAAATGCCCATGTTTCCAAACTATTTCTCAATCTACCCCTGTTTAGTAAACCATGGTTTAGTCGACTAAAACGCGGGCTCAGTTTTTTTTTTTTTTTTTTTTAACTTCCCTCGATTTAGTCGACTAAGCACCGTAGCTTAGTCGACTAAATCATTTAAAACAAAAAACAAAAACAAAAGGTTAAAACTTCAGAATGCCATAACTTTTGGTTCGGGAGTCTGAATCAAGTGATTCTTTTTTTGATTCCGCATATCTTTTTGAGATCTATGCACTGACATAAAAATTAACTTCTAGATTTAATGAAGAGAAAGGAGAAAAAATAACTGATTCTTTATTGCGCAGGAGATACTAACAATTCATTAAATATAAACAAGTGATTTTTTTATTATATATATATATATATATAGTGAATTGTTTCCTTTTATATAATGTTTTCTTTTTTTATTAGATCACATAATATTTCCTGCACAATAAATATAGGATATGTGTGTGTATATATATATATTTAATGAATTGTTAGTATCTCCTGCACAATATGGATCACATAATATGGACAATTCAAAATCTAAATTGAACCCCATAACCTTTTATTTTATCTTATAAAAGATCAATCGTAAAACCATGCCCTAATTAAGTTAGTTAGTTCTCCCTCCCTCTTTGACTCTATGTTGAAATTAAATTTCAAACTTCAAAGAATAATCACTTTTTTTTTTTTTCTGGTACATGAGGCTGTTATTCCCCTAAAATCAAGCCCCAAAAATTTAGTGGCAGTCAATTCCATTTTAATATTAATATTCTCTTGCAACATATGATCTTATGCATAACTTCCAAACGCGATTATTCTCCTAAAATCAAGCCCTAAAATTTAGTGTCGATATTTTTTTTATTTCTATTTTCTTTTAAAATCCATATTATTAATGGAGAGATAATCTCAATTTTGAATATATTGTATTTTGAAAATCCAAAGTATTAATTGTTACATTATAGGGAGGGATACTTTGAAAATCAAGCCCCACAAATTTAGTGTCGATACTTTGAGGCTCCATATAACATGACATTCAGAATCTAAGAAAATCCATATTATTAATTATTGGATTTTCAAAATAGAATATATTCAAAATACATATTATTAATATATATATATATATATATATATATATATATATTAAATATTAACAACTCATCTTAATACTAACAATTCATTAAATATATATATACACACACATATCCTATCATTATTGTGTAGAAGATATTATGTGATATAATAAAAAAGAAAACATCAAATAAAAGGAAACAATTCATTAAATATAAATCACTAGATTATATTTAATGAATTGTTAGTATCTCTTGTGCAATAAAGAATCAATTTTTTTTCAACTTTCTCTTCATTAAATCTGGAAGTTAATTTTTATATCAGTGCATAGATCTCAAAAAGTTATGTGGAATCAAAAAAGAATCACTTGATTTGGACTCTCAAGCCAAAAGTTATGGTCTTCCAAAGTTTTAACCTTTTTTTTTTTTTTAATGATTTATTCGACTAAGCTAAGCTACTGATCTTAGTCGACTAAATCGGAGGAAGTTTAAAAAAATCGAGCTCGCATTTTAGTCGACTAAATCATGGTTTAGTCGACTAAACGAGGGTTGATTGAGAAATAATTTGGAAACGGGGCATTTTAGTAAATAGTTATTTAATTAGGGGCATTTTGGAAAAAAAGCCCATATAACTATATAAAACATATATATATATATATATATATATATAACTTATGTTAAAAAAACTTACGTTAAAAACTTGCAATTGTAACTATGGAAATACGTTAAAAATCATATATAACTATTTAGTCTATACTTTCCAGTGTCTTGAGTTTAAGATGCACAATAGAAATAGAGTTTTCAACTTTTCATCCTTTTTTTTGTTAAAGTAAAAAGGTAAAAACTGTCAAAATATTAGTTTTTATGTGTTTAAATGGAGTTTCTACCGATTTCTGTTCAGGATAGCTTTTATTTATATTTCAGCATGTATAAACCTAGTAAAGACGTAAGTTTAGTTTTTGACAACACTGCCGCTGATAACATTACCGCTTTGCCTTTAGGTGTGACGTTTGACAGATATAGTCTAAGCCTAAAAGTAGGCCCTCTGGGCTGACCATGTGCAGCCTAACGGATCCAAGGCAGCATTTATGTCCATGGACCCGCTCAAAGAGTAAATATCTAAAAGGCTTACTTGAATTAGCGTAGTAATTTTTTAATTGTCATTTGTTGTGGAGTCTATATGGTAAGAGTTTCTATCAAATATATACATACCACTCGAATCTTATTTATAAGTTCTATTTTGATCAAATCACACATATCAAGGAGGGGTGGGTAGCTCAATGATTATAGGGTAAAATTTCAACTTTACCCTCATTTATGATTGGGTACCTTTTAACTTTTTCTTCTCTCTCTATTTTCATTGGTACAATAATATGGGTAAAATTGTCACAATCTCATTTATTTGGTCAAAAGGGACTTATAAATAGGACCAAATTTTTTTGAAAAAAAAGACTTATAAATAGGGAGAGAGTGGTATATATATATATATATATATATATGGTAAGAGTTTTGTTTTAACTTACCGGAATATCCATTATATGTTTTTTGTTGGGACACTTGATTGTAGAGTCGGGAAATCGGATGCCTGTCGTCGGCCGGCCGTTTAAGCCTGGCCCTATAGGACTCGGCTTAAAAATCGTAATTTTGAATTTGGCCCCATAGGGCCAGCCCCGCAGGGCCTCAAGCCCGTAGGGTCGGCCCGCGGGGCTTCGGGCCTACCCGTTTCACCGTTTTTTTTTTTTTTTTTTTTTTTTTTTACTTAGCCTTTATCTATATATGAACAATTAAATGGAACTTGGAAGATATTTGTTAGAAACTACATAAAGCACACATGTTGTACTTAAACTAAACAATATGACTTGGAATGACATGATAATAAATACTTGGATTCCATGGTTAATTTATTAATAAAAGCTATAGGGAAACTAAAAATTCACAAAGATTAATTTGCAAGTCCCTACTTCATCTGTGGACAATGATTTGTTTTTTGTTACGAATTAATGAATGTATTTATTTATTGGATAATTTGTATTGCTTAGATATTAATGTTGATAATATTTATTTCATAGATTAGAACTTTGATGGTTGGAATTTACTAATTATATTTCTCGAAAAAACCTAAGAAGAAAAATAGTTAAAATTTAGAATAGTAATTTTCAGCTCGTAGGCCGTACTGCACAGACTATCGGCCGGCTTTAAAAAAGACGTTTTCCTTATCCTGCACTCGTAGGGGCCGCCTGTCGGGCCGGCCCCGTAGGGCCTAGCCCTGTCGGGCCGGGCCGGCCCTGATTCCCAGCTCTACTTGATTGGCTGATAAGTTATTGGTGGTGAGCAAAAATTTGCAAACTGAACAAACCAAAGTATTAACGGTTTTTTGAGCTTTTTTTTTTTTTTTTTTTTTTTTCCTTGAAAAGATATTTATATTAATACTAAAAACAGGTACAATATCTAGATACAAGTAAAGTCAGATCCAATACAACAAAATACATTCAATACGATTATTTAAGCTTTGACTTTCTCATCCAGCTGATTTATTTCTCTTTTGGTCCACATAGTGGCATTATAGGGTAGTCACTAGTTAATATGCAAAGTTCATTTGTTTATAAAAGAACAAATGAAAATCTTAGGTTAAGTTTAATGTATTCATTATATATATCAAATACTTTAATAGTGATGTGTCATATTTTTGAAATATTATCATTTAACAATAAATCCACATGAAATAAACAGGAGACATGCATGTGTGATTTAAAAACTTTATATTATGAATATAAATAATTTAACCTAAATATCGTCCTTTTTAAAATGGGAGGGATTTGGTAATTAGAGGTGCTAGTGATTAGCTGCCTTTATTTATAGAAATAAGTGGGTTTGTTTTTTAAAGCAATTTTTATTATTTTGTTTAATAAACTCTTTATTTTCTCAAAAGCTTCCCATCAGAAGCAAAAGTCTGTGTCAAGTTGCCAAATTGAATGAGACATTTTTCCCACTGGCCCCTTCTTTTTCTCTATGTTTGAATCCCAACCTGATTGTGTCCTTATTCATTTACTTGAGATTCCGCTACACATATCTATCTATCTAAACACTTAACTATTTGCAACATGCCAACTTGGCTGTTATTTTACTTTACATTTATCTTATTAATACTCTTATATATATGGTTCTTTTTTTCTTTTTTTTTTTGCCATGAATATCGATATCATGTCATTATTAATATCGTATTCATTAATTGACCTTCACACACAGACACACCCTATATGATTCATTATAAGGTTTTCAATATCATCGTCAGAGCAGTGTATTAAATGTACAGTACAGTTCAATCTCGTCAACAATTTCAGATGAACATTTATTAACTAAAAGATTAACCGAATTAAATTCGTGAGTGCCATGTTAGAGAACATGGAAATGTTACGATACCGTGGTGCTAAACATACACATCGATAATTTCGAGATATCTTTACGTGTATCGATGTTAAATTTGTCGGTGGGTGTGCCTCTGTGTGTGCGCGAACAGGCCATTTTTCATGCCTCCGGGTAAAAATCTAAAGCTAAGTTCAGCTAATATAAATAAGGATATAACATTATAATTAATTTGCTTAATTTGATCACAATGTATATATTTATTATAAAGGTCGCACGAATCACGGTGGTACAAGGAAAGGGAAGGTGTTTAAAACAGAGAATTGGTCAAAATATTCTGCAAATAATGCAAATAATATAATCCACCTCGGTCCTTCAAAGACACAGTTAAAGTTAAAAGCTTAATGCTTCTACTGTTAACAAGACTCGTACGTTAGCTAGTGGTGCATTGAAAGAATAAATATACTTTGCAAGTTGGGGAAACTGCACTCCCATTATTTAATCCACGAGCAGTTGGAACGTACGAGCAATCTCTCTTATCTCATTTGTCTTTAACATTAATTAATCTTTCTATTCAATTGGGCGCGTTTGAATTTTTTTCCACAAATTAAAGGAATAGGCCGGATTTGGAGGGCATATATATAGTAGTGTATATTGAGGCACTATCAAACGTTGGGTTTAATTTGACAAAGGATAAAAGAAGATCAAGTTGGTGGTAATAGATAAAGTAAAAGGGATAAAAGACAAGAAAGAAAGTCGAAATTAGAATCATTCGAAAGGTTGTTGGGAGTAAATTAAAGGTTAAAAACCAACCACCCCGTTTTTTCCGCTATCTGGATTTAAATGTAACCCAATCCTTTTTTGGGTCAAAGAATGTAACCCAATCATAATATCGCATGCAATGTATGATTGAAGTTGATATGACGGACATGCATCAATGGAATTCTGATATTATTCTTGGAGATCAACTTTCTAGATGTATACAGTGGTAGTACGTAGCTAGTAGTCCACACACACACACATATATCGAGCGATAACTACTATATATCTATGGTCTCCCACTCTCCCTGTTCTTTTCAACTCGTCATTTTATTGGAGTATACATGGCGACTTTTTCCAGCTGCTAAGGATTGGTATTGGTTATTTGTTTTGAATAAAGCTGGTTCCTCAGGCCTGATCAATGTAAGGGTGTGATTGGTTTGAAGGAAGGGGAGGATATATTTTTACCAAATTGCTCATGAAATTTGGTAAATATTTTTAGTCATCAGTGGGGTCGAAGAGAGGATAAAGATAGGAATCACAGTGGGGTTTATGGACTATTTAGTAAAAATGAGGGAAACAATTTCTCTGTCCTCCCACCCCTAAAATCAAAACACTGTAAAAGTCAAAAATATCTAAGAGATAGTGTTTATTAACAGTATATACGCTCCAAACAGTGTGCATGTCCTTTCTCCAAGGGCGAGTGTCGGTATGTTCTAAAAGATCTCGTTAACGAAGACATTGACGATGGAAATTAAGCAGACTATATTTTTTCCATATAAAAATGCCTCAGTATTATGAATTAATGACTATATGGGGTCAGAATAATAATTAATGCGTGCGAGGAATTTAATTTGCAGTTGCATGGATTGAATAATAATTATCAATATTAATTAGCTATATATATAGGAGGGCGGTCTATGGTGGTACGTTGCATTGTTATAAAATTCATGAGTTAACTCTTTAAGTTTATCGTTTTTAATTTAGCAAATCGAGTCGAGTCGCTAGTAATTTTGGTTAAAAGTCACGAGTTTATACACCGAGTTTACGGGTTTTACGTTCCGAACTTACAAAACAAAACCGTATTAATTCACCCTTAAACTGTTGTTAACTTTTTTTATTCGATCATGCTCAACGTCTTTATATATGAGCTTTCCTAAAAACTTCTTTGTTAAATATGGTCAATTTTGAATATTTATGGATTTAATTTCAATTATTTGGATTTAAAATGTATTTAAATCAAATTGTTGTCATTTTTTATATTTTAATTATTTGTCATATATTATTAATATATATTTAATAGTGAAAGTAAACTCTTACATTGTCCAAAAAGAAAGAAAGTAAATTCTTACGAATTTACGATACGAGTTTACGTCATTATCATGAATTTACCTAAACTCATGAATTTAATAAGCTTGCGTTTTAAAGGGGGTTGCTCACAGTTAAGAATATACATGTATGACTTTAGTTTAATTAAGACGCTATTTGACTACGAGGGATTTGAAGGGAAAGAGAAAAATTTTAATGACTTTGGATTTAAGAGAATTGAAGAACTAGGATTGAGAGTTTTTTATTAATTTTTTATTTTATTTTACATCTTATTTTTATTGAAATTTTATAACCCCAATTCTTCAAATTTTTTAAAATCCAACTCAAATTTTTTCCCCTCCATTTCCTTCCTGCCAAACAGCCCATAAGTGTTAGCTAGGTATCATCTCCGCGACATGCAAAGATCCATAGGTAATGAAAGACGACGACGCATGGGGATCTATATTTGGAAATAATAAGTTGTGGGTACTTCCAAGTTGAAATCGTTTTTGTGGTAATTATACTTTGGCGCTCCAATATCTGAAGTGGCTTCCAAATGAGATCTTCATGCATGGCATGAAGACACGCGATATGGTTTATTAGTTATTAATTTAGTATCGCATACTCACGATCCTTTACAACTGCTAAATACTCCGTATATATTTCATTATTGTATGGCATTTGATCAGTGGCACTTCTGAAAGACGTGCTCAAATTAAAGCTCGTGATTTGGTCTTTTTTCAAGGCGTGACAATAATTCTGACACACGCAAACCGCATATGCGTATATAAAAACCATTTTAACGATCAACTTTGGAGGTAATTAAGGAGTGAAATCTATACCAGTTCACAAGCCGGCCGCCGATAATTATATGCCAATATGTAATTGTGTGCGTATGTATTATGGTTTTGGAGGAAAATTCAAACGAATTCAATATGCCAAAGGTCTGTAGATATATAGCTGAGTTTATATATTGATTTTATTGACTGACCTTTCAGATCTGAGATTTAACAAATGTGAAGGGAATTATTCAACGTTAATCAAATGAATATATGGAATACTTCATTATCCCCGTGTTGCATGTCCCCCTATTATCCATTCCGGTCAATATCTTTGAAAAGTTGGATACATGCATGTGTGTGTGTGTATAAAAATGCATTTAAGTGTGAGAGATTTTATGCAACCAAAATATATGTAGAGCTTGAGGCAGTGGATCACATGAATCGGTCTGTTATTTTGAAATAGATAATGTTTTAACTCTACTGTTCATTCATATCTGAAAATTAAATTTAAAACATGAGAAAACTGAAGAAGGGAGCGAGGGCACTTGGAAGCGGAGGGAATTAACTAAGAAAAATGAAAAACGCAAGAAAAAACAAATAAGACTAAAGCCAAGGGGGACAAATGAGAGGGGTTGTTGGAAAATGAAGGATAAATAGATAGGAAGTGGGCAAGTAGGAATAATAAAAACGCATGTTGCCATAATAATGACATAAAGAAAAGAAATAAAAGATTGAATAAAAATAATTAAAATGGTGAAGTAGAGCAGGTCCAAGAACGTGAGTTGCAAGTTGAGCATCCACTTGCAAATTAAGGGTCGCGTAAGCAAGCAAGCTAGCTAGCTTCTTCCCCCTTCAGCCCTCCCTCAAATATCATATGTCACAAACAAGTCCCTTCAACCACCGGCGGCGTAAAAAAATGCAACCACCACAGAGCAAACAGGAAGAACAAGACTCAAACCCCAAACTATAACTAATAAATATCCAACTTGCACTACAAAAATATTTACCCCAAACCCTTCTTTGCTTATCTATTATAATATATACGCCCCACACCCCTTTGCTTTCACCCCACTCCCCTGTCAATCTGATCCCCCTTTGCCCTCTCAATCAAACTTCACTGCCCTGCAAATGCCATCTCCCACACAAATTCAGCGCTTCAATCCGGCCACCGACGCTATCGCCGTCTCCACCGTCTACAACTGCCCCAAGCAGCGCCGTCTCTTGCTTCCTCCCTCCTCCCCTCAACTCGGCCTTACTCTTCCAGAAACCGCCGCCTGCCACCATGCCCACATGGTGGGGCCCGACCAGTGCTGCTCCGTCCTCGTCCAGTCCATTAACGCCCCCGTGGAAACCGTATGGTCGGTGGTCCGGCGCTTCGACAACCCTCAGGCCTACAAACACTTCGTCAAGAGCTGCCGGGTCGTTATAGGCGACGGCATTCGCGTGGGGACGCTCCGTGAGGTCCACGTCGTGTCCGGACTCCCCGCTGTGTCCAGCACCGAGCGGTTAGAGATCCTCGACGACGAACAACATGTCCTCAGCTTCAGCGTCGTCGGCGGAGATCATCGCCTCCGGAACTACCGTTCAGTCACCACCCTCCACGCCGTCGAAACCGGAACACTCGTCATCGAATCGTACGTGGTGGACGTTCCGCAGGGTAACACCAAGGAAGAGACCTGCGACTTCGCCGACACAATAGTACGATGCAATTTGCAGTCTCTGGCTCAGATTGCAGAGAAGCTATGGCCGCCTAGGACCACAGAGGGAAAACGCCACTGATCTCCTCGTGAATATACACCCAATATAATGTATAAGTGACACCATTCCTTCTCCGTTTCTTTAATTTTCTCCTTCTTTAACATCTCACTTTTCGTTTTGGTCGTGTGTGCCTCGGGTAATTTTTTTCCCAATATGGATTCGGGTCTTGTAGGTCTCATTCCACATCTATGACCTGATGCCCGTATTTGGGAATTCATGTGTAGATCGATCGGTTTTTTTGCAAGTGTCTCGATCAAACGAAAAGGGTTGAATTTGAAAATGTATATCTATGTATAATAATTATATTGAATGATATGATATGTTCATAGATATATGGACGGTTGTATTCTTTCTTTCTTTTTTTTGTTCAAACCATTCATCTGATCGAGGCTTGCTAGTCATTCTTGTATTAGCATTGAACCTGGGATGCCCTTGTAGCCCTACTTTAAATTAAAGTACTTTTTAGAATAATGAAGTTGCTCAAAAGGATTTTGTTGTCAGTTGGTTTTAGCGTTTCGTTCAGTTGTATTACATGTTACTCGTCTCTCTCTCTCTCTCTCTCTCTCTCTCTCTATATATATATATATATATATGTCCGTAGTACGTACGTTTAATATACAACAAGAAATGAATTTGTTTGATTTGTTCTGGAGAAGAAGCTAGCGGAAATGTCAATCATCAGGACAAAGCAATTGAAAAGAATAGTTTATAATATGCATATATATTAAGGTGAAGAATGCAATTTTAATTTCGGTGCGTATTTGGTGAGGGATCATGTCGTATTCATTTTTAAAGATGCTATTTGAAAACAAAATGAAACGTCCCACAAAAATGCATATATATACAGCGAAGCTGGGGGAAGCGCTCTAAAGTTTAAACAGCATGGCAGTCAACGAGAAATCTGAAAGTCAACGAAGTAAGCGAGAATGTTAGAGAGTTGAATATGGATCCACTGTGTAATCGGTAATGCATTGTTTATTTCTAGCACTTGGTCATTATAATAATATTCTAGGATTGACTCGTTACGTTTAATATCACTAAGATTTTGGATTTTGCGAATTCAAAAAACTAAATAAATTGATGAGGCAGATATTTATTCAAGAGGTAAAAGTAAAATGATCGAGAGGAACCTCAAATGCACTGTGTTTTAAGTTATACATACACATCAGCAGAACAAGGAAAAGAATGATCTGGATATTGGGATCTTTGTCAATTTGTTTGAGATGCAGTGTAAATGATGGTTTTAGTTTAGATTATAGTATTGTATAAAAGGGAGTTAGGTGAGAGAGAGTAAAACATGTACACATGTTGCCATTTACACACACACAAACACATATCTATATCAATATATATATAGAACCCATCGAGTATTAATTAGCTTGTTGGAATAATATAGCATTGTTGTGGCAAGGATTAGATTGTATATTTTTATCATTTTATTACGTTGGAATCGTTGCATGACGATGGCGATGCGTTTTGCAACTTTTTATTTTTTATTTGCCGACGATGCATTTTGCAATCTACAACTTGCTTCGAAACTACCAATAATAAATTTTCCGATCCAATAAATATTATACTAATTATATATATATAGACACACATATGCATACATACAGATGCGTATAAGTTAAGGAATATCTGATTTATATAAGAATAGATAAAATAAGCGAAGGTGAAAGATATTCCTCAGAAAATCCATGCACGGAGGCTGGGATTGTGTAAAGAAATAATAATATTAAAAATAATAAAGCGGAGGAGATTGATCATATATATTAATAAATACATTAGACACCAAATATTTGAAAGGTGGCGGAATCAACCTCTGAAAAGCAACTTGCGCAGGCTTAACTTGTTATGTAAACAAAGTCAAGTTGTTCATCTTTGGCCCCCTTGTTATTATTCTTTTACCTTTTTTTATTTTCGGGGGATGCTTTTTATTATTGGCATAATTAAATAATTAAGAAAAATGTATGAGCTGTCAGGTGGAAGAGATAGAGGGGAGAATAGCAACTTGGCTTGCAAGTGGCCAAGGAAACGTACGTATGTGCTTGTTCTCCCTCTTGCCCTTTGTTTGTTCAGCTTTTATTTCTGTATTAGAAATTTATAATATATATATATATATAGAAAATCAACCAAATCTCCCCATTCACAGCTCCCCTTTTCCTTTGTCGCCCTCATATTTAATTTTACAATTATATGAATTGAAATGGCCCTGTTTTGTGGCCTCCTTCCAACCGCGCCAGCAAGTTGGTCCTTTATTTCTTTTCTTTTTACTTTTCATTTTAAAACACACTTGCTTTCAGAAAATGAGATCTTTAATCTTTATTGTCAGCCACCTACACCATGGTAAGCACCAGAGAAAATTATGAAAGTTGCTTTTGAGTTGTATGGCTAGCGAATTTGTATGCTTTAAGATATTTTTAGTGATTTTAAATATTAGTTTGAAACAGAAGAACGGAATGCTAAAACATGTTGCTGGGTGAGTCATCCAATGAGTGCGGCTACTTCTTTTGTATGATAATATTGCATATTTTTCTCCGCTTACAAGCATCAATCACTAGGAAGAATAAGGGTGCATGAGGTCCCGAAAGTTTGAGGTAGGCTTGAATATATATTAAGAGTGAGCTGTTCAGATTCTTAAATAAACCTGAGATCGAAAGAAGTGAATATATCTCAGTGAGTCCTGCGGGATGCATTCCTCGTCAAACGCTTTAAAGATGGTAGGGGTTCAGTTTTATTTTAGAAGCTAAGTAAGCATTATGTTATATATGAACGTTGTCTCACAGAGACACAGACACAGAGACGGAGCTGATATGTATATAAAGAGGCGCATGTTGCATTCTCAGATGTTTGGGGAATGGATCAAGAACCCAACCGACGAAATATGGATACAAAAAAGAGAGAATGGATATACAAGGACGTATAATACGTATTTGATTTGAGGATTAATGGATGAAATAGAGGCATGGTTTTAATTAGTATATGAGATAAAAAAAAGGGCTGCTGCTTTGTGAAACAGTATATTGAATAGAGGAGCTCTGATGCAGTGAGGTAAGCGCTGACGTGGGAAATCGATGATTTCAGAAAGGACTCACCCAATCGTCGGGGAATTCAGGGACTCCTTTATATAATAATTATTGTTGTATATACTGTATACATGGATGGAGTACGTACTTGTGCATGTGAGGATAGAAAAATTTAAAGGTAATATCACTGACAGAGACTAATTCAATTGTATACATATGTACACACACACACAGGCTCACTTAATTGAAATATTAATTGAATGTTTAGTTTAGCAAGAGCCTGGTTTATGTCATCATTTTGTTGGGATGATATCTCATTATACATCACTACGTACGCCATCAACATCAACTATATGGTTATGGTGTCCCTTACTTTTTCTGGGCCTGTTTGGGTTGGTTTCCTTCTGTTGGACCTTCACCAGGCATTGCGGCGCAACATAGCCATCTATTTTTTTCTTTGAACCAAAAACACGTCTATTGCCTATATACAACTTCTGGCCTAATTCCGCACACACACAAGCACTACATACAACTAGAGCTGGCCCGTCTTGAACCCAAATTTAAAAATGGGTCACACAATGTATAGATTTGATGTGTGTGTGTGTGTGTATTTATTGCGGCGCAAGATAGCTATCTATTTTTTATTTGAACCAAAAACATGTCTATTGCCTATATACAACTTCTGGCCTAATTCCACACACACACGAGCACTACATACAGCTAGAGCTGGCCCGTCTTGAACCCAAATTTAAAAATGGGTCACACAATGTATAGATTTGATGTGTGTGTGTGTGTGTTTATTGAAAATAAGGTTTTCTAAGAAAATAAATCATATATATAATGTTATGTTCCTTTTAATTTCGTAATTAGCTCCACGAGGTTCATTATATATGATCACATTTAGATATCCTCAACTGCTCAGATGAGGAGAGACCAATAGTCAAACCCAACTTTTTTTTTTTTTTTATATGAAAATTTTAAAAGAGGAGTTGGGCCACCTGCAGCTTTAAGTTTAAAGGCGCTTGGAGCCTACTCTACTAAAAATTTAGGACTAAGAGTATATATGCCTCCATCTTAACCTAAGTTACCTGGGTTACGTTGCTTCGTCAAACCCAAGTTTATGGCTGAGAAGCACGAGAACGGTAGGCAGCCTTGGGCTTCAACCGGGCTTAAAATCAATAACTCTAGACTCATAGTCGATTGGGACCTTTAGATTCGGACGAAGCCCAATCTCAAAATCTGCTGCTGAAGAGCAATATGCTCTCGAAACCTGTTTACGTTTAATGATGTATAAAATTTTAAAATTTAGTAATGTTGGCCTATACAATTAAAAAGCTAGTGTTGAACATTAAAAATTAAAAATTACACGTTAAGGGGTAACACGTTAAGATGCGGTGGGTAAGTGTAGTTGGTATGGGGAAAAGAGGATATTCAGGAATGCATTGCAGAAATAGAGGGGAGGGAAGGAAAAAATCAAGGATAAAAAAGCTTGGCAAAAAGGAGCTCATTCCAAGTATCTTGAAGGCCAGGCAAACACCAGTGGACGCAATCTGCGTAGCTGGCGGGGTTGGCCAGTTGCTGCGGCGTCAGGGGGCTCCACTGCTTCTTGTAGATGGAAGTGTGGGCGTCTTTCCTGTAACTGGACATCTGCGTTATGTTCAGCAAAGTTATTGGCACCTTCGTCTTCCTCAGCACCTCCCTTATCACTCCCATTACGCTCTTCCTACAGTCCGATCCCCAGTACGTGTCGTTCTCTATCATTCTCGTCTCCTTGTAGCAGTTCCCTCCTTCTTCCCCTCCCCAGTCTATGCTCCTGCACGTATGTACACATGTCTCAGTTCACTATTACAGACACTTCAATTCTCTGCAAACAAGTCAGCTGGCGGGAGAGAGTGTAAATGTAAATACAGACGCTACTCACTTTCCGTGAGACGGAGACATGGTGGTGAAGAACACTCTGGTCTTCTTTGGGTCCATGTTCAGCCTCACCCATCTCAGCATACTCTTCATCGCCATACGATACGCATCCTCTGTTGACACCTCTACTATCTCCTTTGCTTCATCCTCAAATGATCCTACCCTGCCCATTCTTCACACCATCAGTTTTATCCTAGCTCTCAACCTGAGATTATTGATTACGTGTTAAAAAAAAACAGAGAACGTACAAGATCTTCATCTTCAAGCCCGTCATCCACCAAAGATAGGTGTTGAACACCAAAATGTCTACGCCTTTCCAATTGCGACCGTGCTTGTTGATCGAGCCCTTCCTCACGACCCGGTCGGATATTCTATGGACGACGGCGTTATCCGCGTTGGATTCCAGCAGGAATGGCGCCCAGTAGAACTCTATGGTGGCGTTGTATTCCTTACCAAATGCCAATCACAGAAAAAGGAATTCTTAGATAAAGAAGAAGAACAGGGATTAATTGATGTGGCTGCTGCTAGAGGTTGATGGAATATTATGAAATGATACCTTGGCAGTGAAGACGGTAAGTGAATCAAAAGTTTCCATGGACTTGCCATCTTCGGGGATGAGTTGATGGAGAAGGCAGACCAGAGAGACATATTGACCCCTGTTCAGAGAATCTCCGACGAACATCATCCTCTTTCCACGAAGCGTTTCCAGCATCAAACTCGCATTGAATCTGCGCCATTCGTTTCAAATCATGACATCACTGCCCAAAACAGAGACTAGAAAGGAAGGTTGTTATTAAAACACATACTTGGGAAGATCGCAGTCATTAGGCTGCCACCTCCAAAACTGGTAATCCTTATCGGGGCGTCCATGTGCCTGACAAGTCAATTGAGGCTGTATGTACGGACACTCCGATTCCTCATAGAGAGGCCTATTCTCTTCGTCCCACACCCACCTCCCACTGAACATGTCGCACCCTTCCTCTGTTTTCCCTATCGCAAACGGAAGCTTATGCCTTTTCACTCTCTCTTCACTCCCACAATAAAAACAAACACAGCCCATTTCAGATTGACAAGTAAAATGTTTGGGAAGCATTGAAATGAAAGTGAACTAACCGGGTGAGGAGAAGAAGGCGTGAGGATTGGAGTAGAGTTGAAGCTGTTGGCCGAAGATGCAGATGAAGTCCTCGCCATAGAGTATAGCGACAAAGAAAATGAAGACTAAGAGAGTGAAGAGGTAGGGAGAGAGGCGAGCCTTGTTCCTTAGAAGAGACGACGGAGATGGAGATTCAGAGAACGGTGTCTTCATCTCATTTGCATCAAGTCGCTTTTGGATCCTCTCACCTCTTCCTCCTCTGTCACTTAATATACCACGTTCGTTCTCATTTCTACCTCCATTTTTTTCCCCTTTTAATACATTAACAGTTTTGTAGTTGAAAGGCGTAAGTGACAGGCAGTAATTGCAAATGAATAATTGAGCCTACATTGCACCAAAGTTAAGCAACCATCAAAACACGTTGGGTTAAAAAACACATAGGTTTTTATACTCTTTATTAAGCAATTCTTCCTGCACTGCAACAGCATTCATTTGCTTAGTTCTCAATTATAAGTTGATCAGTCATATATCAATTAATATTCAATATATAATATAATATTTCATTGCTTATAAATTATAATAACGTACATGGTATAAAGCCCCACTAGATCTTTTTGGATTTCGAGTTCAAATTTTAAAGAAGATATTTATGTTGAGAGGAGTAGCCACAAACTCGAATCGAATACCGAATGATAATATCAAAAAAATTATAATAACATAACTTACTTTTTTGACTCTATCCAACATATACAAGACTTGCTATTTTTTATTTGATTAAGGATTCCACTTTCGAAACTTAAGGTTCAAAAGGTTTTTGATTCTCCCAATAAGTGTACATTCTAATATTGAACTTATATTATCCTGAGGTCACTTGTCATTTTAACCAATAACTTGTTCGTACAAAAGACCCATTTCTAATTAAGAATAAATATATTTGCATAAGAAAAAGCTTACATGCAAAATATTGTTATATACTAATTAATAATTTATTTTATTTATTTCTCGTGCACAAGTTAACAAGAAAAAATCTCTGGGTTTCCTCGTGTCAAGCAATTTCTTTCTGCTTTCTTGAGATAGAATGTGTTGAAAGTTATGAACAAAGGAAATATCAATAAATTAAAGTAGTGCGTGGTGGGTTGCGAACGATCAAGATGATGTGATGTTGTTGTAAGGAGGAAGAGGACAGCCTTGGCTTGGCTTGGCTTCGCTTCAAAGCTAAGATTGCGAAACATAATCACTTCGCCCTTCAGTCATATAAAATCATTGTACCAACTAAACCAATAAAAAAGGTATAAACCAGAAGGACCATCACTCTTGCCCTGGTGATTTGAATTTGAAGGGATAAGTACATTAGTTCTTCCTTCGCTTTCATTTGGAAATTCAATTAGCTGCTTCCTTACTTCAATAGTCATCCACACGTCTAAATGTAAGAGTTGTATTTGTTTTCATATGATCTAAGTAAATTTTATCCTTCAAATTTATAATTAGCTTTCTTAATTTCTTCTACGTATTACAAGAATTTTTAAATATAAATAATTAAAAAGAATATTTTAGATAAATCAACACACGTAAATAACTTGGCTTTTCTGGTATCTACAAAATCAATTATCTACTGTACCAAAAAAATTGATTATCTAACTTCGAAATTTAAAATTTAATGAATTATCTATGTTAATGGTGTGCGCATCAGCAGTAGTTGTGCTGGGCATTCAAAAAACATGCTAAAGCGATGTATCAACTATAAACTTCCAAATTGGACTAATCTCCACCTAATTAATAATTTTGAGCATCACAATAGTAACTATAAACTTCTAAATTACACTAATCTACACCTAATCAACAATTTTGAGCATCACAACATTTCTATATTTGCTGTAAATCTACCATGATTGTTCTGTTTGGATTAGGGACCGCTCCCCCACATGACTACAGATTACTTGTGGGGTTCATGCTGTTAGATGAACAACCTAATTGGTAATTAACTTGTAACATCAAAATATTCAGGCGTAACTTTTGCATATCACAGATTTTAAAAATGGATTATACTACTTGTAACTCAAGAATGAATGGTCTAACTTATCATAAATTTTATTATTTATATAGTGACAATAATAATATATATTGATATGCTGATTATTTCATGAGGAAGGGTGAGTACTGAGCAGTCCATAATTTCAAAGCAGCATGGCTTTTTCAGGAGACGTCGATCTGATGAGGATGAGGAAAGTTCAAACTGACTGACTTGGACCAACGAAAGCCGTTGATTATGTTCATGGTCCCCATCGATAATATCAATCCAACAGCTCTTATCGGATCCGAACTTTATACTTTTATTTTTCTTTGAAGACAAGCACAATCCTTCAAACCCAATCTGTTTATGAATTGACCAAGTTAACTTAGATGCTATTGGGAAAGTAAGGCAGGCCAAATCCATTCAATTATTCCGACGATAGTCGACTGCAAGGTATGTCACTCAAGATTGTCATCGTAACTCTGCTATTATACCAATTTTCCGTGAAGTTACACCCAAGAATTTATCAATTTCTTCTTGCAATTCCTCTAAAAAAAGGGTTAAGTCTGACCTGCCGGACACCTGAAAAGTGACCTATTTGCACTTTTTTGCAGAATCATCGTATATACGCGATGATCCGAAATGAATTCAGAACAAAAAAATATCACGCTCAGAAGTTCACAGGTGAATATGAGCTCCGGTAACCTTGAGAAGGTCCCTTGAACTTCCTCACCAAAGAAGCACAGAAACCCTGCAAAAACAAGGTACAAAAGCATAATTGTAGAAAAGACGTCAACTCCGACTAGTCAGTGTGAGAGCAAAACTCCATTCCGTATTCCTTCCAATGTCAGATTTAAAAAGCTGATCATGAAAGTATTAACGTGGAAGAATACCTGGATTCTTCGGGGCAAGGACGACCAGAAGTCCAAATTGGGGATAGCCTGTAATGCGGGAAATGAAAGTACAGTTCAGTCCAAATTACTGTAAAACCCTATAACAGGTTGCTTGCACTCATCTCACGAAGTTCTTTGTGAAGGGAAGTGGACTCTCGAGTATAAATCATCATAAACAGTTATTTTGGGGAATTTTTTTTTGTTTTCTGACCGATAGTATAATCCAAAAAGTAAAGGGCCCGCGACGGTTTTTTCTTTCTTCTTCTTCTTTTTTTTTTTTTTTTTTTTTTTTTTTGAGGAGGCATAACAGCCTAGAAAGCTAGTGGCAGCGATGGTTTCTATTTTCAGCTATTACAAAAACTAAGTCATGATAATTAACTTTACTGACACAGATGATAGCTGACAACAATATGAAATCAGTGAACCACAAGACAGAACTGATGCATCCTGAGAAGAAGATTCACCCTCAAGTAAACAGTACCATTATTAATGCGATGATTTAAATGGACTCTATCAGAAATCCATGGCTAACAGACGGACAATTGTGGGGGAACAAGATATGTAAGATTTAAATGGACCCTTCCCAAGATCTTTTGCCCCTCGTGCATACGAACTAGACCAGAGACAGCCAATTTCATAAGAGCTAAGTACGCCAACAAAAGTCAAAACTTCTATGACGAAGTAGTAGGCGAGTTCACCACAACTAAGATACAATTACAACTAGGCATACGAGCAATAAGAAGGACAAGTTAGAAACATACATCTATACCACGAATCCCAAGGAAGAAATGCCGATAAACTATGCCAGCTAGTAGATATGCTCCAAAAAGGCACAAGACACTGGAATGAGATGAGCCAAACAATCAAAATGAAACTAAAATAGGCCAAACTTGAAGCTACTAAAAGTACTGGGTGAGGGTAGAATCCTTACATGATTATTGAGGTGACAAACCACCCCCACCCTTTCCCATGACCATTTAAAATAACGGCACATCCAGATGGATGTCTCAGCTCTGTAGCCTGCTTAAGAAACAAGGTTACTGACGTGTAATACAGCTAAATCACATTAAAACATTGAATTTAACAAAGTCATACAAGGAGATTATTTGAGAAAGAAACAAACAGATGATACGAAATCTCAACACCTTCATATGTCCACTTTTTAGCTTTTGCACAGACGTCATTTTTATTTCTCAAGCCACACTTAGTGCATTTTAATGGAGGGAATAAAAGATTAATTTAGAGTACCTCCAAGAAAAAAGAGATAAGAAAAAAAAAATCACAATAAGATTTTTTTTGGGCCAAAACAAATAAGATTCATACCTACTAATTCATAATTGACGACCATGTCGATTTGATAAAACTTATGAAGCTATTACAACCAGCTAGAAAGCTAGATAAATGGAATCATGCAACAATATCAATCATGTTATTCTTTATTATAAAAAGAGTAGATAAATATTGTTCAGATTTTCAACAATTGTCCTTGCTTTTCCATTTCTAATCTTAGGACTTAAAAGTTTCTGAAATAGAAAATAAATTTCATTCCAGACATGGTTACAAAAAACTTAAGATAGGATGTTAAAAGTCCTACGCCTTACAAAATTGAATAACAAGCCAGGGACCCAAAAATAGAAAATTCCCAAATAACAGAGTACTCACGTAGTTACAGGTCCCTAATCTCTCCAGAGAATGTGGTCCCTGTGAGCAGAAGATTCAAAATAAGACTAATTTTTGTAGCACAAAGTTCAAAAGATTTCAATTTATTCAACAAAAATTGAAATAGTTGGGAAAATTACTTGAACTCCTTTTGAATAGCATAGCACAGACACTGACAGCGAACAATTTAACTTGGGGCCATTGCTTGACATCTTAACAATGACACCTCCGTGTGGATTTTTCTTATCTGCCATGAAAATAGCATTAAAACTGTGAGTACATAATATCTTTTATTTTTTAGGCCATCATAATGCATATTAGCTATGTTCAGGATTAGTAAATCACTTCAAATGATCAGGAATATTATGTAACGTAGAAAGAAGCAGCAACCAAGCAGTAAAAACTTACAGTAAGGCGCCATCTGAAGTAAATAAAAGGAGGAAGAAAAAGAGGAGTATTGAGCTTACCAAATATATCAACATCTATTTTTGGGCCCCGTCCTATGGCAGTGCATACATGATAACCTGCTTTAATCATACTGTTAGAAAAGATGGACTCCCACCTTGCAACAACCGCTTAAAGACACTAGAAACATGTGTAGTTCATGGAGGCAAACATAAGCATTTATGGACACAGCATGACACAAGTTCTACCTCCGATGTTGTTTGCCACAAGTGCAGTACAATCCATTCCACACCGTCTTGGCCCTCCACAATCCTAAGTCATATTATGAAGAATGATTTATTGAAAATATGGAACAAATTAATAGCCATCAGCAGGTTTTCAATCTACCATCATGTAAAACCAAAAACAGTCCATGAAATCTACATAGCAGCCAGGACCTTTCAACAGCGACAAGAATCCTAATATTGTTCTTATTATGAGTAGTCAGTGTTTAGACACTATCATTTCATCTCAACTCAGAGGAATATATCAACATACTATTTGTCAAGGGAAAAAAACTGGACAGACTCATTTGAGTCAGTTAAAGTTGATAGAATCATAATTTACCAGCTTAATCTGATATATCAATGCATTATAATGCCAAAGCATGCTTAAAGCCTATTTACAAGTTAGCTAACTTGTTGGCTTCCTATCTTAAGTATTAAATAGCATGTCTTTACTGTTATTTGTCACTTCATTTGCTAGTCTTGAAGCCTCATATAAACAAAGGGTTCATTACTTATTACTTACTCCAGACATCTTCAAGGAAGCTAAGGAGCATGATATTTTTATTCCACAGGAGGGTGAGGGAGACGTACAAAGTATTACGAGTTATATCAATCTAGCAAAGGATGGAAGGCAGTACAAAATCAAGATAACAATCGGCTGGTCTATCAAGCATCAACACAGATAAAATAGCTTGGACGGCGAAGTGAAGCATTTACCGAGCAATCAGCACATGTAGGAGGGTCATGATTGAAAATCATCCCATCACAGAGCTGCGCCAAACAACGAAGAACCAAAAAAAAAAAAATCCTCAATCATAACTTGGCACAAAGCATTCAAAAGATCATTATTGCCCAGGAAAAGAAAACATAATGCTTCAAATGTACATCTCTTCATAGACAGCACAAGTAAAGTGCTTTGCCTTTGCATATACCACAACTACAATTCAGCCATTGCAGTTGTAGGAGCATGCATAAAAAATAAGCAAGGTGCTATTCACAAAGTCAGTCTGCTAGGGGCCTAAAGGAAGGGAGAAAAAAGGACTTATGTCATATTACTAGTTATGGCTGATGATGATAGCTATGGTAACAATACAATTGCTGACGACTGGTAGTCAAGCAAAATAGAGTGGGATGAGAATGGATATGGAAAGTGAAAAACGTGACTTTATAGTGTGGAAATAGCCTCCAAGTCCTTGAATGAAAAAGAAAAAAAAATAAATAATAATAATAATAACAGAAAAACATGGCAAGTAACGACAACAATAGGATAGTAGACATCAGATACCTCGTTTTTTGGGCAATGAAGAGGAAACGATTTCTTTTTCCTAAAAGTTATTACTAATCGACCTTACTGAAATCAAAGAATTAAGAGTGACCTGATGAAGCCAACCTGAAACCATATGATGGTCTCGTTTGCTGCTACTTTGTAATACCTACGAGCAAAAATGAATGAAATTCCCTATCAGAAACATATCACATGGACTCTCATGGTACGTAACTCTTTACAAAAATATTGCGTACTAAAATTGAGAACAAGAGAGTGACAGCCTTTTCCTCCACCGTCATAAGAGCAGTCTATCAGTTGAAGTCCTACCATTAAGTAATCACCCAAAAAGAGAAGAACAAAAGTCTAGAAATTTCCAACACTCGCCACACAAATAAGTTTCAGTACTCTTAGCTCCTTTGATATTTAAAGCCACTTAAAAGTTTATATTGCTACGTTACTTAAGCAGTAACTGGGATTTTTCTCCATTTATTTTATCCAATTGGAGCGAATATCAACAGAGAATGGTATATAAAAAACACTGGTTCGTCAAAGCAACAAATATAAGCTTAGAATAAATAAACTCTCAAGACCGACAAACAGCAAATGTACGCCAAATCAATAGCAATGAAACGTATGTTGGATAACATAAATCGAGCATTTCGCCAGATCAGGGTAAAATAGAATATAGAGGGCGGAAGGCGCACCCATCTTCACTACGAACGCCGTGGGGGAAGCCCCGCACGGGAGAAGTCAAGGTATAGTTATAAATCCTGCTTCCGTCAACAAAACTGAAGTCGCAGGCTGCAGAGGCGGAGTTCAGAGAGGCAAGTCGGTGTAAAATCGCAACAAGAGGAATAAGCCATTTCAGAAATTTTGGTCCACCTATCATTCTCTTCGTTCAATAACTATATCTCATACTGGTAACTAAAACATATTTGCAGAGCAATCTCAGATGTAGATTAAGGAGACGGTACGATTATCTCATAGTCCTTCCCTATTCATCGTTTCTTTTAATCTGAACCATATAAAAATGAATCTACCCGAAGAGAGTTCTAAAATTTTTATATTTACCGTATAGTATAGTTTTTACAGCATGTCGGTTTTTTGATATTAATGATTCTAGAATTTTAGATCAAATTTTGGATTACTCAGATAAAAAGATACTGAAAGATAAGGAGAAAAATAATACTGAGAAAATTCAGATCCGGTACCCTCAGTTAGCAAAGGGGGAGAAGAGAATGCCATGACACAGATAATGAGGTTTTCCATTACCTTAGACGGAAGAATACTGGCAATAAATATGAATTTGCATTAAAAATGGACATGAGTAAGGCTTATGATAGAGTCGAATGGGACTTTCTGAGGGAAGTGATGCTTAAATTTGGCTTCTCCACAAAATGGGTTAATCTTGTTATGCAATGTGTGGAGTCTGTTCACCTTAACCTTTGCATTGGTGAAAAAATTGCTTCAATAAGCCCCGGTAGAGGCCTCCGCCAAGGGGACCCCCTATCACCATACCTGTTTATTCTGTCCTTGGAAGCCCTCTCTTGCATGATTAGTGGTTCCATGAATCAGGGCCAACTCACTGGAATTAAACTAAATAATAAGCGCCAATCTTATCTCACGGTTTCTTCGCAGATGATGCTTTGTTTTTCATGAATGCGAGATATCGTAATTGCAACATTTTGTCGAGGATCCTTCAAAGGTACTATCAAGCATCCGGCCAACAAGCAAATGCGGAAAAATCTAGCATTGTGTTCTCTGCAAACACTCCGGAACCTTTACGACAAGACATCTGCCATATCCTTGGAATTGGAGAAAGCTTGGATCAAGGAAAATACTTGGGCATCCCAAGTGTTTGGGGGAAAACAAAGCACCAGGCACTGGCATATGTGCGTGAAAAAGTGAGCAAAAAGGTTCTTGGCTGGAGCAGCAGACATCTATCATATGCAGGGAGAGAAGTAATGATTAAAGCAGTCATAAACGCCATTCCAACATTCCCCATGACATGCTTCAAATTCCCAGTCAAAACATGCAAAGAGCTCAACAGTCTAGTGGCTAACTTCTGGTGGAATGGCCAAAATAAAACGCACTGGGTTGCATGGAAAAAGCTTACTCGACCCAAATCTGAAGGAGGTATGGGGTTTCGGGACTTCATAAAATTTAATGATGCCCTTCTTGCAAAAACAGCTTGGAGATTAACACAAAATCCTGATGATTTATGGGCTAAAGTTATAAAAGGGCTCTATTTCCCTAATTGCTCATTCCTAGAAGCAAAAAAGGGCCATAGAGCCTCATGGTGCTGGTCCAGTATTCTGGAGGGGCGTAACCTCATCAAGGATGATTTGTGTTGGCAAATAGGCAATGGCAGGAATGTTAGAATCTGGCAAGACAAGTGGATCCCATCCTTACCCTCCTGTAGATTAATTACAAATGATGAGGCTTTAAGGAAGTCACAACGAGTAGTGGCTACCCTTTTTTCGCACGACAATGGGCATTGGGACCTTAATCAGCTGAGGCCAGACATCAATGAAGAGTCATGTGAGGCCATTCTGAAGATCCCTATACCTCGATTTCCAATAAATGACAGGTTAAGGTGGACTCGATCCAGTAATGGCATCTATACGGTCAAATTGGGATATTACCTCACTGGCCCATTATCTAACGGAATCATCACACCTGCTGATCCCATATCCCCAATTCCTAGTGAAGTTTGGAAGCATGTATGGAAGATTAAGGCCCTCCCAAAGGTGGTTAATTTCATTTGGAGGATTCTTTCGAAGGCCATTGCAACAAACTCTGCTCTAGTCGCACGGAAGCGGGGGGTGACAGACTTATGCCCTATTTGTCAAGTTGCTAATGAAACAGCCGAGCACCTCTTCTTCCAGTGCTCTTGGGTACGCTGCGTATGGTTTGGGAGCAGGCTCACTCTTAAATGCGACATGAACAGAATCCAAAGCTTTAAAGATTGGTGGCGGGACCTCTTTAATCCTCAAAGCCATCTTGCGATTTCGATGTAGCACACATTTCTTTGGTTGCTCTGGACCATCGGAAGAGTCGCAATGAAAAAGTATTCAATGATAAAGATCGACCCAACATCGGTAATAGAGCGTGCTTTTCAATCTTTGGTTAGTTATTGGAAGGTCTCGCTATCCGAGCCCAACGAAGAAGTTCCTAGTATCACCAAGCCGTCGCTACCGGAACCCACCACTTAGGAGAGCTATCTTAAAATTAATGTCGATGGGGCATTTCATGAGCAATCAAGATCTCTTTGCCCAATAGGCATTATCTGCGAGAACCAATATGGAGAAATGAAATGGGCTTTTGTGGATAAAGTCAAATCCATATCTGCGTTTATGACGGAGGCACTAGCCTTAAAGAGGGCCCTGATGATTGCACGGGATCGGGGAACAAAAACATGATTTTTGAAACGATCGTAAGTCTCTTGTGCCTTGTTCAAAACGAAACCGGCTTGATCTTTGTGAATGGCGGCAGCTGTGGCATACTTGCAGATATCCTTCACATGCTTCAATCTGAACCCAATTTCTCACTTCAGTTCAGTCCTCGTCTGGGGAATAAAGCAGCAGATTGGCTTGCTGCATCTACCAATAAGGGGGTGTGCCCTATAGGGTGGGTGGAAAGACCCTTACCCTTTGTTTACTGTTTTGGAAGATGATGTGAAGCACTTAAGGTCTCTGATGAGTCATCCCTCAGCGCCTAATAGGCACGTTGATCCTGGCTGATCAAGTCCCTTGCAGAGATGAGTGCACCTGCATGCTGCATTATATGTTTGCGTGTTATCTTTTTAGTTTTATTTCCCTTGTTCGTCGCTTTACTTAGCTTGTTTTCAATTCCTGGCATACGATGCCCTTATGTCTACTGTACTTGTCTTTTACCAGTAATGAAGTACCTAGAATTGTTCAAAAAAAAAAAAAAAAAGCAACGCAGGAAGGATGAGCTCGAACGTGACGTATAAGGAAGCAAGTTCCATCCCTGGTATCACTAGGCTCAGGGTCAGGGTACGCTAATTCTTGCTATTCGCTTAGCGCCTCACCACTACAGGAAAATACTTCAAACGCCCCGCTAAGATTTGTCAATTTTACCGCTGGTGGGCCAAATTTTCCTTTTTTTTTTTTTTTTTTTTTTTTTTTTTTATATATATACGGTAATTTTAGGAAAAGAGTTGGACTCACTCGCGAGTCTCTTCCTCCTAGATGATACAAATGTTTGGCAGGGCGAACCGTCTATTATTTATGTAGGCTCCCAAAGTTAGGATGCCTCCCTCTAATATCTTAACAATTCTAAGATCAAACATCTCCCTTTGATGAAAGTGTATGACTTCTTTGCCCGTGGAACGGGTTGGGCCAATTAACGATGACGGGTTTTCTTTCCCTTTGTTTTTTGGGTCAAGCAACAGGTGTGGACAAACAAATGAGCCGAACAAGGTTCAGCGTTCCCTTCATATCCGTGGCCCAAAATAGTGCATTCATAAAAATGTCGGTCCAAAAAATGGCCCCAAAAAATTTAAAAAAAAAAAAATACAATTTTTTTTAACTGGGAAAAGAATCTAGGATAACAAATGGATCAACAGTGTACCTACCCTATCACTTGAAATCCAAGTCTTAAGATATATCTAAGTCAATAGATAGAATAATCATCTGATTTTTGCAAATACTGGTGTTACTTGACACATTCAAGGCTAATAAAAAGTTACAGGCTTTATAAGCGTCTTGGCTGGCCCATAATGACAGATTCTCAATCAAACATTCACTTCCTCAAGTGACGCAGAAATTTTATAGATAAGGGACTGTAGTTTAACTCCTTTTTTAAATTGTTACAAGTCAAACCTCTCCAAAACTTTTGAAAAAAAAAAAGTGACGCAGAATTTTAAGATACTGTAGTTTAATTTTAAATTGTTACAAGCCTCAATGTTAAGCAAATAGTATATCATGTTCCTAACGTGCCCAGATCCACAATAATCAGAATGTTTCTGATAAGGGTGAAGAATTATTCTCAAAGGGATAGCTTGTTGAGTAAAGTATTTATGAAACAAATGAAAGTACGTTTCAATTATTCTGTTTTCTTGTTCACTGTAGAGTTATAAAATGCATAGATTTATTTGAATCAATGTCTGAGGAATTTTTCCCAAAGAATAATATTTAATGAAACTTAAAGTATCAGAGTACTCCAGCTTCAAAGTTCATATTTAGGATACAAAAATTGGTTAGATATTTTTTAGCAAGACAACAATTATGCAGGCCAACGACGCGACGATAGTGGCGCCTAGATGGAATGTAGCCTTTCCCGTGAATTATGGGATTGATCCCAATTAGTGTCCGTATTGGATTATCTGACCGTCACGACTACTCAAGAAAAGCAGTAAAATAGCCGACAACTTGGTCAAGTCGGGGTCGGATGATTACTCGGCTCCTTCGACCCTATTGCCGCCAGTTCTTGATCTCTGCACGGACCACTCTTAGTCGCACCCTACGATATCTCCTTTCTCTCATCATGTCCAATTCAGAAGCAGAGCTTCAACAATCCGCTTCTGACACCCCAACATTTGATCCCACTCAACCCTCCCTGCCCATTTCTTACCCAATCAAAACCCTCCATGAGCTGGAGTCCCGGTCCTATTTTGACTCCTTTCACTACTCTTTCAACAAAGCTTCCGTTCCCATCCCAAATCTTGGCTCTTCTTCTTCATTGCCTAACAGGCGCAGATTGCTCGTGTGCCATGATATGGCCGGCGGTTATAATGATGATAAGTGGGTGCAGGGTGGCACTAACGCCGATGCATATGCCATATGGCATTGGTATTTGATAGATGTGTTTGTGTACTTCTCTCACAGTCTAGTTACAATTCCTCCTCCTTGTTGGACAAATACAGCTCATCGTCATGGCGTTAAGGTACTTGATCTTTTGATCATGGCTTTAAAAACTAGTTATTGAAGTCAACTGAATTCCTCCACTGTTGGTTTAGTTTAATTGATATGAGATGAGATGGTAATCTTAAACAGCTTTCCTGAATGTTATCTTGGGTTGGAATTTGTATGTTGCAGGTTGATTTTGCTAACTTCATTTATTGCTTATAATTTAATTACAAGATTCAGATGATTTCATTGCATCACTCATCGGGTAACTAGTTTCAAATTGATTAACTGAAGGAAGTCGTACTTGATCTTTCTTGGCTGTACTCTTGAAATCTTTAGGTGTTGGGAACTTTCATCACAGAATGGGAGGAGGGAAGGGCGGTCTGTGATGAGATGCTTGCAACTAAGGAGTCTGCACAAATGTATGCAGAGCGTTTGGTAGAGCTTGCTGCTGCTCTAGGCTTTGATGGGTGGCTGGTAAAAAAATTCATCACTTGTGCTTGCTTAGGGGAGTTTATATACGTGCTTAGGTACAAACACTTGCCAGCGGTTGAAACACCAGCATTTAATTGCAGGTTAACATGGAGGTAAAATTGGACCTGGATCAGATTGAAAATTTGAAGGCGTTTGTCAAACATTTATCATTGCTAATGCATTCTTCATTGCCGGGATCATTAGTAATATGGTAAGTATTAGAAGATACAAGTTTCTTGTAATATTTCATTTGTTTACGGTGTGAAACTTGATTTTGTTTTCTGTTTTTTGGTTCATATAGGTATGATAGTGTTACAATCAACGGTGAATTACAGTGGCAGAATAAGTTAGATGAATATAATAAGCCTTTCTTTGATATATGCGATGGAATTTTTGTAAACTATACGTGGGAGGTATTGTCTATTTCTATCATATGCTTCCATAATTCCACTGCCTGATCAATTTTTATTTATCATGATCTATTTTTTTGGTACTATCTAGGAAGACTTTCCACGGGTCTCTGCCAATGTTGCTGGTGATAGAAAGTTTGATGTGTACATGGGAATTGATGTGTTTGGAAGGAACACATACGGTGGTGGACAGTGGAATGTAAGGGGTTGGCAACATTACAAAATCTTATTGTATAGTAATAGATTATATGTCAACTATTTCAACATTAGCTTATTTGTTAATCAATATTATTCTGCACAGAACATCCCGGAACTGAAGTCCACCAATCGCACCTTTATATTTCTTGGTGCATGCATGACATTGATATAATATAATAGATATTCTAGACTTTAGAATCCCCCACCCACCCTCCCAAAAAAAAAAAAAAAAAAAAAAATGTTGCATTTCTTCCTTAGTGAAGTGCTTAGCTTTTGATCCCATTAAAAGTCATTAGATTTTCTCTTCATTAACTTGCATCTCTCTGTTTGTTTTTCTTTATGTTGACTGCTGGAAAATCCATAGCCGAAGATCTCCTATTGCTATTAAAATAGGAGTAATCTAGTATTCCTTTTTCTGGAATTCAAGCACTACTCTAGTCCTTAATGTAAGACACTTTCTAGAAGGTGTTCTTGGTCCTAATTGTTTGTCACCTTGCATATTTGTGGAACATTAACTCTTGTTCTTCCACATATGCTTAACTAATGCAATTAATAAGGGTAATATTGGAAAATATTTGAAAAGTGATCTATATTAAAAGCTGGAGGAAGTATTTGTTCAATACTTTTGATGACAGTCATTATATGCCATTTTTCCAGAGTACTTAATCCTTTCTTCCCCATTGCAAATTGTAATTAATATACATAGTGGCACTTATAGTATATGAGAAATTGTGCAAATAGGATATGATTTTACTCACTTCTTCATGACTCTAAGCTATGGATGTGATGTATTAGGTAAATGTTGCTCTTGATTTACTAAGAAAGGAGGATGTCTCGGCTGCAGTTTTTGCTCCTGGATGGGTCTATGAGACTAAGCAACCACCAGATTTTCAGACTGCTCAGAATCGGTAATGCAGCTATTTATGTTGCCATACCCAAAAATTGCATGCATATGAAAGGAAAAGAGAATGGGATGCCTCATAAAGTCTAAATATACGCTCATTCTGTGTAGTTAAAATATCAGGAACAAACCCCCCCCCCCCCCAAAAAAAAAAAAAAATAATAATAATAATAAAAATAAAATAACAATCCTTCTAAAGAAAAGCTGAGGGGTGTCTTTGTCCAAAAGCTTCTCTTCAGCATCTAAAGTTATTCCAATGTCATCTTTAAGTTTTAAGCTCTGACTATATATGGATTTTGTAGCTTGTGACAAATAAAACCTGAATCATTTGGCTCAAGTATTATTTGATGGAGATTCCATTTTGAAATACTTACTCAAATGAGTGCCTGCACCATTGCATTACATTTGTTATTGTAGTTGGTGGGGTCTTTTGGAGAAATCATGGGCTATATTGCGAAACTACTCTGGAACACTGCCAATCTACACAAATTTTGATCAGGTAAACAACCGGGATTCTTGTCCACTTTGTTATTTTTGAGGGTGAGCCTTGGTGTAACGTGACAACGGTAAGGTTGCTGTCATGTGACCTGGATATCATGGGCTCAAATCCTGTAAACAACCTCTCTAATTTCGGAGTAAGGCTGCATATATCTATTCTCCCCAAACCCCACCTGGCGCGAGCCTTCTGCACTGGGCCGCCCTTGTCCCCTTTGTTACTTTTCTTCCTACTGCTTGAATGGGACTTTGTAAGCTTCTGGTATGAATAAAAACTCTGAAAATACTTTTCCCATACTTTATTGGATAGAACTTCAAGTTAATGCTGAATTTTGGTCTGATTTACTATAAAATTAATTGTGAATAAGTGAGGCAAATGAAAATGAGAATTTTTTTTTTATTATATAAAAGATAGACTTTCTTTTATCCCTCTTTAAGCTGAGTGAATGACGCGCTTGAGAGGAAGGCATAAAAAAATACAAATCATAGCTTTAAACACCCCCATTAAAGAGAACTTTCATCTGGTCACTTAAAAGTCAGAATAAAAGCCCAGATCGGACTGCTTTCAATTTTAACTCCAAATAATGCTCTTCAGTGTAAACTTCTGTCATTATACAGTCTGGACTTGTGGTTCTTCAATTAGTTCACTCGATGCAATCCTTGAGATATTTTGTAGTTGATAATTCTATTTTGCTTAATTAACCTATTGGGTTGAGGAAGAAAAACTCTAGATCAGATTCTTGTGAATATTTCTAACGTGGATATTCTTTGTTACTTTCAGGGACATGGTTATCATGTTTCGATTGACGGAGACAGAGTATCTGATGCTGCTTGGAACAACATTTCTTGCCAAGGTTTACAGGTATGAACTCAAATAAGTATACGATTCATTAATTGCTTGTCTGTCATTTCTGAGATTCAGTAATATCAGTATAATAAATCTAATCTACAACAACAAGTACAATATATGTGATCTTTGATAGGCACCCCCTTTCTTATTCTTGATCCTCATGTCAGTCATAGATACTTATTTTATTTTTTCTGCTTCTTGTTTTTTTTGTGAAAAGATACTTTTTTCTTGTACACCAAAGCCATGTCTTTTAATCTGTAATTCCTTCATTGATATAAGTGATACTTGTTCAAAGTTTGTTTATATTCTAATTTACACATGTGTGCAGCCGTTCCTTGAGTTTGCTGATGATACTCCAAATGCTTCTATTCAAGCTTTTGTTGAGTAAGTACACATCAGGATTTCCTTCTTCTAATTTTCTTAATTAATAAACGTAGCAGAATAGATGTCATATAATTCATGTGTTCAAAGTCAATGCACTTGAACAGAAGGCATAACTGATTGACTCAGATATTTAGATTATATGAGGATGCTTCTGGATAGCTAATCCTTATTCAATTAAAAAGTACTGCTTTTTGTCCTGAGAATAAAAAAATGTTTTATTTTAAATCTTGCTTCTGATTATGCGGCCGCGGCCATTGTCTGGAACATCTTTAGTGGCAAGATTAGGAGTTTGATCGCTGAGCTGGCAGTGGTCAAAGTCTTCTCGTAATATCATTCACACTTCTTCTTTCTTTCTTTCTTTTCACTGACTTTATCATTGTGAGCTGGCATTGCTTTTCTATTTTTCCATCTAAATGTTGAATAATTTTTCAAATTTAATTGTGAAAGGATGTCAATTGTCAAGCATTCGCTTTCTTTCTTTGGAATTTGCAGCTTCAAGGAAGCATCCTATAGTGGAGGGGGGAACATTACGTTTAAAGGATCTCTCGAGGGGCAAACTTATATCGAGAAGAGAATTTTTCAGGGGGAGTTTCCTGTGGGCGAGTCACCTATCCACATATTATATTCTGTAAGCTCTCTCCTTGAGGAAAGTACAGCATATATTTGTCATTTATAAGATCAAAGCTGCATAATCAGGAAAGAAAGGAAATGGGACACTTCTTTTGCTTGGCCAAATGTTACATTTGCCCATCCAGACAAGTTCGAGATAATAAATGAGATTGTGATAATTACTATTTTTTTACTAATAAAATTAGGAAAAGAAGAAAGAGTTGAAAGATACTCATGTAAATTTAAAAAATAACCCCATGTCGTTGAAAGCTAACTACTTTCTCGCTTGTGTGTATGTGTGATTTAGTTAAAAGAAACATAAATAGGGCCAGGAGTGGTAACTACCTCGCCTTAGTGGTGTGCGTGTGTGATTTAGTTAAAAAAGACTTATAAATGGAATCGAGTGATATCTAGTTATCTACACAAGATAAAATATCGATCTCTAATCGAGTATACCATATACAACCGCACTGATTTTGCGCGCACAACCTTCCTTTTACTCTTACTCTCTCAGAAGCAAATTTAACCGCAACATTCCCATTGTATTATTATTTGATAAGTGTCCAATATACATACATTAAACTAACTTTATATTCTATGAATAATAAAATATAATATCGCATTTTACTAAAAAAAACAAATTAAGAAAACAAGAGGTCTGAGAAGAGACAATAATGAGATTCCTGAGGTGCAATTATGTTGTGGTGATTATTATAAATGAAAGCAATTCCGATGGAGATTAATATTCTCTTCTCTTCTTATTATAAGGCACTAACACCAATTTTTGTAAATCAATGAATGAAAATTAAGTTAATAATTTGGTCTAAAATTGATAAATGTAATGATATGGATTTAAAGGAGTTAGTTAAAAAAAGAGGGCATACTGGAAAATAATAATAAATGAGTTAGGATGATTAATTAAGGGGAGATCAGGGCAGGGACAGACATCTCACCAGGATAAAGGGGAAAAAATGAGACCTCCAATGCGATCATTAAATGTGCATCGATCGTGGCCGGCCATGGAGATTCCTACCTTGTAGCATGTCTTCCTCTCCCCACATCATAATATTCTGCACCAATGGCTACTTCCCCCCTATACTGATCACCCACTATACTTTATTCACGTTTATATTATTTTTGTCCCGGCCGGGATCACTATTAATTGCTTTATTATTAAAGCTAAGTGTGCCTCACTGTGACCACCTTGCGAGCTGTGAGGTCAATAAGAAACATTTTCAAAATGATATACTAAGCTGCCACTGAAATCAGACTTCTTCCTTTCTCCGTTATTCACAACTATATATAATGAAAAGAAATCGATCTATGTATTTATTCTCCCATACACACACTATATGATTCTTCTTTTTGAAGATGCTGTGTAGTAAATTTAATAGAGGTTGTGGGGCAAAATGTTGTGTGACTTTGTACAATAGATACGCAAGTCCGTCATCTATTGACCGGCCACAAGAACCGCTTGCATGAGAAAATATCAACCAATGACTTGAAGACATATGGTCTACACAGCTAGACCAAGATTACTCTACTTTCAACGTTGGATTCATAACGTACGGTTTAAATTCTGCATATAATTATGGGTTTGAATATGTATTTTTTTTTTAAAAAAAAATTAATTATGATTGTTTTGAAAGTTATATATATATAATGGGGTTCGTTTATCTTTTAAAACTATGTCATTTTGGAGTTAAAGGAATTAATGAACTCTTAAAATGACATAGTTTTGGAGTTAAGATTAATTAATGAATGATCTTTTGGTAAAATTTATATAATAAATATAAATACAAAAATACAAAAATACCCTTTATTAATTAACTCCCAAAATGATGTAGTTTTGGGTGACTTGAGATAAGCTTTATGTCAAGTGACATAATAAATGATAAACTCATACATATAATTGTGCTTTTAATTTTTTATCAATGTATTCAAAAGAAAACCGCAAGCCAGTTAGAGATTTCTGCTCCTGCATCACCATCGGCATCCATGAGCCAAGAGAACGATCTTTTGGGTTGCTTTTCCTTTGATTTTGTAGGCCTAAAATCTAAAGGCGATGCTGATCCATTAAGTCAACCAGCCCAGCCCAATAATGCATCACGGCACTGAAATCTGAATGCTTTTACCGAATGTGAGATCAAGATCAACAAAGAGTTGGTATAATGAGATCTTGTATCGAAAGAGACACTCATAAACCTTAAACCCAATACTAAATGATAATATCTAAAATAAGGAATACTAATACCATGTCACTTTCTTCCTTTTCTCAATAAATCGTTTATTAGTTGATGGTGGTGGGAATTAGTTATCTACTAGCTCGTATTTTGTCCTTTATTCTTAAGTACATTCTAAAATAAAAATAATCTATTTTATACAAAAATGACAATAATCTTTTAAGAAATTCGTAGCTTGAAAATTTTAAATTTGCACCATGCAAATTAGATTTTGGTGGTGTAAATTTCATCACAAACGTTGAGTACATGATGCTCATTAATGTGATGAGCGTTGAGTAAGGAGGGCAACCCTCAAATTTAAATTCTGTGTCCTTTTCCAGTTTTCCTCCCCTCCTGCCAAGCTTCATAATCACAACATAAATAGGAAATTCTGAACTTACTCGAATGTATTAATTTTCAAACTTATATATCCAACATTAAGAGGGTAACTTTTTATTTGGGCGGGCAAGCATGCATACAAACATAGATATATATGAACAAAATGCAGATGTAAATCCATTTACTCATATTCATTAGGTTCTACCATGAAATTTTGATTGTGTGGACTTTTTAATAAAAAAATCAGTGACAAAATTTTAAAATTCTGTTACGTTATTATTAGTGATAAAAATCACGTGAAAAATTCTTATTAAAGAATGAGATTTAAAAGACCTATATTTTGTCGTCAATATTGACTTGGTTTCTACATCATCTATAAATGTGGCATGCGAGTAAAATAGATCTGTGCATGCTGTAAGGCCTATATTCTGGTGTTTTCCCTATGGCGCAACCGCCACTGCAATACTCGCATCGTCGGTGATTCGTTGAAATCAGAAAAGGGAGCACCAGATTCTGAGGCATTTTGGTCACACAAATGGCGCCAAAACACGAGGAACCACTTCTATTCGGAATAATATTTCGCGCGCGTTTATTCCTCTGTGTATGATTATTTATTCGCTAGAACTTGAAGTTGAAGTTAAAAGATAAAAACAACTTGAACACAAAATTTCTTAATGGGAAAAAAAGGTTCTGGAATTTGCTTATGTGCAGATCGTAATACATATTATATGATGATCAGAATGTCGGGCCTTTCTTTTTTAAACACCCCCCACCGACCCTCGCCTCAGTGCATTAATTTACAAGCTTCAAATTAGTTTAACAGGTTTGCTGATTCAGAACACTCTAAATTACTTCACTAGCACTTATAATCACATGCTAGAGTTGACCCCGTCTTAAAATAAACCAATTACAAAGAACTTTTCGTCCTCCATGTTATCTCTATAGAAAAGAAGTTGTCAGAACGATGAAACAGAAATGGACACGAAAGCCAGAGCACGTGAGAGACTTATTATTCAAGAAACCAAGTCATGTCCAAAGATGCTCTCTCTCTTTTGAGAGTGATCGCTATGAATTACGTTGCCAGAAGAAGTGAAATTTAGATAGTGAGGAAGGTCATTCATTTCTGGGTTTGCCGGCAGCACCACCGGGTCGTTCTGCATCTGGATGCAGAGGATCTCTGCCTGAGTCACCGCGAGCTGCATTTGAAGCTCTGAGACCTGGCTTTGCAGGTACGATATGGCCCCAACACAACCATAAACCGGGTCTCTCACTCTTGCATTAGCTTCATACACTAGACTGCTCACAGCATCAGCTCTCTGGTGCACCGGAAGTTCCTGAATCATTCGTTATACAACAAACAAAATGAGACCTTGAATCTTGGATTAAGAAGTAAAAGGAAGGTTGGAAAAACAGAAAAACAGAGGAGGGAGAGTGGTGAGGAACCTGTAACATTTTGCTTACGTTGCTGGCGCCAAAAACCTTGTGGACGATGGCGAACTTTTGGGGATCATCGGAAGGGAAATAGGAGCGAAAATGCAGTCTCTGGCGCATCGGCGTCTGAGCAATTTGCATGAAGCGCAAGGCGAATTCCCACCCATTGTTGGATTTTGCTTTTGAAAACAGAGCGAGTTTGATGAGACGGAACACAAAGCGAAGCCACAGAGTTGGGCGAGCATGACTTTAGCAGTCTTGTTATTTATAATGGCCCTGCCGCGCCTGGCCTAACCAGTAACCTCCACTCCCAATCATATTTTATTAATGCGTAGTCTGAGAAATCACCTATAACTCGTAGGTTGAGTAGCTGCTTGGGCTTTTAATTTTTTATTCTAAATCAACGAATTAATCAGCTTTTATTTTTAAGGGAAAATTCCAAAAAAATATCTTTAAATTTAAAAATCTCAAATCAATGATTTCTTACTAAAATAAGTTGTAAATTACTAATATTAGTAGTCAACACCTAATTTATTATAGGAAACAAAAACTGATTTGGAATTTTGACATTTTTCCTTTTTTTTTTTTTTCCTGTGTTTATTCTTGTTGGTTTACTTGTTAGAAAATTTTAGTTGATTCCAGGGCGTAGAAAAATCAGGAAATTTGGGAGAATAGCCTGTGAATGGCATCACTATTTGAAATTACAATATATTGAAAATGAATTTTGAACAAATTAAGAATTATATCAGTAGAGGTGGTGAAGTGAAATAACGTTTGAAGTTTGACGCAAGTTATGTTAAATTTATCTCATACGGTAATTTAAAATAAATGATGTGAAGATATTTGAATCAAAATTCGATAGTTACGATCTAAAAATAATGAGGGATGAGTAGAGAAGCGCAAGGCAGAGAAACCAGACACTCTACAAACTAGTGGGGAGAAGCAAGGGGCAAAGGTTGTGAATAATAATGAAGGATGAAATTGAATAAGTTGGGCACGCTGTGAATAGTGACGGCTTACTCTGTTGATGTTACATTCCAAGTCCAAGTGAGGTCTCCTTAGTTTTGAAGCTGCAGGGCTCAACAATTGCATCACATGCCTTGTTAATTATTCAATTTCCCAACGTACCCCACTAGATGTTCCTCATTTCAAACATAATCACTACAGCACCAGACGGCGATTGAGTCTATCTGCTCCTCTTTAGTCTTTAGCGTCTTCCATTCCTTCTCATTGTCTTTCCTCTGTATCAGGCCCTGTCCCCACTCTAACTTGTCTACATCATTTACTACTTGCTCCGACGTTGACATTAATTACCCTTTTTCTCACCTTGATTCTATTTTCATAATTTGTTTAGTTAAAATTGCAGCAATCAACTCTTTATTATTAATTATATATTGGGTTGAAGAAAAGTAAAAGCCTAGTTTCATTTCTCCAACAAAGTGATTTTTACAGAAGTACACTGGATTCGCCGCATGCATATACTCACTTTGGTTTAAAATATAAGAGTTAAATATCTACTTTATGTTTATCAAAAAGATAGTTAAAAACAATAAATATGTAAGATATTTATTTTCTTTTCCTAATATTGTAACATCTCTCAACATCTCGCTCTTAATATTGTAAGCTTTGGGAACTATTATCCCTCACGTTGGCCCCTAGGGGTGAGTTGTGAGATCCCCCATCGGTTGGAAAAGTGGAATGAAAGTCACCTTATAAGGTTTTTGATACATTTCCCTCTTGACGTGTTTTAAAGGCGTGAGAGGTGATAGTGCCCCAAAGCGGACAATATTAAGAGTGAGGCACTAAGATATTATAAATATACTAATTTGGAAAAAAGGAATGGGTCATATAAAAAAGCCACACCCCTCATAAGTTTAGCTTTTATATTTCGAATCGGGGGAGGGTCTATATACATAGACACATATTATTGTCTGGTTGGTTTGGTTTGACCTGGTCCGGGCAAAAAACAATTTGGCCCAAGACAATTTCACCGGACCAGACTACTCGAGTTGAACCAGATTTCGGTCCAGGGGCTTAGACCATTTGGATTAGTCCGGTTTAATCAAATTTTATTTTTTAATTTTTTAAATCACAACTGCACTCAGCCACTCACTGGAGTTTGGACATCTTAATATACTTTTTAACTTATAGAAATCACTTTTCACTCAGTCACTTTTTATTACTTTTGGAAGTCGGGTGAAACCAAAGCTAAAATATTGCCTCCAAAGAAGGCAAAAATCAAAAGAATTGGAAAAAAAATGGACTGCCTGGACTGGTTCAGGCACTTCGCTGGTCCGATCCGGTCTAGCTCGACCTTGGGCTGGTACCAGACATCAGGCTGACTTTTCCAACTCTAGGTTCTATCGGGTCAGACCTCGGGTTGACCTCTAACTCTATCTAGCCTGATCTTTGGACATCCCTAATATATGATAATAATGGCAGTGCTAGCGGGAAATTTACAACTTAAAGTAGGTATAGACAGGGAGAGAAAGAAGGGAGATAAAAACAAGGGCTATGGTTGACGCCGCCGATCCAAGCAGGTTTATGTGAAAATGCAATATATATATTCAGAATTGAAATGGCTTCCACGATGTTTGACTTATGCTACACTGATACTGATAGCTTAGCTTCCTCTCCGAGCTAGCAGTGATTTAAGAGGGAGGGGTAGGATTGTAATTAGCGGTGTTTGGAGCCCCAACGTGCATGTTTGTAATTACACATACATAAACAGGCATTCACGTGAAGTTACTTATCAATAATACAAATTATATCAATAGTAATACCCCTATTCTAATGTGGATTGTTTGACTCAATTCATTGTTTAGGATGGAATATGATTAGATTAATAAATTATCATAAACAAAGCCCTTCACAACTTTGCCTCGCAATGAGAGTCGTGCCATGCATCATGATATATATATAGTGGCGGAGCCACACTAGTGTTTATGAGGGCAAGTGAACCCACAAAGTTTTTAAAATATATATATATTGTGAGAGAATTTTATTACAACTTTTTGAGTAGTGTACTTGGTTATCGGTAGGTCTTTCATAGTAGAGTCCCAGGTTCGATCTGATCCCGAGGAAAGTATTCTTTTTATTTAATCCCCCAATCCCCAATTTGTTCCATGCCTTCCCAACCACCGCGCAGAGCACAGGTTCCATCGCACAGCTTGAATTGATTGGGTGGTTGTTCAATATCTTGCTCCTTTCTTTGCCTTTGGCTAATAGTAAAACAATCTCTTGTATGGATAACCTAGTAAGTTCACATTTACTCTAAGAATTCGAGGTATCACAATTTTTTGACTTAAAATATCATGCTTTAGGTGCCTCAGTGCCCACTATCCATAATGTAACAGGCCATAAAAATAAAGAGTGACATGACTGCTCTTGCTTGCTAATGCTCTTAACCTTTAGTTTAAGTAATATCATTTAAAAGCAAAGATATGGCTATAACTTGTGCATTTGGCTGTAAGGCTCATTTGAGATTGCCTTATTTTGATTCTTGTAAGGATTTAGAGCCGTATAGTGCAATCGGGTATATCTTAGCATGATTGACATCCAAAGAAAGTGGTGAATTCTTGAGTACTTCAGAGTGAGATGTTTGAGATTTTCCTGAAATCTATCAGTTGTGGACAGAAATTTGTGTCAACTATGAACTATTGAGTATTGAGGATTTTGTATTTTTGGCTTTGGAATCTATTAAGCTCCCATGAGTTTAAATTATTCACAAGGATGACAATCTTATAATCAACAATATTTTTTAATGCATTTAAAACTTTCCTTTTAAAAAAAAAAAATGGGGGCGCTGCCCCCGAACCCCTGATTCCCCCTATTAATTGTGCACCCACAAACTTAGAATCTTAGCTCCACCACTGTGTATATATATATATATAGACCCCTCTCATCTAAAATATACGACATTGTGTTTGTGTGTGATACTAGATATAGCTAGGAAATGGACCGTAGTATATATATAGATATAGTGGAAGCTGGAGCGAAAGGTTCTTTAATGACGTTTGGACGTTTCTTTCCTCGGAATCTTGCATTGGAAGAAACAACTTATCCTTCCTTAATTATGTAGCTAGGAGAACCCGAAATCCAATTTCAAATTCATACCATGCCGTATATTTTTCACACTGCACATTAATACTCCATTTAAATTTTAATTAACAAGACTCTTACGAATGTTTTTTTTCGTTCTGGTTAATTGTGAGCGGGCAGATTCCAGAACGAGCTATAACATTTAAATGTCCGCATTAAGAAAATTATAACGACAAAAAAAAAAAAAAAAAAAAGATTTAGGAGCTAGCGACACTCTTTAATCATATAATAATATGACACAAGTGACATGTGTGTGTGTGTGTTTTCTTGTTATACTCTAATTTGAAATGGACACTGGTCTCATGAGCGTTTAGGTGGATGGTTATAAATTCTCCTCAAACTCTGATTCATGAATTTTATGATATTGTACGTGGATATCGCTAGCTGCTTAGTTGCATGTATATCAGGTTTCGTGTGTATCTTATACAACACTCGGGATTTATAAGTCTCTTTTATTTGACCAAAAAGTTTCAATTATATTTGTAAATCATCTTTCAGATAATAAATGAGATTGTGATAATTTTGCCCATATTTTTTTTACTAATAAAATTAGGAAAAGAAGAAAGAGTTGAAAGATACTCATGTAAATTTAAAAAATAACTTCATAATCATTGAGCTAACTACCTCTCCTTATTGTGTATGTGTGATTTAGTTAAAAGAGACTTATAAATAGGGACCAGGAGTGGTAACTACCTCGCCTTAGTGGTGTGCGTGTGTGATTTAGTTAAAAAAAGACTTATAAATGGAATCGAGTGATATCTAGTTATCTACACAAGATAAAATATCGATCTCTAATCGAGTATACCATATACAACCGCACCCGATTTTGCGCGCACAACCTTCCTTTTACTCTCTTACTCTCTCAGAAGCAAATTTAACCGCAACATTCCCATTGTATTATTATTTGATAAGTGTCCAATATACATACATTAAACTAACTTTATATTCTATGAATAATAAAATATAATATCGCATTTTACTAAAAAAAACAAATTAAGAAAACAAGAGGTCTGAGAAGAGACAATAATGAGATTCCTGAGGTGCAATTATGTTGTGGTGATTATTATAAATGAAAGCAATTCCGATGGAGATTAATATTCTCTTCTCTTCTTATTATAAGGCACTAACACCAATTTTTTGTAAATCAATGAATGAAAATTAAGTTAATAATTTGGTCTAAAATTGATAAATGTAATGATATGGATTTAAAGGAGTTAGTTAAAAAAGAGGGCATACTGGAAAATAATAATAAATGAGTTAGGATGATAAATTAAGGGGAGAGGGCAGGGAGGGGACAGACATCTCACCAGGATAAAGGGGAAAAAATGAGACCTCCAATGCGATCATTAAATGTGCATCGATCGTGGCCGGCCATGGAGATTCCCACCTTGTAGCATGTCTTCTTCTCCCCACATCATAATATTCTGCACCAATGGCTACTTCCCCCCTATACTGATTGATCATCCACTATACTTTATTCACGTTACATTATTTTTTCCCGGCCGAGATCACTATTAATTGCTTTATTATTAAAGCTAAGTGTGCCTCACTGTGACCACCTTGCGAGCTGTGAGGTCAATAAGAAACATTTTTCAAAATGATATACTAAGCTGCCACTGAAATCAGACTTCTTCCTTTCTCCGTTATTCACAACTATATATATAATGAAAAGAAATCGATCTATGTATTTATTCTCCCATACACACACTATATGATTCTTCTTTTTTGAAGATGCTGTGTAGTAAATTTAATAGAGGTTGTGGGGCAAAATGTTGTGTGACTTTGTACAATAGATACGCAAGTCCCGTCATCTATTGACCGGCCACAAGAACCGCTTGCATGAGAAAATATCCAACCAATGACTTGAAGACATATGGTCTACACAGCTAGACCAAGATTACTCTACTTTCAACGTTGGATTCATAACGTACGGTTTAAATTCTGCATATAATTATGGGTTTGAATATGTATTTTATTTTTAAAAAAAATTAATTATGATTGTTTGAAAGTTATATATATATAATGGGGTTCTCGTTTGTCACCCCAAAACTACGTCATTTTGGAGTTAAAGGAATTAATGAACTCTTAAAATGACATAGTTTTGGAGTTAAGAGAATTAATGAATGATCTTTTGGTAAAATTTATATAATAAATATAAATACAAAAATACAAAAATACCCTTTATTAATTCCCTTAACTCCCAAAATGATGTAGTTTTGGAGTGACTTGAGATAACTTTATGTCAAGTGACATAATAAATGATAAACTCATACATATAATTGTGCTTTTAATTTTTTATCAATGTATTCAAAAGAAAACCGCAAGCCAGTTAGAGATTTCTGCTCCTGCATCACCATCGGCATCCATGAGCCAAGAGAACGATCTTTTGGGTTGCTTTTCCTTTGATTTTGTAGGCCTAAAATCTAAAGGCGATGCTGATCCATTAAGTCAACCAGCCCAGCCCAATAATGCATCCACGGCACTGAAATCTGAATGCTTTTACCGAATGTGAGATCAAGATCAACAAAGAGTTGGTATAATGAGATACTTGTATCGAAAGAGACACTCATAAACCTTAAACCCAATACTAAATGATAATATCTAAAATAAGGAATACTAATACCATGTCACTTTCTTCCTTTTCTCAATAAATCGTTTATTAGTTGATGGTGACTGGGAATTAGTTATCTACTAGCTCGTATTTTGTCCCTATTCTTAAGTACATTCTAAAATAAAAATAATCTATTTTATACAAAAATGACAATAATCTTTTAAGAAATTCGTAGCTTGAAAATTTTAAATTTGCACCATGCAAATTAGATTTTGGGTGGTGTAAATTTCATCACAAACGTTGAGTACATGATGCTCATTAATGTGATGAGCGTTGAGTAAGGAGGGCAACCCTCAAATTTAAATTCTGTGTCCTTTTCCAGTTTTCCTCCCCTCCTGCCAAGCTTCATAATCACAACATAAATAGGAAATTCTGAACTTACTCGAATGTATTAATTTTCAAACTTATATATCCAACATTAAGAGGGTAACTTTTTATTTGGGCGGGCAAGCATGCATACAAACATAGATATATATGAACAAAATGCAGATGTAAATCCATTTACTCATATTCATTAGGTTCTACCATGAAATTTTGATTGTGTGGACTTTTTTAATAAAAAAAATCAGTGACAAAATTTTAAAATTCTGTTACGTTATTATTAGTGATAAAAATCACGTGAAAAATTCTTATTAAAGAATGAGATTTAAAAGACCTATATTTTGTCGTCAATATTGACTTGGTTTCTACATCATCTATAAATGTGGCATGCGAGTAAAATAGATCTGTGCATGCTGTAAGGCCTTCTATATTCTGGTGTTTTCCCTATGGCGCAACCGCCACTGCAATATTCGCATCGTCGGTGATTCGTTGAAATCAGAAAAGGGAGCACCAGATTCTGAGGCATTTTTATTTGCTGCCATTTTTGGTCACACAAATGGCGCCAAAACACGAGGAACCACTTCTATTTTTTGCCAATGGACAAAAAAGTGAAAAACTCATTATTTTCATTTCACAGCCTGGACCCACCAACCACAGCCACGAGCTCACCACGCTCCTCCCTCATCCTCTCAATTATAACCCTCCACGTGTCACTTGATCCTACGGTTATTACCTTCCTCCCCTCTCTTTCATCGCATCCTTATCCTTGCTTCCTCGCCTTCGTAAGCGCCCTCCCTCTTCTCTGTTTCATTCCCCTTCTATTTATTCTGCTTCTGGATTTCTCTGCATTCCAGCTCTGCTTATCATCCCCTCTTCTCTTGCTAAACCTTCTCTATCCATCTCGTTTCATTTTCAAATCATGCTTCTCAAAGCTGCTGCTTCGTCTTTGTCCCTCTCCAGCATCAATGCAAACCATCTAGGTTCTCTGTTTTCTTCGTTTTCGCCATTTAACTCGACTGCTTCTTTGTCCTCGATTCTTCCCTTCTCTCCGGGGAAAAATGGAGGTGCCTTGGTGCTTTGCGCCTCTAAGAGTGGGAATAATCGGCCCCTCACCGGTGTCCTCTTCGAACCCTTTGAAGAGGTTAAAAAGGACATGAGCCTTGTCCCCGACGTCCCACAAGTTTCTCTTGCTCGCCGGAACTTTTCGGACGAGTGTGAGGCTGCTATTAACGAACAGATCAAGTATGTTACTTTATTTCTCAAGTTTTCAATCATGTGTCTGAATGTCCGAGGTATTTTTTCATTAGCAACAACAACTATCGGGCAAAACATCGGAACGCCTAATGCTTATCTTTTTTTTCCGTTGGCTTCTTGCTTTACAGTGTGGAGTACAACGTCTCGTACGTCTACCATGCAATGTTTGCATATTTTGATAGGGATAATGTCGCTTTCAAGGGTCTTGCCAAGTAATGCTCTGTCTTTCTTCGGGGTCTACTGGTCATTTTCTTTTGCTATGCCAGCACTAATTAATGGTTATGCTTTAACAGATTTTTCAGGGAGTCAAGTGAGGAAGAAAGAGACCATGCTGAGAAATTGATGGAATAATATTTCGCGCGCGTTTATTCCTCTGTGTATGATTATTTATTCGCTAGAACTTGAAGTTGAAGTTAAAAGATAAAAACAACTTGAACACAAAATTTCTTAATGGGAAAAAAAGGTTCTGGAATTTGCTTATGTGCAGATCGTAATACATATTATATGATGATCAGAATGTCGGGCCTTTCTTTTTTAAACACCCCCCACCGACCCTCGCCTCAGTGCATTAATTTACAAGCTTCAAATTAGTTTAACAGGTTTGCTGATTCAGAACACTCTAAATTACTTCACTAGCACTTATAATCACATGCTAGAGTTGACCCCGTCTTAAAATAAACCAATTACAAAGAACTTTTCGTCCTCCATGTTATCTCTATAGAAAAGAAGTTGTCAGAACGATGAAACAGAAATGGACACGAAAGCCAGAGCACGTGAGAGACTTATTATTCAAGAAACCAAGTCATGTCCAAAGATGCTCTCTCTCTTTTGAGAGTGATCGCTATGAATTACGTTGCCAGAAGAAGTGAAATTTAGATAGTGAGGAAGGTCATTCATTTCTGGGTTTGCCGGCAGCACCACCGGGTCGTTCTGCATCTGGATGCAGAGGATCTCTGCCTGAGTCACCGCGAGCTGCATTTGAAGCTCTGAGACCTGGCTTTGCAGGTACGATATGGCCCCAACACAACCATAAACCGGGTCTCTCACTCTTGCATTAGCTTCATACACTAGACTGCTCACAGCATCAGCTCTCTGGTGCACCGGAAGTTCCTGAATCATTCGTTATACAACAAACAAAATGAGACCTTGAATCTTGGATTAAGAAGTAAAAGGAAGGTTGGAAAAACAGAAAAACAGAGGAGGGAGAGTGGTGAGGAACCTGTAACATTTTGCTTACGTTGCTGGCGCCAAAAACCTTGTGGACGATGGCGAACTTTTGGGGATCATCGGAAGGGAAATAGGGAGCGAAAATGCAGTCTCTGGCGCATCGGCGTCTGAGCAATTTGCATGAAGCGCAAGGCGAATTCCCACCCATTGTTGGATTTTGCTTTTGAAAACAGAGCGAGTTTGATGAGACGGAACACAAAGCGAAGCCACAGAGTTGGGCGAGCATGACTTTAGCAGTCTTGTTATTTATAATGGCCCTGCCGCGCCTGGCCTAACCAGTAACCTCCACTCCCAATCATATTTTATTAATGCGTAGTCTGAGAAATCACCTATAACTCGTAGGTTGAGTAGCTGCTTGGGCTTTTAATTTTTTATTCTAAATCAACGAATTAATCAGCTTTTATTTTTAAGGGAAAATTCCAAAAAAATATCTTTAAATTTAAAAATCTCAAATCAATGATTTCTTACTAAAATAAGTTGTAAATTACTAATATTAGTAGTCAACACCTAATTTATTATAGGAAACAAAAACTGATTTGGAATTTTGACATTTTTCCTTTTTTTTTTTTTTTTCCTGTGTTTATTCTTGTTGGTTTACTTGTTAGAAAATTTTAGTTGATTCCAGGGCGTAGAAAAATCAGGAAATTTGGGAGAATAGCCTGTGAATGGCATCACTATTTGAAATTACAATATATTGAAAATGAATTTTGAACAAATTAAGAATTATATCAGTAGAGGTGGTGAAGTGAAATAACGTTTGAAGTTTGACGCAAGTTATGTTAAATTTATCTCATACGGTAATTTAAAATAAATGATGTGTCTCTCTCTAGATATTTGAATCAAAATTCGATAGTTACGATCTAAAAATAATGAGGGACTAGTGGACACTCTACAAACTAGTGGGGAGAAGCAAGGGGCAAAGGTTGTGAATAATAATGAAGGATGAAATTGAATAAGTTGGGCACGCTGTGAATAGTGACGGCTTACTCTGTTGATGTTACATTCCAAGTCCAAGTGAGGTCTCCTTAGTTTTGAAGCTGCAGGGCTCAACAATTGCATCACATGCCTTGTTAATTATTCAATTTCCCAACGTACCCCACTAGATGTTCCTCATTTCAAACATAATCACTACAGCACCAGACGGCGATTGAGTCTATCTGCTCCTCTTTAGTCTTTAGCGTCTTCCATTCCTTCTCATTGTCTTTCCTCTGTATCAGGCCCTGTCCCCACTCTAACTTGTCTACATCATTTACTACTTGCTCCGACGTTGACATTAATTACCCTTTTTCTCACCTTGATTCTATTTTCATAATTTGTTTAGTTAAAATTGCAGCAATCAACTCTTTATTATTAATTATATATTGGGTTGAAGAAAAGTAAAAGCCTAGTTTCATTTCTCCAACAAAGTGATTTTTACAGAAGTACACTGGATTCGCCGCATGCATATACTCACTTTGGTTTAAAATATAAGAGTTAAATATCTACTTTATGTTTATCAAAAAGATAGTTAAAAACAATAAATATGTAAGATATTTATTTTCTTTTCCTAATATTGTAACATCTCTCAACATCTCGCTCTTAATATTGTAAGCTTTGGGAACTATTATCCCTCACGTTGGCCCCTAGGGGTGAGTTGTGAGATCCCCATCGGTTGGAAAAGTGGAATGAAAGTCACCTTATAAGGTTTTTGATACATTTCCCTCTTGACGTGTTTTAAAGGCGTGAGAGGTGATAGTGCCCCAAAGCGGACAATATTAAGAGTGAGGCACTAAGATATTATAAATATACTAATTTGGAAAAAAGGAATGGGTCATATAAAAAAGCCACACCCCTCATAAGTTTAGCTTTTATATTTCGAATCGGGGGAGGGTCTATATACATAGACACATATTATTGTCTGGTTGGTTTGGTTTGACCGGTCGGGCAAAAAACAATTTGGCCCAAGACAATTTCACTTAGGACCGGACTACTCGAGTTGAACCGGATTTCGGTCAGGGGCTTAGACCATTTGGATTAGTCCGGTTTAATCAAATTTTATTTTTAATTTTTTAAATCACAACCGCACTTTGGAGTTTGGACATCTTAATATACTTTTTAACTTATAGAAATCACTTTTCACTCAGTCACTTTTTATTACTTTTGGAAGTCGGGTGAAACCAAAAGCTAAAATATTGCCTCCAAAGAAGGCAAAAATCAAAAGAATTGGAAAAAAAAATGGGCCTGGATTTGGTTCAGAGCACTTCATTACTGGGTCCGATCCGGTCTAGCTCGACCTTGGGCTGGTACCAGACATCAGGCTGACTTTTCCAACTCTAGGTTCTATCGGGTCAGACCTCGGGTTGACCTCTAACTCTATCTGGCCTGATCTTTGGACATCCCTAATATATGGTAATAATGCAGTGCTATATCAGAAGCGGGAAATTTACAACTTAAAGTAGGTATAGACAGGGAGAGAAAGAAGGGAGATAAAAACAAGGGTTATGGTTGACGCCGCCGATCCAAGCAGGTTTATGTGAAAATGCAATATATATATTCAGAATTGAAATGGCTTCCACGATGTTTGACTTATATATGCTACACTGATACTGATAGCTTAGCTTCCCCTCCGAGCTAGCAGTGATTTAAGAGGGAGGGGTGGGATTGTAATTAGCGGTGTTTGGAGCCCCAACGTGCATGTTTGTAATTACACATACATAAACAGGCATTCACGTGAAGTTACTTATCAATAATACAAATTATATCAATAGTAATACCCCTATTCTAATGTGGATTGTTTGACTCAATTCATTGTTTAGGATGGAATATGATTAGATTAATAAATTATCATAAACAAAGCCCTTCACAACTTTGCCTCGCAATGAGAGTCGTGCCATGCATCATGATATATATATAGTGGCGGAGCCACACTAGTGTTTATGAGGGCAAGTGAACCCACAAAGTTTTTAAAATATATATATATTGTGAGAGAATTTTATTACAACTTTTTGAGTAGTGTACTTGGTTATCAGGCCGGTCTTTCATAGTAGCAGTCCCCAGTTCGATCCTGAGCCAGACAGTATTCTTTTTATTTAATCCCCCAATCCCCAATTTGTTCCATGCCTTCCCAACCACCGCGCAGAGCACAGGTTCCATCGCACAGCTTGAATTGATTGGGTGGTTGTTCAATATCTTGCTCCTTTCTTTGCCTTTGGCTAATAGTAAAACAATCTCTTGTATGGATAACCTAGTAAGTTCACATTTACTCTAAGAATTCGAGGTATCACAATTTTTTGACTTAAAATATCATGCTTTAGGTGCCTCGGTGCCCACTATCCATAATGTAACAGGCCATAAAAATAAAGAGTGACATGGATTGCTTCTTGCTTGCTAATGCTCTTAACCTTTAGTTTAAGTAATATCATTTAAAAGCAAAGATATGGCTATAACTTGTGCATTTGGCTGTAAGGCTCATTTGAGATTGCCTTATTTTGATTACTGTAAGGATTTAGAGCCAGTATAGTGCAATCTGGTATATCTTAGCATGATTGACATCCAAAGAAAGTGGTGAATTCTTGAGTACTTCAGAGTGAGATGTTTGAGATTTTCCTGAAATCTATCAGTTGTGGACAGAAATTTGTGTCAACTATGAACTATTGAGTATTGAGGATTTTGTATTTTTGGCTTCGGAATCTATTAAGCTCCCATGAGTTTAAATTAGTCACAAGGATGACAATCTTATAATCAACAATATTTTTTAATGCATTTAAAATTTCCTTTAAAAAAAAAATGGGGGCACTGCCCCCGAACCCCCGATTCCCCATCATTAATTGTGCACCCACAAACTTAGAATCCTGGCTCCGCCACTGTGTATATATATATATATAGACCCCTCTCATCTAAAATATACGACATTGTGTTTGTGTGTGATACTAGATATAGCTAGGAAATGGACCGTAGTATATATATAGATATAGTGGAAGCTGGAGCGAAAGGTTCTTTAATGACGTTTGGACGTTTCTTTCCTCGGAATCTTGCATTGGAAGAAACAACTTATCCTTCCTTAATTATGTAGCTAGGAGAACCCGAAATCCAATTTCAAATTCATACCATGCCGTATATTTTTCACACTGCACATTAATACTCCATTTAAATTTTAATTAACAAGACTCTTACGAATGTTTTTTTTCGTTCTGGTTAATTGTGAGCGGGCAGATTCCAGAACGAGCTATAACATTTAAATGTCCGCATTAAGAAAATTATAACGACAAAAAAAAAAAAAAAAAGATTTAGGAGCTAGCGACACTCTTTAATCATATAATAATATGACACAAGTGACATGTGTGTGTGTGTGTTTTCTTGTTATACTCTAATTTGAAATGGACACTGGTCTCATGAGCGTTTAGGTGGATGGTTATAAATTCTCCTCAAACTCTGATTCATGAATTTTATGATATTGTACGTGGATATCGCTAGCTGCTTAGTTGCATGTATATCAGGTTTCGTGTGTATCTTATACAACACTCGGGATTTATAAGTCTCTTTTATTTGACCAAAAAGTTTCAATTATATTTGTAAATCATCTTTCGAGATAATAAATGAGATTGTGATAATTTTGCCCATATTTTTTTTACTAATAAAATTAGAAAAAGAAGAAAGAGTTGAAAGATGCTCATGTAAATTTAAAAAATAACTCCATAATCATTGAACTATAACTCCATAATCATTGAACTAACTACCTCTCCTTATTGTGTATGTGTGATTTAGTTAAAAGAGACTTATAAATAGGACCGGAGTGGTAACTACCTCGCCTTAGTGGTGTGCGTGTGTGATTTAGTTAAAAAAGACTTATAAATGGAATCAGAGTGATATCTAGTTATCTACACAAGATAAAATATCGATCTCTAATCTGAGTATACCATATACAACCGCACCTGATTTTGCGCGCACAACCTTCCTTTTACTCTCTTACTCTCTCAGAAGCAAATTTAACCGCAACATTCCCATTGTATTATTATTTGATAAGTGTCCAATATACATACATTAAACTAACTTTATATTCTATGAATAATAAAATATAATATCGCATTTTACTAAAAAAAACAAATTAAGAAAACAAGAGGTCTGAGAAGAGACAATAATGAGATTCCTGAGGTGCAATTATGTTGTGGTGATTATTATAAATGAAAGCAATTCCGATGGAGATTAATATTCTCTTCTCTTCTTATTATAAGGCACTAACACCAATTTTTTGTAAATCAATGAATGAAAATTAAGTTAATAATTTGGTCTAAAATTGATAAATGTAATGATATGGATTTAAAGGAGTTAGTTAAAAAAGAGGGCATACTGGAAAATAATAATAAATGAGTTAGGATGATAAATTAAGGGGAGAGGGCAGGGAGGGGACAGACATCTCACCAGGATAAAGGGGAAAAAATGAGACCTCCAATGCGATCATTAAATGTGCATCGATCGTGGCCGGCCATGGAGATTCCACCTTGTAGCATGTCTTCTTCTCCCCACATCATAATATTCTGCACCAATGGCTACTTCCCCCTATACTGATTGATCATCCACTATACTTTATTCACGTTACATTATTTTTTCCCGGCCGAGATCACTATTAATTGCTTTATTATTAAAGCTAAGTGTGCCTCACTGTGACCACCTTGCGAGCTGTGAGGTCAATAAGAAACATTTTTCAAAATGATATACTAAGCTGCCACTGAAATCAGACTTCTTCCTTTCTCCGTTATTCACAACTATATATATAATGAAAAGAAATCGATCTATGTATTTATTCTCCCATACACACACTATATGATTCTTCTTTTTTGAAGATGCTGTGTAGTAAATTTAATAGAGGTTGTGGGGCAAAATGTTGTGTGACTTTGTACAATAGATACGCAAGTCCCGTCATCTATTGACCGGCCACAAGAACCGCTTGCATGAGAAAATATCCAACCAATGACTTGAAGACATATGGTCTACACAGCTAGACCAAGATTACTCTACTTTCAACGTTGGATTCATAACGTACGGTTTAAATTCTGCATATAATTATGGGTTTGAATATGTATTTTATTTTTAAAAAAATTAATTATGATTGTTTGAAAGTTATATATATATAATGGGGTTTCGTTTTTGTCACCCCAAAACTATGCTGTTTTGGAGTTAAAGGAATTAATAAACTCTTAAAATGACATAGTTTTGGAGTTAAGAGAATTAATGAATGATCTTTTGGTAAAATTTATATAATAAATATAAATACAAAAATACAAAAATACCCTTTATTAATTCCCTTAACTCCCAAAATGATGTAGTTTTGGAGTGACTTTGAGATAACCTTATGTCAAGTGATATGACAAATGATAAACTCATACATATAATTGTGCTTTTAATTTTTTATCAATGTATTCAAAAGAAAACCTCAAGCCAGTAAGAGATTTCTGCTCCTGCATCACCATCGGCATCCATGAGCCATGAGAACGATCTTTTGGGTTGCTTTTCCTCTGATTTTGTAGGCCTAAAATCTAAAGGCGATGCTGATCCATTAAGTCAACCAGCCCAGCCCAGCCCAATAATGCATCCACGGCACTGAAATCTGAATGCTTTTACCAAATGTGAGATCAGGATCAACATAGAGTTGGTATAATGAGATACTTGTGTTGAAAGAAACACTTATAAACCTTGAACCGAATACTAGATGATAATATCTAAGATAAGGAATACTAATACCATGTCACTTTCTTCCTTTCCTCAATAAATCAGTTACTAATGGATGGTGACTGGGAATTAGTTATCTACTAGCTCGTATTTTGTCCCTATTCTTAAGTACATTCTAAAATAAAAATAATCTATTTTATACAAAAATGACAATAATCTTTTAAGAAATTCATAGCTTGAAAATTTTAAATTTGCACCATGCAAATTAGATTTTGGGTGGTGTAAATTTCATCACAAACGTTGAGTACATGATGCTCATTAATGTGATGAGCGTTGAGTAAGGAGGGCAACCCTCAAATTTAAATTCTGTGTCCTTTTCCAGTTTTCCTCCCCTCCTGCCAAGCTTCATAATCACAACATAAATAGGAAATTCTGAACTTACTCGAATGTATTAATTTTCAAACTTATATATCCAACATTAAGAGGGTAACTTTTTATTTGGGCGGGCAAGCATGCATACAAACATAGATATATATGAACAAAATGCAGATGTAAATCCATTTACTCATATTCATTAGGTTCTACCATGAAATTTTGATTGTGTGGACTTTTTTAATAAAAAAATCAGTGACAAAATTTTAAAATTCTGTTACGTTATTATTAGTGATAAAAATCACGTGAAAAATTCTTATTAAAGAATGAGATTTAAAAGACCTATATTTTGTCGTCAATATTGACTTGGTTTCTACATCATCTATAAATGTGGCATGCGAGTAAAATAGATCTGTGCATGCTGTAAGGCCTTCTATATTCTGGTGTTTTCCCTATGGCGCAACCGCCACTGCAATATTCGCATCGTCGGTGATTCGTTGAAATCAGAAAAGGGAGCACCAGATTCTGAGGCATTTTTATTTGCTGCCATTTTTGGTCACACAAATGGCGCCAAAACACGAGGAACCACTTCTATTTTTTGCCAATGGACAAAAAAGTGAAAAACTCATTATTTTCATTTCACAGCCTGGACCCACCAACCACAGCCACGAGCTCACCACGCTCCTCCCTCATCCTCTCAATTATAACCCTCCACGTGTCACTTGATCCTACGGTTATTACCTTCCTCCCCTCTCTTTCATCGCATCCTTATCCTTGCTTCCTCGCCTTCGTAAGCGCCCTCCCTCTTCTCTGTTTCATTCCCCTTCTATTTATTCTGCTTCTGGATTTCTCTGCATTCCAGCTCTGCTTATCATCCCCTCTTCTCTTGCTAAACCTTCTCTATCCATCTCGTTTCATTTTCAAATCATGCTTCTCAAAGCTGCTGCTTCGTCTTTGTCCCTCTCCAGCATCAATGCAAACCATCTAGGTTCTCTGTTTTCTTCGTTTTCGCCATTTAACTCGACTGCTTCTTTGTCCTCGATTCTTCCCTTCTCTCCGGGGAAAAATGGAGGTGCCTTGGTGCTTTGCGCCTCTAAGAGTGGGAATAATCGGCCCCTCACCGGTGTCCTCTTCGAACCCTTTGAAGAGGTTAAAAAGGACATGAGCCTTGTCCCCGACGTCCCACAAGTTTCTCTTGCTCGCCGGAACTTTTCGGACGAGTGTGAGGCTGCTATTAACGAACAGATCAAGTATGTTACTTTATTTCTCAAGTTTTCAATCATGTGTCTGAATGTCCGAGGTATTTTTTCATTAGCAACAACAACTATCGGGCAAAACATCGGAACGCCTAATGCTTATCTTTTTTTTCCGTTGGCTTCTTGCTTTACAGTGTGGAGTACAACGTCTCGTACGTCTACCATGCAATGTTTGCATATTTTGATAGGGATAATGTCGCTTTCAAGGGTCTTGCCAAGTAATGCTCTGTCTTTCTTCGGGGTCTACTGGTCATTTTCTTTTGCTATGTCAGCACTAATTAATGGTTATGCTTTAACAGATTTTTCAGGGAGTCAAGTGAGGAAGAAAGAGACCATGCTGAGAAATTGATGGAATACCAGGTATTTGACTTTGTCGTATAGATAAAGAAGTTTTCCGGTCCTTTCTCATTTGCGGTCATATTAAATTCTTTCTGTGCGTGTCGCTGTGAATTTCAGAATAAACGGGGCGGGAGAGTGACGCTTCAGTCTATTGTGATGCCACTTTCTGAGTTTGATCATGATGAAAAGGGAGACGCCCTATATGGTATGTTTCCTGGGCCTGCTTCTTTTTTTTATGGCTTTGGTTCTATTTGCAAATTTGGGCTCGACTTATTTAAAATTTTAAATAATACGCTCTATCATTGATGACTGCCTTGTATATTAATTTCATTTTTGTGCATTTATGCGGTCGTTGATCTTTTGTACATGAGCATTGTTTTAGAACTAGTGATGCAACCTTAACTTTTAATTTTAGCCACAAATTTAGGCCATGCATTACACGCATATACTAAAATGAACGTGATTAATTGCATTGCTTGTTCTTTAACGTTATGACTTATGATCCTTTGAGAATCTGTGGCCTGGTCTTATTTGCGAAGCTTGGAAAAGGTTCTAGGTGAAGTAGATGCTTCTGCAGGATAACACAGAAAATAAATGCCCTGTAAATAAGGAAATATTGTCAACATATGCAAAGTTTGATTTTTACTTACTTTCTGATTGATTGTGGTTTACTTCTAACCATAATGTGTACGATAATGTGTTCTGTCTCATATATAAATTCATTCCTTAACTCTGCTAGCTGAAACAATGTAGAATACAACTGAGGCGTTGTTGGTGGATTTTAATTTCTACAAGGATGTTGCACAGTTTTCAGCACTAAACAGACGTGAATTTGTTTCTCTGTTACAGCTATGGAGCTTGCTCTATCACTGGAGAAGCTAACTAATGAGAAGCTCCTAAACTTGCACAGTGTAAGACAAGTTTGCTTCATATTCATTTTGGATTAATGGCAATCCTTTCTTTCATCTGTCTTAGTTTTCTTCTGACTTGACACATGTTGGTTAATAGGTTGCCTCAAAGAACAATGATGCGCAGTTGGCAGATTTTATTGAAAGCGAGTTTTTGGGTGAACAGGTAATTATAATTTTGGTGTTGAAATTTTAGAGCTTGCTCTTTGCACTGAATGAAATGGAGTAAACAAGTCGCTGTTAGTCATTGTAATAAACCGCGCACAGGTTGCATCTGCATGGATCTGATTTCTGTTATCTGAAATGTATTTATTGTAGGTTGAGGCCATTAAAAGAATATCCGAATATGTTGCTCAGCTCAGAAGAGTGGACAAGGGGCATGGTAAGAATCCAGATTTAGCTATATACATGGTTCTATAGTTTATATTTTAGTGTTTTCTGTGTTTGGCTTCACTTCTTTTTCCAATTGTTTACATCTTGGTACCTTGGTGTCGGCTCGCAGGTGTTTGGCACTTTGATCAGACGCTGCTTCATGAGGAAGCTGCTCATGGGGTTGCTGCTTGAAGATAAATTTTGTTATTTTGCTCGTCCTCTGGCCAATTCTCTCTAGGTTGTTTGTATGGAGTAGTCTATCTACTGGATTTTGAAGTATATTGACCAGGGGATTGAATTCAAAGTTGGAAAATTGGATGCTGAATAATTTTGTTTGCCGTTATTGTTAAGTAGGTTGTGTCTGGTAGAGGAGATGAAATCATACCATAAAGGCTTGCCGTTCCAGTTCAATATGGCGTCAGCGTAAGAAGTTCATCCTAACTTGATTTCTTCAAGAGACTCAAAGCAAAGGGTACTCACAAGATGTACCGTGCCTTGGTGATAGAACACATCCTCCCAAAATCCAATCTCTTAGAATCCAATCTTCCCCATCGGATCCAAAAATCAGTGGTTTCGATTTAATATATCAGTTTGGATATGATGGTAGAAATCGAATTTTGAGTGAAATAGAGAGGGTGGGATATTAAGATCCGAACCCGAGCTTAGAGAATTGAGTCTCCATAAGTTTATGCCTTATAATAGATTTTTTTTTTTTTTAGTGTTCTTAGAAAGATTAGTACGTTTTTTGCCTTAAATATAAGATAAAATTGATTTTTTTTTGAGAGATTGAGGAACTTAATTAAATTATTCTAGAATATTTATATTTATATTTTTTCTTCAAACTAATTAGTTTTGTTAGTATGAGTAATTAGTATTGTATCTTTGTGTATTAGGCCCATATAGGAAGTGTACAAAGAGTGTGTGTGTGGTGCGGGCCTATATAAGGTCATTTGTCTCGTACATTGGTTTAGATGATTGATATCTTCGATCCATTTACTTTAACATGGTATCAGAGCCTAGGTTATTGATTTTGGGTTAGGCCAGATAATTAAAAAAAAAAAAAAAAAAGCAAGGGCCCAGTTTCAAGAAAGGGCCCAAGACAAGGCATAAATTCAAGAATCTGGTGCAAGAATTGGGTCAAGAATTACAACCCGGTTACTTCTTGATTCCCCGATTAGGGGGTTGGCAGAGACAGGCAAGTATACGCCAAGTTCTGGTTTCTTAGTCGCACGATATGCCATGGTTTCTTAGTCGCAATCCACGGTGCTTTGGTCTTGAAGGTGGTTCGCGGTGGTTGTCCTGCGGTGTTCAAGATCTTAGGTCAACGGTCGAAATCCATGGTGCTTCTGGATTTCGTTCTCGCGATGAGGTTTCGCGGTTCTTGACTGATTTTGGACGGTGGCTTGCGGTGGTCCAAGCTTCGCCGGTAGTTTGCTCTTGTGGCTCGCGGTGGTCCAAGTTTCGTCGGTGGTTTGCTTTTCTCTTGCCCATCGACGGTGTGGTCCGCGATTTGGAGATCGTCGGTGTGGTTTCTTGTAGAGTTTCGACGGTGTGGTCCGTGATTTGGAGATGATGCGCGATCATCTCCCTCCTCTCGCACGATGCGCGCTCATCTCCCTCGCCCGATTTGCCTTTCACTGTCGAGAATCAATGGTAGGCGGTGGTTCAATGGTGTTTTCCCTAGATCTTCACCGGTGATTCGCGGTGGTTCAAGGTTTTCTTGGTTGAGTTCGCGATGGTTCAAGGTTTTCTTGGTTGGATTCGCGGTGGTTCCTGTTTTTTGGGTTGCAATCCACGGTGGTTTCTGTTACCAAGTGGTTCAAGGTTTTCTTGGTTGAAATCCTCGCGGTGGTTCGCGGTTTGTTGAGTTCGCTGTGGTTCAAGACTTTCTTGGTTGAAATGTGGTTCGATGGGTTAAGTTTCGTCGGTGTTACGCGATTCTTGACTGACCTTCGACGGTGGCTCGCGGTTGTACTCAAGAATTGACGGTGGTTTGTGGTTTTAATTCAGATTGAGGATTTCGGTCTCTTCTGATTCTTGGTTCGCGGTGGTTCGCGGTGATTGAAGAATCAGGGTTCAGGTTCGGTCTCCCTTCTTGAAACTAGAAACATGGGAGATCAGTATAAGAATGGTCCTGAAGAAGATTGTGTGATATAATAAATACCGACCCCATGCAAGCAAAGGATGCAATAAATATGTTAAAGAAGCGGTTAAACAATAAGAATTACCAAGTCCAACTTCTGGCCCTTTTTGCATTAGAGACGCTTAGTAAAAATTGTGGTGAAAATGTATTACATATCATTCAGCAGGATATCTTGCAGGAAATGGTCAAGATAGTGAAGAAGAAGCTAGCCTTAAATGTGAGGGAAAAGATACTGATATTGATTAATACGTGGCAAGAAGCTTTGGGGGGTCGAACTGGAAGATATCCCCAGTACCATACAGCATATAATGAATTAAAGTCTGCTGGAGTTGAATTTCCACCTCAAGAAGAGAATAGTGTACCATTTTTCACTCCTCCTCCAACCCAGCCAACTGTTGACTCTACTGCACAACATGACGATGCTGGTGTCCAGGCTTCTCTTCCGACAGATGCTTTTGGCCTCAGTTGGCAAGATATTCAAAATGCTCGAGGACTAGTGGACATATTGATAGAAATGCTCAATGCCTTGGATCCTAATAATCCTGAGGGTGTAAAGCAAGAAGTGATTGTTGATCTTGTTGATCAATGCCTTGCTTATCAAAAACGTGTCATGGCTCTTGTGAACAATACATCGGATGAGAAGCTTTTAGGTGTAGGGCTGGAATTGAAAGACAGCCTACAGCGAGTTCTTCGTCAACATGATGATATTGCAAAAGGAACAACTCCTAATAAAGGAGAAGGAACATCAGTTCTTCCACTTTTGCCATTTGTGAACGTAAACCAAGAGGATGATGAATCAGAAGATGATGATGGCCAACTAGCCCACCGGTCATCAAGAAATACTCATGCACGAGCGAAGCTTGACCAATGACAAGACATTGCGGTGAGAGTAAGTCCACTTCTTCCCCCTCCACCGGCCCCAAGGAAGCAGGTCTTCCATGACTCTGGGATGGTTGACTATCTAAGTGGTGATGCATACAAAACAGATGGTTCCTCCGTGTTCAAAGATTTTGTGGCTGCTACAACTGCAGCTCTTGGTGTTCCTTCTCCAAGTCTCTCAAAAAAACCAGGTCCTAAATGGCAGGGACAGAATGTGGAGAATCAACAAATGCCCAGGAAAGGGGATCTTGAAGAAGAGGCAGAGCTATTAAGAGCTTTGAAGTTATCTGAGGCCGATTCAATGTACATTACGAGTATTGAAGAAGCAAGCATTACGAGTATTACCATAAAAGAAGAAGATTGTTTGAAGAAATTGAAGAAATTTTGTATTATTTTTGTGTTGTTCAAGTTGAGCACATTTAAGATAAATAGTGTTCAACTTGAGGGGCCGTGTTAATATGAGTAATTAGTATTGTATCTTTGTGTATTAGGCCCATATAGGAAGTGTACAAGAGTGTGTGTGTGGTCTGGGCCTATATAAGGCTGTCTCGTACATTGGTTTAGATGATTCAATATCTTGATCCATTTACTTTAACATGGTATCGAGCCTAGGTTATTGATTTTGGGTTAGGCGGATAATTAAAAAAAAAAAAAGCAAGGGCCCGGTTTCAAGAAAGGGCCCAAGACAAGGCAGAAATTCAAGAATCTGGTGCAAGAATTGGGTCAAGAATTACAACCCGGTTACTTCTTGATTCCCCGATTAGGGGGTTGGCAGAGACAGGCAGGTATACGCCAAGTTCTGGTTTCTAAGGCTACCCTAGTGGAAAACCAATATCTTCCTTGATTAGGCCTGATTCAGCAGACCCAAATAATATTGTGTTTAGGACACGTTTTAGTCTTTTCTTTAATGTGAACACGTGAATTTGTATTTATGACAATTTTGACTATGTAAACACTGCAGTTTGGATCACTGAATTGTTGTATTTTAAGGAAGTGTTTACAAAGCATTGTGTGTTGACGTCAAAATTGTTGACAATTTGTTCTTGTGCAAAGGTGCATTTGTATTTATGAAAATGTTCTTGACAATTTGGTATTGTGTGAATGAATTTCAATCACAAAAAAAAGCCCCCATTAACAACTACATCAGCCCCTCTAACAACTAAAACAACCCCTATTAACAACTACATCGTTAACAACTAACATCAACCCCATTAACAACTACATCACCCCCGTTAACAACTACATCGCCCCCTTTAACAACTATATCGCCCCTTTAACAACTACATCACCCTCATTAACAACTACATCGACCCTTCTAACAACTAAAATCATCGACCCCATTAACAACCACATCAACCCCCAATTAACAACCACACATTCATTAACAACCACATCAACTCCTTTAACAACCACATGAGCCCCCATTAACAACTACATCAGCCCCTTTAACAACTATATCAACCCTCATTAACAACTACATCAGTCCTTTTAACAACCACATCAGCCCCCATTAACAACTACATCATCCCATTAACAACCATATCCCCATTAACAACTACATTAGCCCCATTAACAACCACGACCATATAACAAGCCCCTTTAACAACTATATCGACCCATTAACAACTACATGACCCTTCTAACAACTAAAAGCATTCACATTAACAACCATCATTGCCCACTAACAACCACATGACCCCTTTAACAACTATATCGAGCCCCCTCATTAACAACTACATTAGCCCTCCAACAACTAAAGCGACCCCAACAATTAACAACCATTAACAACCATTATTGTTAGTGTTTGCTGATGTGGTTGTTAATGGGGGCTGATGTAGTTGTTGGTGGGGGCTAATGCGTTGTTAGTGTTTGCTGATGTGGTTGTTAATGAAGCGATGTAGTTGTTGGGGGCGATGTGGTTGGTAGGGGCGATGTGGTTGTTGGTGAATGGGGCGATGTGGTTGTTAATGGGGCGATGTAGTTGTTGGTGGGGGCGATGTGGTTGTTAGTAGAGGCGATGTGGTTGTTAGTGGGGACCTGTTGTCGTTGTTAGTGAACGATGTAGTTGTTAGTGTTTTTGATGTAGTTGTCGGGGGCGATGTAGTTGTTAGTGTTTGCTAATGTAGTTGTTGGTGGGGCTGATGTAGTTGTTAGTGGGGGGATGATGTGGTTGTTCTTGGGGCGATGTAGTTGTTGGTGTTGTCGTTGTTAGTGAATGATGTAGTTGTTAGTGTTTCGATGTAGTTGTTCTTGAAATTTGATGTAGTTGTTAGTGTTTGCTAATGTAGTTGTTGGTGGCGATGTAGTTGTTAGTGGGGGCTAATGTAGTTGTTTGTAGGGGCTGATGTGGTTGTTACTGGGGGCTGATGTAGTTGTTAGTAGGGGTTGATGTCGTTGTTAAAGGGGGCTGATGTAGTTGTTAATGGGTACTAACATTGTTGATAATAGGGACTGATATTGTTATTAGTGGGTACTGATATTGCTGATACAAATGTTTGATTTAATTCTCCATTCTTTTCTCGTTCTCATTCAATGAACAAAAATCAAAACATAAACAAAAATTTAATGAACTGTCCATTCTTTTGTTGTTTTCATTCCATGAATAAATATAAAAAATAAGCAAAAGTTTGTTGTTGTCAGTGAATAAAAATAGTAAAGTTAGCCGTCAGTAGACAATTTACAAAAGAACAAATGGTGAGGTTATTCTCATGAATACAAATTTGTGATAAATACATATTTGTGGTCAACTACAATGTGTCCTAACAAGTATGCCCCCTAATATCTCTTCTTCTGCTTGTGGTAGTCCTCAATCAAAGACAACAATTTTTGGCGATGGTTATTGTGAGGATGGGTGACTAGCCACCACAAGAAGCCCACATTCAATTCACGTATTTTGTCCATGGAGTAAAATGGCATTGTGTACCCATCAATCTGTAATAACAATGGTTATGACAACAGTGAATTCCAACCTCCAATAGCTAATAACTAAAATGTAATTTCAAGAGTCAATGATAGCACAAAATCACAAAGAACCAAGACCCGAGATGTGACATGAACAATTTCAAACATCCAATTTTAACTTCCAAGTAACTAATGATTAATTTCAAGACAGCAAAAGCATAAATGAAAAGATTTTTATTTATTTATCAATCTCCAGCATTGCAACAACCCATGTATCCTATAAATTAGCTCAAAAGCCTACACTTGCCATTTTCAACCATAGGATATAGCAAGCCGAATGCTTTGCTTGTGATTGGAGATCCTCAAAGTCATTATCTATAATAGTTGAGCAAGATCTGACCAGACATAATTCATCTTCCAGAAATTTTCGAACAAGATAAATAAAGGCGATGAGATAACCAAATCAACCAAGATGCTTGAGAAAAAAAAGTTTCTAGTTCCGAGATAAACTAGAAACAAAATTATTTATCATGATTAAGATAACATGAGAAATGGCCTCATATTAAACAAAGAAGTCGCAAGGGAAAGCCCCAACAAAAAGAGGCTTGGAAGCCTATCGAACCATGTTGCACTTCACAATTGTCGATGGATGTTATTTTCCCGATATTTAGACAAAAAGATGCATAAATCAACTAACCATAACACCTCTCAAAAAGACAAAAAGCGCGGGGCAACAAGTGACCTTCGGTTCTAAAGCTTGAACTCGACTATAGAGCACGAGATACGATGTTATGGCTTTTAACCCTAGACAACAAGACTAGAAATTTGAGGTTTGATTGTTTACTAAAATTTGAGTTCATCGATTATAGGCAGATTACGATAATAGTGTGCAGTTTTGCTCCTTGTGCATCCTTGAAAGTGACATAAGCAATTTGAGATCGTTCATCATCACTACATCAAATAAGAGCTTATGGTTATTGTTTTAAGAAGCTCAAAATTGAAAGCACTATAAAATAAGGAATTGTATGAGCCGAATATAGCATCTGCCAACTTACCTCCTCGGTTCAACATATTCAAATCACTAGAAAAAGAAAAAAACTCCTTAATGTCTTGTTCGGTTGCTCCCGAGAGAAAGATTACGACTTTAACGGTTTTTATCTGCAAAGCATAAGCAAAGTTAATACGGTTTTATCACACTCAAAAGCAAAGGTTAAAGCATATTACTCATTCACAAAAAAAGCAGACAATCAATAGAGAAAGTATATCACTCATTCACAAAAATAGCCTAAAATCATAACTGGGGACTCTTAAATGTAGCATGTAAATTTTTCCACCACATACTACTCCATGTAGTTTCCAGTTACCAAAAAAAAAAAAAAATAGCTTCCTCATAGTCAAATGTTATTTTACTGCCACAGCGCCTTGGTCCATTTTATTTAGTTGCATAATTCACTCAAATTTTTAGGTTCTATTCTTTTTCAAAGGTTTTATGCCTTTGTATGTCGCTAAAAGTGAAGATCATTTCATGTTTCCATCATGTGATTCGGATTAATTTTATTTTGTTGACGATTTGCTATGAGTTTGGCTTAGGTTGCTTTTAGTGATATACTATTTTTGAGATTTTTTTCCAACTTATTACCATGTAGAACCGAGGTTCTAAATTCTAAACATTTGCTTAGCAGAGTCAATAATTCTATTATCCAATAAGAGCCTTTGCCCAATATGTAGTTTGCTCAATATGTAGTTTGCTCATTTTCTTTCACTCTTTTAAAGAAATATCTTAAGTTGACATCGTTTAATATAAATTATGAAATAATAAGGCTAAAGTAGCATATAGAGTCCGCCCAGCTGCACAAAAAGTTAAAGAACTCCTAGAAACAACTCAACACCGCATGTGAATAAAGCTATCATCAAATACAGAATTTTTTTCTTGCAATATCAAATCGATGTTGCTTACCAAAATCTAAACATTTCGAACAAGATCCAAAATTCTAATCCTTGAGCTGATGAAGGGAAAGAAACGAACTAATCATGGAAGATAGAAAGAATATCAGTGAAGTTATCTCAAATACTTTTGTGAATCGGTTCTCTTCTAGCTTCCGATAAATCTCAAAATCAAATGTTCAAAATATTTCGTATCTTTCTTTTTCAGAGGATGGAGGCGTAGAGGCGGAGATCGACGACGGACAACTGGATGAGGTAGGAGATCGAGAGACGCGAGAGAGAAGGAGCGATGGAGAAGGGCGTCGATTTCGAATAAGGCAGAGGGAAGGGAGCGAGTGAATAGCGTCGGTTTGGAATGAGGGAGAGATGATTTTCAAATTGATTCTTTTCAGACTTTTAGCAAGGGTATCAATGTAATTTCGTTTTCTAACATAATACCTATAAAGGCCCTGGGGCCTTTTCTAAGATTTGCAGAATACTTGGGCCTTTTTTAGGTTTTTTTTTTAGTAATATGGCCTCCAGAAGGATTTTCCCTTTTTTTTCCCCCTTTTTAAAGGGGCTTACTGTAATCGGGCACATTGCCATCAGCTCATCTGCATCTGCCTCTCGTCCTCTCCGGTATTGCCTCCGCCGAGTACACTTCCCCTGCCTGCATACTGCGCGGCAAGTTAATCAGCGCCTTTGTTTGGCTCTTTTCCAGTGGTGGAAGTGAGCGATCCCTGGAGTGGTACGGCCAACAGTTCCATCCCATGTTCCAGAGATCGCAGAATTAACAGTTTTTAATTGTCCCACTGAATTCAGTCACAGCCACTTCTCTATTTGTTCATGTTGGATAACGACATTTTGAAGAGTTCCCTCGTTCAACTGCATCTCTATCTTTCCTTGGACTTTCCATTCAGGCGTAGAAATGGCAACTCTGGTTGAATCTCTCTTCAAAGAAAGAAAATACCCGTTCGTTTTCTCACTCTTGATTTTGCTCATCTGCGTCACGCTGCTCATTTTCTCTAACTCCACCTCCACCACCACTTTCAACCGCGTCGTCTTCTATCCTGATGTTAAAGGCCAGCCATCTACGACCGCTCTCGTGCCCCCGATCTCGATTCAGAAAGGTCAAGCGCCGACCCAAAAAGTGACCCCTGCCACAACCCCTAAAGCTGAAGGGCCACCCCAAAACTTGAATCCGATCACGATTCCCAAAGACGAAGGGCTACCCGACAGCGAGCTTCCGATCACAGAACCCAAAGACCAAGAGCTTCCCCAGAAGCAGGGTGATATCGATATTGTTACGGTTGATGTGAATATTGATTGGAAGCTATGCGAGGGTCCAATGGCGAGGGATATTATACCCTGTTTGGACAATTTAAAGGTGATCAAGGCTTTGACGAGTAGGAGGCACATGGAGCATAGGGAAAGGCATTGCCCAGATCCTACTCCGCGCTGTTTGGTGCCGCTTCCGAATGGGTATAAAGTCCCCGTTCCGTGGCCTAAGAGCAGGGACATGGTGAGATTGATAGTTCGGTAAGAAAACTTTTTGGTATCCATGGATGCATTCCCTCGTGGAGAATTTTTTTGACGCGTTGATTGTGTGAAATGTATTTCTTAAGAATTCAAATGTTCATATCACCTTTGATGAACACTTCTTTATGTGGTGACTGGTGCGTACCGTCTGCGTTTCAGGGCATTCATGTTTGTACTGATTGCTTTGTAGGTTTTTCCCCAAGTATGTTCATCTTTTCATTTTGGGTTAGAACTTTGGGGGTGTGATTAACTACTTAGCATGTCAAGAATGTTTACTCTTTTTGTCTTGAGCTGAACTTTACAATCTTCTTGACAAGAATACCATATTCTGAAGTTGTTCCACTTGGTACTTAGTTATGTGTGCAGTACTGCAGTTTATTATTGGGTAATGTTGAAAGTACCGGTGATTGAGTTTTACATTTGCGTTTTTCAGATTTGGTATAACAATGTGCCTCATCCAAAGCTCGTTGAGTACAAGAAAGACCAGCATTGGGTAGTAAAGTCTGGTGAATATTTTGTCTTTCCAGGAGGTGGCACTCAATTTAAAGATGGAGTTAATCATTATATTGGGTACATACAGAAGGTATGCTGTCAAATGGCTCCACACTTCCGAGCCAAAAAAAAAAAAATGGCTCCACACCCTGTTAACTTTCCTCAAGTGCGAAACCTGCTGATTCTTTTATCCTTGCGTGATTACTATTGGGGAAGAAAAAAAAAAAACTATAATCAAGCCTTGATAATTTATAAGAAGAAAAAAGATTTTCCTAATGTCAAAATTGTGTTTCATCTGGGAGGAACGGAAAACAGGTGATGATTTAATCTTTCCTTCTGTTTTGTCTATATATGATTTCCCTTCAGATTGTGCCTCCTATCTTGGTGATGACGTCAACCAAGGCATTGGGTTCAAGTGCTCTAAAATATAAACAATTGTAACTATCACGACTTATTGAAATTTGGTAAACTATGTGTAAAGCGCAGCATAGAATGGGGCTGAGAAATTTTTATTCATTCAGTTACTGAATGAGACTTTACTGTACTGTTGTTCTACACTGTTTTTGTTTGCAGTCACCACTATTGTTTCTACATTTCTTATTATGAATATAAGCAATGCTTTATTTTGATTTAAACATGATGTAGTTGTACCTTGCACGTTCATTCTGATGATTTGACTAGATATTAATCTACTTCTTGAATCTTGAATCCCGGCCTTATTCTGTTGGATATTTTATGTTCATTTCACACCAGACACTACCAGAAATTCATTGGGGAAAGAACATCAGGGTTGTCTTGGACGTTGGATGTGGAGTTGCTAGCTTTGGTGGCTTTCTGCTTGACAAAAATGTTATGACCATGTCATTTGCCCCAAAGGATGAACATGAAGCTCAGATACAGTTTGCTCTAGAGAGAGGAATTCCTGCAACTCTTTCTGTTATTGGAACACAAAAGTTGACATTTCCAAATAACGGATATGATTTGATCCATTGTGCCCGATGCAGGGTACATTGGGATGCAGATGGTACTAGTTGTCTTCAGTATATGTTCCATCTATTATATTTGTAACAGAAATGTTTATTTCTAAATCTGATTTCCAATTTTAGGTGGTAAACCATTATTTGAGCTCAATAGGATTCTTAGACCTGGAGGCTTCTTTGCATGGTCTGCAACACCAGTTTATCGGGATGGTGAAAGAGATCAGAAAGTATGGAATGGTTTGTTTCTTTCTCTTCCGGCCCCCTGTTGTCTTTGGTGTCAGTTTCTCCTGTCCTCTCTGTATTGGGAAGTTTTTGGACATTTTTACATGAACCATCCATGAAGGCCCAAATCAATTGAGATACTATAAAAAGGCCTAACTTGAGATATCTACTTTTCTATCTCCATAGATATTGTAGAAAATTGGAATTTTGTTTTATTTCACTTACTTCAAGCACTGGATAGTATGTTTATCTGAGAAATAGGAGAACATTCAAATTTTTCTAAGATGGATGTTGCTGGACTTGTTTTCTGCAGCCACGATGACTGTAATAAAATCTATGTGCTGGACGGTTGTGGCTAAGACTTTTGATTCATCTGGAATTGGGATGGTCATATACCAGAAGCCTACTTCACCTGATTGCTATGGAAAACGCAAAGTGAATAATCCACCTTTGTGTCAAGAGAAGGATGGGAAAAATAGCTCATGGTATTTATATGGTTTTTGTTTCTTTTACAAACCAAATAATAGGGGAAGAAGCAGACAAACTTTTCTGCTTATGTTTGTTGTTTCTTTCGGCTGTATGATTAGTAATTAAGAATGGAATCAACCAACTTGCTGTATTTGGACATACGACTTTGCAAAGAATAGGAAATTAATGTCTAGTATATGACACTTTTTAGTTTTATGTTGTTGGCATTAAGAAAAGGTTTGATATTCATGTTATAGGTATACCAGATTCAGCAGTTGCCTTTCTCCTCTTCCGGTTGACAGCGCGGGTAAACTGCAGAGCTGGCCGATGCCCTGGCCCAAGAGGCTTACTAGTAAACCTCCTAGTTTGCAGTCTAATTCTGATGCTATTGAGATGTTCAACAAGGATACAAAACACTGGTCTCGATTAGTCTCAGATGTTTATGCGAATGGTCTTTCCATCGACTGGGCTAGGGTGCGAAATATAATGGACATGAATGCTGGTTATGGAGGGTAAACTTTACGTTAGAGAGTTGATCTTTTTTTTTCACCTTCATCCCTTTTAATTGTTAAACCTATGGTATTCAACATGCCCCAAAACAAAACAAAAAAACAAAAAAAAAGCACACACGCACGTTGCTCCTTTACAAGTGTTTGACTGAGAGTAATTTTGTCCTTCCTTTCTTCAGATTTGCCGCAGCACTCATTGATCGACCAGTCTGGGTGATGAATGTAATGCCCATTGATTTGCCAGACACTCTTTCTATCATATTTGATAGGGGTTTCATAGGAATGTACCACGATTGGTGCGAATCTTTCAATACCTATCCTCGCACATATGATCTTCTTCATTCAAGCTTCCTCTTTGGAAATCTCGCGAAAAGGTATCATAATTGACTATGATGCATCCTTCCTCCTTGTTTCATTCTAGTTAGGTCTCGTCTGTATGCAGGATGTAATGGGGAAATGTGAAATGTCATATATGCTAATATAAGTATTTGGAGACTAATTAATGCTTAGATGTGAACTTTTTGTATTTTCTCTCACCCTTGAAGCTTAATTTAATATGGGTAAAATTAGGGGAAAAAAATTCAATTCAAGGCATTTTAATGAGTTTTTTCATTATAATAAATTAGTTGAAGTGAGGTATATTGTAGACTCGAGGAATATATTCCTAAATCAAAGTAATTAAATATAATAAAAATAATTTCTATTAAGTAATGATTACAAGAATACAATAATAAGTATTTTTTTATGTCTATGTATATATAATTTTCAGGCAAAGAATATTTTCCTTTATTGGTTCCAAATCGACCCTAGGTATGTAAGATACAGTATGATTCTGGTGGAATGCAATTTTTGCCAGATGCGACATTGTAGACGTGGTTGCGGAGATTGATCGCATATTGAGACCGGAAGGATATGTTGTGGTTCAAGACTCCTTGGAAATAATTGGCAAGCTGAGCGCAATCTTGCGCTCACTTCACTGGTCTGTAACTATACATCAAGATCAGTTTCTTGTGGGCAGAAAGAGCTTCTGGCGTCCTGAGGCAGGTGGGCGCTGAATAATGAACAGGGTAATACTGTGATGAGATATCCCATTTTTTAAACCTCCCTTGTTTTATTTTGTTCTTGATACGAAACTAAGAAACAGATGTTATAGAACGAGTTTACGATACTGATATTTTTCCGACAGGAAGTCTTGTCTGATTATGAATTCTGTAGACCAGACTCATCCTTGTAGTATGGAAAAATAGATTTTTTTTCCAATCGTTTTATTTTAGTGGGCTTAAGAAAAATTATCATTTCATCCAGTCCTTAATGTAAGACTTATTTACTTAATTTAATTAGATTAAGATAGTTAACATAATATCTTTTTTTATAAAAGATCTCAATCATCTTTAATTTTCTTTATGCCTTTCTTACTTGGTTATTATTGAAGAAACATTGATAGGAACAAATTATGAAATGATTGATAAATATGAGAAATTATAGCTTAAATTAAGAATTAAGTTCAATTTTTCAATTAGCTCATTTCGTTAATACCTTAATGACAAGAGAAGTACCCTATGAGCTCATTGAATCTGGCCCCTCATGATAAAATCGCATAGTTGACTACTATTACTATATATATATATATATATATATATATTTCAGTATAAAAAAGTTTAGGTGAGGGTAGATATCGGTCCCCACTTTTGTAGGGTCGTGATATCCCCAGCGGTTAAAAACGCTTTATAAAGACTTTATAGATCGCCTACCAATAAGGATCTTATATCGACCGACAGGTATCAAACCTCCTCCCTTTTAAGGTGAAGGTTGACACCTTACCTTAATGTATTAATTCTCATTTACTACTACTATTATACTGTAAAATCGAAAGAAGGGAAAATTCTCGTAGATTCATTATGCTTACCTTCATGGGTCCAAGCAGCCCGGCAATGTGAATGAGGTCTATTAAATGCCCAAGATCTGACTAACATTTTATTTAAGCCCTGCAAAATTATTCAAAGGTGACTTGGTTCAGATAATAATGATATGGAAAAATTTAAAAATACTCGAATTTTTTTAGTTTAGTTTAGTTTTTTTAAAGTTTAAACACTTTTGATGTAGTCGCAATACCTAATTTACTCTTTCGAAAAAGAACCCAACTAATTTACCATTTCATGAATAAGATTTTAAATTAAATTATTTTGAATAAAAAATTGAGTTAAAAACATTTCTTCCAATTAAATCTTGACTTGATTTAAATTCAAATTAGTCAATAATGGTTGATAGCAAATAGTTCATTATTTTAATAGGATGATTTATTGGCTTCAAAAAGTTATTTACAATACAAAATTTGACATTAAAAGTCAAAATATTAGCTTGATAAAACATTGCCGTTGCCACTTCCCATAATCGTTGTATTTATTTCTAAAAAAAAGAAAAAAAAGTGACGGAGCTGTTAATCAAAAGCTCAATAAAAAAAGTGACTTTTCTCTTTTCCCCGTCATTTGCATTAATAAATCCATTTAACTAAAGGTTGTCCAAAAGAAATAATTTGCTGAGGGGGCCAAAATTAGAGGGTCTTCATTCCTATTATCATGATGGAAAGCTAGATTTTGTTTTAGCTTACTGCGAATAATTTAGTAAACAAGCTCGCATCAGAAATAAAATTATAAATTTTGAAAAGTCTTTTGAAAAAGATAACGTTTTGAAACCAAAACCAAAAAAGGGGGGAAAAGGACGAAAGGAAGGCGCATGCACACCTAGGGTTGTCATCAATGAATGAGCCTTCCTTTAATTGATCTCTTTTCCATATAATTACAGGCAAGCCTTCTTCTCTATCTAACCAATCGGTCTCATTCCACTGCTTGCCAACTCTACTCTGATTCTTCAGTTCCCACATGTGGCCGCCATGGTTGAGATCGCCAAGCAGGTCCTGAAACACACCACCGCCTTCTCCCGCCCGATCCGCTTCCCGTTCACTTAGCTTCTCTTGCTCTTCCTTTAAAGACATTCAAAGCCTCAGCCGGGAGGAACCCGAACTCGCTGCCCCGAGATCCCCCTCTCTCTTCCGTCGCGTCCGGATCTCAACTGCCGTTCTCCGCGCGTGGGGCAATGGCCGCAGCAGCGTGCTATCCAATTCCATTGCCTTGCCGGGCTCCGACCAGCGCGTCGTCGTCTATTTTACCAGCCTGCGCGTGGTGCGCAGAACCTTCGAGGATTGCAGAGCCGTCCGATCAATCCTCCGCGGCTTCCGCGTCTCGGTCGACGAACGAGATGTATCCATGGACGATCGCTTCCTGGACGAGCTCCACGGGATCCTGGGCCGCAAGAACATGACCCTGCCTAGAGTGTTCATCGGAGGGACATACATTGGCGGCGCTGACGACATCAAGCAACTACACGAGAGCGGCGAATTGAGGAGATTGATCGAACAGCTGCCAAGGTCGGATCCAAACGCGTGTGATCTGTGCGGAGGGATGAGATTTCTTGTGTGCGACGAGTGTAACGGAAGCCACAAGGTGTACATGGAGAAGAGCGAATTCAGGAGCTGTACATCTTGCAACGTGAACGGTCTGATCAGGTGCCCTTCTTGTTCTTTCCTGCTCCCGCGTCACACCAAATAATAGCCGCCCCAAAGGGGATGGTGTGCTTAGCAATTAGCATTAGCATTTTGTTAATAACTTAATTGCTGGTTTAGACATTTGTTTACTTATAATACAACGGGTATATTTTGTATGTAGTAGGAGCCAGCTGAATTCGGTTGTCTTTATTTCATTCGTCTATTATTCTCATCACATGGACTCCGTACTCTCAGCACATTAGCGCTAAAAAAATATGTAATTGCGTGAGGTTTCGTCAGTGGGTTACAAACTTTTCATGTCAATGTCTGATAGAAGACCCCAAGTTTGTCCCTCAATCTGCAAAATGATGGGAATGAACAGCTATATAAGATTCATGGGCATTTCTTTCAAGTATATTCAGTCTTATTCTAACCGGACCAGCGAGTTTAATAATTGATTTAAACACACAAGCATGTACCATTTGCGTTGTTTTTAAAAACGAGCTTTTACTTCCCCGTGCGTTGCACGGGATGATATTATTTTACAGGTTATTTAAACATATTTTGCTTCTAAATTGATGTAACTTTCTTGTCTTTAAGGAATATTATAACATCACAAACAATGAATGACTATATATTAGAAATGAAACATCAACAATGGTGAAAATCAATATCCTAAATATCGATTCAAAGTGCATATTACAAATGAAATCTCACCAATGTTAAACAACAATGTCTTCCGATCAATTAACATTTCTAAATATCTCTTTGTACACAACATTCCTTGTTTTGTTCTTGTTGGCACAACTATTATCATCCACAACAATCTTTAGACCATCCATGCTTTTAACCCTGGATAATGCAACATATAATTGGCCATGTGTAAAGACTGGCTTGCAAAGATATAAACCAACATGGCGAAGAGATTGTCCTTGACTTTTGTTGATAGTCATAGCAAAGGAAAGGGTGATAGGGAATTGTCTCCGTTTCATGCGAAAAGGCCATCTACTTTCAGAAGGATTCATGTCCATCCTATGAATGAGGACCTTTTGATTTGGATGTGAACCATTTAATGTGATTGCCTCAATGACAGTCTTCCCAAGCTTAGTTACACGAAGCCGTGTTCCATTGGATAATCCAGAAGATTGATCAATGTTCCTCAACAACATTATAGGTGCTCCTACTTTCAATGTTAGCTTATGTGGAGGCATACCGAGCAACTAATAGTGTTAAGAAATTCTGTGGTATACAGGTTGTCAAAACTATCACTATCTTCACTTGACTTACAAACTGAGTCACAACTGAGAAACTCATATGGTTCTCCAGGCAACATGGCACACATGTGCTCATTTATAGAATTAATCATTTCAATAGTTGGAGCCAAGATTGCTCTATCATTGAAGTATTCATTGGAATTAAGATTTTCCAAGAGGTTTATATCGTTGATTCCACAATTGCATGAATTGGATCTTGATAGCACGAAATTAACAAATCACCAGGTATTTCAATTTCCTCAACACCGTCATTTGAGTCCCCTATTTTTCCATCACCAACATCTAATAACCATCTTGAGAACCACACCAACTTATCACGATCAATCCTTGAAGTAGAAGAATTGACAAGCATATTCTTGGTCAATTGGAAAATGATGCGGTGATCCCATAGGTAAGAAGAATTGATGCATGCATTGACAATTTCGCCTCTTGTTCCTTTTGGTATAAGCTGGTAGTATATCGGCGAAAATCACCTCCCATAATAACACACTTGCCACCAAAAAGGTGTCATCACAATGCATGATATCCCTTAGGGTCCTATCAAATGCTTCAACACAAAACGCCGCACCATTGGTGCCTCATCCCATATAATAAGTTTTGTGGATGTAATGAGATTTGCTAAAGGGGAATTTTGTTTTATTGAACACATTGAGGAGTCGTAATTTGAATTGGAATTGCAAACCTGGAATGTCTTGTTCTACCGAGATGGTAATAATGTTAAAAGCAATTCCACTTGATGCAACCGTGAGCACAATTTGTCCTTTTGCACGGAGTGATGATGTCAATGCATTCCACAAGAATGTCTTCCCGGTTCCACCACAACCATATACGAAGAAGAAACCACCTTCATCTTTTTGTAAACATGATATAACATTGCTGAAAATTTGTTTTTGCTCCAAATTTAGTGAGTTTTGTAGGTTGTTTGCTTCTATTTGTAAGGCATGTTTGTCATAGTTCAACTCTTGCAAGATAAGCTGGTTTGAGACATCAATTGGAGGCAATTCCTCGGGTAATGGCATAGCAGGGAAGTCAAGAAGACTCTTTCCATTTTTTCGCAACAATGAATCTATTTCTTGTAATGCAACTGTTCTTTATCATATTCAGATATATTGACACCTCGTAATTTGGGTAATATAAATTAGTATCCACCATTTTATTATGAAAAGTGACTATAGTAGAAGGTAAGTTAGGCAAACTTACTTGACGACATGGGATCATTGCGATGAATGTATAATACATCTTCTGAAAGTAGTTTTGATGTCTCCTTCCATACAAAATCAAGACGGTGTAGAGAGAAACAAAGTAACATGCTAACAAATAGTTTCCTTAATGAATGACCTGATGTCCAAATAGATGCTTCTTTAATGGCTGAAATGTATTCTTGATCATCATCTAATAAGCCCCTTGCAAAACATGCATCTTTTAAAGTATTGTGGATAAAACCATCTACTGTTTTGATTTCGTCAAATGACCGCGAACCTCTTACTTTTGTGAGCAACACACGTAGGTAGTACAATTCCCCTGATGATGGTGACACATGTGTTATTCTACCAACAGATGAGCCTTTCTTTCTTCGTTTCCAAGCCCCGTTGTTCCTTTGATAAACGTAGTGTTTTTGGGAATTCAATATATGTCAAAGTCCTAGCAAATGCATCTGTCTTGTTCTTTTCCATCCAAGCAAGAAATTGTGATTCACTGACTCTAGGTTTATCCAACAATTCAGCAACATCATCATGATTGGAATAAATGACATATTGTTGATTTGGAAGATGGAAACTCAATCTTTCAACAGATGGATTCCTATGATGAATATTAAATCCAAATATACGCCACGAACCCTCACATGCAGATATGTATCTACAATTGTAATATTGTTTAATCTCATCAACATTGGCTTCACCATGGTCATTAGTGGCACCATCAAAAATTGCGACCACAACTCTATCATTACCTTTGCTAATATACTTGAATAAGTATTTTATAGCGAGTTGAGTGATTGCATTTTTCAATATTGATATGTGCATGAAACTTCGTAACAACAATGGATTATATGGGACAACATATCTATTATCTAGAGGGATACCTTTCACTTTAATTGTTACGCCATCATCCCTACGTCTCGTATGTTGGATACCCATCTTCATCAATAGTTGTATTTTCATTAAACTTCTTTGGAAAATACTTACTTGCACTTCGATTCTTCATGCATGGTGCTTTTATGTTACTTCGCCAAGTGAGGTCCATGAAGCATAAATTGCCTAACCAACTTATACATTAGAGGAGAAATATTCTTGTCGGGTATTTCTCGCGGATGAAGTTGTTGATTGCTTCGGATCTTTTATCTTGTCATTTGGATAAAGGAACAACAATATGTGGGCATGAGGAAGTCCTCTCTTTTGAAACTCTATAGTGTATATGCGTGCAAAAGAAATTATCAAATATTAAGCGCAAAGAAATCATGGAAGATATATGGACTTCATCCAAACGTATGAAGAACCGACATTGATATCAATTTAATATTGGAGAAAAAAGATGAGCTAACCGCACTGCGGATGGTCCCAAAAATTTTTTCCTCCTTTATAGTTTTCATTAAGCGATCTAACTTTATTTTGAATATCCGAGCCAATATGTCAGGCCGATCGCATGGCTTTACAGAATACTTGCGACAAAATCTTTGAATTTCAGGCCAAGCAGGATTACATGTGAAAGTTAAAAAAAGATCTGGATAACCTTCTGATCTACAAATTGCCATAGCATCCTGGTAATTTTGCATCATATATCTTGCTCCTCCTGTGAATGATGAGGGCAGTATAATCCTCTTACCAATTGTTGCACCATTTGTTTCTCCACTTAGAACTGCATCAGCTAATCCTTGATATAAATCAACCCTGAGCTCCTTTTGGTGTGTTCTAACCCAAAGTAATCTTTGAGATTCTATCATAGTGTAACCATCTACGATGAATTCTTTGTAGTAGCCTTGATGCATGCAATAGTGTAGATATTTCATGTAATCTGGTCATTAGTCTATAGCTGAAAAACTCTCTCATACTTAGCCTTTTTTTTTTGGTCTTTGTGGCACTAAGTGTTACTTCCCGTGCTTAATATCATCTCGATAACCATCTTCACCAAATGGAAAAAGTACGGGGTATTGAAGTGGAAGGTAAGATGCATGCAATTCATTTATTCTTTGTGGTATGCACGAATGTTTCTCTACAATAATGTCCCCGACATTGAATGTCATGTCTATATCCCCAACAACTAATACCGCAACTTCGAAGCATTGGGCATATTGTAAGTGCGACCATCATTCTGTCTTGTGCTGATCAAACACATTTTCAATGTGGGAGGACTAGGATGATTGAGCAATGTTGACACAACACGATATTGCTGAACAAATGGGTTGACTTCATCCAACTGTTGTTTTATTTGGTCAACTATGATAGCATCAATTGTTGATTGTTGCTGGAATTTGCTGCAAGAATGTAACATTAATAAATCTTACTACATTAAATAACAATAAATTTAACGTTAAGTATGACTTATGTTGACATACCTAAGCTCCAGAATTCTGTTTGACACTTCATTCTCTGTGTCAAATATATATAGCTGTGAATACACAGGTTTGGAACCTTCTGGTGGTAATAAACTACCAATATTGTGATAATTCATTCCAGACATGACAAATGAGTACGGTCCGCCACCAGTATTTTTTGAATGATCTATCTTGCCTCCCATTGATGTAAATGAGAACATGTTGTTGTATTGCCTTATATTCTCATAGAAGTTTCTTGAATGTGCTGATTCTTTATCAAAAAATAAGGCCTCAAATAATGGAGGAGGCCTTTTCATAGTTGGCAAGACAACCTTGCCTTTCAAACAACATAGAGAGTGTGACCTGGCAAAGGTCTTTGCGCTTCGTCCTTTAAACTTTGTTCATTAAACCAAAGTAATGCCTTACAATATTTGCATTCATATATAGGGTCTCCTTCATCTACATATCCTGTGACAATGTTCACAATGATTATATAGTTGTAGTAAAGTTTCATATCACACACACATGTATATGTATGATTAGATGAACTTTGTAAAGGGGTATTAGTTACCTTCAAATTCATCTATGTTGTCAATAAATTCAGTGGTCTCAACATGATTTGAGGGGAAATGATCATGTAGAACATGTGTAGCTTCATAAATAAATATTATCACCAATTATATTAAGAAGAAAGAAATAATATAAATTGACATAAGGAAATGTTGTGTGTGAAGGTCTTTACCTTCAAATGCATCGGGGGACATTTTGAACTTCATTGTCATCATCATTATCTTCATTATCAAATTGAAATTCAATGTTTTTATAGTATATTTCTTGTGGTGGACCTCCAATGGAAGATTTACAACTTTGTTTGTAATAAAGAAAAAAATGAGTTAATTGTAATTGTAACTTCATTGCATTTTTATAAACACTACAATCGTAATATTATTTCTCAATTTGAATTTAACCAACTCGGGACTAAGGAACCACCAATGAAGTATGTAGACTAAAATAACAAATGCCATAACTTAAGTAATAAGTGCATGAAAAGTATTATATTGGCATTGTTCATTACCCAACTCAATGACATGTGTTGGTTCCATAGAAGTGTCGGCTTCACGGTTTTCATCTACAACATTGTCGGTGCTAATCACAACTTCATTTACTATCATAATTAAACAAAGTAATTGGTTTTGCAATATATTATGTGCCTTTGTAACAAAATTGGTTTATCTTAGGACATGTTATTATTTAAGTATAAATATAAATGTAAATTATAATCGCAACGATAAAACATAATGTTTGCATTATTGTGAACATGAAGGCCAATAACAAAAATTGCAGCTTTAATACTATCCTAAAACTGTCATGGGAAATACCTGGTTCATTGATATCTATTGGCTCCTTGGTGTTGGTGATGGATGGTACGCATTTTCAATATTATCGCACTAACCGGAGGTTCATTTTCTGATATAATATAAATATATCAATCCTTTTTCATTAAACTTTATCACGTTATAATAATAATAATAATAATAATAATAATAATAATAATAATAGTGGTGGTGGTGGTAGTAGTGATAAGAAAAAATCTTATATAAAGTTGTCGAAATGATAAAATTCCAAATCAAGTTATTAACCTCAACACATCCCTTTGAGGTATTGATGCAATTTAGGATTTCAAAATATGAGTAAAAAGACTTTAGTGCCCTCTATTAGTCTCATTTCTTCTTTTAAAAAAGTTTCATTGCTCTATTATATTTTTTATTAGAGTTTCATTGCTCTTTAACTTAGGTTCGACCTTTTTTTTTTTTTTTTTTTTTGGCCAAAACAATAAATGTATATTTAGACAAACACGTATTAACATTAATATATGATAAAATATAATATGATTAACTTATATCATAGGAATTTTTGTGTTCTATTAGGATTATGAAGAATAACTCAAGCCAGGAAAAATAAAAAGAAAAGAATAGCCCCCAACATCAATTAAATGATTTTTAGTGTAATATTGTGTCTACAAATTTTATTTTTACTTTTTGTTTCAATGAAAAAAGAAAACAAAACTACCTTGAGATTCTAATTATGAGTATGATTGGTGTGATGTATGGTTTTGTATTTTTATCATAATGAGTAATGAGACTCTTTTTTATTTTTTAATGAAATATTTTATAGATACTTTGATATATCAGGAAAATTATATTTTTAATTAAAATAGTTTAATTTTTCCACCATAACAAAATTAAAGTTAAAAAAAAAATATTTTCTCAATATTCAACTAAAAATCATTTATTTGATATTGGGGCTATGTTTTTTCTGAAGAAGGGGGAAAAAAGATATTGGGGTTATGCATTTTCTTTTCTCTTACTTGAATTACTCGATTATTAAGCGAATTTTACCTAGAATATTATTATTATTAATGTTAATATATACACACTTCTTGAAGAAAAAAAAGAAGTTAGGAAGCAATGAAACCCTCTTAAGAGGAGACTAAGAGAGGATAATAAAGTAAAATTACCCACAGATTGAAATCCTAAATTGGGTCAAAAACTTAATTAGGGATTTATTACATTTATCAACCTGATTTAAATTTTCCTATTTGAATGACTTGATATGGAATTTTCCCTAATGATGATTATAATAATGATGATGATGATGATATAATTATTATTATTATAGAAATAACTACAACTTTATCATGCAAATGAATATTGCACTATCTAAGTATAACCATTTTTAGTCCTTATAGCACAACTATATTATGAATAACTAACCTTTATATTCAGTTTGGTGGATTCTCTTCCTGGTGCGTTTTGTCTTCTCATTGTGACTAAAATTATGATTTTCTAAAGATCTGATCCTGCCACTTATACGTACAAATGGATGTTTCCCTTTTTGTTGTACTGATTCTTCTGGAAAAGATAATATAAGCTTTTCATGATGATAATCAATATGACTACCAATAAACCACTTGACAGAAAAATATTAACATCTCCTTATGATACTTCAAATAAGCATTAACTTCTTAGGAAAAACATAAGCATGGCCCAAATGGAAAGATAATTATAGTTATAATAAGAGTTATATGGATAGGTACCACTTGCAAAGCGATTTTCTAAGTTGGAAGCAACATTTGTTATATCTTGTAAATCAGTTCTTTTTCTCCTCCGTTTCTCAGTTTCAAAGATTTGAGGGAAAAGGCGCACTTGGTTGTGTATTGGGTTCATCTTTTCCAACCAATCTGGAGTGGAGAAAGCAATAATTTGTGAGAGCAATAATTGTAACAACTGCGACTGGGATGGGCCTTCCAACATTTTTTGATTAAAAAGCAATAATAACCTGGGTTGGGACTGGCAATTTTTTCTTTTTTCTTTTCAAATAAGAGGTAAAAGTATCAACCTACATATGTTTTAATAAATTTCAATGGTGAGAATTTAGGGACAATTAATGTATAAGCTTAGCTATATAGATCGAGCTTTGCCAAGTGATACATACTTTGTCGGTAAATCAAATATAACAAAAAAGACTCATTCTTCAATAGCTAAGATTACTCGGTTAAGAAAAAAGAATCAAACAGCCGACATTTTTCTATAAACCACTAAAACATCATTCACAAATTGTTATAAAAAAAGACATTATATCAAAATGTTAAGTAAACCTAATCTTTGTTAACCTCTACCTCTAGGGATAAAATGAGGGGTGATCAAGAAGACAAAAGTTGTCATTTACCTTGTAAGAGTATTTTGCTAGCCGGTGCCCAATAGTTATAGTCTCTCTATTAATATGAGAAACCTCAAATTGCAAATCTTTTATGGAGTAACAACCTGACATCATCTACTATATCAAAGGGATGGTCTGTTATAACCCCTCAACTTTACTATTAATATGACATTAACATATCACTCAAAAAAATTAATAGTAAACCATAGACCAACCATGCATGCTATATGGTCTCCTGAGTTGGGACATGAATTGTATAATGAGTAACTGGAAAAAAAATTGAAGCAATGTATTAATATCATTTTTCAAGTTGCCAATGAAATTAGAATGGACAGGACACAATTGAATATCATTTTGAATTGTTGGTCTATGGTTTCTTCTAAGTGATGTTTCCTCAAAACTTCAACAGTTAGCACCTCATGGGTGACCAAATATCTTGCTTGTCTCTCCATCTCTTTTTGCCCTTTTCCTCCTCTCTCCCTGATTCATCCACTACATTTGTGTATTATTTGACAAAACACTATGACATCTTACATTTCAAGTATTATTTGAAGAGCGAGAATGTCAAGCAGAAGTAACTATGCATTCAATATATTTAATTTATATTTACAAAAAAGAGTCTACTTACATGGACTACGATTTGGGTGAGACGAAGACATCGTTCCTCGCAAGTAGTTCCCTTTATGTTGAATGCTTCATCAAATTGTAAACCAGACTAGACTCTTAAAGCATACCATTGTTATTTCTTTGAACCGTGCAGTTATTGGTTTTGCCGAGGCCTTAGCATCTAAGTTGCCAGGATTGAAACCGTTCTGTATGGTTCTGTGTCATTGATGAGGGCTGTTCAGGTTGTTTTCTTCACAAATTCTGCGACAGAAGCCAATGAGCTAGAGGTAGAGCTATTTGACGTTGGTTTTTTTTTTTTTTAAAGAGAACCGGTGAGAACTCAAGGCTCTGTTTTTTAACCCGTAAGAACTCGGCTCTGTTTTTTAAGCGTTGATTTTCTTCTGCTCTTCTGTTAACTTTGGCTCTGTCCATGTCCCTTTCTGTCGCTCAACCATAAAAGGTTTTCCCATTTCTTGGTTTGAGCTTACTTTACCGTGTAAATAAGTGTTTTCGTGTTAATGCGGATTGACTTTCAGACTCCAGCTTTATCGGTTACTGTGTTGAGTATATGTTGCGTATATGAGATGTTGAAAAGTTGAGGACCAACAACTTTTAAACTTTCGTTTAATGCTTCTATAGTCTGGAAGAGAGTTTTTTAAACTTTCTTGAAGAGGTTAAACAGCAGTTATGAAAAAGGTCTTTCTATTATGACCATTCGCGGTAATATCCTTTACCATCATAACTGTGATGTACTAAGTTCTAGTCCGCCATCACTTGTTGTTTAAGGATTTGCATTCAAACGCTTTCACCGCTTTAAGAATTATTTCGTGTTACCATGGCCTGTAACATTATTGTTCATTTACGATATTCATTGAATTCTTATTTATTAATTATTAATCTTGAGCGCTGAATATTATCTCGGTTCATTTGTTTGAGGATGGAATGTTTGTGTGCTATTCATGCAAAGCGTGTTACTCTCGGTAAGTTGAAACAATTGTTTAAATGTATTTATCTAATCCTTCAATCATCGTAGATAGATTCGTTCAATTATGTGTTTATCTTCTTTTAATCTCTGGTTCCTTTCACTGTTTCTAGCGAATGCTTATCACAATATTCGTTACCTTACAAAACAAACATTCTACTCCATGTGGTTAAGTTGTCCATGAGGGTAGCAAGTGGGTGGCGCTCATTTTATATAACATTTTTTTTCGTTGTTTTAAGATAGCTCGGGTTTTGAAATTTCGAGTAACTATTTCATTCCAATTCACTCTCGAGTCTTTCAATTTCGTGGAATTCTGTGGTACTATTCTTGTTGAAAGTTATTTGGGAAAGGCTTCTCTTGGCTTTTGAGAAGGTCGAGTAACAAACGTGCTTTGTAGATCTTTGCTGGGGACGGGAAGTTTGCGGTGATTAAGCACAAAAAAATTTGAAACATGTGAATATGTTGCCAATAAGAAGATGCTAGTTAAAATCTTTTCGATGTCATAATATAGTGCATTTTCTCCGTATTTTCTTTTACTTTTGGCTATGATGATTATTTTGATTAACTTTTTTTTTTTAATAAAAAAAATCAGTAAACAATAATTCTTTGCGTCTTAGGGTTCAATGAACCTGGATATGGACATATGGTTCACTAAATAAATGAGTGATTGTTTGGTGATTACCATGGTCACAAAAAGTTGATAAGTTATGTTTAATAGATAAGTTTGGTGGCTTCTTCGGGTGAGTAACCTGGTATCCTAATTTGGAGCCTTGTTGGAATTTCTAAATCTCAAAGATTATGTTTGTTTCGTCATGAATACTCGGTTTCGTTATTTTACTCTGTCCAAATGTTATTTGTACCCCGGCATCGATATCTTATTATAGAAAGTAGTCTAAACTTGTTTATTTTTTTAACTTCAAATCATTGGTAAAGTAAACCGGGAAGTTAACTTGTTTGAAAGGGCAATGTTCGCTTTATTATTGTTCAATTCTTTTTGGGAGCCCTTTGCGAGTAAAATTCTTTAAGCACCGATTGATGTAGGGAAATGCATCCTTAAAACTGTTTTCCCCCCTAACGAAGTCTAAGAAATCCCTTGTCTATAATAACAAAAAAAGAAATAGGGGGAAAAAGTTATAAGATGTTGAACCTTGAGTACATCGTTTATAAAGTACATGGATTAAGTTAGTCTGGTTGAACCTGATATCTAAAATGATAAAATTGTGCACATCTTTTACAAACTCATTAATTATGGTCAGAATACAATGCAGATCAGCGGCAATTTGAGGATTGCCAGATGATACATTCTGTACATCTCAAGTTACATATCGAGAGATACCTGATAGACGTTAAACTATTAAATCCAGCCCTAATAGATATTAAACTATTTAAAATCACACAGGAAATAAATCCTAAAACCGTCGGACTCAAAAGGCCACAAAAGCACCTAATATAGTGTGAACTACTTCTCTTGCTTTATCACTTTTGTCACTCTTTCCTCGACGGGACCGACGAAGACACATGAGAAGTAGTTGTTAAGTCATCCTTAACAACATTCCTCTTTGTGGTTATCCTTCTTTTCCCCTTAATAGGAGCAGGGGTGACATGTTCAGAAAGGTCAGATATGGTGCTATGATCAAGAGGTGTTACAAGTGGAGTAACACTTTCAGCATCAACACTCTCCACAGTTGCCTTCACTTGAGAAGGCCCTTCTGTCAAACTCTGTTTTTTTTTTTTTTTTTTTTTTTTTTTTTTTTCAAGACAACCATAAATGCAAGTTAGAAATAATATCTAAATTCTATACCATTGGGAAAAATAGATATTCGATAAAGACATGACACATGAGTAGTTGACAAGTGAAAAACCTCTCAGTACCGCTTCACTAAACTAGTTCGAAAGATCTTCGCATATGGTGTATTGGCCAACACTGATGCTAGAGTTAGGATGCTTCTTGTTGAACTCATTCATCTTCGGTTTATTGAGAAGATTCTTTCCAATAGGAAGGTCCAACTCATCGGGAAAGTCGTTGTCATCCTTCTCCTTATCTGTTAATAACAAATGAGCCCAGCGATTAATTAGTGATTGGATTTGATGATATAGTATATGAAATTTTATGCAGAAGATGTTAACCTCCTTTACTGAACGTATTAGTTCAGATGCTGTCTTCTTAAACAATGGAACAGCAAGCTTATCCCAGAAAATGACAGAAGCTGATCCAGTCTTGTCTCTGACGAGATAATGAATCTTCATCCTGTCACACAAGAACCAAGTTAGAATTATATGAGACTAATGTAATAAGCTGAACAATTCTTTGGCGGAAATTGTGTTTTTACTTTGGTTCAATTGACTCGGTTTTTCTTGCGAGAGGGGACAAATCCATGAAGGATCATCTGTTTTGACCTTTGACCCACACTTTGAGCATGCATCATAAATCCAATCGTGTTTGGTTTCAAGTTTATGAACTTGACAAGTGGATTACAAATGAATCTCCTGTAAGACATGGTAAAACCACAAATGATCAATTATTTTAAGTCTCAACGGAAAAAAAAAACAATTGAAGAAATATTACATACAATTGCTTTTACAGTGTCTTATAATGAATCTCCCTTTAAGACATGGTGAAACCACAAATGATCAAATATATTTGAAGTCTGAATGGAAAAAAAAGAAAAAACTGATGGATTAAAAATTACATACAATTGCTTGTTCAGGTATTTGAGAGATGGTGACTTTGGTCTGGTTGTGTAAAGAACCCCCATTCGAATGCTGACTTAGCTGTGAAGTCATGGGTTGAGAGAGTGCAACCATGATAGGGGACTTTTCATCTTTTGCACTACATAAATACCTTTCTATGAGTGAATGGAAAAATAAATGTAAATGTAAAATGAAACAAATAATAAATACCTTTGTATCAAATTTTTAACCTCTGTGACAGAAGGGTTAAATAAAGCCCTAGTAGCATTGAAGGAGCTACAAACTTGTGGTGTACCTGTAATGAAGCTTAGGTTAGTTGATGTTTAGTGAATCCTGATTGTAACTATTCAATAATGAATTGCTCAATATTACCATCCTCAGAAAATCCAACTCTTGCTAAGTTTAATAAAACTACAACTGGACTTTCAGTATTTTGCAAGTATGCCATATAGGCATCCGAAGCACAGTTATCAAATAACGTGCACTCCACTTCATTGTTCCTGAAATTTTGCAATCATTACCTACTATGAATATGAATATAAGAAAACATGTCATTGGGTAAATCTATTAAATCTATTGATATTTGCATTACTCGGAGTCAGCCAGTTTCAGACGTAGCCTTTTTTTTGTCTCATTCCCTCTGCAGAACTCATCCAATGTGCCAACATCCTTCACAAAAGCCACCACATCTGCCAGTAAAAGCAATGAAGAAGGGTGATACAGAGGCAGATCAGATGGAGATACAATTAAAAACCAAGCAGGTTCTTATTGACTGAATTATAGATATGGCAATACTGAACATAAATAGTACAAGTCATTTTGTAAAATTCATGCAACCGAACCCACACGTAATTAAGGAAAATCTCATAACTGAAGGACCAACAAAGGTTTTTCCACACATAATTAAGAAAAATGGTCCGGTTTAAGTATATAGACATAACAAAGGGAAATAAATAAAACAGAGTGAAAAAGTTTAATATCCAGAATGAAAGGCCTTATGGTACAATTGAACCGGCATTGTTACTTAAAAATTAAACCACAAATCAAATCTAATATCATCATAAGAGAAAAAAGAACATGTTCAACTACATATCTATTTATCAAACATGTGAGGACCATGTAATGACATATATCCACACAGCAACAAAGAAAAATGAGAAAGTTCAAACATAATTGATATAGATATGAAGGATCAGATTTATAACATACCAATAAGTTTATCCACAGGATGACGAAAATCAATTTTCATGATTTCTAGGATAGGGAAAAATGAATAGGCATAACTTGGAATTGTAGCAATTGCTTCTGCAGACGATGTCCGAGGAGTGAATGTTATCTTGAATGGGTGGCTAGATGCTCTATACTGATTCACATTTGGAGAGACCTCAAAGTTTGCAAATTTGTAAATTTGCCCTTCAACAATGGAGAAGCGAAATTTATCAAGGAGGTTCCTATTATTTAGCACACTTGCTTGGATGGTCCTACCCGTGATAAGAGCGAAGCAAAGGATAATCACATATATAGACAGTCAATATTAATGAAATGTAGTTCCTCTTAGTTAATGCGGTTTGAATGAGTGAATAGTAAGAGCATAAGCAAAGGGTGGTTAGCCACATTAGAGTATTAAGGTGAAGGGCATAAATAAAAGGGTGGTTAGGAAAAAAGGAGGAGTTAAATAAAGACAGCATGCTATATCAGGCACTAAATTTTAAACAAAGACTTTTAAATGCCATGAAGACACCAAACACCCAGTTTCATTTCAAATTATGCATGCCATCAAAAGCTGACAAAAAAAAAAAAAACACAAAGCCAATACAACTCTTCACTACAAAATGAAATTGGAGATATTTCATAATAATTGGATCGAGAAGCCGGGTTTCTCTATAAGAACTCATTCTCAATTCGGAAGCCAATAATTAGTGCCACGATATTTAAGGATGAGAGAATACGGTGAGATACTATGTTAAGCAAGAAACAGACAGATGTTGAAGCAAGGATACAAGAAAGATAGATGCACGGCTATAGCAATAAAACATGACAAAAATGTTCGAGTATGGCATGTCAAAAAGAGGAGAAAAACATTTTATGATCCAAAAGAGGTATTTATATGAATGACAAGTTCATCATCAATCGGACTTTGTTTAACGTTGCATTGATAGCTTTCCAAATTTCGACATTTATTCTCTCTCTCCGGTTTTTCCCCCCCAAAAATTCAGAATTGGTGTCGCGTCATCTCCATGTACATAATCACAAAATGGGCAAATGATCAGGAGATCTTTCTCCGTAACAACTTCGAGTGGGAAAAAAAGAAAAACTCTTTATTTAACTTTTTTTTCTTTTTTTGAGTAATACAGCAGCCAAGTGAAATGAGACGCTTTCAGATCAGATGAGGATCTGACCTCAGAACAGGAAGCATCGGGAAGCAAGTAAGGGGAAAGTTGAGAGGAAGTGAGAGAAATTGAAACTGAGAAAAAAATCTGAATTGAATTAATTGTGTACTGGCCCTATTTATAAGTCAGTTTGACTAAAAAAATTTGGTCCCTATTTATAAGTCAGTTTCGGAAGTAAATGAGATTGTCACAATTTTACCCATATTACCCATTAGAGAAGAAAAACAATAAAAACTACCCAATCATAAAAGGCAAAGTTGAAAATTTACCCCATAATCATTGTGTCAACTAACTTTTTTTGGTATGTAAGATTTGGTCAAAGTGAACTTATAAATAGGATCAAGTGGTACATTTACTTTATACAAGTCCATGAACCCACATGGGCACACTAAACAGTTACAACTGAAATAGCAATCTAACAAACCAACTCTAACTAAATTAAATACAAATGAAATGTTAATTATCTATCCATTTTCTTTATTGCACTCTGTCAGTCCCCCACAAACTGGAGCATGGACATCAATCATGCCCAGCTTGGAAACAAGAAAATGAAATGGACCAGAACCAAGTGGTTTAGTGAAAGGATCAGCAAGCTAATTTTGAGACCGAACAGGTAGTAACCGAAGAGTGCCCTGCTGAACCTTATCACGAATAAGATGACAATCCAACTCAATATGTTTGGTGCGAGCATGAAAGGTAGGATTAGAGGCAAGTTGAAGAGCTGACTGGTTGTCACAATATAACAGAGCAGGTTGTGACCGAGAAACACGAAGATCATCCAATAAATATAAGAGCCACTGAATATCACATGAAATCATAGCAAGGGCACGGTACTCAGCCTCACAAGAAGACATTGAAACAAGATTTTTGCTTCTTAGATTTCCAGGAAATAAGAGCATTATCTAGAAAAATACAATAGCCGATAATAGACCTTCTAGAGTCAAGGCAAGCAGCCTAATCGCTATATCACTAAACCCCTTCAAGGAAAAATCAGAAGTAGAAGGAAAGAACAAACCCTTGGAAGGAGTAGATTTCAGATAATGTAGGACCCGGTGAGCTACTTTGAGATGAACATCAGTAGGAGCTGCCAAAAACTGACTTAATTGTTGTGTAGCAAAGGCAATATCAGGCCTTGTGGTAGTGAGATATAGAAGTCGACCAACTAGCTTGCGGTATGAATACAAAACAGACAGAGGAGTACCTGAAATAAGGCTCAATTTGGCCTTATTGTCCATATGGGTAGAAGCAGGTTTGCAATCAAGGTAACCGGTGTCAGTAAGCAAATCCAGCACAAATTTCCTTTGGCAAACAGAAATTCCAGAACTATTACGAGCAATCTCAAGACCAAGGAAATAACGCACTGAACCAAGATCTTTGATTTTGAAAAGACGATCCAGATTACTCTTCATAGTGTTAATTTCAGACATATCATTCGCAATTAAAAGAATATCATCTACATATACCAAGAGGGCAGTGAAACCACATCCAGAAAATTTAACAAATAAAGAATGATCAGCCTTGGATTCAACATAACCATAAGAAATAAGAGCAGAAGACAATTTCTGAAACCATTGCCTACTAGCTTGTTTAAGGCCATAAAGAGATTTTTGAAGCCGACAAACAAGAGATGAATCAAAAGAATAGAAACCCGGAGGCAAAACCATGTAGACTTCTTCATGTAAATCCCCATGAAGAAAAACATTATTCACATCAAGTTGCTAAATATGCCAATTATTAGCAAAAGCAAGAGCAAGTAATAATCAAACCGTAGTCATTTTAACAACAGGGGAAAATGTATCAAAGAAATCAATGCCCTCTGTTTGGGTAAATCCTTTAGCAACTAACCTTGCTTTGTAACGATCAAGAGTACCATCGGCCTTATACTTTTTAGTAAAAACCCATTTGCAACCAATAGGTTGTTTCCAGGGAGGCAAATGAGTAAGAATCCAAGTCTTATTCTGTTCAAGAGCAGAAATCTTAGTATCCATAGCATCACGCCAAGGTTTAAATTTGGAAGCTTGACGGTAGGTAGTAGGGATATCATCACAAGAAAGAGCAAGACAATTTTTTGTATGATGGAGAGAAAGAGGAAGAAAGAGGGGAAGAGAAAGGATACTTATCTCCGGAAGTAAAAGAGGCAGCTGAAGTAGTGAAAGTCGAGCAATAATAATCCTGCAAATAGGTGGGAGTTTTATGTGGTCTAGTGGAAACACGAATGGGGGCAGAATCAGGGACAAGAGAAACAGAATCAGGTTGGACAGAAGCAGGGGGAGAAGAAACCAAAGGTGTAGAAGGAAGAGGGGTCGAAAGAGGATGGACAGAATCTGGGGGAGATGTATAAGAAACAGAACAGGGAAAGGAAAGAGGGGAAATAGTAGCTGGAAGAGGTAAAGAAACATCATGATCATCATGTAATGTATGCATATGATAAGAAAAAGTGGATTCATAAAAAATGACATCTCGAGAAATAAAAGTAGCATTAGCGTGAAGATTTAAGAGCAAATAGCCCTTAGTATGATTAGGAAAATCAAGAAATATACATTTGAAAGCCCTTGGGTCAAATTTTAATCTATGTGCAGTAATAGTGGAAGCATAACATAAACAACTAAATACCTTTAAATCAGAATAAGAAGGAGACTTGTTAAACAACAAGATAAAGGGAGTGGAATCATTAATAATAGGAGAAGGTAAACGGTTGATAAGAAAAACAGCATGAGTAATGGCAAAACACCAATACAGCTTGGGAAGTTTGGCTTGAAATAAAAGAGCACGAGCCACATTTAAAATATGTTGATGTTTGCATTCTACAAGGCCATTTTGCTGAGGAGTTTCAATACAAGAAGTTTGGTGAATAATACCTTTCAATTTGTAAAATGAATCCATAAAAAATTCCAAACCATTATCGATCCGAGAACTGGACCCTTGTATTGTGTTGAGTTTCAATCATAAGAATAAAATTTTGAAGATGTACTCGAACCTCAGATTTAGATTTCATAGGAAAAATCCAAGTATAACGACTAAAATAATCAATAATTGTGAAAAAAATACCTAAAACCACAAAGAGAAGTAACAGCAAAAGGGCCCCAAATATCTGTATGTATCAAAGAAAAAGTTTTATTGCTCAAAGATGTGCTTACAGGAAATTGCAACCTCTTTTGTTTAGCCATATGACATACATCACAAGGAAATGATCTAAAATGACAAGGAATAAAAGAAAATTGTTGATGTAAGGTACGTAATGTGGAAAAGGAAATGTGACCTAGTCTATGATGCCACAAATCAAAGGGGGTCACAGTTGAATGTTGTGCAGGTATAGCTGATGAAGTAGTCTCAGCCTATAAGGGTATATCTGAGGAAGTTGTCACAGCAATAGTAGGGAAAGATTTTGTAGGATTGAGGAAGTAAAGACCTTCAAAGACTTCAGCTGAACCAATCGTCTTCCAAAGAGAAAGCTCCTAAATATAACAAATGGATGAGAAAAATAGAAAACAACAAGGAATGACACTTGTTAGTTTGGAAACAGATAGGATGTTAAAGGCAAAATCAGGTATATAAAAAACATTATGGAGAGTTAAGGATACTGAAATACAAACAGTGCTAGAAATCACAGCAGTAACAGAACTATGATCAGGAAGTTTAATAGGAATAAGATCAATTAAAGAATAATCAGAAAAACGCTCAAGAGAATGACATACGTGGTCAGTAGCACCAGTGTCAATAATCCAGGAATTCCTATGAGAAAAGGAACGAACAGTAAGTGGTTTACCTGGATCTTGATGAGATGAAGAAACAGAATGAATAGCGTGAACAGCCGGAACAGGGGAAGAGGTAGATGAATTGGTGGAATTGGATTTCATTAGATCAAGCAATTTTTGGTACTGTTCTGGCGTAAATTGGGGAGATGGCGTTGGTAAAAGACCAGTAGGAGCCTGCTTTAGCTCTTGCATAGAATTGGAAACCGAATCCTGCATATGAAGTTGATTGACCGATGATGAAGCCTGGTTGTGGAACTTAAAATCGGGAGGAAAGCCATGTTTACGATAGCAAGTGTCGACGGTATGGCGAGGTCGATTGCAGTATGTACAAAACTTCTGATTTGCAGAACCAGAGGTGTGAGAAGGAAGCTTAGAACTAGAAGCAGGAGCAGAGAAATTCGAAGGACGTGATGGTCCTTTGTTGAACAATATAACAGATTCTGTTCCAGATGAATTAGGCGTCTCATGTTCTTGTTGTGAGAGTAGAGAAAAGACCTTATTGACAGTAGGCAAGGGATCAATCAACATAATCTGAGACTTTACAGACGCAAAGCGATCGTTTAATCCCTTCAGAAACCTTAAGGTATAATCATTCTCGCGGTATTTGACACAAGAACATGTGAAATCACAGGAACAACGAGTAATCGGCCTTAGAATCATATACTCATCCCAAAATATTTTCAACTTTGTATAATACTCACTTACCGACAGATCACCTTGCCGAAAAGAGAAAATTTCATCCTGCAGTTCAGCCACCCGAAACACATCGCTCTGAGCAAAGCGGTCTTTCATATCTATCCAAATATCATAGGCTTTGTCTAACCACAAGATGCTCTGTGCAATCATCGGCGAAATGGATTTGGTAAGCCACGAACACACCATTGGGTTACATTGTAACCAAGCAGAGTAAGTCGAAGTAGAAGTCGCCAGTGCCGAGATCGTGCCATCCACAAACACAAGCTTATTCTTTGATTGAAGTGCCATTTTCATGGCTCGGGACCAGGAATGGTAGTTCAGTCCAGTTAAAACCGGACTAACCAACACCAACGCCGAATTCTCGTTGGGATGGAGGTAATAAGGGCTGGAAACATGAGTCGCATCAGAGGATGATCGAGTCCCTGTACCATCGGTGACGGAAGAAGAATTAGCCATGGCAGCGGCCATCGCTCTGATACCATGAGACGCTTTCAGATCAGATGAGGATCTGACCTCAGAACAGGAAGCATTGGGAAGCGAGGAAGGGGAAAGTTGAGAGTAAGTGAGAGAAATTGAAACTGAGAAGAAAATCTGAATTGAATTAATTGTGTACAATATACATTTGCTTTATACAAGTCCCTGAACCCACGTCGGTACACTAAACGATTCATAAATTGAAATAGCAATCTAACAAACAAACTCTAACTAAATTAAATATAAATGAAATGTTAATTATCTATCCATTTTCTTTATTGCACTCTGTCATGTCATGAAAACTTAGAGGTTACATCACATTGTAGAATCCTGACACTAGACCGAAGGATTAAAATCGTCTCCCATATAAACGCTGCATCGAGGGTGCGGGACTGGTAAGATCACCAAGTTCTCATCTACTTGTTGAGCGTCCTTTGCAATGAAATCTGCACACTTGATGATTTCTCGTGCTGCGTAACAAAGCTCAATGTCCCATTTGGAGTAGAGCAAATCCTTGACATCTATTTTGTTTGAAATCTTGCGTGGAGAGAATTTCGCATTGATAGATAGAAATCTAAATTGGGTATGATGAGAAATGAAATATTAAAACAAAAATTGAAGGGAATTGGTCATTGAAGGTACACTTTAAACAGATACGTACTTGGCACAACTAAAATATATTTACCATTTTTTTTTAAATATACTCCCATTTATACTCTTTAAATAATAGTTAAAAAGATTTGAAAAGATATAATTAAGGAATAAACCGAAGTGAGTAATATTCCTTTAGTTTTCCTCTGTGTAGATTCCGTAGCTTTGTCTTCTTATAAATGTTGTATTAATAATTGTACTTTTAGGGCACATATACGAAGTTAGAGGGTGAGCCAATCAGCATAAATTTGAATGTTACTGCATTACTACCTTGATATAAAGGCCAATTGGATATGTTGAGGAGATTAATAATGTTGAATAAATTATTTTAGAATATTTATATTTATCATTTTTTAACTAATTTATGTGACTTATAAACTACTCCCTCCGGTCCTAATTATAAGACATATTTAATCAATTTTGTGGAGATTAAGGAAATAAGTTAAATTAGTTATTTTTACTCATTTTCCTAAAATATCCTTATATAAATTTAAAATGATATAAGTAAAAGTGAATCAATAGCTCCTACCATATATCTCTCCAATATCATGTATCCTAACACACACACATATATCTACATATGTACACACATATATATGCTCGCGCGCAGACACACACAAATATACATATATGTCTACACACACACATATGTGTGTGTGTCTATATATATTTATGTCTAGACACACACACACACATATGTGGGTGTGTGTGTCTATATATATTTGTGTGTAGTTACACACACACACACACATATATGTTGTGCGTGTGTGTGTCTATATATATTTGTGTGTAGATACACAAATATATACATATATACACAAACACACACATATATACATACATACAAATATGTATACACACACACATATATGTGCGAGTGTGTGTGTCTATATATATTTTTGTGGAGACACACACATATATACATATATAGATACACACACACACACACACACATATATATATATATATATATATATATCTAAAAGTGAATTTATTGGAAGAGTCTATGCACCCACATATATATATTCACCAAAAACCAAACACATTTGAGAAAATAAAATAGGGGTGTTTTAGGAAGAAATTGACAAAAATTAGAATATTGTCTTATAATTAGGACCAAAACCAACTCCTAAATGTTGTCCTATAATTAGGATCGGAGGGAGTAATATACTACCTCGGTCCTTAATATATTATATTAAGTTGATTTTTAAAAAAAATGTTAAGAAAATTAATTAAGTTTGTTAATCATAGCATATGTTGCGTAATATTTAATTATATATCAGTTTATGAGTTAGATAAATTAGTTTGGTATATAAAATAAATAAATATAAATACTGAAAAGTAATTTATTTAACTTTCTTAATCTTTTAAAAAAATTCAACTAGATCTTATATTAAGAATCGTAAATAATATAATCTAATTGTACAAATAAGTAATTTCAAAGATATCGTATAATCATGTGATTTATTTTACCTTTTTTTTTTCCCAAATTAATTAACAGGGTCTTACATTAAGAATAATATATAAGACCTGATCCTGTTATTTATTCGTTTATTTTTTTTGTTGACAAAGCAGGACTAATATTTAAGCGAGTTATGAAAGCGATCTTTTAGGGGCCGAGTAATTGTCGCTTTGTGTGAGGAGCATTAGTTGAGTCGGCACACTCCCATTGACTCGTTCGAAAAACAACGGAAAGCAACGGACCGGTTTCGGTGCACACACTGCCATTGACTCGTTCCCGCCTATCCTTAAAACAGGGAAAACGGAAAGCAACAGGTCCTTCATACTAGTCTTACCCAATCATCATCCCAAAATATAACCAGGTTCTCACCGAACGCCAAGCTCAAAATCGTCCCATATACGCATTCAGCTTGTCCACTACGGTTGTGGTTGAGATCCCTATTCCGAACCTTTTTTTTTTTTTTTGGGAACATGAGATGACATCAAATTTTAAACCAGTAAGTTGGGGAATTTAATTTCAAACACTCTAGTGTCACATATATGTAAAGAGAGTACATGTCTTGGACAAATTTTTTTTTTTTTTTTTTTTTTTTTCCAATTAAGTTGAGAACACTACTAATATTATCACGCACACACGCTAAATCGTTTTTTTTGGTAACGCAGGGACAAAGACCTCCAATGGGAGACCAAAGACTGGATGGTCTGGGCCTAAAAAGAACCATCAATTCGCCTGGATGGCCCAAGACCTCCGCCCAAGTTTTCATCAATAAATATAACTTATTAGGATTAAACCTGATTAATTAAGAATCCTTACTTGTACCTCTCGTTTCTTGGATTCAACTGACATGGGGGTTGGACTTCCTCACTTTAAGGGAGGGGGTTCGATCCCTGTGTTGGCTGGGCATTTGGGGAGGATCCTGCGCCTAGGAAAGCAGTAGAAATGTTGATAGAAGTGGATACGTGTGTCTTTCTGGCAAAGTAAGATGCTTGTGGACGGGGCCAAGTCTTGCTCGCCCTACTTGATCATGGAAATGGCCTAACCCTTTCCTAAAATTTTTTTATAAAAAAAAAAAAAAGAATCCTTACTTATGCTTTGCTGCCTTGACAAGTTCTCCCTTTGTCGCCATGATTTTTCCAGGGCAGGGCAATCTATGATTCTATGCTTTAATTTCTTCGAATGTCATTCCCTTCCGGCTCCAATTGCTTCCCTGGAAGGACACTTTCCGATCATGTTTTCTCATTTTCTTCTTATAATTTTATCAACACTTTTTGCTAAAAAAATGATTAGTTTAGATTTAATATTTTCTAAAACTATTATTATAGTGTTTTATAATTTAATTTTTTAAAATTTTGTTAGCATTTCAGTTATTAACTGCGTGGATAATATTTTAATAATTTTGATTTATTTATTTATATTTAAAATAACAGTTTGATAAAATATTAAATTTGAATCATTTATTTTTTTAAAAATCTGGGGTGAAATGAGATTCTAAGAAGAAAATGAAATAAAAAATTCTGAAAGTATGAAATTATACTTTTTTATTTATTTATGGGAGCTCATAGATTCAGTCCATCCATTATTGCATTCAATTTTTTTATTAAAAAATCAAGGTTGTTTTTCTAGTTTGTGGCTTTTTTTTTTTTTTTTAAATTTAATTAAACTTAAACAGTCATATTTGTGTAAGAACAAAATATTCTGTTTATCGAATTAGAAACTAATAAATTCACTTACAATTAATATTTATTCATTTCATCTTTCAATTTTAAAGAGTAACATTTTCATGACGGCCAACTTATAAAATCTATTGTTATATTTTTTTGCAATTTGATATTTTCTCAAAGGTTAAAGGGCAATTTTATCTGGAGTATAAAAAATGGAACACTTTTGACCTTGTTGTTATCTCAATTAATTTTAACTATTAATTAATCAAATATACTAACCTTGTAGTCCACACCATTTTTATTAAAGTGTAAATTTTCTCTGGAAGTCTATATGTCATTTATTTAATTTTTTTTAAAGTGATATCTAATTCTTTCGGGTAAATTTATAACTTAATAGAAACGACGTAGATGATATCTTCAATATATTTGATCAACTAATTGTGAAAATTAATTGAGATAACGACAATATCAAAATTACTTTATTTTTTATACTTTCAGAATAAAATTGCATCTCAAAATGAAAGTTGTTGGGACAAAAATACCTCTTAAACCTCTCCTTTCTTAATGTAAGAACATTTTGAATCCATTAGAAATTTTCTGGACAAAGGAAAATTCGCTCTGTTTGAATTACAAGCAACAATTACGAGTTGCTTCTGCTACTCCATCGCCGTCTTCCTGCCGCGGGTAAAACTAGCTCTTCTACCACATTGACTCGCTTTCACACCTACTCTTGCTCTCCCAATTTGTTCTGAATTCTGATCAATCCTCATGGCCAATTCTGAAGAAGAAAATGAAGCCCCATTCCCTCCGAACCCTAGCAACGCCCAGGAGCGGCAGAAGTCCTCCAATGGCGACGCAGAAGAAGACGACTACGAGGACGACGTCGACGAAGATGAAGAAGACGACGACCTGCATGTACCGAACCTGCCAAAACCCCAATCTAGAGATTCTTTTTTGCGTGAGCAGCAGTTCAAGATAAATCACCTGGCCCGGCGGATGTCGACGGAGGAAGTTCCTATCCGAGTCCATGATGTGCTGATTAAGGGGAATACAAAGACGAAGGATTGGGTAATTGAGGCCGAGCTGCAGGGGATACAGAATGCCACAACTATGCAAGAGCTGTTAAAAGCGACTGAAATTGCCCTTGCGAAGCTTCAAAGACTCGGTATTTTTGATTCTAGTACTATTATGCTCGAGGCTGGACCGCCAGAGTTGGGTGACACTGCCAATGTCATCGTCCAAGTTTCCGAGACCAATAGCATTATTTCTGGTGAATGCGGTGCTTATACCAAACCTTCGGTACAATCTTATTCTTTCGTCTTTGTTCTGGGATTTGACATCAAACCGGGTTAGGGACTTAGAACTTGCTGTTTCACTATCACATCTTTGCGTACTGGATTAACGTAAATTGAGGGATGTTAGTATGATTTTGGGTATTGTAAAGAAATCGGCTGTGTTGCGTACTCTTCAGGCATGAATCTAAATGACATAACCAATATGTTTGTTTTTACCATATTGATACTTTTCAAATTAATGTATATAAATGCACAACTCATTGGGTCGTAGATATTTCTAAACTAGTGCAGATGTTAATTAATAAATTGATTGGAAGTGAAGTTTTGTCTGCGTTAATTGTAGTTTCTAGCAAGCCGATATGTTTGGCTATCAGGTCTGAGGCAGCAGGTTTTATTCCCCAGATTCTTATTGTGGGCAGCCAAGTGGTTCAGACCTCTGAAAATGATGCTCTTCCATATGCTATGCTGGTTATAAGAATTATGAATTTAGAGGGGATAGCTGGTTATCAGACACTAGGGATTAAGTGTGATATTGTCATATTTGGACGGAGAAGCTTCTACCTTTTTTGGTACTTGGTAGTGACTCTGCAGTAAAAGTTTAACTTCATGTTGGTTTGGTGGATTAGTAATCAACTGATCTTGGGTCAAGTCTTACTGGGGTTACCTAGGAGAATAACAAATCCCCTACTATTTCTTCTGTTTCTGCCATGAGCCTGTGGTTAGGCTGGTGTTGGTTTGGGTCTTACCAAGGATAGCTGGTATCTTTACAGATCCCTCTTTGCTTGTCACCCTTTTCTCTATGAAGGAACTTACCAACCAGCTTTTTCCCAGAGTTTAGAGGAACAAATGAGTGAGGTCAGTGGTCCACTTTCCTGCTCGATGACCTATTAGTATGAGGCGATTTGAACATATTAAAACAGGAACAAATTTATGTATTAAAGATAACCATGTTTGCTTATTTTATTGAATGTTGGCATTGGCGCTTATATATGTGCAAGATTTTGTCTGTTGAATGTTGTTTACATTTGGCTGATGCATGTTGTTTGGTTCTATAGAAATATTTCCAAGGGTACATTTTGTAGTGGAAGATTCCAAAAATTGTATGTTACTTGGAGCTCCATTCTGATATTGGTGTTGTGTATTTTTGGATGGTATTATCTTTTTTTCCTCGCTTCATTTGTGTTCCAACTAATATGCAGGTTGCATTGCTCAATATTTATTTTTTTTAGATTTCTTCTTGCAAGAAGAAAATGGAAAATACAGTGTACTTGCTTGCCATGCTAATTTTTGTTGAGTTGTTTTGATTCTCAAAAGTTGACTCGTAATTTGTGGCCAGTAACTTTAAGCATGAGTGACTGCTTCTACTATCGTTGTTGTAGATTAATATATTCTATTCGACTGAGTTTGATAGCTGTAATAGTTTCCTTTGGACAACTACAAGAAAATCTTAACCACTATTGCTTCAGGGTCTATGTCTATTACGTAGTATATATTACTTTGAATTTCAAGTTACCATGATGATCAAGTACATATAATTGTCTTTTATCTTTTCCCTTTTGGGCAATTTATGATTCTTTTGTAGGCTAGTTCTTGGATTGTTGAAGGTGCTCTTAAGTACAAAAACTTGTTGGGTTATGGCGACATATGGGATAGTTCTCTGGCATATGGTTCCAATCAAACATCGGAGGCGAGTGTTGGGGTCTTTGCACCTCGAATTAAAGGATTGGAAACTCCAATTGTGTTTCGAGCATCTTTACTTTCCCAAGATTGGTTGGAATATTCTTCATACAAAAAGCGACAGTTGGGCATGTCCCTTGGTTTATTCTCAACAAAGTATCATGACCTAACATATGACCTTGGATGGCGTACCTTAACAGATCCATCACAAATGTCATCTAGGTCTATAAGGAGGCAGCTTGGGCATGGTTTACTCTCATCTTTGAAGTATACATTTAAGATTGACAGGAGGAACTCACCTATTCGACCTACAAAAGGGTATGCATTTCTTTCCAGAACTCAATTTGGGGGCCTCACACCAGATCCTCGAAGCCTGCGATTTCTGCGCCAGGTGTGACTAATTCCTTTTTTTGCTATGCAATTCTATCTGTCACATACAATGTTATAGCCTCTCTAATTAGTGGTATTAAGAGAAAGAATTGTTGCTTTTTGGTTATGATGAACTTCCCAAATTTATACAGACAGGAATCTTAAAATGAATCAATAGAACCGAGGAGTAAGTACATCTCCTTGGACAGGGATAAGTATTTCATAATTAAGTCCCCAGGAACTGACATTTGTTGCTATATTCTTTCTTATCTTCCTTTATATGTTGGCATCAACCTGTTTCAATACTGTTGTAGAGATTGAAGGGAGCATTAGTATCACCTGGAGCCTTCCCATGTAATGAAAGAATGCTCTTGTGCTTCCTGAGCAGGATATTTTATTTGCTTAGACTATATACATGATTATCATCACAATCTGCTGCTGCTGCTCTCCTCCCGCCCCCCCCCCCCAAAAAAAAAGGGGGGGGGGGGGGGGCACTGGAATATGGTTCTCACTAGTCAAATAATTGTACGCAACCTGCTCACAGAATGCTTTATTTTTCTGATTACATGATAACTACAGAGTGTTTCTTGATATCATATATGTTTAGCAAGGTGCTCTAAAAATCGCCATCTGACTTCATTTTAATAAAGTTTGCTTGGTTAACCATTCTACTCTTCTAGTGCAGGAGTTTGATGTTCGCTATGCTCTCCCATTGGGGTTTTATAATACAGCTCTGAACCTTGGGATTTCTGCTGGTGTGGTTTTTCCATGGGGGTGTGGTTTTCGGAACAAGCCCTCCCCCCTGCCAGAAAGGTTTTTCCTGGGTGGTGATTTCTCTCCGGTTTGCACCTTAGGAGGGCCAACAACATTATGGGGGTTCAAAACTCGGGGATTAGGCCCCACTGAACCCCAAAGGCGGAATAGAGATGGAGTTACTGATGATAATGCTGATTCCTATAGAATGGACTTCATTGGAGGAGATCTTGCTGTTACTGCTTTTGCAAACCTCTCTTTTGATCTTCCAATTGGATGGTTGAGAGAACGTGGAATCCATGGGCATGTTTTTGCTGGTGCTGGGAATGTTGCTAAATTAACTGAGAACGAATACAGGCATTTCTCTCCTCGAAAGTTCTTGGAATCATTTCGATCATCAGTCGGATGTGGAATTGTTGTTCCTACTTCACTTTTCCGCCTAGAGGTAAGCTTTTGTTTTACTCTCTCTATAGTGAAAATAAGTGGCTGGTTAAACTAACCGAAAGCATAATACTTTCTGAATTAAAGTAGTAATTTGATTCAGAGAATCAACGGTCTGGTAGACTAAGTAATGGTAAGGCTGCCTAAGCTTGGCACAAACTTGTGAAAAAAGAAAAAGAAAAAGTTGGAGATTGAGAGAGAATTCCCTTCCCTAAGGCTGCCATTGTTTCTTAAGAAGTCATCTTTATTCTCTCTCTCATCCACCAATGTCTAATTCGGCGTGTTGCTTTTTGTAAATCTGGACTTTCTAGAATTTCATTCCTTCACCGACAAGTTTCTCATTGTTTCAGGGTAACTTCTATTACATACTCAGGCAGCATGAGCACGATCGTGCAAAGACTGGATTTAGATTCAGCTTCTCAGCTCCTTCATAGGGGCGAGAGGCCTAATTTAGTTCTTACATGATGCGGCAAATTGAAATTGACACAATTTTAAGGCCAATGTGATTTTCCCCACTTTCCAAAGAATAATACTTGGCCGTCTGTGGGGGCATGGGTTACAAATTACTGTATTTTTATTTTTCTAATGTGAAATTTAAAAAGAAAATAAGGAAATGCCATCGATTTTCAATGGATCGGATGCGATTTTCAGGATGCGGGTTTTGGAGGGTAAACATGTTGCTCTGTCTTTTTCGCTGTGGGGTTTCATTGTACTTGAGAAATTCACCAACATTATTGATCTATTACAGCTTGCTCTGGGGTTTCATTGTTCTTGGAAATTTTTTGGTGAAAATGCAATTTTCTTTTAACTCACAAGATTCTATTTTGGTGCTTTAATTTTATAAAATGCCTTTTTAATTTAATTTTTAAAATTTGAATGCTATTAGCAAAAAAACACATTAGCATATTAAGTTTAATCTTCAAAATAACAACTATGATTATTAAAATATTACCACTTGAAATTAATAGTGTTAGGGTTTGAAGATTTAAAAACTATTTTATAAAAGTAAGTGATGAAATTGAAATTATGTACAAGTTAGAAAATTTGAAGGTGTGCTTTTATCCGATTTAAATTGCCTATAACTCTCACAACTATTTGAGATATCATTGTCATCCTAACTAGAATGAGTCTATTTGAGTTGGTATTGGAAAAATACGTTTATGTAAGTTGATATAAAACTCTTTTAACAAATCTATTTCGTATGCCATAAATCATTGGAACAATAACTTCTACTGTTAATACAAACAGCCACTACCAAATGGAAAAGCTGATAGGTCTATGCTTTCACTATCCCTTGATTTTTTTTTTTTTTTGGGGGGGGGGGGGGGGGCGGGGGGAGGGGGTTGTCAGAACTTTTCTATAAATTCAGGGGTTAATGAGAAAAACTAAATTCGCTGTCAATAGGTTCATACTTCATAGTATTACTGCGTTTTTAAAATTCTTTTATGGGGTTTTACCGAAATGCTCCAAGTTGTTATTGAAATTGAAATTCAAAGGGTCCCGTTTGGTGGTAAGGAATTTGAACAAGGGAAAGGACTAAATGCAATTGGAAAAGGAATGCTGGAACCACATTGGTTATGTACAGAGCTGGCCATCGGAAAAGAACGAGGTCGGGAGGGGGAGAATTGCCTTGTAAAATGATTATGTCAATCCTTAATCCTCCTGCCCCTAAAACACTTTTCAAAAATCACTTTCATTCTTAATTCTCCAAAAATCCTCAAAAAACGGATTGTAGTTCAAGCAAGAGAATTGCAAAAGGAGACCCCTCTGCGAGCCCCGCTCATTGGCATCCAAACGAAGCTAGGTGGTGCCGTCATGGACTCATGCAAACCAATTGCAGAATGTCTTGTATTGCATCCAGACTGTGAACTTATTTATAGTCGAGGTGCGGCAATTTGAAGCATCTGGAAAAAAAAAGTACTCCCTCCGTCGGTCCTAATTACAATTACAGTAACACTTTTGTAGATAGTGTAAATTATACTACAAACGTGTTCATATAACTAGGACCGGGGTAATATTTGAAAATTACACTAGAGACCCTTTGACATTATAATAATATTATTATTAAAAAAGCATTTAATTTAAGATTCAGATATATTTTTCAAATTGCCGGCAAGTTCGCGTCATATCTAAAATAAAATGATAAGGTAATGATTTTTTAAAAAAATCACTGGAATAATTTTTGCTACAATTCACAAAAACGACAGAACGATGCTCCTCCTCCCGCATAGAAGTGGGAAATTCAAGCCACCAATCTGCTGCCTCGAATGGGAAACAGGATAATCTTGTCAAGCCGTGACAACATGCCTCAGACCCACATTACGGTTAGGCTTGGGCACTCTCTCCTTCGCCGTGCCTCATAAACTAGGCCTTTGGTATATGCCTCCAGCATCTTCTGCCGATCCTCTCACCTCAGCGTCCTTCTCCTTCTTCTTCGTTCCTTCTTTCCCATTGTCTGTCCCTTTTTTCCCTGTCACTGCATTTCCAGCGAAAACCTTCTTTCAAGTTCCTAGAGGAATATCTTCTCTTTCACTTTCTCTGTTTAACAAATTATGGTTCCCTCAACTTCTTTTATTCACAATAGCAACCGCTTTGCTTCCTCCTTTGTTTCCATATCTTCCCATAATCATGCTCACTCCCTATTTATAAATTCTCCGTTTTCTCTATCTCTACCGTCCTCCTCCTCTCCTTCTGGACTATCTCCGTCATCGTCGTCGTCGCCATCGCCATCGCCGCTGTCATGTTGCCACGTCGCCCGCGTCCCGACCGAGGAAGAGCACCTGTCGCTGCCGGCTCCGGATTCGAACTTCAATCATGAAATTGCCAGGCTACAAGCTCTCCGCTCGAAGCTTGCCGGCTGCAGCACTTTGAAGGAAAAACTGAGAGTGATTGATCATGACTCTAGAGTGAGGCAATTTTTTCGTTCGCGCCAAAACGCTAGCTTTTCTAGGGTCTTAGCTTCCCTCAATTTGAGCTCCAACGACTTGTTCTTGCTTAAATGTTTGGTTGCGGCTGGTCAAGAGCACGTTCTTAGTCTGGGATTTCAGCTGGGTGAAAATGAAAAGGAGTCAACTTCGAGCTCGGTAAAGCGGGCACTCTATACTTTGGCGGGGATGATTGAAAACCTGGATGTCAATGATGGTAATAGCAGTGCGGGCTTTGGAAAGATGCCCCTGGCTTTGGAGGATGAAGAAATTCGTGACTTGAAGAAGTTATTGGAGTCTCTCGGAGAAATTGAGCGTTTCTATCACTGCATTGGAGGAATTATTGGGTGAATTCTGCACTTCCACCTTTCATTATTTAAGTATTTATTTATTTCAAATTATGCCATTTGAACACTAGCAATTGCACTGATGCATGTCTGATGCGGTGATGCCTAGTCTGGAAAGTTTGTGCATCTAGTGGGTTTTTCTTCCAAGAATAATTGCCCAGATAGTACTTCACAGCATTTACCCGCGTGAACAATAGAAAGTGATTTATATTATCAGAGACTATAGTAACGTTTGATCACCGGTTTTTCACGAACAATATTATTACTTCTTAACAATCCTAAATTACATTCCTGGGATTGGATGTGGATGAGGAACCAATATAAGTTATATCCCATCTTTCTAACTCAAATTATATGCTGCAGATATCAAATAAAGGTGCTGGAGCTTCTTGTCCAAAAAATGTGTGAGAAGCAGAATATAGACTGGTCTCGGCACATCAATGAAATAGAAGAATGCCAATTTTTGGAAATTCACGCACCTAAAGGAATTGCCCTTTATGAAAATACAGAATACGCATCTCAAGCAGCTATATGGGGCATAGAGGTTAGTGTAGTCATACTACCTGATTCAAATTTTGCATTTAGCCATGTATGTTGTATGAATACCTTAAATAATGAGATGGTAATCTCCTAGGGTTTGCCATACCTAGGAGAAATTTATCCTTTGGGAGGCTCTGCAGATAGGCTTGGTTTAGTTGATCCTGATACCGGTGAATGTCTTCCAGCAGCAATGCTACCATATTGTGGAAGGACCTTGTTGGAAGGTCTTATTAGAGATCTTCAGGTATTAGCTCTCCAATTGCTAAATCTGATCATACTTATATTTGCTAGACAATAAAAACAAGACAAGCATTATTAGTTCATTATGGATGTTGACCCAATCTAATTACTCTTTAAATTATAAGGCTCGAGAATTCTTGTACTTCAAGCTATATTCGAAGCAATGTATCACACCTGTTGCAATAATGACAAGTTCAGCAAAGAACAACCATGAGCGCATCATGTCTCTTTGTGAAAGTCTTTCTTGGTTTGGAAGAGGTCGTTCAACTTTCCAACTTTTTGAACAGGTTGCATATTAAACTATGCTAAAGTTTAAATAATACGTCATTTAAAAGGATCTTTCTTATTTTGAGAAGTGGTCTCTTATTGTCCATCTTGTGAATTGCCAGCCTCTTGTTCCTGTTGTGGGTGCAGAAGATGGGCAGTGGTTGCTCACCAAAGCATTCAGGCCTTTGAGCAAGCCCGGTGGTCATGGTATCATCTGGAAACTTGCTTATGATAAAGGCATCTTCAAATGGTTTTATCTCCATGGAAGAAAAGGTGCAACTGTGCGACAAGTCAGGTCTGCCTTTATATCAGAAATCCTGATTCTTAAGTACCTTCATTTTTCTTTTCTTTTCTTTCTGTTTTTTATTAGCCCCCGGTGGAAATGTGGCATACATGTCTATTGACGTGTCAGATACTGGTGACCTTGCAGTAATGTTGTGGCAGCCACAGATTTAACTCTCTTGGCCTTAGCAGGGATTGGCTTACAGCATAGGAAGGTAAAAATTGCTTTGAACATATCGTGTCATTTTCCTGTGTCAGTATGATGCCAATTGACAAGAACTAAGTGAACATCATAATAAGTCGGTATCTGATCTTATCATCCTTCATCATATGACCTTCCCATTCTGGCTTTTAAAAATTCTTTCCATGAAAAGGGGTAAATCAAGACATGTCAATCTGAAAGAAGTTCAATAAGATTGCTGACACTTTTTGACTCTGCAATTTTTACAGAAACTGGGGTTTGCATCATGTAAGCGGAACTTAGGTGCTACTGAAGGAATTAATGTGTTGATGGAGAAGAAAAACCTTGATGGGAATTGGAAATACGGTGTGTCCTGCATTGAATACACTGAATTTGACAAGTTTGGAATTGCTGATGAACCCCATCATCCTAAAAGGTACACAATTTTCCCTTAGTCAGGCAGACTCAGGAAGTTTTGTAGCAAGTTCATATAAAATTCTGAATTTTTGTTATGCTTGATGTAAATGGAGGTAAGTTAGTTTTTCTTCTAATATTGCTATCCAAGCACATACTTTTACGTGCACAACTTATGAACACATGCACTCACTGCTGAAATTTGAGAGAAATTCAAGAGTCTAGGAAGTATCCACACTAGCCGTTCTGCTATTCTTGCCACTTGTGAAATGTATTGTTTGCTTGAAATCTGCTCATTGTTATGATCACTATGTCTGCGAGTTTTTTTTTTTTTTTTTTTTTTTTTTTTTCCTTTTTGGGTGGGTTCAGTCAAGGGTATGTTGATTTATGCCAATTAGCAACTTATTATTTGACTAAATCCTACAGTTGAAATGCAATGCCTTTCACAGAAGTTGCTTATTACAAACTCCTTATGATAAATAGAGACAATAAATGTTTACACCGTTACTTCAGAGATGATATCATGAAAAAAAAAGGAAAATTTACCGATTTGTATGGCCTATACACAGGAGAAGCTACACTTCAACTGGTGTAATTGTTGAAGTAATATGACCAGCCAAGCTGGGACTTTGTTTGAGTTTGTGTTTGCATTTGCATTTGGTAATGGTGTGTGTTTAAGTATATTTTTTCAGACATTTTTTTAATCTCCCGTGTATCCTTTCTTATTCAGAATTTACAACCCAAATATCAACTTTATTTGTTGTGTTTAAGCTTGCAGGCGGATTTCCCAGCCAATACAAACATTTTATATGTGGATTTACCTTCTGCTGAGCAAGTCGGATCAAGTAATAATGAAAGTAGTTTACCTGGAATGGTGCTCAATACGAAAAAGAAAATAGCATATGTAGATCATTTTGGAAGCCAGCACAGGTATGTGTTACCTAAAATATAGTTATGTTATTCAATATACCTTTATAAAGTTGGCCAAAATGACGTATAACTAATACATTGATGTTTCCTCAGAATCCTTTGACTGATGCACACTCTTAGACACACTAGTTCACCTGCACTTAAGCATTTTTCTGGGTAACAACTGACCTCCTCCTTTAGAGCTGTTTGTGGCCAGTGGGTATACTTGGCCCAATTTTGTCGGATAGGGACAAGGCCTGATTCTGGAATCGGTCAAAATTACCTTAGCTCTTGTTTACTTTCAAGTCAAATTTTTCCTATCGATGGATATTGGCACTCCGCCTATGTTGCTGATTAATTACTGTGCCTTTTCGGCATATACTATGCACTGATCTACTTTAATTGTCATGTACTAGTGTATCTGGTGGCAGACTAGAGTGCACAATGCAAAATATAGCAGACAACTATTACAACACCTATTCATCAAGGAGTTATAATGGTGTGGAAGGTAATATCATTTTTTTCACATTTGTGTGTGTCAAATGATGAATCATATCCTATTCTCTTTCATCATTTCAACTAAGATTAAAATAACGACTTCTTGATATAATTCTCTTTGTTCAGATAAGCTCGACACATATATTGTATATAATGAACGAAGAAGGGTCACATCATCTGCCAAGAAGAAAAGGAAAAATGGAGACAAATCTTTACACCAGGTTTGAATTTCTGATCATTGTATGTCTCCCTAATTTATCCTAGCTAGGAAGGCTTTACATTTCTGTCTGTAAGCATAAAACATGTTGACCTGATCTCCCAACAGAACTCTCCCCCCCCTTTTTTTTTTTTTTTTTTTTTTTTTTTTTTTCTGGTGATAGCTCAGATTATTTAATTTACTATACTTCAGACTAGTCAATCTTAGTTTCTCTTTATTATCTAATATGTATTGCGTTTAAATGCAGACTCCTGATGGCTCGCTTTTAGATATACTTCGAAATGCCTGTGATCTACTTTCCCGATGTGATATAAAGCTTCCTGAGGTATATATCTTGATATTCCTTGGTTAACATGAAAATTGGTTCTGCTTAGTTAGGTTGGCTGTCATTGCCATTTTGGTTTTTTTTGGGTTGCCATGAATTCTACTTATCATGCATTTAAGCTATCAATAGGTGGTGATTTCCCCTTTATAGTTACATTGGTTTGTTATATTTTTTGTCTTCTGTGCTGCAGATTGAAGCTAACGAGAAGTATATTGATTCAGGACCACCATTTCTCATTTTTCTGCACCCAGCTCTTGGTCCTCTTTGGGAGGTCACCAGACAAAAGGTAAAAACTATACTATGTTGTTCAGATGTCACTTGTCATTCACCAAAGAATGGCTGTTCTTTCACGTGAAATGATTTCTGAATTGACTTTAGTAATGAAGTCAGCCTGTGTTTAAGACTAGTCTATGAGATATTGTATAACTTTTTGCTTAATACATGCTGTATAAGTTTTATGAAAGTGGTTTCTGCTGATCATATTTAAAGAAACAAATTTCATTTATCATGTTATTCTTTTTTATGATCAGTTTTATGGTGGTTCCATATCTGAGGGCTCTGAGTTACAAATAGAGGTTGCGGAGTTTCTGTGGAGGAATGTTCAGGTTCTTAAATAAATTATGTTAACTTTTTTGACTTGGGTGTTGACAAGATGTTGTGCTGATATTTGTCCTTTGTAATTCAGCTTGATGGAAGCATGAACATAATAGCTGAAAATGTTATTGGCTCAATGAAGGTTAATGAGGGTGGTGATTCCATACTACATTATGGGAAGAGGTATCGCTATTACTCTGTTTGTGCACCCCTTTCCTCCTTGACTCAAGCTTGGGGGATTAGAATAATTTCAAATGGCAAGCATAAAATTGATGTGCACATTTATTCTGCTAGATGTGGAAGGTGTAAACTACAGAATGTCAAGGTGTTGAACGAAGGAATTGATTGGACATATGGAGGCAACATATACTGGAAACATGATGTGCAGCGGTCTGAGGCTTTGAAGATAATACTGCATGGAAATGCTGAATTTGAAGCCACAGATGTTGTCTTACAGGTTTATTCCAGAACACCCACCTCCTTTGCCGTACATATATAAAGAAATCCCTATTTTGGTTTATCATACTCATATACTTACCGACTAACGGGCTTCTTTTGCTTTCATTTTACTGATGCAGGGGAATCATGTATTTGAAGTTCCAGATGGCTACAAACTAAAGGTCACTTCAGGAAGTACAGGTATTTTAAACCTTGAAACTTTTGTTTGACAGTATGTCCAGTTGATATAACTTGATGGTTATTCTATCATAACTTGATGTTGTGGAGGAATGCGTGCTATTCCATTGTCTTCATCATTATGCGAGGATAAACCTTCTTGTGACTCAAGTGTATCTTGTTTTCTTTATGTCTGGGGAAGGACATTTTGGTTAGAAACTTAGAATAGATCATGCAATGAATGATCATAATCTTCCACCTTTTTCTTTCGTTTTTCTGTTTGGACACAGAAAGCAGTGACGATTTCACTTACCTTTTCCCTCTTCAATTCAGGTCTCACGATTCAGTTAGACCCTATTGAACAGAGTATGATGGACAGCGGAAGCTGGCATTGGGATTACAAGATAGTAGGCGCTCATATCCAGCTGGCATTGGTAGAATCGTAGGTTGCTGACAGGATAAGATACCACGTTACGTGAATCCTGGTTCACTGCGGGTACGGAAATGACGGTTTCAACAGAAATTGAACCTTTCCTCACTTATAGTCGTTTATAATGTGATGATAGAGTAAAATGTAAAAGCGGGCTCTCTATCTCCCACGCACATTTTCGTAGTTGTCTTTCTTTTGATGTTACTAATATTGTTTTACAGACGGGGTTTGGATAATGGGATATATAGATTTATTCATCAGATGCGGGCTTTTTAAAATAGTTACTCTCTCTCATCCTAATTATAAAGACCCAATTAATAATTCTTACAAACTAATAAGAACGGTTAAAGTCAATAAAGTTGTCATACAATTTAAGTGACTTTTAATTTTATCTTTACTAATTGTACTAAACTCTAAACTCTAATATTATATTAATTAGTACTTTCACCTAGTATCCTTATTAATTATGGGCATACATTGAAAAAATAATTAATGTGTTTTGGAAGCAAATAAGTACATTATAAAAAGGATCAAATATAATTGTTAGTTGATGCCTTATAATAAGGATTGGTTTACGTTACTTTACTTTAGAGACCCTCCAAATATCCGTATGCCCACGTCACTTGTGCTATCTTTCTTTTCCATTATTTTCGGACGTCTTGTTTGTTCTTTGCTTCTACTCTCTCTGTTCTCTACTTCAATAAGCTTGAAAGATCATGATTGTCAAAAGCAGCGAGGAATACTAGATCTGAAATATGTTCTTGTACCTCCGGCAGGTTAATCCTTTTTCACTATGAGTGCGTCGCCAAAAAGAGAAAAAGAAAATTAAGGGGTACAGCATGAAAGAAAACTACATTAAGAAAAAGGTGCGGTACCTCGTGTTTTCTCCACAAAGTTTACTCTTCATTCTTTGAAGACAGCAAAATGCATTTCAACCTAGCATAAATTCATAATTAAATCCAGGTGGGATTGTTTCATAAGCAGCAATTGTTGGACAAAGCAACTGCAAAAACAAATGAAGGCCCTTTTCATGTATACAATACAACTTCACAAAATATACAGTTCTGCATGTGTATATGTAAATACCAATTCACTCTCTGCTTCATCTTCAAAGAGAATGATGAGGCTGAGAGCAGCACCTATTGACCAGTCTAAGCAAAGCATCGGCCTTCCTCCGTGCTCTTAAAGAACCGTCCGCAGCCAAGCTTTGAAGAGAGGGAATGCTTCGAGGATTTGCCAATAGTCTCCTTGCCACCTCTTCACCTTCTTCCTTGCACAACCCCAACAAAAGTGTTATAGAATTCTCCTTCCCTTTGGCTGATCCAAACCTCAAAAGATCAATCAATAGAGGCACCAACTCTTTACTATTCCTTATCTTCTCCAAACCTTCAGAGCAACCCAGAAGCAAAGCAAGCACAGCCAAAGAATCATCTGTGATCCCAGCCTTATCATCCATAAGCAACTCGACAAGCAAAGGAACAGCACCAGCATTAACGATTTTGGCCTTGTTAGGATTATAAACTGCAAGGTTGAAAATGGCAGTAGCAGCATCTCTTTTCCCAATAGGAGTGCCCTCTCTTAATAGTCCTACCAATGCGGGTATGGCCCTTGGACGAGCTCCAATTTCTACCTTGCAGTCATCAACTACAGTCAAACTAAAGATTACTGCTGCTGCATTTTCTCTTGCCTCCATGGTTTTTCCTGATTCAAGCACTTCTACTATGTGATCCACTGCTCCAGCAGCCAGTATCAAAACCTTGTTATTATCGAATATGGAGAGATTAAACAAGGCCGTGACGGCATGTTCCTGGATTCTTGGATCATGTGATCCTAGTAATATCAGCAGAAATGGAATTGCCCCTGCCTCTGCGATGATTCTTCGATTGGCCATCCCAGTTTTTGCTAGTAATCTTAGCTCATAAGCAGCCTGCCTTTGGATTTCAGCTGACCCAGTTGCCAATTTTCCCACTAGAAACTCTGCTGTCATTTTGACAGCATCTATGGCTGCTTTTTTAGCAGAGATATGGTCGCCAGCATTTTCATTTGAGTTGTCCTTGCTGTTGGGATTTTCCGAAGTTGACGAAGAAGAGGATGATGTCGGCTCATTCACTGAGACGTTATTCTCACAGCACCATTGATGCACAAGACTCTTCAATGCATAGTTGGGTATGAGAGCAGTGTGAATTAATCTTTGCCCGCTTTTTGGGCAAGTGTGATGTCCCGAGTTTATCCACTCTGCAATTGAAATTCGATCATAAGTATGTCCAGATGATACAATCACTGGATCTCTCATTAAATCAAGTGAAATTGGGCATCGAAATTCGTCAGGAACATTAGGTGCTGACGGTGTCATCTGAGAAGAAGGTGAAGAAAAAGAATTATCAGAGCTCTTATATGTGAATGCGGACCCTGTTGGCTTACAGTCTTCATCTGTCTCGTTTTCACCGTCTCTGAATATCATGGATTTGGAATAAGTAACCAGAGATATGAGATTATGTATATTAGACATAACGATTAACCCCCCTGTACCGGCCTGATTCTGAGCTTCAGTCTCTAGCTTTGAAATTTCTCTATTATATTCTGATGGGGTTCTCAAACCAATGCTGCTTAATATTTGTTGTACTTTCCCAAATTCAGGAAATCCCTTGTTCTTCTTGTTCTGTAGTGTGTCATGGGCCATTACATGCAGAAGCTGCTCTCTTCGTTGCAGCTCACGAGGATCAATGAACAATTCAACCGCTTTTGCTTGCTTGTGCAGAAGTTCCACTTGTTCTCTTGTATCTGCTGTGATGTTGAGCAAGCTCAGAGGAAGAATATCTAAAGCCCTTCCCATCTCCTTTACAAGCACATAGAATTGATTGGAAATAAACTCTAACTGTATGAGACTCCAGAGTGAGCTGCTTTCTTGGCAGTCTTGGATCAAATGCTTCACTCTTCTGATCACAGAGAAGAGCTCTGTGAAACACAGAATTGAAGAAGGAGGAAGTGGGGAATCTGTTTCCTGAATCTCATCGAACAGAGAAGAAAGAAGCTTCACCCTCCTGATCATGGATGAGACATTCCTGAATTGAACAAAAGGGAATTTTTCCATGGAAGCAACTTCATTAGATATGTGAACCAACGAATCTAGCAATGACCCAGTTGGTAAAAAGCCTGAGAAGATCATCGTTGCCGGCAGAGATGATTCATCCATTGCAATTCTCAGTCACAGTTTGATCATGTTTCTGTACACTTATGTATGGTTGACAAGGTTGGCTTCCTGCAAAGAATTGGATTGCTCACATCTTTTAAATTTCTTTCCCTTTTTTTTTTTTTTTTTTTTTTTTTTTTTTTAATGATTGGAATAGTCAACTAGAGGAGCTATTAAATTAATTACACGGTATATTGGCTCTTTCCGTTTGAGCTATTGCCACTAAGGACAAGAGGAAGCATACTGGAGAAGAAAATAAGAACGTCCAGGTTTCTGCCATATGGAGGGTTTTCCTGGCTCCTGCAGTTATTTATATTATTTTATTCCAAAATGAATAATAATTAATTAATGGTATTTTGTCAAGCTTGATTTTCAGCTGTTCTATATTTGGGGTGCTTGTGTCCATATTTGAATATCTTGTTGGATGGCGTTGAGGTTTGGCTGATAAGATCTCCAAATATTTATTTTTTCCTTCAGTGCGACTTGGTACCTGATATGCATATATTCTCACACGGTCCAACTCCAGCATCACTACATAAACCATTTTGTCTTTTCGATTTGTCGTTTAATGAACATTGAGGCTTGCTTCACACAGATCATCTGGATACCTGAAACCAAAACTGACTTGTTTTCTGTCTCGTACCAGCATTATTTTCTTACCTCTGAAAAACATGAAGTTCACTTCGATTTTTTTTTTTTTTTTTTTTTTTTTTTTTTTTTTTTGGGGGGGGGGGGGGGTGTGCGCCTAATGTTATGCGAAATCTTTGTGATTGTTTCTCTTCAATTCCATATTTCTAGCTGCGATCCCAATGCTATTTTGACAAACAAAATTCAGTACATATGTGGATTCCAGAATGTGTGATACGCCCTAATTCACTAGCTGTTCCTAATAATAATCGCCAACGGAGGAAAGGGTTATTGTTTCTCGTTAATTTGTTTGAAGAGCTGCAAGTAACTAACAACCAACCAACCATGGAATATTCAAATGATGAATCCAGCAGTCAGACCAATCGCAAGTGGCTCTGGAGGCTATGGACTTTGGGTAACACAGATTCACAGATTAGGGTCTATGGACTTTGGGTAACACAGATTCACAATGGTTCTGTACTTTAATCCCATACAAAAGCCGCTGTCCAATCTCATGGGCCGGACTAAATAAAAAGTCACAGTCTTCTTAACCGGAAAAAAAACGCCACAGTCTCCCCTACTCTGACCCATTTATGAGCCCACCTTTCTCAAAAGGTTTAGAAGAAGAAAAAAGTAGGAAAAATAAGATAACTGGCCCATGCAGGTCTCGAACCTGCGACCTTCGCGTTATTAGCACGACGCTCTAACCAACTGAGCTAATAGGCCAAGTCATTTATGGGTATACATAAACAAATAATATCGGAAAATTTTGAAAAGTATTAATTTATACTTTTTTCTTACCTGGATTTTTTATACTCAAAAAATGAAAATAATCACATGGCCCTTAATATAAGACATACTTATATTATTTTGGTTAAATTAGTTAATATGACATGTATTTTCTAAAATATCTTAAGCATTTTCCTTAATTTCATTATTCTCTCCTCCTTAATTATTGTGAAGGGAGTATTAATAAGAGTAAATTAGAAAAAAAAATAAATATGTAAAATATGTCTTATATTTAAAACAAAAATCAATTCCTAAAAGTTATCATATAATTAGTACCGGAGGAGTAGAATCTTTTGAGGGTCCCTTCTGCCTTTCTTGCCAGCCTGCAAACTACCGAAAAGATACTCACGAAATTGCATGTCCGCACCGAACTTTCAGCACAACAAAGGAAAGAACTTCGCAAAACTCCATAAGGTATTGAGAGCCAGCAACGTAAGCAAGATCCTCGTAGAAGTGCCTGAACAGAGGGATGACACGGTGAATTGGGTGGCATACGAAGCAAAGGCAAGGCTAGCTATAAAAGACCCTGTGGATGCATGCATTGGAGACATTGACTTTTTTGCATTGGCCATTGTCAAGGCTTGTCTTGCTTCTACTGCAACCACTTCCATTGTTTTGAATGCTAACAAACATCAGCTTCCCTCCCTTCCTTGACTTTGACTTTTCTACTTTAATTTCTGCGATTTCACTGATAGCTTCTGCCATATCACTTCGTCTCAAAGGCGAAACCCTGAACGAACGTACAATTACGCAACTACTGCTACAAATTAAAATAATGGGAATCTTGGTTTAGTTTTTCTTTTTGCGATATACACATGTATCACCGCTTGTGTTTCGTTGGTGAGGCAAATTAAAAGGGGAAAATGAAGGAACACACTTTTCTTGTCATGATGCAAATGATCACTTTTGCCAATGAGATCAGCTCATGACCTATAATAATTTCAGTTGGTCATAGTGTTTTGGCACCTATATTAGATGTGGTCTTAGTTTTTGTTTGGGCACAATTTATAGGTATCAAAACTCTCTCAATAATGAATCTACTAATTCCAGTAGCTACAGTTCATATGGGTAATTTACGTGAGAAACTTAAAAGTATTGCAGCTTAGCAGGCACCTAAAGCTCAAAAATTCTAACCATATAGTATTTATATATTAGTTACAGCTCCTGTCCTGGTGATTTTTCCCCCCGATACGACAGTCGTTGGGATTTTAGCTATCTAGCGACAAGTCAAAGCATGCAAAATATATTTGCAATTAGGACGAATAGGATGAAAGGAGCCAGAATCTGTGTCAACTATCATACATATTCTTCTAACAAATTAATTACGGCAATAAATATTTTTTAATTAATGTCCAGTTACAGGCTCTATTAGCTGGTTCGGATATGAGTAATCTGTGGCATAAAGAGAAGAGATAATTCTTTTATCTATAAGCTTGAAACTTTACATTTCACCAAAAAAAAAAAAAAAAAAAAAAAATGAAACTTTACAAGTAAGAAAAAAGTATCCATTTCAGTCCCACGGCAAATGTACATTCTCATTCTTCATAATATTATTGCACGCGATACTATGACTTACCAACGCTTGTAACCCAAGCCAACTAAAGATCAGTTCGAATGATGAGTCATCTGCGTGCGGAAGCAAGCCCCAACAGCAGGAAAGACTTTCAATTTCAACAGAACAAAAAATAATCTAGGACAATAAAATATTGACCCGCTTTTTAATTTATTCCCCCTTACTTTCTTCTTTTCCCCTCGAAGGATCTCAAATATCGCATTTTTTACTAAGACACCAAACCTAAATGATCATTATAAAATAGGGAGAATTCTAATAAAATACCAAATGAATTTGTAAAACCCATATAAGGCCTTTGAATTTGTAAAATGACTCACAGGTGACACAGACTTATCGGGGATATGCAATTTCGTGGGAAATGAGCCTAATGCCCTTCTCTCTCTCTCTAAACCGGAACCACTCGCCGCCGCACGTTCGTTCGCCGTCTACCTCCGCGTGCCGACGCACCCTCCACCTTGGACGCCACACCCGCCCGCCGGCATCGATGAAAAAGAAAACGAAAAACTGAAACACGAAAACGCGAGAAAACAAGAAACAATAAAAAAAAAAATTTATCGGTCGATCCGCAAGAAATTGGAAGAAGAAGACATGAAGGAAGGAAGGAAGGAAAGAAGGAAAGGAAGGGAGGAAGGAAGGAAGGAAAGAAACGGGAAGAAGGAAGAAGGAAGAAGAAAAAGAAAAAAAAACGAGAGAATGCCGTGGGCATTCTCGAGAATGCCTTGAGGCATTTAATGCCTTAATGTAAGGCATTCCCGGAATGCCTTAGGCATTCTCCGAGAATCGCTTTTTTTTTTTTTTTTTTTACTTCTTCCTTCTTCTTCTTCCGTCACCCTGTAAATCTTCTTCTTCTTCCTTCTTTCCTTCCTTCCTTCACATCTTCTTCTTCCACTTTCTTCCGGATCGAGACCGATCGAAAGCAACGATTATTCTCAAGAATTCATCGATAATTCTCGAGAACGCGAGAATGAAACATATTTGAAGTACGCCGATTCTCGGGAATTTTACCAAATTCTTGAGAATGCCCAAGGTTTTACAACCATCGCCATTTACAAGTAAACCATCGCCATTTATAACCGAGTTCTTGCCTTTTCCATTCTTGCCTCAATTACAAAACATAAACAATCATCGCCATTTACAAGTAAACCATCGCCATTTACAACTGAGTTCTTGCCTTTTCCATTCTTGCCTCAATTACAAAACATAAACAACCATCGCCATTTACAACAAAACCATCGCCATTTACAAGTAAATCATCGCCATTTACAATGAGTTCTTGCCTTTTCCATTCTTGTAATTGAGGCAAGAATGGAAAAAGGCAAGAACTCGTTGTAAATGGCGATGGTGTACTTGTAAATGGCGATGAAGTTTATGTTTTGTAATTGAGGCAAGAATGGAAAAGGTAAGAACTCAGTTGTAAATGGCGATGGTTTACTTGTAAATGGTGATGGTTTACTTGTAAATGGCGATGGTTTACTTGTATATGGCGATGGTTTTGTTGTAAATGGCAATGGTTGTTTATGTTTTGTAATTGAGGCAAGAATGGAAAAGGCAAGAACTCAATTGTAAATGGCGATGGTTTACTTGTAAATGGCGATGATTTACTTGTAAATGGCGATGGTTTACTTGTAAATGGCGATGGTTTACTTGTAAATGGTGATGAAGTTTATGTTTTGTAATTGAGGCAAGAATGGAAAAGGTAAGAACTTAGTTGTAAATGACAATGGTTTACTTGTAAATGGCGATGGTTTTGTTGTAAATGGCGATGGTTGTTTATGTTTTGTAATTGAGGCAAGAATGGAAAAGGCAAGAACTCGGTTGTAAATAGCGATGGTTTACTTGTAAATGGCGATGGTTTTGTTGTAAATGGCAATGGTTGTTTATGTTTTGTAATTGAGGCAAGAATGGAAAAGGCAAGAACTCAGTTGTAAATGGCGATGATTTACTTGTAAATAGCGATGGTTTACTTGTAAATGGCGATGGTTGTTTATATTTTGTAATTGAGGCAAGAATGGAAAAGGCAAGAACTCGGTTGTAAATGGCGATGATTTACTTGTAAATGGCGATGTAAAACCTTAGGCATTCTCAAGAATTTGGTAAAATTCCCGTGAATCAGCGTACTTCAAATATGTTTCATTCCCGCGTTCTCGAGAATTATCGATGAATTCTTGAGAATAATCGTTGTTTTCGATCGATCTCGATCCGGGAAGAAAGTGGAAGAAGAAGATGTGAAGGAAGGAAGGAAAGAAGGAAGAAGATGATGATTTACGGGGGTGACGGAATAAGAAAAATGGAAGAAGAAGAAGGAAGAAGTAAAAAAAAAAAAAAAAAAAAAAAAAAAAAAAGTGATTCTTTGAAGAATGCCTAAGGCATTCCCAGGAATGCCTTACATTAAGGCATTCCCGAGAATGCCTTAAGGCATTCTCCAGAGAATGCCCATGGCATTCTTTTTTTTTTTTTCTTTCTCTTCTTCCTTCTTCCTTCTTCCCTGTTTCCTTCCTTCCTTCCTTCCCTTTCCTTCTTTCCTTCCTTCCTTCCTTCCTTCACGTCTTCTTCTTCCAATTTCTTGCGGATCGACCGATAAAATTTTTTTATTGTTTCTTGTTTTTCTCGTTTTCGTGTTTGTTTTTCGTTTTTTCTTTTTCATCGGTGCCGGCGGGGCGGGTGTGGCGTCCAAGGTGGAGGGTGCGTCGATCGCGGCGAACGAACGTGTGGCGGCCGAGTGGTTCTGGTTGAGAGAGAGAGGAAGGACATTAGGGTCATTTCCCACGAAATTGCATATCCCTGATAAGTCTATGTCACTTGTGAGTCATTTTACAAAGAGTTAAGGAGCGAATTGGCCAATAAACTATTAGCCCAGGAGCGCCCAACACAAACAACTATTAGGTGGACCTTAAATACAAATAAACTTTTTAAAAAGTGCACTTAGCACAAAAACGTTAATTCAACGTTAAGGTCCGTTATCAACGTAGTCTCGGGCGTTTATCAATTCAAATGGCAACACCCATTTCCCTACTATTTCACAAAGATAAATCCACATGCCCTCTCCTCTCCCTATTGTTTTCCTTGTTGATCCACGCACCCATTTATTTCACTCTACACGTGTCCTCTTTCCACCCTCCCCAACCTCCTTCTTTTCATTTCCAACCACCCATTTAGTTCCAAGTACTTTTACCTTGTCACTCCAAGCCTAAACACGCGCTTGCATTTTCATCCATCTCCGGCACCTTCCTTCTTGCCCCGCCTCTCCAGAAATCTTTGATATTCCCCTGTTTTTTTTAGGCGCAGTCTCTGCATTTTCATATTCCCCTGTTTTTTTCTATTCAAACACATTAATTCATCATGCTTAAACCTTTCATCTTTAATCTTGTTCGGAGCGAGATGAGAAGAAGAAGAACAAGAAAAAGAATAAGAGGGTTCACTTTGCCGAGGACGTGGTCGTGTCATCAAGAATAAGGATAGAAGAACAAAAAGTAGAAGTGAGAAGAAATTACAGAGTGTCAAGATCAAAAACGAAGGTTCGAATGAGTTTCAGTTATGGCGGAATTGAAGAGAACAGAGGAATGCTTGCAAACAGAGTGGCTCTGTATGATGGGATTTTAAGGGATCGTATGGCTCAACGATTAGCTTACTTTTACTGATTTACGGGTTATCTCTGTGAATATTCTGTGATTATGCCTCTCATCTTGCTTCTTTTGTTTTCCCCTTTTTTCTCTTTTGTCTTGTTTCGTTCAAGATAGACGATTTAAGTGGGTAAGTTTCAAAATTTTGCGAGCTTTTTGTTGAGGGATTTGGATTTAGCTTTTAGAATTTTGTTAATATTTTTAAGGATAGTTTTTGTGATGTTTATGTTTCAAATTAATCGACCGTTTCTTCTTCTTTTTTCTCTCATCGTTTTCTTGTTCTTGCGTTATTAGGAGGTAGAAGCTGATTTGTGATTTTTGCAATGGAGCGATTGGCCTGTACATTAGCTTCCATGTCTCGAAAACGAAGGTTCTTGTCCAATTTGCACTCCACTTTGGACGTTGATGTTGAATTAACGTTTTTGTGCTAAGTGCACTTTTTAAAAAATTTATTGGTATTTAAGGTCCACCTAATAGTTGTTTGTGTTGAGTCTTTCTTGTTAATAGTTTGTTAGTCAATTCGCTCCTTAACCCTTTTACAAATTCAAGGGCCGTATATGGGTTTTACAAATTCATTTGGTATTTTATTGAAATTCTCCCTATAAAATAACTCTAATTAATAAGAAAAGAGAGGAGGAGCGAAGAATAATTAGGCGCCAAGTATAATATAAAAGCACAGTTGATATGTCCTGAATTATTCGTACATTGAGTTGACTTGGAATCAATCAAACCATATAACATAAAATACATTATACGCGAGCAAAGAAAGTTCCTTACAACAATTATTTCAAAATAATTTTCAATAGAAGTGGCTTGTACTCTTGTTTTTCAAATCCCATACGTTGTCCGCATCATGCTCTTCTTACTTGGATCTATAATATATGTTATTTCAATTTAAATCCTCTCCCACACGGAACAAAAAAACACAAAAAGAGTTAAAATTTATTGATGAGAAAATGAAACGAAAGGAGAAGAAAGCTATATATGCAGTTGCACATCCTTCCTGGTCAAGTTTTTAGTTAACTTTTCATTAGGCTCTGTCATGAGTTTGTAATTTTGCTCAAATTTGATAGCTCAGAACCAAAGAACTTGAATCGTCTCAAATAAAAACCAAATTCATTACACTGTGCTCATCTCAATTTCTTTCCCGGCCGACTCGATCTCTTATATGCATTTAGGTGAAAAGAAAAGGGATGATTTGCCATTCAGTTGAGATGGGACTGTCAAAGTAATATGCAGAATAATCAATCGGTAGTAGAAAACCAGTTAAAATTCACAGCAGAGCCTGAGCAGAAAAAAGTCAACAGAGGAAAACCAGACTCATAAGTGGGAAGCGCCGAGGAAATATTGGTACTGGTCAACGGCAGAGATGGGGACAGCCACCATCACCTTCACAGCATCCCTCTCATTATTCACCGGCACAAACAAACAATACCGATCGCAGCATATGGGTCCCACATGGACTGGCCTTCCCGCCCCGAAGTCAACCCTTTCCAAACCCAGCCTTGACCACTGAGACACTATCAGCACCCCCACCGAGTCCGGACTCGCCCTCGACTCGGACACCCGCTCTATCACCTCCCTCACGTACTCGCTGTCCACTCTCTCCTTCGCACTCCTCACCAGACCCGACCCGTACCCAAGACCCCTCTGCACCAGCTCCTTCGTGCTACTCTGTGCGCATCCTAACACGAACGCGTTCCCGTAGTAGCCTTCGGGTATGCCCGGCTTCACCCGGTTCCGCACGTTAACGCTGAACAGCAACTTCAGGATCTGGTTCGATGGAAAACCAAACGCTCTGGCCCAGCTTCTCCATACGTGAGCAGCCAGGACCTCGAAGGACGTGTACGACGACTCGATGAGCGGACTCATCGACCAGGCCACGTTCTTGAGCTCGTTCAGTCGTCTTCTGTCGAATATAATGGAGGTTGGTTTGAGATCGCTGGTAACCCGCGTCATGAAGTCGCAGAGATCAGGTACCCGGTTGAACTTGGTCAGGATCGTCGGGCAGGCCGATTGGGACTTCGGATAGATGGGCTGAGAAGGTGACGGTTCCAAACGGGTTTCGGGTCGAGTGCCGGGCATTTCCCAGAGGCCAACTCAGCGAAATAATTGAGAAACTCGGCGCTGCCGATACCGTCGCAGATACAATGGTTGATCCCCACACCGAGGGCTGCGGCTCCGTCGTTGAGCCACGTGAGCTGAACCACAAGCGGCGGTGATCCTTTGAGAACGTCAGGTGTGTAGAGGGACAAGAGTTGTCTCCAGTCAGTCACCGTTTTGGGGGCCTTACCGAAGTCGCCGGCGGTGTAACGGTCAGAAAAGGCCTCGATGAACACCGCACCCTGGCCGCGGCACACGACCTCAAGACCCGACCCACCGGGCCTAGGCCTCACCCTCCCGGCAAATGGGTAGTACGGAACCAAAGCCTGAGCTAATGCGGCTCTGAGACGAGCCGAGGTGTCCCCGCGGTTCAAGCCGGGGCAGGGCCTGTAGACCAAGAGATACTCTATAGTGAAACGAAGGAAGAGTTGAGAGTCGAGAGCGGAAAGAGCCAAAACACAAGCCGGGGTCGGATCAGCCGGAGTTATGACGACGGCAGCTTTGACTCGCACAGAGCTTCCCATATGCTCTGTTTTGAATTTAGAATTAGAGAAGGAAGTGATAGTGGCTTGTGTGTATTTGAGGTGAGCCCTTTTATTAAGAAGGGTGGTTAAGTTTAAGGGCAAGAGGGAGAGGCGATTTTGGAAGGAAGTGAGGCCCATTCGTATGGTAAATAGGAGAGATTTGTGCCAAGATTCTGCAGGCATCGGCTTTAGAGAAAAATGAATAATCAAAACAAAATATAATAAAAACAATAAGCTTTGCTTTGTGTGTGTTCGGCGGAGCGTGATCAGTGTCCAGAACCTCATCCACGTGGTTGCTTTGTTTGGTTGCGTGATATACCTCTCTAGCCAGTTCAGGGCCTCGCTATGATTTCAAATGCAAAAGGTAAAATGCGTTGGCTTATTGTTTTGTGACATCTAGCTAGTTGGAGTAATATGCACCACTTCATATCCGGACGGACACACCACTTGAGATGGGTCCTATGTGTTTGCTGTTTCTTTCATCCTTTTCTTCTCTCACTTTCCTTTGAGATATATATATTCCTGCGATTCAAATTACCATCCATTATTTCCTCCCTATATTGCAAATTAATTAAGCCAGGCTCAGTATATACAGAAGTGTCTCCGATGATGTGAAAGGGCTACAAATTATGAAGGACCAGGTGTTGGAAGGAACACACCATGTCTAGGATTCCTCTATTTTGGGGACCGAAAATGTATTACGGAGTATAAAGTATCCACACGCACCAAAGAAGAAAAAGAAGCCAGTTTATGGATGAGTCACTGATGCTTGTTGTCATTTTCAGCATATTGTGTATTCTTGGTTGAAAGATCCTGGCTTAGTACGGGAAATGATGATGGTGATGGCGGATCATTAGGTATGGAGTGCATGTGGAGGTAAATTAAAGGTGAGAAGATCGTAGCGAAGGAAAGCTCATGGTGGCGTCTAGTTAGTTTGTGTTTAGATTTAGAGTATATCATGCTGAACGGGTGAATCTTAGCCTTTTGAATTACCAATGTTCGTCACACTACTAAATAATATTAACCCTATGTTTTGATTTGAAATAAAAAAAGGGGGGGAAAATGCTAGGAGGAGGAGAAACTTCTCACAATTTACTATTTTTAAAAGATTCATTTCCTGATATTCCGTCCTTCCTATTTTTTCTCATCTTTAATTTCTCTCTATCCGACATAGAATAAATGTTTTCAAATTAAGATCCAAAATATGAAATGCTTGTTAATTCTCATATAATATACAACAGGCTTGTTCTTCATCCAAATGAATTACAGTTGAAATTAATTAAACAGAGGGGGAATCCCACTTAAAAGGGAGGGGGCAGCAATAATAGATTAACCTCCGAACATTTGCTGACAAATTAATTATACAATAACACTCTACATGTGTTTGATGCGAGAGATTTGGAGAGAAGTGGAAGGAAAAATTTTACGAGTTAAATTTAAAAGATTAAGAGAAGTGGTGTATATATAATTTTAATAATTATAAGAAGTAATATATAAGATTAAAAAAAATTAGTTAAAAAGAGAAGTGGAAGGAAAAATTTTACGAGTTAAATTTAAAAGATTAAGAGAAGTGGTGTATATATAATTTTAATAATTATAAGAAGTAATATATAAGATTAAAAAAAATTAGTTAAAAACTTTTAACCACACTTTCTAATTTTCTTAAATCTGACTCCAAAATTTTTTCCTCTCCGCTTAACTTAATTTCTCTGCCCTCCCCTCATTAGTATGAACTTGGCACATCAAACAAATGCTTTTTTCTCTTTTGTGAGTGCAACTGAGCACTTTCTTAAATAATTCAGCTTAAAGCGTGCATTAATTCGTTTCATTTTATTATTTTTGCTCCGTCAATACTTCGTTAAATTTGTTATTAGTTAACAAATTTTCTTATTTGTTTATCAGTTTATCTATGCGCACAAACTTCTTTGTTTTCCGTTGAACTGTAAATTAGCAAATGGTTCCTCAACATTAAGAACGAAGACCCAAAAATTGTGCCCTCTTGTGCCTCGAGTCCGAGCTTGGTGGCTACGAAGGCGCGCTTATTATAATAGAACTTCAATGTATGTGGGTGTTGTATGTGAAAGAAGCTACATATAGTAGTAGGACACCACCTTTTAAAAGATATGTCATCGTTAGCATAAACACTAGAATGCGTGAAATATAATAATATATATACTCAGCTCCTAATATGCATGCATAAGAAAATATAGATGATATGCATGCATGCAGGCTAGCTGAAGGCTTAGCATGGCATATAATTATGCCAATTTAAATCAATAACTCAAGATTTAATAATCTTTATTGTAATAGGAATGCATAAAAAAGATCACGAGGGAGATTTGAGTGCAGATAGAAAAAAGAAAGGGAAAGGAAAAGGAGATATAGAGGGACAAGAGGTGGATGCCTACATAAGCAAGTGTAGATGATATGTGGTGGATAGAGTAATCCTTTTGTGTCGCTTTATAGGGAATATTGTCGCCCAGATTTGTGGCACAGTTAAAAGAAACGGGTATCCTAGTCTCCACAATTTTGGCCTAGCTTCATCAGGGGCTTTTGTCTCTTTTCTATAATTAAATGTAGAAACATTAATGTAAGCAACAGCTACTGTGCTAGCTTGCGTACGTCAACGTCGTCCATTCCCCTTTAATTTATATATCCCGTTTAGCCAGAATTTCCTTTTTTAAGGAAAAAAAATGTTAGTCACGTACCCTTTATTCCTCCTCAAGATGTGGATTAAGATTTCATGAGATCTCAGGCCAATCAATGCGGAGGCAAGACGCGCTCATTTGATCTCTCTTTCGACATCTAATTTTCCTGTATGCATCCATTTATTTTCTGTCAACCCATTCTTTTGTCCCCATATATTAATTTTGAAATTGCTGGCAGGCAGATCGAGATGGAGGGAGTGAGGATTAGTTGTCATTTAGTCTGTCCCAATACTTACACTCTTAAATGGCGAATTGAAGTTTCAGGCAAGTTGAAGATCCATATTGTCAACATCTTTTGACTTGGTGACAGACCATCCAACATCCTAGTCGTTAATATAAGATCTCTTCGTATCCCATTTACAGAATCGGAAGCAAGTGGACGGTGGATGGCTGTAGAATAAGAGCATGTTTAACATATTTATGTAAATCGAAATAAAACTTCTATGATAAATTTAACTCGTATATCGTAAATTACGTTGGAAAAGTAGTCTCTACCACTAATCTAAAGAGATACTAAAACAAACTAACGAAAGGGAAGATATTACTTTGATGGGGACAGTGAAGATGAGTTATATCTGTTGTATATGTGGGTGCTGGCAAGTGCGAGGCGGAGTTTTTGGATTCATATGCACTGTGCAGCCATTTGCGTCCTGATGACACTGCCAGTGACACAGTCTATCCCCAGATGCTCTTCTCACTTTCCCCAATTTTCCACCACCCAATTAATTCTCCTCCAGATTCTCCTCCCTTTTATTTTCACCACACCAACATGTTTAAGTTCAACACATTAACTTTATCATCTGGAATAGTTATACTTTGATTCAGATGACACGTATGCATGCATGCCTCTAAAGTGTTCAAGATAAGGTCTAAAGTATATTTTGATGATATTAAAATATGAAGAAGCTTTCTGTTTATGGGTGAATATGTGTGCAGATTAAAGCTTGGTGCTCTTGCTTGCTTTACTTGTCTCCTCTTGTCCTACTGCATCTCTCCATCACGTCTTTTCAGACGGCAAAAAATTAAAAGGAAAAAAAAAAGGCAGAACCAATCTCAAGACAAAGACGGTTTGATGGACATCGTTCACAAATTATATATTATCTGGTGAAAAGAACATGGTTCACTTATTATTAATTGTCTTTGTTCCCATTTATAATTCCCACAAAATATCTGTTCATGTTTGAAATAGGCTGATCCTGATTTGACAGGGGTACAGATTAATTAAAATATCCTATTTAATAATAATAAAATTGAGTGAAATGGGACAAATATGATTTGTCAAAAATAGAAAATATTTATTGCGAAACATTAATGTTGAAATAAAATAAAATTTAAAATTCCAGTCAAAATTAGTTGAAGTCAAATTTGGTCATTTTCTTTACAAATTAACGTTTACAGCTAAATGCATCATAACCAAGATCGTTACCATATCATTCAATTTGATCATCCAGTCCCATCGATGTGTTTTCATTTTTTCCCCCAGATCGCTGTTTCGTGGATAAGGAGAGACTAAGTTAGCAATAGTAGTTGTTTTTTAAATGTGATATACAGTTTACCAAATAAGTGTGTTAGAGAAATTTTATCTCGACCTGTGTAAATATATTTTTTCAAACACTAACTCAAACAAATACTTAGTTAAAAAAAAAAATTTAATCGTATAACCATTAGAAGAATCTGTTGTGTGTTTGGGAGTGAGATGTTGGGTTGACGAACATAATTAGCTCACGGGTGGTTAGCTACATGGAAAGAAACACACTGAGATTGACAAATATTATATTGGCCACTTAATTTCTTTTGAGTGCAATTCAAAAGATATATTTGTCTTGGCCAATACAAATATATTTTGAGTTCACGCTGATTTATAGCTTTAGCTTAACATATATTTTCTACTTGCATCTTTCTAACTCTCTGTCGTGTTGCCACTAAATTGCCAAAACTTATCAAAGACAAATCTTTTGTCAAGATTGTGTCATGTGCCCAAATCAAATGCAATCTCGTTTCATAAGCATATCAACTAGGTGTTAATAGTTTTTTTTTTTTTTTTTATCAATTTGGTGTTGAAAGTTCAGTGAATAGTGGTTTGGTGGTTCGCTGGTTTTATACTCATCTACTCTATTATTCTTTAGCTCCCTACAATACCTGCATGATCACATGTGCTCGTTTTTAGGTTTCACGCCATTATGATGATAAACAAATATTATAAATAGATCTTTCAATGATATGGTTGATTAAAAAATTATGTGCAGATGAAGTCCTTCTTGTAAAATATGTAAGTTTTCAGAATCTTATTGACTTGAGAGTTATATTCAAGAACGCAGCTAGGTTGCAGTAGTCAAATAGCGCAGTTACTGACATGACAATCCCACCAATGTCACACGAATTATCTAGTATTCCTAAAAGTTAAGGTTAAAGTGAAATTGTAGCAATGAATTTTTTCGCTATAAATGTTGAAATAATTAAATTTCGAATGGTGTAAGAGTGAACACAATTTTTTTTTTAAAATAGAGTAATATTAGAAATTTTGCTAAATTGACCCAAATATTTATGAGGGACCCACTATAATTTTTAACAAACTTTGAGTCAATTTAACATAATCACTAAAATTGTACATTCTTAAAAGATTGTGTTTATTTTTTAGGTTGTGTTTCTCTCATAATCTCATATCCACCGTTAGATTAAAACAATAAATGGTTTAGGTTCAATCTTTTATTAAAAAAATTATATAAACATAAATAAATAAATTTAAACTCTTAAAATATAGTCTATAGCATTCATAATTGCAATTCAAAAAAATAATTTATAAAATATTATAATCATAATTTTATAAAATATTAAATCTAATCCAACAATTTCATAATCTAAAGGTATAGTTGCAATTATGAGAAGATAATGAGAAAGAGGATAACAAGAGTGTCATCTTCCCTATTTTTGAACTCTTCAAAACTTAATTGTGCCATATGCTTTGATAAAAAAAAATAAAAAATTCTTTAATTTTTTTTATATATCAAAAATTCTTTATTAAGATTGCACATTAACCCTAAAAAATATGTTTGCGTGGTCTTCCTAGAACTTCATAGAATCCACATTATATGCTTATTAGGTGCTTATACTTCTAACTAGATGTATAAGCATATTTTTTTTTTAGTTTTTTTAATTATTTTATTTATTTAGATTTAAATTATATGTTTCTTTCTAAAAATTTTTTTGTACCCAATACCTCAAATTAATTAATTTCCTGTTCTGCATATATGCCACAACTGCCCAAAACAATGTCCAAAATTGCATTGAAACTATTTGGACTGGCCCAGATAGGGCGAGAGGCCCAACTCCATGAAGAAGCCTGGGCCTCAGACTCAGAGCATTTCCAACAGTGTGAACTTGAGCATATAGTACATGTTTCTGGACTTTTTTTTGGATATATTATGTTTCTGGACTTGAGTCAGCATTCCAAGTATATTTAATAGTGGACTCACCAACGTGAGTTGGCATAGATGGTAAGGGATCCAGGACTAGGCCTAAATGATCGTGGGTTTGATCCTCTCTGTCGTCGGTGAGACTCTTTAGTAGACGATCTCGTAAGTCCGATAAGTGTTCATAAAGCCGGTTGTCTTGCGATCTTGTGTGGGGATCGATGTCGAACCCCTCCAAAACTTTTTCCTTATAAAAAAAAAAAAAAATAGTGGACTCTAAACGAGCGAGAAAGGCGAAGATGATGAAGAGTTCCAAGGCAAGTAGGTGGTAATGTAGGTGGAATATGATTCCTTGCAGGCCTTTTGAGCAGCATCGTCTCCTTCATACTTGCCACGTGGCAGACCCTTCCTTTGTATGCAAAAGCCACGTACATCTGTGGGGCGTGGGCCTATCTATCTCTACCAGTGCCTTGCGATCGCATGCGGCACCTGTTTACATCCCTTTCTTGAGGAATCCACGGGATTTAAAATACTCCTAGTTATCAATGGGGGTTAGTATAAGTGGTAAGTGGCACATGTTCTTAAGTAAGATCGGGTTCGAGCGCTTATGAATACAAAAAATCGTCGTTGGGAGACTCACCCACACAGCATTGTAGATCGCGGCCGGGGGGTCGGATTAATCGGGGCGAAGCCCGGCGAACTAGATGGGCAACCAAAAAATAAAAAAAAAAAAATTACTCGTAGTTACGATAATTTTATCCACAACCGTAAGTTTAGTTGCTGCTCCTCCACTTTGAAGTGAGTTTTTATCACGAAAAAAATCCCCACTGAGACGGTTTTACATTTATATGATGCTACCACCCAGCTTCGTTTAAGAAATTAAATATAGAGGGAAAAATGCCCAATATTTAGTCGGGTAAGTAGAATATTGAAATTGAACCAAAAAAGTCTCAGTGGAGTTAACCATGATAGTATGATCTTATCGGCACTAATAACAAGGAATCGGTCCGATAATCCAAAACAAGAGGAAGTAACTGACCGCACTTACATGATCAGAAACTGATATCCATCTCGATTCTGTTACCCATGCTCGGGTAAATTAAAGTTGCGGGCCACATGCGCCAATCCATAGTATAGTACTATAGCTAGCCCTATACACGCACATGTGTGTGTGTATTCGCCTTTGCTTATAAAAAAAAAAACAGAGAGAGGAGAGAGAAATATAATGTTGAGCCAATGCGATCAACTCTTCCTTCTCCAGTTCAGTAATGGACAATCCTCCTTCATTAAAGCAACTAATGTTAGTTTCATGAAAGAAAGGTAGGAGTCAACTTCGCTGTGCGTTGGCGATCGCGCAGTGTGCTACTATAGTAGAGCCATAATTAATTGACAAGTAAAGCAAAACCTAAGACAGAATCAAGCTAACTCATATTTGAATCGTCTAAATTAGATATGATGAGTTCTTGCTTAGTTGGGAAACCAATTTTTGGCATATGTGCTTCAGACGAAATAAGGGTAGGAAATTAAAGGGAAAAAAACGATGCCGAACATATTAAATGGAAAGATTGCAGGGAGCTAGCAGATTTGGCTTTCCTTTTATATCTTTTATTATCTTTTCTCTTATTTTTCTTTTTTCACCGTTGGATATATTAAGATCTTGACGGTCCAGATTTACCATACTTTCTCCTCTTTTTCCCTTATAATAATATTTTTATCATATGATAAATTTGGACCGTTAAGATTTTAATCCAACGCTAAAAAAAAGAAAAAAAAGAAAAATAAATGATAAGAGATAAAAAAGAAAAGCAAAGTCCAGAGCTAGTCACCTTTCTTGTTGTTGCCAGACGACGAGTTAATCACTTGGATAGGTTGCCAGTGGGGATTGATTCGAAAAATGGAGAAGAGTGGTAAGTTAAGAATTCCAAGTTCCGAAACCACTGTGCACCTGTGCTGCGCTGTTTCTTGGCTGCACAGCAATCCTCTTCAGTCAATTCCCCTTCTCTCTCCATAACATAAATATTCCACATTTGCAACTCCCACCGCCCTATTCCACCATTTGCACTCCTCACACATTCACACCTCCTCTCACCACCACACATCAAAAACACTGAACGAGGCACCTTCGCTATCACTGGTCTCCATCTTTTTTAACCTCCAATGGACAACCACCTTTCTTCCTCACTCACCACCGTCACCACCGTTGCCACCCCCACTCCCTGCCCTACATCTCCTAATAACACCAAAACTGACTCTGCTCGCAAATCCAAAGGCAAAGGTGGTCCCGACAACAACAAATTTAGGTACCGTGGTGTCAGGCAGCGAAGCTGGGGCAAATGGGTTGCTGAGATCCGAGAGCCTCGCAAGCGAACCCGAAAGTGGCTCGGCACCTTCGCCACCGCCGAGGACGCCGCTCGAGCCTACGACCGCGCCGCCATCATCCTCTACGGCTCTAGCGCTCAGCTCAATTTACAACCCTCCGCCGCCTCTTCTTCCCACTCTTCCTCATCTCGATCCTCTGCCCTTTCTTCCTCTTCTCAAACCCTTCGTCCCTTGCTTCCCCGCCCATCTGGCCTTAGCTTTGCCTTTTCCTCTGCCGCCACATCGGGTTTCTCGCCCTACGAGGTTTACCCCAATAATACTGATTATATCCCGCAAATGATGTGTCCGGTGAATAATAATATGGTGCAACAGCATCGTCAAGTGGTGCAACTTCCCCAGAAAACGTATCAGCCCCCAGAATCCGATGGAAATATGGTCGGCAGCTCCAACACAGCAACCTCGTACAATGATCAGCTGCTGCCCCAACAACCGTCGAATCAACTGCAGCATCAGAATTATTGCATGCACAATGATATTAGTTCTCTGGTGAGTTCGGTTGGGTCAAGTTTGTGTGCCTCGCAAACACAGACAGTAGTTGCACCTGCTGATATGTGGCCGTTGACGAATGAGGAAGACTACCCACCAAGTCTATGGGACTGCTATAACGACCCTTTCCTCTTTGATTTTTAAGAGATCTGATATATATATAGCTGATGAAGGGAGATCATCATGCGCGCGCCCGCTCATTAAGTATATGAATAAATTTGGGTGGAAATTGACATTATTCCAAAGTGAATAATAATGTTGCATGCAGCCGTGGTGGCGGAGTCCGTCTGAACAATTCATGACCTTCAAATAAATCAAGAGCAGCCAATTAAGGAGGTGCTTGCCAACGAGCCAGATCGGCGTCCTCTTAATTCTCTTGAGAGGGAAAGGCCTCGAGATCAAGGTACGTTACACGATTCCTTATGTTAGGTTTTTGATAGAATCAATTAACGATTCCAGGAATCAAAGGATTCGTGGATCCCGGCCGTCTTAGTTTTTTGTCATAAATTTTTCTATTTTCATTTGACTCAATTGTGGTCTTTTTTTTTTTTTTTTTTTTTTTTTGTTTATTTATAATTATATTGTTGGAAGAGTGAAGTTAATATCAGATTTTCGTGATGATTACGCCTGGAAGGCTGAACATCGGAGCTGATACTGAAAATTTTGGTAAAAGAAAAGCTAGTTTTATGTCACTATTGATCATTAATGCGATGGCGATTAATGCATATAAATCTGATTAAACCTGAAAAATGAACATATATATATGACTTTCATGTTTACAACAAACGCGCTTTGAACCTCAAGAACTTTCAGACTTGCACTACAATAACTAAGGTGCACTGTTTCTAATTAATTGAATCGTTGCAATTTTGGAAAAGATAATGGAACTTACAGTCTTGCAGAGTCCTGTGTATGAAGCCTTGGCATAACATGCCCACTCGAACAGTGCAATGCTTCATTTCTTATTGGTTCTTGATGGTCTTGTAGTATACTATAAAATATAATAAAAGAAATTAGCTAAATAATTTTATTTCCTTTTCATGGAGACAGGATAGTACGTATTATGACAGTGCTAGTATGATAGGGTTGGTGATGTTAATACAAAGCACAATGAGATGAAGGTTGAAAGAAGAGAATGAAACAAAGATGACAATTGGGTATTACATCAAATGATCGGGAGTCCGGACTCTGATACTGGTACATCATTTCTTTTGGACCATGAATGTTATGCAGTTTCTTATACACTATAAAGAAAGGCAACCTAAATACAAGAGAGAACCTAAGGACTCATACAAGAAGTTAAAAGATCATACGCGCTAGTTAGGACTGAGAATTTATAGGCTAATTTTTCCATCTAGAGCCATTTCTTAAAAACATTCGTCAAAGTATTGGTGTCACGACCTATCTGTTAGATTTTCACCAGTTAAGAGTGTTGCATCTTTCCTTTAATTTATAAATCAGTCCTCAAAATCTCCATGAGTTACTGGAACTTTAGTAAGAAAGAAGAATCAAGTGGACTACTTTACAGTAGAATATATAACTCAAAATTATGTTTATGGCACCTGGATCATAGGCTCTTTTCATCCCTACCAAAAAACCCCACAATTCAGTTCAGGTAATCACTTTCTTCCAAATACGAACATAAAAACCATCTAACAAAGAGTTCCTTCCTTCTTTTAAGACACCGCCGCATGTAGCTTTCTCAAGGTAGTATGAAAAATGCGCCATCAACGACCTTGACCGCCCACCCCCTGTTAATCTCTAAAATATCTAAAGAAGAAGGTTGACTTAATCTTGACCCCATAAAATTTAGTAGATGTGCGTCTCATGCACCCCCAAAATAATGACCTTTTTCTTTTTGGGGATAAATGCGATAAGGGAGGCAATTCAATCCTACATGGCCAGTGACATGCAATATTAATTGATTAGCTTAAATCATAAATAATCTTATTATCCAGATTGCAGCTATATATTTTTCCGCTGTCACAAATTTTTTCTTTAAGAAAATTACCTGATAGGATTTTGGACACTTGACTTCGCGGAAATTCGAACTTACGATCGAAAGTGTTGTGTGGATATTGTGGGGCTCGGCACATGTTGTTTTAATTAATATCTCCATCAATCTCAGTCATCGGTACCTATCGCCCTAATTTTAAAGGATCCCGGATCTCCATCCTTTGCACTTGTCACTTGAGAGCGTCAACGTATTTAAACCAGCAAAAATAAAAAAAAAAAAAAATAGTACATTAGAAAAACAGGATGATCGAGAATTGATTGAATCAAAATCATTATATATCAAGTGACGACAAGTTTTTGGCCGATGACAGGTTCAGCAAAAGTCATTCATGGGCGTGTTCCGGCCGTTTGGAATATTAACGTCTTCGACCTTGATATATGCCTACAATTATGTCATACTCCAATCTAATGTTCGCAGAAGCATGTTGATAGCAACAGCAAAAACAATAATCATATGTGGTGAACTTGGAAATTGGGGCTGGTTGTAACGACCCCAAGGACCTGGTTCGTCCCCCTCACGGCGCACCGCTCACACCCGGGGTTGATCGGCCCCTCACGGGCGGAATTGTCCTCCTCCTCTTGGAGGATTTGTCCCTGGTAAATACCAAGGCGCCTCCCAAGGGCTCGAACCTTGGACCTGAGTAATAAGTCCAAAGCCTAAGAGCACCTTGGTATCCATTACACTAGTAATGTAATGAACACTTGGCCCAAAGGAGAGTCCGTCACAGTAGCGCATGAGGAGGAGAACCCAATGGACTTATAAATCTTACTCTAAGAGCTTGGCACCCTGATGTGGGACTCATAACATAGTCACCTCCTCAAGAGGAGGTCGGCTCCACTCCACGGCACTTCACTCGGCCTCCAGCCGGTCAGAACCCTCCGTGGGTAGCCCCGGGACTCATAACATAGTCACCTCCTCAAGAGGAGGTCGGCTCCACTCCACGGCACTTCACTCGGCCTCCAGCCGGTCAGAACCCTCCGTGGGTAGCCCTCTCCAAAACATCGACTCTCAATGAAAGCACCAATGTAATGAACACAAGCCCAAAGGGAGAGCTCAATCCCCAAAAGCTAGCCTATGAGGAGGGAGAACCCAATGGACTTATAAACCTTACTCTAAGAGCTTGGCTCCCCGATGTGGGACTCATAACACTGGTACCAACCAAGGTGGTCGTCCAGAGTTTCGATGCAACCATATCTGCGATATATAACCTTCCAGGAGAGAGTGGGGCACGTAAATTGATTGACCCGTAACTAAGGAAGCTACTACTACCCGGTTAATTATAAAATTTAGTTGACTTTTTCTTTAGAGATTAAAGAAGCTAAATAAGTTATTTAATCATTTCATATGTTAAATATTCTTAGATTATATATTAGTTTATTAGTCAAACTAATAAGTTTGAAGAAAAAATAAAAATAAAAATACTTTAAAGTAATTTAATTCTCTTCCTTAATCTCTTTAAAAAAAATCGATTAAATACGTCTTATAATTAGGAGCAGAGAGTATTATCTATCATCATCCACTTGTCTTGCTTGGGTGAGGACGACCTACCGATGTGCGCTTAATTATTGGGTCTAATCTCTAATATCTTCTCCTTGAAAAATATCTTAGACGCCCTTTGGAACCAGCATATCTAATCCCCTCCCACTAAGTGGCTGTTTGGTGTGAGGAATTTGCTGGCAAGCGGGACAGTAGTGGGGATAATTTTTTTAATGAATTGGTTTTTAAAAAATTGGAGCAGCAGGGCTATAAAATTTTAATAATGGTTAATGTGCTAAAATAACCTTCAACATACCTTTCAACTTTTAACAAAAATGTAATTAACCATAAACTATTTTTTAGGAAAAAAGTAACAACAAACTTTTAAAATTGGGGCGAATAACGCTTCCATCTATTACAATGAGAAAAATTTATCTTTTACTTTTTAAAGTTTTGACTTACTTATAACTCAGTCCCTAGATTTTGAGTCGGTATAACTCAGTCTTTAAAGTTTTTGAGTTATGGCAAAATGCTGTTAAAATTTGTTTATGTAGATTTTACACATTAAAAAAAAATAAAAACAACATCTCCATCCCCATCCTTACCAACTCACATTCCCCTCCGTCTCTATTTTTCAGAAATCTTGTGGGGCATGCACAACATCCCTACACAATATCTCTTTTAATAACAAATGGAACTACAGATCCTTTAATTTACATGATGCTCATAATTTTGAAGGCCATTTAATATAAGAAAATTGATCTCACCTTATGCTTAAAAGGAGATTATGAATGATCTATCATGCATGCTGCAGATGTCCATCGAGTGACCTAAACAATTTTTAATAGTATTTTTAACATTTTTTTTGCCGAGAGGATGACTTAGAAAAATCAAGGATTGAGTTGCAAGCTAGTCAAAAGTTGAGGCACCGAGTTATATCGAGTCAAATTTTAGAGATTGGGTTATAAGTGAGTCAAAACTTTTATGGGCCAAAAGATTAATTTTCTTCATTGTAATAGATGGAAGTTAGTTGGGTTTAAGGGTTTTGTTCAAATTTTAAAAGTTTTTGATTATTTTCGCTCTAAGAAATTATTTATGGTTTCTATTGTATTTTTGATAAAAGTTGAAGGTTTAGCACCTTAATCCTTTTAAAAAAAAAAAAAAAAAAAAAGAGTAAGAAAATTTAATTAAAACTTTTAATCTCACTTCTCTCTTTTTTTTTTTTTTTTTTTAAATCCAACTCATAAAAATTTTGTCTTCATTATTTTCCCTTCCCTCCCGTACGAAGCAAGCCCTCGAATTCAATGCGTAATCAATTAATCATATTTAGGGTATGTTTGTTTTTCAAATTTTCGTTCAGTTTCTTACATGCACACGAAAGTCCAATCAATTTATGTGATATGCAGGATTTGATTATTGCTGTTAAAAGTGTTGGTAGGACGTTATGGAAACACAGTGCAATTTTGGGCTAGCACATTTCTTTTTTTATATATAAAATTTTAGAAAAAAAGGTTAGACTTCAGTCACAACCTAAAAGCAAGGTAAAGTCTCATTTCCTCCTAAATAATACCAATGTTGGGTAGGACGAGCCGTTTATTACCTCAAGATGTTTATCTAAACACCCATGAGCTAAGATGCCTCATCCAGTATCTTGACCAACTCCAGGATCGAACCCCTCCTCTGAGTGAGTGTCTAACCGCTTTGCCAGTTAAACCCAAGATAAGAGGTAGGGCCAACACATTATGTGGAAGACATTTGTTGTAATGACGCTCTACAGGGTTGTAGCAGACACTTGGGCCTCATGTGTGGCACGAAATCTATACTGCTAGAAAGAGATTTGCTCTTCTTTAACCACATTCTCGGTTAAAGGCTTAATAATGGAGAAAATGGTGTAGAGAATCTTTCCCCCACAACCGTGAGATCGACTTGGGGTGAATCCGGAGGGGGTGAACCGGGTGGGAAGACAAAAATTGTCAAGTCATGTCAGAGCCCACTGGCATTTGAATTTTTCTGTCTCTTTATTTTTTTAAAAAAATTCTAGGTGCTTTCCCTGCTAATAATTAGAGACTAATCCTCATGAGACGTAGAGATAACTAAAATGAGTTTTGCCTCTCCTAATAAAACCTAGCCTTTTCCATACACACAGTCTAATTCGATCTCAAAACATCATGCATCTACCAACTATACCATACTTTTATTAGTTTTTTTTTGTCTTTTTTTAATTTCCCCGTTCATTCATACTACTTTTATTTAACAATTTTTATTATATTTCTAAATATGATATCTTCATATTATAAGTTAAATATAAAACATCTAAAATTAAAATATATTCGGCATATTAAATAGCAATAAAATAAGTAAAACGCATCAAATTTAGATCCAACTGAAATACTCGGCGTGATGAAAGATATACTACATAAAAAGTGCACTTCCCCCAATGATAAACAGTTAATTCTAAGAGCAAATATTTTTTGATTGCTCTGCCTTACAGGAGGAGTAATTTTTTTTTTCTTACATTTTTTTCCGGACCCAGCACTTTTCCATTATGAAACACTGAAACTAATTTTTAGGTTATAAAAATCCAAATAATAACATTAGGCTTAAATATCATTTTTATTCTATAAGTCTTTATTGACAAGCAATGGGTATCCGAAAGTGTTTTCTAGATGTAACTTCGCCCTTTCGTTAGTTTTAATTGTTAAATTTAACTGATATGAACCCAATACTAACTATCTTATCAGTCAAAATAGGGTTACGTATCATATTTATCCACATAAGTTTACAAGACATATCAATTTTGCCCTGTCGTCCCCTAATGTTAAATTAGTCAAACAACACACATATTATGTCACCTCATCATTCATATCACTGAGCCCAATATGACGTGGTATTTCATTTGGGATCCATGTAGAGGTAAAAGATTAGTCCCAATTAAAACACCACTGTCTCTTACCATTTCTTTAAGAAACCACTCACTATCATTGTGGTTTGAAATAGGGAAAGGTGATTTAAATCAATCTATATAAAGGTTAATACTTTCAATATTGCTTTTGTCTTACTGAACTGATTTTCGGGACCATTTATATCTCGTTTTGCGTTTCATTTGTTTCGATCATAAGTGATGTTTTTCTGGGTTTGGTGACATACCTTTAGTCCATTTGACTAGTTCAACTTCACAAATTCCAGCAACCTTAAACTCAATGTCTCAAAGATCTCCCTCTCCAACTCTAAGCTCAACCTTTCCAAGGTTGGCTTCTTCCTCAGCACCATCGATTCCAGGCTCTGCGTTCTTCATCAATTCAAAGAAAACAAGATTTCTTGCCATTTTAGTCTACTTTTATTAAGTTTGTTTATACCTTTAATTCCCTCAATATTGATGATTCCTTCAACAAGACGAGATTGATCTCTTTCCGTATTCATTTCCTCGTCGTGGTTTCCCTTAAGGATTGAATTCCCTCAATAAGGATTTAATCTCTTTTAGTATTCATTTCTTTTTACCCCTTAGTTATGTGGATGATGAGTTGACATGACATGTGTGTTGTTTGACTAATTTAACCGTCAAATTTAACATTGTAAGACGACAGGATAAAATTGTTACGTTTTGTAAACTTTTGAACAAAATTGATCCTAAATTTTTTTCCAGATATCTACTCTTTTTCATGGAAAACTTCTAGGGTAAAAATAATATTTAACCATATTTTAATTGATGAGGTGGTAAGTATTGAGTGCCACATGTATCAGTTCAACTAACCGTTAAAATTAACAAAGGGAAAAATCATTACATTTTGTAAACTTTTTGGGGCAAAATTTCTCCTAAAAAAACTTCCGGATACTCATTACTCTTAGTGAAAGCTTTCGAGGCAAAAATAATATCTAACCCATAACATTATAAAGCTTTATTATGTCACTTTTGAGGGTCTAAAAAATGTTTATACACCTAGATATATAAAACTCTTTTCACACACATATCATACCACTCTGATCCTATTTATAAGTTTCTTTTGACAAAAAAATTTGGTCCTATTTATAAATCCCTTTTGATCAAATAAATGAGACTGTGACAATTTTGCCCATATATTATACCAAGGAAAATAGGGAGAGAATAAAGAGTTGAAAAGTACTCATTCATAAATGAGGATAAAGTTGAAAATTTACTCATAATCATTGAGCTATATATCTCACTTTAATACATATAATTTAGTCAAAAAAGACTTATAAATGGGATAAGAATGATATACACTAAATCTGCACCAAACCAAACGGAGCTACGCCGCTATAAATCTCACGTTCGCCCTTAGTTTCTAGTAAGTAGTAACTCGTCAAATCAGTGAGAAGTCACAGTGTTCAGTTGGTTCACATTGTATCCTCTGGAGCGCCTTTATGCCCCAAGTCAGCCATTGCCGCCGACGTCGCAGCTGTCCGCCGTTATAGCCTAGAGCCACGATGACAAGCCAAGATTCCCAGGGTTTTACTTGGCACTACACGGAACTGGATGACCGGAATCTCGAAATCCGAGGCCGAACATTTTTCTTCGTGGTCGTGCTGTTCTCCATTATCCTTATTGTGACCCTTCTCTTCCTTTATGCTCGCTGGATCTGGAGGTACCGGGGCCAACATCCCACCACCTACCATCCCAACGGAGAGCGCCTCGCGCCGCCTCCTCCTCCGCCACAGGGCCTCGACCCTGCTTCGATCAAGAATTTGCCTATAGTTTTGCACCAAAGGACTTCGGCCGGCAACAGTAAATTAGAGGAAACAGAGTGCTGTATTTGTCTCGGCACGTTCAAAGATGGAGAGAAATTGAAGGTTTTACCCGGCTGTGACCACAGCTTCCATTGTGAGTGTGTTGATAGGTGGCTTTCCAATCACTCTAGTTGTCCTCTCTGTAGATCTTCTCTCAAGGTTCATTCTTCCTTTCCCAAGATTTTGATTCAAGAACCACCCAATCGAATCAACATTCCCCTGTAGCTTTCTTTTATTCCTAGTGTTAATTTTTAACTAGGCGGCTATTATAATCGAGCTGTGAACACGGAACAAGTAATTGTAAATCCAAGTTCCTTTTTAATTTAGACTTGAACTGGTGATTGCAAGTGGCAAAAAGATAATAAGGAAAGTAGAGTTGTTGGTGAGAATATTTAATTTGAGTTCGTTGGTCGGTTCTTAAGCTAGACAGGGTTGCAAAGACCTGCTAATTAGGGACGCCACCTGTACGATAAAAGTCCTGAAAGAAGTTGATGTTTTGAGTCAGCCTATGGGTCGGGCGTGTGAGTCCTACGGGGACATATGGTCCAGCTTGGTGTCGCGTTGGGCAAAATGGAAGTGGAAAGTTTGTAGAAATTGGGACCCCAATATTTTAGTAGACGATTCTGTTGTGTGGTGAGTGCTGATCTATGTATGCTATGCACTGGCTAGTGAGTTAGGAGAATGCTTGTTTGCTGTTAAAGGGTGGGTTGTCGCGTGACAGGGAAAGTTACATGCGTCCAACCCCACCTTCTCTATGTTAAGCTGGGCGTTGCTTTCTTGCAGCTTGGCCCTGTGGGAGTGACTGTGTTGGAGATAAAGGCAGTGGAGTAGTAGCAGTATGGATTGCATGATAAGAGTAAGATAATGTGCTTCTGGAATTTGGGTTTGGGTTGCTCTTGCTTGCTGTGATCAACAATTCAGTGGCAATCAATTAATGATGGATGGATGGATTAATGGCGCGCTTGGCTTATCCACTCCCCCTGTGTCTTCAAGGTATGGGCTTGTGCTATGCAACTGACTATTAATATCATATGCTATTTCTGTCAGTCTGTGAGTGAGCTTGCTCCTTTGTTCTGCAGGCTGCAGCTTGTCCTGTGGTTTTACTGTTAATTTCAGGCAGTCAGCTCTTGTAAAGAAATGAATAAATGATAATCAGTGCAGTGTTCATTTCATCTATCTTTTTTTCTTCTTCATGATTTTACCAACGCTCTCTTTGCATAACAAAAGTATTCCCAATAATAGTTGGACTAAGGGGAATTAAACTTGCTGATGCATTATAAGTAATGCAGTGAATTCAAATGTTGTGGATAACAAGATCATGTGAAAATGAAAATGCACAACACACAAGACATTGAGCGATGGCTGGATTTGAAGAGACATAGACGTGGGAGATCCCGAGATTTGTATAAAGGCTCCCACACAACTAGGATGAGGACTCTCAAAATAAAAAACACTTACCTTTTGTTCTAGAACACATTCGTCTTGCATGTTCATCTTGGCCTGTTTCTCTTGCACTACGGGAGAATTGTGATAAATGACCCTTGGACCTCAATTGGGTAGACTAATTTGTTATACCCAGCTGACATCATTCATTATCCAGCTCTCCGACAGTATTGATGCAATAGAGGCTCCCTTAAGCAATGACAATTGACAAGCTATCGAGTTCAAGCATCTGTAAATATAGAAAAACCTCAGGAACACCCGAGCAAAAGGTTTTTGCCTCTCCTAATAGGTGGTTTCCTTGTATTGTTGACACCAATTTTTTAAGAAATTAAAGTTAAAAAAAATCATAACATGAGTAAACTGTAGTTTCAAATACTTTTAATAAAAATATCCAAACGTCTTAAAAAGACCCTTTTAAATTTCATCTAATGATAAAAATGAGAATGGGGAAGATGAGAAAAAGTGAGGGAAAGAGAATCAACATTTTTGTACATCTACTGGATAATAGCCGGTCAAAGCAAAGTACTACTTCCTGGTCCTAATTATAAGATCTAATTGACTTTCTTTGAAAAGATTAAGAAAACTAAATAAGTTACTCAATCATTTCATATGTTGTGTATCCCTAGATTATATATTAGTTTACTAGTTAAACTAATTAGTTTGAAAAAAAAAAAAAGTAATTTAATCACTTTTCTTAATCTCTCCAAAAAAGTCAACTAAGTAGTTTGCAATTTTCCTTAAATATAATATCCAATTTTCTTACATTATAACTTTCATCCAGGGACAATGGGTTTACTTAGAAAAAAGCCCATTTAACGTGGACCATAATAAGGCCCAGCCTAGGGCTTGTTAGGGTTTCCTCTCTATAAAACCTACATCCTCCCACTTATCAAACCCTAGCTTATTCTCCGCAGCTCTCATTCTTAAGGAGCTAATTAGCGCTCTGAGGTGAGCGAGGGAAGGGGCGACCGTTCTGTGCATCATGAGAGCCAAGGTTTGCTAAATAAAACACTCTTGTTTTGTTCTTGGTTTGTAGATTTCTTCTCTTCTTTTCTAGGCTTGCCATTAATCGTTTTTGTGGTTTTCGCAGTGGAAGAAGAAGCGTATGAGGCGGTTGAAGAGGAAGCGCAGAAAGATGAGGCAGAGATCTAAGTAGTTTTCTCAAACAAATCTCCTAGTTTTGTGTTCTCTGTTTTTTTTTTTTCGGTATGTTTGCTGTCAAAATGTAGTAACCAGAAGAGATGGTGCTATTACTGCTGGTAACTCAAATTGATTTCTCCTTTACTTATTTATTTGGATCTTAGTTGACAGATGTTTTGTTTCCGAATCAAGAGGTTATTGAGTATTTGTTGTTCCAATTTTCTATAGCATAGCGATTGTTTGGTGGTAATAGAGTGAGCTGTAGTGAGAACGTGTGATACGAGCAGTAGGCATAGACTCGTGCTCATGTCCAATTATGTGTTACGTCAGTTCCATCGGATGAATGATTTATAGTTTGGGCTAATAATTCATACAGCGCTAATAGTATGAGATAATCCTTCTAACCCACGTTGAACAGAAATACGAAACCCAATTGCATAGTTCGTTCTTACGAACCATCCACTCATTGTTCACCATTAATTTAATCTTGGTTTGAACTTAAACCAAGTCATACCTCCGGTCCTATATTATGGACCGGAGGCAATGTTTGAAAGAAATAGGTGCCGGCTAATGAATCGGGTTTGCCTTTTAGTATTGTGGCTTTTATTTCATTTGGTTTTTGTGAACTTAAGTTTGGGTAAGAGTTACATAGTTTATTGTGATAGATGTTAGGAATAGCTTTTTGTATTGATATATGCTTGGATTAGCTTTTTGTATTCATGATAGTAAGTAGGTAGTAGGTTGCCCGTTTTCCTCTCTCCATTATTGAACCAAAAGCACCTAAAACCTGCTTATGGCTAAAATTGGACTAAAAGTAAGATTAGCCCATCCATGTGCCATACATGAGAGAAATGGTGGTTGTGGTTTAAAGTGGCTTTTTGAAACAAAAAAGTCACTTGTAAGCCATACCAAACACAACATGTAGTTGGGTTTTGAGATCCTTGGAAGATATCAGTGTATGGTGGCTTTCTAATTGATCAACAGTGTTCGTAATATTGATGCCTTGAGATTTGCCTTGGTGCCGTTCCTATTCTCCTATACTTGTTTTGGTTATTACTACCACCTGAGGTTTTATCATAAGGTCAAGGGGCATGAGACGAAACCGTATATTTTCCAGTATCAAATATCAAATGTCATTTTACGGTCTTTACTTAGAAACTGTACGGATATGTCGATATATTTTGAGTTGTGAACGACTGGAAACAAGGCAAACTTGTATTAAGATTTGAACTTATTGTAGGATTAAATAAGATATTGGGTCACAGTTTGATTCAGATTCAACTAAACATTTAATCAACTCTTTCTTTGGGAAAAAATTAAGCTTGTGTTACCTTTGTATTTTTTGACTTTTTAATTTCACGGGGCCACATCAATGGATACGGGGTGCTGCACCTTCATACCGCCAATATATAATGCTCAAGTCATCAAAATATTTTTTTTTAATAAATACCCGACAATCCTTGTCAATAAGTTGGGTGATTAAGAACTAGAGTAAATCTCTATCTAATTAATTTAAGACAAACTGTTTACTAAAATCTGTCAAATAATTATTGTAATTTGAAACTAATTTAAGAAATCAAACTTCAATTAAAAAACTATTAATGCACATTTACATTATCGATAAGGTCATATACCGTAGTTCATTGTAACTGGCACTCGACCCTGGAGATAGTAATAAATACAAGTCCAACGAGCTAAACCATCGCAACCCTTCCGTTGAGTTTTTTAGGACGGAACCCCGATAACATATGAACAGGAATGTTGTCGGTAACGTAATGTACGTCAGTTCAGAGTCACGATAGTCGATAGTCGATAGCCCATGTATTCAAATCCAGGGGCACACAATAAACAGCAAGTCCGCAGGTTTTGATCAGGTAACTGCTATAACAAAAAAGCGGGGGATAAACCAGGCCATGACAGACATTTCATGTTGGCCGCTGAAGTCGCTATATACTGGTAACTAATTCATTGAATACAAGAAAAATGGTACAAATAATACAGAAAATCATCGGCTAGCTCATACCGGCAGCCAAAATAATGCCTCAAAACTACAAAAAGATTAATACATTATAAGCCTTTAGATTATATATTAGTTTATTAGTTCGTTATAATAATAAATAATAATAATAATAATAAAAACTGTTATAATAATAATAATAACACTATAAGCCATCGTTACAATAAAAAATAAAAAAACATTATAAGCCAACCCACCCTATGACACAAACTCCCGAGAAAAAACTTAAAATTATTTTAAACTTGAACCTCCACCTCCATCAGAAGCAAGGAAAAAATGGTGCATCAAAATCCCACAAGAAATCTATGCAAAACTCCCAAGCAGAGAAATTCACGCCTGAAATGAGCGAATGGCTAAAGCTTCAACAGTAGCTTGGATGTCAGTAGCTGCTCCCCATGGGTGGCATGCCGAAAGGAGGCATTGGAGGCATCCCTAGCCCACCCATTGGAGGGGGAGGAGCAAAGCCTCCTCCCATCCCGGGCATCGGTGGCGCAGGTAAGGCAAGAGGCAACAATTGGGCATACATATTCTGCAACAGCAAACATCACGCACAATTAAATCAATGGTTCAATCTGTTTAGAAGGAATGACCTGAGGAGTAGAAATTATCAACAAAGAGCAATCATGATGATTCAATATGCTGATATAAATTCCAGTAGTAGTCAGCCATACACAGCAAACATTATGCTATGGTGAGGCACCAGGCAACAACCACAGCCACTGAACTAATTACCTGTTGTGCAATAACTTCCTTCTCCTCCTTCTCTTTAGCCTTCACTTCATTCTGTGCCTCAATTTTGTCCTTCACCAGTTCATCAACTTTGCCAGTGTACTCACGGATAAACTACAACAGAAGTTTAAAAAGCACGGAGAAAATATAAGGTATGGATAGAGAGATAAAGCTGAAAAGAAAGTCCGTCTGCTAGTTAACATAGAATTGCTCGGGTAAGTAAATACAAGACCACACCACTGGTAAAGCATAAAAATCCAAGCAAGAAACTTGCACGTCATGCATCTCTCATTTAAATAAACACCGTCTATTATCTACCAACAACTATCAGACACAATTCTATCCTTGTCATCCTTTCCACCCAAGTTTGGATTCAAGGTTCAAGACTGTTAACTCATAAATTCAGCAGATTTCAAGGAGAAACTCATGTTCACTCAAGTGAAAATGGGCACGATTAGGAGCACGCATTTTGGGGACCTGGCAGGAGAGGAGCTAAGGGTACAAGCATCATGTTCTTTTCTGAAGGATGAAGACTAGTATCACAGATTTTTTGCAAAAGAACATACTTGTAAACTAAATTACATGTGACAAGAAAGCAAAATAAAATACAGACCTGCAAGAGATAGGGGAAGGCAAAGTCAATCATGTTGTTCATCCAGGCAAGTTCAAGTGCGATGTCCGCCCGGATTAAATCATAACAAACAAATAGGCATGAAGCAAAGCATTCCTTCTTTCCCTACATAACCATATGAAAAAGAGAAATTAGATTAATCAGTATTATGCAACTTTAATGTACATTGATTTACAGTAAAAAAAATTGAAACACCAACAATTTAAGGAGAAGGATGTCATGAATCCTTCTAAAATTAAGAGATAAATCAAGGATGAAACATCCAAAATTAAATTGTTCCTGTAAGCTTGATAGAGAAAGATAGGGAAAATGAATTTCCACGCATGACTTGAAATTCTACATGCTATGGAGGATGAAGAACAGTAGGTATTACACAAATCCTGAGATAGGCCATATTGTATATGGCACGCAAACAGTAAAACTTTCTACTTTTTATATTTCATATTGAATACTGAGATCCAAACATGACACTGGATCTTTTCATAGCGAATAATCAAACAAATCACATTCAACTGGCGACATGTATAAAAAAAAAAAGTACAAGTCTACCTTGCCATTTTATTTTTTCCCTTCCCCTCTATTCTCAGTCTTTCTGGGCCCACAATGAAGGGAAGCAAATAATACATGTTATAAATTGATTTTAATACCTGTTCAATGAAATAAACAAGCAACTCCTCAGCAAGTTCACGGTCACCAGATTGTGAAGCTGTCTCCATGGCATCTTTGTATACCTTATCCTTCTTTGACAAGGCAATGGACTGCTTCCACCTGCCAGCCTTCTTGTAAATATAAGCAGCAACACGTCTCATCTCAAGAAGCTCATGTTTCTCTATCTGCATTCAGATAACAATAATATATCAGGTTTCAAAAATTAAATTGAAAAACAGTTTCCATGTAGACATAAAGCTCACCTTCTGTGCCAAGCCTATTTGATCAAAGTTATCATGCAAATCAATTGATTCACGCAATCTGTCATAGTCTTCCTCCTCAACATATATTTCATTCAATGCCTCATTAACAGCAGAGACATTGTTGCTCTGAACTGCAACCATGTATGGCTTCACAAGACGAAGGTGACCAGCCTAGAAAGTATATTACAAGGTAAAAATTAGTAACATAGGAAGCAAGCTATGGACTAAGATCTAATGAAGTAGTTTTTGGTACAAATAAAACCTTCCGCATGATGTCCACAACACGTGCATGATCCACACGGAGTGCAAGAACATTCAGAACATCATTGATAAGATCAGGGTGCTCTTGAAGGTAGAAGTGAACAGCCTTGTAATACAACTCCACATTGGCAACTTTGACAATAACATCTTTGAATTGCATGTGATCCCATGCTTCTGGAGAATGGTTCATGATAGTAGTTGCAGCATTATCGAATTCATCATACTGAATGTACAAATATGTTAGTTCTTTCCAATGCTGTTGTTCATCACAAGCTCTAATGAGTTTAGGAATATTGAGGCGAGTTGAAAACAGTTTGATATGCTCCATAAGCTTCTCAGGACGATATCTAGCATATAGAACACCTAACTCAGTGAAGATACCCATATGTGCCCGTTCTAATCCTAAACCACTCTCCATGAGAGAGATCAGCTCATTGAAGCATCCTCTATTTTGGTAATATTCGCTGACTTCTTCCAAGTCATCCACCTAAAAAAATTTGAGAAAGAGACCATAAGAATGTGAGAATATAAAGACCAACTGGAGACCAATGTGCGACTCTTCTACAAAGATTAGTATGAAAAATCTCCAGTCATTAGTCATTTGTGGCATACTTTTAGGAATGTTATTCACCATTTTTTCAGAATCTTTGGAAGGCTCAAATGGGTCTATTTAAAAAAAACAAAGGGAAAAAAATCAGATAAAAGCCCAACTCAATAAACTTACCTATCATACTGAAAAAGAAAAATCCTAGTTCCTACAAAATAAATTGGAAAAATGTATAAGCTTTTAACCTGAATAATAATGCTGAGCCCACATATCTGAGCCAAACGAAACTCCTCTGCATCAACACAAGCAAAGCAAACTTCCTTCCATGTTTTAGAACTGTTGGCTTTCCTTGCAGCATCAACAGCTCCTTGGAACTGTTTTAACTTCACAAGTGTGACCGCCAGCTTGGCCCAGTTGGATATAAAAGCAAATATGATTTTTGCAGCCTCATAAAGTGCCTCATCATACAACCGGTCACCAACATTTTGAAGATTAGCCACATTAGGCATAAGAATGAACTCCTCAATGTCACTAAGCCTATCAATCTTTGCATATGCATAAATGAGCTCACTGTCCACCTTGGGTTCTTTTGCCTTTTGCCTTACCATCAGCAAGTACCTCACTAAATCATGGTAAACATTGGCATCTTCAGCAGCACGGATAACCTCTAAAAATTGTGTAGCATCATCTGCTCGAATAAATGACTCAACTGCATCACTAACTAAGCCTTCCCTGAGTTGAGCCATGGCCACCTGGCTCCAAACAGCATCTTCTTCGACTCGGAAAGCAAACTCTACAGCTCTGTCGATGCTTTGGATATTATCTAATAAGACATTGACTGCTTGAACATTCAAGTTGAACTTCTTGAAAATTGCAAATGCCTCTTCATATAGTTGAGCTTCTATGGCCATTTCTCCAACTGCAGGTCCGTCAAAGTTATCCAGTCTATTAATGTAGTCCATAACTCTCGATGGATCAGCTTTTATGGCTGTCAAAATAAGCAGATTCTGCAAATTAAAGTTCCCACTGAATGCAGAATTCTGAAGCACAATCTTCTCAAGAAGTTCAATCAATTCATGAGGCAAATCAGCAGTCATGAATGCCTTAACAGCTGCAGAAACTTGTTCAGGGCTCTTGCTTTCAGGCAAAGCAGTAGATACAACCTGATCAATAAGTTGCCTTCTGTAGGCATTATCTGGGTTGAGAACTTTCTCCCAAATATCAGCTTCCATCCTCTCAACCACATATCTGTTCATCATAATACAAGTCAAGAAGTGAATCAGAGAAAAATGATTAGATATAGGGCATATCATGTATAGACCACAGACCTTGCTTGTAGTTTGAACAAAGAATTTTTATTTGTGACATGGATTAGTTCATCATCACACTGCCCTCGTCGGTAGGCTACAACAGCCAATGTGGGATCTCGCTTCTCACAATACTTGCCCACAACTCGAGAATCATAGTAGGGATTGGTAGTAAGAAAATGTTCTGGATTGTTGTTGCTATCAATGATAATTTTACCCAGTGCATTATGAATATGTACATCCTGGCTTCCCTCGCTCACAAGATGTTCCAAGAATTGTGTGAGCAAACGAAGTCGATTCCTGTATACCAAATGACCACAAGATGAAAATCAGAAACATGAATACACAACAATATGTAGGAATAGAAGAAAGACACCACCTCTTCTCACATTCCTCCACAAGGGGCTCCACTGGCAGTAAAGAGCGAACAGAAAGAATCAATCCTTTAATAAAATCTTCTGGGCACTCATCATCTAACAGCTGCCCAACAACTAAAGGAGCATTTCCTGGGTTAACCTATAAAAAGAGCAAGCCAGTTCTCAGGAAGGAAGAGAAAGTAGAAGTAGATAGCACTTGAGCTACCCAGCATGAGCAAAGCTACTAGAATAGAAGCAAAACTGCAGTACCTTCTGAACATATCCTTCAATGTAACGAAGCATGTTGTTTGTGTATAGATAGTGCGTTAGATCTGGGACAAACCCAAAACGATCACAAACATTTATTAAAGGCCGTGCATCTGGAAGCTTAGCTTCCATAAGGAAGTTCTTTGCTTTCTCAGGATCATAGAAATTTGATTCTCTAGTTACACGCTCGACCTCTTTAATCTGTCCAGTCTTAGCAGCAGCTTCAATGTACTTAAAGTGAATGTCAGGATCCTCACTGCTCAAAATTATTCAGAGAAGTATATATTAGCAGACATATATTGAACAATATCTACATCATAGATGGGATCACTACGGCTATGTTTTCATTGAGGAGAATGGAGGAGACGAAAGAAAAGATTTAATTTAGACATTCTCATTGATGTAGATTTAAATCTAAGAAGTAGATTTAAATCTAACTTTTATTTTTCAGTGCATGAAAAAGGAAGGAAGAACAGTTTGTTTGAATCAAAAAATAAAAGAAAAATGTCTTAATCAATAAGTCCCTTACTTCTTCCTGCATTATCCTCAGTCCAAATATACATTAACAAACCAGAAAAAATTAGTTCTTGTACCTGGAGCTCAAATATGATCCAAGGAAAAAGTAAAGTCCTTCATATGACTTAAACTGCTCAAAAAGCTTTATGCAGCCATCAATACCCAATTGTTCACAATATTCTTTTGCAACCTGGATGGACATCCGTAAGATTTAGTTATGAGATAATTAATATCATTTATGTCTAACAAGACAGAGATACATCCGTACCTGCACAATTATCTGAAGGTTTCCTCTGAGATTGACCAGCAAAAGGTCTTTCATGCACTCCAAAGCCCATTCTCTTGAAAGAGTACCAAAAAATTCTACCAGTGACTGTAAATGAGAAAATGTGTGTGTATTTTAGAAACTCCCATGATGTAAAATAAGATACAACTCATGTATGATGCAGCATATAAACCTGTGGCTCTATTGCATGTGTGTTAACAATAACTCGTTTTATATCTGGCAGCTCCGTGTAATGCTGCAGAGAAGTAAAGCATTCAATGAAGGGGTTTAATTTCACTTCAAAGTAACTTAGAGAGAAACAATTAAACAAATTTAAAATGGCATTACTTGCAAAGCTCGCACATAAAGACCAGCCTTTTCACACAATTGGGCTATACGAGGGCGATCGTAATGGCTGAACATGCCATTTGCCAGGATTGCATCAGCTACATTGGGGAAGGTTACCAGATTTATCTCCAACACCTGAAAAATAGAATAAACAAAAAAATTGTCATGTCAATACAAAGAAAGAGATCAAGAGCAAAGGCCCACAACAAAAGGGTCAAGTGGATCAGAACCTTTGTTTGGAGGTACCCATGTTCTGGTAGATTTGGCTTCAGACCATCTAAGAGAAAAGCTGTCGCCTCACGGATTAAGTTCCTCTGAGTAATGCCAAAAGGAGGGGGTGAAATCATAAGTGGACTATCAAACAATCCATTGCTGAAAGCATGGCTGGACAGGAAGAACCAGCATAGCAGGCATGCTGACATTTACAAGAACATTGAATAAAAAAAGCAATGATCATGGGATAGCTAAATCATTGAATTCATGATCCCAGACCATTGCAGCAGCTTAATTAATGTAGTTGCATAGATAACGCACCTGTAGAAACAGATCAGTTATGGTGTTGTAGTCAACAGGACAACCTCCCTCCATTTGAGACATCATTAATGCAAAATTAACGGCACCCTGAAAGATCAATATGAAAAAGTCAATTCCAGGAGTTTGTTTGTCTGGAAAATTTCCAGCTGATATCGTCAACTTACTGTGCTGTTTTATTTAAATACAATTGGAAATAAAATATCCAACAGGATGGCAGTAAATGAAAAAGATACAAAGAAAATAAATCAGATAAAGTGATCACACGATATGCACAGAAAAGATTTCTAACATACCTGAGGATCCGTACGGAGAATTGTTTGCAAAAGGAAGAGGTAATCAGGTGTGTACCCAACCTATACTAACACGGAAACATCAAAACCCAATCACTTCAGGTAAAACGGAAGGAGAGGGGAAAGAGCACCAACAATTACAATAGCTATGCAAAGCACTCCACCAGCTATTGCAACAATAGTTAAAAATGAACAGGAAAAGATGGAAGTACAAACAACACTTATTCTCAATACAAAAACTGATCCAATACCTGTTTTGAGTATATCAGGATTTTGTCAAACTCCCTTCTCTCAGCAAAAGCAGCAACGACTTTTGGAGTAGCTCTGGCTTTGATATATATTTTCAAAGCAAGATCATTGTCTACTGTCTACAATGGGGAATATTCATCAAATTTCACATTAGGTAAATTTGATTAGAAGTATACCACAAGGAAAAAAGGAGTATAAAAAGTCTATATAACATTGAAACGGAATCATTTCACCAATATCAAAACTTAAGATGCAACCCAACCTTAACAAGATCACCAAGCTCCTCACTGCATTCCAGCTTGTCCTCAGCCAGCCAATTCTCCAAAAGATTTTTCTTGTTTTGGTTCACAACAAGCCGTGACAATTCCAAGGACTCAAAAGCATTCAGTTTTCCTCTTGTTAACAGTGTTCCAAAATACTGCAAGAGTGGAGGAGTTTGTCCAGCTTGCACAGGAACACTCTGCCACAAATTGCAAAACTTTTACAATTACAGCCTCTGAGCAAGAAAGTACACTACCAAAAAAAGCAGAAAGTTCAAATCTTTCATTCCCCTTCAACAAGCAACTACAGCCGTCAAGTTAAATCTTCATTGCAGAATGAACCTAAGCACAATCTTCCTTACTTCTTCTCAAATAATAAAAGCAAATGTCTGATGAGACTTAATTTTTCTTTCTTCTGATGATATAGGAGAGGTTAAATGTTAAAGATAACAGGACTAAATCTACCAGTGATATTTAGTTTCCCTACAAACTAAATGTCAACTAACTGGACAAAACTTCAAAACAAAGCAAACAGACACTTGGCGTCAGTAGCTGAAAACACAACAATTTGAAAATAAAAGGAAGCTAAGAAACCTGAAATTTGGCAACAGTGTCAGGTGTACGAAGAATTCCTTGCGGAGATTCAGCAGCAAGCTCAGCTGCTTCTTTATACTTTGTTTGGGCAAAGAGTTCATGAAAACGTTCCACAACCTGTAATATGGCAACAAGATAAGTCATTGTGCCCATGCATAAAAGAGCTACGCTAGGAACTGAACAGAACAAGCATCATAGAGGTCCATACAAATTATAGTTAATCAATTTTAAAGTTCATGAGAAATAGAAAAAGAAACAACGTGATTTGGAGATTAAATACAATGAAAGGGAGCAAATACCAAAAGGAGCAACAAATTTACAGCATACAACACCTGAAGTCACTACTAATCACCCTCATCCCAGGCATCTATCTTTAACAAATATATGACATTTATCCAAGTATAAACAAGTTGAAAACATGTGAAATAACATGAACTAAGGAATTCCACAAAAAGAAGAAAAAGAAAGAAAGATTGGCTTCAACCTTCTAATACACAAGTTGCAATTCCAACAAAGCCTCACAAAGAGTTAGCATTTAGCAACTATATGAGATTAAAAGACGCTAAATCTGAGTTTATTTTTTGGATTTCTCAAACAACATCTTGATGAAGAGATATCATAACATTCTATATAAAAACAGACATACCAGCTTCTCAGCCCCAGGAAGATTTCCTCTTTTGGCAAGGTTAACTGCCAGCTCCAAATTGTTTAGCTGTGATAATCACCAGAAAAAAAGGTTAGAACAATATTCATTTCTCACATGCCAGATAACTAATAAGAAGGTCCAAAACATACTTGACCACTGACAAAATTCACGATGGTTTGTTCATTAACAGTAGCCAATAACACCTGGCCTCTCCTGTTGACAGCATAAAAACCTCCCACTGATGAAGCTTCTGCAGTCAAAAAAATAGGATCTGGGCTAATTCTGTTCCTATATACTGCAGTAGCTGTCTCTAAGTCATAGACAAAAAGTAGGCCAAGCTTGGTGATCACGAAAATCAAACTGTACTTGTGGGATATCTGCCAATATATATATATATACACATATATATATATTAGAGATCAAATACATGCATTATTAATGAAATGACCAACAACATTCAGCAATTTCCATACCTGCATGGCAACTGGAAAGTCATCAGCAAAATCCGGGGGGAAGAAAAGATCTGCCTGTTTCTTTGTAAATGATGGCTTCCCTGCCAACAGATTTGGAAAGTTAACATCCACAAGAAAAATCTATTGGTAAATGACATATCTAAAGAGTTTGTTGTTCATAGAGCACAACGGGTTGAACAATGAACCACAATCCATGTAGTTGACCTACAGTGGAATAAAACTTCTTGTTTTCATGCAATGGAAAAGGTCAAGAGACAATGACTCATCCTTCAAAAATAATTAAGAACGATGAGTATTCAATATGGAATCTCATGATAAGAAATGAATAAATAATCACAGGACGAATTTGTTCACCCATGCTGCCCAATGAATAATGTGAATATATAATCACAGTACAAATTTGTTCACCCATGCTGCCAAATAAATAATGTGAACGAGATAACAATATACCTGGCTGTGCACCCAGCTCAATAACATGTAATTTGGATATAATTTGACCAGCATTGAGTGTCTTTGTGGCAAAAGAAATCAGTACAGAAGGATTTTCGTTCCCAAGAACCTATCCAAAACCCAGTTTATTTTTTTTCCAAACTTATTCAAGTAATAACAAATAAAGAAATTAATGCAAATAGTGCACAGAATAGAAAAGAAACACACTTTGAATTGAGCAAATGATGCAGCATGTGCTTCGAGAGCTTGACTTCTCTGCTGATCCACAGAGAAAAGTTGCATGTTCCCTTTAACCAACTGCGGCCTCTAGAATGGAAAATCAACCAAGCAATGCCACGATGGTGAAAATCATAGTGAAATATGTCATAATTTTCATATAGTTGTATGCAGCTATATCTAGCCAGATACAGATCTGAAGACAAAAGAAACTGAGCTAAATGGAAAACCCATAGAATGTTGAATTTACTTCACCATATTAGCTTAATAGAGTAGACAGTAAATATATACCTCAGGGGAACCAGGAGCAATGCCAATCAAGACCAGCCACTTTTCAGTAGGGTCACATCTATAATTAATTATTTGATTGTTTGCAAAATTTGCTGTTCTTTCAAACATCTTTACAGGTTCAGAGTCACCTGTATAGCATACATCAACATATACCAGTTATCAATGTGCAGATTAGCTACAGCCCCCACAGAGCAAGATTGTGTAAACTACGAACACAAACACACGCTCACACAAAAAAATGCTAAGTTGAGCAGATTATCATTAGCTTACCTTCTATTGACCAGTGGTATACTGAGGTTTGAGTCACAAGACCCAACATCTTTGGGGTAATCCATTTCCAAAAGACTACCTACACATGCAATAAGGAATTCCAGAAGAATTAATCAAGTCATTCTAAGCAACCATGGCGTCAAAAGTATATTTAGAGTTTAGAAATTTATAATAACTACCTGCTCAGGCATCTGATAGGATTTCATCTTTGTTTTCAGCTCAATATTAAATATTTGTAGGTGATCTTGAGTAGTCCCTTGGAGTTGGGCTTCAAGATGAATACATGACATATCAGTGACGATATTTCAAAATTAAAAATTTAAGTACAAAACAAATACAATCACAAAGCATAATCAACTGAAACCTTAAATTTTCTCCCAATGGATGGTAACATCCAAAAGTGAGCATTAAATTAGTACTTTCAAATTGCAAAATGATGATAACATGAACATATTTAGATTCACAACAACTGATAGACTTCATGTGAAATTAGTACCCAGTAAAAATACAGTAGCTTAGGTGGAGGGTATCAAATTACAAGCAACCATCATCAAAGTAGGAAAGCCTGATAGACAAATTCATAGACGATGTTTCCCAACAGCCAGAGAAAATATTTTAGAAACAAATTTTTAAGGGTAAAAAACAATACAAACAAAAGTAAGGATACCCCCCACGCTGGCACGTGCGAGCGCAAGCATGCATGCATATAAATCTACAAGCAATAAAATTATTCATAAACCTGAAGCCTGACTTCTTTCTACAAGACTAAACTTAATAAAGACGCCTGTTACCTTAATATGGGGGGAATATGAACTTTTCCCCCATATATTCTTTCTGTTCCATAAAGAAATTTCAGTTTGCCTTATATCCTATATTTTATGTACAGATACATTAAGTTCATTGGATCTGCTGTGTAGAATGTAAATCGACTTCAAAGTCTATTATACGTACAGATACATTATGTTCATTGGATCTGCTGTGTAGAATTTAAATCGACTTCAGAGTCTCAAATCAATCAAAGATCCTTGTTTCATAGTTCTGTAATCCTAGTGATCAAATTAAAGATATTTTCTCAACTATCCTATAGTCAATCTAACAGACAAAGGCAGCAGAAACAACAAGGGACCGGAAAATGAAAAAATTACACTGTCATAAACTTGTCAACTAAACACTATACCAATTGAGAAACTAACCATGAGTCCAAATGGTTATACTAAAGAGCATAGATACGCCCATGAGCTTTAAAGCCAACTAGTCAAAATAAACCAAACTATTTTATTTAAATGTTGCATCAATATTAAACAAGAGAAGCAATCAAACAAGAAATTTTAGCAGCCAATAAATTGTGATATCAACAATAATAGATAGCAAACATGACAACGGTGAAATGCTAGGAGATCCAGCATCTGCAGCATTAGTAACTAAAAAGCAACTTGCGATTTCAGTAGAAGATTACAAAGATATATCCTACCCTTCAAAGCAAGAATTCTGGAATTCGGATTCATAAGAGCTGAATCTGCTGTAATAGGCCTCCTCAAAGGTTGCATTGGCATGTTCATATCAATTATGACCACGCTGTTCTGAGGAGCTGTTTCCCGAACACATATATACTTGTCGGATTCCATTGTTACATGTGTAAAAGTGATGAATTGTGGATTGATGCCAATGCTTGGCAACTACAATAACAAGTCAGAAAACACGAATGACACAGCTCAGTATGCTAGGTGAAATACGCAATTGGCGAGAACAAAGGAATAAAAATCTTACTTTCCAGTTCAAGCTCAAAATAAGATCATTCAGATCTGTTCAGACTTGATGCTAAGTAAGTAAAGTAAAGTTCATCACACTATCGATAAATACTATTGAACAGTGCTTAACTGGAGACTATAATTGACCACACTATAGCAGCAGGACCTCTATGATTATTTGAAGAAAACAAATAATCTTAGACTCAAGGAATGTAATAAAAGTGCCAATTCAGCTCAGCGAACAAGAAAAATTTGGAGGGAGGGGGTGTTAAAACATATGCAAGGTAGAAATGTGAAGTATAACTCACAGTTAGAGCCTCTCTCATGGCGATCGGAGCGTTCGCAGCCGCCATGGCGCCTATGACGGATGACCCGAACGTTAAAGAATCGGATCTGTGTCGGTAATTGAATGCGTAGATCAAGAACCAAATAGTGAACCAAAAAAGCAGTGAAAGGGAGAGCTTGTAGTCTGTAGGGGTCCAAATCACTGCAAGATCTGGAAGCAATGATGGAAAATACTTGGACCCCAAGGAGAGTCGAGTTTATGGCACTAAAAGCGGGGAGAAAAGGAATGGAATTCCTATGAAATGACGAGAAGCAGAGATCTCCTTAGCTTTGGACAGTAATAAAGCATACAGCCATGCATTTAATCTAATTTAGTGGGAAAAAAATCTGAACAACAGAGCAGAGGAACGGTGTGGAGATACGTGTCTCCATGTCTTGAATCTTGCTTTTAACTTCAAAAAGAGAATTATTTTGCATGACCCAAAGAACAGATGTGTTTTAAAAGAGATGGAAAATAATCATCAGTTGTCTTTTTAAAGATAAGTGTATTTATTTATATTAATTTGATATATTTAAAATCACCTCATATTTTTATAACGTCCTTTGTCAGATGCTCTCTTCTTTTCTACCCTTTTTCAATTCACCGAAAGCATCATTTTAATTAAGGGTATTTTTCTTGGTGAAAAAACATACTGCTATCATTTACAACCTACATTTTTCAAGACTTCTTAGACATATGAACATCAGAAGGAAGTGAGGGAGTATGCTCCGTCATAGAAAGTCACTCAATTATTATACATAAGGCCCTGAGTTGCCTGTTTTATTTATTTGTATCAGATTTTTAATATATTATTTTATTAATGACTGACTGTAATATGCAAGACTAACCTGTTTAGAGTCCACGTTTGAAAGAGTTTGAGTCACTCAATTTTAAAAAAAGTTTAGTCTAGAAGTCAACTTATTTTGTTTGTTTGTTTGGGTTCAGTTTTTTTTTTTTCATCTGATTTGTATCAAAAAGTGGCTTTGGCAGACCAAACTTCTAGCCAAATGTCCAGCCATGGGAAAAAAAATTCTATGGGTCTCACAAACATTTCTAGAATTGTTCTATTTTACCCAAAAAACTATTTGATTTCTAAAATTAAAAAAAGGATTTTTGATTTCAATTTATATAGGAATATTATTTAGTTAAAAATTTATTATTATTATGTTTTATAATATGGGTTTATCGTTTGTCATGTCACTTAACATAAGATTTTGATAAGTCACCCAAAAACTAAGTCGTTTTGGGAGTTAAGGAAATTAATTAATGATATTTTGGTATTTTTGTTTTTGTATTTATTATATGAATTTTACCAAAACACCCTTCATTAATTCCTCTAATTCCCGAAAACGACATAGTTTTGGGGTGACTTGACAAAACTTATGTCAAATGATATGACAAACGATAAACTCTTATAATATATATATATATATATCTTTTATGCCTACATTTACAATATATTAATTATTTCATATTTATGATAATTAAATATTTTAGTATTCAATGAGATTCATACCCTTTTTAGTTATTTTCTATATCAACTCACTTTTCAACCGCTAACCCAAACACATCTCCGTTTGGAACAAAACCATTTCTGTCAACATCAATCCAAATACAAATCATATTTACAATATGACTTTTTCTTATCGGGCTTTTACAAAAGTCAGATAGAAAATAAGTCACCATTCTCACCGTTAACCCAAAGGGAGCGCACAAGCTAATGCGAGCATTCATGTGCCACACACACGTCAGACGTAGTTTGACTATAATCAGAATTACTAAGAATGAAATATACACCAAAATTTATATTAGATATGTTGTCTAAAATACTTTCAAGATAGAAATATCAATAAGATAAGAATCTATGTAATAAATATGCATAATCTATATACATACAATATTTCAGTACCAAGAAGAAAACCAATAAAAACTCACAAGGCTACCGAAATATAATAATGAACTTTGATGAAATTTGAGTCCAATATATGTTGTCTCCTTAAAACAATTTTGCTCCCTCAATACGGATGCTAAAGGTTATTGAGTAATTACCCCCAAGTGAATCCAAGTGAAGCCAACGAGTCTGCTTTCAGAATTGCACAAACTATATCTATAGAATGTAATATGCAGAGAGGAATGTTTAAGATTAATTTGAGGTCTAGTTTTTCTCTAAGATTTTTTTGTCACTAGCACATCCTATTTATAGATGACAGAAATTGATTAGATGGACACCCGTTGGTGAACTGATGCGACTGTGGCAAATCGACGCGATCGGCGGTGGCGAACTAGTAGGACTTCTTATTCATAACTCATAGGATTTGGATCCAAAATTCCAACAAGATGTACTTGCCCGAGTTTAAATATAGTTGCTTGCTTAGCTTGCTATAAAACGAGTTACAGGTTTAATATGACATGATTAGACAATCCTTTCATTTGAGCGAAGAAATTGATTATCAAATTTTCACTCGCCTCAGCCTTCATAGCAACACGAGCTTCTAATAAAACTCCACGGTTCTCTTGTATAGAGAGCAAGTGCCTAGCTTCTCGCCGATATGATCAATAGTAAGGCTATGTTTGGTTGGAGGTGAGGAGAGGGAGGGGAGGTGCCCATCCCCAATGTGAAAAGTCAGGTATAACCCTGATGTGGCATGCTTCCAAAATTAATGTGCAGAAAACAATGCAAAAAACTATGTAATTTTTAAAATTTTCCATGGACAATTTTGTCAAAATATTATCTCCCCTCCCCTCCCCTCTCCCTCCTCCCTCCAACTAAACAAAGCCTAAAAGTATGAGAATGAGGAAAACTCATGGTTCTCGATCTTGATATGCGAACAGCATATGCCCTCTCACTCCTACCCTCCAACCAAACAAAACCTAAAAGTATGAGAAGGAGGAAAACTCATGGTTCCCTATCTTGATACGCGAACAAAGATATGCCTTCATCGAGGTAGGAGACGCACTCCAACACCCCAAAAAAAAAAATCTGGTCATCTCCTTTCATTGTTTTTTTAAATGTTTTCCCCTTTGCCCAAAGTGCGGTTTTGTTAATACAACTCTGATTTATGTTTATAGGTTTAAATTAGAAATTCTCATTAGGAAAAAATAAAAAAAAAATTAAAACAATCTCTTATATGTATTGATAAGTTTAAATTAGAAAAGGTTATTTGAAAAATAAATCTATAAAAATGTAAAAACGGAAAAAAAAAAAAAAAATCCCCCATTTGGTGATTAAGTTTGAAGTTAAGGAGTTTCATTAAACAAAAAAATATTTAAAAAATAAAAATTGAAAAATGCATTAACGAGGCAAAATCATGATACCTAAAAAGGATACAGAGAGGGCAAGACACAATAAATGACTGGATAAAAAGAGGCTATTGAGAAAGATAGAGAGATTACTCGAACTCTTCATCATATTATCATTCTAAAAGATTATCATGTGAGAAAAAATGGAAAGAACATTTTGTCCTAGAAAGCCATTATTTGTCTTGTGATTTATGCCTTGATTTTTTTATTTGTGTCGAGGAGTGTCTCTCGTGATATAGAGGCAAGGGCCAAATGGTGAAGCATCGATAGACACACGTCTCTGTCTTCGCAACCTGGCAACAATTTTAAAATGAAATAGGTTTTCATCATTTGTCTGTTGTAACACCCCCAAATTCTAACAATTTATAATAACATAAAATTTGGGAAAATCATAAATAACTGTGAAATTTAAATAAACCAAATTTGGGAAATGTTACCACCGCACTTGTACTAAGACAAGTACAAGGCTGATTACATTAAAATGAAACCAAAAGCTGAGGTTCAACCAAAAGAAATATGTCTAATACATCTTAATGAATTCATAAAGATTCTGCAAAGTCTAGAATTAGCTAGAAATCATTGAGTCGTTATTCTCACAGCCGACTGCTAACCCATCCTTTGCACCCTGTTTCACTGAAAATCTGCTCCCCCAAAGGATCATCACAGCCACATGTTAGTTCTCAATATGTTTTAATGATTAACAACAAATGTAAAACATGTTTTGAAGTTTGCAAAGTCAGTTAAAAACATTCTGATAGTTGCAAACTGCAGTATAGGTTGGCTTACTCGAGTAAAGGCCATCCAGAGAGCAACCAAGTTTTTCAAGTTAAGTCAATACTGCAATATAGGTTTGCAAACTCGAGTAAAGGCCATCCAGAGAGCAACCAAGTTTTTCAAGTTAAGTCAATACTGCAGTATAGGTTTGCAAACTCGAGTAAAGGCCATCCAGAGAGCAACCAAGTTTTTCAAACTAAGTCAATACCGCAATATGGGTAGCCATACCGCAAAGATTGGACTTCCGCAGAGCAACCAAGTTTTCCAAACTAAGTCAATACTCGCAAAGATGCGTAGCCAAACTCGAGTATTAAACTTCCGAGAGAGCAAAAGGATTTTTCAAACTAAGTCAATACGCGAAGTATGCGTAGCCAAACTCGAGTATTGAACTTCCAGAGAGCAAAAGGATTTTTCAAACTAAGTCAATACGCAAAGTATGAGTAGCCAAACTCGAGTATTGAACTTCCAGAGAACAAAAGGATTTTTCAAACTAAGTCAATAATGCAAAGATGCGTAGCCAAACTCGAGTATTGAACTTCCAGAGAGCAAAAGGATTTTTCAAACTAAGTCAATACTGCAGTATGGGTAGCCAAACTCGAGTATTGGAGTTACAGAGAGCAAAAGGATTTTTTCAAGCTAAGTCAATACTGCAGTAAAGGGGTGCATACTCCAGTATAGGTTTTGTCTTTCAAACGCAAGACACGTTGGTTTGCCTCGTAAAGGTGCATACTCCAAGATCCCATTGGATACTACAAGATGGACACTTGTATACGAGTGGCCATACTCCAAGAAGCATGAACATACTTTGCAAGATACAACGTAAAAAACCGATTTTTGAATTACACGAATTTGCAAATCACTCTTGTTTGATCCTATTGCTTTCATAAATCATTCACTTATGTTCCCAGATATGTTTAACAAGTTTATTGAGTGAATTTCGGTTAGCACGAGATGAAGATTAATGAAGATCAAGGCAAAAAGCAAAAAGGTGCTCGGCATTTAATGCACCTAAATGCAAATCTACCTACTTTCGCCTAATTCATCCGAGCACGCCTTCGAACGTTAAAGAATGCTTACTACAACAAGCAAAGTAATCTCCAACGGCAAATTCTCGAGAATCACATCGATCAAATTAACACTGGATTAGCGTGAAGTTTAGAGAGAGAAGATGACCGCACCTTAAGCTAATCACCTACAATGGTTGGATTCATCAAGCAACGGTCATTTAATGTTCTCTACCTATAAATAGAGTGCATTAACTTCTTCTCAAGCTGATACACTACTGAGAGCAAAAATTTACTAAGTGTCATTTATTATGTTCAGCCTCTTTCTGTATTGTATCAATTTGATACTTGTACTTCAGTATTCATCTTATCTGCTCTTTAAGAGAGTTATTTCTGTAAATCATTCATTGATTGAGATAACCACAAGTCGGGGACTAGGTGGTTGGGTGTATTGATTGCAACTTGTAAGGGGGAGTGAGTTCTAGTGAGAGAACTACTCGAGTACGAGTTTGTAATCAATTGTTGAGTTTTAGTGGATTGAAAATCCCATTGTGGCTTGGGACCTGGATGTAGGTCAAAGGATAAGACCGAACCAGGATAATTTCTCTTGTGCAAGCTTTCCTTACCCTTCTCCTTCCGATATACTGTTTTCACTTGTCCAAAAAGACATAGTTCTTAAAAGTTTAAGAATACCCAATTCACCCCCTCTTGGGTATTTAGGCTCCACTTTCACCACACACACACAAAGTCAGCAAAGCTGGTAATCCTAATCAAAACACAAACTATATAGCTCCAATATAACAATCAAATCAAATATATAATCACGTAGTAACTGAATTAAATATTATTCACATCGAATCAACTATTATTCATTATCCTTATTAAATCATGATAGACCGGAAACCCCGCAGTCTATTTAGTTTAGTGGGAAGAGAACCATGGTAGACAGGAAACCCCGCTCTACCACGTGACTGGGAAACCTTGCCGATCACAAATCATCAAATTGGCCATTATCAAATCATCTCTTCCTAGTGTGCACACCTCTTCTCAGAGTTACTACTAGTATCCCGGGAAACCCTCCCAGACATTGAGAAGAACAGATAATATCTTTTCACATCATATAAATATCAGAGGCATAAAGCCCAAAGGTTGTGTTCATCACTTTAGGAGATATCATCCCAAAGCTATCTTCCCACTATTAATTCATTACAATCACACACAATCAAGAATTTCAATCTTATCACAATTATCAAATTCCTTTATTAAATACATCAATTGCTCAAGGGCATCATAACTTTCCAATTATTCAAGAGTCTAATAATTCAAATATTCGATATTAGATCCAACTCAATTTCATTATTATAATTCAAATATCTATCTGAGTAAAGTCTAAATCTAACTATCATTTCCATCATCATAAGTTACAGGATCATCAAGATCATAATTGTCCTATCAAGATTCATATAAAAAATTAACCTAAGACTTCTAGGGATTAGGATTACATATAATATATTTCATACAAACTAACCCTATGGTATATTTAGGATCATAGCTACCCTATCAAAATTTCTAATACTTCTAGGGATTAGGATTACCTAGTCTCTCGTGCTTCTAGGAGGAAAATCGATTCGAGAAGAGAAACAATTTGAAATAAGAAGAAAGAGGAGAAGAGAAATGGAGAAATGCTAAGGATTGAAAGTGATCTGGTTTGGTTTGGCTAAGCCCCTATTTATAGTTGAAGTTTTATACATTAATTATCATGAGTAATAGCAAAAATTATCATTAATTTTCATCGGTAATATCAATGATCATTATTAATTGTCACAGATAATATCAATAGTCATCATAAATTGTCACAGATAATAGCAATGGTCAACATTAATTATCATTAATCATCACAGATAATAGCAATGGTTGTCATTAATTATTACTAATCATCACAGATAATAGCAATGGTCATCATTAATTATTACGGATAATAGTAATGGTCATCATTAATTATCATTAATATTATTTATTTTATTTTATTTTTCTTGGGTTATCACATCTGTTCACATGATATACTTGTAAGGTTTATTATGTTCGGAAGAAAATCTTCTTATAATCTATTTTTCTTATTATCTCTCACAAGTTCATCTAAGTTGTTGATTAAGAAGATGGAAAAAAATATTGTGACTTTTCAGATTAATTGGACGGATATGGTCTAAAGGTTACAAGGGATAAATAAAAAATGATGATGAGAGAAACCTGACATTGTTATGTCTTAAGGGATGTAGGCATATTGGATGTGTGGTATTCAATGGAGTTTCTATACTCCAGCAATCACCTTCTTTAAGGCGGCAATCAAAGTCTTGGTTGATATCGTGTTTTTATCACATAATGTTTGCATACTGGTTTTATCCCTCAACCTTATAAAAATACCTAAGCTTCAAATTTTTAGATTCCCACCCTATCACAAATCTCTTTTTTTGTATTCACGCCATCTTCTTTGATTTTGGGAATTCACAAGGTATTTTTTATGTAAATAAATAATCAGGGCTTGTTAGGATAAAAAAAACGAATCATTTTCGACGACATCGTGAACGGAAAGAACGTTTTGTTCTTCTTTTTTTTTTTTTTTTTTTTTCTGAGACGTTGAACACTGGAGTGTAATATATATATCTCACTCCGGTGAACACTTGGAGTGTGATTTTTGTTTTTGTTTTTTTACTCGCCTTTTGTAAATGGCGATGGTTATTTTGTAAATGGCAATGGTTTATTTGTAAAAGGTGATGGTATTTTTGTAATAATGCATGTTGTTTGTGTTTTGTAATTCAGAGGCAAGAATGGAAAAGCCCCAAAACAATTTGTAAATGGCGATGATATATTTGTAATAATGCATTATTACAAAACTTCCATCGCCATTTACAAAAATATCATCGCCATTTACAAATAAACCATCGCCATTTGCAAATTTTTTTGGGGCTTTTCCATTCTTGCCTCTGAATTACAAAACACAAAGAAAATGCATTATTACAAAAATACCATCGCCATTTACAAATTGTTTTGGGGCTTTTCCATTCTTGCCTCTGAATTACAAAACACAAACAACATGCATTATTACAAAACTTCCATCGCCATTTACAAATTGTTTTGGGGCTTTTCCATTCTTGCCTCTGAATTACAAAACACAAACAACATGCATTATTACAAAAATACCATCGCAATTTACAAAATAACCATCGCCATTTATAAAAGGCGAGTAAAAACAAAAATCACACTCCAGTGTGATAAATCACACTCCAAGTGTTCACTGGAGTGAGATATATTACACTCCAGTGTCCAATGTCTCAGAAAGAAAAAAGAAGAACAAAACGTTCTTTCCGTTCACAATGTCGTCAGAATCTTCATCAAACCCAAACCCCTCGACCCCAAACCCAAACCCCTCTCCCTGAAAAATTACCGCGCGCCCTATACCCCGCGCCAAAAGTATTATTTTGGACGATTGAGTTCTGTTCACGATTTAGGTTGTAAACCCAATTGGACAGGTGGGTTAACGATCTAAGTGGTTCAAACCTACAGCATCATATCTCTGTTCATGATTTCAGAATCTTCACCAAAAGGTATTTGCTTTCTTGTTTTTAGAAAACTTATTTTTGTTGTTGTTGGATTTGTGACCTAAAAACTAAAAACAGAGTGATCCTTTGCCTGTCGGTAGTTGAGCGTGTTGTTGCACTGCTCATTTGTTCGATTTTTAGTGGATGGGTTAGTGTGTTGCTTTCAGTTGAGGTGCTTTTGATTTATTTTGGAATGACACGGCGGAGGGTGTGTCGTCCACGGCTGCGTGTCAAGAAGACGAAGGCGGGGCTATAGTAGGCACGAGAGATTGGAAAATTTAATGGAATGTAAGGCAATGGCATTGTAGTCATTTGGTATGAATTTGCATATCCCTTAAAAGTCTGTGTCACCTCTCAGTCCTTTTACAAATTCGATGGGCTTATGAGGGTTTTACAAATTCAAAGGGTATTTATTTATCTTTTTCCCTATTTAAAATCACCTCATATTTTTACAACGCCCTTTGTCGGATGCTCTCTTCTTTTTTACCCTTTTTCAATTCACCGAAAGCATCATTTTAATTAAGGGTGTTTTTCTTGGTGAAAAAACATACTGCTATTATTTACAACGTACATTTTTCAAAACTTCTTAGAAGTATGAACATCAGAAGGAAGTGAGGGAGCATGCTCTGTCATGAAAGTCACTCAATTATTATACATAAAGCCCTGAGTTGCCTGTTTTATTTATTTGTATCAGATTTTTAATATTTTATTTTATTAATGACTGAAACTATAATATGCAAGACGGCCTGTTTGGAGTCTACGTTTGAAAGAGTTTGAGTCACTCAGTTTTTTAAAAAAAATTCAATCTAGAAGCTAACTTTTTTTTTTTTTCGGGTTCAACTTTTTTTTTTCATCGATCTATATCAAAAAGTGGCTTTTGGTGGACCAAACTTCTAGCCGAGATGTCCAAGAATGGGAAAAAAATCTAGGGGTCTCACAAACATTTCTAGAATTGTTCTATCTCAACCAAAAAAAGTATTTGATTTTTAAAATTTTAAAAAAATGATTTTCGATTTCAATTTATATAGGAATATTATTTAGTTAAAAATTTATTATTATTATGCTTTATAATATGGGTCTATCGTTTGTCATGTTACCTAACATAAAATTTTGTTGAGTCACCAAAAAACTAAGTCGTTTTGGGAGTAGGGGAATTAATTAATGATATTTTGGTATTTTTTTTTTTGTATTTATTATATAAATTTTACCAAAACACCCTTCACTAATTCCCCTAACTTTTGAAACGATGTAGTTTTGGGGTGACTTGACAAAACTTATGCCAAGTAATATGACAAACGATAAACCCTTATAATATATATCTTTTATGCCTACATTTACAATATATTAATTATTTCATATTTATGATAGTCAAATATTTTAGTATTCAATAAGATTCATGCTCTTTTTAACCATTTTCCATATCAACTCACTTTTCAACCGCTAACCCAAACACATCTCTATTTGGAACAAAACCATTTCTGTCAATGTTAATCCAAACACAAATCATATTTACAACCTGACTTTGTTCTTATCGAGCTTTTGCAAAAGTTAGATGGAAAATAAATCACCATTCTCACCGTTAACCCAAAGGGAGCGCACAAGCTAACACGAGCATTCATGTGCCACACACACGTCAGTACATAGTCTGACTATAATCAGAATTACTAAGAATGAAATATACACCAAAAATTATATTGGATGTGTTGTCTAAAATACTTTCAAGATAGAAATATTACTAAGATAAGAATCTATGTAATAAATGTAATACCTGAAAAATCCCTATTTGTATTAGATACAATATTTTGGTAAATAATACCTATTTAAAATAGGTGAATAGGTGGTCTCAAATTTTGTAGTGTATTTATTTTATTTTCTAGGGCAATTTCTCTTAGAATTAAAATGAATAGAGGCCCAAATTCCTAACTACTTTTATGGATCATAAAATACCCTAAAATACTCATAATTAAGCATAGTCTTATTTTATTCTTAAGAGTCAATTAAATAACATGAAACTACCTAAATGAACTAGAGAATACTATCAACAACTATTGGGCAATTAAATTTGCAATAATTAAGATAGTTATTTTAATTTTCGTAATTTATTAAATAATTAATTAAAAAGATATAATTAAGAAGTATATGAGATAAATTAGTGATCAAAGGCTAACAAAGACCCAAGATTAACATCAAGGGAATTTCTAATGATCATAATTGACTTAGTAACCAATCGTACTTTGACAATTAGGCCTAATAACACCTAAAACATTTTATTAGGGATAATAACCAAGATTAAAATAAGTTTTCCCTAGTACATATGAGAGGGGCGAAATTCACCTCAAATTATAAACTCCACATAAAATATCATCAATAGTGATTAGGATTTTTCAACATAAAGTAAAGGCCAAGATTTAATCTAATAAAGCTAAATCCCAAGGCTTCAAATAAAATTCATAAAGCATAATCCTTGTGGAATTAAAATCAACCAATAAGAGAGTTTTCCCATGGATTATGTGAGACAATGGAAACACAATTTGGGAAGCAAATTGAGGGAGTAATACACGATTAGGCTTGGCTTGTGGAATTGACAAAGAATAATCAAACACTCATCAAAGCACATGCAAGTCTTAATCATAGAAGAAAAAATGTGTACTTCTCATAAATGCTCTTAATGACTTTTGAAGAGGGTAAGCAAGAGAGAGAGATTATAGGCTTGATTTAATAATAATTTGAAATCCACTAAAGAGATAAATCGGGAATCAAGTAAACTAAATCCTTAAAAATCAATAAGAATTTATACAAATTCAAATAGTTGTGAAGAAGTAGGAACCCGGGAGAAAATATAAGACTTATCTTCAACCCACATAATTTAACCTCGAAAGTAAGCCTAGTAAAGGCTATTTTTGCAAACGTTGAAGAATAAGCTTAGTACAACCAGGGAAATCTAATTAGACCATAAACTGGATATCCAACTACTAATTAAAAAGCATACTCGAGAATTTAAAAGTATTAGTGATTGAGCAAGCAACCAAAAATAGATTTCATTAAAGTAAATTGAATTTCAAAAAGCAAAACTTAGAGATTAAGTTAATCACATGGATGGATGAGATTAAAACTTCTTTACTAAGTTTAGATCCAAGGGTTCATACACAAGAAGAGCTAAGTTTGAAATATTTACCAAGGTGCCATAGCCTTTTGCTATAAATAGGGCTTTGGTCTTCATTATTCTTCACCAATTCACAAAGAAATCTGATTCTAAGAGTAAGAGAGTGAGTGAGAGCCTTGAAGAAAGGAGGAGCAAGTTCTTGGTAAGTTCTCTAGCTCTAGCTTTAAGTTCTTTAAGTTTTAGTTCTTAAATTCATAGTTAGAAGTAGCTTTGATTTTAAATATGCTAGAGTAATGTTAATATCATGTTTTTATAGTCAAAATTTTATTTATTTTGAAAAATTGATGGAGAAGAAGTTATGGCAAAATTTCTGGAAGAAAATCATCAAAGTAACAAAGTTCTCGCCAAATTTCATCGGTTTCAGAATTTCTGAAGTCAGTGATGAAAACACCAGAATTTCATATTGAAACTATGGTCAAAAACTTCTGAGAAAATTCATGGTTAAAATAGACATATAGGGCTTTTTAAATATGTCAAGAACGTGTCAAAATGATTTATGTACAGAGAGATAAAAATCCTCAAAATTAGGCTACGAATTTCTGGAAAAATTCTGGGCAGAGGTTTAAAACTTAAAACCTGGGAGTGATTCGTGAGTTCTGGGAAAAATGTATTATTTTTCCTTGAAAATAGAAATCCTAAGGAGTCCGGAGAATTTTACGGATCCTCATTTCGATTTTTCTAGATTTAGTTATGATTTTTCAAAGTTAGACGAAAAGCTGCCAAATTGGTACCAGCGTTGTTCTACGAATTTTAAGGAAACAAAGTGGAAAATAAATGTTGCAAGGGCAAAATAGTCATTAGTGGCCAGAATATGCCTTAGGATATTATTTGTAAATTAATAAATATGATATTACCATTATAGGATAAGCATGATCACCGCCCGACCGTCAACGTACCGACAACACCGACGAAGGTACGGACGCGTCTTTGTAACACTAACTCTGATGTTTACTGTATACCTATATGTGATAGATATGTTCATAAACTGTGACTCTGTTTTTTTTAAAGAATTGTTCATACACATACAGCTTTATACGGGTTATAGTCATAATAACGCCGTTGAGTTTTCCTAGCTACGAGGACACGGATGTACAGTGGCACCGTGAATAGTGCATTGTAATAACATTTATATGCGGTGGCTGTGTTGTTATTATTTATATGTGAATATATTTGTGATGTCATGAGATAACTGTCATACATAATTGTACATGAACATGAGGTTAACCGTTACCTGAGGTTCAATGGGCATTGAATCTCAGCTCTTACCATAGCTTCAGGATCCAGAGTAAACAGGATCGAAGACAAGGATAAGCAGCAGATGTAGGAACCGGCTGGAGAAAGTCCTATTGACATGTACTTTACGATATCAACATTTGAAAAAAATGTAACGTTGTTATAAGCACATACATTACAGTGGATATTTATCAGTTACTTTTCAATACTATTTACTTCCGATGCTCAACTCTGATCAAGATACCGTGAAAACGCTTTCAAAAATTGGGATGTTACAATAAATATGCATAATCTATAAACATACAATATTTCTGCACCAAGATGAAAACCAGTAAAAACTCACAAGGTTGCCAAAATATGATAATGAACTTTGATGAAATCCGAGTCCAATATACGTTATCTCCTTAAGACAATTTTGCTCCCTCAATACGGATGTCGAGGTTGTTGAGCAATTGCCTCCTAGGATAGAGCGGATTATTTGTCTTCAAAATGATGGCTCTTTCAATCTGAAGCCCAAGTTAATCCAACGAGTCTGTTTTCAGAATCGCATAGACTATGTCTACATAATGTAATATGCAGAGAGGAATGTTTGAGATTAATTTGAGATCTAGCTTTCCTCTAAGATTTTTCTGTCACTAGCACATCCTATTTATAGATGACAGGATCAGATGGACACTTGTTGGTGAACCGATGTGTAATACCCCGGATTTTTAGAAATAATAATAATAATAATAGATTAATAATGATGATGATGATGACGATAATTGGTTAAAATAATAATAATAGTAATAATAATAACAATAATATATTAAATAAATATTTATAATTTAATAATGTTTGTATTATTTTACAATTTATTAATTGACAATAATTATATTAATAATAGAAATTTAAAAATTTAATTGTATTATTTTATAATGGAAATAGCTAAAAGCCCGACCCATACTTAAACCCTAAGTTTTAATTATAAACTTAGGTCTAGCCAAAAAAACCTTAAAACGCTCGATACTTTTCTTCTCCATTGTTTTTCTTCTCAAATCCTCCTTCTATACTTTCATCACATCATATTAAAATTAGGTCGCTAGCAAGAACGGAGACCAGGTAATTCTAATCCCCATGTGTAATCCTAATCCCCATGAGTAATCCTAATCCCTATGAGTAATCCTAATCCCCATAAATCTTAGGTTAATTTTATATCTTGATAGGTAATCCTGATCCCTAGGTTATAGTAACCAATTGTTGTTTGATTCTCATACGTATAGATATATATATATATATAATCTAAGTTATTGCTTGACTCGACTTGCGTGCTTCAATTACATAATATACCTGTGTGTCTTTTTTTTCATTGAATAATATTGCCTCGCCTCGGCCTTTGTGCTAGAATTGGACATGTATATGTTTTAGTCCGATCTTTTTGAATCCAATTTGTGCGTCTCTTGTCTTTTTCTTGAGATTGAAAACCATTGCTTCGCCTCGGCCTTCGTGCATGAATCATCTATATACTCATAAAACATGTACGCCTTCTTTTTGGTGATTAAAACTCAAATATGCCTTTCATATGTATCTGTGCGTTTTGTTTGTGCTCTAGGTGTGTCATTTTTTTTTTATTTGGTGATTGAAACACATGTGTCTTTCATTAAAATAAATATAAATATAAACATATATATATATATATATATATTAAATACATGTACGCTTTAAATGGTTTTGCCTTAGTTGCTTAGTAGACTTGAGAAAATTCCTTTTTGTGTGTGATTGAACTAAATTAACCGTGGGAGGATAGCTTTGGGATGGTACCTCCCAAAGTGATGAGCACAACTTTTTGGGCTTTATGCCACCGATGTGAAAAGATAGTATCCGTTCTTCCCAAAGTGGTATCGCGGGTTTAGGGACACTAGTAGCAACTTTGGGAAGAGGTGTGCACACTAGGAAGAAATGTTGATATGTTTATGGCCAATTGATGATTGTGACTGGTAGGTTTCCGGGTCACAGGTAGACTGGCAGGTTTCCGGGTCTATACGAATTTAATAAAGATAATGAATGGCATTTGATTCAGTGTGAATATATGTATATATATGGTGAATATTGGATTTGTTATTTGATTAAATCACTATGTGATTACGTATTTGATTTTATTAATATAATTGAGCCATATAAATTGTGTTTATTAGGATTACCGGCTTTTTTTGCCGATGTGTGTGTTCATGGGCTACGATGATCCTTCGGGGAGCAGAATTTCGATTAAACAGTGTCAAGAGTTGGGGCTAGCGTGGGAAGTGAGGAAGAATCTTCAATGAATCTAGCTAGTTTTATTTTATTTTTATTTTCTTTCTTTTGGAATAAAACACATTTATGTAAGTTTGATTTTGTTATTGTAATAAGTAGCCTTGCACTTGTCCCAAGTACAAGTGCGGCGGTAGCACTCCCAATGTTGTTTATTTTGAATTTCGTAAAATTTTAGGTTATTATAAGCTGTTAAAAATTGAGGGTGTTACAGATGCGACTGTGGCGAATCGACGTGATCAACTGTGGACGAACCGACGTGGCCGACGGTGGCGAATCAGTGGGACTTCTTATTTATAACCCATAGGATTTGGATCCAAAATTCCAACAAGATGTACTTGCCCAGAGTTTAAATATAGTTGCTTGCTTGGCTTGCTATAAAACGAGTTACAGGTGTAATATGACATGATTAGACAATCCTTTCACTTGAGCGAAGAAATTGATGATCAAATTTTCACTCTCCTCAACTTTCATAGCAACACGAGCTTCTAATGAAACTCCACGGCTCTCTTGTATAGAGAGCAAGTGCCTAGCTTTTCGCCGCTATGATCGATAGTAAGGCTATGTTTGGTTGGAGTTGAGGGAGGGAGGGGAGGTGCCTATCCCTAGTGTGAAGAGTCAGGTATAACTCTGATGTGGCATACTTCTAAAGTTAATGTGTGGAAGACAATACAAACAATTATGTAATTTTTTAAATTTTCTATGGGCAATTTTGTCAAAATATTATCTCCCTTCCCCTCCCTCTCCTACCGTCCAACCAAACAAAGCCTAAAAGTATGAGAAGGAGGAAAGAATCTGTCCGACGGTAGAACATGGTTCCCTATCTTTATATGTGAACAACATATGCCTTCATCGAGGTAGGAGACGCACTCCAACCTCCCCCCCCCCCCAAAAAAAAAAAAAAAAAAAAAAAAAAAATCTAGTCATCTTCTTTCATTGTTTTTTTTTTAAATGTTTTCCCCTTTGCCCAGTGCAGTCTTGTTAATACAACTCTCATTTATGTTTATAGGTTTAAATTAGAAAATCTTATTAGGAAAAAGTATAAAAAAATTAAAACAATCTCTTATATGTATTGATAGGTTTAAATTAGGAAAGGTTATTAGAAACATAAATCTATAAAAATGTAAAAACCGATTTTTTTTTTTAAAAAAATCCCCATTTGGTGATTAAGTTTGAAGTTAAGGAGTTTCATTAAACAAAAAATATTAAAAAAATAAAAATTGAAAAATGCATTAACGAAGCAAAATCATAGTACCTAAAATGGAGTACAGAGAGGGCAAGACACAATAAATGATTGGATAAAAAGAGGCTATTTTCATCATATTATCATTCTAAAAGATTATCATGTGAGAAAAAATGGAAAGAACATTCTGTCCTAGAAAGCCATTATTTTTCTTGTGATTTTATCCCTTGATTTTTTTTCTTTGTGCCGAGGATTGTCTCTCGTGATATAGAGGCTGGGGCCAAATGGTGAAACATCGATAGACACACGTCTTTGTCTTCTCAACTAGGAAATTTTTTTAAAATGAAATAGGTTTTCATCATTTGTCTGTTCATGTAATATATTTGTAAGGTTTATTATGATCGGAAGAAAATCTTCTTATAATCTATTTCTTTTATTATCTCTCATGAGTTCATTTAGGCTATTGATTAAGAAGATAAAAACAAGTAATATTGTGACTTTCTAGATTAAGTGAACGGATATGATTTAAAGGTTATAAAGGATAAGGAAAAAATGATGATGAGAGAAAACTGACCCGATTGTTATGTCTTAGGGTTTGTTTGGTTTGAGGGGACTGGAGGGGAGGGGAGGAGGATGGAGGGATTTTGGTCCCCTCCCCTTGTTTGGCTGATCACATTTTTTAGGAGAGGAGGGGAAATTTTTTAAAATTTTCCCCCCTCTCCCCTCAAAAGCGTCACCCCCCAAATCGGACGGATTCGGAGGGATTATAAAAATTGCTGTCTCAATGGACTAAAATGTCCCTAGCCTTTTTCAATTGTTCCAAAAATAACAAGGCCCTTTCAACCATTCTCTTCATCTCTCGGACGTCTTGCCTCTGAATCCACCGTCGTGAATTCGTTTTGAACGTCCCTCATGCTGCGTCCCACCACTTACCCCCGACCATGAAGGCAGCACCCAGGTCCTCCGTCCTCTCCTGTGCTGCCCCTCCATGTGTTAGTATCCCGCCGGCGCTGGATACTATGCTGTGGCAACTGGTGGTGGTGGTGATGGGGGGCCAACAGAGACGATGAAAATTGGGATCCAGCGAGTATTTTAGGATGGACAAAAACGATGAGTTTTTGTCTAATACAAGCTTGATTTCTCGAGTTAGCACCAGCAGAAAATGTTGAAGACGGCCATTAAGGAAGAACACAAGATAAACTGCAAGGCTGAGAAAATCATCCAGTGGGCTAAGCAGGCATCGGCAGGATGAGCGCTCCGGCCATCAATGATGATCTAAGTGATGATTAGGGTACAAACAGATAGGTATCATCGGCCCTTTGTGTTCTTTCTTCCTTATGGACGCTTGTTTGTATGATATAATTGATGTTCCCATTGGGGATAGCAGTGCTGTTGAATTTAGTGTTGGAATAGCCATTGCTCGGTGTGTGGCTATTCTACCTCATTTTGGAATCTCTTTTAAAACAGATTTGTCATTGCGATTCTCGGTACATTCGATCACATCACCGCAAATCAGTTTTTAACATGTAATAGTTGTATGGAGGTTCCAGATCATTCAATGCTCCACACTGCGTCAAGTTAATTCTTGGTCACTTTTTGAATTAGTAACGTGTTTGAAGAGAACTCTTGTAGTTGGTGCCTTTAAATTTCTTAAAGTTTTTCCAATGGATTCTGGATTAGTAACGTGTTTATTTTGATTGAATCTCAGACACCAGCTCATGATTCTTTTCTCTTTTGTTCCCAATATTGTTGATTCTGGCATATTTTTTTTGTCTTGAATTCCATACTATACTTCTAGCCAAAATGAACACGGTGACTTTCATTGATGGATCTTTATTGAAAATATGGTTATCCCTGAAATGGTGGACCTTGCCTTTTTCCCCATAAACTTTTGGAGCTAACAATGTAAGTTTCAAGAGTTCAAATCCTCTGCATGAAATAATTTACTGCACCTAGTGTTGTTAAAAATAGGTAGAAAGCAAAAACTTTGGAATCAAAGAGTCTCTTACATTCCTATTTCTTAGTATTACTCCCTCTCGCTGCATCACAGCACCACTGTAGAGGATCTAAACCAAAGTTTCGGATGGCATATAAATTATAGTTTGGACTGTTGGACCATTATTTTAATTTGCAATTTGATGCCATTATTCATTTTTTGGTATGAAGAACTTCTTATTTTGTTAAATGACAGTGTTTGGTTTTATTTTGGTGTGAAGAACATTTTTTACCCATTTAAAAAAACCCGTGTATACTTTATCTCTGCACTTAATTTGTCAAAATTATGGTATCATATGCATGCAACTGCTTAGCTTGGTGGTTGATTTGTATAGCTTGATAAAATATTGTCTTGATTTTCAATATATACATATATAGATATATATGTTTTAAATGTTAATTTTCATTTTAGGGCATAAAAATGCTACTTATAATTAAACGTTACAATACATTTAATAAAATTTGAAAAAAAAATTAAATCACTTATAATAAAAGTAAAGTTGTACGTGTGAAGATAATTTTCCTTCCCTCCTCTTTTGAATTAAATAAGGTAACATTAAACCCCTCTTCTAATATAAGGGTAAAGTTGTCAATGTTAAAAAAATCCATCCCCTCCCCTCCTAAACCAAATAAACATTAAAATCTCTCCCCCTCCGCTTCCTTCCGATCAATCCAAATAAGGTAATATTAAAATCCTCCCTTCCCATCCCTCCCCCTCCCCTCCATTAAAATCCCCCTTCCCCTTCCCTCCGTTGAACCAAACATAGCCTTAAGGAATGTAGGCATATTGGATGTGTGGTAGATAATGGAGTTTCTATACTCTAGCAATCACCTTGTTTAAGGCTGCAATCAAAGTCTTGGTTGATATCGTGCTTTTATCACATAATGTTTGCATACTGGTTTTATCCCTCAACCTTATAAAAATACCTAAGCTTCAAAATTTTAGATTCCGCCCTATCACAAATTTCTCTCTTTTTGTATTCACGCCATCTTCTTTGGTTTTGGGAATTCACAAGGTATTTTTGATGTAAATAAATTATCAGGGCTTGTTAGGATTAAAAAAAACGAATCATTTTCTTGCCATGGCAAACATTGTTAGGCCCTAGGGTTTATTTTTATTTTGTTTTTGAAAAAAAAAGAAGCGAAACCAACGTCTGAAATTAAACTGAGCTGGGGTTTTCGCTCCAAACTTAAACCCAAAGGCCGAAGGAGCGGCCTGAAAAGGCAAAAGACAAGTAAGGGCGGGAGGGAAGAGCCGTTTGATTCCTCCACTTCATCCCACTCTCGTACACCTCATTCAAGCGGGTTCCCCTGGAAAAATGTCGGTGGACACCCGCTCCTTAACGGTCCTTGGTGAATTCAAGCCATTTGGCTTGATCGCTGAAGCTCTTGACGGAAAACCAGCTGACGTAATCACTGACAAGTACGATTATTTTCTTTTCGATCCCAAAGTTGCTCTAGACGGCGACGAGGAAGATAACTGCGATGAGGCTACTTCCGCATTGTGTAATCAGGGTGATCACGAGCTTTTCATACGAGGGAATCGGTAATTTTGTTGATGAACCCTTTGTTTAATGCTTAAAGGAAAAGAGTAAAAACGAAGAAAAGGAAATAAAGGAAAAATATTTCAACCTTCTTATCTAAGAGAAATGTATTTTGTCAGGCCTGTATATTTCTCAGCTGCTAAAACCTGTATCCGGATTTTTTTATTATTCTGCAAGACTCCGGGACGGCAACAGTACGCAAAGAGTCGTACAGTCTTGCTGTTTGACTGCCTGTCGTATATTCAACAACACTTCAGTTTTAAAAACTTCATACACAATTAGTGCTACATCCAACGAACGTACTCATCTGTGGCAGGATTATATGGTCGACGGGTTCAAGAGTTTTTAAGAGATTTACTTTGCGATCCCCAGTCGTTATGGTATGTATTTTGCTCGACCATGCTTTAGAAAATGTTCACTTCTATTTTCCGCTGCACTAAGCTGTGTAATAAACATTGCTGATGAAGGAAAGTTATTATTTTCCTTTAGCAAATGTTCACATTTGTATTACTACCTTCTGACATGTTTATGAGTTATTGCTCCCCATCTATAGATGGTCAAATCTGGTGCATTTACTGACTATGGGGGGTGCCCTTGAACGCTCATATATATATATATATAGATATATATATATTTTGGGGAATGTCTTTGTCTTGAAAATTTCATGAGATAGAATATTTTCATGGCCTCTTGCAATGGTTGTCAGTTCTTTTTTGAACCACAAAGAGGTAAGCTTAACAGCTTGAAGCAAGTAGGATCAAACCTGCAAGTAGGAAGAACTCGGTGCCTCCAGGCACAGGGCCATTGACAATGGTTGTCTGTTCAAGATCTTAATTGGAAAGATTGAATCCATGTGGCAGATAAGATCGGAGAGCTGAACTCTTTGTATTAAAACAGCCATCTTATTGTTGGTCTCTGGAGCTTTGTATGTTTTTTTGCTGTTTCATTTTGACGGTGGTTAAAATTTTTGCAGCCAGACTATGGCTGCAATGTTTTATGTGCAGCTAGGCTGCGTTAAGGTAGATGACTAAAAGTCTAAAAGTATCAGAACTGATTCCTTTTCTTTCTTGTAGCAAGTATGATAATACCTTGTGTTCTATTCAATGAAATAGCTTTGTTTTGACCATCATAATATTTAATTTTAGGTATGCTGGTGTCATCTGGGCCCTGCAGCTGAAGCTCTTCTGTGTATATTACAAATTGATTGTTTGACAATCTATAATACCTTGGGTGAGTCAATAAGAACTGGTCTCAGTTATGAAAATTACCTTGTTCTACAGTTGCTAGTATAAGCTCTTATCTTTGTTATGTCATCAAAATAAGGATGAAAAAAAAGGCTTTCCTGTAAAATATGAGATAGAAAAAAGAATGGTCGGGTAGATTGAACAAAGCTTATAATTTTTTATGGCTAAAATATATTTTTAGTTCTTTAAGTTTTACATGAGTATACTTTTGGTCATATATTTCTTACACCATTAATGTTGTTAATGGAAAATGATGATGCAACAAACTCAAGTGATGACTGTGTATCTAACAAAGCATATTTAAGTTTTATTTTTTATGACAGTTTTAATTTTTTATATTATATATTTAAATTATTAAAATAAAATAAACCGTCAAATAGTTGCAAATGAAATCAAGGTTTCGCTACTTAGATCATTAAACTATTTTTTTTTTTAATACAGTTTAGGTTTTAATATTGATTGTTTCATTAGGTTTTTAGATATTTTTCTATTTACGCGCATTTTAAATTTAAAATTAATAGCATTTAATTAAATAGCCATAACTTAATTTTGTTGCATTAGCATTTTCCGTTAGCAACATTAACGGTATTAGAATTATTGGCCCAAAAGTATGCTTTATAAAGTTAAGGGGCCAAAAGTATACCTCATGTAAATTTAAAGGACTAAAAGCATACTTTAGCCATTTTTTATTACTGCAGCTGATATGCCAGTGTGTTTAGTCCAGCATGGGACCTGAAATACTTGACTCTTGGCTTTTTCTAGGTTAGAAAACTTGTCCTTGAAGCATGGCAATGTAGCTGGTTTACGGCTCTACTGTTATAAAATTATTCAAATAAGGGGAAATAGGCTTTTTATGTACTATTCATGACTGCCTTAATTAAATTGACTTCATATGATTAAATTTTGATTACGTGGGTATATGGAAACTAGGATCCAATTAAGTTTTTTTTTTTTTTTTTTTAAAGGTGAAATAGTAACTTTTCCATCTCTGTCGTTTCCTCATGACATAATCATCTCAAGTTTCTTCTCTTATACTTTAAGTAGATCTTCCTTGTGTGCAAGTATGTGTATCTGTGCTCTCATCTTAGTGTGTGTTTCATTTTCAACGTAAACCAATACCTTTTTTTTTGTGTACCAGGAGAAGTTGTATCTCTTCCACTTCCACATACAATCTCATCTATATGGCCTCTTCCATTTGGTTTATTACTCCAGCAGGAGGTTGAAGCAAATATACCATCATGTGTTCCCTTTTCATCTTCAAGCCCATTGCTAAGTTCACGTGATTCATGGCGCCCAAGAAGAGAACTTGGACACAGTCCACAGCATTGTTTTAGTCCCTTTAGTGCACCTAATCATATCCAAAAGGGAGAGGCGGCTACGATATCCTCACATTTAATTTTGATGGATCTGTTGGATGAACAACAAGTATGTTATAACATCACCAGGCTTTGGCCAAGAAAATGTTGCAACATTATCATGATTGTTTCTGTGATTTGTTTTTGGTGACATCTTATTACTTATTTACTGCAATGTACTCTTGTTCTGTTATCACTTTGTTGTAGTTCACTTGCATATTAATTTTAGTATTTTGATTACCTTGATTCTAGCCCACCTTTATTGAAGAAAGAGGGAAATTGAACATTATGAAGGAATATGAGGAAAAGACAATTTGGACAAGTGATCTGGTCCCTCTCATGGCATCCTATAATAAAGGTTTCTTGCATAAAACTCTTGTCATCAATTACGGAGTTCCTTGTGATATGCTTCTTATATCGGTGATTCTATGTTGTACTGCCCTAAATTCAGGAAAGATGCAGCACTCTCTGTGGGTTGCAGAAATCATTGGTTCTAACCATGCAGAGGGAGGAACCGGTTTATTAAATGTAGATCCTGTAGGTGTATTGCTGAAACGCATGTCCTTTCGTAGAATATGGCAGGGAAAAGGTGCCCATGTAGCTTCCTGTAAGGTGAATTCCTCTCTTTTTTGGTTATTGCTTTATATATTTATTGTTCAGGATCATAGAAGGGTGCCACTTGTCCTGTTTACTGTTGGTCTTGCATGCATATTTAATTGGGCAGTGCAAATTTTAAATGGTGTAATATCTTCTTATCTAATGTAAAATGGTTTCTATTATTGCTAATTTTGACTAATAACGAAGATCATGGAGTTTTACTCAAACTGGGATACTCTATTTCACATGTAGATCTTTTAATCTAATATAAAAACTTGTGACCTGCACTGATCCTATTATTTGATATGTTGCATTTGCAATTCACTGATATTTGCCAGAATAATAATCTTTTTGATGTGATTTCATAGAATACTAGTTTTCCTGGTCTTAACAGAAGCTGGAAAGCTAATTAATGCTTGCAAGTTCATTAAGACAGGCAGATTCCGTGGTTTTCTGTTATTTGCTCAGATTGATTTCTCTTGGCTTTTGGTTTGCTTTACTTAATTACACATTTCAACTACTGTTGTTACTTATTTCTCTTGGCTTTTGGTTTGCTTTACTTAATTACACATTTCAACTACTGTTGTTACTTGTCAGCTCTTTTCTATTGGATTTTCCTCCTAGGTAATGTAGAATTAGATGACCTAGAAATGTCATGTAGCATATTGTTTCATTGGTTGATAGATTAATATGTCAAATTAAAATTCATTGTCCATAAAGGGGGCATTCCTCTGTTTTCCCCTTTTGTAACGTGCTGGACTGGAATGCATGTTCTTTAATTGGATTCTTTGTTGGTTATAGCTTTGGTACATGCTTAATTTATTTTATTCCTTATTTTTAATTTTCTCTCTTCAAATATTTACTAGGTTTTCATGGCTACCGATGATGATGCAGCTCCTGTTGTCTGCTTTCTCTACCAAGAACAGAGAAAGTTGTTATCTGTACGACTTCAATATATAGATATAAATAATGAATTTGTCTTTGATGTTAAACCTGATATGAGCTGGAGCATACCTGCAATTGCTGCTTCTCCAGTGACTGTAACTCAGCCAAGGTAAAATAAGCATTTATTTTCTTTTTTTAAGTTTTTTTAATAAAATATGCTCATTGGGCATGAGATGATTTTCTCCACATGTATATTTTCCAGAGTGAAGGTTGGACCACTGCCATATTCAGACATCATAGTTTTAGCGCCAGAAAACATTCTGCATCTCTATGTAAGCAGTATACATGAGTGGCACATGGCTCACTGACTTTGTCATTTTTATTATTTACTTATATTACTTTTCCTGCTATTTCTTTCTGTCCGTGCAACATCTGGGTCTGCATATTTTCTTCCAATTTTCTGCTTCGTTTTTTTAAATAGTTGAAATGAATTCACTGTTCCTTCTATTAAAGTTTTAACCTTTGGTTATTTTCTTAATTTATTAGTTAATTTATTAATTAATTAATGTTGTACTCTTTTTTTAACCAACTTACTGGCTGGGTTTGTGATCAATCATGTGGCTGCTTTTGTAGAAATTATTTATTTAATATTACTACTAGTTGGTGGTTCTGTTGTTGTTTGCAGTAATTTATCCCCCTGATGAGTATTAAGTAGCTAAGGCTGATAACTTTTGCTAACTTATTCGAATCTGACCTATTTGCTCTTATAAGTCCATTTTGTATGCAATTTTTTGGTGCACATTCCAAATGAGTGAAGCTGAACTCTGTTGATTTGCCTGTTTTACTTGGTTACGGTTCCAAATGATTTCACGGTTTTTATGATTGACTGTTCAAAATTTAGATTGATCTTTGGTACTGTGGCACCTTCCTGAATGTTTAGCCTTTCTAATATCTCCTTTTTGTCACATGACATCAACATTGGCTATATCTTGAAATATCCTCTTTCTTGGTGTATGTTGCTCGAGTGAAGTCTGGGAAGCAATGCTTGTGTAGATATATGCTACCTTCTTGCTTGAGTAAAGGTAAACTATCACAAGATTTGGAATTTCCGGAAACAGCATCTCTCTCCCATGATATAAAAATTACTGGCTTGGCTGATGCTGTTGGTGGGCGTGTCAATGTGATAGTGAATAATTTGAAGGTTTGTTTCAACTTACAGATTATTTATCTTCCTTGTTTGACACTGAATTCATCATGTGCAAGTTTCTTGGCAAGTGGGCGCTACTTCCCCGAGCACAGTTATTTATCTTGTGTATTTTATGCATGTTTTGTGAGATACATATCTCATATTTTATAATTCAAGCATTTTTTATTTGTTGTTGAATCTTATTATGATTTAATACGATTTATGAATCAGGACTAGAAATATGTTTTTGATTCACAATATGTATCATGATTTGATAAATATGTCCTAAAGACTTTATGAAACATAATTTTTGATATTTCTGTTTTTCATGTGTAGATGTACAGATGTGCATTACGGCGGAGCCCTTCATCTTTATTAACTAATGATTGCATCACTGCACTAGCTGAGGGGCTTAGTTTTAGCTTCTACAGATATTTCCTTGGTCTCTTCTGGAGAGATGGTGACCCTGATCATTTATCAGACTCTTGTGTTGATTCAGAATGGGACTCCTTCTGTAGTGTAATTATGCAAATATGCAGAAAATCTACCTTGATGTCTCAAAAGCATTCATCTTTGGTGCCACACCCAGCTTGGGACTTCCTTGTTAGAAGCCAATTCCATAGGAACTTCTGCAAAATAAACTCTGTTTCTGGAATATCTCGTGCAGGATCACTCGGTTGGCAGGAAACAAACTCCTTCAGTTCATCTATCGATTGTACAGAGAGTTCTGAAAATCCCTTTTATTCTGAACTGTTAATGGAAGGTCTGGAATCTCTTCATGCAGTCTACGAGAGCCTGAAACTGGATAATCTTCGAAAAGGGTATGCCTTATTTTTTATTTCTTTTCATATCTTTTTAAATGAGGAAGAGTTCAATGTTTTCCCAGCTGGCGTCTTTGACCGGGTTATTTTGGTCTTTCTTTAGGGAGGGCTGGTTGGTTGGGCATGGGTTTGGAGAATCCTGTTGGCTATCTAGATAGCTTTTTAGTTACACCATTGTTTCAAGCTTACTCTTACTTGTGTATTCTGATGTGTTGACATTTTTCTTGATGGATCGGTTGGCCAATTACTTGGATAGGTTGGCTCAGTCTGTAGTATACTCTGTAGCCTATGTGTTATCCTCTGTAGTATTGACAGCCAAGTTGGTTTATTTGATTTTCCTTCAGTTGTTATTTCTTCCATATGCTTTATGGAATTAAATGTTTTCAGAATACCTCATTTCCAATATATTCATAATGTAAAGGTGTTCACTTGAAAATCATAATCGCCACTTCTGGATTCATTTTACTTTTCTGTAATTCTACGTCACACGCATATTTTCTTAGCCTCAGTTTTTATATCATATTTGGTGCTTTTAGGGATTTGGAGCTTTTAGCAGTTCTCTTATGCAACATTGCTGAATTTCTGTGTGAGGAAAACTACTTGGACCATTACATACGAGATTTTCCTGGCCTTTCTTCTCGGTTCCTGTTGTCTAGAACCCCCATTTCCTGGAAGAGAAAAACTCCTCCAAATTTGTTCAGATGGCTGGAGAACTGCTTGCAACATGGATATACTTCTGCTGATATAATCGATCTTCCTCCCGAGTCTGTAAAGATGGAAGCTCTGTGGTGAGCTGGGCTAGGAAAATAGTTTCTTTCTATAGTATATTATCTGGTGCTAAATTGTTCGGAAGGAAGCTTTCTTCTGGCATTCACTGTAACATTGCTTCAGGATCACATTGTTCAAAGGAAGAACTAACTGTTTTGGCAATGGTTGGGGAGAGGTTTGGACTACAACAGCTAGATTCACTCCCCTTTGGTGCATCTCTCCCGCTGCGTCATGTAAGTTTGACTTCACCCATGTCAAATTTGGCAGTACATTGTCAATTCTTTCGAAAGATTTTGTATACTCCCTCAATCCTTTTAATCAAATTACACAGTTTAAGAAATCGGTTAAAATTAGTTAAAAGTAATAAATATGTAAGAAAATATTTTTTTCCCCAAGTATGCCTTTATTTATAAGGAGGCAAGTAAGAGAGAAAGAGTGGTGAGAAAAAGGATAAAAAAGATTGTATGAAAAAAAAAGATGAGGAGAGAGAATAGAATTAATTAGGGGTAAATTTGGTAGAATGCATTTAATGTTCAGACAACCCAAAGTGGATCATATAAGAAGGGCCAAACCAATTAAAAATTGGGATATTATAAAAAGAACCGGAGGGAGCAGTTAGGTTCATGAAACAAAGCAGAGAATGCATGGACTCCAAAAAATGAGCACCATTATTCATGGCTTGTAAATAGTGACTCCTTAGTCCTTATAGATTTTATTGCAATGTAAAAATAAAATATTGATATAGATTTTAAGCCTTCACTTTTTTTTTTCTTTTTATCTGTTTTTATTAAATTTTGCCTGAATTTTTATGTTATGCCTTCTAGGCATTAGATAAGTGTCGGGATTCTCCTCCCAATGACTGGCCAGCTTCTGCTTATGTCCTTCTTGGTCGACAAGATTTGGCAATGTCATCTTTGGCACATGAAAGCAAATATAGGGAATTTGAAAGGCCGACTAATGTGAATGTAATCTCCATGTCCACCCCCTATATGCTAAATCTGCATCCAGTGACAATATCTTCTACTATTTCTGATGCAATTGGATTGGAAGGTGCAAAGTTTGAGGACACTGATTCAGTTGATGGGTCTATGATTGATGGTATGGAGCATATTTTTAACTCCAGCACTCAGTTGCGTTATGGCCGTGATCTGAGATTGAATGAGGTCAGTCATGGTACTTAACAAGAAAACAAGGAATTTTGAAACAGGTCCAATTTATCCTATCTTAGGGATAGTATAGTTTGAGTCTCAATGGTGGCTTGTCTAAGGAGAAAGAATGGACATTTATGCTGTTCAATTCTTCACTGAAATTGTATGGATGCTTCTTTAATTGCATTTTGAGTTAACATCGGAACCTTTCCACATCAACTTCTTTTTAAAGAAACTTTGAACTTTGCAAGTCACTGGTTATTGTCATTATTATTCGTTGTTGAGTCCAGGAATGCTTTCTTCAATTGTCTTTCACCTATTTTTAACTAAAAACATGTTGGTAGAAAGAAGAGGAGAGTTCAGCATTGTAGATGGTACCTTGTTGGTGTCAAGTGTCCTTTTTTTGGATGTTAAATAATCTGGTTTGCTGCGTTAATGTTTATCGTACTTTGACCCTATTACTGATCTTGATTATTTTGTAGTCTATTGTGAAAAATTCAATGTTAATCTGCTTGGCCGTGCTATCAGTTTTTACTGATTAGCATATAGTTTTTGGTGATTACTGATTAGTGTGTTCCTCTGTCTACCTAGCCTTTACTTTGCCAGCATCATGTTACATTTTATTTGCTGTGCAGTCATTTGATGCTTTTTGTGACGTTGCAGTTATACACCAACTTCTATTTTCGTTGTTTCCTCTCCTCCTCCTCCGCTTCTTTATTTCTTTGTATTTTTTGATCATAACTTCCATTCCTTTTTACTAGGTTAGACGCCTTTTATGCTCTTCAAGACCTGTGGCTATTCAAACATCCATAAACCATAGTGCTTCTGATCAGGACCTCCAGCAGGTATGATGCAGTTTTAAAGATATTTGATTGGTTAATTTTTTTAATTATTTATGGACTCATACACACACTGTTAGGTGTATTGTAAAGAATTTAGAGGATTTGGGGAGAGAAAGAGAAGAAGAGGGTTAAGAACAGAATTCAGAGGGAGTGGGAAGAGAAAACAGAGACGAGAGACAAGCGGCAGAACTGCTGTCCTTCTCATTCATTCATACACAATTCATTTCATCCTCATACAATAGTTTAGGCTTCTCCTTTATATAAGATATTTCCTTAGACTTAGCCCATAGTAATAACAGAATGTAATAACAAGAACATAACAGGATATAACAATACTGTTAGGAATTAGTCATAATTAGTCATAATGGGCTTATTAACTCTAAGGCCCCTCTCGTGTGTATATATATCCCTCTTGTGTACATGAATACTTACGGAATTCATATTATATTTTCTTAGTTTACAAATACTAACCAACTACTAACTACCCTCGTAACTAACGCTTAAGTAAGGCTTCATAGTATTAGTATTGTGACATGTGGCCTCATAGGATTAAATCTTGTGCCAATAAAATTCCCAATTATTCCCATTATTTGCCCTAACTATTTATTTATGACTTATATAACACATACTGGCAGCTCTTGTTCATGATAATGATGCTGAAACAAAACATATATGCTAAATCTCAGTAGGAATGATAGGAATGAATTTAGGAGTTTTGCTATCCACATGTGTGACTTTGTTGATAATGCTTTCAATTATGTTGAAAATCTTGTCTCATTACAGCATTCAAATTGAAGAACCTTTCTCTTAGATTTTAGTTGTTGCATTGCATTACAGATTTATTTTGTTTTAGAACTCTTAGATTTAGTGCATATGAATCCATAACAACCTGTGCGCAGTGGCGGACCCAGGAATTTTACTGATGGGTGCGAAAATAAAAAATACTATATCAAAAATTTATCAAGAAATTGGTCTTCCATGCTATTTCAAAGCCTGTGATTGATTATCTTTATAGCAGAGAAAGATCTTTCAGTAGTTGCTGTAAAAACTGGAAGAGTGAGTACGAATCTAATTACTTTATAAATAAGAGGGTAAATGATGGACTTTGCAGTTTTTACTAGCCCTTGACATTATTAAGATATAGTTGATAAATTAATGAAATCTGGATTAGAAATGTCAAGCTGAAAATGTTGTAACTCTATCTTCAAATGCAATTTTTCCTGTTATGTGAAATCTCTAGAATAAAATTTATCAACAAGTTTGCAAATTAATTCACAAAATTCCATATCACACATTCTATTCTCATAGAGATATAATTCACAGAATTTCATATCACACATTCCATTTCGCAAATTGCATATCACAAACTCCATATTATAAATAAAAAATTTTCTAATTCATATGCAATATATACGTACACACTATGATTCTAACTTCGTTGCTCGTTAAATTGTTTGAGCTGACGTGTGCTTACAACTTGCAACAGCTTTGGATTAACCCATATTTTTTCAGTTTTTAATCAGAAGATTTTTTGAAAAAAAGTACAAATAAATTACCCATATGTTTTTTTGTTAAAATACTTACAGGTAAAAATATTTTTATTTTACATAGGTAAAAATTCAAAATATTTATTTCCTTAGAAAAGTGTCAAAAATAGCTGAAGCAAAATAAAAATTGGGAAGCTAAGTTGAGTCATATAAAACTATAAATAAGAAGGAATTGAGAGATAGAGCTGGATTAAGAAAGAATAAGGAGCAAAGCAATATTTTTTCATAGCTCCCCCATTTATATGAAACTACAAAACTATACTTAGAGCTTCCCCATTTCTTTTTTTTTTTGCTCTTTTAAATTTTTTTTTTTTTTTTTTTTTTTTTGGGGGGGGGGGGGGTAGGGGCCCACCCTAGCCCCCGTGTCCGCCCTTACCTGTGGCTGTGGGATAAGGCTTGTTATTGTTATTGAATCCATAACAATTCTGATCATTTCTTCCTATAGATTTTATGACCTTTTGTGATTTTATATAGAATGAATGCAGATATTGAATAGTAAAAGTTTCTAGCTTTGTTCACCTACATTTTTTTTAAGCATAGTAATTCTTGTAAGGAGATTCTTGAAAAAATGATAATGATATGTATTATCATCACTTGAATACTAACTATTACCATTTTTCACTTTGAATGCTGCGAACTGAGACAAGACTTCCAACATAATTGAAAGCATTATCAACAAAGCCACATGTGGATAACAACCTCTTAAATTCTTCCGTACTGAGATTTAACAGACATATGTTTTGTTTCAGCATCATTATCATCTTCAAGAAAAGGATTGCAGATAATCTTGTTCCTCCAAATAGTCATGACTTTTAACAAGCATGGATAAGGGCTGCTAATTTATATAATAGTCCATACCCATCTCTCCTTGGATGCACTTGTATATTTCTTCATTACGCACAAATCAATGACATAAGTTTCATATAAGCGCAGCAAGTTTGTTGTCGTGCACCATAAATATTTCAGTTTCACTAAAGTCTAAGGCCTGTATTAGTGATGATTTTTGGGAGAAAAATTTATATTTTGTTCATCTGAATAGGAGCATGCAATTTATGCAAATATATACACTGAGGGAAAGGCAAGAGAGTAAAGGCTAATAAATGCTAATAAAACTATACAATCAGAAAATATTTACAATAAGAACAAGATATTCCCACATAAAGGCATGACAACTATTTTTTTGGATAACTTCAAATCTACTAAAACAGCATAGTAATGCGACGACATATTCCACTGTGCTCATACAGAATAAAGGTAATTTAGCATAAGGTATTAAAGTGTCATTTGGGAATCTATAATATCCATTATCAAAGCAACTCATCTCGGGGCTCTCGGTGCATTGCTGAATTCTGGTTTGAACTTGTCGCTCTTTGGCAAGAAGAAGATCAAATGGTCAAAAATGAATGGGATTCTTCCACTGATGCCACTCGTCACCTTCGGAATGTCGACACGGATCGAATTCTGATTTTTCTCGCTGGCTTAAATTCGGAATTTGACGATGCTCGAGCAAGGATATTGAGTAATTCAACTCTTCCTCCTCTCTTGGAAGTATATTTTGAGATCCGCCGTGAAGAGTCCCGAAGACAAACTATGCTTCTCAAGGCTATCTCTTCGGGACCGAGCGTCCGGCAATCGGTAAGCACATTCCCTCTCTCGGTCTGGTTCTAACAAATCTCGTCCAACGTGTGATCATTGCAAGAAAATTGGTCATACCAAAGACAAATCTTTGGAAACTCCACGGTAAGCCATCCATTTTGGACACCTCGTAAACCACGATCACCGTCGGCTCATCAAATAGTCATGGAGGCGATACTCCTTCGGGATCCGTGCCCCCTTCTCTCAATCTGAGAACAGATGAGTCACCTTCTCAACTTGCTGAAAAATTTACGATCCTCTCAAGGACCGGTTGCCACTATCGCCAAACAAGGTAATGATCATCTTACTTTTATATCATCATCCTCTCGGCCGAAATGGATAGTAGACACCGGCGCCTCTGATCATATGACCTCAGAATCAAGAAACTTTACCTCCTATTCTCCGTTGGCGGGTAATAATCGAATTCGTACGGCGAATAACTCTCTTGCTTCCATTCTTTGGTACCGGTACCGTACCCCTTACGGGAGACTTAAAACTTGATTCTGTTCTTCATGTTCCTCATTTGGCATACAATCTCCTTTCAATCAGCAAATTGACAAAACATACAAACTGTTCGCTCACTTTTTTGCCACTCATTGTATATTTCGGGATCTCTCCTCGGGGAAGACGATTGGCACAGCTAAGGAGCATGACGGCCTTTACTACCTTGATGATTCCTCTGCAAGTGCCTTGTCATCACAAATAAAGACCTCTGTTTACCCTATTTCAGACAATAAGTTGATGTTATGGCATAGAAGGATGGGTCATCCTAGTTTTCAGTATTTACAAAAATTGTTTCCTCAATTTTCATTCAATAAAGATGTCAATTCCCATTGTGAAACGTGTGAACTAGCAAAACATCATCGCACTACCTTTCCTCCCACTTTGTCTATCACTCTACTCGTCCCTTCTCCATCATCCATAGTGATGTATGGGGTCCCTAGAGTACCTAACCGGACATGTTCGAAATACTTTGTCACTTTCATAGACGATCACTCTCGCATGTGTTGGGTGTACCTCTAAAAGAAAAATCTGATGTTTTCAATATCTTTGTTGAATTCTTCCACTATGTTCAAACACAATTTAATTCTACCATTCAAGTCTTACACTCGACAATGGCACCGAATATTTCAATCATACCTTCGGGTCACTTTCTAAAGTCTCACGGCATCATTCATAAGAGTAGTTGTCCTAACACACCTCAAAATGGTGTTGCAAAATGGTGTTGCCGTGCCGAACGTAAAAATCGCCATCTTCTTGATATTGCTCGTGCCCTTATGTACACTGCAATGTTCCCAAATATTTTGGGGAGATGCAATCCCCACGCCACGCACCTTATCAATCGACTACCTACTCGTGTCCTTTCCCATATGTCCCCTCTTGATAAACTCCGTGAGACTCATGTGATTTCCCACCTTGATCACTCTCTTCCTCTCCGTGTCTTTGGATGTACCGTATATGTCCATATTCATCATCCTCCTTCCAAATTTGACCCTAGGTCCCTTCCTTGCATCTTTCTTGGCTATTCCAATTGCCAAAAAGGTTACCGTTGTTATGACCCCAAATCCCAACGAATCTTTGTCAGTAGTGATGTCACATTTCTTTCGAAGCCATACCTTTCTATCCACACCCTTCGAGTCGGGAGAATTGGAGTGACTCTCAGCCTACTATACCTGAACCTATACCACCTTCCTATCCTGTGATCATATCCTCCACACCTGATTCCCTCACCACACCTGATTCCCTCACCATGCCATCACAAACAGGGGGAGACAAATATTATGACAAGGTTTACTCTAGGAGGAACAAAAAGGTAGTAGAGTCCATTATGCCCGAGGCTCAACCACTCTCCCAACCGAGAGAGACTCGACGCCAACAAGGACCTAAACATGCCTATTGCACCGAGAAAGAAGACACGTTTCGTACTCAACATCCTATTCAAGACTACATGTCATATGGTAATCTCTCACGAAATATTGTCATTTTGTCACTAACCTTGATCGAGTTCGGATTCCCACAAATGTACATGAGGCACTTGAAATTCTGAATGGAAAGATTTGTATTAGAAGAGATGAATGCTCTTGAGAAAAATCAAACTTGGAATGTCAACGACTTACCCCAAGGAAAAAAGGCAAGTAGGGTGTAAGTGGGTATTTACCCCAAGTACAATCTTGATGGTACTTTGAACAAGTACAAAGCCGAGACTAGTTGCCAAAGGTTTTACACAAACTTATGGCGTGGACTACAATGAAACTTTTTCCCCGTAGCAAAGCTCAACACGGTCGAGAATCCTTATTTCCGTTCTTCGTTAATCTCGATCGGCCTTTACAACGGCTAGACATCAAAAACGCCTTCCTAAATGGGGATCTAAAAGAAGAAGTTTATATGACACTTCCACCTGGTTTTGAGAATGGTCACGACAAAAGGTATGCAAGCTGAACAAGTCCCTTTACGGATTGAAGCGGTCTCTAGAGCCTGGTTTGATGATTCTCACAAGTTCTAAAGGTGAAGGATATAACCAATGTCTCTCGATCACACTATGTTCACTATGAACCATGAAGGTATGATTACTATCTTAATAGTATATGTGGATGACATAATACTTACAGGGAACAATCCTCAAGAAATGATCGAATCAAATCCGGCGCTAAACAAGGAGTTTGAAGTCAAAGACACGGGTAGCTTGAAATACTTCCTAGGAATGGAAGTGGCTAGGTCAAAAGAAGGAATCCACATTTCCCAAAGGAAATATGTCCTTGATCTTGAAGGAAGCGGCATGCTTGGGTGTAAGCCGAGCAAGACTCCCATTAGTGTCAAAAAGAAGAAGAAAAAAGTAGAACAGCCGACAAAGAACAAGAGGTGGCGAGAGAAAGAGAAACAAGAAGAGGAAGAAAAACCGGCGAGACATAGGCGCTACCGAGAGATTGGTTGGAAAGCTTATCTACCTATCTCACACACGACCGACATCGCCTTTGCGGTAAGTGCACGCAAGTCAACACATGCACTCGCCAAAACAGAAACACTTGAATGCAGCATATAAAATCCTGAAATACCTCAAAGGAACTCCCGGCCGAGGTCTCTCCTTCAGAAAAACTAATCTGAGGACTATTGAGATATACACTGATGCAGATTGGGCAGGAGACCAAGAGAACAGCAGGTCTACTTCCGGCTATTGCACGTTTGTATGGGGAAATCTAGTAACGTGGCAGAGTCACAAGCAACGAGTGGTGTCCACAAGTAGTGCAGAATCAGAATTAAGATCACTATCTGAAGGCCTCAAGGAAGGAATATGGATAAAGAGGGTCGCCGACGAGACCTATACCAAGATAGAATCTCCATTAAAACTTTACTTGTGATAATAAGGCAGCTTTAAGCATGGCATTGAATCCGATTACAAACACGAGAGAACTAAGCATGTTGATGTTGATCGCCACTTTATCGGGGAAAAGGTTGAAGATGGAATTATTTGTCTCTCCTACATACCTACAAAATTACAGCTTGCTGATATACTCACAAAAGGTCTACCCGAGGACATATTTGAAGGCTTTGTATGCAAGTTGGACATGATGAGTATCTATGATCCAACTTGAGGGGGAGTGTGGTAATTATATTATTTGTAAATAAACATTATTAGATTAGTCAAAGATCAGATCCTAGAATGTAGCAATTAGTTAGATCAGATTAGTTTTTTCAGCTTTTTGAATTCCCTAGAAATCCTCAATCTGTTACACCAGATTGTATCTCATTGTAATCTATTTATTCCACCCGAATGAATGAGAAATGTATCGGACTCAATTATATGATCTCAAATGCGCTACAATAGTATTTCATCGTTCTTAAAACAATCTATTAGTTTTTTGTACTTTCTGATTGGAAACTTCATCTTGTGCGGTTTTATATCTGTCCTTTAGTCTGGAGGCTTAAGACGTTCTGGTGCTAGCTGTAGTGTGTATTCCTTTCCATTTTTATTATATTTTCCCCTGATTGGTGAGCAATTTGATAAACTTGTTTGATATTTCTCCAAATTTTCTGACTTTTTCAAAAGTAATGGAACTTCTCTCTGGACACAAAATATAAACCAGCTTAAATGCTTGTTCCTGATTCTCTGCATTATTTTTTCTAAGTTGATATTTCCTTTTTTCTCTTGCTGAATAAACATAATATTTTTTAGTAATCCTTACCTTTGATGCTTTTCTCATGTCTTCTATGAAGGCTCAACTTTGGCACCTCGCCCAAAGGACCACTACACTTCCTATAGGACGTGGGGCATTTACTCTTGCAACCATATATACACTCTTGACTGAGGTGCTTTTGAAATTTTTGCTCCTTATGCCTTAAAAATTCAGATTGTAAAGTCATTTGTGGAGATAAACTTTCTGATTGGATCTTCTCCAAATTTTCAGGCATTTACTGTTCCAAAGCTTGTTTTAGCAGGTCGGTTGCCTGCCCAACAGAATGCAACCGTAAGTTCTTTTCATGTGCTTAAATGCACTTATATTTCCTGCCTTGGTTTGTGAAATTATTCAGTAGATTCTTGTATCTCTTTTAACTTGCACCATTCTTACTTCTGATAGGTTAATCTAGACCCCAATATTAGGAACATACAAGAACTCAAGGCTTGGCCTGAGTTTCACAATGCTGTTGCTGCTGGACTAAGACTGGCCCCTCTTCAGGTTTAACTTCTTTTTGGAAAAAAAAGCTTTCGTCTTATTTGAATATGTCTCATTGTTTGTTTGTAGAGCTTTTCACATTTTTTTTTTTCTTGACAGATGCATATGTTAATTTCTCTCCTTTTTCATTTGGAAAGAATGATTGTTTTATGTGAAACATTAAAAACATTCCAACTTCCATGTAAGGTTTCACAAGAGAAAGAAAGTCTACTAGTTTGTGATGACCAAGGTTGTAATTGACCAAGTTTCGGTCCATATTCTGATCATATAGCGTACTGAGAATATCAGTACATAAGGCATTCGTTTCATTCTTCATCAGAGGATCATAGGAGTCCAGGGTGTCACAGTTGCTGCCGCTACTACTCATCTGTGCCATTATTTCTGGGTTGCCAATTGGTTCCTGAATTTTATGCATGGTTCTATGTGAGAATACATTAGGGTTTGTACAATAAGAAGCCTAAGCTTGAAATAAACCATTATTAACAAGGACTTTTGTTCAGAATTTATTTTGTTTCCTAAAAAATGATAATTTTATATGTATCTTAGTTCTATTGTCCATGTAATATGTTTGTTTTCTCATTTTCCTTTTTGGGATTTAGAGATTTCTATGTGATATTTCAAGTAAAACTTTATTGTTATTTTTGTTTTATTTTTTCTGATTTTTCTTATCCGTAAAGATTGGAAAGCTGAATATTTCTAGATGAACTATGAGCACCCTAAAGAAAATTGTGGAGCAATGTACCATATAGTCTTTCAAAACCAATGCAATGGTACTCTTTTTAACTGTCAACATCGAGGCAAAAAAAATCTCATGACTCTACTACCATTTGACTGTTAAAAAGGGCAATATTGCGTCAGTCATGAGATTTTTTAATTGTCAACATTGAGTCTTGAGATTTTTTTGGCTTAATGTTGACTGTCAAAAAGAGTAACATTGCATCAAATTTAAAAAATTATGTGCTATATTGCTCCATAATTTTCTTTAGGGTACCCTTAGTTTCTTTAGGAATAGTTCTGGGGGAAATGCAACACACACACACACACGCACATCCATATATCCACACAAATATCCATATATATTCTTTGCAACTATTCTTGCTTCTTTGGAATCTGCTTGTCAGTAGAATGTTATAGATTCTACTTTGTTGACTGTTTGGTATATAGAATGGCATAAAAAAAAAGGAATTTAATGGAAGAAAATTTATTGACGAAAATGTTTCTTTTGTCTCTTGTTAAGAAGTTAATAGAAAGAGACAATTAACATTGGGTGACAATGAAAACCAAACAGCTCCTTAATGATGCATGTGATCTTAATGGCATGAAAAATAGAATTTAGTGGAAGAAAATTTATTGACGAAAATGTTTCTTTGTCTCTTGATAAGAAGTTAATAGAAAGAGACAATTAACACTGGGTGATAATAAAAACCAAACAGCTACTTAATGATGCATGTGATCTTTTTTTCTTTTCAGGGGAAAATGTCAAGAACATGGATAATATACAATAGACCTGAGGAGCCAAATTCCATTCACGCCGGACTTCTCCTTGCTCTAGGATTGCATGGATATTTGCGTGTCTTGAACATTACTGACATATATCAGTATTTTGCTCAGGTTTTGTTTTTGAGGCAACTGTTTTCTTGCTCTGAGAGAATCTGTCTACATCCCATTTGGTATATAGAATGAAATGGAATGAAAAAAAAGTGATTCTGTGGCTGAAAAATGTCTTTTGTGATTCCAGGAATAATTTTCTCAGGTTTTATTCTAAATTTTAGTTGCTCTGGATAATGTGGCGCTGTAGTGGTGGATAATCTCTGGAGGTTAATGGTGTAATCATTTGCTACATTCTTGGACAAATTTCCAAAAACTACAATAAAGAAGAATATGCTCTCTTCCCTTTTCCCCTGTGCCAGACAAAATAAAGCCTCTGTTAGCTTTCTGTTGATTCCCTCTATCAGAATTTGAAATTTGAAAAATATGAATCTAAAGCATATCATGAATCTTGGAAATTGAATAGGGGTAATACAGCAATTATCTTAGTTTTGTATCTAATCGATTATGGTCTTGCCATTTGCACCCACCACATCTTAGTTTTTGATCTTTTGTTCTGATGGACTTTCTATATGTACCTAATGAGTTAATCTTTCTGACATTCTAACCACAGGATTTAAATAGTTCCACCTTTTTTTGGGTAAATCTTGTAACTCACATCTGTTAAATGGAAGTTATTTTGATGTTCGGAAAACAGTGTATGTTAAATGAAATCTAACAATTATTAAAAATGGGGCCAAACCTTTGATCTTTTCATTCTTATTGTTGTATCATGATCTCAGTTTTTGCTTACTGTTTGACATATATTCCTTGTCACTTCAATTTCCTAGGAGCACGAAAGCACAACCTTAGGGTTAATGCTTGGTCTGGCAGCTTCTTATAGAGGTACCATGCAACCAGCAATATCAAAGGTGACTAATTATGCTAAACCTCTCTCCCACCCAATTCCAAAGAAAAAAGCATTTATGGAAGATCTTGAGTGTGATGGATGAGATCTTCATAACAGTTGTAGATTACTTAATACTTGTTGTTGTGTTGAAGAATTGTTCCCAAACTAAGCTTGAAATATACATGATCCTCATTGACATTCATCCATCTTCATCTACTAATTTTGTAAGTGCATTAATTTTGTTTCGTCGTGCTTGTTATGGTTGTCCTGTGTAGAAACATTTCCCAAAATCAATGCTACAGATTTGCTAAATTTTGTAATATCATCTCAATATTTTGAAGTACGAGACTGTATTCTGATTGAGTACACATTGAACTGAAGTGCTTAAATGAACGAAACTAACTAATTAACCACATCAGGACTTTATACTCAGTAATTTGTGGTTGAAATACATGAATGTTTGAATCCTCAAAAATCTAGTAAATATTCTAGGTACCTCAAGGACTCCCCTAATGTTACTGTGTGCTGATCTGATTGATTCTTTGTAAGCATTGAGAATTGTTAGGTGGTTTAGATGAAGAATATGTCTGGAAATTACACTTCTCCACAGTAAAAGATAACAATAAATTGTGGAGTCCCGAAAATACTTGGAATGATCATAAAACTTTCATTGTTTTTTCTTGTGCATGATAAGCTCCTATGACTTACCATATTAATAGGAAACGCTTACAATTGACAATGTTAATTGAGTCTAATGAAACTAAACGTGGCATCTGAAAATGGAGTTTTATAATAGGAAAATGCTGATCGGTTTAACATTATGAACTATTCTGAATCATTGATGTGGCTAATAGAAGATATATGAATAAGGAAATTCTGTTTCCTTTGGAACATTCACCATGTTATTTGTCATCTCAATTGAATGCTTATCCTACTTAATACAATCTTTTCAAGTGAATATTTTTTAGGTTTTAGTAAAACAAATCAATATTAAATTTAAATAAGATGACTATTGTAGTGGAATATTAAATTTCAGTGGTGGGGGTGTCAAAATTGGACTTTCAAATTGCTTGTTTGGGTTCCCTACCCTTTTCCCCCCTCAAAGGGTACATGCACAGCTATTTAAACTCACATTTTTGCTGCATTTGTTTCTATTATGGAGTGCATGACGTTAGCACCTTTCACACATTCTCTTTCATACATTTTATAATGTTCTGAATGGATCAAACTCACTTTTCAGAGCCTTCATGTTCATATTCCTGCCCGGCATCCATCTTCCTTCCCAGAGTTAGAGGTTCCAACTCTCCTTCAGGTGTTTTCCTTTGTCCTGCCATACTTACTCACCTGAGACTGGAGAGCGGAAGTGCTTTATTCTTCGATAAAAATTCAGTTTGTGCACAATAGTTTATTATTTATTAATATTAATTAATTATTTTAATATAGCAGCCTGATGATTATTTTTCAACATTCCCACCTTTTGTTTCCAGTCGGCAGCCTTAATATCAGTGGGTATTCTGTATGAAGGTTCAGCGCACCCACAGACTATGCAGATTTTATTGGTACATATGTTTGTCATCTTCTGCGCTTGAAAAATGTGTAACTGGATCTTGTAGCTGGTGCTCTTTGCACCACCCTAAGTCTATTTCTTTGGATTATTTAGTTAATCTTTATCTGTTGATTTTTTGTTTCTATTGAATATGCTTGTTGCATAGGATATATTTCAAAACCGATTGGTGTATTTACTCTACTTTTTTCTGATTAATGTCATTTGGGTTTCCCTCGTGTCTTTTCCCTCATTATATTCAACTAGTTTTTGGTTTTTGGCCTGAGAGGTTCAATATATCTGCATCTCACGGGAATATTTTGTTTCTATTGAATATGCTTGTTGCATAGTATATAGTTCAAAACCGATTGGTGTATTCACTCAACTCTTTTCTGATTAATGTCATTTGGGTTTCCCTCGTGTCTTTTCCCTCATATTAAATTGAACTAGTTTTTGGTTTTTGGCCTGTCAATATTTTTCTCCGTGAGTATTTTGTTTCTATTGAATATTAAATTGAACTGATTAATGTAGTCTTTTTTGGTTTTTGGCCTGAGAGGTTCAATATATCTACATCATCACGGGAGTATTTAGTTAGTTAAGAAAAGATGTAGTTCGCCTGGCATGACTCTCTTTAGGTTGTTCAAGGAGTCTTATTTGTTAAACCTGCATCAACAGAAGAAAATCAAATGGCTTTCTTTCTTGATTTCATGGAGATCTTATTTGTAGTGGATCTTGTTTGGTATTCAACCGCATCTTATGTTTTTAGGGTGAAATTGGCCGTAGAAGTGGCGGTGATAATGTTCTTGAACGAGAGGGCCATGCTGTTTCTGCGGGATTTGCCCTTGGTCTTGTTGCCTTAGGTATAAATGCTTAAACAATTAGCAGCTCTTGTATTTTGCATTTCACTTTTCTTTCTTTTTTTTAAATTGAGGTATGTTGTCTGAAGGGCGGGGAGAAGTTGCACTTGGTTCCATGGACACATTTGTGAATCGTCTATTTCTTTTCCTTGGTGGCAAAGTTTACAGTGTATGTTGCTAATTCCTTGAATTTTCCACTCCTTATCTTTCCTTGAAAACCCAAGATTTCTTTCTCCATTTTGAATAGGCTAAGTAACTGCAATATTGTAATCTACCATTAGTGTGTTAAATTTAGTTTATTTCTTTCTACATGACTCCATTGACCTTTTGCATCAGGAAGGATCTCATTTCCCGACACTGGCAATGGATGAAAATCGCAGTTCTACACAGGTTTTGTAAACTCTCTCTCTCTAAAAGTAATGAAACAACTGAACTAAAATGTGTAATATTTTTTTTATTGAAATTCTTGCCAATTAACTATTATGGACACTTTTTTCCCATGTAGATGATGGATGGAACAACTGTCAATATTGATGTCACTGCACCTGGAGCTACAATTGCACTAGCGTTGATGTTTTTAAAGGTATTTCCAGCAAATCCACTCTCTAGTGAGTTTCTAGAGTTGATGAATTTATTTTTAGTCTCCAGCCTGTTGATGATACCATTCTTTTCCTTCCTGATAATAGATAGAATTTCAAGCATCTATTATTGCTATAATCTTCAAAAATGTGTTTTATCTCTGCATCAATCTATCTGGTTGGTTAGGACTAATATTCAGGATAAGTTCATGGGTAATTTAGTCAAGTTGGCTGGTTGTGTGGTGGTATATTATCTTAAACTTATCTTGTTCCTTCATAGGGCAATCTTTATGCTGAGTCCTATTAGGATTCTTTTTTGTAGAGTATCAAAAAAACATTAAAGAATTAGACAGAGGCTTACTTTTCATTGGGTTGGGGGAGAACCTTAATTCAGGCTTGCTTTTCTTCTTTCCATCTTTCTTTCTTTAAGATTGTGGTTGGGTTGGCTAACAAGATTGACAAGATTTTGCGGTACTCCTTGGGGTCTGGTGAGTGATTAGTGGGAATTAGGTGTAAAAGGGGCAGTTTGGGTAATTGGCCTGATATGTCTATAAACATAGGGCATTAATGGTGCATTGGTGCTGAATGAATTGGTGTTTTACTGTTTACTCTACTTCTTCCGTTTTACTGCTAACAGTGAGAGTAAAAGAGATTGCTTGGTTAGTTGGGAGGCATCTTGTAGGTTGAAGGAGGATGGAGAATTGGGTTCAAGTACTTTGGTATCTAACATCATCTCCCTGGAAGCTCAATGCTTTGGCTTTGGGGTGTACTTCTTTGTGGCATTAGGTGATCAGGATGAAATATGGTGTTTAGCCGAATGGATGGGATGCTAATCTTGGGATTGGCGCAACTAAAGCAAAGCCCTGATAATTCATCTCTTAAAAAGCCATTTATCAATTTGCCTTATCTCAATCTCACAATGTAGATTTGCATGAAGTTGTTGTGATTTTGGCCTGTGATTTTCCATAGACAGGATCAGAGGCTATTGCGTCAAGGCTTTCAATTCCTAATACACGGTTTGAATTGCAATATGTGAGGCCTGACTTCATAATGCTTCGCGTCATTGCTCGAAATTTAATAATGTGGAGCAGGTTTATGATTTTTTTTTTTTTGGACTTTTTGCAATAATTGAGTTGGATTTGTTTGTCAATCTTCTGATCCATTTTTTATGGTTGTTCTTCTGTAGTGTTCATCCCTCAAAAGATTGGGTTCAGTCCCTGATTCCTCAGATTGTCAGAAATGGTGTTGAAGTTCTTGAAGATGATGTCAATGATATTGATGATATGGATGCTGAGGCTTTTGTACAGGCTTATGTTAATGTTGTGGCTGGAGCTTGTATATCTATTGGTAACAAAATGCTCTTTTTAGTACTTGTGATGCCTCATTCTAGTGTTACAAATCTTGGTCTTATTAGATGACTTCATGAGTAGTTTATCACCTGAAGCTTTATTTTAAAATTGGATGATTATGCTGGATAGTAGTGAAATACTAGATGTTGATTGTATTCGTCTCATGGCACATTGTTACATATGTCCATATAATGCTCATGAATGGTTTTAATTTGTAGCTCTTAGTCTCAGCTTTTCATGTAAAGGCTCTTTGTGTTCTGCTCATAACAATACACGCACCCTAACTAATGATATGCTTTAATTGAGACTTAGAGAATAGGGCAGGGAGGGAGTATTGAAATCTTAGTTGCTTGGTTGAAAAGGCACTTTAATACCTTGTTGAGAATTTATTCAGCCTAAAAGCTTAAGTTGTTAGGAGAAAGCCCAGGCAGTTTTTGTTGCACTGCTGCTAACATTGTTAATCATGGCAGGGCTGGTGTTTTCTGGAACAAGAAATGAAAATGCACAGGAGTTATTATATGATTTTGCAATGTACTTTCTTAATGAGGTCTGTCCATAATTTTATAATGCCTAATGATTCAATGCATATTTATTGATTATGATTAGGGTTCCTTTTTAAATTCCCCTACAATTTTTTAGTTTTAATTTTTTAATCCTTGCAGATCAAACCCATTAGCTCCACAAGAGGAAATTATTTGCCAAAGGGGCTGTCCCGATATATTGATCGTGGCACCTTGGAGATATGCCTTCACCTCATCGTTCTCTCCCTCTCTGTGGTACTTGCAATTCCCTCCTTCCGCCCTAAACTGGCAGAGTATTAAGAGTGTGGCTAAGATTCTTAACGCTGAAACTTATGCATACCAGGTGATGGCTGGGTCCGGACATTTACAGACTTTTCGTTTGCTGAGGTTTCTGAGGAGCAGAAATTGTGCTGATGGGCACTCGAGTTATGGTATTCAGATGGCAGTAAGTTCTTGAAGTTGCTATGTGTAATAATTTTTCTAAATTTAGTCCCTCTCGTGTATGGACTCGATTTACTTAACTAGAATTTAGGGAGTACAACATGATTTCCAACAAAGCAACATCTCTGAAATGTTAAACGTTTCCTTGTTTAAAACTGTAGTTTATTCACGTGAATATAAAAACTGAAGTTTATTACTGGTTTCTTTACTTTCCATTCTAACTTTGTAGTTACAAATCTACTGTTGTAGGTCAGCCTAGCAATTGGTTTCTTGTTTCTTGGAGGTGGAATGCGGACATTTTCAACAAGCAACAGTTCCATTGCTGCTTTGCTCATTACTCTTTACCCACGGTTACCTACCGGCCCAAATGATAATCGTTGCCACCTTCAGGTAAATTAGATCATTAGAACCACATTCACGTAGGAAGAATTTGACTATTTTACATTTAATTGATTTATCATATTTGTAAAATTTTCATCGATCATATAAGTTAACTGGTGCTATGGAGTTTGATTATTACTGTGCATCTTCTATTTGACCGTCATTTCATTGATGTAGAACTAATGCATGATTCTCTAAAGTGACATCTGGTGAGTATCGCATGCACATAAATCCATCAAAACTAGGGGATTTGCTATGCTTAATAGTGAAAAATTGAAATATCTGCTCATTAGAGAAGAAGCCCATCTACACTCTATCCGATCTTGTTTTCTGATAAAATGCCTTTCTAATTTCTGAACAATCTTAGGCCCTCTGGTCTTCTTTCACTGCCACAATACTATTATCACTACTATGACAGCCTGCTTTAGAGCTACGTGGATAAAGGCTCTTCACACAATTCCTTAGGACTTCAAGACAATCCTGAAACTTATGGCGCCCAAGGATGATGACCAGAAATCTATATCTTGATATTTGATACCATGGCGATTCTTGTTTCAGACTATGCAGAAAATACTCTAAATAGTTCAAGAGTTTTACTGGTGATGGAAACAGAGATGAAGATTGACATTTACTATAAAGTCTATTTTTAATTCGTTTCATACTTCATCTTGTAGCTTGATATTGATGTCTAATTTTACACTGGAAAAGTTTGTTCAAGACTTATTGTTTTACTTTTTTGTGTTAATTTGTTACACATACACAGTGACCACAGTGATACATGCTGTTACTTGTATTGTAAAATTTTGGAAGTTATCAAACCTTGCATATCATATTGGTTGAATACGCATTCAGCGCTCCTTAGCATTTTTAAAACTTTATTCACTCAATGCTTCCTTCACATACCTCATTTTATATAAAGCGAGTTCTGTAATTTTGAATTAAGGAGGTCCTTATCACATGTATAGGCTTAGGGGGCTTATTGTGAATTACATTTTTTTTACAGGCATTTCGCCATCTATACATCCTTGCAACTGAGGCACGGTGGATTCAGACAGTTGATGTTGACACTGGTTTGCCTGTTTATGCTCCTCTTGAGGTCACAATCAGAGAAACTGAACATTATGCAGAATCAAGTTTTAGTGCGGTTACTCCTTGCCTTCTGCCAGAACGTTCTATTGTAAGTTTGAAAGATCTTTGAGTAAAACCATGTGGACTACTGCAGTCTCTCTTTCTTGTGTTTATATTCTTTTGTCCTTGAAATCTTCTCGTTTCGAAGAATAATCCAGTTCACTGGTTTTGGAATTAATCTTTCTTTCTGTTGGATTGAGAAATGCAATTGTAGATCTAAGTATTTTGGGTGTCACGCTTTAATGGTTGCAGTTGAAAAGAATCCATGTTTGTGGGCCCCGCTACTGGCCTCAACGAATAGACTTTGCCCCTGAAGGTGAACATTTATACTGTTCTTTTACTGTAATCTTGTTCGTAGGTGTTTTCTACTATATTTTCTTAAATGAATAAGCCAATGCTGTCCATTTGGTAACAGATAAGCCTTGGTGGAATTTTGGTGACAATGACAGTCCATTTCATTCTGGTGTTTTGTATATCAAACGAAAAGTAGGAGCCTGTTCATATGTTGACGATCCAATTGGGTGCCAATCACTTCTTTCTCGGGCATTGCACAAGGTTGAAAGTGGATAAAGTTAATATATTATGTTTTCAAGTTTACCAAAGTGTAATAGAGAATTTAATTGTTTTTCTTAATCTAGGTGTTTGGTTCAACAAGTTTGAAATCATTTGATCCAAGTACTGACAGCCATAGCGAACCTGGTTCTGTTACAGTTGACCAGTTGGTCAGTACCTTCTCATCTGATCCTAGTTTGATAGCTTTTGCACAGCTCTGCTGTGACCCTTCCTGGTATAATAGGTGAGCTCCTATATCTAAATCGTTCTAATGAACGAGTTTCTTAAATATTATATTATATAGATGTAGTACCTGTTGACGGATAACAAACTAATGTTTTTATTTGTTGAGAATAGAAAGTTTAAGATATTAATTAAATAATATTATTAGGATTGATTATTTAGTATTTATTATGATTAGATATGAATATTTTATTATTATGATTTTTATTATTTTTATTAATATTTAGATTATTTCTTGTGCTTCAATGTGATCCTTTAATCTCAATATTACTAAAATGGTGCAATGAAACAAAGATTGCAATAATAGATATTGATAAATATTGTTCTGAGCCAGTGACTGGTCAACCGTATTTTATATAACAATTCTACTAGATGTCTGAAAGGACCCTATTCAGCAGCTAGGAAATCTAGGAAGACAAAATATTGCCAGCAAAGGACCAACATGCTTTTAAGGTTGCAGGGTTTGACTTTGCTATTTTGATGTATTCTTAGGACACCTAGCCATTACATAGAGTGGCTTGGGTTAGTTAGTCTTGTAGCTGTCTGCACACTTTTAGGGCACTGTGCAGATGCTTTTTTGCTTATATTAACCGTAGGAAGGATGGGATCTGGGTATGTTGGATTTGTATTAGATTGTAGGAGAAGGGAGCTGGTTCTGATATAGAACAGCAACCATCTTGGCTGTGGGAGTAGAAATACTTTCGGGGAAGCTATTCGGTTTCACGGAGTGGCCTTCATTCTTGGCTGCAAGAGTTCATACTCTTGACTGATTATTGTATTTTCAGTGTGTTTCTCCTGTTTGCCTAATTAAATCAGTTTTTTTAGATACTCTTTGGTTGGTTCCTAACAATGTCCTTTATTTTGAATAGCATTCTAAAATTTTCTTGCAGGTCTGATGTTGATTTCCAGGAATTTTGCTTGCAAGTATTATTTGAGTGTGTTAGCAAGGATAGACCGGCTCTATTACAGGTAGGAGAATTTGGAGGGGTGGGCTAATTTGTATTTGAAATCCAAATTTAGTGTCTTAGGTGCTGTTTGCATTACCAAAGCTGTTATATTCCTTTTACTGCTCATTTGGACGTGATTCACATGGAAAGTTTTGAATTTGATAGAATGATCCTTTTTTGGGGTTGACATTTGTAATGTCAATTTCAAACTAATGAGTACGCATGCTTGTCATATTCGCAAATAAATGTGATGATTCTTTATATTGGTGGACGGGATTACAATGCAGGTATATTTGTCATTATACACTACAATTGGATCAATGGTTGATCAGGTTACTACTGGCACTGTTGTTTTTGGGGACTCGCTCTCTATATCTGGTTTTAAGGTAATTTTCTGTTACAGACCTTTACTACTCAACCATAGACTGACATCTACACTAGTTACAACTTTCTATAGCCGTTTATTTATTTTTCCTTTTTTCAATGATATAATTCAAAATGGGTAGAGCTACGGAGACCATCCCCCTCCGGTAGTCATATTTCACTCGGGATGAGTTGTGATTGATCCTTCTATCAGATTAAAGTTTCACTCCTTCAGCCCCTTGTTCTAGCAAAATAGCGATTTTATATTCAGGCGTTGATTTATGCTGCAGATTGCTCTTACATATATTGAGGCGTCAATGACCGGAAAATTATCTGGTCCAAGGGGAGGAATTGTCCAACCGGTTTTTGTAGCTTCTCTCAAGAAGCAGGTGGAAAAACTCCTAAATAGTTCCCAGGATCTGAAGGATGATTTTCATAATTATGTGAAGTCGGGGAAGTGGCCTGATGGGGAATCCCAAGAGAGACGTTCCATACTTCTTTCTTGGTTCCTCCAGTGGTTTGGTGTACCGCCTTCATCCCTAATCCAGACAGCTATGGAGAGAGTCAAGAAGCCTAAGCTTATGCTGTCTTCAGTTCCGTTGTTGCGTCTGTTCTTTCCCAGCACTCCTCTCAATGTTGTCAATGAGATTGATAGGTGTTTGTCCTGCTCTTAGGCCAAGCCTTTGTTTCGGTGTAATGCTTGTTAAGTTTTCGGCTAATCAATGTATAAATACATGCATATTTAACCAAATCATTTCTCCCTTGTTGCCTTTTATCCATCTATCTATTTTTCTTTTACTGAATCTTTTTTCAGCAATTATTTCTATAGATGCAAAATTCTTACGATATTTATTATTGAATGAATGGAAGTTTTACCAAATGGCATTCATCTGTTTAAAAACTAGGTGAACTGATGCAAAAACTCTAATTTATCAAGTCGTTTGGAAGCATCCGGTTTGATTTAATCTGCTTTTGAAACCCAAGCATTTTTTATTTTATTTTTTCAATTTGAAAATCTCTTTTTTTAATAATGTGTGAATTTACATGAAAACACAGATAATTCAAATTAGAATAAAGTCGGTAATTAAATAAAGTTTCACCATACTCCTGAGCATGGCATTGTGGCAAATTATATTGTTCACCCTTCCACCTTTTAAATTTGACTTGAAAATAGACTTCTTTGCTGGCACTCTTAATTTTTTTCGAAAAAAAAAAAAAAAAAAAAAAAAAAAAAAAAAAAAAAAAAAACTAATTAGATCTAAAAGCTTCCACCCTAAAATTGTGAATATATTTTGTGGCATTTATGAATTATTTTAAAATTGGAATTTGTGATGCTGGGCTACTACAGGAAAAGTTGCCAATGAAGGAAGGGAGATTCATCATGAGACCTTTTATGTCAATGAGGATTGACACAGTTGGTTAAAGCGTGGCCTTCACCCTGCGGCCGATGTGAGAGCCTTTTTGCGAGTAAATGTAAGAAGAGGTTTGATAGCATGCCACGGTCCGTGGGGGTCGATATGTATAAAAAAAAAAAAGAGAGCTTCTTTGTATAATTTTTGTAACACCCCCAATTTTGAACAACAATAATCCCAAAATTTTATTGAAATTCAAAATAAATAACCTTGGGGAGTGTTACCGCCGCACCGGGAGCTTATTACATTAACATAAATGAACTTAAATAAATTTTATTCAAAAAGAAATAAATAAAAATAGAAATAAAATAAAATAAAAACCTTGAAGGGGGAGTCCTAACTTTGCACTTGTTTACGAAATTACCGCTTCCCGAAGGATCATTGCCGGGACAAGTGCAATGTAAAGAAAACAAAAATATTTACATAATAAAAATATCCTTATATATATATTACATTAACATAAATCTCCGGGGAAAACAATTTTATTAACTTAAATAAATGTGTTTTATTCAAAAAGAAATAAAATAAAAAGTGTGCACATCTTCCCAAAGTTGCTACTAGTGTCCCACGAAAACTCGCGTACACTACTTTGGGAAGAACGGATATGGTTCACATCAAAATATATCGCAGGCATAAAGCCTAATTGTGTTCATCACTTTGGGAGACAATATTATTAAATGAAAAAAAAGACACACATGTATATTATGTAATTGAAGCACGCAAAACGCACGAGTCAAGCAATAACATACATTATATATATATCTACACGTACGAGAATCAAACAACAAATGGTTTCTATAACTAGGGATCAGGATTACCTATCAAGATATAAAATTAACCTAAGATTTATGGGGATTTGTAACACCCCAATTTCTAACAGTTATAATAATCTAAAATTTTATTGAAATTCGAAATAAATAACCTTGGGGAGTGTTACCGCGCACTTGTCTTGGGACAAGTGCAAGGCTACCTTATTACATTAACAAAAAAAATCTGAACTTAAATAGATGTGTTTTATTCAAAAGAAAGAAAATAAAATAGAAATAAAATAAAATAAAACTAGCTAGGTTCATTGAAGGTTCTTCCTCACTTCCCACTGCTAGCCCCAACTCTTTGTTTCACTGAAATTACGCTCCCAGAAGGATCATGCAAGACCCATGACCACACACATCGGCAATTCAATTGGTAATCCTAATAAACAAAGATAATATAGAAGAACAATAATAATAACAATAAATAAAATATTTACATGATGATAAAGGAAAACACCATATACATATTTATAATCTAAAATATCAATATCAATATTCATCATATCTATATATTCTCATCGAATCAAATATTATTCATTATCTTTTTTATTTAATTTTATTTAGACCGGAAACCGCCTAGTCTAGTCTATTTAGTTTAGTGGGAAGAGAACCATGGTAGATCCGGAAACCCCCAATCTAACCCCGATGTAATACCCCAGAGTAATAATAGAAATACTAATGATGAGAATAGATTAAAATAATACTAATAAAGTAATAATGATTAATAATAGAAAATAATAATAATAAATTAATAATGTTGTATTGTTTCTATAGTAGTCATATTATTTTGTAAATAGTATTATTAGATTAGTCAAGGTTAGATCCAAGAATCTAGGAGTTAGTTAGATCAAATTATATTTTAAATTTTTGAATTCATCATCGGACTCAAAATATATCTAATAATAAAACTCTATAATTTATTTTAATTCATTTTATCGGGAATAAGTAAATAGCCCAACCCAATAGCTAAAACCCTAGTTTTAATTATAAAAGTTAGGTCTAGGCGCTTAAACCTAAGGAAACACTCGATATTTTATTTGCCGCTAAACTTTTCTCCGTTACTACACCCTCATTCCGTACTCTCGTCAATTGTTCTCCTAGGAGGTTAGCAACACGGAGATCAGGTAATTCTAATCCCCATGAGTCTTAGGATTAGTCTTATATAAATTTTGATAGGGTTCTTATCTATGAAAAATATTATAAATCCTAACCCTAGATCGATAGGAACAATATTGAGGTGTTTATTGTAGTATGTTTTCGGATTATGGAGTAACTTTTTTGCAAATCATTTGTCGAATTCTTGAAGAATGAATTGAATACATTTGACAATTGTTTATTCCTTCGCCTCGGTCATTCTTTTTTTGAATAAGATTGAATATATACATGTATTGATGCTGTGCGACCTTTTGTTTTTTGATTAAATAAATATAATTGCTCGCCTCGACAATCGTGCTTGAATCATGTAATCCTTTCATTTTAATATACCCAATTTGCATAAGAATCCACGTGTTTTAATTTTCTTCTTTTATCTTAGATGCCTTAATTAAAATAATAATATAAAAATATATAAAAGATATCCAGATATTTTTCTTTTTTCATTTTGTGTAATTGAAAGTTAGTCCTTCATTAAAAATAAATGTAAATATAAATATATCTATAAAATAATTTAATCATGGGAAGATAGCTTTGGGATGGTACCTCCCAAAGGTGATGAACACAACTTATGGGCTTTATGCCCTCGATATTTATTTGATGTGAAAAAGATAGTATCCGTTCTTCTCAAAGTGGTGTCTGGCGGGGTTTCGGGGCATTAGTAGCAACTTTGGGAAGAGGTGTGCACACTAGGAAGAAATATTTGATGGCCAATTTGATTGATTGTGGTTTGGCGGGGTTTTCGGGTCACGGGGTAGGTAGGCGGGGTTTCCGGGCCTACCATGGTTCTCTTCCCACTAAACTAAATAGGCGCGGGGTTTTCGGGTCTAAATAAAATTAAATAAAAAAGATAATGAATAATATTTGATTCGATGAGAATATATAGATATGATGAATATTGATATTGATATTTTAGATTATAAATATGTATATGGTATTTTCCTTTATCATCATGTAAATATTTTATTTATTGTTATTATTATTGTTCTTCTATATTATCTTTGTTTATTAGGATTACCGGCAATTCTTGATGTGTGTGTTCATGGGTGCGATGATCCTTCGGGGGAGCGAGAATTTGGTGAAACAAGTGCAAGAGTTGGGGCTAGCGGTGGGAAGTGAGGAAGAACCTTCAATGAACCTAGCTAGTTTTATTTTATTTTATTTCTATTTTTATTTTCTTTCTTTTTGAATAAAACACATCTATTTAAGTTCAGATTTTTTTTGTTAATGTAATAAGGTAGCCTTGCACTTGTCCCAGTACAAGTGCGGCGGTAACACTCCCCAAGGTTATTTATTTCGAATTTCAATAAAATTTTAGATTATTATAACTGTTAGAAATTGGGGTGTTACAAAATGGTATCAAAGCCTAAGGTTCTACTTAGTTCCGCTTTTGATACTAACTCAGGGATCAAAAGATCCCAGAGTTAAAAATAAATAAATAATTAATTAATTGATAAAAAAAAATTTAAAAAAAAATCAATGAATAAATAAATTTTGAATGTGAGAGATGGGTAGTGAAGGGTTATTCTCTTGTCTTTTAAATGATTTGTTTTCTTGGAATTTCGATAATTGTATGCTTGAAATTGCTTGACTCATTATATGATTTAGAATTTTATCGACTTGTCAAAATTTATGTTATTTTGATTTATTCTATTTTAGCTTTTAGCAAATGGAGAATTTAAGAAGGAACATCGGAGAGGTGATTAAAAGTGAGCCATCGAAGTACAAATGGGATGAAAAAGTGTCAATAGAGATGAATGCCTTAAGATTATGGATCACAATTGGAGCCTACAATAGGGAATGCGAGATCACGCACGATTACCCACGATTTTAGAACTAAGTACTTGATTAGGTCGCTACCAAGGGATGGAAGTCTTGGAAAGGTGAGAAAAATGTTAGAAAAGAAAATCCCTCTTAGGGGTTGGTTTCCTTATGGTTATCAACAAGTGATAGGGTTCATAAGTTTAAACCGAGGAGATCGAAGCTGCGATAAAAAGAACATTAATAAATTTGGACAATATAAACGTCCACAACCACGAAGTAGTATGTTGAAAGATGCACTAAGAAGTTGTGAAGAAAAGCTTGAAAGGTTAGAAAAACCTCCACCACTAATCCCTAGGAAGCAGTGGGAATGTGAGCAGATGGGTAGAATTTCCTATAGGTTAGAGGGCTCTTTCTAGATTTAAATTTTATCTTATGAATAATGAAGAATGATGTAATTCTTATTCTTTTAAATAAAAGATGTTGGTTTATCATTCGAATTTATATTGGTTATTGTTGAATTTATATTGCATTATCTAATGGTTGATTTTGATATATAATATAAATATGTGTGTATGTGTGGTAAGTGATAGTTAGAGTTGACTCAAACGCATAGGATTTTAAAATATACACCCTTGATTAGGTACTATACCCGTCGTAACCCTAGAATGGCTGCAAACAACGGTGTTGCTGAGGATATGGACCGAGCGTCGAGGGCCATTGAAAATCTTGCTTTGGCTCTTGGACTGACAAAACGTCCAACGAGGCTAATGGTGAGAATACCATCTTTAAGAGAGTGGCGTCTCATCATCCACCTGCTTACAAAGGGACCATTGATCCAATCGCTCTGGAAAACTGGATTCGCGATATGGAAAAGCTGTACGAAGTGACAAATTGCCCCGAGAACATGAAGATTAGCATAGGCTCGTTTTATCTGAAGGAGGAGGCAGACGGTTGGTGGTCCAGTTTGTGAAGATGGGCTACGTAGCTGAAGAAGGATTTGACTGGGAAACTTTCAAGGAACGGATTCGCAATAGATTCTACCCCGACGCAATTAAGTGGCAGAAACAAGAAGAATTTACAAGGTTCAGGATGACGGGGAAGATGACAGTGCAAGAGTACACCGACAAGTTCATTGAGCTCTCGCGTTTCGCTTTGAATCTCATTCCTACGGAGAAGGACAAGGCGCGGAAGTATGAAAAGGGGCTGACATTCAAAATTCAGAAGTCCTTGGGAGGTATACCATCAAAGACCTTCCAGGAAGCTTATGAACGAGCTTTGAACGTTTTCGATATCCTACAAACCGAAGAGGAGGTCACGGAGAGGAACAAGAGAAAGCGGTTTGGCGGTGGTCCTCAACAAGCCGGTCTGGCGACAAGAAGCCTCGTTATGATAATAGGGACAACAAGCTGGAGTGGCAAACAACCACAAGGACAGAAGTATGCGTTGGTAGAGGTAGTTATGGTGAGAATCAACTCAAGACCCAAGCTCAAGGAATGAGATCATATTCTTGTAAAGGATGTGGCAAAGAGGCACACCACCGGGAGGAAGTGCAATGGAGAACTTATAACTTGTTTCCAATGTGGTGGCAAGGGGCACAAGGCTAACCGATGTCTTGTCGGGGATTTAATCCGCAAACAGGCTCTCAAGGAGGACAACCGAAACCCAATGGAGGACGGAATGGAAACAATAACCAAGGAGGTAGGAACAATGACAATCAGCCGCGCTATCAACAAAACTTTCAGAATGGAAGTGGAGGAAACCGACCATATGCTACTACGGGAAACCTCAACAATGGAGCTGGAGCAAATCGAGCAACTGGTCAGAATGCTGTGGTTAATCAAACCGCAGGGAATCAAGGAAGGATCTATGTCATGAACCACTCTGAAGCTGAAACAAACCCAAATGTTATTACAGGTACCTTCTTACTCCGGTCTGTACCTGCTTATATTTTGTTCGACACCGGTGCATCGCTCTCGGTTATCTCATCTTCTTTTGTTGAGAAGACGAGAATGGTACCATCATCAACCTTCTTAACGAACATTACCTTACCCTCTGGAGCTGTTGTCTCTTGCTCCAATGTTTATGAAAACATTCCGATTAGTATAGCTGGTTCTGACCTACCAGCTAACCTAGTCCAATTCGACTTGGCTGATTTTGACGTTATTTTGGGAATGGATTGGCTTAGAAGATATAGAGCTAGGCTAGATTGTAGGGAGCGAGAAGATATCATTTAAGACACCAAAAGGGAAATACCTTTCCTATAAAGGTGTTGTGCCCAAACCATCCATCCGAGATAGTCTGCTATGACTATTAAAAGTCTCCTTATAAAGGGATACCCAGCTTACTTGTGCAACGTGCGTGACCTAACTCTCGAGGAGAAGATTGAGCAAATTCCTGTGGTTAGAGACTATCCTGATGTCTTTCCCGAAGAGATTCCGGGTATGCCACCTGTTAGAGAAGTTGAGTTTGCCGTCGATCTCATGCCTTTGCTCCGATATCAAAGCGCCATATAGGATGGCTCCGTAATGAAGGAGTTAAAAACCCAACTTGAAGAGCTATTGAACAAGGGCTACGTAAGACCAAGTGTTTCGCCGTGGGGAGCTCTAGTTTTGTTTGTGCGAAAGAAAGACGGGAGTATGAGGTTGTGTATTGACTACAGAGGACTGAACATGGTGACTATAAAGAACAAATACCCATTGCCAAGGATCGAAGATCTGTTTGATCAATTGAAGGGGGCGGGTGTGTTCTCAAAGATCGATTTGAGGACTGGATATCATCAAGTACGAATCAAGGAAGACGACATCCCAAAGACGGCCTTTCGTACCAGATATGGGCACTATGAGTTTACTGGTCATGCCTTTTGGTTTAACGAATGCGCCCAGCGGCTTTTATGGACCAGATGAATAGAACCTTCAAGCAGTACTTAGATCAATTCGTTGTGGTTTTCATAGACGATATTTTGGTGTATTCCACGACGAGGGAAGAGCATGAGCAACACCTGAGGATTGTGTTGGATATTCTAAGAGAGGAGAAATGGTATGCGAAACTCTCAAAGTGTGAGTTCTGGATGGAGAGAGTTGCCTTTTTAGGTCATGTAATATCTCAAGAAGGAGTTTCTGTCGATCCAGCAAAGATTAAAGCTATCGAGTGGCCTAGGCCTACAAATGTTGCGGAAGTCAGGAGTTTTCTTGGTTTGGCTGGTTATTATAGAAGGTTTGTGAAGGACTTCTCGAAGATAGCTCGACCCAATCACAAGGTTAATACGTAAAACGACGAAGTTTCAGGATGAATTTTGTGAGGCCTCTTTTCAAGAACTCAAGAAACGACTCACTACTGACTCCGATACGACATTGCCATCGGGAACGAGCGGATTTGAAATCTACGGCGATGCATCCAAACATGGACTTGGTTGTGTTTTGATGCAACATGAGAAGGTGATATCGTATGCTTCAAGGCAATTGAAGCCATATGAAGAAAATTACCCCACCCATGACTTGGAGTTGGCTGCTGTGGTTTTTGCTCTGAAAATATGGAGACATTATTTATATGGTTCGGCTTGTAAGGTGTACACGGATCACAAGAGCTTGAAGTATATCTTCACCCGAAGGAGCTTAACATGAGGCAAAGGAGGTGGCTAGAATTGATTAAGGATTATGATCTCGAAATCCAATACCATGAAGGAAAGGCCAATGTAGTGGCCGACGCTCTTAGTAGGAAATCGAGACATACCCTTAATGCTTTTGTGATACCCAATGAATTATGCGAAGAGTTCAGGAGGATGGAGATTGAAGTACTTTTACCTGTAGAGCAAAAAGGCATGCTTAATGCTCTCACCATTCAACCAACTATCTTTGATGAGATCGCGAAGCGCAAGCGTACGATTCTTTGTTGCAAGGAATTAAAGAGAAGAAAAGCCAAGGAGAAGCTATAGACTTTGAAGTTGATGAAGGTGGCACAATAAAGTTCAAGGGTAGATTATGCGTGCCCGATAATGAAAGCATAAAGAGAAAGATTTTAGAAGAAGCTCACAATACGCCCTACTCAATTCATCCAGGAGGAGTGAAAATGTACAAGGATCTGAAGAAGGCCTTTTGGTGGCCTAGGATGAAGAGGGAAATAGCGGAATTTGTGGCCAGATGTCTGACTTGTCAAAAGGTGAAGATCGAACACAGACGACCTGCCGGAGTGTTACAACCATTAGGAGTGAGAGAGAAATGGGAGTCGATTTCCATGGATTTTGTCATGGGCTTACCTCTGACCAGAGGGGATAAGAATGCTATCTGGGTCATAGTTGATAGATTGACTAAGACTACAAGATTTATTGCGATGAAAAACACATGGGGTTTGAACCAGTTGGCCGATGCCTATGTGCGAGAAATAGTGAGGTTGCACGGAGTCCCAAAAGACAGTCTCTGATAGAGACACGAGGTTTTTATCAAACTTCGGATCAAGGTTGACAAGCTTTTGGAACCCAACTCAAATATAGTACAACCTTTCATCCCGCTACGAGATGGATGAGACGGAGAGGACGATTCAAACTCTTGAGGACATGTTAAGAGCACTGTGCGTTGGAATTCAATCCCTCATGGGATAAGTGTTTACCTTTGGTCGAGTTCTCTTACAACAACAGCTACCATGCGAGCATCGATATGGCACCTTATGAAGCATTGTATGGTAGAAAGTGTAGAAGCCCATTATGTTGGAATGACTTTCGAGAAGCTGGCATTGTGGGTCCAGATATGATTCAAGAATCAATGGAACAAGTGAAGGTAATTCAAGAAAAGATGAAAACAGCTCAGGATCGGCAGAAGTCTTATGCAGATCAACGACGACGGCCAGTAGAATTTGAGACTGGAGAAAAAGTATTCTTAAGAGTATCACCGATGAAGGGGGTAATGAGATTTGGAAGGAAAGGCAAGTTGAGTCCAAAGTACATTGGCCCGTATGATATTATTGAACGAATTGGTGAAGTGTCATACAGACTGGCTCTTCCAATGGAATTGGAGAATGTGCACGACGTTTTTCACGTATCCCGGCTCGGAGATATATATCAGACCCTTCACACAAGCTTCAGCCCGAGTCTATCAAGATAGATCGGAACCTCACCTATGAAGAACGTCCTGTAAAGATCCTTGGTAAAAGTGAAAGAATGTTGAGAAACAAGTCAATCAAACTAGTTAAGGTTTTGTGGAGGAGTCAAAAGGTAGAAGAAGCAACATGGGAGGCAGAAGACGATATGCGCAATAAATATCCATTTCTATTCGAAGAAGGTACACATTTAAGTTTCGAGGACGAAACTTCTTTTTAGGAGGGTAGATTGTAATACCCCGAGTAATAATAGAAATACTAATGATGATAATAGATTAAAATAATACTAATAAAGTAATAATGATTAATAATAGAAAATAATAATAATAAATTAATAATGTTGTATTGTTTCTATAGTAGTCATATTATTTTGTAAATAGTATTATTAGATTAGTCAAGGTTAGATCCAAGAATCTAGGAGTTAGTTAGATCAAATTATATTTTAAATTTTTGAATTCATCATCGGACTCAAAATATATCTAATAATAAAACTCTATAATTTATTTTAATTCATTTTATCGGGAATAAGTAAATAGCCCAACCCAATAGCTAAAACCCTAGTTTTAATTATAAAAGTTAGGTCTAGGCGCTTAAACCTAAGGAAACACTCGATATTTTATTTGCCGCTAAACTTTTCTCCGCTACTACACCCTCATTCCGTACTCTCGTCAATTGTTCTCCTAGGAGGTTAGCAACACGGAGATCGTAATTCTAATAATGTAATCCTAATTCCCATGAGTCTTAGGATTAGTTTATATAAATTTTGATAGGGTTCTTATCTATGAAAAATATTATAAATCCTAACCCTAGATCGATAGGAACAATATTTGTTGCATTGTAGTATGGTTTCGGATTATGTGAGTAACTTTTTTGCAATCAATTGTGAATTCTTGAAGGATGAATTGAATCCATTTGATAATTGTTTATTCCTTCGCCTCGGCCTTCGTGCGAGGAAGTATATACATGTATGTGATCGGCCGTGCGACCTTTTTCCTTTTTGTGATTCAAATAAATATAATTGCTCGCCTCGACAATCGTGCTTGAATCATATAATCCTTCCATTGATTAATATACCCAATTTCGCATGAATTGAGCTACCGTACGTGATTTAATATTTCTTCTTTTTGCCTTAGATGCCTTGGCCCTCATTTGGAAGATTATATATATATAAATGTATCCAATATTCTTTTATTTTTTCATTATATTGTAATTGAAATATTTATGTCCTTCATTAAAAATAAATGTAAAATATAAATATATCTATAAAATAATTTAACCATGGGAAGATAGCTTTGGGATGGTACCTCCCAAAGTGATGAACACAACTTATGGGCTTTATGCCCTCGATATTTATTTGATGTGAAAAGATGATATCCGTTCTTCCCAAAGTGGTGCGCGGGGTTTCCGGGCATTAGTAGCAACTTTGGGAAGAGGTGTGCACACTAGGAAGAAATATTTGATGGCCAATTTGATTGATTGTGGCGCGGGGTTTCGGGTCACGGGGTAGGTAGGCGCGGGGTGGCAGGGTTTCCGGGCCTACCATGGTTCTCTTCCCACTAAACTAAATAGGCGCGGGGTTTCCGGGTCTAAATAAAATTAAATGAAAAAGATAATGAATAATATTTGATTCGATGAGAATATATAGATATGATGAATATTGATATTGATATTTTAGATTATAAATATGTATATGGTATTTTCCTTTATCATCATGTAAATATTTTATTTATTGTTATTATTATTGTTCTTCTATATTATCTTTGTTTATTAGGATTACCAAAGAATTCTTGATGTGTGTGTTCATGGGCTGCGATGATCCTTCGGGGGAGCAGAATTTCAGTGAAACAGGTGCAAGAGTTGGGGCTAGCAGTGGGAAGTGAGGAAGAACCTTCAATGAACCTAGCTAGTTTTATTTTATTTTATTTCTATTTTTATTTTCTTTCTTTTTGAATAAAACACATCTATTTAAGTTCAGATTTTTTTTGTTAATGTAATAAGGTAGCCTTGCACTTGTCCCAAGTACAAGTGCGGCGGTAACACTCCCAAGGTTATTTATTTCGAATTTCAATAAAATTTTAGATTATTATAACTGTTAGAAATTGGGGTGTTACACGGGGATTACAATCAATCAAACGGCCATAAACATATCTTCCTAGTGTGCACTCTCAAAGTTGCTACTAGTGTCCTAGGAAAGCCAAACACCACTTTGAGAAGAACGGATACTATCTTTTCACATCGGTGGCATAAAGCCCAAAAGTTGTGTTCATCTCTTGGGAGGGTGCTATCCTCCACCATTAATTCATTAGATCACATGGAGAAAACAAATCAATCTTATCACAATTATCTTATTTAAAAATTCCTTCATTGCATATATCCATTATTCAAGGGCATCATAACTTTCCAAACTCTTGAAGAGTATAATAATTCAAATATTCAATATAAGAGCCAACACATATTATAACTCAAATACCTATCGAGTAAAGTCTAATTATTTTAAAATACACACATAATAAAATTTCTGAATTATTTCTATGCACTAAATTGTCCCAATTGAATTTACTAATATTTTATACTTATTTATTTATCTTTCATTCACTCTTCTATTATTAAATTAAATATAGGACAAAATGTTTCATGTCCCATTTTGTTGTGAGGAAATATTATATAGAGAAAGAATAAATGGAAGAATATCCAATAATATAGCAATAGCCATAATTATCACAATATGGTATATTTTATTATCATAGTATATTGTAATTGATCATGTAAAACTTGCACAAATAGCTTTGCAAAAGCAAAACATAAAAAAAGGAAAGTCAAACACACAAAACGAGAAGGGGAGTTTTATATATATATATATATATACCTTCAATTACCTTATTAGCACTTATATTCATTATCGATGGACTTTGCAAGGAAACTAATAAGAAAAAAAACGCATATTCAATATTAGTTCCTATTATTCTAGGGATTAGCCTTACATAAAAGTTCATGTATAAATATATATAAAAATAATCTAAGACTCATGGGAATTAGGATTACTCGTGGGGATTAGAATTATACATGGGGATTAGAATTACATATGGGGATTAGGATTACACATGGGGATTAGGATTTCTCGTGTTGACCTCTAGGAGAACAATATTACGGAGCGAGGGTGTAGTAGTGGAGAAAAGTTTCTAATAAAATATAGCCTCCTAGGTTTTTAACTTTTATAATTTAGGGTTTTATATTGGGTTGATTACTTACTTGTTAGATAAAATGAATTAAAGGAAATTGTAGAATTTTATTATTAGATATATTTTGACGATGATGAATTCAAAAATTTAAAATATAATATAATCTAATTAACTCCTAGATTCTATAATATGACTAATCTAATAATACTATTTACAAATTAATATGATTACTACAGAAAAATACAACATTATTAAATTATTATTATTTTAATCTACTCTTATTATTATTATTATTATTATTATTTTATTTCTATTATTAATCATTATTATTTTAATCTATTATCATCATCATCATCATCATCATCATCATTATTTATCTATTATTATTATTATTTCTAAAAATCGGGGTATTACGGGATTAGAATCATGGGGATTAGGATTACATATTAAAACTTACATAAAACTAACTTAAGACTCATGGAGATTAGAATTACCTAGTCTCCGTATTGCTAACCTCGAAGAATAATTGACGAGTACGGAACAAGGATGTAGTAGCGGAGAAAAGTTTAGCGGCGAATAAAATGTCGGCGTTTTCTAGGTTTAAGCGGCCGGACCTAAGTTTATAATTAAAATCTAGGGTTTTAATTATGGGTGGCTCTTTAGCTATTTCCAATTATAAAATAATACAATTAAATTTCTAAATTTCTATTATTACTATAATTATTGCCAATTAATAAATTGTAAAATAATAAAAACATTATTAAATTCTAAATATTTATTTACTATATCATTTTTATTATTTTAACCCATTATTATTATCATTATCATCATCATCATCATCATTATTATTATTAATAACCAATAATAATAATATGGGGTATTACATTATTATTAATGATCAATAATAAAATCACGGGGTATTACCTTCTACCCTCCTTAAAACAAGTTTCATCCTCGAAAATGAAATAAAATTCAATAATAAAATCTGAGGTATTACATTCTACCCTCCTTAAAACAAGTTTCGTCCTCGAAACTGAAATAAAATTCAATAATAAAATATGGGGTATTACATTTCTCTCCTTAAAATAAGTTTCGTGCCCGAGAAACTTAATTGCATACCTTCTTGAATAATTTTAATATACAATTATCAACACTAACTATCACTTTTCTCATCACATATATTTATATCATAAATCAATCATCGAGATAATGCAATATAGATTCAAGCGATAAATCAATATAAATTCAAACAACAAATCAACATCTTGTATTTAAAATTAAGAATTCTATCATTCTTCATTATTCAAAATAATTCACAAAATAAATTCTAATTACCCCTCCAAGTCTCCAACATCTCTTTCTAAATAACATTTATAAGTAAATAATAATCACATAACGAGTCACAAAATAATTTTAAATATACAATTATCAAAATTTCAAAGAAATAAATCATTTCTAAAATACAAGGAAATAACCCTTTCGCTACCCATCTCTCACATTTTAATTATTATTATTACTACTATTTTACTCATTTATTTACTTAACTGCGGGATCTTTGATCCCTTGAGTTAGTATAAAAAAGCGAACCCACGTTGAACCGGTGCTCACGATACCATTTTGTAACACCCCAAATTTCTAACAATTATAATGACATAAAATTTCAATGATTTTCTAACAAAATATTTACATAATAAAAATATCATCCTTATATACATATACATATATATATATATATATATATATCCAGGGAAAATAATTTTATTATTCTTCATTCAATTTAATTAGTGGGAAGAGAACCATGGTAGACCGGATATCTGCTTGATCAACCACGTGACGGAAACACGCCGATCACATATCATCAAATTTGGCCATAACACATTTTTCTTCCTAGTGTGCACACCTCTTCCTAAAGTTGCTACTAGCCCGGAAACCTGCCAGACACCACTTTGGGAAGAAGATACTATCGGTTCATATCAAAATATATATCGGAGGCATAAAGCCTAATTGTGTTCATCACTTTGGGAAGTACCATCCCAAAGCTATCCTCCCATGATTAATTTAGTTCCCCACACACAAAAAGGAATTTTCTCAAGTCTACGGAAGCCAACTAAGGCAAAACCATTTAAAGAGTACATGTATTTAATGTGTGTGTATATATATATTTATATGTTTATATTTATATTTATTTTAATGAAAGACACATGTATTTCAATCACCAAAATAAAAAAATGACACACCTAGAGCACAAACAAAACGCACAGATACATATGAAAGGCATATTTGGGTTTTAATCACCAAAAAAGAAGGCGTACATGTTTTATAAGTATATAGATGATTCATGCACGAAGGTAGGGGAAGCAATGGTTTTCAATCTCAAGAAAAAGACAAGAGACGCACAAATTGGATTTAGGGAAAGATCGGACTAAAACATATACATGTCCAATTCTAGCACGAAGGCCGAGGCGAGGCAATATTATTCAATGAAAAAAGACACACAGGTATATTATGTAATTGAAGATATTATGTAATTGAAGCACGCAAGCCGAGTCAAGCAATAACATACATTATATATATATATATATATATATATCTACACGTACGAGAATCAAACAACAATTGGTTTCTATAATGTAATACCCGGATTTTTAGAAATAATAATAATAGATTAATAATGATGATGATGATGATGATAATTGGTTAAAATAATAATAATAGTAATAATAATAAAAATAATATATTAAATAAATATTTAGAATTTAATAATGTTTGTATTATTTTACAATTTATTATTTGACAATAATTATATTAATAATAGAAATTTAAAAATTTAATTGTATTATTTTATAACTGGAAATAGCTAAAAGCCCAGCCCATACTTAAACCCTAAGTTTTAATTATAAACTTAGGTCTAGTAATCGAAACCTTAAAACGCTCGATACTTTTCTTCTCCATTGTTTTTCTTCTAAAATCCTCCTTCTATACTTTCATCACATCATATTAAAATTAGGTCGCTAGTAAGAACGGAGACCAGGTAATTCTAATTCCCATGTGTAATTCTAATCCCCATGAGAAATTCTAATCCCCATGAGTAATCCTAATCCCCATGAGTAATCCTAATCCCCATGATTCTAATCTCCATAAATCTTAGGTTAATTTTATATCTTGATAGGTAATCCTGATCCTAGTAACCAATTGTTGTTTGATTCTCATACGTGTAGAGAGAGATATATATATATATATATATATATATAATGTATGTTATTGCTTGACTCAACTTGCGTGCTTCAATTACATAATATACATATGTGTCTTTTTTTCATTGAATAATATTGCCTCGCCTCGGCCTCTGTGCTAGAATTGGACATGTATATGTTTTAGTCTGATCTTTCACTGAATCCAATTTGTGCGTCTCTTGTCTTTTGCTTGAGATTGAAAACCATTGCTTCGCCTCGGCCTTCGTGCATGAATCATCTATATACTCATAAAACATGTACGCCTTCTTTTGGTGATTAAAACTCAAATATGTCTTTCATATGTAACTGTGCGTTTTGTTTGTGCTCTAGGTGTGTCATTTTTTATTTGGTGATTGAAACACATGTGTCTTTCATTAAAATAAATATAAATATAAACATATATATATATATATATATATATATATATATATATATTAAATACATGTACGCTTTAAATGGTTTTGCCTTAGTTGCTTAGTAGACTTGAGAAAATTCCTTTTTGTGTGTGATTGAACTAAATTAACCGTGGTAGGATAGCTTTGGGATGGTACCTCCCAAAGTGATGAACACAACTTTTGGGCTTTATGCCACCGATGTGAAAAGATAGTATCCGTTCTTCCCAAAGTGGTGTCGCGGGTTTAGGGACACTAGTAGCAACTTTGGGAAGAGGTGTCACACTAGGAAGAAATGTTGATATGTTTATGGCCAATTGATGATTGTGGTAGCGGGTTTCGGGTCCACGGAGTAGGCGCGAGGGTTTAGGGTCTACGATGGTTCTCTTCCCGCTAAACTAAATAGGCGCGGGTTTTAGGGTCTATACGAATTTAATAAAGATAATGAATGTTATTTGATTCGGTGTGAATATATGTATATATATGGCGAATATTGGATTTGTTATTTGATTAAATCACTATGTGATTACGTATTTGATTTTATTAATATAATTGAGCCATATAAATTGTGTTTATTAGGATTACCGGCTTTTTGCGATGTGTGTGTTCATGGGGTGCGATGATCCTTCGGGGCGAGAATTTCGGTAAACAGTGTCAAGAAGTTGGGGCTAGCGGTGGGAAGTGGGGAAGAATCTTCATTGAATCTAGCTAGTTTTATTTTATTTTTATTTCTATTTTTATTTTCTTTCTTTTTGAATAAAACATATTTATTTAAGTTGATTTGTTATTGTAATAAGTAGCTTTGCACTTGTCCCAAGTACAAGTGCGGCGTGCCTCTCCAAGGTTATGTATTTGAATTACGGTGATTCATTTATGAAAATCACTTAAATTTTAGATTATTATAAGCTGTTAGAAATTGGGGGTGTTACATATAACCTAGGGATCGGGATTACCTATCAAGATATAAAATTAACCTAAGATTTATGGGGATTAGGATTACATATTAAAACTTACATAAAACTAACCTAAGACTCATGGAGATTAGAATTACCTAGTCTCTGTATTGCTAACCTCTGAAGAATAATTGACGAGAGTACGGAACAAGGATGTAGTAGCGGAGAAAAGTTTAGCGGCGAATAAAATGTCGAGCGTTTTCTAGGTTTAAGCGGCCGGACCTAAGTTTATAATTAAAATCTAGGGTTTTAATTATGGGGTTTGGCTCTTTAGCTATTTCCAATTATAAAATAATACAATAAATTTCTAAATTTCTATTATTACTATAATTATTGCCAATTAATAAATTGTAAAATAATAAAAACATTATTAAATTCTAAATATTTATTTACTATATTATTGTTATTATTTTAACCTAGTATTATTATCATTATCATCATCATTATTATTAATAACCAATAGTAATAATATAGGGTATTACATCATTATTAATAATCAATAATAAAATCTGGGGTATTACAATTTTAGTCTTTTAATTTTATATAAGGCATATTTTTTAATTTTATAAAAGTATATTTTTTGTTCCATATTTCAATATCGTTAATGTTGCTAACGAGAAATGTTAATGCAGCAAGCTCAAGTGATGACGGTTGACAAAACATATTTAAGTTTTAATTTATTTTTATATAATATGGTTTAGATTATTAAACTAAAATAAACCAATAAAATGTTGCAAATGAAATCGAGATTTTGATAGCTTTTAATTCACATATGTATTAAATTTAAGAGTGATAACATTTAATTACACAGTTATCACTTAAAGTTTACATCGTCATTATTTGAATTTGTTGCATCACCATTTTACATTAGCAATATTAACGATATTAGAATTATAGGATCAAAATATGCTTTATAAAGTTAAGGGACCGCATGTATACCTCATATAAACTTAAAAGACTAAAAATATATTTTAATCTTCCGAAACAACTATGATCCTTGACAATAATTTCCAAAATTTGGGATCCATCTCAGTATTTAATTTCATGCTATTGTCTTTATTTGTCATTTCCCAATAAACCAGGAATACTCATTCTTTCATAAATGTAATCTTCTTTCTTTCTTTTTTGTTTGTTTTGTTTTTGTTTTTGTTTTTTACAATTGTGTGGAACAGAAAACTTCATCTGGAACAAAAGAAAACTAGCGGAAAAGAAGAGGGCAGGGAGAAAGGAGGAGGAATATGGGGGAAGTCAAGATTGAGAGAGAATACGGGTATAAAGGAATTCATTCCAGGTGTCGGGTAAACCGGGAAGGCACCAATGGATACAATCGGCAAAAGTGGCCGGATTGGACTGTTGCTCCGCCGTCAACAACTTGCCCTGGCGTATGGTATAGAGGGAAGTATGTGCATCTTTCCTATATTCCGACAAGGTGGTGATGTTGAGCAAGTTCACTCTTACCTTCATGCTCTGGGTCACGTTCTGTGTGATCCCCAACAATCGCCGATCCGTCCCCACGTTCAGTGGTCTCGACATGTTCCTCACTGGCATCGTTTCCTTCGCACATTTTATACCATCTGGGTTGCCCCAATCCTCACTCCTACGTACGTACGTACCATTTCATTTAGTCACATTGTTAAGAATACTATTCAATGAATCAGTAGATGTTCGCTCGCATATATAGTTATCACTTACTTGATATGAAGAGGGGACATGGTGCTGAAGAAGACCTTGGTGCGGTTTGGATCAACGTTATCATCCACCCATTTAGACCAAGTCCTCAGAACTCTCTCGTACGCTATTGGTCGAGGCACTTCATCGTACTCGCTGGACCCTTCATCGAAGGACCCTCGTCTAATTTGGTTTTTTTATTCCATCGTCCCGAGACAGAAGACAGATACACAACTCAGTTTCACGAGGTAGCTAGCTTCAAAATGAAGATACTTTGAGAGAGAAAATGGATGATATTAGAGTGATCTGGTGCTTACAATACTTTCATAAATCCGTTGTTCATCCACCATATGTAGGTATTGAAAATGAGGTAGTCGGCTTCCCTCCAGTTCTCCCCATGCTTTTTGATCGATTCGGGCATGATTATGCGGTTCAGTATGCTGTGCATCTCTGGATCGTCTGAATTTGATTCTACTAGGAATGGGGCCCAGTAGAACTCCACTGTAGCATTATAGTCCTGCACACCACACACACGCCCAGTTAGTCAATTAGTCTTGATGAATTTGATGCAGTGAATCCCTTTAAGCACAAGGGCCCACACTTTTCCCCCTCACCTATCTTATATGTCCTTTCTTAACTACCACAAGACAAGACTGAGCGCTAATATTTCAAAATCTGAACTTGCAGACAAAGACGTGGTGATGGCTGGGATTTTTAACCCACCCATTTTTCATCCAATCATGTGGCCCATGTTCATGCACAAGAATGATTCTCTTTCTTTGACTTTAACTCTGATTTGACATAAAGGTTATGATTGGAGGTAAAAACTTCATCACTATAGCCATAGTTTTATGGTTAAGTACAGATGCTCTCTGGCATAAGCTTATTATGTACCCAGAGGGAAAAGGGAATAAGATAAAGCAAACCTCAATCCTGAAGATAGCGAGAGAACCATCCTTGCTTAAGCTTTTTCTTCCTGCTGGAACCACAGACTGAACTAGACATATCATTGATTCCCACTGGTTTCTGTTCAGTGAGTCTCCAACAAACATAAGCCTCTTCGCTCTAAGCTTCTCAAGCAACAGTCTTGGCTTGAACCTTTAAATATTTACACAAATGCAACCAATTAGAAAAACACTAATAGAAGTCTTAAAAAAACACACACATAGAGGAGGAAATTGGAGAAATATTTGAGATTGGTAGGCTACTTGGGCAAAGAACAGTCTCTAGGCTGCCATCTCCAGTTCTGATACGTAGAGTCAGGCCTTCCATTCTTCATGCATGTGACTTGTGCTGTGAGGAATTCGCATTTGTCTTCTTTGTATAAAGGATGTGTGACGTTATCAAACACCCATTCCCCTGTAAACAAATCACATTCTTCTGGCGGCAATTCCACCACGTCCTCCTCCGTTTCGTTTTCTTCTTCCGATTCCCCTGCTTTCTGTTCCTTTAAAACTATCGTGTCAGTCTTCTCCACAACTGGATTCACATCCATCGCTTCCTGGGTCTCCTGTGATTCTTGTTCTCCGAAGTTCTTGGAAACTGTGACTGTGAGAGTACCTTGTGCATCTTTCTTGGCAATCACTTGAACAGAAGTAGCTTGTTTAGATTTCTCCTCTGGGATTTCCTGAACTTTGGACCTTGAGATTGAGAAATCCGCGATGGACCTAAGGTCCTCACTGTACATGACCATTCCAAGGAGGAAAACGAAGAAGACAGCGACAAAAATGGAGAGGGAGTTGCTCTTGCGACCCTTCATTGCTAGTGCCCCTGTTTCTGAGTTGGAAAGAGGAATCCTGTTGCAGCGAAAAGGGTTCATGAGAGAATGGGCTGAGTATGGCAATGCCTTGGCAACACTTAGGAAGAGGGAGATAGAAATATAAACAAAGAGAGGGACAACATGAGGAGTTAGGTCGTGGAGTTGTTTGTTTAATTGAGGGTTAGTGAGAGGGGTTTGTCTTGAAGAAAGTGGTGGAGGGAGGAGACTTGTCTTTCTCAGTTTCTCAAGTTCTGTGAGTTATTATGTTTTTTTAAATGCCTTATAATCCAACTTGGAGATAACCACTTGAAGGTCGAGAGGGAAGAGGCAGAGAGAGGAGTAATCTTAAAGCCTTTAAAGTTGGTCGCAGTCTGAATCAGTTGAGAGAACATGAAGATGGGAGCATTATCCTGTTACGCTTCTTCGGCAGACTAAGTGTTGCTGTCTTGCAAAAAGGTGAGAGACAGGGTGTTCATTGGGCAGAGCAGGATAGTTCAGAGTTCAAAATGGTCAACAGATTTGTAATTAATAAATAAAATCGCGGTTTTCACCAACTAACTCGGCTTCTTTTTAAAAAATAAATAGTCCATCAGATGGCTGGAATGGAATATAGAAATGGGTATCAAAGGGCATTGGTGGTTGCCTGGGATTGGCACATGGGTGTGGTTGCTTTCGTTGATGTTTCAGGTGAACCTTCCTTGTCTGCTCGCACTTAAAAATATCCTCTGTTTTTGGCAAAATCTATAAGGTGAAAGATACACAGTTCCAGCTTTTCACAGGGATCAGTAATTGTGGGATACAAATAAATAAATATTACTCGTTGCTGGTAAGCATGTTGAGACAGATGCCTCAAAGGTTAAAAGAATGGGAGGTTTATTTTCTGTTTAGTGCATAGAAATTATAAACGCGGTTGAGAAAAAAATATTGTCGGCGTCATCTCCAGATATTTGACTCTTCCCATGGATCCAGCCAACAACACATGATTAAATCATACTTTATTCCATTTTGATTTGTTGTTCGGATAAGAAATTGTAAAGAGCGGCTAATGATAATAAAATGCTTAATCATTAATGCCGTGCAGCATTTTGTTCCATATAAAATACTAACGTCCCGAACCCTGCTCATAGATCAAATATTATGATCCAGCAAGGGTTGATATAACTAGCTAGAGTACAATAAGTAACGTGCTTTAACACTACTCTTTTAATTGCAATATGAACGTGAAGGAATTTTGGTGCGATCATTGTTGTAATTTCTAGTATCATATAAGATTTGACATCTTCTTGTTGTTCAAAATTTGGCAACTTAGCACCTATAAATACATGAACTATATATTGGTCATTAGTTATGTATCGTTTTAATTGATGCCAATATTAATATTAAAAATTATCTCTATTAATTTCATCAGTAACGAAAGCCGCTGGTCATATATACATAGTATTTTAAAAGGACAGAAATGAATATTCATTTTCATAAAGTAATTAAATATGAGCCAGCGAATTGACGTGAAATTAACTAGAATTTTATGTTAGCTGAAAAAGACGAGTTTTATATGTCAACGGTTGTATTGTTACTCTATTTAAAATATTGATCAATAATTTACATGGAATCGTTTTGTCTTTTGTTTGGACAAAATGTGTTCAAATGAAAAGGATTCATTACCTAATCACCAATTAAAAACGCAAAATTTTGATCGCAGAAGCAAGCGAAACAGGGGCTTGCTTGTTTCATCGAGTTCACCCTTCTCTTATTATTTCATATGACTCTTGTTCCTGTTTTTTAACATGACATTGTTCATATTGTCCATATAGTTTAATTAGCTTATATGGGATGTTATATATGGAACAGCTTCAGCCCTTTCTTGTTTTAGTTAAGCAGCCAGCGTCTTGAGAATTATTGAACTCTCACTCTTACTCATTCAAACCAGTTGGTATTTGACATTGTATATTGATCCAAGCTACCTAAACCATAGTTGGTAAATCCTAATTAATTAACAGTAACGCTGAGATTATTAGCAACTCTATGTTAGAGAAAAGTAAAAGCTAAGGAATGTTCTTTTCCTTGCTTTGTTGCTTTTGAAACTGTAGAGTACACTAGAATCTTGTAATTATATACTTGCCCACTTCTCTTCCTATTTGGCCCTCGGATTTGATGGAAGATCGAGCATGGCTTTTTTTCCAAGCCAAGGCAACCATACAAGAAACTCAATCCTATATAAAGCATAAAAAACTAACAAATTATATTATGTGTAAAGTTATGAACTATAAACAGTACTACTAATTTTTTAGACTTCGTACAACAACGCATTTGAGGCCAAAGCCTGCTATTAGAGTAAGAGGAAAAGAACTGTAAGAAAGAAACATTTGAGGCCAAAACCTGGGTTTAATATTCCGATGTAAAGTGATATTTTGGAAAAGGATCATAGTTTTGAATAATTAGAGATTAAAGTAGATAGATGGCAACATCAGAAACAGAGGAGAAACTTGGGATTGGGAAAACAGCGAGCGACCTCCATAAGAAAATAAAAACTTGGAATGAAAGATGAAGCAGGTACCACCATGACATAAGCCCCCACTAACTACACTAATCTCTCATATGTCACCACCCACCTCCATTTATTTTCAAGTGTTTGACGACCTTTTTTTTTTTTTGGCCTGAACGTTGTCTGATTAGATTAGATTATTCACAAATGATCAAATCCTCTGGTTTAAGATTTCCTATGACATTATAGGAAATGAAACAGCTATATATTTTCATTGGCATCGTGTTGCTTTTTTCCGGCTCAAAGGTGAATACAGTATGATATGAATACATGGGAACATGGATTCTCTAACGCAAAAGAATCAGAATTTATGCTGTGGTGAAGGGTAATAAAGTTGTTACGTTCTAAATTAAACCTCTTATGTATCAATAAAATGGTCAATGCCAATCATGCATGTAGGGTTATATGTGTGGGCAGACAATTTTATGCATAATAAAATTGCAAAGCTGGACCCAAAGTGTGATGCCATGAATGTTAAAATATAGTAAGTTGTTGAAAGAATCATAACAGTGTCTATATTTTTTTCTTGAAGGAGTAGGTAAGAAAACCAAAACAAAGTACTCAAATGGGAAAAGCTATTATAATTGCAGTGGTTGGACCAGTTGAATAACAAGAGTGCATCATTTTGCAAAAGTCAGAAAAAAACATATCTGCTTTGGGCGCGTCATTTGTGTGATCCCATACATCGTGCTGTCAAGTCTTCGAATTGGTAAGCTGACACACATATTATGATATTAATATAATGTTGAGGGACATTTCTTAAGTTAATTATGAATATAGAACCTGATAGTTATATTCAATAGCATATTTGGATAAAGCTTCCAAAATTAATTTGATCATACTTGTTTAGAATAACAATTGGAGTTTTTAAAATCAACTTTTTAATCGTAATTTACAAGATATATGAAATAAATGAAATAAATGTTTGAGAAAAGTTTTGTTTTAACTTATATAAACTTCCTTATAACAGGCAGCATTAAAAAGGCATTGAAAAGTATATGCCAAATGCAACATTTTAATACGCATTGTAATTTATTTTTCATTATGTTAGATTTTTCTTGGATAAGGGAGAGAACGAGTAGATTGATTAGATTAAAGAGTGAAGGTGTAAATTTGTCAAACAACTATTACCCAAAGAGCGTCTGAGCCAAATAAATATTGAAGGGACCAAAATTGCCAATCAACAATTAAAAAGTAAAAAAAAAAAACCAAATAACTATTAAAAGTGGAAAAAAAAAACACCAAATAACTATTAGAATAAAAAACAACTATCACAATTAAGTTAAAATGTGAGACACTTTGGCGTAGGACGGTGGCGAAACTTATTTGGAGAAAAAAGCGGTTAAGCCTTCTTGTTGGAAAAGAAAAACACCAACGAGAGATGGGACACATGGGAGCATGCATTGCGGCGGCGGCGGTTCTTGCTTGTGGCATCGGAGGGATGGAACCGGGGTGTAAGGTGTGTCCGGTCGAATGTTGTGGACTTGGATGAGTTCAAGAGGGTAAGTGGAACACCCAAAGAACAATAGAAATTTGGAAATCTTGACGTCATCGACACTATGGCGATCCAATGGAAGACGGAGACACCAAGACAATGACGGGGTAATAGTTTGTTGGTGAATCTGCTCCAAATTGTGTTTTTTTTCCACTTTTTAATTGTTGATTGGCAATTTTGGTCCTCAATAGTTATTTGGCCGGACGCGCTCGCTTGGGTAATAGTTGTTTGGCAAATCTGCACCTTGACCCTAGATTAAATTCACCTTCACATTTCTTTCTCTTACAAGATGTTTCATCCATCAGACTGTTTACCCTGAAAGGCAATATCAAAATGTTTTCGCTTCCTTAATTCTCTATTATGCTTTTATGCATGACGTTTTTCCGTTTTGGTCCAGGTTTTATGGTTTTCAAAATAACTTTGTGTTACATTTCCCCTTAAAGTCTGACACTGTTGTGCATTTGGTTTGACTGGCAGTTTTCAACGCAATCCGATCTGAACTTGAATTTGAAATGACGTCCTTGACTTATTCATACTCCGCAAGGCCTTTTCTTCTCTTTACACAAGTGTATCACGAGTATTGCCATAAATTTCAACTCAGATGACAAGTACAAGTATTTTATTTTTTATATATATATATATATAAGAAAATTTTAGGAAAGGAGTTGGGCTCACCCACAGTCCAAGGACAGGGCGTTTGGAGCCTAGTCCACAGGACATACTGGGTTGGAGAGTACATATGCCTCCACTTTCACCTAGTGTTTCCACTGCTTCTTTATAGACTTCTAAGATACCTCCCCTAACACCTTGAATAACTCCAGGATCAAACCCTCTCCCTTTAGGTGAGAAAGTCCGACCCCTTCGTCAGTTAAACCCAAAGACAAAAGGTTGAGTACAAGTATTTAATCATTAGTATTATTTTTTTAATATAAAAGAGGAGGCTAAACGCCTAAAATAAGAGGAAAATTACAAGTAGGGAAAACATAACCCCAAACTCATTAGTATTTGGAAGCAAACGAAAAGAGAGGGCCCGACTAACGAGTGTTTGCATTGGAAAGCCCAGAGCCAAGACTGGGCAATTTTTCCAAAAGAGTAGACCCAACACACTTAAGGCTATGTTTGGTTGGAGACTTGGAGGTGAGGGAGGGAGGGGAGCTACCCATCCTTAATGTAAAAAGTCAAATATAACCTGATAGGATATGTTTTCAAAAAAGTTATGTAATTTTTAAAATTTTCTATGGGCAATTTTGTCAAAATATTATCCCCCCCCCCCCCCCCCCCCCCAAAAAAAACCAACCAAACAAGCCTGCTCCTCATCATTATTCAACATTCAACACAACTGGCGTCCCCCTATTTTGTCAATCGCATGTTGATTTTGTCAAAACTTTGTCCAAGAATCCGCATGAACATTAAAAGGGGGCTTCAGATTGGAATGCGCCATCATTTTTTCTTTTTGGGTCCCCAGTTTATAGTACTAGCAGAAGGAGCTCTGTGCAACCGCTAATCCGTGCCCTCAAGATTTTAAAGCAAGTAGAATGAAAAGTGTTGCATCATCTTGATCTCCAAATCATTTAATTATTTAACCATAACTTGTCTGAAAAAGCAGACAACCAGCAAACAAAACTAGTGCTGACAGGAAAGAAACCCAAGCACTGAGCAAGAAACTAAGAACTCGTAACCCGCATAGTAACATAAATAGAAGGATGCTACAATTGAATGATGTAGAACCCATATAGTAACATAATTTAATCATTTTTTATTAGAGAGAGAGAGAGAGAGACTTGCTTCATCCAAATTGAATGTTACTCCAACTCCTGCTTCATCCTCTTCTTGAATATGCTCTATGTAACATTGAATAGTAATTATCTTTCAAAAGAAATAAATAAAATAAATTAATAAATAAACTTTGTCAAAATAATCAAGAGCAATTAGCACAGCGGCGCAAACACTGCTACGGTTCTATGTACATTTGCTTCACCCATAGAGGAAGCATCTCTTTACTCAGATCATAGTGCTTCGTCTCAGCAACACAACTCTTCGGAGGGCACATCTTTAACCAAGGAATGAACCCATGACACATCTGGTTCACTGTGTTCTGATGGAGGCATGGAGGTGGCAGAAACCCCATTATTCCTAAATCCAAATGAAGCCGATTTCTTCAGCATGTTCATTTCATGTCCATTCATGCCCCAATCCAACTTTCCATCAGGAGAACTCCAATCTGAAAGAGCAGAGGACGCCCTACAGGAAGGGTGGGGAGGCGGAGAAAGTCCGAGATGGTGGTGGCTCACCGATTCACCGCGATCAATAAAACTCTGGCTTCTCTTGGCAAAGGCAGCAGACCTGGAATTCATCACTGCCGCCGCCACAGCAGCTGATGAATCAAACCCAAATGCAGAGGATTTCCTCACTTGAGAGGAAGATATGTTGGTTGGATAGCTTGCACGAAGGGGGTTCATGTTTTGGCGCATTTGAAGCCCACTTGGAGAGTTCAATTGACTAGACAAAGAGAGTTGTGCTGAAAGGCCATGTAATTGAGGTGATCCAAAATGATCAACAGATCCTAGAAGGTCATCAAGGTTCGTGGGGTTCAAATCACTGATCCTACCGAAGTCTTTGTTTCGTAAGGACATGGAGGAGAATCGAGCCAACTGCTGCTGATGCTGGTTTGCAGGACTTTGCAGTCCAAGCAGCTCCATATCCATATCCAGATCCCGGGCACTCAAGGTGGCCTTCAGCCGGCTCCCTGGGAGCTGCAATGATGGTGGGGTGAGGTTTCTTTGATTCTGCCAAAAGCCTCCACTCTTAGGAGGTGATGAAGCTGCGATGGGAGACATAGGCGGAGTTGAAACAGTTGACATAGGCAAAGATGAGGAACTAAGAGCCAAAGGACTCATTGAAGTCATATCAAGTACACTACTAGCCAAGGACTTTGGAGAAGGCACAGCAGAGCCAGTAGAAGCATACACAGGGCGCAACTCTTCAGTTTTATGAGCAAAGAAACAAACTTTCCTAGAGCATCCAACCTCATCCTTGCAAAGCTTAGTTCTGTATTGAGCAGGATGGAGCCAGGACTCAAAAACACCATGTGCATACTCACAAGCATCTCCCTTCGGGCATGTGCCCTTGCGAAACTCGGGGCAGGGCACGCAGCTGTAAGGGTATTTACGTGGGTCCCTCCTCCTGGCATTCTCCCCAGGATGAACAAACGGACACTCTGTCCAATCATGTGAGTAAGCCCTTGAACATGGCTTCACCTTGAAACTGTACATTCTGAACTCGTCCGTTCCGTATATACCACTGTTTATGTCAGGCAATGGTACATCAACAGGATATTCTTTTTTCTCAGTTCCTTCTTTTGAGGACAAAGCAGACACTGCAAATTTAGGTTGCTCCATCTCCTGACTGATGATTCCATCTCCTTGCCCACCTCTTAGCAACAACTCTATGGCCTTTCTTCTTGCATTGGAGAAGGAATTGAAGGCAGGGGCAATTAAATTGATAGGCTTATTTCCACTTGCATCAAGGCAATCAGCATCGGCTCCAGCATCAAGCAAGAGCTGAACAACGTCAAGTGAGGAGTGAGAGCCACCAACAACAGCAGAGTGAAGAGCCGTGGCCATATCAGAACCACAGGTTTTGTTCACATCAACCCTGCCAGTCTCAATTATGTACTTCAACACTCTAGTACTTCCAAATGAGGACGCAATCATGAGGGGTGTTCTCTTCTCCCACCCCATCTTCTTCGATCCAATTCTTCTACCATACCATAAGCTTGCCGCGTTGATGCCACAGCCCTTCTCTTCCACCTCTTTTCTGAAAGCTTCAAGATCATCGGATGCTGAGAGTTCCAGCAAAACCGAAGAGTCGCTCAAGTTCCGGTTTGCAGACTCGCTTTCCATGGTGTCGTTCGAGGGAGAAAGCTTACTTTTTGAACCACTACACATGCCCAGAATCTGCATCATAAGATAGGATAAACTCAATAAACCCTTCTCTTTGATGCCTCGTTTTCTCACAAGGAATGTATAAACCCATAGGAGACAGAAATTGGAACCAAAACTCTATAGGATATATCTAACAAAAACCTAGGGTTCTGAAGCTCTGAGGATGTACTGCTAATATAAGTTGAACGATTTTCTTTTTCTTTTTTTTTTCCACACCAAACCAGCAAAACAAGTAACGATCCACGCCGATGAGTTGGTCTTTTAGGACCTACTTGTGTGACAATTTCGAGTGTAAGAAATGAGAGACAGAGTGAGACCAAGGGGAAAAAACGATTAAAAAAAAAAAACAAAAAAAAAAAAAAAAAGCCTTCAAAGATCGACCAAGAACCAGGCATGCAAGAAATATACCTCAAACTTATCCAAAAAGAGAAATTGAAAACACCAACTTAAAGCAAGCGAAGTCCCAAGCTTTATCAAGAAAATCAAATCCTTGAAAGACTAAAACTTGTTTGAAAAGATATCGTACCTTTGGAAAATTGAACAGCGTCAAGTAGTATGGGAGTGAGACGGGTGAATGTCTTTGAGACGAAAACCGAGAAGGCCTCGATTGAGAGGTTGAGGAACAAAGATGAGTGGGTCGCCCTTTTTATGTGGTGCGGCTACTCAGTCCATGGAGGAGGAAGAAGGAAGGAAAGCGTGACTTTTCTTCGACGCTCTTTCGCTTCGGTCAAAGTCAAATATTCAAAGGCACGCCCTTTATGATACGCATTCATTTATAATCGTCCCTTTCGAGCTTTTCGAAATGAAACTCAAATGCACTGGGAATGCAATTCAAAATTTCACACGCGCTTCGTTTTGAATGTTTCATTCTCAGTCTCACCAATCACCATATGCGTCTTCAATATTAGTCTTCAACGATTGGAATGTAGAGCTTCATCATACGTCAAGGGCTTCGTTTTGAATGTTTCATTCATGGATAGCCTTTTATTTTGTTGTATAGGGATCAGTCTCACCAATCACCTAATATGCGTCTTCAAAAAAAAAATATTAGTCTTATCAATTTTTATCTGCAAATATCTTTTAAGTGTAAGAATGAATATACAAGTCATTTAAGATAAAATAAATATTATTTTTTCGGATATTTTAATCAATTATACTCATTTTAAAACAAAAAAGAGGCTACGTGATTTGGACATATAGAATGAGACATTGATTTACCATGAATGTTATGTATAATTATCTGCCCGATAAATTAAAAAATTAGGTTGGAAGGCAATTCATATGATTTGAACTTAATTTTAATACATTTACAAAAGTTGTGAGTAACTTAGATTAAGATGAACATAAGTTATAATATTCTTCTTATGTAATATTCTAAGGCTGGGATAAAAAATAAAAAAAAATAAAAAATCCAGGGAGATTGAAATAAAACAGGGCGCACTGTAAGTTGAGTGAGTGAGGCAGGGCTAATAGATGAGGAATGGTTGGAATTGCGGTTCACGTGCGCGTGAAGGGAATCAAAGACTAATAATGAGCGGTCAATGGCAACAGCAAGAAGAGGCAGAGAATGAGTCAGGTCAGAGATTCGTAAACTTGGAAGCGCGTCGTAGGGATGAGATGAGTCAGCTTTCCCCTATTTCTTTCACTCATTCCCTCGCCTCCTGCACGTGTTTTGAATTTTGATGCTATTTCATCCCATCCCACCAAGAACCAAAGCATTATCATCGTCTTCTTTTTTTTTTTTGCATAACGTAGGCAAGCCGGAGCTTGAGGAAGAAAGTTAAGGCTAGTCAAAAGAACTAGCCCATGCAACATACAACTAGAAAAAGACTAGCATGAACAAGATAATTGGTCTTTGATGACCATAGCAATACATCCACTAGGAATTACAGGAACAAGAATGACCCCGGCATCGGCCGTTGTACCATGACCTTCCTTAGCCATAAAGTCAGCACACGAGATGTTTCCTCTTGAGGTATGAAGAAGTTCCACGTTCCAATCACCAAACAAGTCTTCTTTTGTTGGTTAATGACTAGCATTATTATCGTCTTGTTAAACAGTATTCTCTTATGGGAATACTTTTATAGTCTAATTTACATTATAAAAGTATTCTACTTTAGATAGCAATAAGCAGATAGTCCTTTCTCAGTGACTATGACCCCAGGAATTCAAATCAATGTCATCCACACATCTGTCAACCCTTGAGTGGAGAACTATACCTGTGAACTCAAGTACGATGTCATCGACACATCTGTCAACCCCTTGAGTGGAGAACTATATATTTTTTTTTTTTGGTACAAGGTGAGGGGAGGGGGGATTCGAACACGGGACCTGAGGGGAGATATAAGGCATCTCAATACCACCATTGTGTACCGCACCGTCTCGGTGAGTGGAGAACTATATCTATGAACTCAAGTACGCACTCCACGTTCAAAACATCTGGCTGCTTCAGTGTTGGCTATTTGTTTATATGGGCCTGAGTTTATCCCGTTTGCCCGCCCAGCTGTGGCCTTCTATTAGGCCAGAGGCAGATTTCTTTTTTTCTTTTTTTAAAGTATATGTATCTTTTTAGTAGAGGCAATCCTATTCGATACACTGTCTAACACTAAATATACTAAATATAGGCGCCTCTTCCAATGAAAGATTTGAACATTGGTTCACCACGTTGTGAAGACCTCACCGCTTCTACTACACCCAGGTGAAAGAGTTTTTATTTCCAAATAAGTATTCTCCGTCCTCAATCCTAATTTCATATCCATTGCTCCTGCATATCAAATCTCACTTCCCAAGCAGCTTGAATTCACCTGACTTCTCTCTCTCTCAACAAAAGCTCTTCAACTTCATGCTATATATGTTGGCACAATGTTATGAATGAAAAATGTCTTGTCGGCATATACAAGACCCATTCATACGATCTTCATGCCTCCGAAAAAGATTAATATTTGATCTACTGGGAATGTCCTTTGTAAAATGGGAACAGAAACCAAAATCATTTAAAATTTGGGTTTTTTACCAAAATAAGGTTTTTTTTAAAAAAAAAAATTACCGGACTACAGCTTGTCAGAAAGTATTTACCAATCTAATGCAGTCAATGACGTGCGTTGACCGACGCCATTATTGCGTCGGATTGCACACGCCACGTGGATGTGGCGTGTGATGACGACGCCGCCTCCGACGGTGGCGTATGTCGGCAGAGACGCACCAGTGTGGCATGTGTTGGATGACGCCACGGTGGCGTCGGCTTTGTCCCCCCCCCCCTTCACCCGTGACCCCCCTTTTGTCCATTTTTTTTGTTTTTTGTTTTTTTTGCTCCCTTTCCTCCTATTTAACTCCTTCCTCAACATACGCTACAAAACTCCCTCATTTGTGACTCCTTCCCTCCCTCTCTTATTTATCTTTCCCTTATCTGCAAAACTCCCTCCGTCGTCCATCTCCTTTCTTCATCTTTTTTTACAAAAAATGAATAGAATTCCTTCATTTATATATTATAATGGTTCTAAAAATATTGTAGCAGACGGATTGAGCTTTGTTGGTGAGAAAAAACAATGTATATTATTGGAGGCATGTCCGCTGAAGATTTATATGAAAAGACCCGTCAAAAGTTAAAGCTGCAACAAAATCAGGTAATATCTTCAGTGACGGGTAGAGTGCAATTTGGAAACCACTATGCGGGTGTTGAGATATCCGATGATGAGGATGTGGATGTTTTTTTCAAACATTCAAGGAAAACTCTGCGTCCCAATTTCTTTGAGTTGTATGTGGATATTGAGATGTTAGAGGAGGGTGTACCAACACAATCAACCATTGTGCATGGAGAAGAAATTGACTATATGCTAGATGAAGAACGACAATGAGGAAGAGCAAGAGGAAGAAGATGATGAAGACACATTATTGTCTAATGACCATGATCGAATGATAGTGATACGAGAGGATGAATATCATCATAATCCCATGTCACAATGGTGGTATGTTATCATTAGGTTAGTTACGGAGTTGTATTATTATTTAAATTATTTTTATTAGTTACCATGATTTCGCATAAACCGTATTATGTGTGAATATACAGATGTTACACCGTTTTGGAAAGACATTCCGCATTATGAAATTTTGTTCATGAAGATTACCCGCATGAGGATATCTTTTGGATGTGGAAGGTTTGGTAGGGATCCGTGGGCAAGAGGAGATAAACTATATCTTAGACAAGAGTTTGGGTCCAAGAATGATGTCCAAGCCGCAATAAAACATTATTGCATAAAGGGACATCATGAAGCTCAAGTGGTTGAGAGTACTACAGCCAAGTACTCAATGAAATGTCGGAATGATGTACAAGGTTGCGATTGGAGAGTAAGAGCAATTAAACCAAAAAATAGCAACACTTGGGTGGTAACTAAATGTGTTGGAAACCATAGTTGTGTGAACCGGATTGTCTCCCAAGATCACAAACAACTTGATTCTGAAATTATTTCTGAGGCCATAATAGGTATGATACAATACCATTTGCTAATTTGTGAATATATTTGTGTGTCAGTGAACATAAATAACATTCCTAATGTGTAACTTTTGCGATTGATTTTGCAGACATGGTTAAGGAAACACCTTCGGTACCTGTGGCCATGATACAAGAAAGGGTGACTGGAATGTTTGGGTATCATGTTTCATACAGGAAGGCATGGAAGGCAAAACAAAAGGCAATTGCCAAGATTTACGGTGATTGGGACGAGTCATATGCGTTCCTGCCAAGATGGTTCGAGCACATGTTGAAATTTTCCCCGGGATCTATTTATCATATTCAACATGGAGAGTATATTGTTGATCGACAGGTTGTTAATGGGATTCAGGTTTTTCAACGTACATTTTGGACATTTAGACAATGTCGTGAGGCATTCCAATGGTGCAAACCAAAGTCATACAAGGTGGACGGTGACGCATCTATATGGTAAGTATAAGGGGACATTATTGATTGCCACCGCCAAGATGGAAATAATGAGATCCTTCCGATTGCATTTGCAATTGTGGAAAGTGAAACTAAGGAAGCATGGGAGTATTTTTTGCATTTCATACGAATGTATGTTACAAGTAAGGTTGGTCTATGTCTTATTTCGATCGTCACAAGAGCATAATATCGGTGTCGACAATGAGATGATTGGTTGGCGACCTCTAATGCGTACCATGTATTTTGCATTCGTCATGTTGCGAGAAATTTTAATACTCGCTTCAAGAACAAGGAGTTGAAGAAAAAGTTAATGAGATTAGGTATTATACTCCAACTGATGTGCCCTGACGTTCATTGTTTTCATTACTACAACGTGATACTATTGTATTTCTGTCTTTTTTACAGGATATGAACCAAACAAAATAAACTTCGATGCTTTGTATGCCGAATTCTGCAGTTACAGTCGTGAAGCGGTTGCATGGATTGAAAGAATTCCAAAAGAGAAATGGTGTAGGAGTTATGACGAGGATGGACGAAGATACGGTCATATGACAACCAATTTGTCTGAATCAATCAATAAGGTTTTTAGGGGAGCGAGGAGCATGCCCATAACCGCGTTGATGAAATGCACCTATAGTCGACTTATTCATTATTGGGTCAAAAGGGGGACCAAAGCACAAAAAGATGCAATGTCCGGAAGGTTTCTTACAAGTGTTATTGGAGAAGCTATGGCAAAGAATGGAGAGCGTGCTACATCGATGCGTGTTCGGGAGTTTGATGTGGTGCGTACGACGTTTGAAGTTGATGATCACGAGGATACATACTCGGTGAAATTGACCAAGAGGAAATGCCAGTGTGGCAAGTTTCAGGCTTTCAAATTCCCTTGTAGTCATGTACTGGCTGCATGTTCGGCAGTATCCCATAATGCTGCACAGTATGTGGATGCAGTATTCTCAATCTACAATATTATGAATGTTTACTCCTCACCATTTCTGCCGATCGGTAGCGAAAAAGGAATATCGTCCTCCTTCGAACCAAAGATTACCCCCGACGAATCAAAATTGCGTGGTATGGGCCGCCCTCAAGCTAGACGCATTCGTAATGAAATGGATGAGGAAGAGGTCCAACCTAGCTCCAGTCGAATTAGATGTAGTATATGTAAACAGTTCGGACATAATAGGCGTTCATGTCCTACAACGCGCTTACATAATATGACATAGTTATGAATTTAGAATTATGGTCAAAGTTGATTACCTATATGTTCGATAGGAAACTAAACAAACCAAATACATTCTCAATCCATGCAAATATGACATAATACAGTAATCCCGGCAAATATGACATCATACAGTAATCTCGGCAAATATGACATCATACAGTAATCCCAGAAAATATGACATAATACATGACATGGAACACATTCAGGAAGGAGTAAATGGAGGCCACCGCCTCGAACGCGCATCCCGCTGAGGGTTCCTACGGATGCCATCAGGATTGCGGCTAAAATTGAAATCTTCAGCAGCTGCCCGTATAAAGTCATCAGAAGGGTCACCCTCGCCGTCGCCTGTTTGGTGTCCTGCCTGGTATGGGCTACTACTAGAACCGGCCTCAGTACAACCCTGTCCATGATGGGAGGAATGAAAGGCTATAAAACCACCCGATGTAGATTGAAAAGTATTGAAGCCAGGAACGCCATATGGAGGCTGATATGCACAAAAACCCGATCCAGGATGGTAAGGGTTGAATGTAGGAAAACCAGTCTGGGAATTCTGAGAAGGCCACTGATATGAGTGCGGAACCTGTGTCTCCGAAGCGAACATCGTCTCTGGCTGTGGGTAAGTAAGGATCGGTACATGTATCTTGGGATGCACCTCTGTTGGCATCTCCTCCGGGTACCACGGAACCTCAATATAGGTTTGATCTGGCCATACAGGAGGTCTATATACACCTCCGCCTCGTGAACCAAGCGGGGGTATCTGATATGGCTCCATTTCGTGTCGCGGTCGTCGTTGGCCCAGTCCACGTCCCTCCTTCGCATGGGGCGAGACCTCTAAAGCGGGATCTGGTACACTTACTAATAAACCACTTGGTGCACTAGGCCCAGGCTCCGTAACTCGGCCAAATTCTCTAAGCGCTCCGAGTAACTAGTCACAGACCTTCTGTACCTCCCTGTTGCTGTATTGGGAACTAAATTGTGGAGAATTCATCCACCAAATCCACTCTACACCATCTATCCGCATTTATCCAAGTAAAATAAATAACAGCACTTAAACTAACTTATGGATAATAAGATGGAAGATATATGAGAAAAAAAGGGTACCAAGATCAATACGTACCATGTGCCCAATCTTGGTGACCTGCCTCGTCATATACCGTCTGGTGTGTGTGAAAAACCAAGTCATGTACTCGGAGTTTGGAGAAATCGGCCCCTCCGATGGTATGACATCATACAGTAATCCCGGCAAATATGACATCATACAGTAATCTCGACAATGTGGAAAGCAAGTAAGGGTGTGACCGCCTTCCACAAGTCCTACATGTGAATATCTGCACCAAAAAACTCATATCCGGCGTCCCTGTATGGCTCCCACTTCACCTATACATGTAAACAAGTGCAAATTAGTTGACCATTTTTTTTATCTCTAATATCAAATTTATCATAAATACGTCGTCTCAACCCATCTGGTCAAGCTCTATCCGATATGTTTTTAGATCACGTCGCAATAACCGCAAGTTGACTTTATTGAACCTGCAATATGTAACTCCATAACATTAGTGAACTCCAAGCAGTTCAAAATATTCATTACATCAAACAGCGGCCATACCTGTGTCCGTAATGATCACCTGCGTCACTAGGCGGTGGAACGGGAGGTGCTATGGTAGGAAATCTGGACCATACTCATATCTGCAATAACAACAAACAACCCCCAATGTCTTTAGTCAAGCCGACGTGGCACGACATAGCTCGCGAAACAATATAGCGAGTACTGAGTAGACCCCAATTTGTATGTGCGAGTCTCCGCAAAGTCACTACCCAGTAATTTTATATATCTGCAAGGGACCTCTGCGCCGGATGATAAATATATATTTTATAATTAAATAAGTATAGATTTTGAGATATATTGGATTAAATTTATTAATATTATACTTATTTAATTATCTTTTATATGCTTATCTATCTTTTAATTAAATATAGGATAAAAGAATATTATAACAGAAAATCTATTAATATCCTATTTTTTTATAAAGGAGATATTATATGATCTAAGGGAGGGAACAAATTGAATTGAAAAGAACATAATATAATATATTATATGGTGATATTATGTTAAAAGGAGGTGGACCCCACAAGCTAGGAAATTCACAATTGTGTGCACCTGGAACATATTTGAATGAAGGGAATATATCATGGATAGCCACGTGCAGATGCTACAATCACGCACAAGCAAAAGGATATATCATATCCTTTATATTAAAAAAAAGATGGAGAAGCGTGGGCCCCAGCAGCTAACTAATATCTATTAAAGTGAGAGGCAGAATAACAAGTTGAGAATCAAGAACGCACAAGAGAGAAGAAAAGGACGCATGCACGAACGACGCAATTGAAGGATTGGGGACGTGCACAGGAACGATCGAGAATTCAAGAAGTAGAGGCATAAAGGCAACCCGCGAGGAGCAATTCTTTGAGAGTCTTGATTTCTCCTATCTTTCCTTTATTCTTTCTTTTATTTTTCGATTATGAGTTTCATCTTCATGGATTTTATTAGTGCCATGTGTGGCTAATTTTCTTTTTCAACCTAGAGAACCTATGAACTTGTTTGGGTTCTAGGTATTATTTCCCACTATTAGTTTTGATTAATTTCAATCAGTTTATTTATTCTTGCTTTTCTTGCTATTGTTTATTAATTGGCCACTAGTAAGCATGTTTTGAGGATTTAGGGTTAAACTTGGAAGAGGAAATCCTAAATTGACCTTGGGATTAAATAATGTGGAATTAGGTTTAAATTTAATAAGGAATTAGGTTTAATCTAATTTGCGTCTAGGATAGGAATATACCTAGAAGCTCCGCATAATCAAATTAGAGTGAGTTCGATCTAAAACGCATTTTAGTTAGTTGTGTAAGGCATTACATAATTAATTAAGATAGGTTTATAAATGGACCGGAAGGCATTTATAAACATTAATACTCTAGGTTAGCTGAGTTAGTTAAATCAAAATTAATTTAGTGGGGATTAATTCTAAGAAACCAACAAGGGATTAGCGACTCTAGGTTGTACTTCTCGAATTGGAATTCGCTCTTTTACTATTATTAGTTTCTTATTTAATTTATTTTTATTATTCAAAACAAATCTGACTCACTCAACTTAAACGAAATAAAGGAATTTAATATCTACTCGCTAGTTAATTGAGTCCTCGTGGGAACGATATTTTTCCTACTTATCACTTTATTACTTGATACGGCCCGTATACTTGCGGAGTCTATAGGCTTTAAATTTTGCCCTATCAAGTTTTTCAATATATCTCAAAATCTATTCTTTTTGACTTGATAATATTTTTCTAAGATGGGGAAGGCTCAAAGTTAAGGTCAATCCTAAACAATGCAAAAATCTCAAATAAAAAAAATCTTTTCAATTGCATAAAGACTAGCATAACCAAAGAAATTATATCCCTCCCCCACACTTAAATCAAACATTGTCCTCAATGTTGCAAAAATATAAAGAGGGAAAAGAACTAGTACTCCCCTGGTTTAAGTTTCTAATTCTGATGTGGAGTGCTTCCTCTAGTACCTTCCATGATGTTTCGAATTTTAAGGGAAAGAGTGCACACGCAAGACTTGACAACAACAAGAGGAGTGACCATCTTCAAACCTGAATAAACGAAAGAAAAAGAAAAACAAAAAAAAAAAACAAAATAATACTAATAATAAATAATGCACGGAAAACCCTTGGGTTGCCTCCCAAGAAGCGCTTGATTTATAGTCTTGACCCGACTATGTCAAAATGTCAAGGAGGTTGAGACAAGCGGCGCCAATGTTTCCCAAAAGAGGATGGAGAATTCTTCGCAATTTGTTCACTGCTTGTAAGCAAGTATTCTCCATATTATTTTTCTCCATGAAGATCGTTTTAAGGGGCTCTTTATTGGCAACTGAATCCAATTTAGCTTGATTGAGGTCATTTATCACAACAACCCTTGCACATTGTTTGAATTCAGTTTGAGACTCCATTGCTTTGTCCCTCTTAAACTTGACTTGCTCATCACCAAGTCGTAAAATTATCTTTCCTTGTTCGACATCTACCAATGCTCTCGCAGTAGCCAGGAATGGTCTCCCAACAATTAGCGGAATCTCTTGATCTTCATCCATGTCAAGAACAATGAAGTCAGCAGGATAGATAAAAGAGCCAACTTTTACTAGGACATCCCTAATGATACCATATGGATAAGAGAGACTTTGATCGGCTAACTTGAGTGTAACGGTTGTAGGACTAGCCTCCCTAGTTGTAGCTTCTTAAAGAGAGATAGAGGCATAAGATTTACAGACCCCAAATCACACGGTGCACCACCTTCGAATTGATCACCAATCACACATGGAATAGTGAAGGAACCAGGATCTTTACACTTTAAAGGAACATTAGGTTTAATGACACTAGTGATCTCCTTGGTCAATGCTACAGTTTCAAACTCAGTAAAATGCTTCTTCTTACTCAACATCTCTTTCGGGTACTTAGCATACTTAGGCATCTGCTCCAAAGCTTCTATCAATGGGATATTAATGTGTAATTGCTTGAAAATATCCAAGAATTTCTTGTATTGCTCATCAAGTGCCTTTTTTGGAATCTTTGAGGAAATGGTAGAGGCGGTCTCCATTTAGGAATCTCAGTACTTGCTTCCCTTTTCTTTACCTCCTTCTTTTGGGGTTCACTATCCTCGTCTACTCCCTTAGCCTTTTGTGTAGACTCTTTATCATTTCCTCCAAGGCTCTCATGAGTTTCTTCACTATTAGAACTTGAAGGCTTCCTTGTTGGTTCTTTGTACCTCGAGGTAATTCTTCACCACTTCTAAGGGCAATGGCTTTACAATCCGCTCTTTCATCTCTACGAGGATTAGACACAGTATTACTTGGCAATTCTCTTTGTTGTAAAATATTCACAGCATTGGCAATTTGTCCCATTTGTACTTCAAGATTCTTGATGGAAGAGTCTAATCTTGCATTAGTAGTAGCTTGATCTTGAGAACTCTTTAATTGAAAACTTGCGAGTGAGATATCACCGCCTCTAGATCAGATTTAGGTTCTTGGGGGAATGACTTCCTTTTCAAATTGATAGAACCCAGGAGGTGTGACTTGTTTTGTATTAGAGGTTGATGCTTCATTAAGAGTCGCTCCATATTTCCAAGAGAGGTTGGGATTTTTACGCCACCCAGAATTGTAGGTGTTCGAGTAAGGGTTGTTCTGGTTGTTGCCATGGTAGTTTCCAGCATAGTTCACTGGTTCTATCTGTTGAGATATGAGGCATTGTCCATTTTCATGACAATTTCCACAGTAATCACAAGGGGCATAAATAGCATTGACTCCCATGTGTCCACCATTAGATTGGTTTGCTTGAGCTTCTAAGTGATCAATCTTCTTGTTGATTGTATTTAACATTGCCATCATTTGTGAAGAAGGGGCTTCAATAATTTTATCAAGCGGCTTCACTCGGCCTTCTTTCATTGTTATTCGTATAAAGTCATCGATAAGTCATCTAAACAATTCGAGACATGATTCAGGTTGCTTTGTAATTCCTCCATCGGTGATGACATTTAATTCGATTTAGATTCGGGAGTCAACCGTGCGAATATTTGAAGTAAGACCCACTTCTCTAGATTGTGACCAGGGCTGCGCGACAAGAACCTTGAACCTCTCCCGGGTCTCATACGAGATGTTCACCACATTGTTGACCGAAATTTGTAAGAGCATTTGTCGTCCACAATCTTATTATGTGGAAAAAATCTTGATCGAACTTTTCTTCCGGTGTCTCCCAAGAGGTTATGCTACCCTCTTCTAAGTTGTTGAGCCATTCTTTAGCTTTCCCTTGTAGAGAGTAAGGAAAAAGCCGAAGGCGAATCACACCATCAGGAACTCCATTCATCTTGAATGAGTTGCAAACGTCAAGAAATTGTATCAGATGCCGATTTGGATCTTCTAAATTGTTTCCGCATCGACTCGTAGTTCAAGCATCTTGAGCATAGTCCGCTTGATTTTGAAATTGTTGGCTGGAAACTCAGGCACTCTGATTCCTGACTGATATCCTCGCGATTGTCTTCCTAGAAAATCATTGATACACAAACGATCATTTTCATCTGCAGCCATTTCTTCAGTTTCAGTCTGTATCAATTCCTCCTCTTCGTTCTGAGATGTTGTAACGTCCAAAAGCTCTTGGATATTTCTTGATTTACGTGACGTTTTAGTAGATTTGGTTCTATGAGACATGTACCAAGGTACCTGCAAAACCAAATAAATCTCAAAGTACCAACTAACACCAAAAATTGAAAAGAAAAGAAAAATAAAGAAAGAGATTTTTTTTTATATATAAAAAAATACTCAAACTAAAACTACTAAAGGATTTCCAATACTAGTCACCAATTGCCTTGAGTCCCGACAGAACGGCGCCAAAAACTTGATAGGGCAAAATTTAAAGCCTATAGACTCATAAAGTATATGGGCCGTATCAAGTAATAAAGTGATAAGTAGGAAAAATATCGTTCCCACGAGGACTCAATTAACTAGCGAGTAGATATTAAATTCCTTTATTTCGTTTAAGTTGAGTGAGTCGATTTGTTTTGAATAATAAAAATAAATTAAATAAGAAACTAATAATAGTAAAAGAGCGAATTCCAATTCGAGTAGTACAACCTAGAGTCGCTAATCCTTGTTGGTTTCTTAGAATTAATCCCCACTAAATTAATTTTGATTTAACTAACTCAACTAACCTAGAGTATTAATGTTTATAAATGCCTTCCGGTCCATTTATAAACCTATCTTAATTAATTATGTAATGCCTTACATAACTAACTAAAATGCGTTTTAGATCATCGAACTCACCCTAATTTGATTATGCGGAGCTTCTAGGTATACTCCTATCCTAGATGCAAATTAGATTAAAACCTAATTCCTTATTAAATTTAAATCTAATTCCACATTATTTAATCCCAAGGTCTATTTAGGATTTCCTCTTCCAAGTTTAACCTAAATCCCCTAAACATGCTTACTAGTAGCCAATTAATAAACAATAGCAAGAAAAGCAAGAATAAATAAACTGACTGAAATTAATCAAAACTAATAGTGGGAAATAATACCTAAAACCCAAACAAGTTCATAGGTTCTCTAGGTTGAAAAGAAAATTAGCCACACATGGCTATACTAAAACCCATGAAAAGATGAAAATCGAGGTTCGAGAGAAATAAAAGAAAGCATAAAGAAAAGATAGGAGAAATCAAGACTCTCAAAGAATCCCTCAATGCTCCTCGCCGCTAACTGTGCTTGTTGCTCTTTATCCCTTTGCTTCTTGAATTCCGTTCGGCGGCTCCTATGTGCGTGGTCCGTGAGTCCACTTCTCTGAATTGCGATTTTTCTCCTCCAATGCGTCTTCCTCCTACGTTTGCGTTTTTCTTCTCCAATCGTTCTTCTCCTCTCGCGTTCAATCCTCTCACTTTAATAGATATTAGTTAGCTGCTGGGGCCCACGCTTCTCCATCTTTTTTTTAATATAAAGGATATGATATATCCTTTTGCTTGTGCGTGATTGTAGCATGCGCACGTGGCTATCCATGATATATTCCCTTCATTCAAATATGTTCCAGGTGCACACAATTGTGAATTTCCTAGCTTGTGGGGTCCACCTCCTTTTAACATAATATCACCATATAATATATTATATTATGTTCTTTTCAATTCAATTTGTTCCCTCCCTTAGATCATATAATATCTCCTTTATAAAAAAATAGGATATTAATAGATTTTGTTATAATATTCTTTTATCCTATATTTAATTAAAAGATAGATAAGCATATTAAAGATAATTAAATAAGTATAATATTAATAAATTTAATCCAATATATCTCAAAATCTATACTTATTTAATTATAAAATATATATTTATCAAATTCCTACTGACTTGTCACACAACAAAAATCCACCGAATAGGCGCATGAGGTAAGCACGTGTGTAGAAAAGCTGACCCTCAATAGTGGTGAGTGCTCGTCCCGTGGGCCCAATAAGTTTCAAACCAGTCAACGATGTTTCCGCCAATGATATGAGTTGGGAGTGGAGTCCGACCCATGTATTGTTGAATAACTGTTGTCCAGTTGGCGTGCGTCGGACCGGAAACTACTTGACCCTCAGTGGACAAACCTAAAATGCCCTCTACATCTTGTAGAGTAATAGTCATCTCACCAACCAAGGCATATGGAAGGTGTGAGTCTCGGCCTCCACCTCTCAACCAAAGCGAAATAAGTTGTTTGTCAATCACGCACCGACATAAAGTAGGCTATGTAAGGGTTCTATATTATCTCGTATCATGTACAAACAAGCGTATAATTAATTACATAAAGAATTTTAAAACATACCAGGAGTCTCTTCATGCGAGACACGTGTCAGAAACCTGCACGCATAAGGTGCTGTTGCAACTCTACAGGGATGAGATTTGGGTCCTCGATATCTCCCAAAGACACGTGTGAGGCTCGCCTCACCCTCAAACAATTGCAGTCTCCTGTGTTCCACACCACTTGTGATCGGTGTGATTGTTGCACCTCTTCATTAAGAACTCCCCACTCTTTGGGGTCGGGCTCAATATTGCGGGCGTGTTGATCATCCATTTGACTAATAAAAATTTATAATAACACAACACATTATTATGTCACTAATTATTATTCTCTAAATAATTAATTATTAAATTAATTATTTGAGTAATTATTATTTTCTATTTAATCTAATATTATCTATCTTAGGGGTACTATAAATAATAATATAATAATAATATAAAATTTAATTTCACAATATATTTTTTTTAATTCACTAATTATTATTAATATTCTCACAAATTTCTTAAATCAAATTTAGCAAAGCATAATATTTTACATTTCATATACGAAATTATTAATTTACAAAATATTAAATAATTAGTTAATTCATTAATTAATTATTTACTCTTGTATCCTAAGGTTGATAATAAATTTTAAATATTGTTATTCCCTTAATCATTCATTATAATTATTATTTTACTCTTTTTATTATTTATAATTATTAATAATTTACAAGGAAATAATCATCTATCCTACCGTAATATATTTATTAAGCATCTATTATAAATAAATGTACATAATTACAAGTTAAATCTAAATTACTAAATAATAAACATAACAAAAAAAACTAAATGTTACCTACGCAAACTTGAAGTAATTCCCTCTTCTTCCTTCTGCTGATTCTTGCTTCTCTATGTCTCAAACTTTTTCAGTCTCTCTCAGCTAGAAAAGGAGGATGGAGGGACAGTGAAAAAGAATGAAGAGATGGAGGGAGTTTTTTGAAGGGATGACTGAAGAAGAATGAAGAAAATGGAGGGTGGTGGGAGTTTTTACAATGAAGAAAATGAAATGAGTGAATTGAATGAGGGAAAGGGAAGGCAAATGAGGAACATTACATGAAGAAAAGAGAGGGTTTTGAGAGAAAAAAGTAAGGAATGGATGAGGTGAAGTGTGTGTGTGTGTGTTTTGGAGGTGGTGGAGGTGTTGTGTTGGGGGTGGGGTGGGGGGGCGTCGTGTGTGGTGAAGTGTGTGGTTGTGTTTTGGAGGTGGTGGAGGTCTTTGTGTTGGGGGTGGGGGGGGGCGTCGTGTGTGGTGAACTGTGTGTGTGGTTGTGTTTTGGAGGTGGTGGAGGTCTTTGTGTTGGGGGTGGGGTGGGGTGGGGGGTCGTGTGTGTGTGCGGGGGTTGGGGGGGGGGGGGTGGCGTGTGTGTGTGATTTTTTTTTGGGGTGTGTGTGCTGTTTTTTGGGGCGGGGGTGGAGTGTTGGCCATCGGGAGGGAGGGGACGTGAGTGGTTGGTGGAGGGGGTTGCGTGGGATGTGGGGGGGGCTGTTTAGGAATCGGTCGATTCCGACAACGCGTCGGCGTCGGGAATTGGATTCCCGACTACGTGTCGCTTCTTCGGAATCGACCGGATTCTTGACGCAAGGTTGGCGTCCATGCGGGGACGCCCGGTGGTGGCGTCCATGGAAGCACGCCACCCTCGGGGCGTGCTTGAAAGGACACCGGTTGTAGGTGGCGTGCATGGAAGGACGCCAGCTGTGGCGTCGGTCAACACACGCCACAGCTGGCGTCCATAGACAGACGCCACGGTCAGAGGTGGCGTCTGTCATCACACGCCACATCCACGTGGCGTGTGCAATCTGACGCAGCCAATGGCGTCGGTCAACGCACGCCATTGACTGCATTAGATTGGTAAATACTTTATGACAAGCTGTAGTCCAGTAATTTTTTTTTTAAAAAAAAACTTATTTTGGTTTTAAAAAAAAACCCTTTAAAATTTTCAGGGGTAGTCAGCTGGTGTGGTGGAATCTCTTTTCTCTAATTAAAGCATGGCGTCATTATGTACAGTGATGATTGAGGATAGACTACAAATACAAAATGCAATAACAATATATGCACGTGCTCTTCAAATATTTCTCCATGCCTATCTAATTTATTATTGTGTGTGTGTATATATATATATATTTTGGCTTGCCCCTTGATTGTTTGGATTCAACTTTCCAACACGAGTACTTTTTAGATAATTACACCGATCGAAGAAGAATGTCGACGGCCAATGACAGCCAAGAACCGAGACGAAGAAACAAGGGAGAACGGCGGAGGTGAAGGTAAAGAAAAATTATTCTGTCATTACTTATAGGTTTCAATTTTCAAACGGCAGAAATGAACTCGTGTTCATGCATTGTATGTGGGTTAACCTGAGAATCGACGTAGCTTCAACTATATACGCCGTGTTTTCTCAAATGACACAATAACACTCACATCCTACATCGTTTATTAAACCTAAAATGGACGTAGATTGTCACCATTTTTTTTTCTACATTGATTTTCTTAATTGCCGACGTAGACAGATAATGTGAATGGTATTTGTCGTACGGTAACGCTTTCTGTATAGGAGGACTGAATCTTGCTCCTTACCGCAGCCCAGCTGCCCCTGTTGCATCATGGAGAAGCCCTCTCTTGTCTGTATCGGCTTAGCAGTGTGAACATTATCAACAAAGTAGTCTTGAACTTCTCAGGAAACTGCAGCTTCCATAATTTCATTCCAGCAATATAATCTGATCGTGTTCCTTGAGGTGGTAACCATAAACCCAGTTTAAAGATGTTCCATGATCCATTTAGAAGTAAGTAATTCGCAACTTTCCCGTAGTTTAAATTTCAGAAAGGGAACGAATATATGGCGGGGGGAATTGATGATGCCAATAAAGACGTAGCTAGGGAAATTATGTTAAAGAGGAAAGAAACGAAGTAGGACTAGCGAGGCAAGGGATGGTCCCTCTCGATCCAATTACCCAATCAAATCAATTGGAAAGGTCCGCATCCATCCAGGTCCTGCAATCCCATTTTGCTTCTCTTTCCCTCCTCATCAACCCCACTACATGCTCTCCTCTCTCTCTATTCGCGTTCATATAAATTCCACGTTCCTAATTTGAAGTAGTCTTTTCCAACCTTATTAAAAAAAAAAACGGATATTCATTTATTATAAATTGGTAATGATGTGGGTCTAGGTTTTAATTCTCGACTCTATTGGGAGGGAGCTGACACTAGTACTACAAACAAACCTATCAATTCGTAGCGGTTACAAAAAACTGCTACCAATATCGGATATTGTTGCGGTTTAGACCTAAAGCACTACAAATTTACAATGGATGGTTCGTGTCAAGTGACGTACTGGTTAGGGAATGACCTTTATAATGGTTATCACAAAATAACCGCTACAAAAGACTGCGCCAATTTTGTAGCAGTTTCTTTTCAACAAACTGCCACAAATGTGGCACCAGCTAGGCACATTATGGCACGAAAGTAGTAGCGGTTTAAATGGAAAAACCACTACATAATTGGGTGTGTAGGTAAGTGATATGGTTTATTTTTTAGTTTGATGGAATTTGTTTTATCAAAAATTTAGGGATTTGTTAGATTTTAAAATTTTGAGGCTTCTAGATGATCTTTTTGCTCTTAATGGAGTTAACGAGACTTGAGTAAAAGTTGTATCATTTATATTTTTATTTGAGTGGTTGATTTGAGGAAAATAAAATTAGAGTTTAATTAGAAAATTTGTGATTTATGATTTAAAGTTTGTGATATGCAATTTTGTGATATGGAATTTGCAAAACGGAATGTGTGATGTTGAATTTTGGGAATTAATTCATGCTCTTTGTAGGTGATTATTACAGGGAGGAGTGTTACCATTGATACTTATTTTAAGAGAAAGAATAGTAAATTTTTGCCCTTATAAAGAATAGTGAGTTTTTCTCATCATCTACTCCTAATGTTGAATTGTCAAATAGTGAGACTCCTTCTTCAAATGTTTATTTTCGCTCCCCTCATTAAAATTCCCATGTCCACCATTGATCATCGGCCATATAACTAGGAGAGCTTTAGTTGTCTGAGTTTTCCATAGAGCTCTCCTAGTTATATGTAGTGTGATATGTAACATGATACCAAGCACAAGAAATTTGCATTTTTTTCATGTGGCTGGCAACTACTTTCAAACCAATGTTTAGCTTCATGCAGCAAATTCTTCTGATAACTTATGTTTCATTATTTGTAACTTATGTTTTCATTATTTGTTGTTGAACCATAATTAATATTGAAGACTTGCTGACACAGTTCAAATTGGGAAGGTTATAAAAGATGAAGCCGGTCAATTATATAGGAATTCCTATATAATTGACATGCTTCATCTTGCATAGCTTTTCGAGTTTAAACGGTGTGAGCAAGCCTTCAATTATCCTATAATTAAATTTGTAGCGATTTTAGTAATTAAACCATTACAACATGTGCACCTTTGTAGCGGTTAATCGTATAAATTGTTACAAAATGTAAAGAGTCTTACACATTTGTAACGGTTAGTACTATAAATCGCTATAGAATCTACATTTATAACGATTGCCCTAGAAACCGCTAGAGAATTTAAATAATCAATCACATTTGTAGCTATCCTATAAAACCGCTACAGAATGTCACAGTGAACGAGGTAGGCTTTCGTTATTTTGTAGTGGTTGGTGTAGTGGCTTTTTTGTAAAACCGCTACAAAGTGTAAGCCTTTAAACCAACGCTTCCACCAAATAGTTCACATGCAATTGACTTTCTAACGTTCGTCTTAACTAACTTTTGTATGGAGTTATGGGTCCAAGGAAAGATTTAGACAGGGGAAGGAGGTGGTGCGTCCCAGACCGCTTCTACCAGGGAGAAGTAGTAGAGGGAGCGATGGTAAGGGCCGTGCAAGGACACAACCCAGCCAAAGCAGCCCCAGCAGATGACCCTACAGGCAGCGACTCTACTAGAGGTGCATGATGAGAGGGGTATGCTTAGTGTAAGCAACCACGAGGGGAATGAAGAGTTTGACTTCAACATTTCGATGAGTGAGATAGAGAGGCTACTAGATGAGGAGGAAACTCAGGAGCAGGGGGGAACCCCCAACCGTTGTCTTTGCCGGCAATCGGGTTTTAGGTGGAAGTCGAAGGTAAATTTAATTATTGTTTCAATCCATTTAATATTTAAATTTCACTAAAAGTGGATTTAAATTTAATAAAAAAATGTGGTAAATTGTACAAATACATAGGGAAACATCACCACCAGGAGGTTGGACGTGGTCGGTGTTAATAAACTGGAGGGCCATGTGTCACAGTTCTATGGAAAGAGGCCAAGGACAAGCCGATCGAGAATCGTGGTCACCTATTCAACCAATATCTAAACGAGCTGGACTCGAATTGGTTGCGGTTCTCCATCCACCTCAAGACTTGGAAGCAAGTTCCGAAGGAGTCGAAGGACAAAACTAAAGTTGTGGGGAAAGAGACCCAACGAAGGCTACTGGACAAGTTGGGAACTATTGATATTTTCCAGCTCCCAACTTAAGGGGGAGTGCAGAAATATATAAAATAATTAGGGATTATATTAGATTTTTTATTAGGAGTATAACTGTAATTTTGTATTTGTTTTTGTATATCATTAGTTAGTAGGTTTAGACGCCTCTCATCGTCAACATGTTGTATACAAATAGCTCATGCCTTTAGGTTTAGAGTGTGGCATTTATTGTACATTTTTTTCATTAACAATGCATCACAGTTGCTCTTTCTGTACAAACAGACACTAGCACGACTCGACTTAATACTCGTAAGATGCAAGCTAACTCATCTTTGTAAGTATGATCCCCGTTAACAATCAACTTACCTCAACTTTTGTAAATAACTTCAAATAAAAGGAGAACAGGGAAAAGATTTTGCCGTTCACTTTTTACGTCACTTGACTATTATTTGTCAGAAGTTTTACTTCCTTCCACCTTTACCCCCACTCAAATTGGTACTCATTTGTTTTGGTTTTGAAATTGTTTGCAAATACATATATGTAAAAATGACTATATATTTGTCCCAAAAAAAAATTACCATATCATTTACTTGTAAAATAATTTAAAATGGATCCCACCGGGAAACTCCATGTTTTATTTGCAATTTGGCCCCCCAGTCAACCTGACTACGAACAAGAAGGAAGAAGAGCGAATTCAGCGAGCAGGGATAATAATAGTACAAGCGCCAGTGACGGAATGCATATACTTATACACAGCTACATCATAGAGAAACAAAACCCAATACAGTAATGACTGGGATTTTAAGGCTAAATTAGGTCCGCTATATGCTATTGCTACATGCTTAAGCTTACATCCTTATGTGAGAAGACCACATTTTCTGCAAGCAATCAGTCTATAAGTACTTTCTGGGGAAGGTAAGCACCTGAAGCCTGATCCTGACATGTGCCTAGTTTCACGGAAAAACGAGCACCAAGGTTGTAGCTTTTCAGTAGTTCAGCAAATCCTCCGCTCAGAACCTGCTCTACCCAATCCTCTACCTCTGTGTCCTTGTCTGAGACATATGCAGCTGCAAGTAGTTGTTCCATGGCTTCTGCCTCGATCTGTAGCGCACACTCGGATCCAAGAATACTGTTGAAGTTCCTTCTGATCACTTTCAGCAACCTATCTGCAAGTGCATCGAAATTATAAGGTTTAAAAACAATTGTTTCATCGACCCGGTCGTACAAATTTTGGATCCAGAGGCTTTGGTTCGCAGTTGTGTCATGCTCATGATTTTCACCATCCATATGTTGCACTTCATTCTGTTCAGCTGGAAGATTTAAGTCCAACACCCAGTTTGATGCTGTGTGAGCCCTCTTAGCGGTGTCTGACATTTGATGTTGATCGTGAAACTCGCTGTCAGCAATCAATTTTCTTTTATTTACAAAAACTAGACTGGGAATAGGAATACTCTCTGTAGAATTGCTAACTACAGTGAGGCTTTGGCTTCTAACGTCTCCAACCAGTTGCTCCACTTTTAACTTGATTGTCCCTCCTTTCGTCCTTAATATTCTTTCCTCGGAGTAGTTGGAAGGTTCCGTGGTCGGCAGGATGTTATTTTGGTTAATTGCAAAAGATGTCACAAATATTGAGTTGTTCACACCAACTTCTCTTCCATGGGAGTCAGTAAGCTTTCCGGTCATGATGGCTTGAGACAGGCTATTTTTAGCCAACATATCAGCCTTGTCCACATTTTCCAGGAAAACTACAGACAATGGTTTCTTGGACAACTCCCCCACAATAAAATCAAGACTAGTCTTCCCTCTCAGTTTCACATCATATCCTTCAATTTCCTCTGAATTTAGATCCACAAAAATGAAGCTCTCTCGGCTTCCACACAAAAACTCGGCCAATGAAACAGCAATTTTCTTCTTACCAAGCCTATCAGGTCCCACAAAATTCATCCATACGTCCCCTCTTTGATTTGCCTTCTGGTGTATACCTCTTTTTGCTTGGCAGCAAACCAGTGTCCTAATTATAGAATGCAAGGCTTCTTCCTGCCAGCCAACCCTTTTCACGAGAGATTGGAAAAGAACTTTGGGATTTCTCAGGTCAGCCTGTCCACCATGGTCAAAACTCAAGCAAGATGAAGACAGGGTTGGACGCTGGAAAATATTTGCATCAACCAGATCAACATTCACAATTTTGAGTTCGCCTGTAGTTCTTTGAGTTATGTTGGTGGTGTGGGAAGAGCATAATCCTAGGCCCAGGTCTGTGGTTACGGAAGTCACAGATGAGGGAGACATTTGACTACCATCGCACATACTTGAGTTGGACAAGTTGCATGATCTTTGATCACCTGACCGAAGATCTTCAGCTTTCTGGAACATCTCTGAGAGTCTCGAAGTAAATTTCTCCATGGAGACGACAGAAAAAGGACTGCCTGATTGTGATGTAGAAACCATTTGCTCACCATCGGGCAATTGTGAATTTAGGTCGATGCTCTCAATTGCTGATGCATCAGTAATCTTGCTGCTGTGATTGTTGTCAAGATCTTTATTTTTGACGTCTCTGCATTCAAAACCCACAAGAGTTTGACCAGTATTTGCATCATTGAGTTGTTGATTATGGTTTTTGGATGTCTCGTCCACTTTCTTATGTGGCCCAGCTTCATTTTTTTCCGACATAGCGCCATCATCCTTAGTGATCTGCACTGAACGGAACAATAGCGGTTTTACACTTAATAACACGGAAACAACTTTATGCAATACAAATTTTGTTCAAAAAAAAAATCTACATATTCTCTTGGCTGTCAACATGGGAAATGTTACATCAGCAAACGATCTTAAAAGGCATTCGTATTGGACATGAAGGTCAATTCACGATAATTATATGTTTATGCATCCAATACCAAAAGATGTTCACTCATTTAAAGAACTGCACGAAGCCGTATTAGTCTGGCAAATGGCAAGTTTGAAAAATTCGGGTCTCGGGGAACGAGTAGAATAAAGATAAACACAAGCTCCAAATCCAAACCAACCCCAAGTTAAGTTTTGCAGTAGGATATAGGGTTGGTAAATAACCGCAGTAAATGGGGAAAAAAAATTATAAAATTTTTAGGCTTAATTTAGTTGATATATATGAGTGCTACTGCGCACACCTTCATATTCAATGGCTTTGCTGAGCCAAGCTCAGGAGGCTGCAACCACGGAGGAAATGATTGGCAAGAGTCAGGAAATGAAGCAGGAATTTTTCTGTCTGAAGCAGCAACCCCATCTTGTCGAAACCTTTCACCACATTGATGGCAATGGGGAACGCAATAATAGGAGCAGCTAAGTGGACCTTCTAAGTCAGAAGGTGAAGAGAAAAGGCCACCAAATGGGACAAACGAATCCATTAAGCTGTAAATATTATATATACAAAGAATTCAGTCAAGACAAAATAGGTTCATGAAAGTAATTGACCAAAGTTCAGAGTCTCTTAATTTTATATATACTCTACAGGTACTCTTGACAAAAGGCAATCTTTATTTAATATAGTATCAGGAGTTTACGTTCCATTATGTATCGGCATAGGCCACCGGATATCTCGTTCAGAACCAAAAACTATCGTTACTCTTGTCCATAGATAAGAACACCAAGGAATTGCCCTCTATCCTCTCTTTTCCATTTTCCGTTCGGTGGAAAATGGAAATAAGAATATAGATAAAAAAACCACCGACACTTTAGAGATCATAATATACAAAAGACAAGCGGGCAAAAGAGAACACACACGTGCATCATCTACAAACACAAATTGATTAACTAATTCAAGTTAGCAGATGGCTAGCCTGAACCTGACCTTGGGAATTTGTTTATTTAGTGACATAAAGGCCACAGAAAATCATGCCAAGTTTCAAGCCGTAGTTCAGATGAACTGGGAAACAAAACAAAGGGATATATATTAAAGAAATAATTACACGTACGATATCAACCACTTACCTTGATCTGGGCTTCTGATATGAATCGGCCATGGAAGGCCGAACAGAGGTGATGGGCAGAAGCTGCAAGTCCCAGTCCCTTTCAATGGATGGAAATTTACCCACAAATTTCAAATAGCAATCATAGCTCGCTGCCGCACCAATCAGCCAAAACTTGCCATAATTGAGCTCCAATAACTTTCCCAATTCGCCCACAATATAGCTCACGGCTTTACCTGAGGCTTTCTCATTCACAAAACACTTCAAGTCCCCGAAATTCACCACCAAACCAGGTCCTACACACTGCTCTACCATTTGGCCAATCTTCTTCAATTTCAAACTCATAGCCTTGTCATCACCATTCTCTGTAACAAACTTGGAAACATCTTTTCCTATGGCTATCACGTGCAACCCACATAATTCTACCGGCAAAATACCATCCTTTCGTTTATCTATAACGTCTGTGAAGCTCCGAAGAGCATCATACGCGCATGCACCCAGAAGCATAGGATTCCTGCCTCTGCTTCTGGAGAGTACCTCTCCTATTCTTTTATAGTTCTCGTCCCCGTCACACAACCCAGACGACCCGGAAAATGGAAAGGTGAAGCTCCGACGAACCGGATCCGCATGCTCCGTTAAGTTGCAGAGGAATATAGGTGGCCCCCTGGAGCGCGAGTACCGAAGGAGCTGCGGCAGAGGACGAAGAATAGCGAGCTTAATTTCGGGATTTCGAAAACCCGCTTCTCCGAACACCCGGCTCACAACCGGGTCGTCGAGTATCGACAATATCAGCTGTTGAAGTTCGACTTTCACGCAAGAAACTGAAGAGGGTTGCTGTGAGATTTGATGGTAGAGATGGAAATTCTCAGGCTGTCTTCTCTGGATGGCTTGAGAACGCTTGATGGCAGCCATGAAAGAGTTGGAAACAGGCGGGTCGTCGACTATCTGGGCCGATGGGACCCGGTCCAGAGACACGCTCAGGCATAGCTCCAGGGCTTTGAATTGAAGGCGAGACGAGTAGGCAGAGTTCCGGGCACGCCCGCAGGCGTCGCGCAGGATCGGAGACGGCAAAGAAAGGAGAGCGGAGACGGCGTGGAGTGAAGTGGTTTGGGCATGTCCACGGCGCCGAGCCACGGCGACGGCCTCGTCTAGCGCGTGAGCTGCCTCCGAAGTCAGGCATTGCCTAGCTACTCCGACGGGCGTAGGCATCGCCGGCGTTCATATATTGCCACCGAATTGGTTAAAAAGAAAAAGTAAATTAAAAACGGAAAACGGGAGAATTGCGAGTCGAGAATTGTTTATTAAGGGGAGAGAATATTTTTAGATTAAAGAAAGAGGGTGAGAATTAGGTGTTGCGGGAGTGGGGGCTCCAAACTCGCATATATAGATATAATAATGGCGGAAGGGAGGAGTGGAGATGGCGGGACCCATGGAAGAAGACGGCGCCAAGGAGCAGAGGTGAGGGGCGTTACAGAGAGAGAGAGTGGTTAGTGATAGAAAGAAAGAGGATGGAGAGTGAGCGAGCAATGGGGAAGGAGCACAGATTCTATTATGGGAGAGATCTTTTTCGGGGTCTCACTCTGAGAGGTTTGGTTGAGTATCAACATATGTCGTCGTCGTCGTCTTTTTATCACAACTGTTTCTTTTGTGAGAGAGGAGGAGAGAGATGCTGCGTCCACTTACTTTCCACGGTCAACGTCACTGTCTGCTTACGTGTCATTATATCATTTACTTTTCACCTTAGCATTATTATGGCAATTCAATGATAATAATCTCTTCTTTGTTCTTTAGTAACAAGTATGTGGTTTGAGGTCTGAAGATTGTAAGAGTCGATCCTGAAACACGCGTTGAAACAGAGGGGACGTGGGATTCAATTAATGGTAATATTGGTGCGGGGGAATTGGTCATATGTGGTGATGATTGTGGAGGTGAATATATTTGAAGGTGGGTTCGAAATTACTGGCAACACAAGAAGGGGGGTGGGGGAATGATTCCAGCGCAGAAGCATTACGTCCAATCCACCAATCAACAGATACTCCATAATGGGATTCGTTTACGTGGTTGGCACTGCATCTCTGATTCCATATCCCCAATTACTGTCCCAAAAGTTCTCTCTTAGGATCCAGCATTCTCCATATCACGCCGTCACTTCATTAGTGTCCACAAATCAGTGTTTCATTAGTTAATTGTCATTACGTCAGTGTTCTTGGTTAAGTGTTCTTGGTTAATTATTATCAGTCTACCAGAGCACCGTTCTACTATACCCCCAGCCAAATACGTAGCGCAAGAGCTGATCGATCTCACGGATTTGGTCAAAAACAAGGGATTAGAAAGGCGAAGCTGAGTTTATAGTTAGTGGGACGAGAGCTCCACCCAAATAAGAGACATCCACCTGCAGACTCATATGTGGCCCCAATGAAAAAGGTTGAGATGAAGAAAGTTTATGCAAGAGATGGTGGGGTGTGGGGCCGGGAGAAGCATCCGCTACCCACCATCACATTGCTTTCCACTTCTTTAGAGAGGAAGGAGTGGTGGCCCCACACAAAAGGTGGTTGATCTGACTTGCTCTTTTGTTGTTTTCTCCTCCTCCTCCTCCTGTGTCTTGCTTTTCCCATCTCTTCACTAAAAATTACCAAACACCCTCAATAATGCCTCTTCTCTGACACACTGTTCCTTTCTATTCCTCAGACCTTGCTAACTCCACTCAACTCCCATCTCTCCTTTTCTCTTATTTAATTCCAAAAGTCACCCCACGTTTTTATTCAATATACAATCTCACCCTTCCTTCCTCCTCCTCCTCCTTCCATTTAATTAATCACTCGATCAATAACAAGTGGGTGCACTAAGTGCGCTAAGTCAAACCACCCGCTAGCGTCACATGCCCATTATATCCTCTCTCTCTCCCTCTCCCTCCGTATCAAAATATCATATCCAAAGATAATTTAGTGCTTGGTTTTAAGGACTCAAGACAAATAATGTCTAGTTTTTTTTTTTTATTGCATAAATGCTGGGAAAATTAATCTTGGTTCTTGTAATTTTGACTCTATTGTAACTCATTTCATATACTTTGATTCGGTATAACTCAATCTCCGTAGTTTTTAATTGGTTGTAACTCAATCCCTAAACTTTTTCGACTTAGTCTCCATAGTTTTAACTATTTTATAATTTAATCTTTATGTTTTAGAATAAAAATAGAGGACTATATTATAAAATGGTTAAAACTATGGGGATCAAGTCACAGTAAGTCAAAGTTCAGGAATTCAGTTATAACCAAGATAAGACTATAGGAATCTGGATTGTATGAGTCAAAATATAAGAATTGAATTACAACCTAATCAATTATATAGATCAAAATATTAATTTTTCCCGGCTTTGCCACAATTTACTACAATTAAATATTTTTTTTAATAAAGAATGAGTAATTTTAAGAGATCAACTATTTTTAAAACTATCTTAGTTTGAATAGGTGAAATGACTTATAAATAAATATAAAGGAAGAACCGATTATTGCTTCCAATGTTAAATATAACATCTAGTTGATTTTTTTTTTTTTTTTTTGAAAATAAAGCATTGTTTAATTTTATTATCTGTTTTTGTGTGTTCTCAAAACAGTTTAATAAGACTGTTTTTGGAAACAAGTTTTGAAAACAAGAAATAAAAAGATGTGTTTGGATAGTTGTTTAAAAAAAATATGTTTTTTTTTTGTAGTGACATCACTGATGTCATAATGGATAAGTAGTGGTCTCAAAAAATAATAAATTGAAAAACAACTAAAAATAGTTTTTGTTTTTCAATTTTAAGAACAACTTTTTTTGTTCCCCCTAAAAACGACTTATAGAAAATAGTTTTCAAATAAGTTGTTTTTTGTTTTAAAAACAAAATCAAACAAGCCCTAAGAAAGCTAATTAAGTTATTTAATCATATCATATATTGTGTATAGTTAAATTATCTATCAATTTATAAATTAAAGAAATTAATTTAAAGAAAAATAATAAATATAAATACTTTAAAATAATTTAATTAGATTTATTAATCTTCTAAAAAGCCAATAAATATCTGTTTAGTTGATATGAAGTTGCACTACAAAAAAATGTAACTTTTGTCGCGGTGAGCTTGTAGCGGTCAAGAAAAACCGCTACAAATTAACAAATTAGTGGCTGTTTAAACCAAAACCGCCACAAATTAGTAATAAGCATTGCCGCCAAAATGCCGACCATTTTGCTTCGCTTTTTGTCACGGTTCACAAAACCCGACCGCTACAAATATGGCGCCGCCTTGGCGCGTTATGGCGCGAAGTCCGTCGCGGTTATTTCGTAGCGATTATGTCAAAATAACCGCTACCAAATCACGAAACGACACACCTTTGTCACGGTTAAGAAAGCGACACGTTGACCGCGTCAAAACTTCAAATTTGGTAGCGGTTCTCACAATAACCGCTACAAACTTTATTCTATAAATAACCAATTGCATCCGTACAACAATTATAATGTTCAAAAATATTCTAAATCGGGTTTTGTCGAAAGAGCATTCTTGGCTTTGTTCTCAAAAACAAGACGGGCATATATCAGCAAAGACCGATCTTGGGAGATGAGTCTTTGTAGATATTTGTCCTCTTCTCATCGCTCAAGCGAGAAGGTTCCTTCGATGACAATCGATTCGATATTCTATTGACTCGAAGACTTCTACTCCTATAAATATGTCTAACATGCCACCGGAGATTGGATCCATTATAGCCACCGTTGTTTTGTTAAAATATCTCTCGATCAAAATGAGTCAATGAGTTTTTATTGGAACATCGGTGGCTATACACTACTAGAAAAAGCCAAAATAGTGACGGAATTTGTGACGGAAAAAATCCATCGCAATTTGCTACGGAATCCAAATCCGTCGCAATTTGCTACGAATTGAAAATCCGTAGCAAACTTTGCTACGGAATCCTAATTCGTCGCAATTTGCTACGGAATTGAAAATCAGAGCAAAATTTTGCTACGAAATTCTAATTCCGTAGCAAAATTTTCTCAAATAAAAAATCTCGATTGCTTGGAGGGAAAAGGCCGCAAATTTGCTACGGAATTGAAAATCCGTAGCAAAATTTTGCTACGGAATCCAAACCGTAGCAAAATTTTCTCAAAAAAAAAAAAAATTTTCCAATTTCTTAGAGGGAAAAAGCCCGCAAATTTGCTATTTAAATTGAAAATCCGTAGCAAAAATTTTGCTACGTAATCCAAATCCGTAGCAAAATTTTCTCAAGAAAAAATCTCGATTTCTTGGAGGGAAAAAGGCCGCAAATTTGCTACGGAATTGAAAATCAGGTAGCAAAATTTTGCTACGAATTTTGAATTCCGTAGCAAAATTTACTCAAAAAAAAAAAAAATCGATTTCTTGGAGGGAAAAAGCTCGCAAATTTGCTACGGAATTGAAAATCCGTAGCAAAATTTTGCTACGGAATCCAAATCGCAGCAAAATTTTCTCAAAAAAAAAATCCGATTTGCCCCTTTTTTGGGAACTTGATTTCCGTCGCAAAAAGCAAATTTTTTTGCGACGGAACTCGTTTCCGTCGCAAAAAATTTGCTTTTTGCGACTAAATCAAGTTCCGTCGCAAATCGGCTTTAATACCTTCTCGAAATCATTTAGACATCCGCTATTTCGTACTCCATCCGCCACCTCTTAGTCATTTTTTCGGTCCCTCCTCATCACCTCCGCCCCTCCCCGTCCCCGCTCTTCCTCGGTGTTGGCCCTCCGTCTCCTCCAACGTCCTTCGTCCTCCGATTCCTCATCGTTTCCTCCGTAACGTCCCTCTCCCTCCCTCCCTCTCTTGTTCTCTATTTTTTTTATCGAAGTGACTATTGGTAAGCATTCATTACTCATTGTACAATTGAAGATGTTCATGTATTCCTCTTTCTACAATAAAAAAAAATCCGTATGGTATTATGGTTCCTTCATTTCTTCCTTTTTTAATCTGTTTGATGCAAGGTTTTTTGTAATGAATATTAATTTTTTTTTTTATAATTCTTAGATATTAGGATCTATCTTTTATAATTTTTAGATATTAGAATATGCCTTTTATAATCCTAGATATTAGGATCTATCTTTTATAATTTTTAGATATTAGAATATGCCTTTTATAATCCTAGATATTAGGATCGCCTAAATCAATCAATAGATTATAGAACTTGAATTTTGTAATTGCTTTTCTGTTTTATAATTCCTAGATATTAGGATCGGCCTAAACTAGAGTATCTACATGTATTAAAATCGTGAAGGCATATGAATAATAAAAATAAAAAACTCAAAGGATTTTGTACATTTCTTTTTAATTTCATAATTTTTTATATTTTTTATATAATTTTTTTTTTTTAGGAATCGAGTTTTGCAACGGAATGACCGAATGACCATACTGGTGCATCAAACACAGGAGATGATGAAGCATATGAAGATTCTACTTCAGTCCCTAATGAAGGACAAGGATGACCATACCGTTTTTTGTTTAGACTTCTTTTTTATTACATATTATTCACAACATTATTATTTATATTTTGTTTTCTCTATGTAAACTCTTTATGATTATTATTATATATTCAATTTTCTCAACAAAAAAAAAAAATCCATGGTACACTACTTTTTGTATTCACTTTTCTAAAAAAGAAAATTTTAAAAAAATATTTTTTTAATTTATTAGTTTTGCTACGAAATTTGTTTAAGTAGTTAATGCTCCAATTTGCTACGGAAAAAATTTCTGTAGCAAAATGGAGAATTTGCTACGGATTTTTTCCGTAGCAAATTTTCGAATTGCTACTGAATTTTTTTTTCCGTAGCAATTTGCTACTGGAATTATTTTTCCGTAGCAAATTCCATAGCAAAGCGACGGATTTTAAAATCCGTGCAATTGCTACGCGATTTTTGCTACGGACAAATTCCGTAGCAAATCCGCTTTGCTATGGAAAATGTCCATTTTGCTATGGAATTTTTCCGTAGCAAAATTTGATTTTTCTTGTAGTGTATACCGAATCCGAATCTTCGCAAACTTATTATTCCTAAATTAATTAAGATCGAATCTTTTAGAGAAATTTCAATAAACTGTTATTCCCGATTTAAAGAAAACAATTGAGAATATTTTTTGGGAATAAGGAAAAATTCCAATCTAATTAGTTTATCGCTAAACTAATTAGTTTGGATTTTTTTAAAAAAAATTATTAAATTAGTAGCGTTACAAAATCACCGCTACATTAATTATTTTGTAGCGGTTTACCTCAAGAACCGTTACTAATTTGAATGGTCGTTTCATTTTGTAGTGGTTACACATAACCGCGACAAATGTGAAAGAATTGTCGCGGTTGGGGTAGCGGTCTTTATTGAACCGCTACAAATCGATTAATTTTGTAACGGTTATTATTTGGCTTAACCGCTATGAAACGCGGTTTTTATATTCACTTTTGAAATTCTCGCTCATCGTTCACCTTTGTACTTTTACTTTTCACATCATGGTTTCTCACGACAAGGGAAAAGAGAAAGTAGTTGAACCCCGAGAAGGCCTATCGGGGTAGTAGCAGCAGAGGCCGTAGGAGAGGACACGGGCCTTTAAATGTCTCCGTTCAGCCCCCTCGATAAATGTCTCCCTTCAGCCCCCTCAGATAAATATCGCCCTTCAGCCCCCTCGAGATAAATGTCCCCCCTTCAGCCCCTAGGATAAATGTCCACCCACGGCCCCCTCGGGTTGGGAATGAGTTTGATGGGCTCTTTGAAAACGAGCCAATCCCAAACCCCGAGACCCTACAAGAGACCATAGGTGGACAACAAGGCGCAAGTCCAGCGCTTCGAGGACATCCTCAATGGCGATGATGACGAGATCGAGATTGAGATTCCCATAGCGGAGGTGGAGCGGTTTTCGACGAGGACAACGAGCGGGAACAAGGGTACCCCCGACGTCGTCTTCTCGTTCCACGGATTTACGGTGGATATTGAAGGTAAGTATAAGTAGTTTATTGACAAAAAATAAAATTTAAATTCCCCGGCCGTGTGAAAATTTATGTAAGTACAATACAACAATTTTGTTTTATAATTGTGCAGATGAATATGGGAACATCAAGAGCGGGGACGCCGGATGTTCACACCTCGATCCAGAGAATGGCTACCGCGTGATAGTCCCCCGGAACACGGACACGGACTGGCCCGTCGGTAGTGGTGGTCACCCGTTGAACCGATACCCGTCACAATTTGGCGGGAATTGGGTATGGTTCCGATCTTTTCCGAATTGGAAAAAGATCCCAAAGGAGACCAAGGACAAGGCGTTTGAGGACGTTGTGCAGTAAATTGTGGTTAATTTAGTTATCTCGTTTCTTAATTAATTATTACTTAATTACTAATTATTTTATGCTATAGAATAAGTTTAAACTGCGAGCCAACGCAAAGAGGTATGTAAAGTTGAAAATGGGAGAAGCGTGGAAGAGCCTGGAGGGGTCGCCTCTACACCCCAGATTGGAGATTCGACTATGCCTTGCAAAGAATCGATGGAGAACGTCCCGACAGGCGTGGACCCAAATCTTTGGGCGCTTTTTGTCCAATATAAGAGGAGTGCAGAGGCAATGTGTACGTTTTTTAATTAATCATAGTTCTTTTTTTTTCTATGAGGGTGTTGTATAATTACTCATTTATTTTGCAAGCTCTATCCTGAGGAACACCAGATCCAGGCAGCTAAAGGATCAATCACACGGGTGGATCCAAGACGTTTGCTTTGTGACCTACTGTGAGATGGTATGTTAAAAGTTAAATTAATTTTATATTTAATTGATTATTGTTTTGTCTTGGAAATAACAAAGTTTATACTCTTTTAACTCTTTCAAAGAAGAGAAGGCTCGACAGGAGGGTGGTCGACGGACTATGGGCGGTTGTGGAAACGCACACATAGACACCGTGATGGGACGATCTTTGAGGCGAGAGGAGATAATAGTAAGTTACAAAAAACTAATTAAATAGTTAATGTTGTATAGTAAAATTTAATTAAATTGATTGATTAATGTTTTATGAAATATATGCGGCAGACCGATTGAGTAGAGCCCCCAAAGAGATACGCGATCGCAGCACCCGAGTCACAGGTTCCGTTGATCCTACGGCCACATTGAAAGCCGTGGGCCTTGATCGAGCATCCCGGCCGTGTTAGGGGCTTTTCTGGCTAGGGCGCTGCCCAAGATGGTGTACCGCAAGGACTCTTCCTCTCCTTCGGGAGCGCGGCTCGGCAGGCACCACCACCAGAGGCGGTTGATGCGATGATTGCGAGCAAAGGCCGGCGAGCAGCCTTGACGGAAGGTTGCCGAGCAAGTTCTGCGCAGAGGCCGTAAATGAGGTTAGGACTAGGCGCATGCAGAGGTCTCAGGTTGGTTCGCTAATCGAGGACTAGCCGGAAGTCACTTGCCGGGGCCTTGTCGAGTTGCTACCGAACGCAGACGGTTTCCATCTCCCGAGCCTCCCCTCCGTTCATCTTCGAGGATTCCCACGCCTCCACCGCCTCCCCCTCCCCGTCCGGATGTTGCCGCGATCAAGATGAGGGGTTGTTACTCGGTCGAGCTCACACCGTCCCTAAGAGAGCCCCGGTGAGAGACAGGACTTGATCATCGAGCCCCGATAGTTATTAGTTTTTTTTTGTTCGAGTAATTCGGTTTATGCTTTGTCGGATGTTTGTTGACAATTTTTTAAAATTTAAATATTTGTTATCTTTTTTTTTTAAGTCAAAAGGTCTTTTAAATTTAAATTTTATCAAAGAATAAACGGAGTTTATAATTTGTAATCAAAAAGATATGTTAATATTACACCCAAAACAAAAAACAAAAGTTTATAAATTTTGTAGCGGTTAAATCCTAAAACCACTACAAAATATATTTGTCATGTTAATCTATTTACCCGCTACAAATTTGAACTTCAAATTAAAAAATAAGCGCCTAAACTTTCAAACGGTCATCATTTTGTAGCAAGTTGTTGTAGCGGTTTTGTAAACCGCGACTAGTTTATGGCACGATTTTTCAATTCAAATTTGTAGCGGTTCATTAACGCGCGACAAATTTGAGCTGAAAAATTGTCGCGGTTGTTAACCGCTACAAATGTTCCCCATTGCATTTAAAGATCTCAAGTTATGGGATGAAAGTAATTAAACATTGTCTCTACATTAATATACTTTCTTTGCTTTGTTTACTACAGATGGATAAATCATGGATCAAGATGCCGCGCAGTTCTCCAGTATATTTAGTGGGATTAAATAAGTTCTTAGATTTCGTCTTCTCTCACGCTAGCGTTAATGGCAAGATCGTGTGTCCTTGTTGTAGATGCAAGTTTAAGAAGTGGCAAACACGAGAAGGTGCTATGGAACATCTTCTTATTAAGCCTTTCCTGAAGCATATACATTCTCGGGGTGTCCATGGTTAGGAAAGTGGTATGAGATATGGGATCATCTTCCTCAAACCTCACAAGTAGGAAATCAACCGCTACCGAAAATGATCCGGTTAATGATGTTGTTCGCGATGCTTTTGGCGTTCAAGACGACAACTTCACAGCGAAGTGCGGTCGAACCAGTTTTCTACGGGAATGAACAGAAGGCTTGAGAATTTTTCAGCCTCATGGATGAGGAGAGCGATCGTCCTTTGTATCAAGGTTGTCGAAATACTCAAAAATATCCTTTCGATCAAATTATACCATATCAAGTGCATGTGTGGGATCACTAATAAGGCGATGTCGATGTTCTTTGGAATTACTACGAGATGCTTTCCCCGACGGACATTCCCACAACCTTCTACGAGGCCAAGAAGATAATCACCGCATTAGGATTGGACTACGAAAAAATCGATGCCCAACGACCGCATGCTTTATTGGGGGAGGACGCTCGGAGGGAGACTTGTAAGAAGTGTCACATTCGAGGTTCGGACTGTTTGTTTAGAAGGGAAAAAAGCGAGAAGAAGAAACCCGCAAAGATTCTAAGGTACTTTCCTTTAAAACCTCGCTTACAAAGATTGTTTATGTCGTCTAAGACAGCTGAGCATATGAGATGGCATGAAGCCGACAAGAACGAAGATGGTAAACTCAGACATCCACGAGATGGTGAGGCGTGGAAAGCGTTCGACTCAGACTTTCCTGATTTCGTGGCGTTCGTCTTGCTTTGGCGACCGATGGTTTCAATCCGTTTGGGAATCTTAGCACAAGTTATAGTATATGATCGTTGTTTTGATACCTTACAACTTGCCCCCTTGGATGTCTATGAAACAAAGCTCATTCATTATGTCAATGATCATTCCAGGCAAAAAGGCACCGGAAATGACATCGATGTGTATCTACAACCGCCGATCAATGAGTTGGTGGAGTTGTGGAATGTAGGCGTGGAGACGTATGACGCGCACGAGAAGACATTTGTTCAACTTGCGTGCGGCGTTAATGTGGACTATCAGTGACTTCCCTGGACTGGGAACATTATCCAGCAAAGGCAGGGACAAAGACGGTCAGGGCTTCTGGTTCTGCGACCCAACAATGGCGGAAGATAAGCGTATTCTTCGCTCTTCCGTATTGGAAAGATAATTTGCTCGACACGATCTGGATGTCATGCACATTGAAAAGAATGTGCGCGACAATGTGTTGCACACGATTATGAACGAACTGTGCAAGTCAAAAGATCATCTTCAAGCGAGGAAAGATTTACGGGAGATGAGGGTTCGTGCGGACGCGTGGCCGGATGAGCTTGGCGATTTCAACCGGCAAAATTCACCCCGACAAAACCGAATAAGGAAATCTTCCTCGCCACTTTGAAGAAAATAAAAGTTCGATGGGTATTCAAGCAACATTTCACGATGTGTGGACGTACAGCTCGAAAGGTTCGAAAGGTTATCGGGTGAAGAGTCATGACTCACATATGCTTATGCGCCAGCTTACTTCCGGGCCGAAAAAATACACGCCTCTCGATGTGTCGATCGTTTTGGTCGAGCTTTGTACTTTCTTTCGGAAGTTGTGTTCCAAGGTGTTGATCGTGGAGGAGCTCGACCACCTGCAATGACAAATCATTCTTACGCCGTGCCATTTGGAGATGATCTTTCCTCCTTCATTTTTCACGGTCATGGTTCACGACAAGTACACCTTGTTCACGAAACAAAGCTTTCCGGTTTGATTCACTACCAATGGATGTATCCTATTGAGAGGTACTCTTTTAAAATTAATTACTTCAGCATTATATTACTTCCTAGTCGCATGTTTAACCATTGATGTATCGACATCTTTCCTCATTACTTTATAGGTTTCTTAGGAAACTAAAATCTTACGTGAGGAATAAAGGCGTGGCTCGAAGGTTCAATAGCGAAGGTTATCTTGGGGATGAGGTCTTGTATTTTTGTTCCAGGTACTTTGATGACATTGAGACGTCATTCAACCGACCGCCTCGTGTGGACGATTGTCCCGAGCCGAGCGAGTCATCGCCTTCGTAGTTGTTATTTCCTCGTGTTGGTAAACCAGTTGGTGGATGTGAGAACTTCAAACTCACGGCACTTGAGAAGTTTCAAGCACATAGACATGTCTTGATCAATTGCACTCAAGTTGAACCATACCTTCAGTAAGGATTGCACACAGATATATATATATATATATATATATGTTATCCTATATGTTTCCTAACATTTTATAGGCACATTTCTTGCTCGTCATCGCATGTTTAATTGCAGGGAATTCAGGAGTCATGTGAAGCGTCAGCTAAGGATCCGTACACAGACATCCTCCGAAATTGATAGAAAGGTCCACGAGAGAATTCCATGGTTGGTTTAGGAGGAGAATAATGAATGACCACAACCCTCACGGCGATTCGAGCTCTCGCAATCGGCCCGCTTGACCACGCCAAAGATTTACGACATACAATGTCAATGGCTTCAAGTTTTGCACGGTTTCACGAGATCGAGGATTCGACCCAAAACTCGGGTGTATATGGCACGTTTGGGACGAGGAGTTATGTGAGCGTGACGGGAACATGCAGTTTGGTGACGTCCGTATTATGGAAAAGCTGGTTGATGTGGTCGGGATAACTTACCAAGGCCTTTTCTCTCGTGACGTTGTTCAAGTGTTTGTGGGCAAATACGACAACGTCCCGGGGACTCACGACTGACGACTTAGGCATCACATCAGTGAATTTCTCCCGGCCTATTCACACTGGTCAGTCTGAAGATGACGAGCCGTATATTCTTGCCTCAAAGGCCCATCAGGTTTATTATGTCGTCGATGAGAGGCACAGGGGTTGGAATATGGTGGTTCATTTAAAGCCTCGGGACCTTTACGACATGGCGATGGTGAGAACGTCGCGTACGATAGTGAGCCGCTCGGCTGCCGCGGTTTGAAAACTTTTTCCCAGACGGCGATAACACTTTACCTATAGTTCGGTACGTTTTTTAATATACGTTAAAGTATGAAATTTAAAAATAGCATTTCACAAAAGTTTTATATATGTCTTATTCCATATCCAACTCACACGTAACTTTTTATAAAAACTTTCTTTGTAGGGATCTTGACGAAGATTGAGAAGAAAAATTATCACTACTCTTCATTTTCCTTTTGTTTTTAAAAAAAAAAACCCAAAAAAAAACATTGTAGCGGTTAATAACCGCCACTAGTAACAAAAAAACCGTTTGCAAAATGAAAACCGCTACAAAAAAATAAAAAAAACCGTGACTAAAATAAACCGCTACCAAAAACCGACACCTTAACCGCTACAAATAGATGCGCGACCAAAATAAATACCCACCAAACCACATTCAATATGCTTGAGTTCTTTTTTCTACACGCGTTTTCTCCCGTTTTCTCTCATATTTTTGCGTTTTCTCAACGAGAGGTGTTTGAATGAGGTAAGTGTCACTCAGCTTGATAAAATCTAGTGATTATCGAAATATTTGTTTTTTGTTCTATCCTGTTGATATTAACTTCTCTTATTTTACAGGTGGATTTTGTCAGATTTTTAACTTTTTTCCTACTTTCACATACTTATTCTTCGATCTACTTTCCCACTTTTTTTTTTTCTATAATTCGTTTTATATTAATGAACTCATAAATATTTCTTATTATACTCATATATTCTTTTTGTTTTACATATCTATAGTAATCTTATACAATCGAATATCATATTTTAATATCATTTATTTTTAATAAAAATATAAATGATTAATAAGAATGGTTAAAAATATTTTTTTTTCAATTTCATTACCGCTACAAACAATAAAATACCGAAGCACCAAAACAAGTTTTCAAACAAATAATGTCAATTGTTGTAGCGGTTTTTTAACCGCTACAAATATAAAAATAAAAATAGCGGCAAAATTTTTTTTAAAAATATGGTCGGAATTATTTGTAGCGGTTTCGACCGCTACAAATATTTTGGTGGTAAAATTTTTCCCGGATATTTTGGAATATTTAGTAACAGATATATAACCGCGACAAAATTTATTCATTTTGTCGCGGTACTATGTGCAAATAAGCTTTCGGTTTGGCCTTTATATAGTGGCGGTCAACTAAAACCGCTACGATTCTGATGCGGTTTATGTTGTTGTAGTAGCGGTTGTTTTTAACGGCTACAAATTTGTTTGTTTCGGTCGATTTTGTAGCGGTTTTTGTAACCGTGACAAAGTTGACCTAAAACCCATAAGATCCTAAATTAAATTTCAAATCTCGATGTTAATATGATAACCTTTTTTTATGTGTAATTTATAAGTACCGTTGTAAATATTCTTCAACTACTGGTTTATTTTTGTATTAAATACTATTTTTACCACGGAAGTATTGGTAAGGGGGCACTCAAAGACCGGAAGTTTTTTTTGTATCATTTTTGCCCTAGAAGTTAACAAAAATGAGCAAATATGCCCCGAAAGTTTTTATTAGGAGCAAATTTGCCCCGAGAAGTTTTTTTAGGGAGCAAATTTGCCCTAAAAGTTTACAAAGAGAGCAACGATCCAACGGTGAAGATCAACTGATCGGCAAGATCTTCATGTTTGTAAACTTTCAAAGCAAAAATGATACCAAAAAAAACTTTAGGTCTTTGAGTGCCCCCTTACCAATACTTCCATGACAAAATTGGTATTTAACCCTTTATTTTTTAAAATAATCATGATATTCAAATAATTTTTTTGTAATAAATAAAATAATTCCTGAAGTGACAAAGTAAAAATATCCATTTTATAAAACTTATATAAGCTGTGCTAACTAAAATAACCTTCTCTTTCTTTATATTGACTTGTTTAGTTGATTTTCTAGTTGTGAGGGAAGTTGGATCTCTAATTTTTAAAGCAACGTTAGCTTTTTTATTGGAAATAATTCTCGGGAAACTATTTTTTTCACCTTTCTCCTCTGTAACCAAACAAGTTAATTGTTATGGTGTGTTTGGTTAGGTTGGGGACGAATAAGGGAGAGGAGAGACTTTAAAAAACTCATTTTCTAATTAAAAAAATAGGTCAAGGATACTTTTACCCTGAAAGGGAGCAATATTGCTACGGAAGTATAAAGAATAGAGTAATTTTAACTTGACGATTATTTTTATTAATGTTAACTGATAGTTGATCAAAAATTTTGAACTAACGATCCTCATCAATATCATCTATTTTATTTATTTTTTCAAAGTTAGATTTAACATTTCTAGAGTAAATTTGCACCTTAACAAGAATGACATAAATAATATATTAATGAATAATATGTTGTCTCTCAACTCAAAATATTTAAAACGGTCAAAATTAATTGGGATAATGATTAAGACAAAATTGTTCTATTTTAACACTTCCAATATAATATTACTCTTTTTTTTTTTTTTTTTTTTTTTTTTGGTGTAAAACAGGCAAGCCGAAGCTTGAAAAGGAGAGATAGAGACTAGGCTATAAAAGTCTAGCTCTATAGTACATCAAAATAGAAAGAGGACTAAGAGCAGCAGCCCAATTGGTCCTTCAGAGCCATATTCATACATCCTGTAGGAATTGTCGGAATGAGTAACACGTCTGCATCAGCAAGAGCATTATGGCCTTCTTTGGCCATATAGTCGGCACATGAGATGATATCTCTTGGAGTATAGTGAAGCTTCACGTCCCAAACCCAGAAGAGAAGATCTCTAGTCTCCTTATAATGTCTCTCAACGGGTGGTCAGCAGAACAACAATTTCTCATGAGGATATTAACAAATAACAGCGTCTAGAGAATCAGAGTAGAGAAGAATCTTTTGAAAACCCATCTGATAGTCCATTTTTAATCCCAGCATGATGACATATAATTCTGCCTCAATAAACTTTTAGGGTAAGGAAGCGATTTTACACATGTAATTTGATCCGAGGAGCGCTAAAGACCACGTAAAATTTTTGGACAAAAAATACACATGTAATTTCATTTTGGGCGCCCGGCACCATGGCGTCGTTGGCCAGATTAACTTGGATGGAATGCTGACGTGGGTGATTTGAATGGTGACACGATGGCGTGGACGGCGATGTGGAATAAAAATTTGAAAAAAATTCAAAAAATTACGAAAAAAATTTAAAAAATTAGAAAAAATTCAAATAATTAAGAAAAAAATTAGAAATAATTCAAATAATTAGGAAAAAAGTAGAAAAAAATTCAAAAAATTAGGAAAAAAATTAAAAAATAATTTAAAAATTCAAAAAATTATGAAAAAAATTAAAATAATTAGCAATAAATTCAAAAAATTAGGAAAAAATTAAAATACCCCGCTAGTGAACTCCACAACCGGCGACCCTACCGTCGGCTGCCGCCGGTTAGCGGGGTGGTCGGTTCTGCGGTGGTGGGGACCGACCACAAAATTTTAAACTTTATTAATTCTATCACAAAATTTAACAATTTTTTTAACTTTAAAGCTATTTAATTATACATTTTTTTCAACCTTAATAAATCATTATATCTGAAGCATTCAAAATAATTATTATGTAGATAATTATTTTTTTGAAAAAAAATGTATATTTAAATAGCTTTAAAGTTAAAAAAATTGTTAAATTTTGTGATAGAATTAATAAAGTTTAAAATTTGGCGGTTGGTCCCCACCACCGGCAACCCGCCCGTCGCTAATGGCGTGCAGCGGCCCGGTAGGGTGGCGGTTGTGGGGCTCACTAGCGGGGTATTTTAATTTTTTTTCCTAATTTTTTGCTAATTATTTTAATTTTTTCTAATTTTTGTATTTATTTCTAATTTTTTGAATTTTTAAATTATTTTATAATATTTTTCTAATTATTTTAATTTTTTCCTAATTTTTTGAATTTTTTTTCTAAATTTTTGAATTTTTTTTAATAATTTGAATTATTTCTAATTTTTTAAATTTTTTTCCTAATTATTTGAATTTTTTTCTAATTTTTTTAAAAAAATTTCTTAATTTTTCAAATTTTTTAAATTTTTTTCAAATTTTTATTCCACGTCATCGTCCACATCATCGTGTCAATCCAAATCAATGTACGTCATCGTCGTCATCCAAGTTAATTCAACTAATGCCACGTAGTCTTGGACGTTCCAAAATGAAATTACATGTGTATTTTTAGTCGAGAAAATTTTACGTGGTCAATAGCGCCTTCATTGGGCCAAATTACATGCCTTTACCCTAAACTTTTAAGACAAAAGAAAAAGAAAAACAGGTAGCGAGGTGAGGGTAACCATAGGATTTGAGGGTATCTTTATTTATAGAAGCTATTTTTTTTTGGACAAAGGTTTATAAAAGCTATTGAAGCCATAAAGGCTGTCATATTCCAAGAGGCCTTTGTTGAAAACCCAGCTAAAATAACGAAAAGGTGATAAGGTATGGTATACGTGTAAGCATTTGCATCCGTAAAATCGTTTATCGTTTTAAAATGATAAAAACATGGGCATATATATTAGTGATGTAATATTTGACGCACACACGTCAAAATAAGGGTCCATTTGGATAACGGTAACAAAAATGTTGTTTTTTTCTTTTTTCTAATATGACATTTATGCTGAAATAAAATTCATATTATAATTATAATCTATGTTTGGATTAACAGAGATATAGCTTTTTGTCTAAAAATTCATTTTAAAAAATGTCAACTCAAACATTTCATTTTAATCTCACCGGCTTTTTCCCAGCCTTCCTACTGTGTTTTTTTTCAGCTCCACCACAGAATAAATAAAGACTCCATATATATGCTGGTGCCTTAGCGTCATTATCGTGGCATCTTATCAAAGGGGCCATTAAAAGGCATACATTCTTTGTCCCCCCCAATAAATCTGCGTCACATTTTCTGGGGAAGCAAACAGTAGCCACTCACACACCCCCTTCGATCTCATGAAAAAAGAGAGAATTTTGGGGTTGCAAGATCTCTCCCCTCACGAGTCTCTGACTCTTTTATGTCTTCTCTTCTTTACTTTTAGAGCTTCAAACTTGGTGCCCTTGTGATTCTATCTAATTAACCTTTTAATTACAAGTCCATTAATTTAAAGTGGAAGAGTTAATATATGATCATACTCTACTACTATGCATGAATTACCCTGTTGCGAAGGGGTTTATGCATGAATTATTCCGTTTTTAAAAAAGGAGCAATTTAAAAAAAGTAGCGAAAACCAAAAAAAGTAGCAATTTTCCTAAATTTTCTTTCATAGTTAAAAACTGCCTAACTAACGGTCAACGTTAGGGTTTTTAACGGAGGGCAACATCGCTCCGTTTTCAAAGCAACATCGCGAAAATTCTAAGGACAAAATCTGGCCAAGCATACTTTAAGGGCAAAAATGCACCTTAACCCCCTATATATAACGTCTATCTCCGTTGGATTAGAGATCTGTTGAGCTCATTAATTGCTAATCATAACTTTTAGTTCCCGGCAAATCAAAAGCAAGCCCTGAAGAAGAAGAAGAAGATATGGCGAATACTTCTTTTGGGAGAAGATGGATTCATTCATGAAAAGGTAAACTTTTACTCCAAAAATAAAAAGAAATAAAAGGGGAGCACCGCGCACAATATGGAGCGACTTTTTTCTTTAATAGAATATATATTTCACTCCCTGAAAATAAAGCACATACATTATTTAAAAGGATATTTAAGGAATATCCACCTCCTAGGAAAGGTTCATATACACTCCTTCCAATCCTAATTATAGAACATATTTACTAAACTTTAAAGAGATTAAGGATAACAGTTAAATTAGTTAATTATACTTATGTTTCTAAAATGTCCTTATTTAAAATTTAAAATGGCTTGAGAAAAATATTGTTGAATCAATGACAACATACGCTTATACCTCTCACATAGTTCGATATTGTAAACTTCTCCGAACTCTTACACACTGGGAGAATATTTGTAAATCCATGAGATGTGAGCCCTTTTTTCCTAATAAAAATGTGCATTGTGAGTGTGTTTATCACTCCATATGTACGTATATATATGTTAGCAAGTGAGAGCACCCACACGCATAGAGGTGCCTTATTAAATTGCCATCGTGTTTAATTATTATTGAGAAATGATCAATAGTAATATTTTAAGAAGAAATTGACAAAAATTAAAAAGTTGTCCTATAATTAGGAAAAAAATCAACTCTTAAATATTGTATTATAATTAGGACTAGAGGGAGTGGTATGTTTGGGAGAGTGAAACTGAGACTCACCACTCTGGTTCTATTTATAAATTCATTTTGACCAACAAAATTTGGTCCTATTTATAAGTTCAATTTCATGTAATAAATGAGATTTTGACAATTTTTTCCATATTATACCTATGAAGATAAAGAGAGAGAAAACAGTTAAAAAATATTCAATCATAAATAAGGGCAGAGTTAAAAATTTGCCTCATAATCATTGTATCAACTACTTCTCTTGGGTATATGAAATTTGGTCAAAATGGACTTATAAATAGCATCAGAGTGGTATAAAGCTATCACTACGTGTATATACTCCTATACAAGCCACTCTAACAGATTATTCATTGTTTCTCAAATAAAGCACCGGCCTGTGAGGCAGATATAGCCTTTTGGAAAGGCGGAATCTAGTTCTCGTGAATGGTTTCATCGTTAATCTTGTCAAAAACTACTCTAATTTTAGCATTCTTGCCACCAAAAAATCTTGTGGTTCCTTTCCATAACAGCAACAGCAGACCAGAGATAACGTTAACTCCCTTGATCTTAAGCATGGTAGGTTATGCATAAACATAAAATCTGATCTATTTATTAAAATTAGAGCAATCAATCCACTCTGCAACCAAACCAAGGAACTAAGAATAGAGATGTTCGCCTGTCTCTGGTTTCATTTCACAGAATATGTATTCAGTTTCATGTACAGGTAGTTTTGGCACTATACTTTTTGTTTCCAGCCTTTTTCTTTATAATATAATGCAAGTCAACATTGCATGCATTACTTTTACAGATAGAGTGACTGTAGAGAGATATAAAAGTGGGACTACATACAAATTTGACTTTGATATGAGTAGCCTCCCCCTGGAGGGTGGACCATTTTTTTCATTTGTACCTTTAGCGCGCATGATTTCTATCTATTATTTAGCTCCCCCACTTTTGTTTTCCAACTCCTCCTCCTCCTCTGCTTTTAATATATATAATCTATGCTCAGTCTTTGCCATCATTCTACTTTCTTAACTTTTTTTCCCCCCTAAAAAATTATGGGAAAATTACATATAGGTCCCAAGAAAGAGAGATATTTACATTTAGGTCCCTTGAAATTACGAAATTACTCAGAAGTCCCAAGGGACTCGAGTATTATTTGAGAATGTAAAATTACTTTGCTGCCCATAGTGCATATTTCACACGAAGCGATTAACAACACAAAATGCATAAATTAACAACACAAAATGCATAAATTAACCACAACTTCTGAAAACATTCAATTTGTCATGTCTCACTTCCAGAGGCGATTAACAACATAAAATACATAAATTAACCACAACTTAGGAAGTGAGACATGACAAATTGAAGGTTTTGAAGTTGTGGTTAATTTATGTATTTTGTGTTGTTAATTTATGTATTTTGTGTTGTTAATCGCTTCGTGTGAAATATGCACTATGGGCGCAAAAATAATTTTACATTCGAAAATAATTACTCGAAGTCCCTTGGGACTTCGAGTAATTTCGTAATTTTAAGGGACCTAAATGTAAATATTTCTCTTCCTTGGGACCTATATGTAATTTTCCCAAAAATTATTGATCGATTCGCATTTGAATATATATTGGGGTTAAAGACCATTCAGCACAATGAACTATTACCCTAAGACCATCCACCACAATAAACTAAAACATGGACCATAATTACAAATAAACTATGAAAAACATAAAAACAACACAAAATCGTTAACCTCCGTCGATGCACATAAAAGCGAGGGAAAAAAATGCCACCTAAAAAACACGTGGCCACATGTGTCGGACAAAAGGAAAACGTGGACATCGAAAGAGGCATTTAGGGTTGGAGATGGAAAGAAGGATTTAGGGCTTCGACACTTGGGGAAAAAACGAGAGTCGAAGGGGAATTTGGAGATTGGAAGAAGCATTTATTTGGAGACCGTGAAAAGAAGGAATTAGAAATTTGGAGATTGGAAGAAGCATTTAGTTTCGGAGATTGAAAGAAGGAATTAGGGCTTTCGATTGAAAGGAGCAATTAGGGCTCCGAGCAATTAGGGCTCCGTTAGGCTCGGGGAAAAAACGAGAGGCGAAGGAGAGTCGAAGTGAACCCCGTCGCACTCGTCGGACCTGGTTTGATCGAATGTGGTGATATCGTTGCTGCTGGTTAGGAAGGTTTGGGAGATTGTTGGAGCTGGAATCCCGTCGACGATGGCGATGGTGGTTGAAGAACCTCGGACGATAATGGCTCACGGATGGAGGGAATTGACAATCGGCTAGGGTTTTCGCAAATATGAACTGGACAGGTAACTTTGCTTTTCTCTGAAGGGACTAGATAACATGACGGAAATTTCTACAAGTTTTGTCTACAAGTTTGAGATGACCGATATCTGTTTGTTAGGGTTTCCTTTATGTGGTTTTCTCAAATGTAGAATGAGATTATTCTGTCATAAGGGTTTTCTAAAATTTGTGAAAATCTATACAACACTAACACTGGGAAAATCCCATTTTGTTAAACAGAGATGAAAGCTAGGCAGGTCCGATGTCCCATCCATTTTTATGATCAATCTAACCGTGTCGCTCGGATACGGGGTCATGTATGTTTATTTTCAGTGTTGAAAACCTGTGTTCCTCAGCTTTCTGCCCCCTCCTCCAATAGAGAAATATAATTGTAGTCTTGCTAGGTTCAGTATACACTAAACTAATCAATTTCTGAGCAAAAAACGGTATACACTAATCACTTCAATATATAAAATAAACATCACTAGAATATATGTTGTCATTCTCGCCTTTTGTTTTTGTTGTCAAGGAGGTTTTGGATGTATGCTTAGAACTTAGAATATAAAATGATTGCATTTTTGCTTTAGTAGATAGCTATATTAGGAGCATAAGGAGCACTCTAAGTCGGGGTTAAAGAGCATTCTTAGGCAATGTCCTGTTTGCCTCCATGTTTCAAAAGTTATAGTGATTTCCTCATTCTTCGTGCATGACAATTGCTAGATGATGTGTTTTTTATTGATTTCCTATAATTCGATCAATTTGGGGCAATGAATTGGTTGAGGTTACAACTTGATTTTGCATGTTGTCTTATTAAACTGCTCAAAAGGTAGAATTTTCTCTATTATACACTCATGTTTGCCGACTTGAGGGTTACCATACTAAACCAACTCTGTGTTGGTTCAATTTTAATTTCAATTTTATTAAGCGTAGGGAGGTCTGCTTAAGAGTTCACCCAACATTCAATCTCTTGCACCCCTCAGACTCTTTTGTCACATTTACCTTACTGGATGGATCAAAGCATGAAGTCTTTCCAGAATATGGGAGCAATATTTTGAAGGGGACCTTCATCCTAATGGTAATTATCTAAACCTATTTACCATTTCACTTACTTTTTACTACCATTATGAGATGTTAGAATCCATGCAAACAAATTTATGACCATGTTGAAGAATAGCTTCTATGTTTTCAACCACTCAAACCATAGATTCAAGACTGAAAATGGAATATATTTTGAAGTTATAAATCTGTTGAGATTAAACATTTCTGTGCGTTTTAATTTATGTATTCAAATCTTGTGATCTCTTAGGTGAGTGGGCACTCATAGATAAATGTCTTGGTCTGCCACTGGTCATTGAGGAAGCTAGAATTTTACTTTCTGAGGATAATTTTTTTTTTTTAATTCTGCACTCACTGCCCGCTGGAATTCCTGATCATCCACATACAGGTTTGGAAATTGTCCCTGCTGTGTTATTACTGCCTATGTTAATTTGTCAAACATGTCTTCTTAATTGTAATAAATATGCTTCTGTGAAATTCGATTTTGCCCTTTTTCTTCTTCTCTTTTTTATTCTCTGTAGGATTTGAGGCTGTAACATACAAGTTGCGGTATTTACCAAATTTCTCATTTCGGTTTAATTGGTTTCAAAAACTTTATTGGTTTATAATTCTCTCTCGATGGTGACAATTAATTGCATGCTCGAGTTCCAACAGGTGTAATGGCGAGGAAAGGTAACGATGATGAGGTAGATGATTATGTAGAATTTGAAAATATTCTGGAGTAGATGATTATATAGAATTTTTAGGCGAGGTTGATGATGACTTTGAAAATATTCCCACAACCAATGATTATGTACAATTAGGTGAGGTAGATGACATAGGTGGGATAGTTGATTGTCATAACATTGCTAGGGATGATGAAGTTGGATATGACAGTTATGATGATAGCTATATCGAACATTCCGAGTCGGGGTCAGAATGTAGTGATAGTGGAGTCAGTTTAGTTGATGATTATGAAATGCATGAACACCCTGAGGATAGATCTAGTGATGAGGATGAGAGAAATTGTAGTCCACCTCTACAAGTGTGGGATTGCTGAATGGAGTTGGATGCCTCTAAAAAAAGGGCCTCCTTCACATTGGGTGAAACATTCTTGGATAGAGGTGAGTTGAGGAAGGCAATTGATAACTACGCTATTGAGAATGGGGTGAATGTTAAAATAGTTAGAAGTGACAAAAAGATGGTCATTGTCACTTGTGAAGAGGGTGCCCATTTAGGTTGTACGCAAGTAGTGTGAGCGTAGGTCCCGGGGTACATGGTCAAATCGCTAAATCATGAGCACATGTGTGCTCGGGTTTATAAGAATCAAAGGGCGAGTGCGAGATGGCTAGCTGAATACTTCAAGGAGAAAGTCCAAGATAATCCTCAATACGGTGTAAGCGAGATGAGGAAGGAGGTTGAGCGTGATTTGAAAATATTTGTCAAGTAGGTATAAGTGTAAGAGGGCTAAAAGGATGATAATGGAGGTCATGGATGGGGGTTTTGCAGATGAGTATGGCAAGTTAGAAGCTTATTGTAATGAAGCTGAAGCGTCAAATCCGGGATCCGATGTGAGTGTGGAGTTAAGTGGCGAAGCTTTGGAACAAGGAAGGAGGGTATTTAGACGAATGTACGTGTTTTAATGCATCTAAGGTATGTATGTCATATTATCTTACAATACCTTTTACATGTTGGTTAATTAATTAATTGTTGTCACGAGAGTGAATTAATTGAATTTTTTTTGAATTAATTGCTCTCTCTGTTTGTCAATTGCTTCTTGTCTGTTTGTGAAGTAGTTTGTGTGCATTAGTGCATTATCTCGCATACGTGTTAGAGAATTTTTTGTCTATTACCAAGTCCTTTGTCGTGGTAGTGAATTTTTACGTCTCAGTTAGTGACTTAATTCTTTGTCTGGTTGTGAATTAGTTGCGATAGATAGTGCGTATTCTTCGCCTGTCTCGTTAGTTAGTTAATTGTTTGTTGGTCTTTGTTGGTGAGTGCATTACTTGGGTTAGGTGTCTCTAATGTGCTCTCTTATGTTATTACACTATTAGGTCGGGTGGAAATTAGGGTGCAGGCCAATTATTGGGCTAGATGGGACTTTTTTGAAAGGAAAAGCTAGGGGAATTTTGTTGACCGCTGTGGGTTTAGATGCGAACGATAGTATGTTCCCACTAGCAATTGCTTTAACTGAGAAGGAGACAACTGTAAATTGGAGTTGGTTCATACAATGGTTGAGATCCTCGCTTGACCTTGATGACGGTCACAAAGTGACAATAATGTCGGATATGCAGAAGGTACAGTTTTCTCCATCGATGTGTGCTTAAGTAATTGCATCCATACATTGTATAACTGACTTGTTCTTACTTGTAGGGATTGCTACAAGCTGTCAGTGACGTCCTTCCGTTCGCTGAACATCGGCCGTGTGCAAGACATGTCTATCGAACCGGAGCAAGCGGTGGAGGGAAATGAGTGAAGAAAAATTCTTCGTTGCGCGTGGAGCACCTACAAGGAACAATTCAATGACAACTTAAAGGCATTGGACAAAGTGAACAAGGCAGCAGCTGAAGGAGTATTGAGTTACCCTGTTAAGGGATGGGTAAGAGCCTTTTTTAGTAGTAGATGCTTGTCTATGGTGGTAGACAATAATGTGAGTGAGAGTTTTAATGCATGGATTAATGAGTATAGGTATTTGCCTGTAATTAAAATGATTGATGGCATTAGGATTAAGTTAATGGAAAAATGGGCTGCTAGTGAGCAAATAGTAACCAATTGGAAGGCCAGCTATAGCCCAAAATGTATGGAATTTTTTGAGACAAATAGGTACTTGGCGGTAAATTGTAGGATATTCTTTAATGGTGATGATGGGTATGAGATCAGTGAGGGGAAGGATAGGCACACGGTTGACCTTAGTAGGAAAGTATGTACTTGTCAAGCTTGGGATTTAAGGAATCCCATGCCAACATGCAATTCTTTGCGATGTACCATGCCAAGCTAGATCCCATCACTCAAATTTCACGGTATTACCATAGGGATACATATCTAGCGAGCTATAGAACAAAACTCCAACTGTTAGAGGACGGGTATTTTGGGAAACACACAAGTTTGGCCCAATGCTACCCCCCTATATCAGACAGGGCAGACCTCCCAAGAAAAGAAAGAGGACCGATGAACCCCAGAGAAGGTTGAATAGATGCACATCCTTATCTCACGCCATGAGTAGCCAAGTTGATGACAACATGGCTTCAGGTTCAGCACCCCGTGTTGAACGAATCAGTAAAAAAGGCATTGTCATGAAGTGCGATTAATACGTAAATGCAGGGGACATAATAGAAGCACGTGCAAAGAGGTAATTTATGTATTTTTTTTATCTCATAATGGCATTAATTTGTTCAACTGATCGATTGAGTGGTTTCCAAATTAGTTCTTGCATACGCTTATATTGATCATCAATCAATACTTTTTGCCACCATTTACCATAAGTATTGAATTAATTGTCCCTTATTTATGTACAATTCCAGGCACCCCGCGAGCAATCCTCGTCCACGAAGGAAGAAACCTCATGCGCAATCCAGTGAGCAGCAAACTTCATCTCCAATCCACACGCCTAATCCGGTTTGCAAGTACCCGACAAATTTCAACACCTTCCGGATCGGAAACCCGGTCAATCGGAAGGAAACGTTGTTATAGACGAGCAATGCCAATGGGATTTGGAATAATGGTTGATGAGGAAAGTGGTAGAAGTGTTTATAATGTAAGTGACGCTTATTTCAAAACTGTTCAGATTTAACTCAATATTAGGTGCTAGGTTTATATATGACCCTGAATTTTTTTATTGTAGCCGGATTAAGGTGAAAAGGTCATTGAACATGGTACACCTGCTTTGAGTTTATGCATACTCCCTACAACAAAGTTTCCAATTCCAAATGAGAAAGAAATAAGAAAGTCATCATTTACTGATAGCATCCTCCCAAGATGGTTCCGAGAAAGATTCAGTTCACCTCACCTAGTTATACTCATTCGGATCTACTCCGTGAACCCACCGGATTGCGGTGGAAGGGGCAACCAAGTATCGGCAGCTCACAACTCGTTATACAAAGCCGAGTATGACAAGGCCAAGGCATCACAAAGCGGCTCCGTAGGAGCGATTATGCCCGAGGAGGATGGAAAACAATACCAAGTAGACTTGTTTAGGATGCATTTTGTTTGGGTCCTTTTGGTGTATATGTGGAATCACCCGTGTGCCCATGTTTTTGTATATTTTGGGGTACCTCTAGGAAGAAACACTTGTTTAGTAATTATTTGTATGTCTTTTGATCCTTCCACAATCGGTGTATATTGATCCTTGTTGACAATGGTGTATATTGCTCCTTGTTTACAATGTTCTTTGATGCAAAGCGATAGGGGCCATTTTTTTGTATCAAACTGATATGGGCCATTAAGAGAATGGTTATTATTAAGAGAATGGTTATTTGTAACTATTCTACCGTTCCTTTTTGTTGATTGAAATTTCTGTTACTCTGATTGTGACCAATCGGAGCCTACAATTATGTTGTTTCAGGTTGAATTCTTCATCTGCGTGATCCAGGAATTATTTACGCCCTGTATATAATTTATGCTCAAATAGGTAGTTCATATAACATTATGTTGCAGTTTATGCTCACACAGGTAGTCGCATTTGATTGTGACGATCCAGGAGACTACAATGATTAATTTACCTGTTGGTGTTGCATTGGCTGTAATGACAATATTAATTTGTCTAGCATTGTGTGTGTTAGGAAGTGGTGCGAGAAGGAGGATTTTATTTGAGTCGGGCTATCTTTCTTGATTTTAGTTATGCTTGGCTTATGATACTTTTGATTTTAACATTGTAGCAATTAGATTTATCAGTGTCGGTGCAAATATCACTATGAGGCAAAAGTTGGTTTTCATGACTAACAACTTGAAGATCCTTGAAAAAACTAGCTTTTCCAAAACCTTCATCAGGAAATCGGTAAGTTCCTATTTGAGTTGTTGTGTGTTGTCCATTAGACTCTAAGTTCACAACTTCACATCCCCACACTATCACCAGTTTCCTTGTTTTGGATCCTATTTATTTTGGTAAAAAGTACATGTTTGTAAATTTGAGCAGGTGGAATTAATATTACCAAGTCTTTGAGAATCTGTCAAATACAGTTACATCATATATTCCTAACCTACCATACACAGTTGTCTGACAACAATGATGCATCAAAAAAACTCTTCTATTCCTAACCTCCCATAGCTTGAAACAGGAGATATAAATATCTATTGCACACTACACCTACATAACTAGCTAATTTAAACCACAAACGATTTAAACATCTCAATTACATCTTCAGATACAATACACACAACCAAACACATGTAAAACATAACAATGTCATTGCTACTTTAAACTTGTTTTCCCCCTTCCTAAGTTCCCTATCATACAACTCATTTCTGCGTTTAAGCTTCCTCAAATCACTATGTATTGCATCAATCTCTTCACCAAGTCTTTGCCCATGGTTTGCTCTTTGGAGATTGCAAGTTTCATCATATAATTTGTCTATGTCGTCTAAAAGCTCCTTAATCACGGTATTTGGCCTCTCTCCAAACTCGTTATCATGCCAAGCGAAGAATCCACACGCCCCATCCTGTGTTCACAAATTCGATCATAAATCAAATAAAGGTCCTTGAAATACAATACATAACCATGTAAATGTAATTTTACGAGATACACATAAAATAAAAGGAATTATTGTTTTGGCACAATTCAAGAACATTTCATAGTCATCCAACATGTTTATTGCATTTATAAGTGAGATCATTATCCACTCTTTTGTTTCTTGCTGTAACAGAGTGTATTAAGATAGTAAGTAAGTGGCATCAATTGAAGTTCGCCCCTTTAACCTTTATCTTAATGGTGTGGCCATTTATGCATATTAGTTACATTTTTTTCTCTCTATAACGGGTTGTGGAGGTTTCAACTTCCAAAAGCGATTGATATCTCGAGAGGATGGATTTGTACGGTTACTTTTTCATCTCATTTTCCCTTATTTTTTTGTATTACATAACTCTAATCTGTTTATGAACAATATTTTGTTCTTGTGAAATATATTAGGTGAGTCTGCTAACTGACAATGGTGGTACCAAGGATGACCTGAGACTTCCAACTGATGAAAAAAATCTGCTTACACGGGTTTGTTAGTTTGATTCCCTCGTTTTGCTTTTTTTTTTTTTTTTTTTTTTGCTTGAAGGAACATATATATTGCTAACAAACGGGATTACGGAACCAATAACGGGACCACGGCTAACGGCATACGGCGGATCTACCGAGTCGATGCGAAACATATAACACCCAACAAACTAAACAAAACGACAGAACCGAACGGATAACATACAAAACCACAAAACAAAGCACCAAGACTATACTATATAAAAAAACACATCGGCCTCCGAAGTTCCCAAACCGAAGCATGATCGGCCTCCCTTGAAATACCGGCTTCTTGCCTAGTTTGACAACGACACGGGTTAAAACCTTTGAAGCGTGTTTTTCTAAATTCGTGTTGAGGCTTATATTAACTTGTTGGTCATTGAAGTCACATATTTCATGCCCTATTTATATGAATTACTACCATTATGTTGGACTAAATTGATTACATTTGTGCGGTGGAGAAAGTTTCAAATTCTTCAAACCCCACACAAGCAAAGGTACGAAAAATCCTTAACTAGTGAATAGTTTAAAACTGATCATTATAAGGTTCGCTGATTGAAGAACCTGGTAGACTATTATCCCATTTTTTAACCACCATATACGATCACTAACGCACTTATTTGCTATGTGAAAAATTCCTTACCTGGTTGTACAATGGGCGGCCGTAGAACCTCCGCCCCGGGTTGCCCTCGGTCCACGTCCATCTCCACGCCACCATTCCGTGATTGCAATACCTCCTCGGAGGTTCATACTCCTCCTCGCAACTCGCTTGTCGAAGCATCACCACCCTCCGCTGCGTCTTCCGATCGAAGATGTCGAAGATGCCGCCATTCAAGACCGCCTTCCGGATGTCCGAGCGACGATTTCTCCCACTCTTGGTTTTTTCCCCAAATCGGATGGAGCCCGACTCTTGATGGAGCCCTAATTTCCTAATTGCTTCATCCATCTCAACTTGCTTCGTTCCATGTCCACGTTTTGCTTTTCCCCGACACATGTGGCCACGTGTTTCTTATGTGGCATTTTTTTCCCCTCAATTGATGTGCAACAGACGGGAGCATCAGACGGAGGTTAACTTTTTGTGTTGTTTTTATGTTTTTCATAGTTTATTTGTAATTATGGTCCATGTTTTAGTTTATTGTGGTGGATGGTCTTAGGGTAATAGTTCATTGTGCTGAATGGTCTTTAACCCTATATATTGTGCGGCTCCAAATGAACAATATTACTCGCCCAACATGAATTTTTTATTGTACGGGACTTTAATTAACCGGTCAAAGTACTGCTTAAGGATATTAAGTTCGTTCTTGATCTTGTGTATATATGTGCATATTTTGTCATTCTTTTCGCAGTTACGTCACTGGTTGAGGGGGTCAATTATTGGTCCGATCGATTCATTTTTTTGTTGGAGGAAAAAATTAAAGTGGAAAGGGATGAACAGAAATGTGAATGAAGGAAAGGGAGGGAGATAGCATTGAGCATTGGAATAGAAAGTGAGTGTAATAAACAAATAATTGACCAACTTTTTAAAAAAGGAGTGGGGGAAAGGAAAGAGTGAATTAGACGTGGAGGTGGAAGGTGATTTGGTGAGGCTAGGTTTAGGCTTTTGGCGGCAATAAAGAGGAGGGGCCCTCCCCCACAAGTGCTTTTCCTTTTGGCCATTTAATTTAATAAAATAATGATGAAGGGAATTAAGATATTGAATAAAAGCATATATATGGTTGTCGCGCGGAGGCTGAACGAGATGCGACCTCACTCACTCTTTCACCCCAATTTTGCCATTCCTCTGCTGACACCAAATCTCCATTTAAGATCACACCACCCACCCAGCCCACTGCTTCTTCCCCTCCCTGTTCATGACTTGACCTCTTCCTTCACAATAAATCCCATGTATGTATTTACTATTCGTGACTGCAAATACCATCCTCCCTCTCCGCTACGTGACTCCAGAATACTACATATGGCCTGGGGTGGATCGTGGATGAATATAATCTTGGGGGATATTATTTAAATGATTCGATTAGACCGGAGGGCACAAGGAACCGGGGCCCACCGTGACGGGTGTACTATAGGTAATTGCCACCATAATGTGGGATTGTGCCCACATACGAACTTTACTTTCTAGTGGGATGCTAGTCACTCTTGACTGACGTCAACCCCAATCAACCTGTCACCTGATTTTTTTGTATAACCACTTAAAATACAATAATACATGCGCTCATTTGAAACCTCCTAAAGCTTAGCTAACACATTTTTTTTTTTTTTTTTTTTAAAAAAAAAAGGATTTTATAAGATTTACGTTTTTATTACTTCAACTCTTAATGAAGAGATTTACTTTTTAAGAAAAATAAATATGTGAATTAAATGAGCAGCCAACTAAAATTAATATTAATTGAGTTGCTGTATTTTAATTAGCTAAGCCTTAAATAACGTGGCAAAGTAGATTCATACAAATTTTTTTCCCGTAAACCATGAATAATTAATTTTGCCCTTCTGGTTGTAGAGTAAGGGGTGCATATGAGTGTTAGTGCAGGATGCCCCATCCTTCAACTATCTTATCAAGGTTCTGAAATCTCGATTGGTCATTAGATCAGTCGGAGTAATGAGTTAAGAGTCAGTGAGTTAAACAAGAGTTAAATTAAAGTCAAATTAATGAAAAATTGAAAATTTTAGGGTTATTAATATAACCTTTTAAAGAATTTTTCAAAAAAAAAAAAAGAAATCGATTTTTTTTTTTAATAAAAAAAGGGAACAGGTTTAACCCGAAAAGTACTCTATAACTTATATGTGTATTTGAAGAACTTAAATGAGCAAATAATGCATTATCACATGAATTACAAGGATCCTTATCCTGAATCCATCGTTATTGAGTTCCATGGTTGAAATTTTGCCTCATGCATATATTTTAACGAAAAATAAAAAAAAAAAAAAAAAAATACATGGAGGTTCATTAACTTTTAAAATATGAGTACATTTGGAGATGCAAAAACTCTTCCCACTCCACATTTTTGCCTTTATGAAGGAATTATTATCTAGATGAAATTTATAAATAAATAAAAAATAGCACAAAAACGGAAAAACCTGGGTGACGTACGATTAAAAAAGGATTAGGGTCCGTATAAGAAAGGAGCTGGTTTTCCGGCCTATTCTTTGGATAGGCAAGGGGAGGCTATTCCCTTTGGACCGTCTCGATTTAATTTTTGTTACTTAGTTATTTTAAATGAAAATATATATTTTTAAAAAAAAAAATATTAGTTAAGATATTATCTTTATTTTAGTTTTTTTACTCATTAAAAAATGATCAGGACCCGTATCAGAAACACTTGTTTACCATTTCACACTACGCTTTATATGCCCACTTTTGCCTTCCTATATTTACCTTGTCCTTTTCTTTTGCATGCAACCAATTATATGTAACCTGTTTAGTTAACCCTTACAGGCTACACACACCAATTCTCAGTGGTGGAACCAGAAAAAAATTTTAGTCGGGTCAAAAAATAAACATATTGAACTACTCTCTTTAGTTCTTATTATAAGACACCAACTAACAAGTATATTTGGTCCTTTTTATAAGGCACTTGCTTGTTTCTAAATAGCATTAAATATTTTTATGTATACCCATAATAAAAAAGGTAGTGAGTGAGAATAATAATTAATAAAAATTAATTATTACTCTTTTTTCGAGCAAAAAAAGAGTAATAATTAATATAATATTAAAGTTTAGTATAATTAATAGGGATAATATTGAAAATTACTTAAATTTTAGGACAAATTTAATGACTTTAACTTTTTTTATTAACTTGTGAGAATTGTTAGTTGGTTCCTTAAATAAGGACCAGAGGGAGTATTTACTAAATAGTATCAAATAACCTTGAAAATACAAATAAATAATAACTGATAATTATAAATCAAAACAATATGTAAGATGATACTAACTTTTTCGGTATCTCAAACAAGAATTTTACTTTCTTCTCCAATGAGCTCAATGAGTGATGAAACAAACATTATTTTTACAGAGAAGATAAAAAATTATTTGGGGCCAAATTTGTGCCCAAATAAAATATCATATAATAAATACATATATATTCTCACAATTTTTATAAGATCGTAGGGGCAGTGGGGCCAAGGCCCCACCGGCCATCAAAGGGTTCCGCCACTGCGAATTCTCCTGTAACATTTTGTTCAAGAATAAATATAACAATAAACCCTTTTATAATTACTAATAAAGATTAGTTTAATTGGTAAAGGGATTGGCTCATAATCATAAGGTTGGAGGTTTGAATCTCACCGATATAAGAATTTTGTTGATGAGCAATCTATAAGTACTTTTATAAGTGATTTTTGAGTCCAGAGATATGTCCTGACCTTGGTGAGCCTCAAACCTAACTCACCTAAATTTTTTATGTTTCAAAAAAAAAAAAAAAACCCTTTAGAATTGGGAAAATCTCACTTAGGTCTCAAGCATTAGAAAAAATATCAAAAATGTCTATAGCAACCTCAATGATATAAATTCCAAATGTGAACTTATTTTACTGACAAGTGTATGTGACTATATTAATAAGTTATAGGGTAGTCATTGACAAGTTCATATATATTAACTAAAGTAACTCTTGTTTACAATTGTATGTGACTATATTGACAAATCATAAAGTGATCATTGACAAACCCATCTATGTTAACTAAACTAGCTTTCATTGATAAGTATGTGTTACTATATTTTTTGACAAGTCATAAAGTAGTCATTGATAAACTTATCTATATTAACTAAAACAGACAAGTGTATGACTATATTGATAAATATAGAATGATCATTAACAAGTTCATTTATATCACAAAATAACTAGGGATTTTTTTAGAAAAGAATCTACAATAAAAAATTTTAAATATTTTTTTCTGGTTCTTAAACCTGAGTGTGATCTTCTCTTTAGAATTTGTTCTTCATAAACATGGACAACTTTTTGATAGCTACGTAGTTTGATATAGGCCATCCGAATGAACGAGAACTAAGAAACGTTTTGCTTTGTCTTAGGTAGCAACTTTTTTATCTATGTATCCACTGGTTTGGGATTTGGCCCATAACTTTGAAAGGAGGATTCTCTCATGAGAGTGATGATTGGGATCAATTAGAAGTGTAATCCTTATCAAAAAAGAAAAGAAAAAAAGAAAAAGAAGTGTAATCGCCAAGGAGGGTATTTCTACTTCTAGAATTTTGGATGTGTGTCCGGTTCCCTAACGAACCTTATGCCCAAGAGATGTTGGGATTAATTTTCCCTTTATAATTTGCTTTCAGTATAATATTTCTTACTTAAAAAAAAAAAAAAGGTGTAATCTTCACTCCAAAACACACACACACACACACACAGTATATCAGATGTCTGATCTTTACTTTATATTATTGAACAAATAAATTTGCAACGTTTAATATCCATCCATGCACACTCGATTATTGCACCTTTCCAGAAAAGATAAGAAAAGACCTGTACAACGAATTAGATGCAGATTTTAAAACAATACTGCTATATAAGGTTAGTTCATCCAGATCACAAAAGTGGAGTGAATTGTGCATGGTGATATCATGTCCCATCATTCCAGATTTTTTTTTTTGAAAAAAAGAAGTACTGGGATATAGCACCGATGCTTGAATCCAAGAGTTTAAGGCATGCATAATATATTGCAGGGAGATTTTTTTAATTTTTTGTGTGCTAAGTATAGGTGTCCTCCTATTGGAAGCATATTGAGATGGATCAAATTGAAAGAGAAATATCTGCGATGCTTGATAACTGCACCGTATGAATCAAATTGAAGCCACTGTGGCCTTTGGAAATTTGCACGGGCCTCTAAGCTTTTGAATAATTCAACTGCATTGCCTTTGGGTCGCTTAAGCAGATCAGTTCCTTGGGTCTATCCTTTCTCGTATGGGCTTCCCAAGAGGACCAAGTCTTTTTTTTTTGGGAAAAAAAGGTCATGCTATCCATGGCAGAATTTCTTAAATTACCAGCGTGATGGAAATCGCTAATCTTTCTATAGATAATTTCGGATTCGGATACGTTTACATAATTACATCTTCCGAGCCCGACTTATCGTATAACTAATTTTAATTCTCTTTGATGCAGTAAGAGAAATTCCATCAGCTCATGCATGTAACAAAAGTCTACGAGTGCTTGATATATTCATGACTCTGAATTTGAGCGATTCAAACCCACAAATGGGATCCGATTAAGTCACCATCATTACCTAATCTTCTTATTTTCTAGAATTCTTTTTCTTTTTTTCCGCTGGTCTTGAGGGAATCACTTTCCTTTTGAATAATCAAGGATAGGGAGACTATTATTACTTATTTATTTTGCATACAAAATGGCAAGTCCAAACTTGAATATTATCAAATTATGCAGTAGAGGTCAAAACCTGCCTCGTATGTTGTTGATCCAAAAGGACTCGTGCTTGGCAGTTTGGCGGTATCTCTGGAATTAACACCATTTGTCATCCTCCTCCACGTGCACTCTTCGCAAGTATATATGCGCACTCCAAAATCTCCCGCTTGGCATAAGCCAGCTCAACATTCCAGTCCCCAGAAATAAGATCTCTTGCATCCATGATCTCCCGTCTAAAGAAACACCATAATTTTTTTCCATGTGTAAATTCTTACACACTTACAAACCAATTTTGATTGCGAAAATCTTTGCATCTGTAACTGGCATGGTACTGTTACGGACCGGCTCAAAAGCCCAAGTCTATGGCGCGGCCCAAACAGAGCCAGGAGGCATGATCCGTTAATCATAGGGGGAGATCCGGAAATCTCGGCTAGGCAAGATCTACCCATATCGTAACGGCCTTCCGAGATACTCGCCCCATTAATGGCATGCCCCATTAATGGCGCACCCTGGATATCGCACCAAACACCTCTATAAATACAGAGGACAGGTAACAAGGTGCACACATTCTAACCTAGACTATTTACATACGGTCTCACTGTGCACACACACCACCCCTTTGTCGTGTACGGTGATCCCACGCTCTCCGATTATCTCCTCCATAGATATTCAGGCAGGGCCTAGCTATCCAAGATCGAAATACCGCCCTTGCATGGACATCCGTGTTCTATACTAGAACATTGGCGCCGACCGTGGGGATCCTTAAATTTCTATCCCCGTGACCACTAATGGCAAACACCGAAGCCACGTGCAAAGCCGCAATTAGGCCCGCCGCATGATGAAAGCAATTTACCACCGAATCAACCTCGGCCGGCCACCGAGTCAACCGCAGACTCATGATCAACCTTCACGAGAAAAGACTCCGGAGGGTCACGTTACTGACATGACGAGCACATCTCCTTCAACCGACGAACCTTCGCAAGGGGAGCCAAGAGGAGTCCAAGCCCCGAAAGCCCCGGCTCCAGACGCTCAGGTACTAGACACCGACGTCCATATTTTAAGGAGAACCTAAGAGTCGATGCTTCAGAGGTTCGAAAATAAGGAAAAACGAGATCACCTCCAACGGCAAGAGGATTTTCATGCTCTGGAGTTAATGATGGAGGAAAAGCTTGAAAACATGTTCCAACGCGAACTCGAGAAGTTCTCGGAAGGGAAAGGAGGTTGTACGCACGGATGATGAGTCCGCGTAAGCGCCCGCCAGTCAAATCGACGGGCCGCGATAGGAAAAAGGGGAAGCGAGAAAGGAGCGAGAACGCCACCGACCCCCACACGGAAGAAGGAGAGGCAATTGCGGATCCGGATGCCAAGACCGAGGCCGAGAAGATCGCCAAGACGGTTATAAAGACCGAAGCCATGATAGCTATGAAGACCGAGACCTCGACGTGGATCAGGACTCGGATGAGCTTCGAGAAGTAATCACAGCGCCTCGGACACCGGGGTCACCGCGGCAATATAAGATGAAGTACTTAGCAGGCTCTGGTGGGACCCTGTTCTCCCGAGCAACCGCCACGGCCCCCTACCCGAAGAATTTTGACCTAGCCGATCTTCCCAAGTACGATGGGACCTAGGATCCACGTCACCACCTGGAGATATTCGAAAAGCTGATGTGGGTCAGGTCAATAGAGGGACCGGTCATCTTACGGCTATTCTCGGCCACGTTAACCGGGCCGGCCCACAAATGGTTGAGCTCATTACCCAATAATTCCATTCGGAACTTTGAAGACCTCGGGCGCAAATTTGAATTGCACTTTGCCACCAGCAAGAAACAACCAAAATCTCAATTCACTTTGAGTAAGGTAAAACAAAAGAAAGATAAGACGTTGCAGAAGAACCTGGATCGGTTCAGAGACACGGCAATGCAGGTACGCTCATTATCTGAAGAGGTCCACGTACATTGCCTCGTCAACGGTCTGGACCCAACGACACGCCTGGCCAGACATCTGTGCAAGAATTGGGTCTATTCATTGATTGAATTCTACACCGAAGCAAAGAAGTACCTAGATGTCGAACAGATGGAAATTGTCAATGCGGATGAACCCGAGAAGGCGGGAATTCATCGCCGAAAGAAGGGATCCGACGAACAAGCGAAGCCGAACCCGCGGCCCGAGAGAGAGCCGACCTCGACAAGAGAGGACGGATAATAAGGCGAAGTACGGCAACTACACCCCCTAAATGTTCCGCGTTCATAGATTATGGAAGGAGGTAGCTCGCACCGAGATGAAAAAGGTTGCCAAGCCGAGGCCATCGAAATCGGTCCACTATAGATCGGGAAAATTTTGCACTTTCCACGACTGCTCCGGTCATACAACCGACGAGTGTTATGAACTCAGGGATGCTATTGAAAAGTTTTTGAGAGAAGGGAAACTTCGCCAATACGTCATCAAAACTCAAGGGAAAACAAGTAGGCGGAATAGTGGCCGCCGCAGGAGTGAGCTACGGACACTCGAGAACCAGAGAAGAAATGGGAAACCGGCCCTGTCGACGGTTTCCCAGAGACTGATCTCCAATGCAATGGCATCAGCGGTGGTTTCGGAGGAGGTGGAGATACGATAAGCCAGCGCAAGAAATACCTGCGGGAGGTGTTGACAATAAAAGATATACCAAAGTTCAAAGGCGGCTCATCGAAACCGAAACCACCCCCATTAGTCTTCGCAGACGAGGAGCTCAAGGATGTTATTCCCGGCCACCAGGACGAACTGGTTATCACCGGAATCGTAGTAAATTGTCGAGTCAAACGGATCTTCGTGGATGCAGGGAGTTCGGCCGACATCATAAGCCGGGACGCATACCGAGGATGCACCTCGATGTTGAAGACCTAAAGCGTGCAAATCCACCCTTATCGGGTTTAATGGAGAGCGTTCCTTCCCAAAAGGATATATAGACCTCAGATTGACGCTAGGAATCAAGGAAGCATTCAAGTCAAAACGTGTAAGGTTCGTAGTGGCCGACTTTCGCTCTCCATACAATATTATATTGGGCCGACCCACTATACACAATTGGGACATGCTCGCATCCACTAAGCACTAGAAATTGAAAATGATCAATGATAAGAATCAGGTGGTCGAAGTGTCCGGGACCAGAAAGTGTCACGGCAATGTTACTTTGAGACTCTCCGAGTCGAGGAGGAAGGACCGTCATCCCCGCCGCGACTCCAAACCAACGAAGTTATGGCCGAAGTCAGAAATGATGGGCGGCCCCGGCAGTCAGTTAATATGGTAGAGCTGGATCTCCGCGAACCAGAAAATCCACGCCCAGAGCCGGAATGGGAGCTGGAGGAATTGACCCTGGGGACAGATCCCTCCAAGACAACTAAAGTCGGCAGAGATATGAGCGCAGAATTAAAAGCGCGACTGATCAAGTTTTTAAGACAAAATCAGGACGTCTTCGCTTAGACGTTGGCCGAAATACCCGGGATCGACCCACACTTTTGCTGCCACAAACTCGCCATATGGCGGGTCGAAGCCGAGCCCAGAAGAAGAGGAATATCTCGACGACAGTGCGTAAAGCCCTTGAAAGTCACATTGAAGAGCTCCTTACCGCCGGATTCAACAGAGAAGTACAATATACAACTTGGCTCTCGAATGTGGTCATGGTGTTAAAACCAACCGTAAATGGAGGGTATGCACCGACTACACCAATGAATAAAGCGTGTCCAAAGGACTCCTACCCCATGCCTAACATTGATCAACTCGTTGATAACTCGGCCGGGTACCAGTTGCTTTCCTTTATGGACGCTTACTCCGGCTACAATCAGATTGCCATGCACCCAGAGGACTAAGAGAAGACCGCCTTCATGACCGACAAGGCTAACTATTGCTACAACGTCATGCCATTTGGATTGAAGAACGTCGGAGCTACGTACCAGCGAATGATGAACCGCATCTTTGAGGACCAAATTGGGCGAAATGTGGAGGTCTATATAGACGACATGATCGTGAAGTCAAAACAACCAGAGGAGCATATCCGGGACCTAGAGCAGACGTTTGAAAAATTAAGACGACATCGAATCAGGTTGAACCCTACCAAATGTGCTTTCGGAGTTCCTACGGAAATTCTAGGTTTTATGCGACCAATCGAGGGATTGAGGCTAACCCGGACAAATGCAAGGCCGTGCTAGACATGCAAGTCCCGAACTCTAAAAAGGAAGTTCAGCAATTAACAGGTCGCTTGGCTGCCCTGACGAGATTCTTACCTAGATCGGCCGAGAAGGCGTTACCTTTCTTTAAATTATTGAAGAAAGAAACTCATGGAGGATGGAATTCGGATTGTGAAGCAGCCTTTGAAGAAATCAAGCGATGTTTGGCAACCCCTCCGGTACTAATGAAGTCGGAGCAAGGGGAGACCTTGTTCTTGTACCGTCTCGTGGGAGACGAGGCGATAAGTGCCGCCTTGGTAAGAGAAACCGAGGCCGGACAGACACCCATCTACTTTGTGAGCAAAGCGTTACAAAACGCTGAGCTCAGATATCATAAGCTGGAAAAGATGGCATTCGCATTACTGACGACTGCGAGACGGCTTCGGCCATACTTTCAGGGACACCGGATAGTAGTCCGGACCAGCCAGCCAATCCGACAGATTTTGCATAAACCCGACCTGGCAGGGCGAATGACAAGCTGGGCAATTGAACTGTCCGAGTTCGACATCACTTTTGAAGCCCGGCATGCGATCAAATCACAAGCATTGGCCGATTTCATCGAGAATTGACTTCGATTATGGCTAGCGAGGAATTGGAAGGTATTTGTAGATGGATCTTCCAATCCAAAAGGCATTGGAGCAGAGTCATCGTTGAGAGTCCCGAGGGGGTCGCTACTGAGCATTCCCTCCAGCTGGAATTCCCGACCTCCAATAACCAGGCCGAGTACAAGGCCCTCCTAGTCGGATTGTTTCAAGCAAAAGAGAACGGAGCGTGGGGAGTTAAGGTGTTCACCGACTCACAACTTGTCGCCGCACAGATTGATGGCAGCTATCAAGCAAAGGGTCCCCTGTTGGCTAAGTACTTGAACAGAGCAAAAGAAGTAATGACGGAGTTCGAAGAAGTAATTGTTGCTCATATCCCGAGAGAAGAGAATACCAGGGCCGATATTCTCTCCAAACTAGCAAGTACCAAAGGTCCAGGGAGTCATAGAACTGTGATCTAACAGAATCTGGCCGAGTCCACGTGCGTCATGACTATCTCGTCTGCCACGGACTGGAGAAAGCCAATCGAAGATTACCTAGAAAGGGGGATCATCCCAACAGATTCCACTGCCGCAAAGAAGCTGATCAGAGAAGCCGCCATCTACGCATGGTCGATGATCGCCTATACAAAAAGGAGTGTCGCCCGATGATGCAATGTCTGGGTGAGTCCGAAGCAAGGTACGTGTTGACCGAGATACATGAGGGATGCAACGACCAATACATGGCGGGCAAGGCTTTGGCAAGGAAGGCATTACGCGCTGGCTATTATTGGCCCACCATGAAGCATGACGCCATGGAAGCCGCCAAGAGGTGTGACAGTTGCCAGAAACACACCGGGATCCTATGGCCACCACCGACGGAGTTAAAAGGGATGCCGGCCCCCTGGCCCTTCTATAAATGGGGAATGGACATCCTCGGACCATTCAAGCCGGCACCTGGACAGCTCAGATGGCTCATCGTCGCCGTAGACTACTTTACCAAATGGATTGAAGCGGAGGCATTGACTACGATCACCTCGTCTCGAATTATAAGATTCGTTCGTCATAACATCTTTGCTCGATTCGGGATACCTGCTGAAGTCGTCACCGATAATGGGACCCAGTTCACAGACCATAGATTCCAGGCCTTAATGTCTAACTTGGACATCCAGCAATACTTCTCCTCCGTCGAACACCCGCAATCTAACGGCCAGACCGAGTCAGCTAATAAGATCATTCTGGACGGATTAAAGAAACGTATGTTAAAGGCCGACACCAGCTGGACCGAACAACTCCATAGCGTTCTATGGGGCTGGGACGAGTGTGCGGTCCTCGACCCAGAAACCCCATTCCGGCCGACCTACGAGATGTGAAGCAATGATCCGGTCGAAATCGAGCAGCCATCATGGAGAAAGATCAGAGCCGGACAGGATGTACATGCGTCAAATGACGATGCCCTAAAGACAGACCTGGACCTAATTGATGAGATCCGAATCACAGCGCATTGCCGGGAACTTGCCGCCAAGCAGCTCCTGCGGCAAAGTATAATCGGAAGGTTCGACCACGATCCTTTAACCGAGGTAACCTTGTACTTCGACGGGCCGAAATCGGAAACAAGAATTCCTGAGACGGAAAACTGGCGGTAAATTGGGAAGGCCCCTATCGGGTTAAAGAAAAACTCGCTACTGGGGCATATGTTCTCGAAACCCTGGCAAGGAAGCCGGTTAAGAGGACATGGAACGCCGACAAGCTAAAGATCTATTACAGCTAGGTCTAGGCTCGGCCCCGTAGACACAGAGGCTACTGTTCGGTTATTTCTTACTTTTCCTTACGTTTCTCCAATTGTTCTTTATTTTTCATCTGAATAATTCATGACCATTTGTAAGCTCTTTAGAGCTGTTTTATTTAATGAACGATTCCATCAAAGAAATTCATCAATGTGCACAATTACTTGCTTAAGCGTGAAACCGAGGCCATTGGGCCCCGTCCAAAACCTGACACCGAGGTACTTACACCCGGTCATTAACATAAAAACATCTAGATGTATGACACCGACCGTTGTACTCCGACGTGCATTGGTAAGAGCTCGCGAAAATGCCATACGTGGCCTTCGTGAAATTGATGCGTCAACGCCGCCCGATTTAAGAAAGCAGGCTGTCATTCCAACCCTGATCAAGTCAAAATGTTAGATTTGAGGTAATAGACACCTCGGTTGACATGTGACGGCCTCGCCCTTAATTCGGTTCCTATCAACTTTTCCGACTAGTCAAGCCGGAATGAGGTAGTGCGGTTAAGCTAACACCCCAGAGGTTAAAACATACGACCCTGCCCCAACCTCCCACACCTCAGTGTTGGTCGAGTAAACGACTCGTATCTACTACAGTCAATAAATTTCAATTATGGAATTTACAAAATGGCAGAAGGGTGAATAAATAATTCATCCATAGTCATAGAAATTTGTACAGAACGGCACAAAAGCTGGAAATGTTCAAAATAAAGGGGCACAGACGCCCACTAAAGAACGAAGTAAAAATTAACTAGACGGGCCGACCTCATTTGATCCCTTTGTCGCCTCGCTCTCCGCATCCGACTCGCCTCCCTCTTCTTCGACGGACGCATTGGCGGTAGGAGATTGATACTGATACTAAGACTCCGTCCTCGACGAAGGCGCGAAAATCATAGCCGTCCGTGTTAAAGCTTAGTCGTCGGATTCAAGAGCCGGATCTGCTCCCAGCATTGTCAAAGCAATCTTTGGTAGTCTCGCTTTAAGAGCTCATCGGACTCCAATCGCGCCGTCGTGCCGCGGCGAGGGCCTCCTCAGTTGTTTTAAGCTTAGAGGACAGTATATCACGTTGCTTCTGAAGGGTTTTCATCGCTTCAAGACTATCGCCAAGCGCTTTCTGGGCCTGGGAACACTCGGAGGCCGACTTCTCCGCCCCCTCCCGCGCCTGTAGAAGTTCTTTATCCATCTTCATGACCGCGGCCTTAGAAGCATCCCGCTCGGTCCGGGCGGCATCCCGCTCCTCTTCCAAAATATGCACCCTGGCCTTAGACTCGGCCAAGACCTTTTTTGTTGACATGGCCTCCTCCAGAGCCTTTTGCTTGGCTACCACCCTTCCTGAGACGCTCTCAGGCGTTTATTCTCTGCATCCGCCAAAGAATACTTCTCCCTCACGAGAATATAGGCTTGAAGCAGCCCAACAGCATTTACATAGATACCGTTGCGCCGCGTACACCTCATCAACGTTAGGGAGAGTGGGCCGACTCTCCATAAATTCCCGGGGAGGAAGGAATGCGACGTCCAGTTCATTGGTCACCCCCTTATCCCATATGAAGCCGCGAGGAAGCACAGAAGAACGACGCGACGACCCGGTAGAGGGCGGTGGAGGAGGCGGAGGTGGCGGAGGTGCCGAGAGAACCGAAGCCGAAGGAGTAGTCGCAATAACCGCAGACATAGGATAGCCCATAGAGACAACGACCTGTTTCCCCTTCGAAGCTTGGGAAACAACTTCTTGAGAAGGCCCGGAGGGGATGGATGGAGCCGACCCTTCGCCGCCCGAGACCTTAGTCTTCTTTGTAATAACAGAGGTAGTAGCCTCGGGCGCAACATTTTCAACAGGGACGACCCGTTTCTGAGCCCGACGATTCAGTGATGCCGTGGCCGGATTCACTTTCGTCAAGTAACCGGGAAGAGCCCTCATGTCTTGAGCTGAAAAGGACAAGTAAAGGAAGTTAGGAATAAACACAAATTACTACAACAAGATACCAAATTTTACAGAAAGACAAACAACATTGCAAAGGAGGGACTCCTACAAGTAGAGGGGATTGGCCTAGATCCCTTCTCGGAAATGAAAAAGGCTACACTCTTGACGCCATACTCCTCCACGTAGGCGTCCAACCTAGGCACAAAAGGGGCTGTCTCCGGCAGGAGGTCATCTTTTGAAATTTGGAAGGATGAGGGAGCAGCTTTATGATGACTCTCCATCCAATATGAGGAAACGCCACTCTACGTCGGTGGCCTCAACCCCCTTCAAAAACCAGGTTTGTTTACCAGGCACGGCTACAACCTTGAAGAACGCATTTTTGAACCGTTTAAATGAATCGGAGAAAGGCTTCATGAGCTTCCGATCTGCATTGACGCGGAGAGATACCAACCCTTTCAACTTGTCGCTTTCTTTGGGAGAGCCGAGGGTAAAGGGGCCGAAGTAATAGAAGAAGAGATTGGTTGAGCAGGGAATCAGAGCCTGGAAGGAGCGACACAGTTGCTCGAACGCAACAAGATAAGCCCACCCGTTCGGATGAAGTTGAGACGATGCAGCAGGGCCAGTATCTGGAAATGGGTAAAAGGGAAGCAAACACCGACCTGAGTAAGGTAATCCCGATAAAAGAAAAAGAAATTTGGACTGCCTACTTCCCGTTCCGCACAAATAGGCTCGTCGACCTCCGGGCGGCGTATAACGCACCCCTCCATGGCCTGTAGATCCAAACGTGCAATGTCGGTATCCGACATCGATGACCGGGTCTTCAAGACCTCATGGGACACCCAGGAAAATCTACAACACAGAGCCTCGGGAGGACTAGAAGAGCCTGATTCCTCAGCCTCGGTCCTTTGCTTGGAGGGCAGAGATTTCGGAGCCATTAACCTATATGAACATAAAATGAAATTAGCAGAGTTGGAAATACCTGGTAAAAGCATGTTAGAAGGCAAAACAGATGGCGGACTCGGACGAAAGGCTACGCCAGAAGAAAGGCCCGAAGGTTGCCGATGCCGGCAAGAACCAAGAATCGAGGAGACTTTGGAGTCTCCGCCGTGCGCAATGTGGAAGGCACCCTCGGCCAAGCAGTCCCAGCAAGGGCCGAGCTAATCATCGGGATAAGGATCCGAGCTCACAGAAGGTGGACCCTCACAGAAGTTGAGCGGTTGGGCCAATAAGGCCGGAGACCTGGAGCCGACAAAGGAACCAACCCCGGCCTGTACTGGCGATAAGATAGGAACGTTGAGTGCAGAAGCTCAGATAGGAGAAGGAGACAGAGCTCTAGCAGCAATAGGTTGGCGCCCGATTCGTCCTAAGTGACCGAACCCGCCTCGGAGTAAAGGGGCTGACCTCTCCGCTTCCGAAGCTCGGTTCGAGAACCCAATAAGAAGCTCGCGGGTAGCGAGTGCGAAGAAACTCCTCTTCCTCAGGGGTTAGCATTGATCTGGGTTTAGGAAAATGCCTTTCTCTATCCATAAGGAAGGAACTAGAACCTAAGAACTAAAAATCTTATGTCGAAAGAGAGGCAAGTACAGACGCGTATGTGTCAAAAGCAAGCAAAACCCAGAAAATGGTCTCAAATGGATACTCAGAAAACCAGAAAGGAGGAGGAGTAGGAACGCAGATAAGGGACCAAAGGATATATAATCGGTCAGAAGTACGTTATGTCGTAAACGAGTAAAGAAGAATAAGGAAAATAAATACCTGTGTGAGTAAGAAGAGGGAAACTCGAACGATGGAAATGGAGAACAGTGGAGTTTTGGCAGAGGAGATGATTCTACAAACCCAGAGCAAATCCACAGAGAAGTTGTAGCGGGAAAAAGTGAGGAGGCAAACGCAAAATAATTACTTCATAGATATAACAAGGAAAGGGAACGCCGGGTGTAATTCGGTCTTTGAACCTAGACACGATGGGAAATGCACGTAATGACGTAGGAACATTAAATGTGCATGCAAATCGGCACTCGGAGGGGCGCGACGGCTGCAGACTCTTTCCAATCAGGGCAAGCCAGGTGTAAAGCAATAATGATGGCGCCTACGGAAAGAATGCCAAGCGACTCACCCACAAACAGGGGGCTAATTACTAAGTCCGAGGCCGTTCGAGACGCCCCGGTCAGGCGTGACTTAGGGCACCAACCAGACTGTCACAACAGGGATAAGCCACGACGTTAGAAGCCGGTCCGGATGAAGCATAGGCCCCGGACCTAAACAGGGGCCGGGGGCATTAAACACCTCGGCCGCCCGTAGTTTAACAGCCAAGCCGGGGGAACTGTTACGAACCGGCCCAAAAGCCCAAGTCCATGGTGCGGCCCAAACGGAGCCAGGAGGCATGATCCGCTAATCATAAGGGCAGATCCGGAAATCTCGGCTAGGCAAGATCTACCCATATCGTAACGGCCTTCCGAGATACTCGCCCCATTAATGGCGCACCCCGTATATTCGCCCCATTAATGGCGCACCCCGGATATCGCACCAGACACCTCTATAAATACAGAGGACAGGTAACAAGGTGCACACGTTCTAACCTAAACTATTTACATACAGTCTCACTGTGCACACATACCACCCCTTTGTCGTGTACGGTGATCCCACGCTCTCCTGATTATCTCCTCCATAGATATTCAGGCAGGGCCTAGCTATCCAAGATTGAAATACCAGCCCTTAAGTTGGACATCTGTGTTCTACACCAGAACAGTACCCAACAAACATTGGAATCTTTGCAGCTGTAACTGGCAAGCAGCCTGGTTATGCTCTTTGATTGATGCATCCACATACATCAAGGCAGAAGCTACCCTATGGTGGCGGGCTCCAAACAGTTTGCTGCTCAAACTTGGTCTAGAAAACTTTATGACGATAGCCGTCAAGAACATTTTCCTCCATAATGTGGAAGTGCCATTGATGAAACACCTCATTGGATAATAGAATGTTTCCCTAAAAAATCTGTGTACACCTGGCTTTCTAAATTAACCAGCTTGTATGAACAAACACTCTAGTCCATGGCCATCTATTAACTTTCACTCGCCCAGGACTACGTATTACATTCCATCTTAACCATCCCTGCAAAGAAGAGGAAAAGAGAGCAGAATAATTGTTAGGATGAATATTTTTCTCAACACTCCTCTCGCTCTCTCACAATCTCTCAAAGTGTGTATTATACTCTCCTCCCTCAAACAACCCATAGGGCATAAATCGGAGTTGGAGAAACCTCTTTTGTCTCTAATAAACGAATTAATAATTAATCTCTCATGGCTAAGTTGCCATATAAAGAATTTTATTTTTCCGGACACATGCCAATGCCAAATCTTTTGCCAAATCAGATTCACATTTGAACTGATGACCGAGAAATAAACTGACAGGCGGATTTCACTGAGAAGTTACCATCATTTGCATCACACCGGTAAACGTCTTCCCTGTCATTACTCGGGGGTTTGATCTTCATAATAATTTAGTGACCCAATATGGTTGGAAATTTCTCCACAAATTCACATTCCATCTTAGGCAAAACAAATTGAGCTACTGACTACTGAGTATGTGACTTTGTGACCTTCCGAATCTAAAATTACATATTCAATGAGTGACTGCTCCAAAGGCGTCCTCCTATCCTTCCAAAAGCTTGTTGATCTGCCATTATTGATTTTCCTACCCACGCCTTTTACAAATTCATCACATACACTTTTTATTGCTTTCCATGTTTGAGAAAACAACCTAGGTCTCACTATCTCAAGATTAATAGCCGTCCCACACTGGTACCTTGCTTTGCACATAGAGATTTTTGCTTAGTAATAATTCCCCAACGCAACTTTATTATGAAAGCTTTATTTTTATTTTCCAAATTTTTTATCTTCAAACCATGAGCCTTTTTGGTCTTCAAAATACTATGCCAAGCAATCTCATTTAAGTCCTCACCCTTCAAAGGTCGACTTATAAAATGAAGCCTCCAAATAAAGTCGGGCTTAAAATAACCAGTCTTGTAGAGCTAAGGGCTTAAAAGGGTCTGCTATGTTAGGCTCGTTAATTTTTTTTAAAAAAACTTATCTAGTTGGTAGTTGCCTACTTGCTTTGTTGATCGAGTCTAACCTATTTGTATATTGTTGTGTTGATCTATTCTAGTTCTGGTTGTTGACCAAGAATGAATTTTGACATACATTATTATTGGGGTAGCTTGGAGTAAAAATTTGGGGGGCCAAATAGTGGAGGGGATTTGGGAGTTGCCTCCCAAAATTTTTTTTTAAAGGAAAGTTTTAAATGCATGAAAAAAGAAAAAAATTTAAAAAAAAAATCTATGAAATCAAGTGAATACTGATGATGTAATAAGAGAAGCAATTATTTTACAAACCTGTCATTTAGAAAATCAATTAACTTCATCCACAAGTGTAGTGTAGAATGGGTAAAAGCATAGTAAAGGATACACCACAAAAGTAAATTTCACGATAAGCTAAAAATTTCGGGTAATTAGAATAAAATATAGAAAAAAAAAAAAATGACAAGATTAACATAAATCATACAAGACCCCACATAGAACAAAGATTGAATTATAAGCCCCAAAGATATAAAAAGAGGGAAAATGTAAAAACAAAAAAGTTGGAGGGGCCAAAATTAAATTTTACATTATATTAATTTTTTTGAAAAAAAATCTGAACAAATTTTTTTTTTTGGGGGGGGGGGGGGGGGGGGGGGGGGATAGCCCCCTAGTCCCATAAAAGCTCCGTTATTGATTATTATTTTGTTGTGCATTTGAAGGAATCTTCAATGTCATTCCATTCACATTCCCTAGTTTTGACTGAGTATAATTTTTGATGCAACTTAATGTCTTCATCACAGAAATTATAAGGAAAAACTCAAGGAACTAATGAATCATTAGCATCTTCTCGAAGATTTTATGATTTGATTTATTATCATTGCATATTAAAATTATAAATGTATTCATGATGCAGGAGAATAAATTATTGATATCTTTACCAATGAAGGAAGTAAAGACAATCAAATGTCTCTGATATTGATGATAGTGGCAAAGAAAATTGAAATGATAGTCATCATCATACTCATACTATTGTATGCCTAGTGTGAGTTATTGATGGACAATAGTTTACTTTTGATTATGAATTAGTGATTGTATTTTATTTGTTGCATGATGCGCGTTGTTTAAACCATAATGTTGACAATATTTATTTGATAAATTAGAACTTTAATTATTGTAATTTACTAACTATATTTCTTTAAAAAAATGTAAAAAGAATAGTTAAAGTTTAGAAAAATAGCTTCCAACCCAGTGGGGCTAACTGTGACCCGTATAATCTCGAGTTGACTTTAAAAAACAGATATTTTTCTTAATTCAATCCTTTTAGACTTTGACTTTTCAAAGGTCGACCCTAATTCTCAATTCTAAATTTGATAACCTAGATCTCACGTTTCTAGTAATACGCCCAAATGGGGAGACTACTAATTTTGCCCCAAGTTTTTGATGCCACCATTTCTTGAGAACGTGGAGCGGGGGAATCCAACTCTGATGTTGACTTTCATAATTATGTGCGGGAGTGGGATTTCAGAATAATTATTAAATTATGCATAAACGGAAACCCCACCGTTTTAAAAGTATAAAGACAATACTGCTTTTGTCATAAAGAAAGGTTCCGCGTCATAGATGACATTTTAAACAGCCAGGGAAAAAAATAATCGAAGGTGCACAATCAGTGAGCCCGGACATTTTTTGCTTTTCCTTGTTACTTATGGGGCATATTCCCTTGTAAAGAAAGGTTCCATAATTGATGAAACATAATTATTGTCTCGGGGTTATGTCATTATATTTTCTCAATTTAGGTGAGATTATATATACAAAAGAAGCAATCAAGACTTGCCTTTGGATAAGATTTCCCACCCCTTCCGGAAAAAAGAAAAAGAAAAAGTGAAATCGTAGATCCAACTACTATATGTTTTAAACGCCATTAGAAAAAAGTGAGGTCAGTTACAAGTTAGGCATGCATGGGCAGGGGCTAACGGGCAAGCTGAGGCATTTGAAATTGAAACACAAGAGAGAGAAGAGAAAGAGGAAAAGGGAAAGGGAAGGAAAAGAAGAGAAGAGAATAATAATGTAAAAGGAGCGGAGGTTAATGATTCAATAAACCAGCGAGGTGTGTGGTGAGGCTGTCTGGTGAATGATGCAGCGTCAGGTGTGTGGTCTCACCCAAACAACCATTATTATTATCACTGGTGGGTCTCTGTTACCTTCCATCAAATCTAATCTCCCCTCTAAATCACCTAATTTCTCTCACTAAAACTTTATTTTACTCCAACGTTCATTCTCTCTCTCTCTCTCTATTTTCCATGCATATTGACGCATCTTCGAGTTGTTTCTCTGTCCTGCAGCCAAAATTACTCCACGTAACAATGCACTTTGTCGGTCTCAGGCACCCTTTTATGATTCTCTTTTCAATATTTTATTTTATTTGATGTGGTAAAAGCCGTCAGAAACGAGTAAAGAAATGAAACTGCTCCTGAGTTATGAGAATATCCCAAGCATAATAATAAGAATCACAGGCAACAGCAGCACAAGGATGCTATCCCAAACCACGTAAGAGTAATGACAATATTAATGGAGCCATTCACGAGGGAAGAAAACAAGAAACACAAATATCTACAAATAAAGAACCCCAGAAAATACGTCTTGTAAGATGTTTGAGTAAAAAATCCCCGTGAAATGAATGAAAGGGTCCTACGCACATGTTGACTTCTCACCGTAATTGTTTTCCCACCTAAATGAACAGATAAATTATTCCTCCACGAGTCTAATGTTCTTCCTTACAATAGTTTGGTCCCCACCAAACCAAATCCTATCACAATCCCAGGATGTCCTTCGTTCTCTTTTCAAAGTTATCAAGACGTTAAAGACGTACACACCCCTCCCTTTGCTTCTGTTTTACAGAAACATTAGACCACGAAAAGAGCGAGAGAGAGAGAGAGTCTTCGACACAGAATCTCTCTCTATTTCTATCTCCGTCTCTCTCTCTCTCTCTATCTAATTCCAATCAAGCATGCACACCCCGAACCATGAGGTTTATTACATTCCTGTCCCTTTCTGTTTCCTTAATTCCCAAGTCGTTGCCCCTCTAGCTCAGTCAACTTCACCTTCACCTATCTCTCCTGCTTTGGATTCTCGTACTCATGGCTGTCTCCGACGTCGGAGCTGTCCTAGAATTCTTGAGGAACAACGGCTTCACGGAGGCAGAGTTCGCCCTCAAAGAGGACTTCATCGAAAAGGGTGATACGGCGTCGTCCGACTACGAAAAATTCTTCTTCCCTATGGTGCCACCGCCACCGCCGGTCAGAGTCCGATCCTTTTCCCAATTTTCGGAAAGGCAGTATGGCAGAGACTGCTCGAAATCAAGCTCTAAGTCGTCGGACGACGAGTTTGTGAGCTTGGGCTCATCTACTTCGGGCGTTTCTTCTTCGGGTATTTCGTCTTTTCCTTATTATTGGTTTATACTTTAGAATTCTGTTTAATCTCATTTACTTGCTTATGTTTATCAATGATCATTTTGTGTTCTAGTTGTGGGGCTCGGTGGCTTACCAATAACTATGCTCTGTTCTGCTGCTTAGCTATAAAGAAGGAGAAGAAAAACTCCGAAATTGATGCTTATGTTGATTCTAGTTTAAGCGCACCCACTTATATATTTGATACTAGTTATATGTCAGGCCATTATACAACTAAGAGCATTTTTGTTCTCTTTGATCCGACGAGAGACTTTTGTTATGAACCCCTGCTTTATTTAATCGTGAAATGTTCTACCTTGAAGTTCTTCATGAGTTGCATAATGGGTTTTCAACAGAATTCAATTCAATGTGTTTGGCGCTTTCTATTTGTGTATGTTGGATCACACAATGAATAATCCAACTTAAGATTGGAATCCCCAACGTTTTCTCTCCCCCCCCCCCCCCCCCTTCCTCCCAGCAAATGACCTGATCATCTCTTATTGTGTTCTTGGTTCATGTTCATATCATCTCCCTAGGTGCGTTCTTTTGTGTGGCTGTTCAAAGGATGCTGTTGGTGGAAAAAGTATGTTAAGAAATATTAGCCTAGGCAAACATTGAAAAGTTTCTTGATAAACGATCAAAACTATTCGCCAATTCTACAAGTTTATTAGCCTGTTGTTTACTATAGTATCTTCTACAGATTTTTTTTCTTCACTTTCTTATCCCCTCTTTAATGACCATTGCTTCTGAGAATCCTGAAACCTTGTTTTACAGAATTCATCAATCCATATGGAATTCGCTCCTCATCCCAAACTCACAAAGATTCTGAATCTTCGTCAGATAGGTTATCTCAATTTGGCACAGCACGTGACTACCATGACTTTGACATGCAAAATGAACCATATTGGTATAATGAGAAAGATGATGACGATTTCATGACCCCCAGTTTTGAGGGGCCAGAGTTCCTTGGCTGTCAAAGTGAGGATAAGTTCATCATGACATCGGAAATGGAGAATCAACAGGAAAACCTTCTGGAAAATAATTACAAAAGTGAAGTATTCCAAGCGGAGGGAAATGGTGATTGCATGGACAAACTATGCCTTTATAATCATTCTGATGTAGGAAATGAAAATGTGACTTGTTTAGAAGACTTTTGCCATATTGATAAGAAAGAGCAGCTCAAAGGAGTATTAGTTGGAGATGTTGACAATCCTACTTTTGTCCATAATTGTGAAGTTCCCTTTAGTAAACGCTCAGCTGGTTCAAGAGAGTCTTGTGGTGGAGATCCTTGTGATGACCGCTGCCCAAGTTTAAAGGAAATTCATCTGAATGATTTGCATTTAAAGGTTGTTGGGGATAGTTCCTCTACTGATTCTGCTCCAGAGAATTCTATGAACCAAACTTTTGACCTCTATCCTAACAGTAACAGCAATAAGGGGCAGAAAGCTCCCTATGACTTAACTATTGAAGTTGCTGAAACAGACCTGCCTAATGGACTCACCAACTATAAAGCTCAAAATTGTGGAGAATTCACTGAAGAATGCCAAGATCCAGAAAATGCAGCAGATGGAGAAGATGTTACTGATGATGAGCTTTTAAAGTACACTCACGAGGATGAATATGAAGTATTTGACCTGAGAATTATACATAGAAAGAACAGGTTTGCTTCATATGGTCGCGTTTGATCTTTTCATCCCCATCATTTTAATTTTCCTGGAAATACAAGTGAATAATTAATTTTAAACTTCAAATTGACTGCCACTTCCTTAGCTATCCAACTTTGTTAACTTTGGTTGAGACTCAAAATTTATTTGTGGTCAAATTTGTATTATGGCTATCTCATTTTTTTCCTGATCAACTATGGCTATCTGATATTGCTTGTTAGTTCTTTTCAGTGATTCACAGGTGTTGTGTATACATTTAAGTTTCACTTGTACATTATTTCATCTACAGGACTGGATTTGAAGAAAGCAAAGATCTGCCCATTGTGCTGAATAAAGTCATAGGCGGCAGGTACTATGTAACAGAATATCTTGGTTCGGCTGCCTTCAGTAAGGTTGCTCAGGCACATGATCTTCACACAGGAATAGATGTCTGCTTGAAGATTATAAAAAATGACAAAGACTTTTTTGACCAAAGCTTAGATGAAATCAAACTTCTAAAGCTTGTCAATAAGAATGACCCAGCTGATAAACACCACATATTGCGACTTTATGATTACTTCTATCATCAGGTACTCTTTGAAGGCTGAATATACAGCTGAGATTGCTTTCATGTAAGCTACATAATATTTGATGCTTCCACTTTACTTTTAACTTTATTGACTAGTCTTAGATGGAAACTTCATAGGAGCATCTATTCATTGTTACCGAGCTTCTGCGAGCAAACCTATATGAATTTCAGAAATACAATCAAGAATCTGGTGGTGAGGCATATTTCACATTGAACAGATTGCAGGTTTGTTCAAATATTTCGACTAAGGACTTCTGCGCTTATTCCACACAACTGCTTCTGTTTTATGCAATGTCATTTATTTGTTTAAATATTAGAACACCTCAAGTCTCATGGAAGTTTCATTTGGTAAGGAATTTTAAGAACGATATGATTGAGGTTGTGTTATTCCTATTTGCAGCTCATTACTCGTCAATGTTTGGAGGCCTTGCAATACTTGCATAGCTTGGGAATAATTCACTGTGATCTGAAGCCAGAAAATATTCTTATTAAAAGTTATAAAAGATGTGAAATTAAAGTTATTGATCTAGGAAGCAGTTGCTTTCAATCAGACAATTTATGCCTATATGTACAGTCGCGATCCTATAGGGCCCCTGAAGTGATGCTAGGCCTCCAATATGATGAAAAGATTGACATATGGTCTCTTGGTTGTATCTTGGCTGAGCTATGTTCTGGTGAAGTATGCCCTAATTTTCCTCAGTATGATATTTTTCTATTTTATGTTGCCCTGACAGAGCTCGCAGAAGTGATATTTTGAGTACACTAGTACAAAATTTGGAGAAATTTGCTGGTTGCTAATCTAGTCTTTGTGCCCTATCAAGGTGCTCTTTCCAAATGAAGCTGTTGCAATTATTCTCGCGCGCATCATTGGAATGCTTGGTCCTATTGATCTGGAGATGTTAGTTAGGGGTCAGGAAACGCACAAATATTTCACAAAAGAATATGATATTTACCATGTAAATGAGGTTAGTTCCCCATTCAAACTCATTCTTGACTATCTGCTCTTAGAATCAGAATTTCAGCATTTGCATTTCTAGTTCTAAATGAGATATATTCCTCAATTTTGACTCCACTTATTCATCAACTAGACCTACTTCTATTCTTTTGTTGATCTAAGAGTTCGGTTCTTATTTCTGCATTTTCTCTGCGAGATCTGATGAAATTTACGGTTCCATATTGTACTCCACTGTCAAAGTTGCCCATGTGTATCCTGGATAAATATTCAAATAAGGTAGAAAGATATCGTGTAAAAAGAAAGAAAAAAAAAAGATCAGATATACCAGTACAGAGTTGCATTCGTGAGCAAAATCTCCATCTCAGATGTATCCAACATAATTCATAGTATTTTTCGCAGGAGACAAACCAATTGGAGTACATAATTCCAGAGGAGTGGTCGTTGGAGCAGTACCTGCAGGTTTCTGATACCATGTTTATTGACTTCGTCAGATTCTTGCTCAACACCAACCCAAGAAGGCGACCAACTGCAAGACAGGCACTAAAGCATCCATGGCTTTCCCATGTTTATGACTCCCAGTAGAGCCACCCATTCATTTCCTGGATGCCACTTCACTGTTTCTGATGCAGTTACCTTACATCTGTCATGAAGCATCCTGCGTACTGGAGATTGCTGTCACAGTTTTGGCTTCCGATTATATTAAGGAGCAGCTTAATTTCGTTGCTTGTATATTTTTTTAAAAAAATTTCTTCCCTTCGATCAAGATTTTGTTTGTTTGTACAGAACAATATCCCCATTGGTTTTGGCTTCGGTATGGGGAGACTGAGCATTGCTCAAGAAAAGAAAAGGAAAACAAAAAACAAAAAAAGTGATTCTAAATGTTGGGAATACAAATGCCGAAGCGCGAAAATAATTCGTGCACGACCTGACCTTATTATGTCTGTATAGAATGAAGGAAGATTGTATTAATTGAGGTGTCCCAAATAAGTAGTGTTATGAACGAGAACGGAGAAGTGACCCGACAGAAGTGAAGACATCAACAAAGCAAACTCTCAAGTCTCAACTTGTAAAGTTGCCAGTCAATCTTGGCATTATCAGCAGAGCGTTACAGGGGAGGCGTACGTAGATGGGAACGATGTGATCAAACTTTGAATTTATGATGGATATCTAAAACCACAGGGGCCAAAATTAAAGAATAATATCGAAAACGAAAACCATGAAGGCATAAATCGTTCCGAGCCTCCAGTTTGTGAAAGAGATGTTGCAGGGATCGGGAATTCGTCATCGGTGAAACCCCGATTTAAGAGTTTTTCGTTACCACCAGTTAAGACCTGGTAATCTAATAACACAATTTAAATATTAAATGTGAGTTTGAGGGTTCAAATCTTCTGCAAATATCATAGAGACGATCCAGGATTAAATGAATTGGACGGAGGTTGAGCGTTTTAACAGATGGCACCATTTTTATTTTAATCCTAATCCAGCGCAGCGTAATTAATTTTAAACGTTTGATATAATCCTCATACGCACTAAATAATTCAGCCCAAAATCGTAAATGCTTATGAATTGAACCAATCAACCCGTGGAAATTTCTAGAATTAAAGCAATAGAATAAAATAAGGACAAAAGCAATAAAGAGAACAACAATAAAATATGAAATCGTAGTTTCATTACTGGATGAATTGTGTACAGTGATTTCCTTGTATATATATACTATTCTTCTTACAATCATAATGTGCCACGTATACAATATAGAATACTCTAGAAGAAGTGAAGCATGTGATCTTCACGTGATTATGTGTGTGCTTCAACATCCCCCCGCGAGTCAAACTGGGCAGGGACAACAGTGAGACTCGATCTTAGTAAATTGAATCTGGTGGAAGGCAAAGGCTTGGTAAGAATATCAGCCAACTGATCTTTGGATGAGACATGTGAAACATGAAGAAGTTTAGCAGCAAGTCGCTCTCGAACAAAGTGATAATCTAAAGCAATGTGTTTGGCTCGGGAATGAAAAACTGGATTGGCTGCAAGGTATGTGGCTCCAATATTGTCACATAATAAATGAGGAGCATGAGAGAGGTAGACTCAAGTTCATAGAGAAGATTTTGAATCCATATCAATTCACTTGTAGTAGTAGCAAGGGCTTTATACTCGAACTGATCTTGCTAGAACGAGCAGTTGGTTGTTTCTTTGAACTCCAAGAGATAAGATTAGGACCCATGAAAACTACAAAGGCGGTGGACCGAGCATCATCGGATTCCCACTTTGATCGAGAGCATCGAGAAGGCAAGAAGAGCAAAGAGAATGAAAGGGCTTAATATGTAGAGCAAAATGAGACGTGCCTCGTAAATAACGAAGTATTCTCTTAACAAGAGTCCAATGAATGCTTTAGGATTATGCATAAATTGACACACCCTATTCTGACAAATGAGATATCGGCCGAGTAAAGCGAGATATTGTAAGCTACCAACAATGCTACGGTAGAGAAAAGGATGCGAGAAGTCGAGAACCATCAATAGCACTAAGATGATTTGTTGAGCGCCATTGGAGTTGATCTGGGACGAGCATTAGACATCTTTGATTTTTGCAGAACATCAAGAATGTACTTACGTTGAGAGAGCAAAAGACCAGTGGTAGAGGGTAAAACTTCAATGCCCAGGAAATAATGTAAATTACCCAGATCTTTAACAGGAAAGGATTTGCCAAGATCAGCAATTAATTGTTGAACAACTGAAACAGAGGATCCCGTCACAATAATATCATCAACATAGATTAAAACAAAGATGATACCTGAGGAGCTGCTAGATATAAACAGAGAAGAATCAGACTTGGATGAGATGAAACCCAGTTCATGTAAGCGAGAGCTAAGACGAGCAAACCAGGCTCGAGGTGCTTGCTTTAAACCATAAATAGCCTTGCGAAGCTTGCAAACATAATGAGGAAAGTCAGGATGAACAAATCCTGGTGGTTGGCTCATGTAAACATCCTCATCAAGAAACCCATGGAGAAAAGCATTTTGTACATCAAGTTGTTTTAAACACCAACCACAAGAAACAGCCAAGGACAAAATTAAACAAAGCGTGACGGGCCGCAACGGGAGAAAATGTGTCAGTAAAGTCAATACCAGATTGTTGATGAAACCCCTTCGCCACAAGGCGCGCTTTGGGTTTGTCAATATCTCCATTAGGCTTGAATTTCAACCGAAAGACCCATTTACTGCCAATTACATTTTGATAGGAGTTTGGAGGGACAAGTTGCCATGTTTGAGTAGAAAGCAAAGCTTGAAATTCATCATTAAGAGCATGACGCCATTCAGGAATTTTAAGAGCTACAGAGACGGAGGTGGGGACGAGGTAGTGGAAAGAGTTGTATGGTGAGCATGAGGATAGGGAACAGTACCATCTTTGAATATTTTTGGTTGATGAATATTGTGCTTTGAACGAGTAACCATGGTGTGAGTAGGTTGAGGTGGGTGGGGTGGAGGTGGAGATTGGTTGGGGGTAGGAGAGGAAGAAGGAGACGAGAGGCGAGGTGAAGAAGCTGGTGTTGAATTAGGATCGGGATCAGATGTGGTGATAGGAGGAGGAATTGGGCGAGGAAAGAGAGGGGCCTTGAAGAAAGATTTGGTAAGTGGGCTTCGAGATAAAGAAATGGGTGAGAAGAAGTTTGGTGGGGGGTTGAGAAGGGAAATAAGCTCTCATCAAACACAACATCACGTGATATATAAACTCTGCCTGTAGATGAGTCTAAACATAAATATCCAACATGATTAGGAGCATATCCAATAAAGGTGCAGAGCTTGGAGCGTGGTGCAAGCTTGTTGGGCGCATAGGGCCTGAGATTGGGCCAACAAGCACTTCCAAAAACCTTCAAAAAAGTATAGTCAGGTCGGCTAGTAAATAATAAGTCATAAGGACAGTGGCCTTGTAGAGTTGGACTTGGTAACCTATTTAGTAAATATGATGCAGTTGCAAATGCATAGGTCCAATATTTTGATGGAATTGAGGCATGATTTAATAGTGCGAGCCCAGTTTCAACAATGGTTCTATGTCTTCTCTCAACTGTTCCATTTTGTGTGTGTGTGTGAGGACAAGTGATGCGATGATAAATTCCATTAGAGATTAAAATTTTATTAAGTGAACGAAATTCTCCACCCCAGTCAGATTGAAAAGAACGAATGGAAGCATTGAAGGAATTCTTGACAAGAGCATGGAACTTGTGAAAAACAGAAGTAAGTTCATCTTTAGTGCGGATGGGATAAAACCATATATATCTGGAAAAGTCATCAACAAAAGAAACATAATATCTAAAACCATCAACAGAAATAGTGGGGGAAGGCCCCCATACATCACAGAAAATTAAATGAAAAGGAAAAGTGGATCGATTAAGGGAACGAGGGGAAGGGAGACGATGACTTTTTGACAGACGACAAGCTGAACATTGATGAGAAACAGATTTGTTGGTAACTGGAAGAGAATTAGACGATAGAACTTTGGAGACGGTACAAAGAGCTGGATGGCCAAGACGGTTGTGCCACTGGAGAAGAGAGGTACGAGCACCATAATGAGCTTGCGGTGAAGATAAAGAAGTGAGAGGGTACATCCTATTGTGACTGGGGCCTTGAAGTAGAAGCTTCTGAGTTTGTTCGTCCTTCACACAAAAAAATTTAGAGTGAAATTCAAAGAAAACATCATTGTCCTCACACAACTGATTAACACACATTAAATTTTTAGTAACAGTAGGAACATGTAAAAGATTAGAGAGAAGAAAGTTGCCAGAAGGAGTAGGCAGAAGTCCAGATCCTTGATGCTGAATAGGCATTGGAGAACCATCACTCACACGAATAGTATCATATCCAAGATAAGGTTCAGCTCCAAGGTTAAGCTTAGTTAAATCATTTGTCATATGATGGGTAGCTTCGGTATCTGGGTACCAAAGGGAATCGTTTTGAGAAGAGTGGACAGAATAGTGAGCAGCAAGTGACGGAGGAGGTGAGGCTTGAAGTGCCTGATTGTAACGTTGAGGGCAGACATGGGCAGTATGACCAGCCTTTGTACAGAGTTGACAGGGACCGTCTGAATCAAAACTACGACCACTGCCCCAAGGAGATGAAAAGGAGCGGCCACCACCTCTGCCATAATAACCAGAACTACGACCACCTCTGTATGACCCACGGAAACTCCGACCTCTACCAAACTGAAAACGTCCACCTCGACCTCCACGAAATGAACTGAAAGAAGAAGGCACACGAGTGACAGCATTGGCCGAGAGTTCAGGTGGAAGTTGAATGGAGTGATGTTGGGTCAAACGAGCTTCAAATGTTAGGAGATGGCTAAGGATCTCCTCAATAGAAAGACGATGGCGTTGGGTAGTGAGAGGTGACAATGGAGTCAAAATCGGGACAAGGCCGGCAAGAAAGTAGGTAATAAAATCAAAATCATCAGCAGTCGCCGGAAGGCTGCTAGAGAATCAGCAAGAATGATGGCACGCCAATGATAGTCACTAATAGAATCACCTCCTTTCGTCAAATTTGTGAGTTGCTGGTGAAGATGAACTAATCGAGCTTGTGTTTGTTGAGAGAACAGAGTAGCAAGAGCATCCCAGAGAGCCTTAGAAGTTTTATGACGTAAAACTCTAGGAATGAGGTTTTCAGACAAGGAAGCTATTAGGATGGAGAGGACCAGTTGATCCTGGTGAAACCATTGACGGTTAGTTGGATTAGGAAGACCAGAGGGGAGTCTTGGAGGAGGACAGGGGGTAGAGCCATCAATATATCCAAAAAGTTGTTGACCGTACTGAGATATGGCCATTTGGATTTGAGCTCGCCAAAGCGAGGTAGTTTGCTTGATGAGTTTAAGCTGTGATAAAGTGGTGAAAATTAGAAGAAGAAGGCGTGGATGGGATGGATGAGACATGAGGGTGGGTTGGGGGTGTTGATACACTCGAGGTATTAGGTGAAGAAGGACTAGTCATAGCGGCGGCTAGGGTTAAGGCTCTGATGCCATTCTAGAATTAAAGCAATAGAATAAAATAAGGACAAAAGCAATAAAGAGAACAACAATAAAATATGAAATCGTAGTTTCATTCTTTGGATGAATTGTGTAATGGTGATTTCCTTGTATATATATACTATTCTTCTTACAATCATAATGTGCCACGTATACAATATAGAATACTCTAGAAGAAGTGAAGCATGTGATCTTCACGTGATTATGTGTGTGCTTCAACAGAAATAATGGAGGAGGAGAACCTCTTTTGACGAAACTCATTCGGCGTTCTCGCTAGTCGCGAGGGGCGCTCGTCCGTACGGATGAAGTGGCGGCCGCTGAGATCTTATTTTTTTAATTATTTTTTTCTACATGATAAAATTATTTTTTAAAAAAATGTTAATTGAGATTATCTTTATTTTAGATCATCTATCTATTAAAGTTATTTTTTATAAAAAATAAAGGGCGAAGGTGCAATTTTACACACGAAGTTTGCTTCGGGGAGCGCTCAGCACCACGAAGTTTGAAAAGGAGCAAAAGTCACACAAAGTTATGTTTTTGGGAGCGAAAGTGACACAATCGTTAGTTGACCAGACGGTTAACGGTAATGTGGAAGGAGTGACGACGTGGATGTTGAATAGGGTGACAAGAAGCCAACTAAGCGAGAAAATGCTTGTTGGATTGAGTGGAAAGTAAATAATAAAAAACAAAAAAAAAAAACACATAAACATCCCAAACTTTCTCATTATCGGGTTGCATTCACACATTTGGGAGAAGGAATCGAATTGGGAAATCGAAACCCTAACTTTGTCCCACCGGTGTTCATCATCTCGACCACCATCTTGTCGACCACCGTTCTTCCCTCACCGTACCTCTCCTCCGTCGTCCATCACCGACAATCATCTCGACCACCACCGTTATTTCCGTCGGCGAGAAGGGGAAGGGGAGGCATGGAGAGCTGAAATACGAGAGTCGGTCGAAGAGAGAATAGGGTTTCGCTTCCAACGCTAAACCGATAGCTTTTATTGGATCGAGAGGAGGGAAGATAGGGTTTTTCATCTCGGCCTAACTCGGGGACGAGCGAAGGGTCGAGAATCCTCTACAAAACAAGGTGAAAGATCCTCTGTTCCTTTTGCTTTTGAATCGATGATGCTTTGCTTCTTCTGTGATAGTTTAGGTTATTTGGTCATGCTTTGCTTGCAATAATTCATCAGCGGTTCATTCTATTTCATACCATTAGTGTTCATCCTTCGTATCCTAAACTTTATTGTATAAAAAATGTGAGTAAAAGTACAAGATTATATTATGGCAAAAAAAGGGTACAAGATTATATATTGCAGAAGAAGAATAACCCACCATCTACAAGTGTAAATGCTACGAGAGTAAACACATACATCGGCTGCCTAATGCTATTTGCAAATTTATACATCATCTATCAACAAATAATTTAAGTGTAAGCAACAACATCTACAAGTAACATTACTTCCAAATTCCTTAGCCAAAGCCTTTTTGGGTTAAGGTTGATGACTTTTTAGAATGGATCCTAGTGATATGTTGCCACCATAAGTTGAAAATAGCATTTTCTCTTTTAGGGAACCTTTTTGTGAAAATTGCGTGATATGCTTGTCATCAAGTGTTCCCTCACATCTTGACTGCTTTTGTGAATTGAAAGCACCCTTGGTGTTGTTTGAAACCATAGAACAATTTATGAAGTTTGCTTACTCTTCCATTATTTCTACATTGTAGTCAAGTAGCTTTGTCATGTAGACCTGTTAAGTTCCTCCCGTTAGGAAAGACAACTTTTTATGTCCGGTTCATGTGGGGGCTAGTTGAGATAGTCCACGAGGATTCAAGTACTTAAATGCATTTGAGTTTTACCACTAGATCAAATGTTTATGGTAATGTATCCTCGACAAGAACTCATTGATATCTATAAATCTAAACCACCAAATTCGTTTGAAGAATTTAGTCTTTGGGCTTTGGCTTATAACCAATTGCTCCAACTTGGTAAGGTGCCTAAGATGCATGCGTTTCATAATTGAAAAAGGTGCAAAAGGCATGTCTTTTGCATGGTGCTCAGTCAAGGTAGCACCTCTCATGTAAGAGTCTCTAGGCACTGGATGATGCTTTACCCGGTGAGGGATAAATGTATAGGTTAGCGAGCTTGAAGAATAACCTTCTTGTGAATGTTTCCATATTGCCACCATCTTCTCCAAAATGACCAGCAATGCACAACATTGACCTAGCATCCTACCCGAAAAGATAAGTCACTATCAAGTAGTTTAGCCTATCTTTCCTCTCACTGATTTAAGAACTTAGGCATTTTCATGAAAGGTAGATAGCAAACGAGAACACACTTTCATATGAAGGAGGACTAAGCAGCAATTATATTTGATTAAATTCAATTGTTTACCCTTTTTTAGGCTTTGTTCTTTTAATTGAATTTGTTGATCTTAACTGTTGCAATTCTTCCTTTCTATTAAATATTTCTTTTCTAATATTGACTTGGCAAATCTTCTTTATTTTTTGGTAATAGATATGGTTTGTCCACGGTGTTGACACTTTATTTGTTCATGTTAGGTTTGTTCAAGTGGAGAAGTTGAAAGAGCAATTGTTGGAAAATAACAAGCGGACTTATTGGGTTCCATTTTTTGTGAAGGTACACTATTGCTTACCATATGACGTTTTCAAATTTTTTTTTTTTGGGTTTTTACCTTGTTTTACGGTTTATCATTGAGAGGGCCTTTGTCTTTTATTTATTGTTACAATATAAAAAATCATGTATTGTAGTGATTATTAATTGACTAGGTTTATTTCTTGTAATAAGTCGAACATTGTAAGCTGTTATGCACGGAGAGGAAAAACATTCTTTTCGGATATTCATAATAGTTAGATAATGAGATAAATATATTAAAATGAATGCTAATCTTTGCCTCATATCCTTAGGCAAGACATTGATAACTAACTTTCTGAGAGCCCTTTTCTTGAATTTCCCATCTCTTGAAACACAGTCATTAAGTTATTATTGTGTTTTGCTTTCTGATTCCTTTTGTTCCGTTGCATGCGTAGGGGTAATGGCGTCGAAGGGCAATGAAGACGACCCTGTAAGAGGAAATGTGGAAGGGTTCATTGAGGAGAGGGGAGCTAGTGATGACTACGATGAAATTGAACACCTCGATTTTGAGTACGATGCTCCAGATGATGGGGAAGACAGTGATGTCAATGTGTTTGATAAATCGAGCTATGGGGCTGATGATGATGATGATAGTGATTATGGCTCTTATATGGGCCAAAGTAGTAGTTCAGATATACAAGAAAGCATTTATGATGACTCAGAAGTTGGAGAGTTTGATGTGGACGATGAGAGTGATGATAATGAGGAGGGCTTGGGGAGCGATGATGAAAGAGTGCGTCTTCAACAGCTTTGTGTCCTCCCTGAGGCTCAACCCACTAGTACAATACCGTATTTTGCTATTGGAATGACGTATGAAGATAAAAAAGAGCTTCAAAGGGCTGTGGATGAGTATGCTATCAGCCGTGGGGTCAAGCTTACAATTATGCGTAGTGATAGGAAGACATTTAGGGTGGTGTGTCAGGATGGCTGCCCTTTTACACTATATGCGTCTACACATGGCCAGAGTGTGGGGTGGCAAGTGAAGAACATATATAATGAACACATGTGTGGACGTGTGTTTGAAAATCCAAGAGCTTCGACCAAGTGGTTGGCTTGAGTATTTTAAGAATAAGGTGCAAGAAGATCCTAGTTTCAAGACGAAAGACATGAAGAATGAGGTGCAAAGGGATCGAAGGTGAATGTTAGTGTGTTTAAATGCAAGAGGGCAAAGAAACTCATAATGAATGAAATGGAAGGGAGTTTCAAGGATGAGTTTGCCAACTTAGAGGCATATTGTAATGGTGAAGTTGTCAAACCCGGCTCGACGTGTGCGTGGAAGTGAGCCAAGAAGGTTTGGAGCATGGACGAAGAATTTTTAAAAGGATGTACGTATGCTTCAATGCCTCAAAGGTATCATTACCATTTATTCATTTCATTTTATCTTTTCACGTTACAATCACAAGTTGTATTTTGGTTGCATTGGTGGTTGTGTGTTTGATTTTTCATATACTGATTTTTCAATTTGATTTTATTTTTTCAATCTGATTTTTTGTTGCAATCTGATTATTTGTTGCAATCTGCCTGAGTATTTGTTGCAAACCGGCTGAGTATAGACTTGTAAATGTATGTAAAAATTGCAAAAGTTATTTTGAATTGCAATAGTTCATGGCTGAATGGAAAACTTGAGAGTGGAGAGGGATTTTTATATTATTTTGATTCATTGTGTCATGTTTTGATTTTACGGAGTTGGGTGGAAGGCAAGTTGTCGGCCACTAATTGGTGTGGATGGGACCTTTTTGAAAGGAAAAATTAGAGGAATATTGTTGACGGCTGTGGGGGTTGATGGGAATGATTCACTGTACCCTTTGGCGCTTGGACTAGTTGAGAAGGAAAACGCACGTCACTGGTCGTGGTTCCTTCAATGGTTGCAAAAATCCCTAGACTTGGCCAGTGGTGAGAATGTGACCCTCATGTCAGACATGCAAAAGGTAATAATATAACTTGCAATGTTTGCAATCTGAATTTTTTATTTTAATGAATCACCACTGGTTTTAATGGCTTGTTTAATCTGAAAGGGACTTGCCAATGCCGTTACTGAGGTGCTTCCGGGGGCTGAGCATAGATTTTGTGCTCGGCACATCTATGCAAACTGGAGCAAAAAATGGAGAGGAACGAGTTCAAAAAGAAATTCTTCGGTTGTGCACTGGGTAGCTACATTGAGGATTTCAAAGACAACCTCAACCACTTGGGATCCCTGAGGAAAGAGGCAGCCACAGATGCAGTAACATACCCTGTACAATGTTGGGTAAGAGCTTATTTTAGTTCAAGGTGTAAGTCTTGGGTGGTTGACAATAACATGAGTGAGTCCTTCAATTCCTGGATAGACGAGTATAGGTGTTTACCAGTTATTAGGATGTTTGAGGGCATTAGACTGAAGATGATGGCTAAGTGGGTTGATAGTGAGAGACATGTTAATGGCTGGAAAAACAATTTCAGTCCTAAATGTATGGACTTGTTTGAGACCAATAGGGTCCTTGCTAATGATTGTAGAGTCTTTTGGAATGGGGATGATGGGTATGAGATTTTAGAGGGGCAAGATAGGCATTTGAGTCCATATTTCAAGAGGATTGTGTACTTGTAAAGCGTTGGACTTAACGAGAATATCCTGCCAACATGCAATTTGTGCTATGTATCATGCAAAGATACAGCCCATGACCCACATTTCACACTACTATCACAAGGACACATACATTGCAGCCTATAGAACAAAAATACAACCTGTTAGGGGGAGGAAATTTTGGGACACACAAAATTTTGGACCGTTGCAGCCACCACTTGTCACCAATTTTCCTGGTCGGCCTCCCAAGAAAAGGACTAGGGCGAGGAAGCGAGAGAAGGAGGAAGAAATCAAGATCTCACCACCACAGAATTGAGGCGTCTGCATCTCGTATGCCTCAACAAGGGGGAATTGAAAGATTAAGTAAGCGTGGTCAGACCCAGAAGTGCTCACGCTGCAACAAACCAGGTCACAACAGTCGAAGTTGTAAGGAGGTGAGTTATTTGTGATTTTGTCTTAACTTTCACACTTTTAGACTTCTATGTACTAATTTTTTTCACAATGGCAAGCAACAACCGAAGGCAACGGCGATCGATCCCGGCCACAGCCCCCTCTCCCTCCCAAGCCTCCCAACAACAATCACAAAACCATTCCCTAAGCTCTCAACAGCCCCCTCAACCAACCCAAGATGAACCCAACACAAATCAAAGTCCCCAACCGGGTCCCTCCCATGCACAACCCTCTACAACAAGGAGGACCACCACGAGGCATGCAAGAGGTGGATATGGTTTGGGATTAGGATTGATGAGGCCGGTGGGCGTCTTGTTTACAATGTAAGTCACCTCAACTTGCCTGGATTTTTCCGTTTGTTTTTTTGGCATGTTGAGAGAGTAGCTAGTTCGAATTGCCACACATTGTTGTACTCAATAAATATGTTGGCTATTTTTATTTTAAAATAAATATTGTTTGATTATGGACATTTTTAGTTCTTTCTTCTGTCTTTCTTGAATTAATGTATCGATAGCCACATCGGTTGTTACGCAAGCTTGAGTCATCTTTTACCTTCTAACCACAAGTTGCATGAGACCTATGTTATAAAATTTCATCAAGCTTTGTATTTATGCATGGTGTTGATTAGTTTGACTTTTGCTTTTTTTGTTTTTAGGGTATTGGGAGTGTGTTGGTCGTGTAGCAAACTTTTTACTTGAGTCTTGACTATTGATATGTTTTTTGGTTTTGGCTTTAAGAATGCGCTTTAGAACATGATTATAATAAGCGTATTATGGAATTTGTTTGATTTTTTGTTATGAATGTCGTCTTCGAGTCCCCTATTTTGCCTGTGACTTGCTTGTCTTCAAATATCTCATAGAAGCTTTTGGTTTCCTCACTCTTGGATTATGTTCGGCATGTCCTTAACTTGGTAGAATTATACTAAAGAGAGAAGATATATCTGTTTAGTGCTCCATGATTTTTGTTTTATGGCTTAAGGTAAAAATCTGGTGATTTGTGTTGAATTGCTTTTGCACTAACTTGAGCGCAAAGGCTGAATTTAATTACTTCTGGACCTTTTTGCAGCTGGTCTAAATTCGAAGTTGTGATTGATGAGGGGACATCACATGACTATATGCGAAGAAAAGCTGATCCACAAACTCATTTTCCCATTCCAAATGAAAGGGAAATGAGATTGTCTCGGGCCAGTCACTCGAACGAGGCAACAGGTTCAAGAGCAATTCAGTTTCAACCCCAGTCAATCACTATTGGTCCACCTTCTGACCTTCCATTTCAGCCACGTGGTCTACAATGGAGAGGACAACCTTGTGTGACTACTTCACAGCTATTATCACGTATTCACACTAACAAGGACAAAGGAAAAAGGCCTTCTAATTAAATAGTGTTAGGGTATATGTAAAACAATTTGTGCTAGGCAATTATTTTGCTTTGACAAATTGTATAGCCAATGTAACAACATGCTAACTTTGTTGTACAAGAATGTAAGGTTTTAACCATATGGATAGGCTTTTTTGGTGGCTATTAAATAGTGTTACTCATGCCCAAGTTTGCTTGTTAATTTTAAATTCAGGAATGCAAATGACCACTCATGAGCAGGGCTTTTTTGTGGCCTTTTTTATTCATATGTTGTATGACAAATTTTTCTGCTTTGGCAAATGTTGAAACCTTTTGGTGATATTTAAATATTTGGCTTTATTAATTTCTTCAAAGTAAAGGATGGTTTTGTTGCCTCGATCCTTTACTCTTGGGCTTATAGCATCCAACACTATATTTCTAGTTTTGTATCAAACAATTGAGTAAATACGTTGACAATACTCAACCCTTATATAGCATGCAACACTAACATTTGAGCAAAATTAGGCCAAATGTGTGATAATGAACCCTTACAAATATCCAACCCTTACAATTACATTGACATCAACAAATACATTACAGTCAATCCATTCACAATACATTAGCATGGACTACATTAACACAAGGATGACATTACATATTGCTCTGAAACTTTGTCAAACTATCATTACAACAACAAAAGTACACATCTAGCCTTACAAATACATTAAGAATAACAACACCCAAGTTAGTAACAATGCTAATGCAAGTTTTAACTTGCATTGCACATTCTTCAATTCAATTTCTTTCTCACTTTCTTTCACTAAAAATTCAGATTTCATCTTCATCACCTCACGTTCAAGTGCAACAAGCTCTTCGTACCACTTCGCACATGCATCCCCTCTTCGAAGATGATTGTTTTCCTCATATAGATTGTCTATGTCATTGAGTAGCTCTTTGATCACTTCATTTGGCCTCGTCCCAAACCCACAATCGTGCCATTCAAAATATCCACACCCACCATCCTATGAAATTTCATCACTCAACGTTAGAAATGAACAATCCAAACAATTCAAAAACTCATCTCACATGTAACAAATCTAACCTGGTAGTAATTTCGGCACCCATAAAACCTCCTACGGGTTTCCTTCCGACCACGATGTCCACCGAGCTAACAAATTATGATAGCAATACGCCTCGGACCTTCATCTTGTTCCTCTCGACTATGTCTTCTCAACAAAACCACCTTCCTTCTTGCTTTCTCTGCCCTCCCTGTCGATGATGAGGATGAAGCCATCCAGCTCCCTCTCAATTTCAAAGTCCTATATTTCAAAGTCGGAGTTGCAGCACCCGATGGGTCGCCTAGAACCTACAAAGAGTCATTCTCCATTAAGTTATACTGCATCCATGAAGCACTAGTATGAAATATACTCAATACATGTTTAGCCTCCGACTTAACTTTGCATTTGACAATGCCAAAGAAAGAAAGATTATTCAAAACATGTAAAAAAGGAAGAAAAAGCAACTCTCCAGTTCATGTGATGCGAGATAAAACATGATTCTTTCGATAATAAAGATATGAAATATCATTTCTTCCGATTCTTTTGTAGAGTTTTTGTTGAACAAAGTGACAAAAGAAAAAAATTACATACCTACAAATGGATAATAATCCCCGAAATTTCAACTCCGAGAATTCTAAGCAAAAAGAAGACTTGAATCCCCGAAAGATTACATCGAGAATATAACCAAGAGCACGCCTTTTTATTCAATTATATTGGCCAGATTAAATTCCTTTTCGGACACAACTCTCTTTTATCAAAATTGCGAGTGAGGAAAAAGTTGCGAGAATAGTCGTGTTTGAATAGAGGGAAAACAATAAGGTCAAAGCTCAAAAAGAAAATTAGAAGAAAAAATATATATGCATATTGGAGAAACAAGAACTCAATTGTAACTCCACGGTGATAGCAAGGACCTTGCTTTCCCATGTCTCAAAATGTTTTCCTCGAGGTGAAGAAAAAGAAATAGGACGAAAATTTGCGAGAAAGGGGCAAATAATTTATTGGGGACAAAAAAGAAACAAAAATTTTCTGAACATATCTATAGTTTTTTCTCTCTACAAGACTCTTGCGGCGAGTAGTATTGGGTATTGAAGGCTTTCTCTGCAGCAAACCCAGAATGGTAGTTTGCGAAGAGAGCGAGAAACCTAGAGAGCCAAAAGAGTTTTGCTATGGAAGAATGGAAGCTACCGTTATTCGAAGAATGAGTTTTGTCGATTTAAGCCATCGCTATCCACCTCGTTAGGTCCGCTTCACTTAATGCTCGCTGGTCTCCACCTCCGTATAATACACACCAGTTAACACAGCAATAAATCGAACAAAGGAAGCTACCGACCTAAGCCTCCATTATTGTCAGCCATCGCTATCCAGAACCCTAGCTCCCCTTTTTCTACCCAATCGATCGACCTTCACCCACCGCACATGAATAACCCTAGCTCCCCATTTTCTTCTTCGCTCACTCAAATCTCTTCCTCGCTCGATTTTCCAAGATGGGTTCGGTTTTTTTGGTCTCCGTCTCAAACCCGTCGGTTCCTTTTCGCCCGTGGCTTTTTTTTTGCTCCAGCGTCCTGTGGCTTTTTTAATTAAACAAACAAAAAAAATCCCTGTCAGCATGAGTAAGTCCATGTGGCAAAAGTTAACACCAAGTTAACCACAGTTCCCCCTCCCCAAACGGATTGTGTCACTTTCGCTCCCAAAAATATAACTTTATGTGACTTTTGCTCCTTTTCAAACTTCGTGGTGCTGAGTGCTCCCCGAAGCAAACTTCGTGTGTAAAATTGCACCTTTGCCCAAAAATAAAAAAGAAAAATAAATCAGATACGGACGGCCAATGGCTCGTCCGTACGGATGATTTCTGCGGGACGAGCGGGGAAAGTGGTTCTGTCAATTCATTACCACCCCCACGGCCCACGCTCCTCATTTCGCGTCCTTTTTCTCTTCTTCGTTCCTAATCTCGCTTTTCTAGACAGCGTCCGATTAATCTCAACAATAATTTCCCTTTCGTGGTAAAAATTCTAGATAATATGGATCTCCATAAATTCTTCATTCTTATAGTCTTTTAGTTCTTACACTTCATAATATGTCAAGAATTATATAAGGTAAATAGCAAATTTAATTCTCATGAATGCATAAATTATAATATTTTAGTTGGGGCATGAAGATTCTTGGTTGAGGTTGATAGTCTATAGATATATTTTTGCTTTCGATTGCACATCATCAGCTTCTCCAAATGTTGGTCTTTAGGAGCATAGCAAAAATCTTGCAAAACTATTTTTTGTTTGTTTAGTTTGATATTTGAATCTTTAGCTGTCAGGGCTTTGATATTTGTAATAATTAAATAATCAAAGAGCTAAAGTTTTTTTTAGTCAATTATGTCATTTAATGAAACCGTTAGCGTTCTTTTATATAAGAAATATTACAAAAATGATGTCACGTTTGGTCATTTGTTCAAGAAATTAATAATATTATGGTTTCTAGCCTTTCAATAAAACTAAAATATTGTAAAATGAATTAAGTAAATTCAAATTCATAATCAAACATAAACAACAGATAAGCCCATGATCATATCATATAGATCACATTATATGATCATAAAATACTATTATATATTAATGTAATAATAAAAAAATGAATATAAAAGAATTGACATAATGACATAAAATTAAATAAAATAAATCAATATTAAATAACTAAATAAACAAATGAAATATGAATAAAATGAAATAACATAATATAACAACATAAAATGTAAAGAATACCATAGTATAAAATAAATAAATATAAAAGTTGTATAATAAGATATTTCCAAAAAATAATACATAAAAGTACAAAGGGATAAGTTATTACTTTCTTTCTTATTTTGCCTACCTTTGTCTCCCCTTTTAAAACCGTTAGATTATACTTTCATTCAATGGTGGAGATTTGATGGATAAAATAAACCCTTTTACCCTTCATCTATCTCACCGCCTCCCACCCTCTCCCTCTCTCTCTCCTCCGCTAGCATGGACGCTAAAATATTAGACATATACTCAAAATGAATTCAAGAAAAACATATTACAGAGATTAAGAACAATTAGTCCAGATTAAAATCCAATGGAGAAACGGAATCAAAAGCTTGAATAAATCAATAGGATTGATCATGTTCTCAAAAGGCATTGAAAGAGCAAACTTTCTCATGATTTCCGATTAAGTTGGCGTCATGGATTCAAATAACTGCGACACTAAACGCCATATATAGATATATCAAACCTGCTCCTTCCCACTTCGATAAACATCATCCTATATGTTTCAATTCGAAAACAAAGATCCCAACCTCATGAATGTCAACTATAGCAAACCCTCCATGCGCGGCTTGCAAGATGCAATGGAGGAAATGCACGCCAGAATGCGTGTTTTCGCCATATTTTCCGACAGAGGGAGAGAGAGAGGGTGGGAGGCGGTGGAAGAGAGGAATGGGTAAAAGGGTTTATTTTATCATTTACATCTCCATCGTTGGATGAGATTATAATCTAATGGTACTGAGAGGAGTAGGTAAAATATGAGTAGGTAGAATAACCTATCCCAAAGTTTTTAAAAAAAAACTTGTGAAAGATAATAAAGTACTAATAATATCGAATCTCAGCCACGGAATCCGATATACAAAACAATCGATAAAAAGCGTCTATTTAATTCTATATAATAATAGCTTAGATCATCCAAGATATCAAACCAACCATGATAAATGTATAGCTTTGCTAGAGCTTCATGCTAATAATGTATTATAAAAATATGAAAATAAAAAAGATAAATGAAAGTGATGAAGAAAGAATTTGAAAGAAAAATGGAGCAATATCTTATTCATTTGACTGCAATCAAGGTGTAGTACATGGTACTCTTATGTCTGGCTTGTTTAAACATTTAAAAATATAGTTTTATTTGTATTGTATTTGTGTGTGTGTTAAATTTGTTTATTTTTTCATTTTTATTTTAAAATATAATTATTAAATTACCAGAGTGAGTTCATTTTCTATAATTTAAAATTTAAATAATAGTTTTTAAAAATTTTCTTTAGATTTATTAAATCATTGGATTTAAATTTTATTTAAATAAAATTGGAAGCCTTAAATTATAGGCATATTATTTAGCCTACCGAAGGCCTTTAAGGCATAATTTTTAAGCCTATTTAAAGGGCATGCATTATAAATAGGCAATTAAAAGTCTTTAGGTTAGACCAGACCTATTGAGGGCTAGGGTTTGGATACAAAAAAATGCATATATATAGGCCTAGGCTTAGGCTTAGACTCAGACATATTTAGTCAAAACCTCGTATTAGCAAAAAAAATTCTATATTGTTATGTTATTTTCTACTCTCTCCGGTCCTAATTATAGGACAATATTTGGGAGTTGGTTTTGATCCTAATTATAGGACAACATTCTAATTTTTGTCAATTTATTCCTAAAATACCCCTATGTTATTCTCTCAAGTGTTTTTGTTTTTTGGTGAGTATATGTATGTGGTTGTGTAAACTCTTCCAGTCAATAAAACCTTTAGAGAGATATATATATATATGTGTGTGTACATATACGTATATGTGTGTGTATCTGTCAATATATGTGTGTGTGTGTGCATATATAAATACACACACACACATCTTTGTGTCTGTGTGTATGGGTGTGTGTATGTTACTATGTTTACATGTATGTGTAGATATATGTACACACACATAGGTATATATATAATAAGATCATTATTTTAATTAGATAGAGCGTGAAAATGAAAATTTTAAGTAAGAGAGATATGTGACAGGAGCTGTTGATTCACTTTTACTTATGTCATTTTTAATTTATATAAGGGCATTTTAGAAAAATGAGTAAAATTAACTAATTTAACTTCTTTTTTTAATTTCCTCAAAATTAGGTAAATATGTCCTATAATTGGGACTAGAGGGAGTATATTATTATGGATTCTTTTCTCTTCACCTTGAAACATTATTTTAAAGATATTTATGAGATTAATTAGAAATAATTTCAGGATGATGGCATTTTTTAAGCAACGCATCATTTAGAAATAATTTTAAATTTCATTTTTAATATAAGAAGTAAGATAAGATAATACGGAGTTAAGATCTAGTTGACTTTTTTTTGGAGAGATTAAAAACTAATTAAGTTAGTTAATAATTTCATATGTTGTGTTTTTTTAGATTATATATTAATTTATTAGTCAAACTATTTAGTTTGAAAAAAAAATACTCAAAGTTGATTTAATTAAGTTTTAATCTCTCTAAAAAATTAACTAAGTCTTATAATTAAGCGAGAAAACTATGAACATAATATTTGGGTGATATTCATGTATGATATATCTCTGTTATCTCCTATTATCTTCGTGATATGACTTTATCTCCTATTATCATCGAATCTGACTTAAGAAAATGAGTTTGGCTTTTTTGTTTTTAATAAAGTTCAGCTAATTGACTAATCCGGGCCGCCCCGAATTATAGGTTCTGTTCTACTCAGGAGTCAGGACGCCTCTGGCAGGGTCAATCCAATACACGCGCCACCTCTGCGCGTTCTCCGATATATCTCTTCCTATCCAGATCTTGTCGTATCACAACCATAGCGCCCCTGACCGTCAGGCGTATATTCAGGGAGCCACTGATAACAGAGCACTATTTAGCCATCGCAGTACTTGTGTGGTGGGGAAGAATCGGTTCATATGGGCGAGTTGACTCAGGCGGAGGTGTACTCGCCGAGGACTCAGCAGGTCTGGAGGGCACTGATGAGCTGGTTGGGCGCCTTCTTCCAGATCTTCTTCCAAATTATTAAAGCTCTCGGCCACTACCCTTTACTCTCTGTCACTTCTACTACTCCTTCCTTTAAGCCTCTTCCCACCGTTGAGTTGCAGGAACCTGATTTGCCGCCTGCCTCCGCCGTTGATATCACCGCTGCCGAGTATGCCGGTGCCAACGATCAGCCTGTCCAAAAGCTCACGGTACGAAAGATTTTCGATTCTTTTGAAATTGTTTTCGCTCCTCCCTCCCGCGAATAGACTGAAGGTCTTCGATTGGGCGTTGTGTGGGATGCTTATGTTTGTTTTACGATCGACGATCACTACAAATTTTGTTGAGTACCAGTAAATTCGTGTTGTTAAGATGATGGGAGGACGGTTGACTAGACATTGGATATGCCTGATGAAATTTTCTATAAAATGGTTGTCATAGTCTCCAATGAAACATTCAAGATGTTCGTATTTGATATTTTCAATGTTATTTGACTTTACCAAAGTGAGCACTTTTGTAACAAGCTGGCTGCTAAAACTGGGTAATTGGAGAAAGCTTTAGTTTTGTGATGTTACCATTGCAGAGGGCGGTGAATTTACTTTTAGTAGATGAGGAAGATCGGTAACTGTATGACATTTTGGCCAAAAAAAAAAAAAACATTACATGGGTGAGTCTGCTATAAAAAATAAAACAGTAGAATGTAATTTAAGGTACCTTGGTGGCATGTCCTTGTCCTTTTTAAGTTCACTCAATTTCTAACCTGAATATGCTTCCTATTCATTTATGAACATCATGTTTCTGATCTCCACATAGACAAAGCGCAAATATTTCTATCAGTCCGCCATTTCATTTTACTGCTGTCTACTTTTATTTGCTCTATTTATGTTTCTGCTTTTTCATTCTGTTGTGGTTCCTTTTTTCCCCTTTTTCCTGGATGTCTTATACCACTCTGCTGAAGAGAACTAACTCACAATACTTGTGTGAATAAGATTTCTTTAAGTACAATTGTTAATATAATTGCAAAACGTGCTGGTTTCAGCTATTTCATGACTGGTAAAAGTCAAGTAAGATAAGTTGTTGCAAATATAATTTGTGATGTTTATGATTTTGGTGTCATTGATTATTCATTTGGATACCCCCTCCCCGAGTGCGGGGATTAAGCCTACTCAAACCCCAAATCTTATTTTCCTATGTTAACATAAGACTCCTGCTATTAATGTGCATGCTGATTTCTACGTGCATTTGTAGGTAGTACTTGATTTGGATGAAACATTGGTTTGTGCATATGACACATCAAGTTTGCCAGCCGCACTTCGTACTCAAGCAATAGAAGCTGGTTTGAATTGGTTTGAACTGGAATGTATATCTTCAGAGAAGGTGTGTTACTTGATACCGTGCATTGGCTTGTCTAGAGCCATAGTATTATGTATTATGTACTTACGTGAGCATGTTGAACTTTCAAGGAAGGAGATGGAAAACCAAAAGTCAATTATGTTACAGTTTTTGAACGCCCTGGGTTGAAGGAATTCTTAAAGCAACTTAGTGAATTTGCTAACTTGGTGCTATTCACTGCTGGTCTTGAAGGTTTGCATCACAGTTCTGAGCTGCTCATTTGCTTCTTTGTTTTCCTGGATTTTTTGCCATTTTGCCAAATAATATTCATCAATTTATTCTCACAGGTTATGCCAGACCCCTGGTTGACAGAATAGACATGGAAAACTGGTTCAGTCTACGACTTTATAGACCCTCAACAACTAGTACGTAAGTGTCTCTTCCTTGCTTTTCATATATAATACCACATTTGCTTGCTTTGGGTCATGGATCATAAAGAGCTATAGAGTCTACTCTGAATAGATGACTGATCAAAAGTAACCTCGAATCTGTTATGAATGTGTGATTCGACCCTCTGGGAAAATTACACATTTCTATGATAAAATGATTGGTATGGCAATGTTATATCATTTGGAATTATTTTGAAAAATTATATTCATACAAGTTCGTGACCAATGAGTTTATCTGACTTATAATTGAGTAATGAGTACTTTTCTTTGTTCCTGGGTTAAATTTACTATCTTGAGTATTTTATGCTATAATTTATGCTAAGATGTGAATATCCATATTTTATAGTGTTAATACAATGTTTGGTCTTTATAATTTGCCCTCATTTTGGTTTCAACCTATAAGTTTTGATCCCTTATGCAGTCTGTTTTAAATGTTAGTCCCATTAGTTTAATAGGGACTTGAATCATTTTAATCATTGAGGGACCAAAACTAATGGTTTGAAACTATAGAGGCCAAAATAAAAATGAGAGCAAATTATAGAGACTAAGCATTGTATTAATCCTATTTTTTATTAACTAGGGTTTTTGCATGTTATTCAATCTTATGATTCAAATATGTTCTACGATTCATAATTTATTAATATGTTTTTTTATTTCAGATATGTTTTCAATTTTCCAATTATCATTAACCTTTCTTTCTTGTCCTTTTGTTTTTGGTACATTTTCACTATAAAGAATGATTACCATAATCCATTACTAGTTTGAATGCTTAACATAATGCTTGATTTCTTAGTACTGACATATGTCTTCATAGATTCTTTAAAACTTGAACCGGGGATGATTTTACATTAACACCGGTGGAATGCCCTCTTATTCTGACTCAGTGTGTCCAACTTTGTCATATTCAGATTACATTGTTGCACTTTATAAGATATGATTGATGAACTTGGATAGCCAGGGAATTACGATGGATGTTGTAGGTTAGAAATTTGGTTAGGATGAGTCAATGGTGAAAACTTTGTGAATTGAATGTTCATAAAAGTACAATCCTATAAGGATTAAGACTCGGTCCTATCAAATTAAATTAATGTCGTGGAAATATGAAAATCACTGAATAAACCCAAGACTAAATAAGCAATTCAATGTAAAATCTTTATAGCCCTGATGACCCTTGGGCCTTGGCAATTACAACTTAATATTTAATAATAATATCTATGGAATAACATAACTAGCCATTTCATAGTTTTTACATAAATGTGAATGTTCAGAAATTCAAAGACTTGGTTGTTAATAGAGATAAGGCTTGTTGTCGTATGAATGTTCAGAAAATTATTTTAAAACATTGGCTTTCTTAATGCCAATGCATCCTGTGCCACTAGTATGTGTCAAAATTTAATACCAGTCTTCATAAGAAATTGGAAGAATATTTGTGCCATCATGGGGGGAAACTGTCTGGAAGAATTCTCATTGATTAATCTCAAGTCTGTCTATTCATTCAAGTTCTCTTACCAACCCGCACATTAATCTTTGTTGTTAGACAATATAGGGACCGTGTGAACATGTGACAGGCAATATGAGCAATTACAATTTAATGATGTCTTTAAACTGGAATTTCTGGAAATATTGTTCTTAAAACTTAGACTTGATGCATCATTAAGTTGGAATTTCTGGAAATATTTTTCTTAAAACTTAGACTTGATGCCAACGCATTCTTTACCACTGGGTGTATGCCAAATTTTAACTACAGTTTACTTCATAAGTAATTGGAAGAGATTTATGCTGCAATGCGGAAAAATCTGTCAGCAAGAATTCTCACTGATTAATTTCAAGTTTCTCTATTCTTTCAAGTTCTCACATCAACTGGCACATTAATCTATGTCGACAGGCAATATAGGGAACATGTGAAAGATCTTTCTGGAATATCAAAGGATCTATGCCGAATAGTTATTGTTGACAACAATCCCTTCAGCTTTTTATTGCAACCACTAAATGGAATTCCATGCTTCCCGTTTTCTGCGGGGCAACCATATGACACACAGGTACATAGTTCTGGACCGTTGAACATTCATAAATAGCCATCTGATTTTATATGATTAATCTCTTGTTTTTATCGCCTACTATCAGCTTCTAGATGTCATTCTTCCTTTTCTCAAGCACCTCTCTGAGCAGAAGGATGTAAGACCTGTGCTCTACGAGAAGTATCACATGCCTGAGTGGTTTCAAAAGCAAGGGATTCCCGCTTCGTGTTCGACATTGTATTGACATTTTTTGGAATCGAACTCTGCTGTTTTTTGTACAATTTTTGGTTTTATAGCTGGAAGGATCGTCACTCGGGAAGAAATACTTTTTGTATAGCACTAATTTGTTTATGGGAAATCCAGAGGTTTCAAATGCTGCTTCTCGTAGTCGAAGCCGTTGGCCATGAATGTAACTACATCTTTTAAAGTTTGATTCTTGGGTTAATGTTTATAAGCTTGCAACCTGCCATAATGTAATGAATCTTGCTAGTCTCTTGTATAACTGTTTATTTAGTAGTTGTTTTTTAAGTGAAATGTGGCTAGAAAACTAAATAAATCAGCCCTTTTATTCCCTGCCTGTGAGCTTCATGTTCGTCTTCTGCATCAGGTCCTTCTTCCCCGTCCTTAGGTAACTCTGAAAATGAAGCCATTGACATCTCCATTCCCACCAGCAAGACCCATCCTTTTACTTGATGAAACAGACATCCTACATAGTAAACTTCAGCCGGGAACCATTGTTATCAGCTAAGCTGCCACCCTTACTGCCTTCGGCCATGGGTCCGCCACCATCTGTGGCATCAACTCAGTGCATTGTATTTAGAATGTCTCCATCGCAGAATGACAATCTTTTGCCCTTGACAGCGTTAATTAAAAATATTTTATCCAGATTTTAATTATGTCCAGTCAATAGTTCGAGAATTATTTACATTTTACAAGAACAAAAGAAACTCTGGTAATTAGATAGTCATTTTTTTTCCATCTGAGTTGAAGATAATAACACTTCAAAGCTATCAATATCTAAACGCTATCAACTTAGTATAATAGATAGATAAACTTTCTTCAATTTTTGTTATAAAAAAAAAAAAAAAAAAACTCCTATAATAAAGCCTCCCAAGCACTCTCGGGTCATTATTTCCTCTGCACATGGAAAAAAAAAAAAATCTAACGCATGCATTCGATGCATGTTGGGGCGTTTCATCCGCATGGGTGGATATAATTAACTATCTTTACGAGATTCGAGAATATCTTCTCTGTCTTCGCTCATCAACTTCGTTCATCCAATCATTGAGCCATAAAAGGCCCTCGTAGCCATAATATACAGCAGCAAGAAGGGCCACAAAAAGAAAGACAAATAGAAGAAGCCGCTTCGTACTAGCTGCAATTTTCTGTTCAATGATTGCATTCATCATAGTTAGGGACGAAGGATGCAGTTGGAAGTTACTGTTTCTTTAAGAGAATTGACATACCTGCAGTTTTGTTGATTGGCTGGACTCCTGTATGCGTTCCCGCCTTCTCTTTCGTTTTGGTAATGGCTTTCCAGTCTGGGGTGCCTTTTCCTTCATTAATCATACAAAGCGCATTAGAACTTTTAACACATTTTGGTACTGATTTTGCAGAAAAAGAGTTCTTGTGCCTCCTAAACTTCTCTTTACCCAGTTTGGAATTCAGGTGAACTACGATTAGACAGAGCATCAGAAAGTTGTATGTACATCATCTCGCCCACTTGTTTTACCAAAACTACGTTTTAGTTCTAATTGGGTTGTGAAATTTGTAATTAATTTCACTGACAGTGAGGACAAGAATATACTTTTTGGAAAGCTAAATTTCCACGATTCAACACAAATAGAGAGTGAAAAACCATAGGATAACAGAAGAATTTCGATACGGAAGAAACTCACCTCCGTAACTTGGGATTTACGTAATTGCAGCTCTGACTCAAAAACTTGCACTTTACTCTTACAATCAGAATTGCAAGGAATAAGTCCAATTCCGAAGTGATTTTTTGGTATATCCCTGGGATGGCAACCATCACGATGATAGGCTGCTTGAACATCTTGACAAAGCCACTCTTTCTTCAGAGTTTGGCATTTGCAACGAACAGTGACCTAGAAAAGAAAGAGTTCAGGTCTGAAGATCAATGCATTCAATAATAGGTGTATTTAGTTTGCAATAGCTGGAAAAGGACTACGCGTAACTTAGACCATTGTAGTGGATATGTAATCTTCAATAAGTGATAGCTATATTATCTCACACTACCTTTTTGGAACATTTATCAGGGTATGGGCATTGACCAGGATGACATGTCTCTGGGCACAGATGTGTACAATATGGCAGCTTTCTGCAAAAGCCATGTTGACCAATAAGCACTCAATCAACTAGTTAATTTAATTGAGAGATGGAGGAACAACTAAAGCATCCATCTGCAACTTTTTCAGTTAAAACTGTTTCTGGATGATAAATTAGATCAAGAATACTACTGCTTCAGGCCCCATATTACCTGTGGCAAGGCCCACGGCATGATCGAACAGTCTCTTGATCCTTGGCAGACAAGCTGTTGTAGTAGATGCACTCAAAAACATGGACCATTGAGCCACAATGACAAGACCGTTTAATGAGCACTTTGCATGGAGGGCATTCTCCAGGATGGCAAGGCTGAGGGCAGTGATGTGGACACTTAGGCACTCTTACCTAATCAATGAAGTTTAATACAAAAAACGCAAATTATAGTTGACTTTAGAAAGTAAAGAGATCGTTTCTGAACTTAAGAAATAAAGACAAATGATAAGCATCACTAACCTCAACAAATAAGATAATAGTTTGACAGCACAAAAAACAACGAATGAGAAAGAAAACAGCACAATGGAGACAATGATATATAATGAATTGTAATGTTCAACACCTTTTGGCATGGGAGACAACAATCTTCACAAAGCTCACTTCCCCGTAGCTGGTTCAAGGAAGACAGTGTCTCTAAGGCATGGCAGGTCTTAGTACAAAAATGATTACCGCATGGCAGAGGGTTTCCACACAAATTTTCACAGCGAAATTGCAATCCATCAGAGCAGACCATCTAATAGGAGGGGCAAGAAGATTTCATTAAAAGCACAAGAGAAAATAAATGCAAATTCAGTTTGAACGGAATCATTCAAAAGAATCTTCCTCGAGATGTTAATATACAGCTTATGAGAATAAGCAAAACAAACCATTCTCTCTGCTCCAATGTGTTGCCCAACACATGATCTCCATACAAGTTCAGGACAAGGAGGGCAGGGAGTGCCAGGAACACCTTCACTCTGCTGTATTATCTTCTTTTTCTTTGGCTTCAGTGTAAACTCTGGATTAGGAGGAGGTTTTGAACCATGACACCTTAGCGTGTAGAGGAGAAGAAAACAAGAGTTAGGTAATTTAGATAAGCTTCAAGCTGTACAGTCATAAGATTTTAAAAAAAAAAAAACTCATAGAACCACTATGTTATGTTTGAGCAGAAAACAAGTCCCAACTTGTACTTTCTACTCAAGTCAAAACTCTTGGAAGTTCAGAACTTAACAATTTTAAGTCCATGCTTTACATTTGAAATTCGATTCCTTTCTCGATAGAAGGAAATAAGTGAAGTGATCCCTGAGTGATATCTTAAATTGTTAAAGATAGGAAAATCCCCATACCTTAATTTGCATTTGTGGCCACAAGGGTACTCTTCTTCACAAGGAAGCCGACAAAGAGGACACGCTCCATAATGACATTTGTGAGGCTAGACAAGAATTATATAATCATTAATGATAAGGGGGAGAAAGATGCAACATCCACAACCAAACATGTAATATTTTTCACTTTAAGGAGCACACAGGCAGAATGATAAAATCAATATATATTGGTAAATAATAAAAAAATAAACAAAAGCCTATCCATGATAAAAATTTCTTGTAGGTGCTGAGGTGCATACTTCTAGCTCTAACACAAGGTTTATTTTACCCAAAAAAAAAAAGCCCTGAAAGACCACCTAATAACTAACAACTACCAGTTTAAGTTTTTACAAGGAAAACCAATTAAGCCCGACCAATAACTCAAGTAATAGGGCATTCATTAATAGAAATAAAACCAATACAAATTAACGCACAATGAACCAAAAAAACCTTAAAATCCATTCAATACGCCAGTTTGATGTAGAGAAATGTTAATAAAATCATTAACCCAAGCATCATCCAATAAGCTTCTATTTGATACTAGTAAGGGTGGCCCAATGCACAAAGCTTCCACCAAATGGGGTCTCTAGAGAGAGTTAGATATACACAGCCTTGCCCTCATAAGCAGAGAGGTTGTTTCCAGAATTATTACAATATTTATCATTCACCAGCAACATTCAAATTTACAGAACAAGCATTTGTGATGGTGATAAAGTAAGTGTTATGTTCTTGCTTTAAAAGAGTAGGAGTCCATGTAAAAGAGAATAAATAAAACAAGGGAAAAACTCTAGAACCAGTATCTGTAATTCCAGAGGAAAGAGCACAACATAATTCACTGAATATCAAATACGCCCTCCATAATATGTCTTACACCTACATATAATGACAACATAACATAACTGACTCTCAACTTACAATAACCTCCTAAGACACATCATACATAAGAAATAACTGAACATAGATAACTATGACACAATAATAACTGCTTCCTGAACCAAATTACTCTTCAACCATGTCCTTTCTCTTGGAATAGACCAAGAGAGGCCATGGTATCCTAACAGTAAGCTTCTTCAATAATTTTTTTAAACAAAATTGACAGCCACGTTCACATTTGTTATTGTAACCACCTCTTTATCGTAATAAACAAAATCATTAATCAATGATACCTTGGAATTTGGTGCATGCCTGCATAAAGGAGTAATAGGGCAACGTTTGGGGCATTTAGGTGGTTTTTGATCCATTTCAGTACCACAAGGAACCTGTTGCAAAATCCACCACTCAGCATAGTTGTTGCCAAGTATTACTAGAAATTAATGTAATCGTCATCTAAAGATTATAGAAAAAGATGTTGAATAAAAATTCAAATGGAATATACAAACACAAAAGGAAGAAATAAGAGAGAATATATTTTGTGCATGCATTTAAAACTTTATTGACATAAACAATCAGCAAGATTAAAAAAAAAAAAAAAAGGAAAAATGACAACTTTTCCATAATAAGATAGACAAATATCAGTATTGATTTGAATCTTAAGAAAACCATCTTGATCTACAAAAATATTAGAAATTTTGAAATGACATGCGCTTTGAAAATGCAGGTATTGCAAATAATGACCCTGATAGCCACCAGACCTCAAAATGTGTCTCACCACATGCACATGAGATTGTCACCATTATTGGACATGGAGCACAGGGACCCCTGCAAGAACAAATTTGGCTATCACTATATGGTTCCTTGAACTTCAGAATTCAAACTTTGCAGAACAAAATTATATGCATCTGGCATCAATTTGTTACTATGTTTTAAATGATGAAGTTTCTCAATTCTTACAAAAATATTCAAGAAGAATTGTTTAACGTACCATGTAGTCTCTGTGCCTGTATCTGTGTGTGTAGTGTGTATAAACTCTTTCGAAGCTAAAATTTCACAATGAATATTATTGTATTGCCAACAACACACATCTGTCTTCAACTTACATACAGGACGCCATAAGCTTATCCTATATGAAAACCTTCAAAAGTTTTATTTATACCTAAAAATCTAAGCAAACCCAATTGTTCACGGGGGATGATAAAAAAGGGTGCATAATATCACTGCGTTTGAGGGGTCAGTGACTTAGATCTTCAAACAGAACAAGCAGGCAGTCTCAGATTTAAGAAATTCAAATAGGGAAATTATCGCCGATAGGAAAACATGAGAAGAGAACTTACCTGTGGCATGGAGAAGGACATTTATGGGTTTTACATCGAAGCCTCTTGCCACATATCTAAATTTTTTCAAAATAAGAAATAAAAATCATTCTCACATTGTCCTAACAAGTTTCTAGTTGAAATGAAGCAATAACTCAAGAAGATGGACACACCTCTGAACATGGAGGGCAGTCACCATCACAACAGCGACGCTTACATGGATGCCGGCCACAATCACGTATCCTCTGGCATTTCCTTTCGCATGACAACTCTTGATGGCAAGGGACCTATTCTACATTCAGTTAACTTTGTCTACTGTGACTACAATATTACCGATCAAGATGCAGTCAGAATCATGACACTTACCTCTTTCTTCAGGCTCCCACAACGGCAGCATTTCCTTACAACAGTTCTGCAGGTCTCAATGCATTGCCCACGGTGGCATCTCTCAGGGCACTTGTGATATCCGCAACTGAGCATTTTATCGCAAGTCGCTCCACACAATTGTACCATGGCATCACAAGGAATGTCTTTATAAATCCGTTTCCCGCACGGGCACGTTCTCTTACCCTGAAAAGGGCACTCGCCACACTCACCCGAATGGCATCCTTTCTGACAAATGTGCTTCCCGCAGCTAAGAACCTTCTCGCATGGAGTATCACATTGAAAAATGCGATCGCAACACTCCCTTTCCTCCTTTTTCTGCCCGCATTGGCACTTAAAAACTCCACGGGCTCGGCAAGGTGGGCAGGGGCCAACATGACAGATCTCAGAACACCTGTGAACACCACAGTCCAAGAGCTTCGAACAAGGATTGTTACAGGAAAATTCCTTATACCCGCATCTGCGAACGTCTTGAAGTGACCCGCAAAAGCATCGAGACTTGACAAGTTTTGGGCACGATGGGCATGGCCCTGGATGGCACAGCAACAAGCAATAATGCCCGCAGTTGTTCTTCAACGGCCTGTTACAAACCTCACCACATGAATGTGGCAGTACCCAGGGATCATCACTAGGGGGGTTCTCCAATTTTCCACAGAAGCACACATAGGATTTAGGGATCTGAATTTTGGAGTATTCAGCCCTGCATTTAGGACAGTTCCATGTGGCAGACTCGGCAGCCTTGTCAGCTGTAACAGGTAGGCGCGTTGCCACGCGTGCGGCGGCGAGGTCGGATGCCTGGCGTGCCCAACTCTGTATGCAGAAAAGATGGAAGACGGCGTAGCAGAGGGAGGTGCAGGACCAAGTGGGGTCGGATGGTCTGATGCGTTCGAGGCATATCAAGCATGATAGAGCGCCGGAGGAGGAGGATGTGAGAAAAGACTGGATCTTTGAAAGGTCAGCAGCGGTTGCCGATGACTGGCCTTGGCTGATGAACTCGAAATAAGATTTGAAAATGGAGTCTGAGAGGTCCGTGTGGCGAAGGAGCACTGAGCTAGACTGCCCGTGGTCGGAGTCGGTGTCGGAGGAGTCCGAGAGAAGCGGTGGGTGATTATGGTCATTGGCAGAGTTCATGTTGGGGACGGGCCAGTCCAATCGGCCACCCGATGCTGGGGATGGTTTCATGGTTATAGTCTTGTTTCGTACCAGCTGCATTTTGCACTATGATGTGCGTAAAAGATCTAATCATTTCAGGTTGGGTAAGGATAGGACCCAAATGGGGATGTTTTACCCTATTTAGATATTAAAAAATTAATTTCATTTAAATTTTATAACACATCCATATAGTTACTATATGTATTAACTAAATAATATAAACTTCAAATACATTTCATATTTTAGGATATTTCAGAATAACATGAGTTTGAAATTTTAAAACTACCATATGTATTAATGAGTATCCATACTTCAAGAATTAAACAACGTCCATAATCTATTATAAATAAAGCAACAAAAGATTGTAATTAAATGTAGCATATAGGAAAACCAATGAAAGAACAATTACATTAAAACTCATGAAGTAGTGTGTGTACAAATTCTTAAGCATTAAAATAAGAGTTTACTTGCAAGTTGAATGACATTTTCTGTCTCATCAAAATTATCGAACTCACAAAGTTTGTAAACAATTTCAGAGATAGATTGCTCAATTTGTAGCCAATTTTGGCTACAAATTAGTGCTTCTATCATTTTAGGAAACAAAGAGCTCCTATAATGATCAATCACATGTCCTCCTGTGCTAAATGCAAACTTAGAAGCTACAGTAGAAACTAGCATAGCCAATACATCTCATGACATATGGGAAAGAATTTTATATTTTTCAGAATTAGCTTTCCATCATAACAACATGTCAAGCTCAGATTGAGAGGGGATTTCCTCTTTTGAGTCAATTGCAATATACGTGGTAAGACAAACACGTTTAGCACTTTGCTTCGAGAATTTCTTAAATACCTTAACTCCTCCAATATATAACCGCCACACATCCCTTCCAGTTGTGCTTCTTGAAGGGATTGAAAAGCGAGGTTTGAACACATTTAACAAGTTTTTAAAGATAGGTTTCTCCACAATTTTAAATGGTTACTCAAGGTTTAAACACATTTAACAAGTTTTTAAAGATAGGTTTCTCCACAATTTTAAATGACTACTCAGTACATACAATAAATTTTGCTAAAACTCTTATGCATTGATTCTCATCATATAAACATGCAACTAAAGATCTTCCTTGCCCACTCATCCCATCAAAGAAAAGATTTAACATAGCTTGGCTTTTTTCTTTAGCAACCTTGCATGGGTTCTTCTAACACTTTGAGATATGCTTTAATATAGAGTATGTTTTATGGCGATTTGGATGCTTAATATTTGGTATGTCAATGCTTGCAAGTGGCAAAATGCTCCCAATTAGTTTCTTCTATCAGCAACCTAATAAATTATTCCCACACCTCTAATGTGTGTTTGGGTTCTCTTTCTTTTCTCTTTATACCCCTACCTTCAACATTTGTTATCTGTGTGACAGGTTATGTCAATGTTTGTGTAGGACCATGTGAAAAAAAGGGGGGGGGGGGGGGATAACAAGTGGTAGGTAGGCAATTTTTAGCCTGGTCTAAAACAAGCCAAAAAATTTTCGAGCCACTTTTTTATAGCGGGGTTAGGCTCAGATAGACATAATAAACACCTTGCTCACCCCTATAAGAAAGTAGTAGTGTCAACCTTAAAAAAGTATATCTCATCTATAGTTTTGGTAACAAATTTAGATCAGGTAAAAAAAAGATAACTAATTTAGAGGAATCAAAGAAACTAATTAAATTATTTATCTTAATTTTTAAAATATCTCTTAATTATTTATAATTGAAATTATTTTCATTGATTAAAAATCTTTAATATAAATAATTGATAGATATCATTTGAGAATAAAAAAGTTATGCAAAAGTGCATCTTTACCCCTCTAGTTTTATATGGCATTTTAGTTTAGTCCCTTAATTTTCTAAATTATCTTTTTAATTTGTTAATACGCATAAGATTAATCTTAAATGATGATTTTCATGGCTATCAATACTATCTTTATATCATGAAAACTAGTTTGGTTAAACGATTGATTTGACATTTTTATTGTTCTGGTAATTTGTAATAGATAATAAATATTTTTAAACCTTGATGCCACTTGACTACAAATTTAGCATGCACGGGAGAATATGAATAAATATTGTTAACAAGTATTTTTATTGTTATGTGCGCATTTATTATTGTTGAGAGCATAAAATTTAGTATTAAATATTAATTAAGTAATATTATTAAGATTGATATTTAATATTTTTTATATCTTAGGATTAATTATGCACATTATATCCTATATTAATTTATCATATTATATTTAGGAAAATCATATTTAAATCCAACTAAAGTACCCAAATTCAGATTTAGGCATGCATTTTTAACAAAACCCTAATCAGGCCATAAGGCCTTATCAGAGATTTTTGAATATTGTTAAAATACAATAATATCCTTCTAATTAAAATGATGATTGAGCATTCACATCATATTATGAATCATCTTGAAAAAAAGAAAAAAAAAAAAAAAAAAAGAAAAGGGAAGGGGAACTAAACTTTTGGATCATTTTTTTTTTTTTTTTTTTTTTTTTTAAGCTTCTCTTCTCCTTATAAGCAGAAAGCTAGGCTAGATAGGTTTTTACAAAACTCCTATAATAAAAAGAGCTTCTTCTTTTTTACAATGAAGAAAAAAGCCAAAAGCTCCTGAGATGAGCTTTTTTTTAAGCTCTTATTAAAATTATTCATCTGTCCAAAAATTAATTTAAGCTTTTGCAAATCACTCTCTAATTGAGAGCATCAGCGTGAGGGCGAACATAGAGATACACATGGGACCTTCGATCTTGATCTGGCTCTCTCACCTTCGCACCTCCACTTCCTTCGATGGCGACCCTCACCTCCACCCTTATAGTCGCTGGTGACACCCCTTCTCCACTATTGTGACAAAGTTAAAGTTTCAGCGGTGAACACCATAGCAGATTCAAAGTGGCTGCGAACCAGAGCCTTCCACCTTCATCACCAACACAAACACCATTGTGCACAACCTTCTCCTTCACACCCACCAACACCGGTGACTTGTAAAGGAAAGGAAAGTAGCCTTAAAAGAGAGCTCAGATTGAAGAGAAACATAACAGAGTCGCGATTGTAGGAAGGCTTGGCTGCGAACCACTGTTCCCTTCATAGACACTACCAGAAATCTTCATCCAATACAACCACCGATGACCTGGTTCCAGAGCTTCATCTTTTAACTTCTTCTTCTTCTTCTTTTATATATAATCATCAAACAGTTTTTAGTTTTTTTTTTTTTTTTTTTTTTTTTTTTTTAAAAAAAACTTTTTTTTAGCTTTAGCTTAAAAAAGAAAGGATCCAAACATGCTAAGGCTTTTGAGCATAAAACTAGATAAGAGAACAAATAGTGTTATTGGCCAATGAAGATAGTCAAAGGGTTAGTTCTGACAGTTTCCCTTTAACCCTAATGTCTAGTTAGTGCTACACGATTATATGGAATAATTGAAAGCATAAGCACTTTCAATAAAAGGCGTGGTATCACACCATGATCTCTGACAAGGTAATACTAGAGAACTTCCCAAGATGGTTGGGTGTTTCCCATGAAATTCCTGTGATATTGGGCGTCTGTTATATTTTGGCATCGTTAGTCTCTTGTCTTGAGACGGTAATGATAGGCGGCCATTTAAGGTTTTTGAATGATAGAGGTGATTTATTTTCCGCTCCTAGTTAAAAAAAGTGCATCTGCAGATTTGGGAAAACCAACCTAAGCTACAAGCATTTGAAAGTTGTGTAAGGGTATATATGTAAAATCAACAAATTCAGAAATCTCTAATAAGACCTCATGGCTTGCTCAAGGATTTGTTAAAAATGTAGATCTAAATCTGAATTTGGGTATTTTATGGATTTGGATGAGATTTTCCCTTATATTTATTTTAGAGATATGAATCTAAGATATCACGATTTAATTTGATTGAAGATTAGAATCAAGGGTTAACTCATTAACTTATAATTTGCCTATACAAACTACAAAGGCTTACCAGGGGATTAATAATATTTTTTCTAACTTGCACTTTCCGTAGAGACATGTCTCTGGACTTTGTTTTTTCAAGCTCGCATGCACTTCCTATTTTTTTATGATTAAATTTATTTAGGGATTTATAGAATTGAAAAAAAAAAATTATAGTACATTATACCTTTTATGAAAATCATTTAATATTTTTTCTAATTTTTCTTAAATATAAGAATCACCTTTCTATTGGCGAAAAAAACCACCTTTCAATGTTATAAATGGAATTCAGGGACCATCTTAATAAAACCGGTAGTCAGCTTCGAGCATGTATTACTTAATTTACATATTACCAATTTTTGCTCTATCTTTTCATTTTGATTTTGGACCAAGGTCTCCAAAAAGAGCTACCACACCATAAATAAATTTTAGGTTAAAAAAGAAATATGAAAATTCTAAAATACAACTTCCATTATAGTGGTCAGACATACGTTTATTTTAGGGTAAAGGTGCAAAAATGCACATGTACTTTGCCCTCAAGAGTGCCCAACGCCACAGACTTTTTTTAGGTGCAAAAATACACATGTGGTTATAAAACAGGTACAAAAATCACAGCCCCGTTAAATATAAACGTTCACCGTTAATCACAACGGAGAGATCACTTTTCCTATCTAAAAAGTTTTCAAAACCTTAATCATTCATTTCAAAACCTTAATCATTCATTCTACCCAATCCATCGATTTCGCAAGGTATCCTATTAAGATGGATGGCTCTGCAATGGAGCTTAGTCCAAACAATCTGGGCACACCCAAGTGTCAGAATGCTCGTCGGGAGATGGTTCAGTCGACGTTGTTTCCTCAGAAAACTCAAGAGTCCGATAACAGGGTTGATGATCAACAAGTGGAGGAAGAGGCATATTGTTGTCCAAATGAGAACAAGAAGGGAAAGTCCAAATTGAAAGTTACTCCTCGTACCAAGAATTCAAAGGTCAGATATTTGCAATTCAATTCTCTTGAGTTGTCATATGTGAACAATTGAAAACTCAAGAGCCCGATGATAGAGCTGATGAAAAGGAGGAGAACAATTGCTTTGATGATCAACAAGAGAAAGAAGAAGCACATTGTTTTGAGAATGAAAATGATAAGGGAAACTCCAATCACAAAGCCACTCCTCCATCCAAGAATTCCAAGGTCAAATTTCAGCAATTCAGTTTTCTTGAGTTGTCTTAAGTGAACAACGGATAGTAAATTAAGCACGGAGCTCTTGTAATAAACCTCCATTTTGCTAGAATGGAGATTCTAATGTTAAATCCAACTTTCAATTTATTGCCATTGGTGCTGTAATAAAACTCAAGTACTTTTTCTTCCATAAAAGGGGCCAAAATAATATCTTGTAATACACCTCCATTGGTGCTATAATGAAAAGTTAGTGGTTTCAAATCCTAGTAATATGACATTAACACCGTTTTCTTTTTCTTTTATAGAAAAAGGAGAATCAGATGAAGAATACTACACCAAAGAAATGGTCACCCAAAGGGGCAAAAAAACAGAGGTGCAATGCTATGACTGGAGAGAAAGGAAAAAATGGAAACAGAGACGCTAGGTTTGACAGGATTGAAGGGAGCAAAGGCGGCATTTTCTGGAAGCGACGCTTTGGAGGGTTGGGTCTTCACTGTGGAGGCTACTGTTCATCGTCTTCCCCAAAGGCAAATTTGAGCACAAAAACCAAAGAGAGGGATAGGTGCTCGATTCTCTTGATTACCTTCAAGAGAGGTCGCCGACGAGAGATTAAAGGACGCCTTCAGCTGCTAGGTTCTTCTTTATTTGGCAAGGGAAAGCGGTTGAACACTGTGGGTCCTTGAGACTATCGAAGAGAAACCTAGATCTGGCTCGAGTAGAAGAGGCTTTCTCAGTTTTCACGGTCAACGTTCTCTTTTTTCATTTAATGGTCAACGTTAAAAGGCCTGTGACTTTTGCACCTATTTTATAACCACATGTGTATTTTTACACTTAAAAAAAGCACGTGGTGTTGAGTGCTCCTGAGAACAAAGTATATGTATATTTTTACACCTTTACCCTTTATTTTAAGTCGTAGGTCCCACAATTCATCGAGCTATCCTCCACTTAATTATTTTGGTTGTAGGACGTGGCAGCCTTACCCCTTTTTATCGTAACCTCAACCCTTTTGAATTTGTCTTTCAGGCTACCTCCAGCAACGTCGAGCGGTGCAACTATGGCAACATCGACAACCAACCTTCTTCTTCAACGACGCAAGAACAGCTTTCGGCTTCTCCGTTTCTTCCTCCAACAACACACCAAACCTTATTAATTTTCCATTTCCCCTTTGCAACTGTTGAAGCAAGTTTGTCGATCGACGGTCTTCGATTTCTGCAAATCATCATCGTTCTTCTTCCTCTCAGCTTCAACCACCAACCTTCACCTTCAAGACACGATTTTTTGCTTTTAATTTCATAGGTTAAGTTGGTTTGACATTATTGAGAAATGAATGCGGGTTTAGTGTTGTGCAGAGGCGTGATGGCCAAGTGGTTGTTGCCGATAGTGAAAGGGTCAGGTGTTGCGGCATCGCCGGCACAGTGTTGGGAGTGGAAATGAGGGTGTTGAAGCGGGTTAATAGAGCCCATTGCATGGAGGAATGAAGCAATCAACAATTTAGCAGGGAGAATCGGAGAAGGTTCTTAGGGCCTATTTGGTACGCTGATTTTGGCAAAGGGAAAGGGAAGATCAGTGTCTTCCCACGGGAGAAATCTTTTTGGCGCGCCATTATCTGGAAAATGCCTTTCCCGCCTTGCCTCCATCTTCCCACACATGGGGCAAAGTTTAATCCCTCCAAATCTGGCAGGATAGTGATTTCGTTCCCGGGAGAGTGAAATTTGGGACAAAAAAGCCCCTGTACAGTGCACATTTTTATTAAAAAAAGGCATTCGTGGGTTTAGGTGTACGAAGGCCGCGAACCTGAAATTGAAGACATTGGAGTTGGAGACGCAGCTCAACTTGGACGCAGGTGCAAATCAGGTGAGTTTCGATGGGTATGAGAATTGTTTGCTGTTTTATCCATTGTTGCCGATGCCCCCTATTCATTTGTTTACATTCGTCTCTTTCTGTGTTGATGGGTATGTGAGTTTGTAGTTGAAGGTTGGTCGAATAATATGCATGTTGTGGGTTAATGGGAGTGAGTTTTTGTTAATAAAAGAGAGAGGCAGCTGGTATAGGGCATCTTTGTTATAATAAATGTGGTCATTAAAATGTCTTGTGTTATAAATGAAAGTGGTTTGTGTGTGGGTATGCGCATTTGTTGTTGTTTTGTCCATTAATTTGTGGAGACTCGAGAATCGAGTTCGTTTGATGCTTCCCCAAAATTTGTTGTGTGTCCCGGGAAGAAGCGCTGACCTAACCATTCGAAGTGATGGTGAGACTCGAGAGACACGATGCGCTTGACAAAACCATGGTGACTGTCTTTGAAAAACTGGGGAATCGAATGTCCACACAACAAAGGCAAGCAAACCTTGATGCGAAGGGGGATGATTTGTTCATGGAGCTTCTTCGACTTGAGGATCTCACATTTAATGAGAGGAACTTGGCTCATATGAAGATAATAGCGTGTGACAAACTCCTTAGGTCATTTTACAAGATGCCTCTTGAGTTTAAGACATCATGGGTCCGAACCTTGCCTGCAGCGGTAGACCTTGTATAGCCATATATATATAGCTCAGAATGGCCTTGAAACTGTCTTTTTTGTGTAGCCATATGCAATACAGATTGGCCTAATTTCTGTAGTCTTTTGTATAGCCATCTATGATGCAGGGGTGTCGTTCACTTTTTGGGACAAGTCTACCTTTTGTATGTTTAGGACAGCAAAGTGTAGACCATGTTAACTTAGGAAATTTAGAGTTGGAGATGGGATACACTTTGTGTCTTTCATCAATGTAATTGAAAATGTTTTGTCTTTGTTATGGTCGTGAAATGTATATGCAAAGCAACAATGTGGAATGTAAATCATGAACAAGTTAATAAAGTTAAAAGGACCTTTGTTATGTCCGCATTTTATGTTTCACATAATTCAGAGTTACTGTATGTCTTGTGTTGCTATGGTCTTATTTGTACAGGGTTAGGAATCTAGTTTAGCACAGGGTGAGGTTTCTGGTTTAGCACAGATGTTGCCTCTGTCACTTTTTACGTTCGAACGCATCCCATTTGTTCCCATTTACGTTCGAACGTAATTAATATGTTCGAACGTAAATGTGTCCTTCCCAGTTACTTCACAGTTACATCACAGCCTGACATGTGGGTGATTGAGTTCGAACGTAGAAGCGTCGCTCAAACGTATTTTGAGTCAGCAGTTATTTGATATGTCTTCTGAAGCATTTGAGAAGGCCAAATTTCATTATGTTCATTGATTCCATCTGTCAAAAGTTTGCCTCAATTAGCCATGTGACTTGTAATGCTACATTGCCTTCCCTGTCTTTGTTTTACATTTGTGTGCATTATATTGGTTCACTCTCTGATCTTCTTCTTTAAGCTGATATTTCTCAAACAAATATGCTGATATGGTTGTGGAATCAGTCATTCTATCTTCTTCTCCATCCTCACAAGTGCACATGTTTTGTTTCTGTGCCACAGTAACGCAACAGAGGTCATTATTGTTGTTTTGATGTGGAATTATTTAAGTAACTTAGCCCCCAGCTGTAAAGGGTTGCCCACATGTCCGAGTTCGACCCTACCTCCCTGGTTTGTTTTTCAATTGAGCCCGAATTGCACCCAATTTGAGAATTATACAATGAAGTTTGGACAACTGAATCCAACAAAAATTGAATTTTTCATAGTTGTTGAGAACAGTTGAAAGAGGTCATAGTTTGTTTTTCTTGTGCTTTTGCTTACTGCAGAATTGAAAGTGTCAACTTGAAATAAGTTTTAAAAGGTGAGATGCCCTGACATGTTTGCAGCAAGTGATGGATGAAAAGAGATTCTTGCATGAAAGGGTGCACTAGCATCACACATCTATTTATTTTAATCTTATGTATGGCATTTGTATTAAAATCTTGAAGCCAATTTGCTTGTAAAATTTTATTCAATGTCGTTTGCCTTTTCTTCATATCTATTCGTAGGCGTCGGTTTTAGCAAATAAAAGAAGTCATTCCTATCATTCTTGTGCTGATGAGTTAGGTAAATTAAAAGCAATCAGTTCTTTTCCTGCTTTTCATTGTGGGAATGCCAAATTTCATTATTCAGCGCTTCAGTCAGTTTTCCTTAACGAAGGAACTCCAATTCTTCATGGACTTCACACTTTTCAGGGTTTTTTTTTTCTTTGTCTTTATTTTCATTCATTTTTCCATTCTCTATGAATGCATCAACTGGGTTCAAAGGTTTGCTATTTTTTCCATTGTTCCTCTGTCACTATTTTCGCAACCAGTTTCATCGTTATCTGTTCTCACCTTCTAATTCCAATCATATGCGTCGTACTTCTCAACATCGCGAATCCATTCGTCGGCGCAATTCAATTTCGCATGCACGTCTACTTCCGTTTTCAATCTGCTCATTGACGCCATCTGGTTAGGGTTCATCGTTCTCCCACTGCGAAAAAACCAGAATTGAAACTTCACATTTGTTTTTTTGTTTTTTTAATATAGGGGCTTTTTTGGTATTTCACCTCATATTCCCATTTAACTAACCCTCAATTCTTCATACCAAACAATTCATTTTCGATCAACTTAAGTTCCCTTCCTATGTCGTTTACCAAAATTTTCAACTTTTTAATTTCTCTTTCAATCTTCCCTTCCATTCCTTTCCCACTTTTAAATTCTTTTCCCTCTTTAAATCTTCCCCGTACTAAACGGGCCCTTACTTTTTTCTTTTCAAGACGAGTGAAAGTCTGCATGTGTTTTTCCGGACATCGAAAGGAGAGGAAAAGGGCTTAAAAGGGAGAAAATTTTTTATATATTTTCTCCCCTTCCCCTCCCCTCCCCTCCCCCCAACCAAACATATAGACTTTTAAAAAAGTGTTTTTTTTTAAGCTCCAAATTAAAGTTTTTAGAAAAAGCAACATTTTGGCTTTTTTTTTGTGACTTTTTATTTTTTTAAAAAAAAATATCATTTAGACATATAAACTAATTAAAAAAGCATTTTTTTGCATTAAAAAAATACTTTTTTTTAATCCAAAAAGCCCATCCAAAAGGGCCATAAACCCTCTCTTAATTTATGGTCATATTTTCCAAACACACTTTGCCAACTCACCGTAAGATTTATATATATAAAAAAACAAAAACTCACCGCAAGACTTTTTTTTTTTTTTTTTTTTTTTTTTTTTTTTTTTTTTCACCGCAAGATTTGGTCTCTGGGTCTTTTTTTTCCCCAAACATTCGTCAATGTATATCAAAGTAACGGCTTTAAGCCCCGTTTTTCACTCCACATAGGCATTTTAAACCCAAAATTTGTTTATGGTGCCGATAACTCGTTTTAAAAGATCAGGGGTATTTTTACACTTTGTCCTTTCATTTTTAGTCACCTCCACGCCGAAAAGGATACTGATGTGCGAATGCAAATCAACAACACGCTCATATATATATATTTTAGTCACGTCCCTCAAAATTTTGCTCAAGATATATATATATATATATATATATATATATATATATATATATATATTAACAAGCCTTACAATACAAAGCCAAACTCCCAACCCCCTCAAAAATCACCAGGAAAACAAATCATATCACACACCTTAGAGCACCTCTCGACAGCATTATTCACATCACAGAGCAATACTTACAAAACAAACTCTTAACTAGTGTATATAACCTTTAAATGTCTGCACGACGTCAACAAAATTCCAAGCGCATAAGAAGCTTTACAGTGTTGTACTTATCTCCCTTGCGGCTACACAGTGGAACTGCCCGAATTCCATCTCTTAGCTCTGAAACAGGTAGGCATGTTTGCCCCCCAAAGTCATCCTTCTCAGACATGTCATACTCATGAACTTCTATGCGAAACACAGCCAATTCTGGAACAGTAAGGGGGAACTCGAACTCTTCGTTCCAAGAAGGCAACCAACTGTCCTCTATTGTCTTTGTTTTTCTCATGACATTATCAGCAGGGACTCCGGCGATCCCCACCTGCATAAAAGTTGATTGATTTAAATTGAAATGAGCGAGTCGTATGAAATACCAAGTTACGAAATGGATGAAAACAAACAAGTGAGAGGGTATTTGATCATAGCAAATTAGCAATAATGATTGAACATTGCTACGAGCATCCCCTGCATTTCGAATCTAAATGAAACCGGAGACATAGGAACATGAAATTAAGAAAAGTCAAAGATAAAGATGTGGCGGATCATGTTAACTAACCCTTGCATAGAAGTCTGGAGGTGAGAACTGATCAAAGTGTGTGTGGGTGAAATCATTATACCATCCTTCGCCCATGTATACAGTCACCTACATAAGAGTGAAAACAGGATAATCTTTGTTCAGTTCTAGAATGGGATAAAAAGCAACACCTATATGCTGCTGTTCGAAGGTGCAGAAAATCTAGATCCGATTGACACAGGCTTCACAGACTAAGTCCGTCGAATCACCAAGTAATAAAGCACTCACCTTCAAAGTAGTCTTCACAGGCAACACGGCTTTAGGATCGAAGACCTCATTATTCGGACCCGTCTTTAATAGAAAATCGGGTTTTTTAACATATCCACATCCGCCGTTGGCTTTGAACATTCCTTGCATCAACCAAAGTGATCTGCCGTGCCCCTGTCATAAAATCACCCACATGGAAAACCGGAGCAAATGTCTTTCATGATCTTAAACAATATCATAGTCATAACTAATGTAGATATGGCGTCAAAGACCATTGGGAGTCAAAGATATGTGTAATAGAAATCTTCTACGATTTAGCTTAAACAAGAGTCAATACAAACTCATATGACTCGGGAAAGTTGCAGGCAAGAGCAAATACTAACTTTCTAACGTTATTTATTAGTATAAATGACATTCTGAATTTCTCATCATCCTCATACGGTTTACTAACACAAAGGAATTTCCCAAAGTTCTAATGTCCTAGAGTTGAAACCTCGTGTTTGCATCCAGTTCTTGTAGCTTTAAGGCTATCAGACTCCCCAACAAGAAAAGGAAAGAACATAAATAATATATATATATATAAAAAAAAAAGAAAAAAGGCTATAAAACTTGAGAGGAGGGAAATGAAAACGGAAAAAAAAAAAAAAAAAAAAAAAAAAAAGAATGAAGGAAGCAATAGAAACCTGCATGTTAAATGCAACCATTTGAGCTCCATGCATCCACCCAATCATTGGGTTATAATTTGACGAGGTGATCCGAGTGCCTTTCGGATACACCCTTAGTATATTACGCTGAGTAAACCTGCAGAAAAGCCACGATTTGAGCAATAAATACTTCTCTTCGCACCTTGGATATACATGTACACGGCATTTATTACTGTAATGTTGCACATAGATCGGGTTGGACTAACGTGATTGTCAACTCAAAGCCCGGCCTGAATAAGGCTCACATGGTCTGGTCAAGCCTGGACTAATCTGGGACAAGACCGAGCAAGTTGAGCAAGAGGTCCATCCAAAATGATAGAGTCAACAAAAAGGAGAAAGTTAACCTAACAACATCCAGAGGGTGCGCTCTGCGACCACAGGTTGGAACCCTCACTGAGTAAGCAGGGATCATTTTAAGAACTACTAACTCCGATGCTAATTAATGGGTAGACAGGGTACTCAAATGGGATGAAAAAACCTTCTTTCAAAAGCTAGCTATTGAGGTGGGATAGTCATTCCATACACATAAACATCTCATACCGTTCAAACATGGGAATTAGGCATCTCACATCATTTTAATCTCCAACATACTTATTGGATATGCCGCCTAAATCATGCTATTGTTAACACAGGAAAAGATTTTACTATGAGCATTGCTCTGTGAAAATAGGATATTAGACCAATGAGCCCCTAGCGCTATCAAATATAAAAGTAGCAAGGCGCTTAAGCAGGGCGCCATCAGATATTCAGGAAATCATACCCGGACAATTTAGTATCAGGCCTCAAATTTCCTAAAATGCCAGAAGGGTCAATAGAAAAAGGTGGCCCATCGAACAATGAAATTTCGTGCCAAAAGAGCTCACTAGAATCAATTATTAATACCTGACGATGTCTTTTCCATGAGTTTCAGCAGCCTTTTCAAGCTGTTGCTCACTTAAGCTTAGACGTCTCACTTTATCTGGATCCACTTTGAGACATTCATCCAATCCACCTTTAGGCTTACCGGCATGAATGGCAATTAAAGCTCTATATTCAGGAGCAGCATTTTGATTTGACTTGTCTGCTTCATCATCAAGATCGTCCTCTTCATCATCTTCGTCCTCACTGTCCTGTCAAAAGTAGCAAACGGTATATCATAAATTCTACTTGCCATAATAAATGTGATGGAAATTCATATAAATCATCAACTAAGAGTTTCAGACCTGGTAATCAGCCATAGCACCACGTTTCTGGCTTGGGACCTCTTTCCCCCATGCTTCTTCATCTCCTAAAGCCTTTCCCGTCTGCGAATCATCCTCTTTCTCCTTTGGTTCTTTTGCCTGAAGGAACTCCTTAGGTGGTTTGGTTGATATGATAATCCTTTTCTTAAGCGATTCAGGAGAAGGAAATTCCTTCAAGACCTCTGAACCAGGATAAAATAGTATGTCTCCAAATGTTTGAGTGACCATCTAAATAAAAATTGGAAGAGGGTTGTCAACTATAAGAATGTAATCATTTTGAATCCCAATAAACTCAAAAGAAACCCGACCTCCGCCACTTTAGCCTGAAGATTTGGAGTGAGGTGGTCTTCTAGTGTTATCACAACTGGATATTCAGACGCTTCAAAGGCATACTGCTTGATGGATCTCAAACACTTGATGAGCTCCACAGGAGTAGTCAGCGTCCTATGTATAAAATAATAAATAAATGTATAAACAAAATTCAAATAGTTCAGGAAAATGCCAACTTCAACTGGTATATAACTAAGCCAGTTTTACAACTTTGACTTTTACTTAATATATTTCCTAAAACAGAACACAAGTCTAATCTTCTGTTTTGTCCATTATGCCAAATTGCAAAGAAAAATATAATATTTTGTCAAACAGTTTTTCCTTCAACAGATTTAAGCGTCATCATGATAAAATAAACAGAAGAAGAAATTGTCATCGTATCATCAGACACATTACTTTCCCTATAAAATATTCTCTCAAAAAGAAAATTGAGGTGATAATAAATTCGAGTTAAAATGCTAATTATCAATTTTCAATCCTTTAAAATTAAGGGAGCCTTTAGTTCAAGATTATACCTTCCGTGAAGAACGTCAACATTATCCTTTGTGGCATTAGGCCATATGTCCAATTCGATTACTCTTACACCTCTCTTCAGTGCATGTATTACGGGTTCATCACTGCAGTCACTGCTAAGCTGATTCCCAGTTAAATAGGAGTTATGGCCAGTGTATATGAAATAATGAGACAAGGGTAAAGTCATGTCATGGTGCACCTGGAATAGAAGAAAAAATTACACAAAACAAAATAGTAAGAATAAAGAGTCACTACAATTATAAAGTGTCCTAACTACGTGGGTGATAATGACCTGCATGTTTATATGTATACTTTCATATTTACAAAGTGGACCTGAACTCGTGGCTAATTTACCAGATACTTTGCCCCCGTAGTTCACCAGGGAAGGGGAGGACCTTTAATATACAAATTTACGAGTCCGAAAATGAAATCTGAAAATAAGGGAATATTGTTGTAAATGAAATTGGATAGACCCAAAACACATTGCGTAGGACCTAGATGCTTTGAGTTGCAGGATTTAGGTGCCCGAAAAGGAGATTCTGAATTATAGCACAAATTATTGTAAATGCTACTGAATACAACATGGACTGATGGGATAGCATCACACTGTATTGAGCACAGAACATAGTCCATTAGGCTTTTTTTTTTTCCTCCCCAGAAAAGAGGAGGGGAGCATTGCTAGAACAGGAAATCTGATGCAGATGATTTGCCCCAGCAATGCCATATCGTTATTGAATTCTATAAAAATCTAGTTCTTTTCTGTTTCATCAGTTTTTTTAAAAAGAACTTCAATTATGGATCCTAAAGACAGAGAATGAATTTGATCAAAATGCACCCAAATGAAATTAAGCTACACTAAAATTAAGACCAGACAGGAAAAGGCAAAGCTACCCCAAGAGAAGGTGACAGCGGCAGATTAGCGTCACTGAAGAGGTACTTGAAGAAACCATCAAGATAGAGGCCACCCCGATGAAAGATATTCAAATGTTTGAGGCCATCAATGACGGCTTGCGCTTCCGCCTCGGTGGCTTTCTCTTGTTTCTGCACCTCAATCAAGAACCTCTGGAGGTGAGCAGCGTTCATAAACCCATTCTCGGAGTACCGTTCGAAAAGAGTCTGGATCTCGGCCGGCGCTTCCGAGATGGCCAGCTTGAAGCGCCGGCGGCAACAGAAGCAGACTCTGTATGTCTGTTTTTTGGACATAGATTTTTTTCCCAAAATGCAAGAATTGGATATGCGGGAGGGATTGAGGATAAAGAGTGCCTTTTTGATGGAAAAAGGATGCGTTCCTTGTTAGCAATGACAATTGATGGTACCATTTGCAAGTTAACAATGGTTGTCTCCAGAAAGGTAGGGGTGGATGCTGCGGGTCCTACCTGAGAACCTCAGGCCAATGAGACCGCTGCCACATGGCACATGTACATTCTGATGAGTGATTTTTTTTTTTTTTTTTTGAACTCTGATGAGTGATCTGTTATCGCGTAACATCTGTTGAAGAAGAGGATCAATTCGCCTGTAAAGCGTTAATCGGGCCTCATCAAATTCGGGACTCATCAAATTATTCTTTGATGGCCACGACGAAGATGATAGTATTTTAAAAAATGCATTTTTTTAATTTTTTTCTGCTGGTCAATAAATGCGTCTAGTTTTGCATGTGTTATTTAAAGTATTCCTATATAGGGTTAAGGGCAAAAATACACATGTGAGTTTTGTCCGAGGAATAAAGACTACGTGTTTTTCTTTGGGAAAAAAATACACATGGATTTGTAGAAACCAGAAAGCAAAAATACCACCCCGTTAAAACAAGGTGTAACTGCAGTTATCTTTATGGTGGGCCCCACCCTATTAAAAAAATATATATATTCTTGGGTCTTTTTAATTTCCGAAGGTGCCCCTGTGTGTGTCTCCCTTCACCGCTTCACCGCCATTCCTTCTTCTCAGTCAATCCCTTCTTCCCTTCACCCCCATTCCTCCTCAGATGAGATGCGAACGGCGACGGAGGCATCGCCACCAAGGGCGACTGCGGAGGCTCTATCTCCTTCTCCCGTGATTCTAACACGGGACGATTTGAAGAAAATCGCCGCCTACAAAGTCATGGAGTACGTTGAATCCGGCAAGACGGTTTTGGGTTTGGGAACCAGGTCGACGGTGAAGCACAAATACATTAAACCTGGTGTTTTGTTCCTCCTCTCGCAAGTACGAATTAAACCAGTCATTTCTACGTCTCCTCCTCTGTAGCTTCTTCCCTTCCAAAGATTCCCACCTCAACTCTATATTGTCTCAGGTTTGAATTTAAAATCAAATCTTTGTTTTCTTTATTCGTATGCCCAATTGCTCTGGTTTTGATTTAGACGATTGTTTCCCTTATTTGGAAGGTCATTTCTTCCGTTGAAATTTTGGGAAATTAAACCAGATCCGTGATAGAAACTACTAGTTAAATGTTGCTAATTTCCCATTAGGTAGCCATAATTTTATTTTCCCTTTTAAGGGGAGGTAATCAAATTGACCAATCCTGGAAATTTTAATGATAGGATGCGATTTGATATTTTGTTGGTTGGGAAAAATTTCGTGCTTTTGCCTTTCAATGGAGTTGTAATATATTTGTGTTTGTGTTCGTGCGTTTGTTTGTGCGTGAGAACAGATGGTAATGGGGGGAAAGGTTGGTGGCAAACGCAGTTTCAAAAAAAGGTTCGATCAAAGGAAGGGGGTTCTGATGATTCGGATGAGGACTATGGTTCCAGATGAAGTTAGAGAATTGTCTGATTGTTCGGAGGATTCATTGTTTTCGGTTGGGTATCTTGGTAATTTTAAATGGTAGTTAACGAGTTTAGCATTTTTTAACGGCGGTGGTATTTTTGCTCGGTTTTACAAATCCATGTGTATTTTGCTCCCAAAGAAAACACATGGTGTCGAAGCGCTCCTCAGGGCAAAAATCATGTGTATTTTTGCCCCTTAACCCTTCTATATAACCTTTTCTCTTAGGTTTAATTGGTAAAAAGTTTGGACACTCCCACTAAAGAGATGGGGTTCAGTCATGAAGTTGGTTAAGACACTGGGGAAGCATTCTAACTCCTAGATGTCTAGGTTAACGCTTGAGGTAATAAATGGCTTACCCTACCCAATATCGATATCACCTAGGAAGAAGGAAGATTTTAATGTCCTTGAATTGTAGGTAAACCCAACCATTTACTAAAAATTTTAGACCAAAAAAGAAAAAAGTATTTCTATATAGTATTTGGCTATTTGCTTCTTTTATTTATTTTTTAAATTTTTGTTTGTGAGTTGAGTTCACTTTGTCCATTCCAATGATTCCATTGTATTATCATCCGATTTATCCTCAACCTTTGGCATCTTATCTTAAATACGCTGACAACCACTACAATTAAGGCATCTTTTTAAACTAAATTTTTTTGATTTTTATTGATTCAAACTACTGCAACGAGCTCTGTTATTATTCTTACTTAAATCGAATTAAAATATTCATATTCACCCTAACAAAAATAATCGTATTAGCGTTTTCTTTTTTGCCAGATTTTTATGTCAAGCGCTGCAACGAGACGATTAATCATTTTCTTTTTTAGGTCGAGTTCATTAAAACTTCGTAATAATATTATAATCGTGACTTGTGAGCCTGACAACTTTAAAAAAAAACACACACACCAAGGATTCTACTGAAAAAACAAAGAAAAACAGGAAAAAATTGAACCCTATAGAGATTCTTTTCAATTCTTCGATCGCTCAAATAATTCAAATTTTATAAATCATTTTTAAATCAAAACTGGTCAGATTTATGGAAAATGCAAATATATTTATTTACAGATAATACTATAAAATGGAAAAACACACACACACATAGTGAAGTAATAGAATTAATATTCCACTGAGTCTTTAAATTTTAATGAAAATTTGAACGAATAAACTATTACATGTATGAATGTGTTATTTTTGAAAAGAAAATATGCCAGAAAAAGAAATCACACTTACCTTTTAAATTTCATGATGTTTCACTACAGACAGGCAATTATTATGGAAAAGGGAAAAAAGGAAATTAATTTGCAACTTAAATAAAAGGAGAGAGGGGAAAAAAAAAAAGAACTATTGGAAATAATATGATCTTATGATGATACATCTTCCATAGAGGGTCGCGTTTGACGAGAAGAAAATAATGAAAAAGAAATGGGAAGGAATCCAAAATAATCAGTAGATTTTTTCTTGCCCATGGGTCAACAGACGTTCAATAGATTCAATTACATAAAAAAGATAGGCCTCAAACAAACTCTTCATGATGTTTTTTTTTTTCCCTGGTTGAATGCTTTTCTTATTCATATTCGTTCGTTGTTTCTATATAATAGTATATCTTACCAGAAATGTCAATTAATTAAGAATATATTTCCCACCGAACCAGAAATGGCTTTGTTAAATTTGGGTAAAACTGAACGTAGGGGAGAAATATAGAGAATGCATATTAAAAAAGTAAGATCAGAACAGATTGAATTTTGAGGAACGAGAGGGAGGAAAATAAAATGGAGGCTCATACAACACGTCTATGAATTTAAAAGAAGGACCGGAGCTGGCTTCTCAGAGGTGAAGCTAAGATACATTAATATATTAATGAACTTGTCTGGCATTATATTGATTGAGAGGGGTACGGTACGGTTGTCAAGACTAGAGTTTGGTGGGATTTTGCTATGAAACAAGATGCAGCATCAATGTGATGCTTAACTGCCCACCTTCGCCCACATTCCATCCCCAACATAAATAGGAAACCAAAAAAAGTAAGGAAAAATCACAGTACAGAAATAATGTCAAAATGGCTTTTTATGTTGTCAAAATTTTTCTAAAATTCTACACATATGAAAAACTCGAGAATTTTTTTGACAATATTAGAAGCCATTTTTACAATGAGATTTTCATAAGAACATTTTAAATACATAGAAAGCCATTCTGACAATGAAACTTTTTTTGTGAGGGGAATTCAGTAGCTTATTTACAACTAATCACAAAAAGTCTACAGGAACTTTTTGTAAGGAGAATTTGGTATGAAACTTTTTGTGTGATTCTTCCTGTATATTGGGACCTCACTATGATTTTTCCAAGAAATAATGTATTATATGTAAGTGTATCTAAGTCTATATGTTGGGTTTAATTAATTCTTAAAAGTGCATTTACGATTTACAAAATAGATATGTAAGAAAGAGAAGTTTTATTTTGATTTATGAAGAAATAGTTTCTCAAAATATACTATTTGAGGTTTCCAAAATAGTGGTGAGGCAATAGAGGGAATGGATATAAAAGTGATAAAATCACTACTACAAAATAAGGATGCATGAATTGTATATTAAAATACGACGTCCTATTTTTTTAGACATTTAATGTCCTATTTTCGTGGGACGCCTATCAAGGGGGCGTAAAAAAGTGCAACCTACAGTGTAATCGAGGAGGAGGAAAAAAAAAATTTATGTTGGGGACTTTGCTACAAGTCTTCTTTTCCCAAAAAAATAAAAATAATAAAAAAAAAAAAAAAATAATCCTCTCAAATAGGGGTTTAGGAGCATCCTATTTTTTAGACATTTAATGTCCTATTTTCGTGGGACGCCTATCAAGGGGGCGTAAAAAAGTGCGCGAGTTGAATTCAAATAGGGGTTTGGGAGCATCTCGATCACAGATCGAGCCAAAAAATCAGACTAACAAATGGGAATTGAAATGAAAAATCATAGGTCTCATAAAGCATACTAACAAATACTGAAAGGAATCGAAACAAAAAATCAAAGAATCAGAGGAAAACGGATCTAACAGAAATTCCATATCACATATTGAGCTATACTGTAAAGGAAAAAGGGGAAAAAATTTCCAAATCTAGCGGCAGATCAAGCGAGATGGACAGAGAACTGAGAGAAACATGAGATCTTGAAGTTTGAACAGCTTGGCGTCGTCGTCACTGTTAGCAGATTTGAAAGAAAACCAAATCAAGCAAATAAATAACCAAAATCGAAGTCACCAACCGCAGATTTGAAACCGTCGTCGCAGATCTAAAGAGGGAGTAGAAAAAAAATCGAAGTCACCATCCTTAGATCTGAAACCATAGTCGTAGATCTAGAGAAATCGACATCACAGATCTAAAATCGAAGTGCAAGAAACCGATCTTTGTGTTCACAGTCTGCAAATCGCCTTTGATGTCTGTCGTCGTCGTGATAAAGCTGAAGAGAGAGCTGAGAGAACTTGAGAGCTGAGAGATGAGCGAGAATTTGAGATAAGAGAACTCGAAGAGGGAACTGATCAGAGAACTTGCGTGTGTTGAGAGCTAAAAATAATTAATTTAGGGTATACTTTTAGGGTTTAAATATTTAACTTAGACACCAAAAGTGTTGCTTTTGACGTTTAAGTTAAAAAGTTAGACGCCAAAAGTTAACTTTTTTTTCATATATAATTATAAAAATGTTACCGTCTTCTTTTTTACTTCTGTTTTTTAAAATAGAACACCAATTAAAAAGTAAAAACCATTTTTTGTAACAGTAGACCCTTCAACCCAAATCACAATCACAGGACATGATAGACTTGGTTGAAAGGTCATTGCATCGATCTGAAACTAAATGCAGATGGTACTCTTCAAAATTCCTGGCGCTGTCCGTAGCAAGTAGCCGGTCATAATAATGCAAGATTGGATGAGCATCACGTCTCTTTCTTTGCTTTCTCTTTCCCCGGCCCCATCACTTACGTCTCTTCACAAACACCCCGACATTCTCAAGACACGTATATTATGATTATGCATGCCTCCTCCTCCACGTCTTCGATCACAAATCGCATTCTGCTTCTCACACCTAACTATGAATTCAACAAAACATGCTACTAATTAATTGAATTTAAGAAATAAGTGAGAGAAAATAACAAAAGAACCAAGCCAAAGAGTATCTTCAATTTGCAATGACTTCATATGTATATTAATTCTCTTCCACTATATTAATTCCCTAAACCCTAACTACAATAACAAAAGAACCAAGCCAAACAGTAGTTCACTGTGCCCCAAGAACTTATCCAATCTTTTGACTTCCATCCCAGAACACCATGGTTGTTTCTGCCATCGGAGGCAGGAAGGGTTTTGGACACTGAAGCAATCTAGTACTAGCCCAACTCCGACATACATATATCTATGGGCATACCAGGAAAATCTCAAACTAGAAACCCTAAAATTCTCATTGTTGAAGACAACCCCTGGAAGCTTCGTGATGGGGTCTTTTTAATAAAAAAATAAAAAATCCAAGTGCTATTTCTTCGTTAGCACTTCAATATTCTAGGTAGCTGCTTTATCTTCCACATCGATCAGCATCCATGTCATCACTAGTAGTCAAAAACTTTCTATTAACATAAACTATGACTTTTATTTATACCAATTTAGGAAGCTCCTTCTTTCTTTTACTTCTTAAAAAAATATTTGATGTTGTGCGCGCTTTAATTTGAAAATAATAACAAGTACATTTTGGCATCTCAACCCAAAAACAAAAAAGAAAATGATATATTCTTTACATGAAAAAGGTGTCACTATATATATATATAGAGACGCGCAACACCAAGAACTTGGAATATTGCTGGTCAAACGCTACACCAATAACCTGTAAATGAGAGGTCAGATGCTGTTCTTAGCTTAATTCAATTACGGTCATGCTCAAAGACAAACAAATGTTATTCAAAACATGGAATAACAGAAATCAGGATTGACAACTTGGCAGCTTGCAATTGTACGCGGCCTGAGAAATAGTTCACCCATAAAAATTTTGACCTAGTTTAACCCAGAATATATAGCTAGCGTGACCTAAAATTCATGGACCCTGAAATGACGTCGTTTGGGAAGTTTGGAAAAATAAATAAAACAATGGTTGATTTAGAAGATGCTGGAGAATTATTTTAAAAAAAAAGGATATCGTTTTGGGGCTTTTCATATTTATATACGAACATTTTAATTTAATTAAATTATTCTAATTCACTGAATTCCATCGATCACATACTCCAAAAGAACTGGCTCTCAGTGAATGATAGGCGTGACTTTAATTTTCAGTACCTCGTTCAAAAGTAAAGAGCAACTTGCTTTTGTTTCTTCTTTTCGACCTGTAAGCAAACAGGCACAAAAGCAGCGTCGGCCCAGCGCATAATGAAAAGAACAAAATTCAGTGAGGTTGAACAGATCAGCTAAGTTAGTTTATTATATTGCTTTAAGGAAGAAACCCTGACGTACAGTTTGGACTAGACAACTTATGATTCTACTTTGCTAAATGAAAGACTCGACCTGCATATGTATATTTATATATAGAACTAGAACTAATTACGACGTAAGTTTACAAATGAAAAGTTGAAGATGACGAGTCATTGCTTTGCCTTCATCGTCGTTATTGACAGGAAACAGAACCCAAGATTACTATCGCTATATTTCAACCACAGGCACATTAATAACCCAAGGACACATACACAAGATACGGAGAGGGAGAGAATTGGCTGAAACGGTAGATTTCAAAATAATGGAAAGAGTAGATCAGTTGAAATGTATCATTTGTCGTTGTTGGAGCGTTTCTGGTACATGTTGGTGAATTCGTAGTTGAGATCAGAGTAGATATGGGCGACCTTAGAGATGTTGCCGTTGAGTTCCTGAATGAGAGAGACGTTCTTGGCCATTTTGTCGGGGATCCTGGACTGGTGGTTGTCGTTCACCTGCTGAATGAGAAGGCGATTGCGGTCCAGAACGGTGAAAAAGAAAAGAAAAACGAAACACACACAAACGAGAACGAGAACGAACAAACAGTAAATTTTTTTTGGTTGATCCGGAAGAAATTAGAAGAAGAAGACATGAGTGAAGGAAGGAATGAAGGAAGAAGAAAAGGAAGGAAGGAAGAAGGAAGAAGAGAGAAAAAGAGAAGAAGAAAAAAATTTGTAAAATGAAAGTAAATTTTGTAAATGGGTTGAAAAGTGTGAAGTTGTAAATTGCGTTATGAGATTTGTAAATAGTTTTTTGATTCGGGTTGAAAAGTGTAAACCTAAAAAAAAAGTTGTAAATTGCGTTATGAGATTTGTAAATGCGTTATGAGATTTGTAAATCGCGTTATGAATTTTGTAAATGGCTTTTTGATTCGGGGGTTGAAAAGTGTGAACCTAAAAAAAAAAATTGTAAATTGTGTAAATTGCTTATTTATGAGTTTTGTAAATCACGTTATGAGTTTTGTAAATGGGTTGTTCGACCGTGAAGTGCACTCATTTAAGTGTGAACCAACCATTTACAAAACTCATAACGCGATTTACAAATATCATAACGCAATTTACAACTTTCTTTTTAGGTTCACACTTTTCAACCTTGAATCAAAAAACCATTTACAAAATTTATAACGTGATTTACAAATCTCATAACGCAATTTACTATTTTTTTTTTTTTAGATTCACACTTTTCAACCCGAATAAAAACCATTTACAAATCTCATAACGCAATTTACAACTTCACACTTTTCAACCTATTTACAAAATTTACTTTCATTTACAAAATTTTTTCTTCTTTTTTTTCTCTCTTCTTCCTTCCTTCCTTCCTTCCTTTTCTTCTTCCTTCCTTCACTCATGTCTTCTTCTTCTAATTTCTTCTGATCGAGCAAAAAAAATTTATTGTTCGTTCGTTCTCGTTCTTGTTCGTGTGTGTTTCGTTTTTCTTTTCTTTTTCACCGTCGGTGGGTGCGGCGTAGGTGGCGGTGGGTGCGACTTTGTCGTCGACGTCCATGGTGGAGGTAGACGGCGGGCGCGATCTTCGGCGATCTGGTGAGTTGGGAGAGTGTGGAGAGAGGAAAGAGAGAAGATAGAAGGACATTGTAGTCATTTTCCATGAATTTTCATATCCCTCAAAAGTCCTTGTCGTACCTCTCGGTCTTTTTTCAAATTCGACGAGCTTCTACGGGGTTTACAAATTCATTTGGTATTTTGTTTGGAATTCTCCCTACTTATTCATTTTTTTTCCCCATCATTCCCGGATAGAATAGCTAATGAACACTAATTATTTATTTCATTTTATTCACGAAATAAGAAATAAAGAAATGACGATATTATCCGTCTTCACACATACGCGAAGCCGTCCGCCCGCCCCCTGCCTTTGTTTAAATAAGAGAAAATGTTGACACGAGTTTGAAGTTGAAAATATTGCGATTCTACTGCAGGCATGCACAGTCAGCCGCCAGCATGGACAAGTAATCCAATGTGTCGACATACCTCATTTCTTACACCTCCTTCCCCATAATTCATCCCTAAGTGGGTGGTACTGGTAATAAAATGCCAAACTATAAAACGAATTCCCGGATTAATAAGAAAAACAAACACAAAGGTACCCGCGCAAATTCATTTTCATTCTCCCGCCATTTTTCCAAAGAAATTATCTGGTGCTGTTTATCTCTTTCGAATTTGTCATTTTTACTTCCTGCCAGATCGAACCCTTCATCATCCACCTTCACCTTCGTCATAATCTTCTCCTAATAAACATCAGGGCTTCGTCTTCACTGAGCCGTGGCCTCCTGGGCCTTCGTCCAATGGTTTGCAGCCTGATAGAAAGGTGCGTCGTCGATTTCTGTTAATATTAAACTTCGAATTAGTTGATAGGCTTCAAGGGATGAAGGTTACACGGTTTTGAGGTTGCTAGCTGTGACTACTTTTGCCCTAGTTTTTCACTTTGCTAAACTTTGCTGATTTTCGGAGCATCTGATCCTCCCTCAATATGTAATGCCCAACGATGAAGAGAGAAAAGAACAATTAGAAATTTGGAATTCATTTAAAATCTGTCATATGACCCTTCCATGTTTGGGATTTAATAGTCCATCAGCATTCCGTTTCTGTATATTCCACATCATTCCGTCCTGGGCTAATTCCTTATCATCTCCTGAGCACGGGGAAGATGATGGAATGAACATCAGAAGTCTCGCCAAGAACTGCAGTCACAAAGCCTTTAAACTGTGCGGTTTATATTATTACATCTTACAACATAGTGAAATAAAATTGTGGAAAGAAAACTTTAAATTCTGTATTTTAGGATTTTCAGTGTCACGACGATGATGGCATCTCATCAAATTAGTGTCAAATTAATAGGTTCCTTATTATTTATTCTTAATTTTTTACACCAGTCCCACTCTTTTCTTTAAATGTCTTGACTTTCAATTTCAAATATAAATATAAAGCATTTGATTATATACGAATGAAATATAAAGCATTTAAATCTGTAGATTATCATAGGGAAAAAATGTTGCCTGTGACATCCTTAGATGTTTGGGGTTTAGAGTTAATTGTAACTTAAGTTTTATTCAGTCAGAGTATAGAATCAAATAATTTTAAATATATATATGTATATGTAGTTCAAAAAATGTATTCTGTCAAAACTAACAACAATAATAATACAAATGAAATACCATCCTAAAATAATTACTTCAAGCATATAAGTATTTTTGTGTAAATATATCTTATTATGGGGATAAGTTTAAAAACAAAAACAAAATTCCTGTCTGAATTTATTTATTATTTTGTAAAAATATTACTTTAAGAACAAGGGCCAAACCTTAGGAACCAAATTACCTCGCTCATCCTTTACGGACGAGCTCCCAAATTGCTAGTTAGATCTAAGATCTAACGGCTCAAATCTTATTTTTTTAATTTTTATTTTTTTTTTTTTTCTATATGAAAAAAGTTAGTTTAGAGATTAACTTTATTTTAGGTTTTTTCTACCAATTAAAATTATTTTTTATTAAAAATAAAAACATAAAAAAATAATATGTGGGCCGTTAGATCTAAGCTCGTCCGTACGGACGAGCAGGGTAAACTAGTTCCCCAAATCCTAACCCTAAACCTGTCCTAAAAATTTCTCTCTGCTTCCCTTCTCTCATTCAGTTGCCTCTCCTTCCATGGCTTTCTATTTTGTCTTGTTGTGTATGTCTTGTCTTGTCTTTCTATTCTTTTGCTTCCCCAAAGGATCCAGTTGCCCTGATGAGTAGGGGAAGTTTTTCCCATCTGGACGGTTCACAGTAGGTGACACTTGTCAGGGCCCCTTCTTCCATGTTTTCCTTTGGCCGAGATTGCCTTGGAGCTGTGGAATATGTGACACCTCCTTAGTTGTGTTTTTTTAAAGATGAGAGCCATAGTTCAAACTTAAGCTCTCCACCTTTGATCGGGCGTATCTTAAGAACTAGTGAGCTTGGGACAATCCAATCAAATGGACGAGTTTCTGTTAGATTATGTGTTAGCCTATAGTTCCAGTTAGTAGTATAAGAATGGACGGTGGTATAAGGGAGGTTGCATCTTGCATATTGCATAATTGTATAGTACATGTTGTGATGAAAATACAGATTGACATAATGATGATTAAATTTGTAATTGTTTTGTATGAGGATTATGGTATATACAAATATATACGTAGTCAGTTCCTTCTTTTTATCATATGTTGTTTGCATGTGTATGGTAAAGACTTTCAGTAATTACTAAGATGTGAAATTTCATCTTTTATATTAACATTTTTCAGGTTATTGTTCTAGTAGGGAGTAAGGAAAGACACTTATGAAATTGGTGTTGAAGGCTCTTTTGTGCTCGCTCATGTTAATGTCATTTTTATTTTCCATGACTCGAGATTTTTACATTTCATTTTGTTTACTGAAAAATTTTAGGGATTCAATTTGACACCGTGATGTGAGTTTTAGTTGAACTAATTTTTATTTTGATGATTTGAATGTTGAGCATCCTTACCTACGATATTTAAAATATTTTGGTGAAGTATTTGGATGTTTGGTTTGAGGTGTCACATTGCTCAGTGGTATAGTGCAAGCAATAAAATAGCTCGACAATCAATTCTGAATTTCTGATAGATTCACTGAGCTCCTATTATAAGTTAGGTGATTTTAGGTCCGTGCATGTTCCAAAGTACTATCTGAAACTCTACTTTGTTTTGATATGCTATGTAAATAAATAGATTGCATGATGATGCATCACAATAATTTACATTTTTTTCAATGCTAGCAAACAAAACAGATCCAATCCTTTGCTGTCAAGGTGATTTTGCTGGTTGCTTTTAGTAGCATTATCTGTTCAATGAGTTAGAAGACTTGAAAGCAATGATATATTCAAAGCTTAATGTTTTTCGAATGCAGTTCTCGACTAAACCGTCTTTGATGAGTCAATTTAAAGTGTAAGAGCGGCAATTTGAACTTCGTGATGACAAAATACTGTGACATTGATGACATCATCACAGAAGAAGAGGTTGACATCAAAATTCTCCAACAACTTGCTTTTTATTGCTGCATGTCAAATTGAACAAGGGATGGTAGTGAGATATATTTAAAGACTGTAAATAGATGAATTAATTCATTAGTTAGGCTAAATCTGCTCTGTAGCTGAGATGTTTTGGGCTGGTTCTATCTCTTAACAAATAGTCGGAGTAATGAACATCAGGATAAAATGTAATTTTTCCCTGTATGTCATTTAAAAAACATAATACATTGTTTTCCTCTCGTTCTCTTTGATGTTTCTGTTGGTGCTTGCGAGTTACATAGTTGCCAACCTTTTTAGCTTCCCTTCTCAGTTTCTTATTCAAATACTATAACTTGCTATGATCTTACTACAGATTGTATCAGTTATATTCCAAAAGGCAGCATCAGGAGTGGGAATAGATCCCAGTTCTGAAACTGACTATGTAAGAACTGCTGATCTGTGACTAAATGAAAATGAATCATTGCTTGGGGGATCTCTAATGATTTGACCAAACATTGGCACGTTTGACTTTCAGATTGAAACAGGTTCCAAAGTGGAGGTGCCCTTCTGGCTTTCTCATGAGCTTCAATTGAGACAAGTAGTATCTATCAATATTCCCTCGTTTTGATCAAAAGTAACTACCAAATGATAGCTCTGTTTGCAATTTATAGGCTTCTTCTCCTTTTTTGATAATGAATAATCATTTTACATTGACAATGGATTAAAAAGCAACGTCAGTTTAGCTTTCTCTGTTTATTCTGGCACACGTTTAATTTTTAGGCAGACCGTGCATGTGAGTCATTGAGTTTGAGGCTTCGACTTGATTTGGATTTAATGCCATTTTTCAACCTATGTTTTTTTCCACGTTCTGATTAATTTGTCATAATGAGCACAGTGACGAACTTCTATTGTTTTTCTACAAGTCATCAAAATTGTTAACAGAATATTTTAGCAAATCATCATCTGCACTTGGGTCCAAATGTACTAGAGGAATGCTGAAGTTGACATTGGATTGGTTTAATTATAGGTTATAAAGTGTTGACTTTATTTATGCCTGCATATGCCCTTATGGTTGGTGCTTCTTGATCTCAGAACAAGACTCGAGATTCAGGCTGATTGCGCTAGTGTGGATCTGAGGTTTCGTTGTCCATTCTTTTATGAATTTGGATGCAAGATTGCACCTGTGTAAGTTCCTCTCTATAATGTTTCAGGGGAATTATAATGAGGTCCTAACTCCTAAGGAAGGGACTTAATACCAAGAAGTTCTACTAAAAAGTAAAGAGTTTAAACCTATTGTCATTTCTTGTAATTCACTCATAATTACATATTTCTAAGTTGGTATTGGACCTGTGGATAATTGAGTCTCTTCCTTAAGACCTCGTTGTAATTCCCCCTGATTTTTCTCATTTCTTGCATTGGAAGTTAGTGAATCTCGCAATGGCTTCGTCAGTTTCTAGCATTACTTGAAGTACACATTCTCATTCCCATTGACTTTTCCTTGCATATTGTTTCGTGTTCCTACCATAGATGATGTCATGCGGTTGCTGTCTACCTTGACATCGTGCATGGGTCAATGAACTTTATTGTGTATCCTGTCTCAGTATATAAAACATTCTCCATTAATCGCACTAAAAAAAAAAAAAATCTCATTCAAGTCATCATAACCATAAATTCCATTTCAAGAATTTCAAATGGAGAGTGATGAAAATGAAAAGTCAAGGAATTACTGCTTACCCTGCGCATGAGTGGCGGGCATCTATAATGAAATTGTTGCCAGCCTTTCTGTTCTACTCTCTCCCAACCCTCTATCCTACCCTTATGGAACCACAGTACCTCGAGTGAAATAAAATAATTCAAGTCGCCCTAGCTTGGGTAGTAAGAAATGCTCGTCATGGACCCTTTTTTACTTTGTCCAAACTACATTATAACCATCAAATTACTCTGACGTTTAATTCTTTTTCATGGCAGGGTTGGTGATCGGACCATTGGGTTTCTTCTCTTGTCTGCATTTAAGAATAGGTATAAGGAAATCCTTACCAAGGCACATTCTGCAGCATTTTCATCTGCTTCCAAATTCTTGTCAATTCTAACAAAAGAAGAGATCAATTGTGAGTTCCGTTCTACTTATGAAATAAGACATGTTTCCTTTCTTCGTTAAGTTGACATCTTAACAATGCCGCTTAACTTAATCATGTCCATGCCTTTCGTAGTGTATGATGCGGCTCAATCCTCAATGACATCCTTCAAGAAATGGCGAATGGGGGGACCCAGATTTCAGAAAGCCTCTGTTCTTGGAAGAAAAAGGAGATCAACTGAATAATAGCTACCTAGCCTTTTTAGACATCTATTAATTCAATCTTTGGAGTAATTTCTGTAAGTGTGGAGATTTTCGAGTCAATTTAATGAGTTACCAAATTTGTTCCGATATAAACAGACTTTGCTTCTATTATAATAACATCGTACACCAATCTTTAATAAGGGGCCAATGAGTAAGCTTAGAAGGAGAAGTGAATTACGGGGTTAAAAATAATACTAAAAAAATTATTATCTCTCCATCTTATAAATAGGACTATGAGTAGTAAAATAAACAAAACAAACTTCAGAATATCTCGAAAAAAGAGGGGGGAAAAAAGAGAGAAAAATTTAGAATCTCATTTCTACGCTTTTGGTTTTGGTCATTTCGCAATTTAGCTTCACAAGGCATATGGGGGATGGGCAGACGGCTCCAAGTTGTTTATGTTGTTTTGAATGAGAAAAAAAAAGAAAATGATATGTAACAAGAAAAAGAAAATGATAAAGAATAAGATAGAATAAAAAAAATTGATCCCGTATTTTTTTTTCCCTCATTACATTTATCATTTTAAAAATTTATATATAGTTAATTAAAAATTCAGTTGCATAAATATGTGTACTTCACATTTTATTAGTACAAGGTAAGTTACAATAAAGTCAAAAGTTAATGGAATGGAATTCCCAATGTCTTGTGTGTCCTCATATTATTTGATAAAAATGCCTTTTTAAACATAAAGTGTACTTAAAAACAGGCAAAACAATAATTTTAAAATTGATCTCAGTTTTTTAGTGGTTATGCTCGCCCGGTGGTAGTCTTGAGTTTAAAATTTTAAAACTGATCAGTTTTAAAATTTTAAACTCAGACTACCACCGGCGAGCATAACCACTAAAAAACTGAGATTAATTTTAAAATTATTGTTTTGCCTGTTTTTAAGTAAGATTTATGTTTAAAAAGGCATTTTTATCAAATAATATGAGGACACACAAGACATTGGGAATTCCATTCCATTAACTTTTGACTTTATTGTAACTTACCTTGTACTAATAAAATGTGAAGTACACATATTTATGCAACTGAATTTTTAATTAACTATATATAAATTTTAAAATGATAAATGTAATGAGGGAAAAAAATACGGGATCAATTTTTTTATTCTATCTTATTCTTTATCATTTTCTTTTTCTTGTTACATATCATTTTTTTTTTTTTCTCATTCAAAACAACATAAACAACTTGGAGCCGTCTGCCCATCCCCCATATGCCTTGTGAAGCTAAATTGCGAAATGACAAAAACCAAAAGCGTAGAAATGAGATTCTAAATTTTTCTCTCTTTTTCCCCCCCGAGGGCTTTTTTCGAGATATTCTGAAGTTTGTTTTGTTTATTTTACTACTCATAGTCCTATTTATAAGATGGAGAGATAATAATTTTTTTAGTATTATTTTTAACCCCCGTAATTCACTTCTCCTTCTAAGCTTACTCAAGATTGGTGTACCATGTTATTATAATAGAAGCAAAGTCTGTATATATCGGAACAAATTTGGTAACTCATTAAATTGACTCGAAAATCTCCACACTGACAGAAATTACTCCAAAGATTGAATTAATAGATGTCTAAAAAGGCTAGGTAGCTATTGTTCAGTTGATCTCCTTTTTCTTCCAAGAACAGAGGCTTTCTGAAATCTGGGTCCCCCCATTCGCCATCTCTTGAAGGATGTCATTGAGGATTGACCCGCATCATACACTACGAAAGGCATGAACATGATTAAGCTAAGCAGCATTGTTAAGATGTCAACTTAACGAAGAAAGGACACATGTCTTATTTCATGAGAAGAACAAAACTCACAATTGATCTCTTCTTTTGTCAGAATTGACAAGAATTTGGAAGCAGATGAAAATGCTGCAGAATCTGCCTTGGTAAGGATTTCCTTATACCTATTCTTAAATGCAGACAAGAGAAGAAACCCAATGGTCCGATCACCAACCCTGCCATGAAAAAGAATTAAACGTCAGAGTAATTTGATGGTTATAATGTAGTTTGGACAAAGTAAAAAAGGGTCCATGACGAGCATTTCTTACTACCCAAGCTAGGGCGACTTGAATTATTTTATTTCACTCGAGGTACTGTGGTTCCATAAGGGTAGGATAGAGGGTTGGGAGAGAGTAGAACAGAAAGGCTGGCAACAATTTCATTATAGATGCCCGCCACTCATGCGCAGGGTAAGCAGTAATTCCTTGACTTTTCATTTTCATCACTCTCCATTTGAAATTCTTGAAATGGAATTTATGGTTATGATGACTTGAATGAGATTTTTTTTTAATACGATTATTTTATGGAGAATCTTTTATATACTGGGACAAGATACACAATAAAGTTCATTGACCCATGCACGATGTCAAGGTAGACAGCAACCGCATGACATCATCTATGGTAGGAACACGAAACAATATGCAAGGAAAAGTCAATGGGAATGAGAATGTGTACTTCAAGTAATGCTAGAAACTGACGAAGCCATTGCGAGATTCACTAACTTCCAATGCAAGAAATGAGAAAAATCAGGGGGAATTACAACGAGGTCTTAAGGAAGAGACTCAATTATCCACAGGTCCAATACCAACTTAGAAATATGCAATTATGAGTGAATTACAAGAAATGACAATAGGTTTAAACTCTTTACTTTTTAGTAGAACTTCTTGGTATTAAGTCCCTTCATTAGGACCTCATTATAATTCCCCTGAAACATTATAGAGAGGAAGTTACATAGGTGAAATCTTGCATCCAAATTCATAAAAGAATGGACAACGAGACCTCAGATCCACACTAGCGCAATCAGCCTGAATCTCGAGTCTTGTTCTGAGATCAAGAAGCACCAACCATAAGGGCATATGCAGGCATAAATAAAGTCAACACTTTATAACCTATAATTAAACCAATCCAATGTCAACTTCAGCATTCCTCTAGTACATTTGGACCCAAGTGCAGATGATGATTTGCTAAAATATTCTAATAACAATTTTGATGACTTGTAGAAAAACAATAGAAGTTCGTCATTGTGCTCATTATGACAAATTAATCAGAACGTGGAAAAAAACATAGGTTAAAAAATGGCATTAAATCCAAATCAAGTTGAAGCCTCAAAGTCAATGACTCATATGCACGGTCTGCCTAAAAATTAAACGTGTATCAGAATAAACAGAAAAAGCTAAATTGACATTGCTTTTTAACCCATTGTCAATGTAAAATGATTATTCATTATCAAAAAAGGAGAAGAAGCCTATAAATTGCAAACAGAGCTATCATTTGGTAGTTACTTTTGCTCAAAACAAGAGGAAATATTGATAGATATTACTTGTCTCAATTTAAGCTCACGGGAAAGCCAGAAGGGCACCTCCACTTTCGAACCTGTTTCAATCTGAAAGTCAAACGTGCCAATGTTTGGTCAAATCATTAGAGATCCCCCAAGCAATGATTCATTTTCATTTAGTCACAGATCAGCAGTTCTTACATAGTCAGTTTCAGAACTGGGATCTATTCCAACTCCTGATGCTGCCTTTGGAATATAACTGATACAATCTGTAGTAAGATCATAGCAAGTTATAGTATTTGAATAAGAAACTGAGAAGGGAAGCTAAAAAGGTTGGCAACTATGTAAATTGCAAGCACCAACAGAAACATCAAAGAGAACGAGAGGAAAACAATGTATTATGTTTTTTAAATGACATACAAGGAAAAATTACATTTTATCCTGATGTTCATTACTCCGACTATTTGTTAAGAGATAGAACCAGCCCAAACACATACAGAGCAGATTTAGCCTAACTAATGAATTAATTCATCTATTTACAGTCTTTAAATATATCTCACTACCATCCCTTATTCAATTTGAGATGCAGCAATAAAAAGCAAGTTGTTGGAGAATTTTGATGTCAACCTCTTCTTCTGTGAGGATGTCATCAATGTCATAGTATTTTGCCATCACGAAGTTCAAATTGCTGCTCTTACACTTTAAATTGACTCATCAAAGACGGTTTAGTCGAGAACTGCATTCGAAAAACATTAAGCTTTGAATATATCATTGCTTTCAAGTCTTCTAACTCATTAAACAGATAATGCTACTAAAAGCAACCAGCAAAATCACCTTGACAGCAAAGGATTTGATCTATTTTGTTTGCTAGCATTAAAAAAAAATGTAAATTATTGTGATGTATCATCATGCAATCTATTTATTTACATAGCATGTCAAAACGAAGTAGGGTTTCAGATAGTACTTTGGAACATGCACGGACCTAAAATCACACTAACTTATAATAGGAGTTCAATGAATCTATCAGAAATTCAGAATTGATTGTCGAGCTATTTTATTGCTTGCACCATACCACTGAGCAATGTGACACCCCAAACCAAATAACCAAATACTTAACCAAAATATTTTAAATATCACATGTAAGGATGCTCAACATCCAAATCATCAAAATAAAAATTAGTTCAACTAAAAGTCACATCATAGTGTCAAATTAAATCCCTAAAAATTTTCATTAAACAAAATGAAATGTAAAAGTCTTAGAGTCATGGAAAATAAAAATGACATTAACATGAGCGAGCACAAAAGAGCCTTCAACATCCACTTCATATAAGAGATAAAATTTACTAGAACAATCACCTGAAAAATGTTAATATAAGAGATAAAATTTCACATCATCTCGAAAGTCTTTACCGTACACATACAAACAACATATGATGAACAAATTTAATTATCATTATTCAAATTTAATCATCATTATTTTCATCACAACATGTACTATACAATTATGCAAGATGCAAGATGCAACCTCCCTTATACCACCGTCCATTCTTATACCGCTAACTGGAACTATAGGCTAACACATAATCTAACAGAAACTCATCTATTTGATTGGATTGTCTCAAACTCACCAGTTCTTAAGATACACCCGGTCAAAGGTGTAGAGCTTAAGTTTGAACTATGGCTCTCGTTCTTAAAAATACATAACTAAGGAGGTGTCACATATTCCACAGCTCCAATGCAATCCCGATCAAAGGAAAACATGGAAGAAGGGGCCCTGACAAGTGTTATCCACTGTGAACTGTCCAGATGGGAAAAACTTCCCCTACTCATTAGGGAAACTGGATACTTTGGGGAAGCAAAAGAATGGAAAGACAAGACAAGACATACACAACAAGACAAAAAAGAAAGCCATGGAAGGAGAGGCAGCTGAATGAGAGAAGGGAAGAGGGAAGAAATTTTTAGGATAGGTTTAGGGTTAGGATTTGGGGAATCAGTTTACCTGCTCGTTTGTACGGACGAGCTCAGATCAAATATAAGATCTAATAGCTCATATTTTTTTTTACTTTTTTATTTTTAATAAAAAATAATTTTAATTGGTAGAGAACCTAAAATAAAGTTAATCTCTAAACTAACATCTTTTCAAAAAATAATTTTTTCATGAAAAAAAAATAAAAATTAAAAAAAAAAGATTTGAGCCATTAGATCTTAGATCTAACAGTTGGGAGTTCGTCCGCAAAGGACGAGCAAATAATCTGGTTCCTAGGGTTTGGCCCTTGTTTTTAAAGTAATATTTTTACAAAATAATAAATAAATTCAAACAGGAATTTTGTTTTTGTTTTTAAAACTAATCCCCATAATAAGATATATTTACACAAAAATACTTATATGCTTGAAGTAATTATTTTAGGATGGTAGTTCATTTGTATTATTATTGTTGTTAGTTTTTACAGAATACATTTTTTGAACTAGATATACATATATATATTTAAAATTATTTGATTCTATACTTTGACTGAATAAAACTTAAGTTACAATTAACTCTAAACCCCAAACATCTAAGGATGTCACAGGCAACATTTTTCCCTATGATAATCTACAGATTTAAATGCTTTATATTTCATTCGTATATAATCAAATGCTTTATATTTATATTTGAAATTGAAAGTCGAGACATTTAAAGAAAAGAGTGGGACTGGTGTAAAAAATTAAGAATAAATAATAAGGAACCATTAATTTGACACTAATTTGATGGGATGCCATCATCGTGGTGACACTGAAAATCCTAAAATAGAAAATTTAAAGTTTTCTTTCCACAATTGATTTCACTATGTTGTAAGATGAAATAAAATAAACCGCACAGTTTAAAGGCTTTGTGACTGCAGCTCTTGGTGAGACTTCTGATGTTCATTCCATCATCTTCCCCGTGCTCAGGAGATGATAAGGAATTAGCCCAGGACGGAATGATGTGGAATATACAGAAACGGAATGCTGATGGACTATTAAATAAATCCCAAACATGGAATTGGTCATATGACAGATTTTAAATGAATTCCAAATTTCTAATTGTTGTTTTCTCTCTTCATCCTTGGGCATTACATATTGAGGGAGGATCAGATGCTCCGAAAATCAGCGAACTTTAGCAAACTGAAAAACTAGGGCAAGAGTAGTCACAGCTAGCAACCTCTAAACCGTGTAACCTTCATCCCTTGAAACCTATCAACTAATTCGAAGTCTAATATTAACAGAAATCGACGACGCACCTTTCTATCGGGTTGCAAACCATTGGACGAAGACCCAGGGGGCCACGGCTCAGTGAAGACGAAGCCCTGATGTTTATTAGGAGAAGATTATGACGAAGGTGAAGATGGATGATGAAGGGTTCGATCTGGCAGGAAGTAAAAATGGAAGATAAGATAATGACAAATTAGAAATTTGTTTTATTATAGTTTCGCGTTTTATTATCACCCACTTAGATGAAACAGCACATCTTGAAATTACTTTTATAAGATAATTGGCCCAACAAAATAGAAAGATAGAAATTTGAAAAGTAGTCGGATATGAATGTCTGAAAAGTTTGGACTTTCGAGAGCAGCACTGCGTCTTCCCCCATTTAGGCAGAAGATTAAAGTTGATCATTCCGCGCTGATTTTGTTGACACATTGGATTACTTGTCCATGCTGGTGGTTGACTGTGCATGCCTGCAGTAGAATCGCAATATTTTCAACTTCAAACTCATGTCAACATTTTCTCTTATTTAAACAAAGGCAGGGGGCGGCTTCGCGTATGTGTGAAGACGGATAATTTCGTCATTTCTTTATTTCTTATTTCGTGAATAAAATGAAATAAATAATTAGTGTTCATTAGCTATTCTATCCGGGAATTAAAAAAGAAGGAAGAATAAGTATTTATCAGTCTGCTTTAAAATACAAGCGGCCATTTGATTGATGTGATGTCACACGATGTTTTCTATGTGTTTGGTATATGCTCCTGCTGGAACATGCCTTTATCTAGCTGTATGATATATGGCTATATGCTCCTGCTGCAACCACAATAAGCCGGAAAGGTTGCAAAAGCGGTTTAGGTGTAGAAATGTGGGGGTCCACTTTGGGCTTTATTTGGTGGCGTACGTAGCTGGAAAGAACATAACAACACAGTTCTGGATCCTCACTCTTATTCCAAGGTTAACAACATTATTCTCCACGAATTGTAACCTTAAATATGTTAGAAGATGCAATGCAGACGCTTCGGAGTGATTGGAAACTGCCGACACAACTCCATTCCAGTGTTTTACCACCTCCGATCCTCACCCATTTATATATGCTCATTTTCCTTGTCCGGAGTAATAGCCCGGCCATATATATATTATTAGGTCCATAAATCTTCTGTTTAAATAGCACCAATACTGGGATCAAACATGTATGCTGCTCCTGTTTTAAGAATCTACATGAGTGCCTCATTATTGTTCCATGTCATCATTAGGTCTTTTCGTTTGGTCCAATAGACTCCTCAACAAGAATAAAACAAAAGAGTATTATCCTGTCTAAGCAAAAGTTTGTTTTCTCCACTGCCTTCGGTGTTTTCAATGAAATGGCACTATCAATATCACTCAACGGAACTGGAATTAATTAATAAGCCAAATGCGAAGGATAAAACGAGACGCGCGCCAATAAGGGCATGATCACATGCCAAATAGATTGATGACGCCGCAACAATGTTTTATAAGTCAATCAAAATCGAGCAAGTAACATGGGCCTGCTTAGACAGTTAAAAACACATGTAATCTACCATTCTACCCTTTTTTAATGTTCCCCCTCAAAATGAAGAGGGAGAGAGATTTGAACAGCCAAAGTGCTGCATGTGATCACATGCTAACAATCCCTCACCTCCACCACTATTCCCGCATGATCGCCGCACTCTGTTTTTTTAATATCTTTGTTTATTTCGAGTTTGTTCTCTTCCAGATGAATACCTAAAAACCAGTACCAACTTACAATATGGAAAACATATACTTGTAAGTCTAAATGTTGTGTAGAACTGTTTTTTCTCATGGAACGAGTGGTTTTTAAAAAATAAAAAATAAAAAATAAAATAAAATTTGCAATATGCAAGAGTTTAAATCCCGAATACACATACACATCAGCACAATGTGTTACACAAATGGAACAACTTTATGTAAAAAAAATGTCACATGGTAGTAGGCGGGACACACGTCAACGCGGGGAAGATTCCGCAGATAATATAATAGCCATCTCTTGGAATTAAAAAAAATAAAAAAGTGGAAAACCAAGAAGTTGCCATTTAACTGTACAAAAATTCTGGTAATGGGGGGCGTTGGAGTTGGAACAGGGAGAGTGGAGGCTGTTATAAGAAGGCGTGCGTGAAAATTTGGAGACCCCATTTGTCATCAGTCAAGCAGTGAGACAAGTCCGGTCAAAATAGCTGCCCTTGGGCCTGCACCTTTATAATCTCTTCAAACCTTGTTTGTTTTCTCTCATTGTTCTTGCCGTCCTCTCTGTACATATCTGCAGAACATTCAGGCCGGTGTTTTGCAAGCCCCCGAATTGCCAAAATGGGATTCTTGAAGGAAGACAGATCGAGGCGCATATTGAGGGCTCTCAAGACTCTGTTCTTCTTGATCACCATGCTCATCTCTCTTCTCCTTTTCTCAGCTCCCCTGCTTCTGGTCATCGCCGACGGTCTCCTCCCTTCTGCTCTGCTCTCTGCCATTTCCCCTTCCCCTCTCTCCCTCCAAACTCTCTCTTCCAATTTCCATAACTACGACTTTCAACACTCTCTCCTCGATATCCCCCTCGTCTCCATTATCAGATCTTTCCTCATCCTCTGTAAGTATTCATTCACAAACTTATTAATTGTTTTGGAGTGAGTTTATGTATGCCCTTTTGAATGGGAAGTAATATTCTGCGTGGTGGTGTAGGTGTGTATAGCTCGTGTGATGGGCCGAGACTGTCTCGCGGGCCATATCTGGGGGTAACGACGGCGTGCTCTGTTTTGTCGGTGATATTTGTATCGTGGAAGGCCGTTTATGTGTTTAGCGGGTGGGGAGGAACAAATGGGAAGGCCTTGCAAATAGCACTGTTCGTGTGTTCCTATGCGCTAGCGGCGGGGCATATTGTGGTTGCCTATCGAACAAGTTGCAGAGAAAGACGGAAGCTTTTGGTCTATAAAATTGACATCGAAGCAGTAAGTGTCTGCACCTAATTTCCTTCCCATTCCAGACAAAAATTTGCACGCACGGGTATATCAATCAATTGGGAAATAAAAGACGAAGAAAGGATAAGTGCGGTCATAATTAACTGAAATCCCAAAGAGTGGTTCATTTGTGTTACTTTCCTTTTACTAAATGTGCTTGCACGGTGGGAACGGGGGTAAAAAGGCTGGGAAACTTGGGCGGGGAGTTTGGTTTGCCCATGAATTTGGCGGTGTTCTAGAAGATCAACCGTCAACGTTGGGGTTGGGGATGGCGATGTTGCTTGTGGGCTACCACCATACTCACCTTTGAATGCTTCAACGCCCACTCCCTATTTGCCATTTGGCCTTTTCCATAGTTTATAATTAATATGCTGACTTTTCAAGACACCCAGACTGGAATGAAAACTTGACTTTGTTAATTTCTACCCCTCGGATTTTATGTTTTATGTATAGAGTGCTTTATCTAGTTGGAAATTTATTTCTTTTTTATGCATTGAGATGAACGTGGAATTCAAATCAGATAGGATGTTGGGTGGGGGTGAATCATTTAATCTTCGAAACGGTCAAAAGTGGCCATTTTTAAATGATGAGCTTCAACGTGATCGACGTTGAAGGAAGACGTGCCCCCTAACTCACGGGATCGTGATTTTCTCCAGTACAGTTACAAAATCAAAATGTCTCTCAGTTCTGAGAATTCACATGAATCTGTGCACTAGTTGCCGCCCTTGTACAGTTTACTGTTTCCAAATACATGTATCATCATGTGCCATGTGCAGCTAGATTCAATTCCCTTCTTTTGAGATTAAAATCTGTTCTTATTATATGACTTTAGGTTGGCACTGTTCATCCTGTGCCGTCCGAAGCATTCTAAGAAAATTCCCTTGACCTATCAATGCCATAATTGCATCCTTATCAATATAAAACATAAAAAGTTTTTACCATATAACATGGTTAGATTTCACGTGATAACTCTTTTCATCCTAAATATAACTTATAGTTAACTTTTTTTTAAGAAAGGTTAAAAAAATTAAATAATTTTTTTAATTATATTATATGTCGTGTCAGTTTATAAAATTAGACAATAGAGTTTGAAAAAAATATAATAAATATAAATATTTTAGAATAATTAGATTAACTTCCTTAATTTCTGTAAAAAATCCATTATATCTTGTATTTAAGAGAGGAGGGTGTATTACTTTTTCATCACAATAAATAATGTGTTATTGTGTTTGGGTGCAGATTTCGGCCTGCAAGAACGGGCATCCGAGGTATCCCAAGATTCTGCGGGAGGAACGAATCAAATGAAGCAGCTAACAGAGGGCAGCATAAGTCGGATCTGATGAAATATAGGTTTAACGTGGGAGTTTTCAATTTAGCATAATTCGATAGGCTATTCACACTTCACTGTGCCCAGAAGCTCAAGCTATTTTCAGGTAATATTCATTCTCAGATTAGCTTACACTTTTTTGCCCCCCTCTTCGGTTAAAAATCGAGGCCGTGACTTTATATATGTGTTTGCCAATTGCCATATAGTGGCCTTACAGATTGAAACCTAAATGCATTAATGTTTTTCCTGCAGGCACAGGTTTATCAGAAGGATGGCAGAAACCTTGAACTTGAAAGGGCAAATTAATGCTAACGCTGGGGAGACTAGAGCTGACAGAGCAACCGTGATGCATATTGCATAGTACAGATTGCACAATGGTGTCTAGGCATAACATGTAAACTATGGTTCTACGCTTCATATATAGCCGTATTATATCTAACTTCCATTTATTTATTTATTTTCTGTGTTTGGGTGTTAAAATGTAGATTATTGTATATTTTCTGCGTTGGGCTTTGGAGCATATATTGCTGTACATTAAAAAAGCAGAGTGGCGGCGTTATCTTATTTGCACCGGTCAAAAGGCCCGGTGAGGTTGAGAAATTATCATTTACCATATCATGAGGCCATCGATCTAGCTGAATGTTTTATGGATTCAGCTATTCAAATTTCGCCCAATATTTCTTCCTCTTTATAATATTTTTTTGTTGTTGACCACTTGGGATAACATATCCGCTTGTCGTCTCAGGAGGCAAGAAAAATTGTGCTTTATTTTCTGTCTCGCGAATGAAAAAATGAAAATAGTCAATCGCTCGATAACAACTTATTTGATGTAAAATAAAACTAGAAAAAAAAATTCATATTATTTAGAGTGGCGTTTTTGGTATTGCTTAACGTAAGTTTTGTTTCATTATGCTAGCACATCATCCCTCTCATTTTTTTCGTAAACAAATTGTATGCACTCTTTTCTTTCTTTGGATTTTTTCCCTGATATCAAAACACGGCACAATTTGACCATAAGACCTTTTAAATTATCAGTTGATACTTGAAAATATTGTTTGAGCTGCATAGTGAGCTTCCCCAGTTATCAATTTTGCAACCACCAATTAAAATTTAATAATAAAAAAGGGGAGGTGACGGATAAGGGAAATAGAGAGAAGGAAGGACAATCGAGAGTTAAAGACACATCAATCTCCTCCCCATTAGATGCAAGCCTGTGAAATTCGCAGGTCATCTTCTATATTTGTTGCACTCGGGAAAAATTTCTTCGGGTTTAGTGACTGTGAATGTGAGTATACTATTTTAAAACAGGGTAATTTGATGGGCAGGGGCATTTTAAGAATATGAAAGTCATAAACCAAATTTATCAACGAATTTGCATGTGAAATTTTTCAGAAGCCCACTAATGCTTATTTAATTATGTGGTGTTTTAGGGCAGAAAAAAAAACTAGGGAACTAACAATAATTATAAACTAGTAATAGTAATGTTAATATAAATAATGACGGTAATTAATGAGGATGAATAAGGTCATGTACAAGTTATACAAGGGCCTCATCTCTACGCCTCACTATGATTGGATACTTCTTCTGCGTCCTAGTGGTGGGGAAAAACACAAGCTTATCTTCCTCAGCCACAACCCAACTGCATCAAATTCAATCCACACACCATCACTAAAATTTCATCTGTTATGGGCTGAGTTGGCATAGGTGAGAAATAAATACCTGAATCGGGTGACAAAGCGGTGAAGGAAGACAGAGACGACGACTCGGGCGAGCTCGAAGCCAGGGCACATCCTCGGTCCTCCTCCAAACGGCATATACACATTTCCCGGGCCTCCTCCTGCTTCTGAGTTGCTCTGTTTCACCATTTTCATCCAAAGTTAACACATACCATTTTCATCTCAACAGTGTTACCTCATGGATGAGTTATAAACCTGCCATCTCCATGGACTGAAGGAGCGCGCGTCCTTGAAATGTTGTGTGTCTAGATGCACCGCACGGAATGACGCGAACAGTTTCCATCCTTTTGGGATTGTGTACCCTGTTTATTTATTTCAAGTCTTCTGCTGTTACTAATGTTCAAACAATAATGTTTCGATAAATGTTCTTATTTGGTTGTTACCTCTTATGCTTATGTCACTCATCGCCCTCCTGAATATGCCGCTAATTATGTTTCCCACCCTCAGAGTCTCGTGAACAACCTATTCATCAGCAGAGCACCAGGTTCCAAATTATCAACACATTCTTTTGTTGACCGAGCTTCGTGCTCTTCATCTGCACTAATGACACTTCAATTGAAATATATACTACTATATACACTTACGCATTGAGTAAATGCCATCGACTTGTAATCACTCCACTCCAACGCTGCTTCAGGGTCACTCCTCTTTGCCCTGATCTGATCATGCTCCTCCTGCATAAACGCCAATCACATTCTCGTCAAGGCCTAAAACCTAGCTGTGTGTTCTTAGAGCGAAGCTCTTTCTTCATTCGGCACGAAACATTAAGCAGCCCTCAACCGATCAAATTCTTACACAATGCAAGAATAGATTAACCTCCAATTCAGTCCAAATAAATGAGAATTAAGAAAAGTCATAGACACAGTTAATATAATTATTCCCAACACATAAACTCTATGCAAAGGGCATTAATGTTTCTAGCTTTAAACTCAAAGCCGAGCAAGGGAGTTGTATTATTTAAATATGGAAAAGAGGCTTTGAAAGTCAAAATTCCGGGGGAAGCCAGTCTTTGTGAGAATCTACTTTTGACTGAAATGGCGAAGGAATGGGTTTGGGTTTGTTACCAAAAATAAAGATAGGGTTGGAACTCGTTGCGTAGACCAAGTATTTGAATTAGTTTGCAGATAATAATTTTTTATGATTTATGAGCTAACATCTAATCCTATTTATAAGTTCAAATTAATTAATTCTCACATATCAATGAATAAGAGTTAGTTAACATATTAATTATATGTTAAAGATGATACATTATTTTTATTTATTGTAATTAATAGGGATACAATTATAAAAATCAAATTTATTACCGTACATGACTTGAGACTAAAATTTTTGATAAAAATAGATTTATAAATAAGATCTTAATAATAAGCATGTGATAAATTTTATCTCTTACAATGACACAAGAGGATTTCTGAAACCTTTTTTGAGGGTTTACACAACAACAAAATCCGGCATTTCATCGCTAGCCTGCCCCGACTTCTGTACTCTATTGGGAGGCTCTGGGCTATAAAGCGACGTCGGACACACCTCGTATCAGTGCCCAACTATTTCCGAATGGACTCAACCCTCACCTGAAGGAACCGAACCGAACCGAACCGGTTCGTTCATGAGCAAGTAAGTCATTCGGAAAATGACCCTGTCAAAGGGGGAATAAAGCGTCAGAGACCAGATTCTGAGTTCTGACTCCACTTTTATCTACCAATTATCGTTTTTTGACAGCGCTAGACTGGGTAACACTACTACGAAGCGTGCGGTTGGGTTGTCATTATTTTGTCCCTTTCTTCTGAACTTCTGACCCATGTTTCTCCCTCTTTGACTTTACCCTCTCTTGCTTTGACCGTCGTCTTCACAACTTACTTGACTCACTGGGAATCGTTTCTATAAAACTCAATCAAAAAAGGGATTTGATTGCTGTTGGAGACTAGGGTAGTGGCATGGTAGAATTCAGAGAAGTGGGGAGTAAAGTAAAACAAACAAGGGAAAGCATGAACGGTAATATTGGAATGTTTGCCACGCTCGGCTAACTCAACGGTAAAAGTAAAAAGTTGGAGGAGTCTCAAGGATGGACATTATACACAAAACCAACAGACCAAAAACATCATTTTCTCATTATTTCTCATAATTTTTAAATCATATCCATCAATCCATTCAATCAACGGCCCAGATTGAGCCAATGAGAAGAAATGAGAAAAGAGATATGGAGAGAATCTTCTTCCCTAATGGCGTGATTCACATTAGATGCTTCTCTTAATGTGTTTCTTACGCCCTCTAAAACACTTTTTTCTTTTATATGTTTTTTTTTAGATTAGATTATATGTTGCTTTATGATTTTTTTTTTGACACCCATATCTCAAATTAATTAGTTTCTAAGATACTGATGTTACGGGACAAATATTTCTGTATGCAAAATTAGAAACTAATTACTTTGAAATGCTAGTACAAAAAAGCTTTTAGAAAGCAATATATAATTTAATCAATATATATATATATATATATATATAAATTTGCTTGTCCATCTAATTAGAGGGACAAGCATATAAAATCACATAAGAGACAATCACCTTTTGTGCTTCCCTAGCGATGACTCTCAATGCCTCTCCCTCCCTGTTTTTTACTAGCTAGTGTCCTAAATTGAAGATAACATTAACTTTTTCTAAAAAATTAAGAAAACTAAATAAGTTAGTTAATTATATTATATATATTTAGATATATCGGTTTATAAGTTAGACAAAATAATTTAAAGAGAAAATGATAAATATAAATATTTTAAAGTAATTTGATTAGCTTCATTAATTTTTTTTAAAATATCAACTAATGTCTTATATTTATATTTAATACTTCCTCCGATCCTAATTCACTGTAAATATTGTCCTATATTGAAGACACAAGACAATATAACACAATGGAGTTTTTCTTCCACATGTCTTTCCTTACTCCTCCTCCCAGTAACAAAGTCTGGGGCATCCCAACTAATGTCTTATGTGTATATTTAATACTCCCTTTGATCCTAATTCACTATAAACATTGTCCTATATTTTAGACATATGACAATATAAAACAATGGAGTTTTTTTTCCACATGTCTCTCCTTACTCCTCCTCCCAGTGACAAAGTCTGGGGCATCCAAACTTTTTAACTCAAGCCACAACTCAATCAATCTAGTCTTACGGAAGGACTAACTTATCGGTATTTTTTTAAAAAATAAAACAAAGTCTCGAGTTTTTTATTTTCATACAAGGTACTATTTTACAACTAAAAATATTTAATAACGTTTCTTTCAGCAATGGCTTGAAACAGTTTGGCGTTACCTTGAGCTCCGCCAAGGCAAGAGGGGTGTCGGTGAGGAACTTGACGGCGAGGGTGATGATGGTGGAGGTGGTTTCGTGGCCGGCGATGAGCAGTGCCAACATAAAATCGACAATTTGATCGTCAGAGAAGTGGTCGGCGGAGGCCAACAGAGCCCCCAACATGTCATTGATCATTTTCAGTCCTCTCTCGTTCTCTCTTCTCCTCTGCCTCACCACCGCGGCGAGCGCCTCCGCCACCTTCGCTCTCGCCTTTATAGCTCTGCGGTAGGTGGTTGAGAGGAGCCGGACGGGGAGCGTGAAGAATCCTTCTATCACCAGAACGTACTCTTTCCTCAGAGTCTCAGTCCATTCCCCTGGATCCAAGCTCATCAGCTGCTTCACTGTTAGCTCAAATGTTATCTGCATGTGTTCCACAATTGCCGCCATTACTTTATTAATCAAGTTCCTCCAATTCACATAAACTAAATAAGTGATGAGATGGTGAACAATGTAATGCCCTGTGCATATTCACACATGTGCGTGCTCTGTGATGATGACCTACACTACACAAGGAATGATTTTAATTTATTTGGTTGTTGGGTTTAAAAGTGAAGCCCTTCTGTGCTGTGTGTACTCCATATGATTTTTCAGAGAAACAAAATTAATGTTGCATCTTGTTCACAACCTTTTTTTCATCAGTACATACAAAAGCCTTTTATCGTGTCCTGAACGAAGCAATGGGATTTGAGTCCTCTCTTAATTCCCATCTTGTGACACGTTACTTTTGTTATCAAATAAAACCCCATAATAATCCTCTGCAGAAGATTTTTTTGGTTGTTGTAATGATGACCAAAACCAAAAAGAAGTTATCCGGTGCGAGCTAGGCTAACAGTGGAGAGCGAGAGCTTTGAACTAAATAAGCAAAACCAAGTTCCAAGGTCCACTCCGTCCGAAAAGTGTGAGAGTATTAATTAATTAATTAGAGGGGGTGGCCGAAATCAACACGAAGGATCAATATCCGTGTCGACTCAGTACACAGGCTCAGTCAAGTTTAATGAGGTTCGTACCTTCTTGGCCTGCTCCATGAGAAGGACCCGGTCGGTCCAGGAATCCAAGTTAAGGCGGATGAGGCGGTCTATATCGACGAGAAGATGATCTTTGATGATGGCGGAGTTGGCGAAGCTCATAGTGAAGGAGTGCATTCTCTTGTGGAGAGAGCCCTTCATGAGGAGTAAGGAGTGCTTGCCCAGAAGGTTCGAGATCGAGCCGGGGTAGCTGCAATCGAAGAGCTTCCCTTCGTTGAGGAGAATGAACCGGTTCATCTCCGGGTCAGCCGAGAAAACGGTCGGCTCACCGAACACGTGGGTCGTGAAGATTGGACCATACCGCCTCACCCGTCGGTCGATGAAAGGCTCCGGGTCGTCGCTCTTATAGGCAGAGATTAACTGCAGGGTCTCACCGATGAAGGGCAGCCCCAGGCTGCCGGGCGGAAGCCGCCACACTCGGTGCCGCAGCTCCCGAAGTAGCAATAGACAGACGGAGGAGAGGAAGAGAGAGCAGAGAAGTGGGAGCGTAAAAGCCATTAAAGGAATTTGATGAAGAAATCATACAGTAACAATTTGATGTACAGCCTGCATGCATATGAGTGTTAAATAGAGAGGGATACTGATGGGTTCAGACTTGAGGAAGGGGTAAATCCAAATGGGAGGAGGTGAAAGCGGAGAGGCACACGAGTGGGAGGAAATAAATGTCGGATTTTTTTGGCATCTGACACCTTTTTCATTAATGACTACTGCTACTGCTACTGCCTTCTCTCTGCAAAAGAACTCGCTTTCTCTCCTCGTCTTCGGCGATAAGACTTTAGGTGGGAAAGTATGGGAAACGCTTTCCCTGCCCCCTTTTGAATTTATTAATTAATGAGGTCTACAAAACAGGGGAAGGGAGAGAATCAAAATCTTCGAATGCTTGCAAAATAGAAAATTTTGAGAAAGAGGATTGATGCGTGTATGGGAAATCCGGTGCAGAGTGGGACTATAGCTTGGCCAAGGGGTAAAACCAGTTGACAAGTTCATATGCCGATGCGGGTGGGCTCTAGCATAATTTGGATTGTGAATGGTGGGTTTGCATAGTCAGCATCTTAATAAATAGAACGGACAAAAGTTTCTGTACTTGGCTAATTATTTGAGCCAAGACCCAATTCATGAGCTCACATGTATGCCTAGTCTCAATATTTGACCTCCAATACCCACACTCTGTTTAAGAAAAAAAGTAATGATTGAAGCCATGACTTTATATTAAGAACACGTTGGGACCATGAATTAGGAGGAGTCAAAGAACTAGTTGCCATGCACGGGACGGCATGTGCGCAGCGCTCAAACTTTGAATTAAGATAATGGGAGGACTGGAGGAGGGGGAGGCGCGTGGCTGTTATTTGTTTATGATCGACGAGCCATAGAAAACTAAGGAAAGGGAGAGAAGAGAAAAAGTAATGTGGCCGCACAGTACGGGCTTTCATTTTCATACCAGTCCCTTTTAACACGCTAGGCTTGGATCCATAAATATTCATCTCATATCACGTGCCCTGAATGGCCCACAGTGCAAAGAACAAATGTGAACAACGTCACTCGCCTAACAAGTAACAAAATACATGCCTCAGTCTGAGGTTTCAATGCGAAGCAGCGCAGGAGATGAGATGAACAGCATAAGCAAGGAGGAGGAAGAGTGAATAAGGAATTGATCATAACATGGCGCCCACAAAGGCACTAAAATAACACGCAGGAAAGTGACGGATCGCCGGGACGCAAATCACATCTACTTTAAGGGTGAGATGCTTGTTGATTAAGGAGGGAGAGAGAATGGGGTCATGTGGGAGATACATATAATATGGGGCGTGTGACTTGTCTAACTTTTCAGGCTGGATACAAATCTTATTACGCATACCAACAACATTCTCGCTTGGAATAATTGCGAGTGGCTTAATTATAGAGCTCAGATTTTTCCAAGTGCCAGAGACAAAGAGGGGATGTTGCACTTGTGATGATGAAAGCAGCAGGTACTGTATATAAAATGGAATTTATCTGATGAGAATATGATGAGAATACCAAAACCAATGGCAATGGTTAGAAGTGCAGGCGCACGTGCCCCCCACGAATGCCCCTCTGCTTCCACATGCATGCTCCCAACTTTTTATGATTTAGAGTATTTTCTTATTCCGTGTCTTTAATCCAATCATTCTTCCCCCATATCTTACATTCCACATTCATTTTTAGTAGGTAAAGTGGTCCTGTATCTCTACAGACTTTGAAAAGCTAATCATACCAGACCACACCTTGCACAACACAACATTGGGCTTCTTTTCTTCACAAACAAAAATCCATGAGCTCCCACTGCAAAGTGCCTTCCTAATCCTTTCAAGTCATCTGTTGCTTGTGGTGTGCATGACTCGCCTCAAACTGCATGCTCATATTATGTTCGTTTAAAAACAATAGCTAAGTCATATTTTCATGACGATCGTGCTAATTATGATTTGCTTATTCATTTTGACTTGTGCGTGTGGGGTAGCGAGTTGTGAGTGTTCTTACCTGAGCTTTGGATATACATATACATGGAGGTGAATTAGAATGAGGATATTTTGTTGGTAGGGGGAACTCTATAATCTGGTATGGGTTTTGTTTTGATCGCGGTGTTTTACCAATATTCCGGACCGTTGGGTTACTTGGGAATTTTACACAGAAAACACTGGCTACTTGTGAAAACAGATCCAAATCTTGCATAGTGATGTGTTCCACTCGTGAGAGATCTCAAATTTCAGATGGATAAATGTAAATGTCATTGATCAACAAAAGCAGATTCCGCCAAGTCAATGGCGCGAGCAAGACCAGCCGCTTTGTTTTGACACTCGGTGTGCTCATCGTCGGGGACACTATCAGCAACAATACCGGCTCCGGCTTGAAGATGGGCGATCCATTCCCTGCGCTGGTTCTTGCCTTTGTATGAGCACATGGCATCATGTCTCATTCCTGTTTGAAACACCATTGTCCTGAGAGCTAATGCAATGTCCATGTCCTCCGTGAAAGAGATCCACCCAAAGCCTCCACTGTAAGGCCCACGCCTTGTCCTCTCCATCTCATCTATCAACTCCATGGCCTTCACCTACAACCAGTAAGATCCAACATTCTTATTAACATACATTTAGTGTCTCCTAAATGAGTCATTAAACCTTGTTAATCTAATCTTAAAAGTCACAAAGTCCTACTATGCAGAAAAATAAATAGCAGGATATACTTGAACTGTTGAGGTAATTTACCCAACAAGTAATCTATCTTCAGAATTTGGAAAATGAAGGAGAAATTATTGAAAAGGGGAGACAAATGAACCTTAGGTGCTCCACTGACGGTTCCAACAGGTAATGCAGCACTTAGGGCATCCCATGCTGTCATTTGGTCTTGCAACTCGCCCGTGACCTTTACATGCAATATACAACTCTCATAAAATATTGAATATCGACTCATATAGTTGGACGCATGCTTCATACATAAATGAAAATATCATTGAACTGATAGTTCCTGTTTTTCCTTTGCTCCAGTTTTGTTCTTGTATCCTTGATGACCACACTACTCTGAAAGTACTAACAAATTAAGTATCAAGTAATAAGAACATGTTCTCACCGTCGAGCTTATATGCATCACATGGGAATACCGTTCGACATTCATAAGCTTTTCCACTTTCACACTACCATTTTTCGAGACCTGAACACAAATTTCAACAGTAATCAGAATCATCACAATGCATATGTATTCCAAATTATGCCTTTCTGACAAACCAAGTATTCATAGAAAATCAAGTAAGTTTAGGGCATACCTTGCCAACATCATTGCGTCCTAAATCAACCAGCATCACATGCTCCGCGCATTGCTTTTCATCGCTCAGAAGTTTCACCTCTAACTTTTTATCTTCTTCTACAGTCTTCCCCCTTCTAATCGTCCCTGCCAAAGGGCGATTCACTATCTTCTTCTGTTCATGACATGAACATGATCAATTTTCCCATTCAAATAAAGGACAGAGTAATCTGATAAAACTAATACGTATATCTCGAACAAACTCAGCAAGTACAGAGCTACCTTGTTCTTTACACGGGTAAGAACTTCAGGACTTGAAGCCACCAGAATACATCCTCGAGCCTGTTTGAGCAGCAAATATAAAACTATAACAACACAAGTATGTTCTGAACCCCCACAACTTTCCCCATTGAAATAAAGTAGTGGCCGAAGAAAACCTGCAAATAGGCCGTATAAGGGCTGGGATTGACAACTCTCAGTGCTCTGTATATTTCAAACGGGTCAGCAAAGGTTCTGCGCTCAAAACGTTGACTCAATACAATCTGGAATATATCCCCTGCCTCAATATGTTCTTTAGCCCGAAGCACTGCCGCCTTGTATTCTTCGCTCGTCATATTCGACTTCTTTAAAGGAGGACCAAAATGTTGGGTCTGCAAGTTCACAAAACCTGGAGATAGCTTTGGGCTACGAATTGAAAATTCAAATTAATTTCACTTCAAAATCATATTTAAATTATTGAATACGATAGTACGTAACTTACGACTCAGTATCTTTTAGTCTTGATACTAGCTTTTCTAGCCGCTCCTTCCCATCTTTGTAAGCATGCTCGGCAGAGGAGAATCGATCCAGCCTCACCCAGTGAATCACGTATGCTTTCTACTTGCCGTTGACCAAAGAAGGAATTGAAACGGAAAAAAAAAGTGTTGAAGTTGTTATTGAAATTATTGCATAGTATTAGTAAGCAGGCAGAGACCTATGTCATCAGTTATTGATGTTGCTTATGAAGCAGAGAAATAAATACCTTCTCCACATGATCGAACACAACCACATCATCGTAGAGGCCCAGATGTATGTCTGGAAGGTTTCTGTCGTCCTTTGGAGCCTTCGAAAACGGTATCTTTTTCTTCTCAACGTAGCGAACTGTGTCATATGAAAAATATCCCACCCAGCCACCTGTGGCAGCAGCTTACGCTGATTAGAGTTTTGTACATACCGATTACAAGCATAACAAAATTGCACGGCAAATGCACCTCTTATACTCAAAATTAAAATAATAAATAATTAAATAAAAGGCTTATATGAGACAAGAAACAAGGCATGCCCCTGGATTTGGCAAATAATATTGGAATGTACACATTAATGCCATTCTCTGTTTCCCTGATAATCTGAGACAGAGACATCGGTAGGTATGAAGTGTAAACGTCCATATATTATGGGAGCCATGATCGGAAAGACCTGTTTCAGAACACGAGTATCATAAACATAATACTCCTATATTTTTACACCTACCACAGAATGCAGGCGGAAGCTCATTAGTGAGACAGGGTTTCCAACCCTTCGAGATTCTTCTGGGAACGGACATTGGATCTTCAATAATTTCCTCAGTCAGATGCCCAAATTCATGGTCCATTGTCGTAACTTTATTTTCCTTTGCCACAATTTCCATGACCGGTTGAGCCCCGACCACACTATAGCGCCCCTGAAATAAAATCCAAACCCGCATTTCGATATATAAACGCAAACGATGGGTGAATTCAAAGTCATGAAGCTATGCTCGCACACTCACAACTGCAACTTGGATATTAGGCTCCACAGATTCAAAAAGAAAGCTTGGAGCCTCCCGGTCGTCTTCCTTAACCAGACACCGGTACGCAAGAACAGGGGTCAACTGGTCAGAGAATATGCATTTACACAGAGGAATCAAATTCCCAAGTTTTGAGGCTTCCAAAAACTTCCTTTTTGCTTCATCATCAACTGCAAAATGAGGTAAATGCTCAGGCCATACGTTGTGTTCATATTGATCCAAACATAACTGATCATTCCTCATTCGATAAAGTTTAAGCTTTTAGAACGAATTTATCGTCCATTTAATATCAAAATTTCTACTATCGAACAGTCAAAATATGGTCTCTATCACTTTCATGTTTCGCTCTCTAAATTAATTATTTGAACGCTTACGCGAATTGACGGTTCCGTTATTCAAAACCAAAAAAATGCTAACCCGGTTTAACAGAGGTTTTTCTTTGAAATATGAAAATACCAAAAAATAACGGGGAGAAGACTGCGCCCATAGTTGAGAGGGGAAAAAACAAAAAGAAAAGAAAGTACGTCACATACCAGTAGCGGATGGGATGGTACTGGGAAGGGAGGAACATGTGATTGTAACAGAAGGAGATGAGACTGAGGTAGCCAAGGAAATGGTGGAGATCGGCGGCGGAGAGAGGCGGAGGGGGAAGGGAACCAGGCGGCGGGAGAAGCCTATGGCGGGGACTGTGAAGTTAATGGCAGACATGGGGGTGGACAAAACAAGTCAGGAGGCCATGTGTAGAAAGTATAAACCAAGCTGCAGGAGCTGCAGGAAGCAGGTTTTAGTGGTGGGACAAATGACACGTATATTTATGTACTCTCTCCCTCCGACTCTAACTATAAAAATATATTTAACCGATTTTGGGGAAATTAAGAAGATGAGTTAAATTAGTTAATTTATTCATTTTTCTTAAATGTCCTTAAATTTAAAATGACATAAATAAAAATAAATTAATAGCCTCAGCTACATACCTCTCCTCCGATCTAAAATTTTTTTTTTCACACGTTTTCTAATTAAAATAATGGCCTTATGATATGTGTGAGTGTGCGCCTACACATATATCTACACACATATAAACATGCACACACATAGAGATATATGTGTGTGTGTGTGTGTCACACACATATATCGACACATACACACAGATATAAATATATGTAACACACACACACACATATTTGTGTGTAGATACACACATGTATATACAGAGACATATATACAGACACACACACGCACGCATACACACATGTACATATATCTCTCTGTATGTCTATATATATATTAGGTGTTGATAAGTATATATTTTATAATTAAATAGGTGTATATTTTAGGATATAAAATCAACATAAAATCTACTCATATCCTATTTTTATTGTGCAGGAGATATTATCACACACACACATATATATGTATGTATGTATGTAAAAGGATGAGATTTTGGAAGGTAATCACATAGTTGGACCCCACACGAAGCATTGGTCACGGAGGTGTAATTATTAAAAGGGAAAGATATATATTTGAATCAATTTGGATCGTTGAAGATTGAAAACGTGGGACATAAGCAAAAGAGGACGTGGGGCGCAAGTCATATATTAATTGAGGGGGACCTGAATCAGGGAAATAATGGAATAAAAGATAATTGACGCATGCAGCCCAAGGAGCCCATGAAAAGCAATATATATATATATATATATATATTAAAGGAGCTGAGCACGTATAGGGGAGAGACACATAAAAAGAACAAAATTCTGACGGCTGAACTAACAATTCAAGAAGCATCACAAATTGGAACAGACGAACAGAGACAGCAAGAACGGACGCAGAACGAGAACGGAGACAGATCAGCAGTGGCATCAACTCGTGGAGCAACAGTCAGGAGCAATAAAGAGACAAAGATCCACAGTAGTTGTGCCATCTCTTCTTTGTTCTTTCTCTTATTCCTTGATTCCGAGTTTCATCTTTTTGTCATGGATTTTATTATAGCCATATGTGACTAATTTTCCTTTTCAACCTAGAGAAATTATGAACTTGTTTGGGTTCTAGAGATTATTCGCACTAATTATTTTTGCTTAATTTTATTTCAGTTTATTTAATCTTGTGTTTATTTCTATTGCTTATTGATTGGCCACCATTGAGCATGTTTTGGGGATTTAGGGTTGAACTTGGAAGAGAGAATCCTAAATTGACATTGGGATTAAATAATGTGGAATTGAGTTTAAATCTAATTTGCGTCTATGATAGGAATATACCTAGAAGCTCTGCATAATCAAATTAGAGTGAGCCCGATCTAAAATACGTCTTATTTGGTTGTGTGAGGCATTGCATAATTAATTAAGATAGGTATATAAATGGACCGGAAAATATTTATAGACATTAATACTCTAGGTTAACTGAGTAAGTTAAGTCAAAATTATTTAGTGGAGATAATATCTAGAACCCAAACAAGTTCATAGTTTCTCTAGGTTGAAAAGGAAAATTAGTGACACATGGCTATAATAAAATCTATGACAAAAAGATGAAACTCAGAATCAAAGAATAAGAGAAAGAACAAAGAAGAGATGGCATAACTACTGTGGATCTTTGTCTATTTATTGCTCCTGACTGTTGCTCCACGAGTTGATGACTGTTGCTCCACGAGTTGATGCCACTGTTGATTTGTCTCTGTTCTCGTTCTGCGTCCGTTCTTGCTGTCTCTGTTTGTCTGTTCCAATTTGTGATGCTTCTTGAATTGTTGGTTCGGCCGTCAGATTTTGTTCTTTTTATGTGTCTCTCCCCTGTACGTGCTCAGCTCCTTTAATTATATATATATATATATATATATATATATATATTGCTTTTCATGGGCTCCTTGGGCTGCTTGCGTCAATTATCTTTCAATCCATTATTTCCCTGATTCAGCTCCCTCAATTAATATATGACTTGTGCCCCACGTCCTCTTTTGCTTGCGTCCCACGTTTTCAATCTTCAATGATCCAAATTGATTCAAATATATATCTTTCCCTTTTAACAATTACACCTCCGTGACTATTATAAAAAAAAAAAAAAAAAAAAAAATTAGGCCTCCGTGACCAGTGCTTCGTGTGGGGTCCAACTATGTGATTACCTTCCAAAATCTCATCTGCACATCAAATTCTTGTAGCAACAAGACCCATCTAATCAATCTAGGTTTAGGCTCCTTCTTTCCCAACAAATATTTAATGGCAGCATGATCAATGTAAACTACAACCTTAGCACCTATCAAATATACCCTAAAATTTTCAAAAGTAAACACTATAGCTAGCATTTCTTTTTCAATGGTGGAGTAATTTACCTGAGTTGCTACTAGGGTCTTGCTCACATAGTAGACAGGATGGAAGATCTTTGCATGCCTTTATCCCAACACGGCTCCAACAGCATAGTCACTCGCATCACACATTACTTCAAAAGGTAGTGACCACTTAGGAGCTACAATGATAGAAGCTGAAGTCAATCTCCTCTTTAGTTCTTCAAAAGCCTTCATACACTCCTCATTAAACTAAAAAGGAGTATCTTTCTAAAGTAACTACGAGAGGAGCTTTGAAATCTTGGAAAAATCTTTAATCAATCGATGATAAAATCCAGCATGGCTCAAGAAGCTTCTTACAGCTTTGACATTAGAAGGAGGAAGAAGCTGTTCAATCACAGAAATCTTGGCTCTGTCAACCTCTAAACCATTTTTAGAAACTTTATGACCCAAAACTATGCCTTCAATCACCATGAAATGACACTTCTCCCAGTTAAGCACTAAGTTTGTCTCTTTACATCGCTTTAACACCTTTTCCAGATTGATCAAGCACTCCTCAAATGACCAAATACCCAGAAATCATCTATGAACACTTCCATTATCTCTTCTATCATATCAGAGAATATACTCATCATACATCTTTGGAAAGTGGCAGGAGCATTGCATAAACCAAATGACATTTTCTAAAGGCAAAAGTGCCATAAGGATAGGTAAATGTTTTCTTCTCTTGATCTTCGGGAGCAACCACAATTTGATTATACCCTGAATATCCATCCAAGAAACAAAAGAATTCTTTACTAGCCAAGCGGTCTAACATCTGGTCAATAAAAGGAAGTGGGAAATGATCTTTCCTTGTAGCATCATTCAACTTTCTGTAATCCATGCAAATACGCCAACCAGTAACTATACGAGTGGGGATAAGCTCATCTTGTTCATTAGTAATCACTATCATACCTCCCTTTTTAGGAACGCATTGCACTGGGCTAACCCACGAGCTATTAGAGATGGGGTATATAATCCCAGTATCTAACCACTTAATAATTTCCTTATTGACCACTTCTTTCATCATAAGATTGAGTCGTCTTTGATTCTGGATAGATTTCCTGTGATCTTCTTCCAAAAGTATCTTGTGCATTACAAGTGATGGGCTTATACCTTTTATGTCTGCAATTGTCCAACCTAAAGCGTTTTTGTGACCTCGGAGAATGTTCAACAGTCGTTCTTTTTGGTCGCCAGATAGGGAAAGCGAGATGATAATAGGTAGTGTCTCAGATTCACCCAAGTATGCATATTCAAGATGTGGTGGTAAGGTTTTAAGCTCTAGAATTGGTGCTTGTTCAATAGAAGGCTTCAAAGAAGTAGTTTGCCTTGATTCCATCTCTAACAACTCAAACTGTTGTGATGGTTTACTGTAATAAGGTGAGGATTCAAATAACTTCTTACATTCAACTATTTTCTCGTCTTCAATTTCATCAGTCCCAAGTAAAATAGATGCTAACGATTCCTTTATCGAAAAGGACTCTAAAGTCTCTTGAATCATCTCATTAAACATGTCAAGCCTGAAGCAATCTGTAACATCCCTAGGATACTTCAATGCCTTGCTCATGTTGAATATAACTTCTTCATCATGCACCTCAACTTGATCTCTCCCTTTTCAACATTAATTAGTGTTTGAGCTGTAGCAAGGAAAGGTCTTCCCACAATGAGCGGTAGATCTTTATCTTCATCACAGTCCAAGACAATAAAGTCAACAGGGAAAATAAACTTGTCAACTTTAACCAAAACATCTTCAATGATACCCTTTGGAAAAGCTAAACTTCGATCGGCTAGTCGAAGTGTCACGAAGTTGGTTGAGCTTCACCTAGTTGCAATTTTCTAAACACGAGATAGTGGCATCAAGTTAACACTTGATCCTAGATCACATAATGCTCTTCCCTGAACCTTTTCTCCAATTATGCAAGGTATGGAAAAACTGCCTGGATCTTTTTTGTTTAAGGGGTAGCTTGTTGAGAAGATTAGCACTACACTCTTCGGTTAAGGCTACGGTTTCATAGTCACCAAACCTCCTTTTCTTACTCAACATCTCCTTTAGAAACTTCACATATTGAGGCATTTGCTCCAACGCTTCAAGGATAGGGATGTTAATGCGTAGTTGTTTGAAAATCCCCAAAACACTTCTTATATTGCTCATCTAAAGCTTTCTTCTAAAATCTTTGAGGGAATGGTAAAGGCGGTACACATTTAAGATTTTCCTGGTTTACCTTCTTTTTCACTTCACCCTGTTTAGACTCAATTTCAACTTTCTCTTCATTGACCTTTTCATTCACCGTCTGTCCAACCTTTTCATTATCCTCTATAGTGATTGTAAGATTTGTTTGATCATTAGAAGCTGAGGGTTTCTTCATTGGTTGGGGAACCTCAGGTAATTCCTTTCCACTTCTCAATGTCAGAGCTTTGCATTCCTCTTTCTCATCTCTACGAGGATTAGGCACAGTATTACTTGGCAATTCTCTCTGTTGTAAAACATTGACAGCATTTGCAATTTGTCCCATTTGTACATGAAGATTCTTGATAGATGAGTTTACTTCCACATTATTAGCAGCTTGATCCTGAGTACTCTTTAATTGAAAACTTACGAGCTGAGATACTATTGCTTCTAGATCAGATTTAGGTTCTTGGGTAGGAATGACTTCCTTTTCCAATTGATGAAAGCTAGGAGGTGGCACTTGTTTCGTATTAAAGCTTGATGCTTCATTAAGAGTCGCTCCATTTTCCAAGAAAGGTTGAGATTTTTACGCCACCCAGAATTGTAGGTGTTTGAGTAGGGATTGTTATGGTTGTTGCCACGGTAGTTACCTGCAAAGTTCACTATTTCTATCTGTTGAGATATGAGGCATTATCCATTATCTTGGTCAGGCATGAACAGCGTTTAGCCCCACATGTCTACTATTAGATTGGTTGACTTGAGCTTCTAAGTGATCAACCTTCTTGTTGATTGTACTTAACATTGCCATCAGCTGTGAAGAAGGGTCTTCAATAACTTTATCAACTGACTTCACCGACCTTTTGTCATTGTTGTTCTGTAGAAAGTCAGTGGATAAGTCATCTAGGCATTTCCAGACATGATTTATCGGTTGCTTTGTAATCTCCCCATTAGTGATGGCATTTAATTCTGATTTAGATTTAGGAGTCAACCGAGTACTGAATATTTGAAGCAAGACCCACCTCTCTAGATTGTGACCAGGGCTCTGCTTGACAAGCAACTTGAACCACTCTCAGGCCTCATACAGATGTTCACCAAATTGTTGACAGAAATTAGTAAGAGCGGCTCGTGCGTCCACAATCTTGTTATATGGAAAAAATCTTGATCTGAACTTTTCTTCCAGTGTCTCCCACGAGGTTATGCTGCTCTCTTCCAAGTGTTGAGCCATTCTTTGGCTTTACCTTGTAGAGAGTAAGGAAAAAGTCGAAGGTGAATCACACCATTAGGAACTCCATTCTGCTTGAATGAGTTGCAAACATCAAGAAATTGTATTAGATGTCGATTAGGATCTTCTGAATCGTTTTCGCATCCGACCACGGAGTTCAAGCATCTTAAGCATAGTCTGCTTGATTTCAAAATTGTTGGTTTGAAACTCAGGCATTCTGATTCCTGATTGATACCCTCGAGATTGTCTTCCCATAAAATCATTGATACACAAATGATCATTTTCATCCTCAGCCATTTCTTCAGTGTCAGTCTGTACTACTTCCTTCTCTTGAATATGAGGTGTTGTAGCTGCCAAAAGCTCTTGGATATTCCTTGTTTTATGTGGTGTTTCAGTAGCTTCAGCTTTACGGGTCATATATCAAAGTACCTACAAAACCAAACAAATCTCAAAGTATCAAACTAACACCAAAAACTTAAAAAAAAAAAAAAATTACTCAAACTAAAACTACTAAGAGATTTCTGATACTAATCACCAATTGCCTTGAATCCCCGGCAACGGCGTCAAAAACATGATAGGGAAAACTTTATAGTCTATAACTCTGCAAGTATACGGGTCGTATTAAGTAATAAAGTGATAAGAAAGATATCGTTCCCACGAGGACTCAATCTAACTAGCGATTAGATATTAAATTTCCTTGTTTCGTTTAAGTTGAGCGAGTCAGAATTGTTTTCAAAAAGAAAAATAATAAGAACTAATACTAGCAAAGACTTTTCACAAAAGAGAAAATTCCAATATCAAGAAGTACAACCTAAAGTCACTAATCCCTTATTTGTTTCTTATATTTTATCTCTACTAAATTAATTTTGACTTAACTTACTCAGCTAACCTAGAGTATTAATATTTATAAATGCCTTCCAGTCCATTTATATACCTATCTTAATTAATTATGCAATACCTCACACAACTAAATAAGATCCATTTGAGATCAGGCTCACTCTAATTTGATTATGCAGATCTTCTAGGTATATTCTTATCCCAGATGCAAATTAGATTTAAACCTAATTCCACATTATTTAATCCCAAGGTCAATTTAGGATTCCCTCTTCCAAGTTCAAAAGCTCTTGGATATTCCTTGTTTTATGTGGTGTAGCTCTGTTTGCTTGCCACTGATGGCTGTTCATAGACATGCGCTCTAATAGTTTGTGAGCCTCTTCATAGGACTTCATCAAGATGGACTCGCCGAATGAAGAATCTACAATTGATCGTGTTTGCCCATCAAGACCTCTGTAAAATGTTTCTAGCTGGACCCATTCACGCAGCTTGTGCTGTGGGCACCTTTTAAGGAGGTCTTTAAATCTGTCTCAAGCTTCATATGTAGATTCACTAGATTTTTGTTGGAAATTGGTGATATCCCCTCTGAGCTGGGCGTTCTTAGTAGGTGGGAAGAATTTGAGCAAGAACTTACTCCCTAGATCATTCCAGGAGGAGATTGAGTTGACTGGTAAGTTGTTGAGCCACGTCTGAGCCTTGTCCCTAAGAGAGAATGGAAATAATTTAATCCGAACGGCATCGGGCGTGACTCCTGGAATGACGAATGATTCACACACCTCCATGAAAGCCTTGAGATGTAAATGAGGGTCTTCAAATGGGAGTCCTCCAAATTGTCCGGCTGCATTCAGCATCTGGATCATGACACCTTAATTTCAAAGTGTCCTGCATTAAAGGTCGGTGGTGTGATAGCCGAATTCAACTTGTTTAGGTCTGGAATCCCAAATTCCAAGATAGCTTGTTCGTATCTGGATTTGGAGGTGGAGGGACCTGATTGTCCCTATTTATTGCTTGCGGCTCCCTTCGATCCTGATCAAGATTGAATTGCATATCCGTCATGCTTGCGGAGTTAAAAGGTTGACTTCTTTGCTTCTGCTTCTTGTGCCTTTGCTTGTAAGTGTGTTTGATTTCGGGATTGTAAGGCTCTAGGTTGACTGAAGGCGAGTTGCGCATGTACTACAGAATGTACCTGAAAATCAAGAAAAGGGAAAGAATGAGCTTTATTGGATAAATCACAACTATTAAGCAAAAAGGACGTCGTCACTAAAGGTATTCACAGACCCCGGCAATGGTGCCAAAAACTTGTTGGTCGATTTCCTTGATGGCAAGTGAACCAGTCGAACAAGTAATAAAGAGTAGGTAAAGTATCGTCCCACAGAGACTGAGATACCAAATGATGACACCGAATTGCAGAATTAGATGTGTTTGAAAAGGAAATAAATTGATTGGTTTGAGAGTTTTGATAGCTATACTAATAAACAGGAAAATAACTAAACGATCGTAGTCGTAAAAAGATATCAGTAAGAAGATAGACTGAACTTGAAATCCTTTCTAAGCATATCATTCCCCCAGCTGCATATACGCAATGCTATAGCATTCATACTGTATAGCTCTCGCAAATGCTACAGCATGAACACCCTATGCAAAGTTATTCAGTTAACCACACCACGCTAATCTACCGAAGCTCTTGCGTCCGATACATACAATCCTAGTCTGTACTTATCCCATATGTCTATGAAAATTTTTCTAGTTGGATTATCAATACAAATCAAGGTGTATAGTTATGAGCGGTAGACCCATTCCTAAAGTCTACAATAATAGGTCAAGTCTTGCACCAGCCTGTCTAGCAATCACTGCTTTTCAGATGTCTAACCCTGACCCCCTCTCAGTAAGCCGAGGCCACTGATCTAGCCCTTAGCTCTTGCTAATCGACAAGAAATTAAATCACTGATAAACAACTGAATATATTTAATTAAGAACTAGCAACTGGGTTCATTCTATACTTAGAAAATCATCCTCGTTCAGCCTCAGGAAGTTAGTTCATGACTGACGAGGGAATCACAAAACAAAGTACTACATAATAGCCCATGATAAAAGATTGACTGGAATTAAAACAAAGAAATAGAAAGCTTGATGGAGGTTCTGACGGCGTGGAAGAAGCCCTATCACGTCACAACTCCACGTTTTCTTCACTCCGTCTCACTGCAAGGAAGGATGCTGGGTTCTCTTGGACTCCTTGTGCTTTGCAATTCTCTCACTCTTCTTTTGAGTCTGTCCATATATGATTGGTTTTTTACTCTCGACGACTTCCGACTCCTTTTAGGGTTGGCTGTTGTTTCCTTAAATAGTTTGGTCTTACTTGCAGCATACGTTCAACGATCTGGGCCTTTCCTAATCTGTTGAGGTCTGATCGTATCTTTCTTTCCAATCTTGGTAGATTGATTCTGCTAATCCTGCGGGATTCTTCAAATCCTTAGTTTTGATCCTCTGCATCTTCTATTTCAATACGTCAGTAATCTAACCGTTATTTTCGCCCTGCAATATATTTCCTGAAACAACCTTGACAAAAGATCAGGACATATGCCGATAGCACTACGTCATTTACTTTGCTATAGCTTCAAGGATGCGTTGTATTGCGCTCGGTAAAGTTGTCCTGATGCTATAGCATGACATCGGCTATGTTATGTGACTTCTTCATAAAACCTCAAAACTTGTTCTTTTTTAGCACATGTTTAGGATGTGAGTGTAATTTATCCTTGAGTTCCCTGTACAATGAATTAATGCATTTTTGCTTAGATTGAATGCAGTTTAAGCTCATATTTACCATACAATTTAGTCATGAAATACAGGGAAAACATGACATAATTAGTGCTCATCAGCATCGGGCACGGTATGCCGCCCTGCCTATTTGGCCCTACCCTGTAGTATATATAGTATTATATATTTTTATTTTTTTTTTGATACAATAGTATTATATTTTTTTTCTTTCACTTATAGGTACTTAACTATTTGTTAAGACATATGGTTGTCTTTTTAATTTCAAGACTCAAGTTGTAGACTTATTTTGGAATATTTCAAAGTGTAGAATTATGAATTTCATTTGAAGTTTGCAATATTGTTTATTAGGTATGATTAAAACTTTTTTTTTCATATACAATGTGGCGGGGTATCGCCACTTGGGTAAGGAAGGCCTGTCTTGCCTAGCCCATTATTGCTCTGACTAAAAATTTTAGGGCTTCTATTGAGCAGGGCTGGGCACTGGGCTGCATTTTACTGCTCAATGATCTTCTGAGCAGGGCATCAAGCAAGGGCCTCGCCCTGCCTATGAACACCCCTAATATATATATATATATAGGTAAATTAACGTCAGCTAATCAATAAATAAATTAAAATCCAACAATTTAAATTTTTTACGGAACGGAAGAGTCTACACACTCACATATATATACTTACCAAAAACTAAATATACGCGAGAGAATAAAATAGGGATATTTTAGGAAGAAATTGACAAAAATTAAAATTTTATTCTGTAATTAGAATTAAAACCAACTCTTAAATATTATTCTATAATTATGACCGAAAAATAGTAGGATATAGTTAGAGTCTTAGAGCATGCATTGAATCGGTTGCTTTCTGATCCCTATTGCCACGGAAATAAAATGAATGACAAGATATACAAAAATCAAGATCTATATTTCCGTGACCATTTGATGAACCCAAAAAGGCAGGACGGAAAATAGTTCAATGCACATGATAGATACGCTTCATCCATCAGGTACATGGGTTGGGACGCATTCGTAGTTAGTTCCCGGCGGAATATCACTCGTTACAAAATTAACATATATATGAAAACTGATTAACTAATTTTGAAACATCATTTTGTGTGTGTGTGTGCGTTTTTTTTGGGCGGAGGGGGTTGATAAGGCTGAGGTGATTTATAATGTGGTACTCTAATTTTATTTATAAATCCCTTTTAACTAAATTATAGAGAGGTAGTTAGCTCAATGATTATGAGGATAAATTTTTAATTTTGCCTTCATTTATGAATGAGTATCTTTCAACTTTTTCTTCTCTCTCTATTTTTGTTGGTACAATTAATATGAGTAAAATTGTTACAATCTCATTTATTACTTAAAAGAGAACTTATAAATAGGACCAATTTTTTTGGTTAAAAGCAATGTTTTGAAAACCGGACCGGATCTGCCGTTTAGACTAGAAACCGGCCGGAAAGCTGGTCGGAGTTAAGGGGTGACCCGGATTCTGATTTGACTCAGGGTCAACTCGGCCTAGTCGTTTTTTGTTTTTTTTTTAAATGAAAAAACAAAAAGTCGCCAGAAAGTCTGAAACTCGTTATTCTCCACCAACTCGACGATGAGAAAAAAAGCCAGAAATAGAAGGAGAAGGAGGAGAGATCTGAAGACTAAAGAGACACCTCCATCCGTGAAAACTTGTTCTGAAGTTGGAGTTGATCTTGTTTCGCCGTGGTTTTCTTCAATAGTCACCCTTGCAAGACTCACCGCCATCTAAGATTGCCTCCATCGCCTAAATCCCGCCATCATAGGTCGTCTATTATCAAAAATCGTCTCGACCAAGGAGAGGTTACTAGCGATGAAGTTTGAGGGCAACGCAAGCTATGGGCATGGAAGTTATGCTGGTAATGGAGGGAAGTCTTCATATAAGCGCTGAGTCAGAAGGGAGGAGGTAAGTGAAATTGTTTAAGATTCCTGTTCAAATTCAGAATTGAATATAGCTTTTTGTAATTTTCTACTTTTGTTGCCTAGAAGTAAAGCTAACCCACCTAAACATATACTATGCCATTTAATGCTCTGCTCTGCCATATACTGGAGGATTAGTCACGTGAATGATCCCCTTTTTAAAAACAAAAAAAATAAAGAAATATAATATTATCTATTTTAATTAAATTATTTTTTTTAATTAATACCGGTCTGACCTACTGACCTTAGACTACTACCTTCATCAGTTTAGTGACTGGTATGGGTTTCGGAATATTGGTTAAAAAGAACTTATAAATAGGATCAGAGTGATAGTAGTAAAGAAGATTGATCGGTTATAAGTTATAACTATAAAACTGCAAAAATAGCATACACATAAAAGGGTGAGACCAAAATGAAGAGGTTACTTTCATGAAATGGCAATAGAAGCATGTTTTTGTTGGAAGGAGATTCTCTCCTTATTTTTTTTTTTTTTTTTCTTATTTTCTCTCATCAGCCTTATTTGGGCCGTTGATTGGAAAAATGAGAAAAAAAGTTAAAGTAGTATTATGTTGATTTAACAGATATAATTTAGAGATTATGATATAAAAAAAAGATGATAAAGAAACTCAACCCATTTTTGCCTTAGCCTAAAGAGATTAAAGATGTGACACCTATTGAGACATAAAGATTAAGAGTGGCCTGATTTGAATTAGGACATGATGTTTAAAAAATCCAGCTATCTATAAACTATATCATGTTTTGTTATTCCCTTCTAACATTTTGTTCTCTACTTCTTGCTGTGGATATAGGGATTGACAAAGCAGTCTTTGAATCAGATTGTCTTTCTTTAATCAACTGTGTTAATGCTAAGTCACCTACTTTATTTGACTGGCGCTGTACAAGTTTAATTCATGACATAATCAGCCTTCTCTCTTCCAAAATTGGGTTTTCAATCTCCTTTACCCCAAGACGGGGTAACCGTGTTGCTGACTCTTTAGCAGCAATTGCTTATAAGGGGGTGTGCTCTTATTAAGTGGGTCTTCCAACCAACACCTTCTTTAATATCCTTTTAACTTTAGATGCTTAGGAGGCTCGATGATGCATCTCTCTCAAACTCTGTAAGGGGTGATTGTTAATTTATTCTTCTCAGTTTTTCTTTTTCTGGGTTGTTTCTATTTCCTTTCATCTGTATTTCTGCTCTGTACCTTTTTCTGTCGTAGCACTGTGGACTAGTTGTTGGCTTGTCTCAATTGTATTTGTCTTCTCTGTAACTTTCTCTGGTTTAATGGTAATAGACCTTTCCGAGCAAAAAAAATATCTAATATCTTCAAATTCCAAATATTGTAACTTTTTCACAAATTATGTATGCCTTCCTACTTTTTAGCTCCACTGTTCCCTCTCTTCCCCTCTGTTGACGAAGAAGAAAATTTCCTGCAACGAGCAGTGTGAACATGCGGAGTTGAGCGAAAATACGTCCCCATTAAGTGTTAATCTCACGATCATCACTTTGTGGCTCACCATTATTGCTTACCATGTATTGGTATGTGAATTAGCGGTGACGTTGCATCCCTCTCGTCGATCAAACATCAAAAAATCTCGATGACAGAGATCAGAACTGACCCAAATGAACACGAATCCTAAAAATTAAAACGTTAACATCAAACTCAAAAGGAACATTTATAAAAGCAGAGTCTTTCATATACGGATTCACATTCACAATCATTCCTATATCTATGCGATTCATGAAATCTAGGTACATGCACTGCAGTTGGTCCAATTCCCAGTGAAACACAGTAAAACGGAACTGAAGCTTATTGATTGCACCTTCATGTGGAATGATGATGGGACACCGCAATCTGGTTGTGTGTTGATGTGATTGAATGCAAAAATTAATGCTAGTTGTACAGGGGGAACATGAGCATCAATAATTGACAATAAAGTAAGTGTATAAAGGGACCTAGGAGGAACCAAAAATACATAATCAGTGAAGAGAGGTGTGGTTGGAGGGACACTGGTAGCACTTGGCGAATAGGCCGAAGGTGTCAACCTGCTTGATGAAATTGGCCATGCTGGCCCATCCTCCGAACCCGAAGCCCACCACCAGCACCCACACCACCACCAGTGCATTCACCACATACATCAAAGTCCAGCTTGGGATGAAGCGCGGCAGCTTCTCCGCCGCATTGTGGCGTGCCGACGGGGACCTGTAAGTGAGCATATGGGCCAAGGCAGGGATGATGTAGACGGTGAAGCTGACCAGAAGAGCTCCGACCGCCGAGTTTATGGGGCCGAAGAAAGGGAAAATGATGGCCAGAAACCATATCGGTATAACCACAGGCAGGCGAGCCACTGCCCTCACACATATGCTCTTCGTGTCGTGCATTCCTATCACTTTCTCCCACACGAAGTACAGCGGGGTGCACGCAAACCCGAATGTGATGAACTGCCACATTGATTACGCCAAGTTAGTTATTGCAACTTGAACACACACACACACACACACACACAGATACATCATACAGTACGTGACGTTTGTAGGTATGCACCTGGTGAATGAGCATGAGCATGATGGCGGCGTCACGCCAAGGGGAGGGAGGGAGGAGGGAGAAGGCGTTGGAATGGTTGAGAAGTTTGTCGCCGAAGGCCCAGTACACGGCGGCTGCGGATGGCAGGGTCAGGGTAAACACGTACAGAGTCGCAAACAGATATATGTATTTGAACTTCTGAGGCTTCCACATAGCGTGCATGATTTCCCTGTATCAGTAGTCACTCATCTCTTAATTACTTGTTACTCCAAATAATAATAAATCAGTTTCATCCACTTTCACTACTAATAATTTCTGTACTCCGTATAATTTAGATCATCGGCTTGTTGGTTCCCCTACAGTTTTTGTTCCATGTACTTGTCGAGGAAAGCTAATAAGGTATTTAAACGTGGCAGATTTCTCTTTTGTCTTGCAACTAGTGTCCCATTAGAACCGGCCAGGAAAAAGAAAAGCTCTAGTCGATGATTGTCTCAAACAATAAAGAACAGCATCATGATTCATCTGCTTAATTCAACAGCGAAAGGCCAAAAAGATAATTCAAGAGAAGAAAAGGAAGGGGAAAAGAGGGTACACTGTAACGGCGTGCCCGCCGAAAGTGTAGAGAACGTTGGTGGCGCCTGTAAAATACAAAACCAACTTGGTGGGGCCGGAATGCGTCACATTTTCAACCTGAAGAACGTTTTTGTGAATAAAGTTTGAGGATGAAGGAGGGCTAGCTAGCTTCAGCAATGGGGGTACGGTATTAGTCGTCTGAAATACCTACCTGGCCGTGAACAAAGGCCGCGATGGTCAGATACCAAGCGGTGTAGGTGGTCATGCCCAGGCCAAGGAAGGACCAAATCCTGTAATTGTGGAATGAGGGTATGAACACCGTGGTGGCACAGCATGCTCCGAATATGTACGTCCATGTCCTCTTGTCCAGTTTGTCATTTATGTAGTATATATTACTGCCAAATGAAGCCCATCCAAGGTCGTTAATTCTTGTGAACGAAATCCTTTAAAGAAACCGAAAACTCTGCTTAAAAAATACCTTGCACAAGCTACAAGCTGGATAACAGATCCAAACAGAAGAAAAGTACAGTTGAAGGCCAATCCTATTGCTTTCCAGTACGGACCCAGCAAACCATCCAACACTTCGAACCACTGCTCAGATTGCAACCAAAAGCTACAGCACTTGAGCTAAACTGAAATACAGAGTAAAATGGTTTTTTGATGATTAACCTGAATGACATGATTCTTGAAGCTGACGTTCTCTTTCTCTTTTCGGCTTCTGTACTCTATGTACAGGATGCTGATTAAATAAGCAGTCCAGCTGCCGAGAAGGCCATAGAACACTTGAAATATGATGCCTGAGAGCATTCCCAGTTGAGAGAAAGAATATGGCAGAGTTAAAAGAACCTGGGCAACCTATTGGGAAAAGGAATAAAAAATCTCTCCTACCTTCCAAATGAATCCTCAAAGAGCCAGAGTTTCATGTTTATTACCTGATTTGACGCACAGCTGAACCAAGCATCGTAGACTGACCCGCCGTGCCAGAGAAGACTTTTGAGGCTGAAAGATGAACCGTCCTCCTTCTCTCCCTCTCCTTCCTCACGCTCAATCGTCTGGTTAAGGCTTGACATCATGGATTCTTCGGCTTGTTTCTGGGGCGGCATTGTTTCGAGGTTATGAGACTTTGGAAACACCTACACAGAATCGAGCATGAACCTTACCCAGGGAAAAAAACTCAACAGAAGCAAAATATTGAAATAGGAACAGAAGGAACTTGCTCTCGTGGAAGATATCAAACTCAAGTTACCTAGTACTGGTCAATGTTGCTCTGTGCTGAAACAGAGGAAAGCAGGGACCACTCTGTGGACAATAAGGTAGGTATCTTGTAAATCCTTCTAAATAACCCTCCCTAGCACCCTAGTTCAAAGACCTGACATGTGAGTTCTGCACATGGACTGGAAAGTTAGGAAACCTAGCAAGCAAGAAACCGTTACTGCTTATGCTTCCTCTAAGATGTTGCAAGTTTTTCTTGTTGGGATGACAAAGAACCAAAGTTGAGCCCTTCGATGAAGACTGAGAGCTCCAACTTTGGATTTAGAGAAACGAGATCTCACAGAATGAATTGAAGAGAAACAAATATGTCAAAACTAGCTATCCCCTTGCTTTAGCTTCTCTTATAGTGTGCCCTTGCTCTCTCGCCCTCTTCTTTTTGTTCTCGTTTGGCTGCAAAGCCGTTTAAAGAGGTTGATAAGTGAAAGTGGTAGTAAAAGTAGAATAATTTTGAGAAATAATTTCAATCTCATTACAAGTTGTAGACAGAAAAATAGACCACCACGGGTTGGTTTCTCTCTTAATCTTTTTTTCATTATCCCTCATCATCTCTAAATCATATTTGTCAAATCAATCACAATACTATTTTAAACTTCCTCTACTCTTCTCAATCAATGACCCAGATGGATTGATGAGAGAAAAAGAGAAAAAGATGAGGAGAAGATCATTTTCCCATACTCAATAAATAAATGGTGTTTGAGCAGTAACCTCAACATGATTGGTTCTCTCTAAACTCTAATGATTGGTTCCCATACCCAATCTTGTATCCTCTACTCTACTCTATTTTTTTATTTTTCTTTTTTCTGGGTTAAATTTTGTCCCAACTTGGGGGTGGTGGGAAGTGAGATTAAAAAGCAGGCAAAGAGAGGGAAAAAAAAAAAGGGGGGGGGGGGGGGGGGAACTCAATCATCGCGCGCATTTCCCGGAAGCATGAAAAAAGGCATCAGTTTTATACTGTATAGGTAACCCTACAAAATGATTATCCTGAAAGCTTTTAGAATTTGACATTGTTATTTACTGTCGCATTATCATTGATCTTATTTTTTTTTAAAAAAAAATCTAATAAATTAAAACAAATTACCCGCACTTAAGCACAAAAAGAAATCAACGAGTACAAGTGAGAGAAAACAAGCTCGATATCATGATTGGCCGGAATAAAAAAAAGACAAAACTGTCTCGTTGGTAAAAGAATTTGGTGAACGACTCCTTTTGGTAGTCAAAAAAGGTAACAGCATGCAATGGATCTTTCATTTAAAAAAATACTAAAAGGAGGAAGGAAATGAAGAGCAATATGACGCTTAGCTTCCCTTATGATTGAGGTAAATTAACACGCTGAGTGGATGGGTGGGGCCACCCTCAATCAAACCGGGCTTAACTTTTCCTTAATATGCTCCTTGTCTCCCTTTTCCCACTGAGTCTTGACTAATCATTTGCTTCAATGGTAATTAGAATGGCCTCCACCTCAGTGGATTCATTCACAGAATTGAGCATTGTATCCTATTCCCTTTATATAATTGAGCCTCTCAAATTCTATTCCATGGAGCATAATTTGTGCATCTCTGGGCAGTTCCATACACCATCAACAGGTAGAAGAATCTTATGAGGTGATACAACACTTCTTACAAGTTCCGTCTAACTGAATAAGTCAACTCATTTTCTTTTGTGAAACATAATATCCAAGAACCAAAAATTAAAAAAGCTTGATTTTTTCATACATTTGGTAATATTTGGTGTGTGAATCATGACTAATTTATATTTACATATTTAAGCCACGCATAACCTTAAAAGAGAGGGTCCAAAAGATTTAATTGATGATTAGAAGGAATAATTGAGGTGCCCACCACCAAAGAGAAAGAGACATATTTTACTAGAGATATATACCAACGGAAAGCGAGTGTTGGATTTATTTGCCTTTTCCACCTTATCTTCAAAAGCTTCCTTTTGAATTCTCATCCTTTGTAAACTCTAAGCTTTGTTTTTTTTTAGTGCGTGTTTTGTAGAACTCCAAAGTTAGAGTCAAATTCCAAAAAAAATGGCCAAGCTTGTGTATTTTTCTGGAGCGGTTCCATCTTTGGAATCAACTTTGGTAAAATTAGAACAAGGGACAGACATGGTATGAGTGTCTAGTCCCGGCAATTGAAGAATTGTTAAGGGTTGGAAGTTGGAACACGGGTGTGATTGGGTAGAGAATAAGGTGGTAGTGAAAAAGGGTGATGAGTATGAAGAAGAATCATGAATGGTGGGCATGAATCTGTAATTGGGAAGCCACCGAGCAAAAGTGATCATAACAAGTCCCATTTTGGGGTTCGTGATTAGAGCAATGGTGAGTGTGAGTGCAGGTATTCGAATGCTGGGGCAACCTCAACATGATTGGTTCCCTCTAAACTCTAATGATGAAGGAGTATGTAGTTGTAGTCGAATAGCAAGTAGGTATAGGATACAAGATTGTGATTAACTGATGGAAGGACATGCCTATGCCTATGCCTCACTTATATTCTATCTCTTTCATCATATGAGTATGGCGCTGCCTATCATTTTGGTAGCAGCAGCAGCATGACTTTGAGTAATCACTGCTCCACTGATTTGAAGCCCTTTTCTTTCTAAACTTATCTCAAATATTCAGCTTTGGATCACTCTTTCATCATTGCTATATTCGGTTTCATTATGACTATTCATTTAGTACATCATTCATAATAACGGAAAGAGTGAAATTCACAATTAATCAAGAAAAATAATAAAGAAAACCTTGGGTTTTTTTTTTTTTTTTTTTTTTTTTTTTTTTTTTTTTTTTTTTTGGGGGGGGGGGGGGTGGAGGGAAAGGGCAAAACTGAAGTGTTGGAAGTCGTTGGATTAATGAGAAGTGATTTGCTAAGGCTTCAGCTCAACCCTGATGATGGAAACGTTCCACAGAATCAATCCTCCCTCTCATTTGCTTGCCTCATGAAGTGATAATTGGAGGGAAGAGAGAGGATTCTGTTTTCAGCTTTGGGGTGGTTCGTCCTTGGCTCTCTGCTTTAACCATAAAATGAAAATGAAATGCAGTGAGCAGTGTGCCACACCAGCACCCTTCATGTTAATGCGCCCTCCTCTTCTCTTTTTTCTTCTTCCCACTTCAATCCCAGTTTCCTTACAATTATCCCATCACAACTCTCCTTTCATCTCATTATTTGACGATCTCTCCGTTTAATTTTCTAAACCCTCTTCATAAATATATTCTAGGCCAAGTTTTCACTGTAACCCCACCGCTTCTCCACTTTGCCTAGAGATGTTCAACTGTTATGTAAAGTTAATTATCCTATGTAACGGTCGATAGGTTGGGAAGGAAGAAATCACAGATCATTATTGTCCACGCAAGACTAGCGACAATTAGCCGTATATCCTCTCTAGACTCCGAATACCTGTTATCTGCCATTACATCGATGCTTTTCTTTATTTTTGGTTTTATACGTGGAAGCGACCCTTTGAGAATTAATTTACAGTTTTTCAACTTCACATTTTACTGTGTAAATCCTGACCCTATTAGCCAGATAACTCGATTGCCAAATGCGTCGAAAACATGAAAAAGAACCCACCTACACGCTTCATCTATAATATGGCTGAACAAACTTGGCACTTAGACTTAGCACGTGCCTAAAAATAACTCAAAAAATCAAACTTGTGATATAGTAAAGATCTCTGACACACAAGTCTCAATAATTCACCGAATATTAATAATCAATCCATATTAAAATAACCAGATGCTTCTCGCACTATGCAATTAACTGAAACAAAGGAAAGAAGTTGCCGATAACTTGCATGCATCAGCAATATGTGCTCTATAACAACAGTAGTTCGTACTACTGTCTATTTCCATCCTTTACCACAACATCAATTTACCATTCCTGACACTCATACAATTTTTACTAAGCTTGCATAATCTGCATTCGACTATGAGTTTTGGTGTATATATTGCCATGCCAAACCACAGAACCTGGGAATGCAAAACTTTACAGATCAGTGGAGCCCTGTCCACTTGTTAAAAAAGAAGATATAATAACTCTTCATTTGGCTGCCCCAGCAGAAGGAGAAGAACGAAAAAATCCAAACAACTGACCAACCAATGCTTGTATGATTGGGTAAACACGAGTTACTTTAGGCCACGAAGAATATGAAGATCAGCAGAAAAAGAATCAGAATGGCAAATATCTTGATTAAAAGCCACCTATTTGAAGATATTTTGCTGAGATGCTTCAATAAAGAACTGTGAGCTCCTTCAACATTTGCCAATGATTCATCCATGTTGTCATCAATCCTGCCAATTCAAGTTTGGCAGATTTGATTGAGATTGTTGAACATGTGAACAGCACGGAATGCCTGAGTACAAGTATCAAAACAATCAAGTTAAACGAGCCAAACCTGATAGCCAATTCCCCTTGATGAGCAACCATTGTGGCCAAATGAGTGAAGATCCCACCAAGTTCGGTGATAGTAGATTCCACACTGTGCAGAGCAGAAGCACGACTCTGACTATAACTTTCTTGTCTTGGGACAACCTGCTGCATCATAGACATTTCCATTTGCTGGGATGGAGTGTTGTCAGTAGCTAGCCTCCGTCTGTATCAGCAAAATTTGCAAAAGTTGCCGAGTGTTATGTCTATATATTAAAGAAGGACTATGCTCCCTATTTCACGTTAATTTTGAATTGCCTATCAAATTGTTTCATTAAATGGCTTTGTACTGCCATAGTTATAAGGATCAGGAAGCTCATGCTAAATAGCCATTAAAAAAATTTAAAAAAAAAAACCAATACTGTCAAAACCATAGACAAAAGCTTATTATACAAAGATCACACAACCATTTGGATCTGGAAACCTACAAGTTTGTCAGCAAACATTAATTTCAGCTAATCTTTTTCCAACAATCAATTTAATAGTTATTCAGCTCACATTTTGCTTTTTACAAAGAAGGTGATAACAACAGCAAGCTTGGGACATCAATAGTTTTTAACCTTCCATAAGTACATATTGCTCTGGGTGGCCATGACAGTACGATCCTCCAGATCAGATTATTTGATCTTCAGGTGCATAAGCCACGCATATAATAAATAAGAACATAAAGTTTACAATCTTAGAACATTCACAACCTACGTGGGCAATACTGCAAGCAAACCAAACATGAGGAACTCAGAATTTTGAAGTATGGCAAAACAAGACAATGAAGATGGTCCATGACGTATAGAACTGAAAAAGGGCCAGCTTAATCTTCGTTTACAAAGTAAGTAGAGCATACCTTAATTGATTGCTTGGTGTAACTTCATTTGATAGGGATCTGTTTGAAAGAGATAGATAAATACAAATCAATTGGCAAAATTAAACTCCCAGACACCAATCAATTTGAACATTAGGCAAAAAAAAAAAAAATCAAACTAAGCAGGTCTGAGATTTTATATAATTTAACAGCAAGACAACATGAGATCAACAATAAAATGTCCAGGTATAACACTTGTTAACCTATAATTACAGAAAGATTGCTCACGCTGATGTTTGCTGTGAACTTTCAGATGCAATTAATGAATTTGACCAAGGGGGTGGCTCAGTCACTGGCTTTGGTCGATGCTGGAAAGGAATGTCCCTAGATGCTTTCTTGGAAAATATCTGCTTCCTATTCTCATGGGCTTTGATATTCTGTAGAAAGTATAGGCGCAATATTAGCAAAATTGTGGTGAGGAAGAAGGATGCCATAAATATGAAAAATTAGTCCCCCTTAACCTCCGTCCTAGTAGTTAACACATCTTGAAGCTGCTTAGTTGCCCCCATAAGTTTTCCCTTTAAGTCATCACAAACAGCTGTTGAATGAACAATTCTATCGTCCGAATAATTTCCATCAGCTATTTCCATGTTCTGAATAGTTTGTAAATCTGAAAGAGCTGAATTGAATGCCGTGATGTCATTCTTAATCAAAGCCGTTAATTCTTGTATTTCCACAGTGGGATCATTAAACATGGATGACTTCTTTGCCACTGCAAGCTCACATGCGTAATCAAAGGAAACTCCAATCAGTTACGTCTAAATACCGTATATGCAACCATTAAAGTCCCAAACAAACAACTTTAAAGCAGGCCTCTAAGATATACAACGCAACGCAATCAAATTACATCCCATAAATCCAATGAGGTAGGCTTACATTGAGCAAGCCTCGAAATCTTCTGGGAGGTTTCATGGATACCCAACCCGATTCGAGAGGCCTTTCTGTTGAATTCAGATCCAGAATAGGAGACGGGAGTGTATTGTTTGGATGTGGAAGGAACATCTTCAGCTTGATTAGGCAATGAGAATCCCTCAATCTTCTTCAGAGTTTGAGAGAGAGATCGGAACTCCGACGTACGGTCCCGGTAGCCAGAGGCCATTGGAGAGGTGCAGGCAATGTCTCCGAGAACCGGCAGAGCGAAGCTATGCTCCTCATTTTAGATCTCAACCAACCGGGTCCCATTGGATCCGGCACGTCAGCGCTTCATTTGTTACTCTTTCATTTTCACCTTCTCTTCGGGGTTTTCGAATTTTTTTTTTTTTTTTTTGATAGAAGAAAAGTTTTGGAGGGGTTCGACATCGGGTCCACTGAGCAAGCGCCCAATTTATTAAGATCTTTACTTGGGGATTTACGAGATCGCTTACCAAAGGAGTCAACAACGGGATCAAACCCACGGGGATCGAACCCACGATCATTTACCATCTACGCCAACTCGCAAAAAAAAAAATTTGATTGACTATGAATTTTTTTTTTGATTGATTGACTATGAATTGAACCAATTAAAAAAAAAACAGTAGTGAGGGATTGACAAAAGGCCCAATGGGCTAAGAATTGAGCCTGCGTTAGCCCAAATTAATTATGAAAAGATGATGACGGGTTAGTGTTGCAAGTTCTCTATTCGACCATCTGGGGTTCCATTTCAAGCCTGAGGAACCAAATTACCATGGCGGTGAAGCCGTGGAAAGCAGCGTACGAAGCAAAGTTGTGGAAGCTTCTGAAAGAGTACGGGCAAATACTGGTGGTATCAGCCGACAATGTCAAAGCCAACCAACTTCAAAATATCCGAAGGGATCTTCATGAGGACTCTGTGATGGTGCTGGGTAAGAATACCTTAAAGCGGCGATCTATCAAAATGGATGCTGACTCCTCCGGCAACAAGGCTTTCCTCAACCTTCCCCCACTTCTTGTTGTAAGTGATCCGCGGCCAATCTTTTCTTCCCTATCTATTATATACACCTAAAATTTGCTGGTCTTGATGTAATTGCGTTAATTAATTCTTGAGAGCGATTGAGATATTTTTATGCTGATTCATAGAATCTTGTTGCCATTTCACTTATTTTGGTCATTCAATCAGGGAAATGTGGGGTTAATTTTCACAAAAGCTGACTTGAGGGAGCTGAGCGAAGTGGTTGCCAAGTACGAGGTGATTTTTTTTCCTTTGCGCTGGACGGCTGTTGAATCATAAGATGTTTGTGTCGTGTTGAGGGGTGTTCGTCGTGGTACTTTGATCAATCATTCTCGACTGTGCCCACAATAGGATCTACATGAAACTAAAGATTATCTGCATCGAATGGTTTGCCTAAAATCATGAGATATTGAGAAAAATCTTATGGAAACTTTTTGGCCGATACATGAAATAATCTTCGAGTTATATTATGAAACAGAGTTTAGGAGTCTTAGATATCTTAGAAAAACTACAAGCTCAATCGATTTTCCTGTTAAACTCTTCCTACTTGGCCCCCAAGTGAGGATCCCTTTCATATCTTCCGGCATCTGACTGCATTAAGAATTCGTGAGGTGACATTAGCTTACTTGATTACTTCTATTTTTTTTCCAAAGAAAAATCTTATAATGTTCAGCATAAAGATCAAGATTATGATATGAATGATTGTGTTGTGGTCCAACTTCTGCCTCTTTTTTCAACTTGCCTCAGTTCGGAAAAATTCATATTTGTTGGACTTAACTTATCTTTTAACGAAATATTAGACATGTATCAATTAAGAATGACTAATTTCGCTTTAAAAAAAACCTTTACAGGTTGTGCAGCCTCATCTCATGTGCCCCAAGTTCATGTCATATGACTCGTACCGCAATTGTCATTTTGTGAGATCGAGAGACTTACCTTTGAGCCTTATGTGTTGTCGTCAACTATTTCCTGAGACAGCTAATCCTCTTCTATTGTCTCCGAGGTTCCTGCCCCAGAATGATTGCTTTTTGACGAGATCAAGACAGTTTTTGATCATGAGTATATGGGCTCCCCTTCTTCATTTTGCCGGCACATTATGAAGAGGAACAATTGTCCTGTACTGCTGAGTGCTGAGGATGACTTTCTTGATTCTGGCTTTCTTCTAGAAGCATACTACACCAGTTCTGAAACACCCTAGATTGAGTTCCCTCTCATCCGGGAATGATGGAGATTGAAAATTTTCTTTACCAAGTGATGATTTTGTTTAGATGGTCGAAAAGGATCTAGCAATGCACAAAACAAACTATTGTTTAAAATGTTTATTAACCAACAATTTGTTGGGAAATCTCGCAAGCGGCGTTAAGCCACAGCAACCCAGGACGACAATAGCCTAGTATTCCATGTCACCAATAGTAATACAAGGAATTTGCTGAATCTGCTACCCCACCAAAATGCATGAATTGCGTGTAAGAATCCAATATGATACATAAGCTCTTCAACTACAAAGAATCAAGTAAATCAACTAGCTAATTGAAGATAGTGGGACTGGGACGTGTACTGCAGCAAACAAAAGTGCAAATTCCGCATCGCCAGAACCTGGGGTCGCGGCTAGTAACAGCCTTCAATGTAGTATATGCTAAGGGCATACTCCCATACTCGTCACTCCGTCCTTTTATCACTGTGACCTCCCAAGCTACTAATTCCTGTTGATCCATTCTCGTATATATTTCCTGCAGCAATTATGTTCAAGTGTAGGGTGAAATAAATCAAACTAAGCGATTGATGACTCTTACAATGAGGTTATTACAAAAAGACAATAAAATATCAATAATAGGCGGATGGAATGGAAATTCACGATTAGCTCCATAATACAATGGTGAAAATGAGACGCTATGAATTTTCACATTATTGTTTTAATACTCCTCATGAGCAATTACATTGCCAACCACCATATCTAAATTTTTCACCATTAATTACCTTTCTTTAAACATGTTGAGGGATTTGAAAGGTTAAATATAAAAGTTTGAGATATTCTCCAGGCCACGGGACTAAAGCTAAGCAAATTTAAAAAGACCACCAAAGGGCTGCAAATTTATTTAACTAAAAAGAAATTATCAGATGATGAAGTAATTTTTAAGTTCACAATCTTAAGATAAATAGAATAATCACAAAATATTTGTAGCTTTTTTATGACATGGTCATCGAGCACGGGAACTTCAACTCTCTTTCCCATTAAAAGTTTCATTGCCCATACTACGTCCCTACTCTTCGGGTTGAGATGAAGGCGACTTCAAAGGCTTACATTCATGCGTTAAGTTATATGCTAGAGGTCATTCAGTGCATTCCAAACTCAAAATTTAAATGGATCCTCAACCATTTGCCCCAGAAAAGAGAAAAGAACGGGGTCCCCAGGCATAGAGAAAGGGTACAATGCATGCCAAGTTCAAATAATGAAGTATTGATGATTCCCAAGCTTTATTATCATTGAAATTCTCACATTTCGGCTTGAAAGCATAGCCTAGTGGGTATACCACCAAAAATTTGAGGAATTATAGGACAGTATACACGTAAAAGGGTATAAACATCATACCGATGAAACCACCCAATGAGATCGAGGTACAAACCCCACCACTGTATCTGGCGCACTTTGCCTAACATGAGGTGCAAATTCCACTGAAGAGCATGGAAATAAAACGTCGTCATCAATTGAAAAGACAGCATCTGTCTCCAAATTCTTGATTCTAATCTATTATTCAAACTATAGTCCGAAAACATTGAGACAGAAACGTGTACGAACCCTGAAACAGAAGAATGATGCAGAGTAGAGCGTTCATTGATCCAGGCCAGGAAGGAGGAAGCACTGCCGCTAAGGAAATGCAACAACAGAGAAAGGAGCTTGATCTTCAATGTCTTAGTGGCCGTTATGGCAAAGTGCCAGGATCTCTGCTCCGTACGTACGACGGGTGAACCAGAAGCTTCTCATCATCATCACTGCGTGCTGTATGTATTAAAATTAAAACAGATTCCTGATCTTATGCATACATTTGAGGTCAAAGAGGTAGTTAACAAAGACATAAATCATTTACTAGTAAATAAGAAAGGTTCCAGGGAACTTTCCTAGATGTATTTATGATATTAATATGTCGAGAGTTGAGGGTTCCAAGGAGAAGACAGTGGCCTAACTATCTTGAATTGTGGTTTTTAGTGGGGGTAGCCTTATTGGGGAGAGTGTGAGAGCAATACTTTGATCCAGAAACCCAAAAGGGGGCACCCAGCCTATAAGCCTCCTACTTGTGTTTGTGCTTTTGACCGCCCACCCAGTCTGCAAGGAAAAAAGTGGGGAGAACAACGGTGAACAATTTACAGATCGCGAAGCTCCGCGCTGAGGTGTCGCCTGAACTTGAAGAGGGGATTAGAGATGAACATAATTGCTTCACGCGCGCAAGTGTTTGTGTTTTGTATTTGCCAATCGCCTCATAAAGCGCACATATATTTCAGCCTGGATGGAGTAAGTTCAATGGATCACATGCAGACTGTGAAAGGTTGAAAAGAATATTTGGGGGGCATGGAGCAAAGAGGGAATGAAATAGTAGGAGTACGTGAGATAAGGAAGGAATGGAGAATAATCAAATAAATAAAAGGGAAAGGATTCAAATGTTTTGTTTTTTTGCATGAAATGAAAACATGTAAATAAGGGGTAGGTGGTGACAGCAAATGAGTGGCCCTAATTTGATGGGCGGTATGTCGTGAATGATGAATGATGTGGCGGCATCACTTTGCACAAACTAACAATACTTGTAGAATAATACAGCCACGTCAGATATGACGAAATGATATCTCATTCCCCTCCATTAACTAAAGCAACGAGCAGTGTCATCATCTGCATTCAATTCCTTGTATTCATCCTTTGCGCGCTATTCCAAATAGGCCTTACTTTTTCACATTACCAAGTACATACATACCCGGCCTAAATAAATTAATTTCCTATCATCCTTTTCTGTTTTTACACCCTCTCCCTCAAGAGGGATATCGACTCATCTGATAAATGTTCTGTAAAAGCAGGAGGGAGGAGAGGGCCAATGCCACCTCACACATTCCCATGCATGTATACAACTAATCCCCTGTTAGCTAGGTTTCCTTAATACGACCTCATAATATATATACTCCAACTATTATTCACATATATATATATCTAATTATTTCTCTTTCCCCTCCTTTTTTATTTTTTGTATGTATATCCTTGTCGCCTATATACTACGAGTATTCTAGTGTCTCGTTCATGCAAGTATTCCCGGCCCCACATTATGCGTAGCAGTAACAACAATAGCTGTTATGGACCTAAGAAATGGGCCAGACCAAGTCAAGCCCACTAGGAGGCCAACTGCCCCACACCTATCCCCACTACCTCAGTGGTGCAGGAAATGGGGGCATAGCGCACGACATCATGGGAGCATCTTGCCTAGAGAGTCGGATCAACCCGCTCGGTTATAAATAGGGGCACACCCCACTCGGTGAAGCAGTACACACGTATTCTCCCTTACTCTTTAGATATCGTCCCATCGTGCACACACCCCACACCTCTGTTGTGTACGGTGATCATCTTGTCCACTCGTTATCGTGCCATAGATAACATTGGATAAGCCTACCGATCCTATATTGAAGTGAACCAGCCTACAGGGCTGAGACATTTGTGTTCCACAACGGAACATTGGCGCCGTCCGTGGGGACGACTAAACTTCGAATCCCATACCATAAAGCCACGAACCTATCATAGCAAATGGCGAATACAAGAGGACGTGGTGCAACAACTCGCGAGAATCAAGTGCCGGAAGAACAACCGAGCAACACGAAGGACAAACATCACAACCGGGGGCCCAATGAACCCAGGAAAAAGAACCAATGTTGGTAGAAACCGAAGAGGAGACATCGGCACATGCGAAATCTCAACCCTTTGAAGATGTCGCTACCCGGCAAACCAAAACCATTGAAGTGGTCGACCCGATATTCGGTTGTTATGAACCACCCTTGGTTCCGTATTGGACGAGAATAGACGAGATGGAAACACGGAATCGATTACAAAGGGAAGAGGACGTCGGACTATGAGAAAGGAGATGTACCGCGAGGAAGAATTCGGGAAATTAGTCGGACGTCACGCGGGACCAACCCGGGATGATGACGCAGCAACGCCGGAAAAGGCAATGTGGACCCGAGCCAAAATGGCATCCCAACTCCTCGGAATATTGGGACGTCACGGACGGCTAATGAAGAAGACACTCCGAGATGAGGAATGATACACGGGAAGCCAGAAGCAAGAAAAAACAAGATCGGACAGTGGCTAATCAGGACAACACTGATAACACTCGAAAGGAACGATCGTCGGTCGGAACGTCGAAGAAAGACAAAGGAAAGGTCCTCTCTAATAAAGATATGGCATCGCCGTCAAGCGGATACAAGCTCGGATGAGGAGGAGAAAGTCGCGACTCCCTTCACGGCCAAAATAATGGCCGCGCCTTATCCAAAAGGCCTAGACACCAAAGATTTCCCGAAATACGATGGAACCCGGGACCCGCAAGTGCATGTGGGCAATTTCGGAATGGAGATCATGGTCAAAGGATACTCGGGGCCCGTAGTACCCCGGTTGTTTGCGGGAACGCTACGTGGACCAGCCCAGATCCGGTTCAACACCTTGCCGTAAAACACAATCCCGGACTTGAAAGATTTGGAGAACAAATTCCTACTCAACTTCGCCACGAGCGGAAGCAACCAAAAACCGAGTTCCAATTGGATCGGTCAAGCAATCACCGGGGAAACGGTGCAAAAGTATTTGGACCGCTTTAAGGACACGGCAATACAAGTGCCAGGGTTAAAGGAAGACGTACATTTGCACTGCATCATAGCTGGCCTGGACAAATCCTCACGTTTGAAGAAGTCGGTCGTAAAACGACGTCCCAAAACACTGGCAGAATTCCGAGATCGTTCAAAGACATACATAGAGCTGGAACAGATGGATATTATGAGCCATGCACCACGGGACAAGCGGAGGAGTCCATCTCCCCGAATGAAGGAACGATACAACCCGAAGACAAGAATCCCGAGGACGAAGGGATGCTAAACCTCGAAGAGCGAGAAGGAAGATATGACCGATACGCTCCACTAAAAGTATCTAAGGCCCAGTCGGAAGGAAGTCTCCCGACCGAGATGAAAAAGTAGAACGGCCACGCCCAATGCGGAATGAGCATACCCTGGACAAATCCCGATATTGTGAATTTCATGACCAACACGGCACACCACGGATGTCGTTGGGATTTGAGAGACGCCATCGAGAAATTCATACGAGAGGGAAAGCTCCGTAAATATCTAATCCAAACGCAAGGGGCGCGGGGCAAGCGCGGAGGAGAACGAAGTAGAAGTCCGATGGCCGAAAAAGAAGACGAGAACAGAAAAAAAGGAAGAGAAGCACATGATGAGTATCCCGAGTCAAAATATGACTGCAATGGGATTGTTGGAGGTTTTATGCGGAGGAGGAGATTCCGCCAATCAAAGAAAAAAATACTTGAAAGAGGTTCTATCCGTGGTTGACCGTCCGAGATTTAAAAGGGAGTCGCAAAACCAAATTTGCCAATGCTCGGGCCATCAAGAAGACTTGGAGGATGTCATGCCGGACACCACGACGGGCTCGTCATAACCGGGAATCGTCAAAGATTGCCGAGTTAAGAAGATTTTTATTGATAATGGAAGCGCGGTGGACATAATCCTCGGGATGCGTTTAAACGCATGCGATTCGATTCGGAAGACCTCAAACCATGTAGGACCACCCTAACAGGCTTTAATGGAGAAGACACCCGTCAAAGGGATACATCAACCTCAAATTGACGTTGGGGACGAAAGAGGCGTTCAAGTCAGGGATAGTCCGTTTCGTTGTGGCCGACTTCCCGTCTCCCTACAATATTATTCTCGGACGACCGACTATCCATGATTGGAACATGCTGGTATCGTCTAATCACCAGAAGTTGAGATTTTATGATAAAGAGAATCAGGTCGTCGTTACCGTAAAAGGAGATCAAAGAGACTCTCGGCAATGCTACTTTGAAGCGGTGAAAATTCGAAGACGAGACCCGCCAAAGGAGGTGAAAAGAAGACGGACGAAGAAGCTTGTTTACATAGTAGAGTTAGACTTGAGGGAAGAAGACAAGATGCAAAGGTCCGAGCCTAATGAAGAGAGAGAAGATTTCGTCTGGGGGATGAACCGGAGCAGACCACCAAAATCGGAAAAACGTTGGATCCGAGATGCGAGCAAAATTGGAGTTGTTCCGCGAGCAAACAAAGACGTATTTGCATGGACGCCATCTCGAGATTCCGGAATTGACCCCGAGTTTTGTTGTCACAAATTGGCCATCCACCATGGGTCAAACCAAGAGCTCGGAAAAAAGAGGAAACAGGGGTGCGGACCGGGGTAAAGCCTTGGAAGCGCATGTCCGGGAGTTGATCACAAACCGGATTTATTAGGGAAGTGCAATACACGACGTGGCTGTCCAAACGTGGTCATGGTCAAAAAACCAAACGGCAAATGGCGCGTATGCACGGACTACAAAGACTTGAACAAGGTATGTCCGAAGGATGCATTTCCCATGCCTAACATTGACCAATTGGTTGATCGGTCGTAGGCTTTCAACTTTTGTCATTCATGGATGCATACTCGGGATACAACCAGATTGCCATGCACCCCGAGGATCAAGAAAAACGGCCTTCATCACGGACAATGCGAACTATCTACAACGTGATGCCATTCGGCCTCAAGAATGCGGGGGCGACTTACCGGAGAATGATGACAAAGGTCTTTTCGGATCAGTTTGGGAAAAACGTGGAAGTCTACATTGATGATATGATAGTTAAATCTAAAGAGCAGAACGACCATGTTCATGATCTACAACAAACTTTCGAAAAATTGAGGAAGCATCGAATTCGGTTGAATCCAACAAAATGTGCTTTCGGAGTTCCGTCAGGAAAATTTTTGGGTTTCCTCTTGACCAACCGAGGCATTGAAGCTAACCCAGAAAAGTGCAGGGCCGTGATGGAAATGAGACCCCCGGAGAACAAGAAAGAATTACAACAATTGACGGGGGCGATTGGCGGCCTTGACAAGGTTCTTGCCCAAGTCGCGAAAAATCCCTCCCATTCTTTAAGCTCTTGAAGAAGGAAGCTCGGGAAGGATGGAACTCGGAGTGTGAAGAAGCGTTCGACGTAATAAAGCAATGCTTAGCATCTCCGCCGTGTTATCACGGCCGAAGTCGGGGATAAATTGTTCCCGTATTTGTCGGTTGGGGAAAAAGCAAGAAGCGCGGTCTTAGTTCGAGATACCGAAGACGGCGAGAAACCAAAGATACTTCGTAAGTCGGGCACTTCAAAGTTCCGAGTTGAGATATCAGAAACTGGAGAAAATGGCCTTTGCACTATTAACGACGGCAAGACGACTTCGCCATTATTTCCTTGGCCATTCGATCGTGGTAAGAACGAATCAACCCATCCGACAAGTTTTACATAAACCGGACTTGGCTGGCAGGATGATAGCTTGGGCAATTGAATTGTCCGAGTTTGATATCACATATGAGGCCCGGCAGGCAATCAAGTCACAAGCATTGGCTGATTTCTTAGTGGAGCTAACCTCGGTTCAGAATGAGAAGACGGGAGCCGAACCATGGAAAGTATTCGTGGATGGATCGTCTAACATAAAGGGAGGTGGGGCCGGAGTTATTGTGGAAAGTCCCGAAGGCGTGGCGATGGAATTATCTCTCCGACTTGATTTCCCAACATCGAATAATCAAGCGGAATATGAGGCCCTCATTGCCGGGTTCCTGCAGGCCAAAGAAAACGGAGCTCGGCAAGTCCATGTATCCACGGACTCTCAACTGGTCGCTTCCCAAATCCAGGGGACCTATCAAGTGAGGGGGCCCCTGTTGGCTAAATACTTGACAAAGGTGAAAGACATTATGACATATTTCGACGAGGTGACGGTGGCGCACATTCCTCGGGCAGAAAATACGAGGGCCGACATCCTCTCGAAGCTAGCTAGCACGAAGTGCCCGGGAAATCTCCGCACAATTGTCCAGCAGAACCCACGGAACCAACTTGCGTGATGCGATTTCGATTCGGGGATTGGAGAAAACCAATTGCGATTATCTAGAAAGGGGATAACCCGCAGGATGCGGCCGAATCAAGAACTCTAGTCGAACGGCCGCCGCCTATGTGATGGTGAACGATCGGTTGTATCGTAAAGGCGTGCATTCCCCATGGCTAAATGTCTCAACGAAGATCAAGCTCAATACGTTTTGGCGGAAATCCACGAAGGCATAAACGGACAACACATGGGGGCGAAAGCTTTGGCCCGTAAAGCAGTTCGGGCGGGATACTATTGGCCTACAATGGCGCAAGACGCTAAATATCATGTTCAAAGATGCAATAGTTGCCAGAAGCACGGCAAGTTATTGTGGGTTCCACCATCCGAGTTGACGCAGATCACGGCTCCATGGTCATTCTACAAATGGGGCATGGACTTGTTGGGACCGTTTAAACCAGCTCCGGCCAATTGAAGTGGTTGATCGTCGCGGTCGATTACTTTACTAAGCGGATCGAAGCTGAACCTCTGGCGACCATTACCTCGGCTAGAGTGCAGAAATTCCTACAAAGGAATATTATATCGCGATTTGGTATTCCAGCGGAAATAGTCACGGACAATGGGATGCAATTCATGGACAGAGGCTTCCAGCAAATGATGTCCGCCCTTAATGTGAAGCATCATTTCGCTTCCGTGGAACACCCACAATCCAACGGCAAGCCGAGGCAAAGCAAACAAAGTCATCGTCAACGGACTTAAAAAGCGAATGACCGAGGAACGGGAAAGTTGGGTGGAACATCTCTATGCAGTCTTGTGGGGTTGTCGGACCACAGTTCAAACATCCACAGGAGAGACGCCGTTCAGGCTGACGTACGGCTGTGAGGCCATGATTCCAGTAGAAATCGGCGAACCCTCATGGAGAAAAGCGACGACTTCGCAGCAAGGGCAGGAAAATGACGAGGCTATCACGGTCGAGCTAGATCTGATCGACGAAGTTAGAACCACGGCTCACTTGCGAGACTTAGCCACTAAGCAACTCGTCGCGGCTCGGTTCAATAAGAAGATTAATCCCGATCCTTCAACAAAGATGACTTGGTCTGCGAAGTGGCCGATATAGGCAACGTAAATGCCCGAGACGGAAGCTCACCGCAAATTGGGAAGGTCCTTACCGCATCCGACATGAACTCGGAAACGGTGCTTATGTGCTCGAATCACCGAAAGGGGAAGCAATCAAAAGGACTTGGAATGCCGACAAACTTAAGGCTTACTATAGCCGATTATCGAAGTCGATGCACTCGTTTGTTTTCAATGTTTCGTTTTCGTTAATTTCAGTATTTTCCTATATTAACTTGACTTTCAGGCTTACTTCATCATGAATATGTATCAAATTCCTACGGAATCGAGTCGATGTAAAGCCGAACAATGAATGAATCAAAAGGACGGGCATTAGTACCCGTATTCCGCAACTTGTTCAAATGAAGTCGGGCAAAACATGTATGGACCAAAGTTCATAAATCATGTAAAAGAAATTATCTCGCGTAAGGAAGTCGGACGTAACATGTATGGACCAAAGTCCATGAATCATGTAAAAGAAAAGCCGCCGAATAAATATCCTAGTCAAGACATTTACGGGATCGTGGCAACGAAGAGCCAAATGATAGGATTGATGGAACTCGGATTACTCAATTCGTGTTTATCGATTATCCACGTTGGCCAAAGTAAACATGTGCGAAATAGCAAACGCCCATTTTCGTAAATCATGTAGCGGCATAACCGCCAAGTTTAGTGTATACACCATTTAAATGCCGGAACTAGGCATACCAGAAAGGAGTGTTTCCTTGACCTTGATCACGTCAGGAAACCTTCAATTCGAAAGACGCTAAATAGAAAATAAGCGCATATGATTAAAGCGGTCAAATCAAACGTTTACAAATTAAAGCCCTACGGGGGCAAAAGCGTTTACATAACCTACGAGACAAAGTCGTAAGGTGCAAAATGGCAAATTGCCGACTATTGTCGAACATACGGAGATTGGCCGGCTTCTTCTTCCGAACCGTCTCGGCAAGGGTGGCATCATCAACCACGGGCGGAGTGATAATTGAATATTTCATACACTACTTTTTGTCTCTTGATTTATAATTTAGGACCCTTTAGCTAATAAATAATGGCTTTTATACTTATTTGGGCCTTGGGCCTTTTATTATATTTTAGCCATTATTTAATAATAAATTCAGTTTTACATTGCTTCACCATTTTTACCATAACTCTTGAACCAGACATCGGATTTGCCTCATTTTTGTCTCATATTTCAGATGATTCAGAGAGCTACAATTGTTATGAAGACATGAAGAGCAAATTTGGACAAGAGGGCGGTTGATTTTGGAGCCGAAGTCATATGTATTTTTGGGCTCGAATTTTGTAATTAAAGCCCATTTTATTTTATTTTCGTTCGGGCCACGACTTGTGGATTGGAGCCCCATTTCGTTTTGCCATTTTAGGTTAAGTGAGGCAGCAGCCACAAACACATTCTCATTCACGTTTTTAGATAGTTTTGAATCAAATACGAAGTTTTATTTTCTCTCATCTGTTCTTCCCTCGTTCATCGTGTTCTTCGTGTTCATGATGAACTTCTTCATTCTCGTTCGATTTTCGTTCGCATAATCATGACTAGCTAAGCTATTGTGATTGACCCATGGATTGAGGATTCCACTATCCAGAGGACTCGTTCTTAACGGTAACAAATTCGTTTTGTTTTGTAATTTCGGATTCGATTTACTTTCGGATTGGGTGTTAGATTTAACGCCCAGATCGACATTTCCCAAGGACGTAGTTCGAACTAGGTTAAAGTATCATTGTACGATCGTACGGAGATACGCCACCGATTCGAATAAATTCTGGACGATTGTTGATTGAGGGAATTTTCTGGGCAAATGCGAGATTTCGGTTTGCCTTGAAGTCGATCACGAGTTCGGTTATAACTTTTTTCGTCCAGGAAGGGAAGTGGTGGAATTCGAAATCCTGGGTTAATCTTGTTTATCTGTTTAATCTGTGTTTACTTCGTTCGTTATGTTATTTCATTTTTATTCTCTTTGAATCAAAACCCCCAATTTTTTATTGTTTTATTTGTTCGAATTGAACCGATCGGTCGTTGGGAAACGACCCAGGTTACATTATCGCAAATCCTTTTCTAACGGTTATTTTGGGAGATTACGGCAAATCTCTGTCAAAATATGGCGCCGCATTGCCGAGGAATTTGCATCGGTTTGATTAGTAACTGATAGTGTAAATAGCTTCGTTTTTCGTAGTTTAGGTGGTTCGGGTGATTTGGACGAAATTTTTCTGACCCGGATCACTCAAACCAGGTCTTATTCACAAGGAATTGGGCATTCTAAGAAAGAGTCACTCTCCTTGGGAGTGAGGTATACCCTATTTTCCCCAAATTCCAACGTTTAGACCACTTTTTTATTTGTTTTAATTTCCGATTTCATGATTTCTACTAGTCAGTTTTTTCGGAGTATCTCCGATTTGGCTGAAATTTGATTTTCCATGTGCTAAGCTCCGTTTTGCCAAATTCCATCGTTTAGACCACTTTTTCAATTTTTGAAGTTTTTTTATTCCATTTTTGGGTTCCCCAATGGTCTAGGAGTTGCCCCTGTCCAAGTCCCAAAAATTTTAAAAATCATTTGATAGTGTTTCGGACTTGTTTAGGTCAATTTCTACCATAGGTTTTTGTTTTTGTGTTTGCTTTTGTGTGTCCTAGTGTTTTTCTACTTTATACCACTTTTAGTGGCATTTTCGTAATTCGATTGGCTGGTGGCATTTTCGTAATTCCGATTTTTTTGCAGATCTCGCCTTATGACTATCTTTGCATGAGTACTAGGAGCACTATCAATCCGAAGACTTGTTGCCATTTGATCCCGAAATCGAAAGGACAATTCTTACTTGCTAGAAGAGTTGTTAGGCTAAGTCGTGGGATTAATACCGAATTGGACATTGCACTTGAGTCGATTGTGGCCATTCGATTGTGTCCATACTTGTTGATCTCTCGATTGTGTTTCGATAGTACTTCGATAGTCTTATTGTTTTCATTTGATTCTAGTAGCAATTTTCCTAACTCGGATATTATGGCGAAGAACGGGAAAATCGTCCTACTTTAAAGGAATTGAATGAACCCGATGTTAATTATCAACCTTTGTGCATTCAATATCCCGCCCTTCGCTAACTTTGAGCTTAAATCTGGTCTAATACATTTGCCTAAGTTTCATGGTCTTGCAGGTGAGTGTGCCATTAAGCATTTGAAGGAGTTCCATCTAGTGTGCAAAGACAATGAAACCACATGCAATTGATGAAGATCAAATCAAGCCGAGAGCTTTTCCTTTCTCATTGGAGGGTGGAGCCAAAGATCGGTTGTTGTACCTTGGCCTTCATCTATTGGGAGTCAATTTGAGGTTCGAGGTTATTTATGGAGAAATATTTCCCTTCTTCAAGAGCGATGCGATCAAGAAGGAAATTGCCAACATTAAGCAAGTCAATGGGGAGACTTTGTATGAGTGCGGGAGAGGTTCAAAAGGTTGTGTGCAAGCCGTCCACACCACCGCATCTCGAGAAAGACTTGATTACCCATTTCTATGATGGTCCGCTCCCGTAGACAAAGGTTTAGTGGATGCTTCTAGTGGTGGGGCTCTACGTAACAAGACACCCGAAGATGCCCGAGACTTGATATCCGAGATGGCGCCCAACTCTCAAGCAATTTGGCACCGGGGCCAATAGTACTCTGTTTACCATGTTCAAACACCTCAAAGTCAGACGATTCTCGAGAGATTAGAGAATAGACTTGATGATCGACCTCTCTGGTGAGGCACTGGCGATGACACATGACAAGTACAATCTTCTCCTCCTCGATTAGGTACTCATGTGGGTTCTGTTCGACCCTTACCATTCTACCGACTCTTGCCCTACCTTGCATGATCCTACTTATCAAGACCAATCGGTAGCCCCGTGGGAGCTTTTCCAGAAAGCCACAATACCGTGAGAATAATGCCTTCTCCAACACCTACAATCCCGGTTGGAGAAATCACCCCAATTTCCGTTGGAACGAGAATCGAGAACCGAGTAACCAATATCAGCAGAATTCTGGGAATTACCAACAGAGACAGTACAGACCACAAAATTTCCAACAGCAATCTGCACCTCCTTTGCCTTTGCCAGCACCACCTCCTCGACCAGCCATATGTGCACCTCCACAGGCAGCACAACAGCAGGCTAGTAGTAGTGGTAGTGGTGGTTCCTCCTCGAGGATATGATGAAGCAATTTGTCACGGCCAATATGCAGTTCAACAAAGAACCGACACTTCCATTCGAGTTTGCAAACACAGTTGGGCGGTTGGCAACCTCATTGAACCAGCTTCAACCTCGGGATCCAACACTCTTCCTTCACAAACAATTCCTAATCCTAAGGGGAATGTGAGTGCTATCTCCCTTCGTTCGCAAGCAATTGGAGGAACCTAAACCATTTGCAGATGTGACTTCCACATCGAAAAGAGAGTCGAAAATGTGAAGATTGACTCTAAAAAATAAAAAGGCAGTGCAGCAAGGTGAAGAGGAAGACATCCCCATTCCTCTTCCTTTCCCTCGAGAGCAGTTCAATCTAAGAAGTTGGCGAAAAAGCACAAGAGAAGGATATACTTGAGACATTCGAAGAAGAGTAGAGATCAACATTCCTCTCTTAGATGCGGTCAAACAAATTCCTAAATATGCCAAGTTTCGAAGGAGTTGTGCACCAATAAGAGGCGCGAAGGGGAGTGAACGAGTGAGTTTGAACCGAGAATGTATCAAGACTCATCCGACCTACGATGCCTCGCAAGTGCAAGGATCCGGGGACGTTTTCTATCCCTTGCTATTTTGGTAACTATAGATTTGATGATTGCATGCTAGATTTAGGTGCTTCTATTAATGTCATGCCCGCATCTATTTATAAATCTCTTGGTCTTGGTCCTTTACGTCCCCATTGGTGTTGTTGTTCGACTAGCTAATAGGAGTAATGTTCATCCTTTCGGTTTAGTTGAGGATGTATTAGTCAAGGTTAATGAACCGATATTTCCGCTGATTTTTACATCTTAGATATGGAGGACGAGTCTCCCAATAGTAGATCACCTATCATTCTAGGGAGGCCTTTCATGAAAACAGACTAGGACTAAGATAGATGTGCATTCGGTACTCTTTCCATGGAGTTTGGTGATATATCGTGAATTTCAATATTTTTGATGCCATGAAACATCCTAGGGAAGAACATTCTGTTTTCTGCATTGATGTGATTGATGATGTTGTGGATGATGTTATTGCTGATTGGTGTGCTGATTATCCTGATTTTGCATCTGAGAGTGATTCTCCCATTTGTGCATGTGCTGATAATGAATGGTGCTCTGTTTGCACCGATTTGCTTAATGCCGCATTATTTGGTGATCTTGACTTGCTTGGTGATTCTACATTACATGTGGATTCTGATATTGATTCTGAGTTTGAGCTTCACCCTGATCCTAATGTGCATCCTGATTTTGATGAGCTTAACTCTAATTTTGATGAGCTTGATTCTGATGTTAACATTGAGCCTGTATAGACACGGTCCTTCCGTTTCTTTGAATGTGGTTTCGTGCATTTCCGGTGTGATGACATCGAGTTGTTGCAACAACCACCCAAGCTTCTTCCCTCCACCGAGCAACCACCCAAGCTTGAGCCGAAATCCCTTCCAAATCACCCGAAGTATGCATTTCGGAGGTGGATGAACAAGTTACCGATCATTGTGGCAAATAATCTTCTTCCCGGCCAAGAAAGAAGCTGCTAAGCTTATTGAGGGCGAACAAGAAAGCCATTGGGTGGACATTAGCTGATATTGTTGGCATCAGCCCTTCCATGTGTATGCATCGCATTCTGTTAGAAGAGGACTCTAAGCCGGTGAGGCAACCCCAGAGACGCCTTAATCCTCTTATCCTTGATGTGGTGAAGAAGGAGGTCACTAAGCTTCTGCAAGCTGGTATCATCTATCCCATTTCTGATAGCCAGTGGGTTAGCCCGGTCCAGGTGGTTCCTAAGAAATCCGAGTGTTTGTGGTAGCCAATCGAAGAATGAGCTCATTCCTACTCGAGTTGAATAGTTGGAGAGTTTGCATCGACTATAGGAGACTCAACCAAGCCACTCGCAAGGATCATTACCCTCTACCTTTCATTGATCAGATGTTAGAGCGATTGGCTGGCAAGTCCCATTATTGCTTCTTGGATGGCTACTCCGGATACTTCCAGATCCATATTGCTCCTGAGGATCAGGAGAAGACGACTTTCACATGCCCCTTTGGAACATATGCCTACCGAAGGATGCCTTTTGGCCTTTGCAACGCACCTGGCACCTTTCGCGTTGTATGGTAAGCATTTTCTCCGAGTTTCTAGAGGACCGCATGGAGGTTTTTATGGATGATTTCACCGTATATGGATCTGATTTTGATGCATGCTTGGCTAATTTGTCTAGAGTTTTGCATAGGTGTATTGAGTCTAATCTTGTCTTTGAATTATGAGAAGTGTCACTTTATGGTTGAGTCGGGTATAGTCTTGGGACACATAGTGTCTAGGAAAGGGATTGAGGTAGATCCGCTAAGATAGATGTAATTCTTGCTTTGCCTTACCCCGCATCTCGTGTGGGAAGTTCGCTCTTTTCTTGGTCATGCGAGGTTTCTATCGACGTTTCATTCGGGATTTCAAAGCAAGATTGCCCGACCCTTGTCCAACCTTCTCGCATAAGGACACCGACTTTGTATTTGATGATGCTTGCAAGGCGGCTTTCGATCATTTGAAGCGTTGCTCGACTACATTGATGATCCAAGCCCACGATTGGTGCCTCCCCTTCGAGTTGATGTGTGATGCTTCCAACTATGCGGTTGGTGCTATCTTGGCACGAGTTGAAAGAGCATCTCATGTGATTGCATATGCCTCCAAGACTTTGGATCCGCCTTGATCCAATTACACCACTACCGAAAAGGAGTTGTTGGCTATTGTATTTGCTTTTGATAAGTTTAGGTCATATCTCGTTAGCAAGTAGAGTAATTGTTTTCTCGACCATCGCTTTGAAGTTTCTTTTGAAAAAGACAGATGCTAAGCCACGACTCATTCGGTGGATGTTATTGCTCCAAGAGTTCGATGTTGAGATTCGAGATGAAGTGGAGCACAAAACTGGGTAGCCGACCATTTGAGTCGCATCACTCATTCTCCCTCTCACCCCTCTTCTATTCGGGATGATTTCCCGATGAGCGGCTTCTTCACCGCAAGGTAAGCTTCCATGGTATGCTGATCTAGTTAACTACTTGGTAGCGGTGTTTTGCCTATAGATTCCACTAGGGCCCAAACCCTTAAATTAAAGAGTGAGTCTAAATATTATGTTTGGGATGACCCTTATCTCGTGGAAATTTTGTAGTGACCAAGTAGTTAGGAGATGTGTGCTCGATCATGAGTTTCACTCTCGTATTGCATTTTGCTCATGCTTTCGCTTTCTGTGGTGGTCACTTTGGACCCCAAAGAACTGCTAGGAAAGTGTTAGACGGTGGATTATTTTGGCCTTCCTTGTTTCATGATTCCCATCTGTTTTGTAAGTCATGTGATAACCGTCGAGAGAGCGGGGAGTATTTCCGTAGGCATGAAATGCCCTAACCCTATATTGTTTTGTGAGATCTTTGATGTTTGGGGTATTGATTTTATGGGTCCATTTCCTGCTTCATATGGTTATACTTACATATTCTTGTTTGTTGATTATGTCTCGAAATGGGTTGAGGCGAAAGCCACTCGGACTAATGATTCTTGTGGTGGTGGATTTTGTTAGGTCTAACATTTTCTGCGGGTTTGGCATTCCTAGAGCTATTATCGGTGACCAAGGCTCCCATTTTTGCAACCGAAGCATGGGTGCCTTGTTACGCAAGTATGGAGTGCTTCACAAGGTCTCCACAAAGATACCATCCTCAAACCAACGGTCAAGCCGAAGTCTCAAATAGAGAGATTAAGCAAATCCTTCGAAGACGTTAACTCTACCCGGAAAGATTGGAGTAAGCGATTAGAGGATGCTTTGTGGGCATATCGCACCGCCTACAAGACTCCGATTGGGATGTCTCCTTATCGGCTTGTCTTTGGTAAGGCATGTCATCTTCCGGTTGAGTTGGAGCATCAAGTCTATTGGGCCATTAAACCGTGTAACATGGATTTGGCCAAGTCGGGATGGAGCGGAAGCTACAATTGCAAGAGTTGGATGAGCTTAGATTGGATGCCTATGAAAGCTCGCGGTTATACAAGGAAAAGACTAAGGCATTCCATGATAAGCATATTCGAGGAAAGAATTTTTTACGTGGGCCGAAAGTTCTTGTTTAACTCCGTTTGAAGTTTATGCCTCGGTAAGCTTCGATCTAAATGGGATGGCCCTTTTGAGATCACTAACATTTTTCCATTTGGTCTTTGTTGAGCTATGTGATCCACCCACGGGACTAACCTTTAAGGTTAATGGGCATCGCCTCAAGCCATTTCATGAGGGATCCCAAGAAGCAGCTCGAGGAAGCGAGAGATTCTCCTCATTGATGCCACTTATCCTCCATAAACCCCTTGGGGAGTATTCTTCTTTCTTTCTCCCTCTTTCTTCTATTTGTTTTCCTTTTTCTACTTTGCTTTTTGAAATAAATACGAGTCTCTCTTTCTATGATTGCTCCATATTATGAACTTGGACATTTTGGTTTTAATGGATCATTGTTTGGTCTGTCATTCTTGACTCTTCGATTACATGTCTTGGTAGTTGATTTGATGTTGTTGATTGCCTAAGTTGGTATTGACCTTGTGAGGTTTTGGGCCTGCATGAATGGAATTCATCTTTTGCCATTCTTTCTTTCATGTGTGCATCTGCTCATGATTTGTGTTCTCTAGAACTTGCTCCTTTTCTTTTTGAAACTACATTTTTCATTTAAGTGCATAAGTATGATGGAAGCTTGTTTTCTTTCTTTTATTTTCCTCACTTTGGCCAAATAGCCTTTCCCTTGCATTATGATTCCTTTGCTAGCCCTTTGTGCCTTTTTGACTCATTCTTTTCAAAGCTACATTACAAGCCTAAGCGAAAAACCATTTTATTCTGCACCTTGAAAATTTATTGAGCATTGGTTTCACCTTGGTTTTGTGTTTAAGTGTGGGGGTTGCTCAGGAGTGCAACAATTTAAGTATGGGGGGGATGTTTGCTTTTGTCATTGTGATTATGTATATAGTATAGTTTCATTTTTTTTTCTCAAAAAAAATGAAAAAAAAAAAGAAAAAGAAAGAAAGAAAGAAAGAAAAGCAAGAAAAGCAAAAGAAAAAAAAAGAAAAGAAAGAAAAGAAAAGCAAAAAAAAAAAAAAAAAAAAAAAAAAAAGAAAAAAAAAAAAAAAAAAAAAAAGAGAAGAAATATAGAAAGAAAATACATAGAAAGAAAGGAGATATATAAGTAAAATAAAAATTTTCTTACATAGAGAATGATTGTGTTAATTAGTGCTCTTTTTAATTTCCTTGGTGCTTAACCTCTCATTCCATACTATTACCTACCTTCACCCTAACCCCATTACAACCTTTCATAACAAGCTCTCTTGATTTGTGCATGCATGTGTTATGAGTAGTGGAGACGTAGAAATTGAGCAAGCTTATGGTAGAGCAAATTTCTTGAGTAGAATTTGAGCGATACACTTATTTACCTTAAACACTTGAGAGATTGATTGATTGATTGATTGATTGAGCGCATCATTTGAGAGACCATCTTATGTGATTAGCATCATTAATTGAGATTACCATGAATTGTAATTTGAGATGAAGGGATTGTGGTCTTGATTGATTGATCTTTTGGAGCTTTGTGTCCCTTGTTCAATTTTTGCATTGTTAGCAATTGTTAGAAAAGAAGAGTTTCTCCTTTAGGTCTTTTTCTTTGAATTTTGCTCGGGAGTGCAAAAACATAAGTGTGGGGAATTTGATAATTGAATATTTCATACACTACTTTTTGTCTCTTGATTTATAATTTAGGACTCTTTAGCTAATAAATAACATACTTATTTGGGCCTTGGGCCTTTTATTATATTTTAGCCATTATTTAATAATAAATTCCAGTTTTACATTACTTCACCATTTTTACCATAACTCTTGAACCAGACATCGGATTTGCCTCATTTTTGTCTCATATTTCAGATGATTCAGAGAGCTACAATTGTTATGAAGACATGAAGAGCAAATTTGGACAAGAGGGCGGTTGATTTTGGAGCCGAAGTCATATGTATTTTTGGGCTCGAATTTTGTAATTAAAGCCCATTTTATTTTATTTTCGTTCTGGGCCTGACTTGTGGATTGGAGCCCCATTTCGTTTTGCCATTTTAGGTTAAGTGAGGCAGCAGCCACAAACACATTCTCATTCACGTTTTTAGATAGTTTTGAATCAAATACGAAGTTTTATTTTCTCTCATCATTTTCTTCCTCGTTCATCGTGTTCTTCGTGTTCATGATGAACTTCTTCATTTCTGTTCGATTTTCGTTCTGCATAATCATGACTAGCTAAGCTATTGTGATTGACCCATGGATTGAGGATTCCACTATCCGGAGGACTCGTTCTTAACGGTAACAAATTCGTTTTGTTTTGTAATTTCGGATTCGATTTACTTTCGGATTGGGTGTTAGATTTAACGCCCGGATCGACATTTCCCAAGGACGTAGTTCGAACTAGGTTAAAGTATCATTGTACGATCGTACAGAGATACGCCACCGATTCGAATAAATTCTGGGACGATTGTTGGTTGAGGGAATTTCTGGGCAAATGCGAGATTTCGGTTTGCCCAGTCGATCACGAGTTCGGTTATAATCTGTTTTCGTCAGGAAGGGAAGTGGTGGAATTCGAAATCCTGGGTTAATCTTACGTTTATCTGTTTAATCTGTGTTTACTTCGTTCTGTTATGTTATTTCATTTTTATTCTCTTTGAATCAAAACCCCCAATTTTTCTTGTTTTATTGTTTGTTCGAATTGAACCGATTGCGAGTCGTTGGGAAACGACCCAGGTTACATTATACGCAAATCCTTTTCTAATCTAGTTATTTTGGGAGATTACGGCAAATCTACGTCACGGAGCCCGGAATAAATATCCCGTCTTCAACGTACGCGTTCATGTGCACTCCGTCTAAATTCAAATCGATTGAGGAATTCGGGAAGCGAACTTGTTCCACGGCATTCTCGAAGGCCTCCTTAACGCCCGCCGTTAGCTTGGAAATATTAACCTCGCGACATCAAGGGCGCCTCGGCACGAACTAAGATTGGCTGGCGGGTTTGTGAGGGCTTGCTTACAAGCTTTGAGCTCCGTCGCCTGTTCGTCAATAAAGTTTTTATATCCGGCAATGGACTCCATATCACTCTCGTGGACTGCGCCCTCCGCGTAAGCTCGGACTCGAGATAAGTGCAGCGCGTCACGGACTTTAACCGGCTCGTCGGAGAGGCTTTCCTTCTCGGCTCTCGCCACCACGCAGATCCTCCGTGCTTGAGTTAATGCCTCGTCGTTCTTCTTTTTCTCTTCCTCAAAGAAGTCCAGATCTTTCTCATTCTGACCAGACCTTCTCTTTGAGATGTGCCACCAGTTGACAAAGGCCGACGTTCTTCAAGTTGGCATGCTCAATCTCCTTCAATTCTGCCGTCTCAGCCTCTGACAATGTCTGCCCGTCATACCAATGGTCAGGCGGACGAATGCCCTTACGGAGGGAGTTGGGTATTTTATGTCCCCAAAAATAAGAACGAGGAGCTGAATGGTCGGACGGACATCGGGGCAAGAGCTTCGGGCTCATGATCCCCGGATCTCGAGAAATGGAGAAGTCGGGATAGGAATATCCTTGCTTGTTGAGGGATTGTCATTCTTCTTCCTCTTCGGAGCTTTGGTTTTCTTGGCGGTAGCAGAGTCATTTGTCGTCCGGGCGTTTTTCGTTTAGATCCGGAGTTGTTGGACGAGTGGCAAGAATCGTCACGTCCAGATACTCGGGTCTTTTTCCCATCGGTGTACCTGAAAAGCAAAAGCAAAGAAGTCAAAGTCCGACCAAACACGCCACAGAAGGATAAAATTGGGGGAGGGGAGCCCTATAAACACCTACGGGATGTAATGTACTCGGCCGACTCCACCAAATTGTCTTTCTGTACCAAGGCAATAAGGGCGCTGATGGTTTCTCTCTCGGCAGCGGATAATTGCGACTTAGTTGGCAAAAAATCTTTCGCGTCAAACTTGTGGTGTTCGTCAGACCAATATAAGGGGAAGCGTCCTCGACTTCCCGGACGTCCGGGTTCGAAGAAACCACGGTATATCCCGGGCCGCGACAACTTTGAAGTAAGATGTTTTGAAGCCTTTCCAGGAATCTTTGAAAGGCCTAAGAAACTTGCGACCATGAGACGCCCGAAATGAGGTCCAACAAAACCATTTCTTTTCCCCGTCCGTGGTAGTCTTAATATCTAAGGGAGTGAAGAAGCTACAAAACACGGAGAGAACACTCGAGGTTATGAGTCGGGCAATACTTTTCAAAGGCAACGGCGCGGCCCAACCATTGGGATGTAAGCGAGAAGGTGCAAGGTGGAAATGGGTGAGAAGGCTCATTTGGAAATCGGAAAAGGGGAATTCAACCCCGAGATAGGTGACCAAATCCTTGTAAAAATAAAAAAAGTGGCAGGACTCATCGTTGGATCGACCCGAGGCCACGGACTCGTGGCCGGAGGCAAGCACACATCATACCCCTCTCCACGGGCAATCCGCGAAAGCACTTTTCCAGACATCTTATTCTTACAGTCAAGTACTATATTGCTCACAGCATAGTCTCTGACGGAAGGCATTCGTGAAGGTCCTCCGGAAGGGGCGGACTCTCCAGTCTCGGAATGAGTGGTTTGGTGTGAAGACATTTAAACCTAAAATAAAAACAAAGGCCGAATCGAACTACGAAGTATACCGACAAAACAGGAATTTCGGGACGAGCTTGAACAAGCAAGGGCCCAAATGAAGAGGTATGCGTCGGTTTATTGCAGCGGCATCTATCCAATAGAGACTCGGCTTCTGTCATGGCCATGACGAGCAAGCTCGATCGCTTTGTGGCAACTTGATCTTCACAAGGACCGAGAAGGGCCCATGTTTGAAGACGGGGGAATAACCTCGGGAGAAGCCGACAATGCGGGCGAAGGAGAATTAGGGGTTCGGCATCGGGTGAAGAAGGAACTCGTACGCTTGTCCTACTCCCACTTCCCGAGATCGAAGTAAATTTTCCATCCTCTCTTCTTCCGTGGGAAGAATGGACCATAGCCAAAGTTTGGTTCGACCAGGCACGCGTTCAAGAATCTCTCTATCTTCTTTTGGAATAGGATTACCATACATGTCTACTAGTGGGGGTTTTGGATCCATCTTGGGAACAAGTAATATAGTATGTTAAAACATGAACGAATATATGCATATCAAACCCGAGATAGCCCAGATCGCCCAAATTTGCCCAGTTGTGAAGGATTCAACAAATCAAAATCACTCAAATGCGAACGGCGAGACAATAAAGCATCGAATAATTCAAAGCCGAAGGAGTGAATGAGCAAAAATATAAATGGTGTCGAAGCAACTCGGACAAGCGAGTTCAAAATGGCATTCGACATTTTTCGTTTGGAGAGGAATTCACAGTTATCACGGTCGTTCAACACCTCAACACCCAGGCCAAAGAGCAAAATACGAATTATAACATGCTTTGGTATTTCAAGAACAACCGAGAAAACAATACACGGAAGCAAGAGAACGAGAGAGCAAGAAGCGATTCTGAAAAAGGGAAGTCCGGTACGATTCTTCAAAGTTGAGAAGACGAAGAAAAGTGATGATGAAGGGTGTGAGGAGCACTTATAAGAGTTCTAGAGATATGACGTTTAGAAGCCGATACGTTACATCGGATTACGAAGGGGTAAAAGAAAAACCCTAGAAAGCTATGATGACGATATGACGTAGGGCATTAATGGGCGCGTTAACCAAAGGCGGCGCTTGAAGGCACGTGTCATTATAATCGGAAACGACGGTATACGATGCGACGCAAGCAAACGAAAAGACACTTAGCTAGGCGAACGGTCGCGTTTTTGGTATGTCGGCATTGTTGCTCAAAACCCTGAGCCGAGTACCAAGTCGTACAACGGCCGAGGTGAATTGATGAATCCAAAAGAAGACCCTAAAACGACGAGACCTAGGCAGCTTGTGGAAACGCACGAGATCGGGTTCTAGTGTACGAGGTCGGGATCGATATATAAGATCCGCGGCAATGCTTGTGCAAATCTCTACTCACCACGAATGTAGGATGCGGTTACGGCCAATTGAAATTAGAACCCAAAATGGCTCAGAGAAATAAGGGCCTGGAAAATCGGGGCCTACACCGGAGTAAAACTCGGCAATTCGTAAGCCCGAATAGCCGACTTTGGGGGCAACTGTTATGGACCTCGGAAATGGGCCGACCAAGTCAAGCCCACTAGGAGGCCAACCGCCCCACACCTATCCCCACTACCTCGTGGTGCGGAAATGGGGGCATAGCGCACGACATCATCGGGAGCATCCGCTAGAGAGTCGGATCAACCGGCTCGGTTATAAATAGGGCACACCCCCGGTGAAGCGTACACACGTATTCTCCCTTACTCTTTAGATATCGTCCCTTTGTGCACACACCCCACACCTCTCGTTGTGTACGGTGATCATCTTGTCCACCGTTATCCTGTGCCATAGATAACATTGGATAAGCCTACCAGATCCTATATTGAAGTGAACCAGCCCTACTGGTGAGACATTTGTGTTCCACAACGGAACAATAGCGTAACCATTTTTCACGAACAAACAAATTGAATCAGGGAGGATATATATAATAGAGATGAAAGCAGATATGTGGCTGTCCAGGGGATATGATGACCTAGCTGGCTTCATCACCTTCAGTTCTTGAGGAGGCCGTGCGCGCGCTCACCATTTTGTCTGGCTTACAATTCAAAAAAAAAAACATATTGCTAATTAATTGAGCGAGATGGAGGAATCAATGGTTGTAAAGCTCTATCATCATGACATGAGAATTAAGCTCAGAATGTGCCTTCCATTTAATTTGTACCTACTGTATTCATCTTAAGCTCGCACTCATCTTCACCACCACCATCTAAATTTCCAACCCTATAAACTTCGCTTTGACGCTGCCTCGTTATGACCATCTGCATCCTCCTCAAGTATTCACCATTCCCCCGCACGCCATACTTTCTTTTTAGAAAATATTCACCATTCCAATTAATTAAATTAGCTAATAATTTCTTGCCTTTTCTTTCCCCGTTCTTACCATATGTAAATATACTCATTTATCCAGCCACATTCATAATTATAGTGTGCACCGGGGGCCCCAGCGGGTGCCTTCTTTTGTGCTCCATCGAGTTGTAACCCATCAAGTGGGTGCTGTGTGTCTGTATATATCGTCTTGTGTTTGAATAAATATTACTCACTTGAACCTCTCCAATTTTGGATGCGCCCCATCTTGTCAATATTTTGTTAGGCTCCCAAGAATTGATAACAAGAACGTGCAGAATATTCAAAGATTTTGGTATTGTTATTCCTTGCTTTTTTAAGCAGGCTCCTGTGGAGCTCAGAACATGGTCGGTCGTGCAATGAGTGGTGCCCGTGGTGCCAGGTAGGGAGGACCTACCATTATTTTGGATTCGTTGGCTTTAAATACAAGTTTAATGAATGAGCAAGCAAATGATTGGTCGGCCGGAAAGATAAGAAAATAAATCAATATACTTGAGCCAATAGGCCCCACCACTTCCTAAGTTCCTATCCTGCCCAGTCTGATTTGGCTTTATAAATCCGCACCCGAGCCCCCCCACCCAACAAAACCAACACACACACACACAGCTACTCAAAAATGGAGGGGAAGGAGCAGGACGTGTCGCTGGGAGCCAACAAGTTCCCGGAGAGGCAGCCCATCGGGACGACGGCTCAGAGTCAGGATGGAGGCAAGGACTATCAAGAGCCACCGCCGGCGCCGCTGTTTGAGCCCTCCGAGCTCACATCATGGTCCTTCTACAGAGCCGGGATAGCCGAGTTCGTGGCCACTTTTCTGTTCCTTTATATCACCGTCTTGACGGTCATGGGGGTGAGCAACTCCAAGTCCAAGTGCACAACCGTCGGCATTCAAGGCATCGCATGGGCCTTCGGCGGCATGATCTTCGCCCTCGTCTACTGCACCGCTGGCATCTCAGGTCACCATCTGGTCTATTGGCGTTACTGCAGACAACTACTTGTTACTTGCTCCCTTTTCACATATCAGTGTTGATGTGTGTGTGTGTGTATGCATGCAGGTGGTCATATTAACCCGGCGGTGACGTTCGGGCTGTTCCTGGCAAGGAAACTGTCGCTGACGAGAGCAGTGTTGTACATGGTGATGCAGTGTCTGGGTGCCATATGCGGTGCGGGCGTGGTGAAGGGTTTTGAGGGGAGCGCTAGGTACAGCGTGAATGGGGGAGGTGCCAATGCCGTGAACTCTGGCTACACCAAAGGGGATGGCCTCGGCGCTGAGATTGTCGGCACCTTCATCCTCGTTTACACCGTCTTCTCCGCCACTGACGCCAAACGTAACGCCAGAGATTCCCACGTCCCCGTAAGTCACCCCCTTCTTATATTAGATATGTTTCTTTGCACACAGCTCTAGCACGATAGCTCAAACATAACAATTCTTTTTTTTGGGTAATATAATGGACGAACAGATTTTGGCACCCTTGCCAATTGGGTTCGCCGTGTTCTTGGTGCACCTGGCCACCATCCCAATCACCGGCACCGGTATCAACCCTGCTCGTAGTCTGGGGGCTTCCATCATCTTCAACAAGGACAAAGGCTGGGATGATCAGGTATGCGCCTCCGCTCTTATCTGTTTTATTTTCAATTGTCCTAAATTTATGGTTGAAACGCAAATGAATGACGGGTGTCCTGATTCATGATGCAACAGTGGATTTTCTGGGTGGGACCATTCATAGGAGCAGCTCTCGCAGCCCTGTACCACCAGGTGGTGATCAGAGCCATTCCCTTCAAGTCCAGTTAATGGGCTCGGGAACGATGAAGCTCATCATATCTAATTATCTATATCGTCGATCCCTTCAAGTCTGCGGGTTCCGTAGCTGTTTGTTTCTTTTCTTTTTGTTGTTATTTCCGCAAGATGGATCTTCTGAATGTCTTTCGCGCATGTAAAGTAAGAATGGAATTTGTTTCTTTTTGTTGGGTGATCAATGATGATGATCGATAGCGTGGCCGGAGTGGGTGCATGATGACGGATGGGCCTGTTTTCATCCACTTTTGAGTTGGAAGAGAGCCCATCTGTCATGTGGCCTCGTGGTCCTGTGCTGTGATGTATGGCTACGTAATTTATCAAATGTAAATGAACAAGTGGGGCTTGCCCTGTATTTGGAGCTCTTATATCTCAGCGTCCTCACTGTAAAGAATGTCGTGATTTTCCCTCAAGTATACATTAAAGGCCCACGGCCTTCTAATTTTATTCGCTTCATAATTGAAAAATTTACCTAAAATTACAATCAAATCGATAACACTTATACTTAAGAAATAATTATTTAAATTTGTTCTCAATTTGTTAAGAAATTGAAAAAATGGTGTGGGTCCTTGAATTTTGAGCCGGGAGGCCTTCAAAAATCCTTGAGGGATAACCCTTTCAGATCTCTCATCAACAACCACACACCGACCATCCTTCTTTTTCACTATGCAGAATTGCAGATAGATGTGGAACACAACCCACTTCACCGTTCGTGAATCAGTTCTGGCTTATAGCCTTTGACATTCAAAAGATTCAATGCAATTCTATAATTCATAGGATATAGCGTCGCAAATTAAAGATCAAATGAAATAACAACAAACCTCGCTTTCTATTCAAAATCTTGAAAACATACACTCAGCGAACGTTACTTGTGAAAAGCTTCCTGCAGAAGCTGTGAATGTACTTTCCCTAGCAGCCCAGTGAAGCTTGGGATATCTTGTTTAAGCATCCCCGCCTACCTAGGCTAGTTTGGATCGAAGAAAATTGGAGGAAGGAAAAGGAAAATGGATATCTTGTGAAAATGTTATCCGGCGGCGGACGATTTTTCTCTTAAACATGTGAAAACTGGTTCCCATCTATTTTGGTGGGAACCCATTTTCCGATGGATGAAGAAAATAGGAGAAGACCAACTTACCCTTTTCAGCGCCTGGGAGAGAAAGTGAGAGAAGAGAGTGATGCAGGGGAGAGGAAAAGAGAGAAGAGAGTGATGCCGGGTAGAGGAAGAGAGATAAGAGAGTGATGCAAAAAAACATCGTGGAAGGAGGAAGAAGAAGCCGCCGACGGTGGCCTCTTTGCTGCTATAGATCCGTCAAACCGGAGATGACGGAGATGGAAGAGAATCGACGACCATTAAAGCTTTAACAAAGGAAGGAAAAAGAGAAGTGCAAAAATTTGAGTGTGCACTCGAAATGCACACTCAAGTCTGAACAAGTGCACACAATACACTGGAAGTGCACAGACACGATCTAAAACAATATTTTTTTAGGGGTAAAATGGTATTTTGCCTCATTTTCATACCTTTTTTTTCCAACCAAACAAAATTTTTCCTATCAACCGCCATTTTCTTTTCCAAAGTAAATCAAACGCGTGGAAGAAAAATATTTTCCTTTTCCATTCCATTCTTTTCATTTTCATTCTTTTACAGTCCTATCATTTCTTCGATCCAAACAGGACATTATTTCCTGGTCTCTCTGGTATGAGCTGAGGGAGAGGTAGGATAATTTTAACAATTTTTATTTTAAAAAACTGGATAAGTGAGCTTAAAAAATTTTAACTAATTTTTATTACTCTTTAATTACATCTTCTATTTATTAAAATTTTAGAGCCTCATTTATCATTTTTTTTAAATTTAACTCATAAAATTTTTTCACCCTCTTCCCTTACAAAAAGACTCTACTGGGCTGTTTCAAATGTGGAAAATCATTCATTCGAGATGTTTTGCAAATGGTTTTCAGTTTCATCTCATTAATTAAAAACATTATAGCTTCAAGTTCAGCACTACCACGTCAATAGACTGATGCCCAGTTTTAGGATCTTTTTGGTCCAGCAGAGGGGAAGGGAAGGATTTTATTAGAGGGGAGAGAAAAGGAGGGCAAAAGAGGGATTTTAATATTATCTTATTTGATTAATGAAAGGCCGGGAAGGAAATGGAGGAATCTTAATATTACATTGTTGAGTTGACGAGGGGAGGGGAGGCAAAATATTTTTTGAAATTTTAGAATGTTTAATAATTATATAAAATTATAATTTCATAATTATTAAATTCAATAATTATAAGTTTCATGGGCATAATAGTCACACAATGCCAAAATATTAAAATGAGGATGGGCATGAGGAAGAAAGTCAAAAGGTATCATAAGAATATTAAAAACTTTCATGGACTTAATGGTTATGCCAAAATATTACCCCTCCTCTAGGGGATGAGGAAAAAAGTCTAGGAAGCTTAGATAATTTTTTTAAGAAAATAAAAAATTAAAAGGGTTTAATGAGCCGGCTCGAGGCCTTGTAGGGCCAGTTTCATTTAGCTACTCTAATTTTCAAGCCCAGTCGTTGAAGGGTTAAGGTTTAAACGGGTCGTTCTAACGGGTTCGGTCCAATTTCCCGACTCTATCTATATCTAGGGGTGGAAATAGGCCGGGGGCCTATGACCTGGTCTGTCAAACTAAAAGGCCAGGCCAAGGCCTATTTCAAGGCCTGTTTGTCTTAACAAGCAAGGCCTAAGCCTACCAATAAGCCTATTAGGCTTGTCAGGTTGGCCTGTTAAGAGGAGGGTAAAATTAAAAAAGTCTAATTAATATTAATTTATACGTCTAATTGATATTAATTAATGTATTTACTTTGTTTAAAGTAGGCTGTTTTACAATTAATTTGTGGCACATTAACCAAATTACAAAATTTTTAAAAACACAAGCCTCATTAAAAGGCCACAGGCTAGGCTAGGCCCGTATACAAGCCAGGTTCAGGTCCAAAAAAAGCCTGTAACAAGCCACAGACCAAACTCAAGTCACTTTGTTGCTTAACAGACCTAGCCTGTTAAGGTCAAGCTGACTTAACCTGTTTCCACTCCTTTCCATATCTCCCATTTTGGAGGGGAGGGGACAAAAAAAAATTTGGAGAGGGAAATTTTTTAAAAAAAAAAAAAAAATTCCCCCCTTTCTGTCTCCTCTTTAAATTTTTATGTTGCCAAACAAAAATAGGAGAACATGATCCATCATCTCTCTCCCCTCAAACCAATTCAATAGAGAGGAGGGGAGGAGGAGGGATTTTAATACTACCTCATTTGGATTGATAAGTGGGGAGGAGATTGAAAGGATTTTAATGTCACCTTGTTTGGTTCAGAAAAGAAGGGGAGAGAAAATATTTTTACATAGGCAACTTTGCCTATGCATTTTATTTTCATACTTTTGTTTAAATTAAAATTTTCATACCTTCTTTTAATATTTTTATATATAATTTTATAATTATTAAAATTGTATAAATATAATTATTAGCTAATACAAACAATAAAATATCCAATAATTATAGTTATACGGAACTTAGAAAAATATATAAAATGATTATTATGAATTTTATTTTGATAAAAATTAGAAATATTATAATTATAATATAAAGACACACAATAAAAATTGAAAAAAGCTAGTGCTAGTGTGGTCCAAATTAAAGACTACCATGAACGAACTATTGTTGTGGACGAAGTAGAACTTATTTTTTTATTAGAATTAAAGGCTGCAAATAATTAAATTAAGAAAAAAAAAAAAAAAAAAAAAACAACAACAACGGTGGCAGGAGCGACAAAAGCAGCGTCAGTGTCGTTAGGGAAGAAGAAAAGAGAATGGGTAGTTTGGGAGTGTTGAAAAGATGTATAGGCATAGTAGTGATCAAGATTGGACAAAATATTACCCTTCCTCTCTAAATCCCTCCAATTTGGGGTAAGGTTTAGAGGGGAGGGGGACTCCTAAAATTTTAATGTTGCCAAATAAGGGGAGAGGTCAAAATCCCTTCATTCCCCTCCCCTGCATTCCCCACAACTAACTAAGCTAGACTAAGATTGAAACAGTTTGCAAAACACCACTGAAAACTCAATGGGATGGTAGATTATATTTTTAACTCAAAACCAATTTTATTCATCATATCAATTATATTACACACAATAATCCAAGTTATAGAACTAAAAGAATTTTAAATTGTTTTGTCATGCACCCAAATGACCTGTCAACAGCCGAAGCGTCAATATAATTCTCACACACACACAAAATTGTTTCGTACGTCACTACAAAAAAACGTAACGTTTGTCGCGGTGATCTTGTAGCGGTCAAGAGCAACCGCTACAAATGAACAAATTAGTAGCGATTTAAACCCCAACCGCCACAAATTAGTAACGGAAGCATTGCCGCCAAAATGCCGACCATTTTGCTTCGCTTTTTGTCACGGTTCACAAAACCCAACTGCTACAAATATGGCGCCGGCCCTTGGCGCGTTATGGCGCGAAGTCCGTCGCGGTTGTTTCGTAGCGGTGATGTCAAAATAACCGCTACCAAATCACGAAACGACACACCTTTGTCACGGTTAGAAGAAAGCGCCACGTTGACCGCGTCAAAAATTCAAATTTGGTAGCGGTTCTCACAATAACCGCTACAAAATTTATTCTATAAATAGCCCATTCCATCCGTACAACAATTATAATGTTTAAAAATATTCTAAATCTAGCTTTGTCGCTGAAAGAGCATTCTTGGCTTTGTTCTCAGAAACATAAGACGGGCATATATCTACAAAGACCGATCTCGGGAGATGAGTCTTTGGAGATATTTGTCTGTCTTCTCATCGTTCAAGCCGAGAAGGTTCCTTCGGTGACAATCCAGATTCAGATATTCATTGACCGAAGACTTCTACTCCTCTAAATATGTCTAACACGCCATCGAATATTGGGTTCAATACTAGCCACCTTTGTCTCGGCAAATATCTCGATCAAAATGAGTCGTGAGTTTTTCCTGGGAGATCGGTGGCTATATCGAATCCGAATATTCACAGCATGTTGGACAATTTTCAATAGACTTGTCATTTCTAATTTTATAACGAAATTAAAGTAAATAATTGAGAATGCTTTGATTATAATAAAGAAAAATCCAAACTAATTAGTTTGATTTTTGATAAATCAAACTAATTAGTTTGGAAATTTTTAAAAAAAATATATTAAGATCTCGTAGCGGTTTTGGTAATAACCGATTCTATCGGGAAGTTAACTTTTGTAGCGGTTTGTATAACCGCTACAAATATTCACATAGAACGAGGAACATTTGTCGCGCGGACGTAGCGGTCTTTGCATAACCGCTACAAATATGACGCGGTTAATAATTTGGTAACGGTTTTACAGAATCGCTACAAATTGTCACCCTTAACGAGGCACATTTGTCGCGGCTTTAGTGGCGGTCTTAGATAAAACCGCTACACAAATCACGCGGTTATTAATTTTGTAACGGTTATTTGGCTATAACCGCGACTAATTGTAGCGGTTATTATACCTTCTCACCTTTGAAATTCACGCGCGTCTTTGTTCCCTCTCTTTTTTCACTTCTCTCTTTTCGCTTTTACCTTTCAACATCATGGTTTCTCCCAATAAAGGAAAAGGGAAGGTAGTTGAACCAGAAAAAGTTTATCGGGGTGGTAGTAGTAGTGCAGGGGGCCGTAGGAGAGGTCGTGGGATTCTAAATATCACCATTCAGCCTCCTAGAGTAAATATCCCGCCCCCTCAGCCAGATAACCCTCTTCAGCACCCTCAGGTTGGGAATGAGTTTGATGAGCTCTTTGTAAATCAGCCAATCCCAAGCCCGGCGACCTACATGAGACCGTAGTTGGAAGTCGAGGCGTAACTCTATCGATTGAGGACATCCTCAATGAGGAAAATCCGGACATCGACATTGAGTTTCCCTTAAATGAAGCGAGCGGTTTCTCGATGAGGAGAACGAGCGGGAGCAAGGGAACCCCGACCGTCGTCTTCTCGTTCCACCGGATATGCGGTGGATGTCGAAGGTAAGTATAAGTAATTTATTGGAAATAAATAAAATTTAAATTTAAATACAATATAACAATTTTGTTATAATTATGCAGATCCACATGGGAACGTCGGCGGGAGGACGCCGGATCTTCATACGCCGAGTCGAGTCGGGAGGGGGACAACTATCGCGTGATAGTCCCCGGAACACGGACACGGACCGCCCGTCGGGACCGGTGGCCACTGTTAAACCGATACTGTCACGGTTAGGTGGGAATTGGGCATGGTTCCCAATCTATTTCCACGACCGGAAAAAGGTCCCGAAGGAAAACAAGGATAGGGCGTTCGAGGACATTGTGCGGGTAAGTTATGTTGTGTAATTAAATTTTACATGTTAATAGTTTTAAGGTGTATAAATTGTGGCTCATTTCGTTATATATTTCTTAAATAATTATTAATTAATTACTAATTACTAATTATTTTATAATGTAGAAAAAGTTTAAACTGCGAGCCAACGCGAAGAGGTATGTCAAGATGAAGATGGGAGAAGCGTGGAAAAGCGGAGGGGTCGTCGTACGACCAGCGAGAATGGAGATGGGACTATGCTGTGCAACAACGATGGCAAACGTCCCGGACGGCGTGGAGCCAAATGAATGGGCAGCTTTTGTCCAATATAGGAGGAGTCCGGGACAGTACGTTTTTTAATTAATATAGTTTAGTTTTGAATGTAGTTGAAAATTTGTTCTAATTAATTTTGTTTGAATGTAGTTTAAAAATTTAAATATAGAGTAAAATATAGATTTGGTTTAATTAGAGTAAAATACATTGACTACACTTCTATTGTACCTAAATTGCACAAACAACTCATTTATTTTGCGGTGCTCTATCGCAGAGGAACACCAGATCCGGGGGCGGAAAGCTCAAAGGGTCAATCACACGTCGGGATCCAAGACGTTTGTGACTACGGTGAGATGGTATATTAAAAGCTAAATTCATCGTATGTTAAATGATTATTGTTTCGTTTTAGAAATAACAAAGTTTATATTCTTTTAGCAAGAGAAGGCTCGGGGAGAACCGTCGACGGACTATGGGGAGTTGTGGACACGCACACATAGACACCGTGATGGGACGCCGATCTCTCGAAGCGAGAGGAGATAATAGTAAGTTAAAAAAAAAAATATTAATTTAACTTAATTTAATTTAATTGTTTGATTAATGTTTTATGAAATATGTGCGGCGGACCCGGATTGAGCGAGCCGGCCAAGAGATACGAGCGTCGCGGCCCCCGAGTCACGGGGTTCTATTGATCCTACGGCCACTTTGAAAGCCGGTGTGGGCCCCGTCGAGCATCCCGGCCGTGTTAGGGGCTTTGGGCTAGGCGCCGGGCCTAGCATGGTGTACGGCAAGGCCTCCTCCTCCGGCGCCGGACCTCCGGCTCGAAGGTGCAACAACCCGAGGCGGTTGATGCGATGATTGCCGAGAAAGTTGCCGCGCAGTTGCCGAGCGAGGTTGCCGCGAAGCATCGCAAGGAATGAGGCCAAGACTAGGCGCATGCGGGAGAGCCTCAACAGTTGGTTCGCTACTCGAAGCAAAGCGGGCGGTCAATTCGGGCCTTGACAGAGTTGCCGCCCGACGTACGGTTCCGTCTCCCGAGCCTCCCCCTCCGTTCATCTTCGAGGATTCCCCTTCGGCTCCCCGCCTCCCCGCCCCCTCCGAACATGCTTTGGTGAGGAGGAGGACGATGTTACCTCCCGGGTCGAGCTCGCGCCGCCCCTGAGAGAGACCCCCCGAGACAGGATCCGATCATCGGACTCGATAGTTAGTTCTTCTTTTGTATGCCCGGATGTTTGATGACAATTTTATTAAATGTAATTACTTGTTTTCTTTTTTTTCAGTAGATTTTTACAATTTAAACATTTGTTATCTTTTTTTTCGGAATGTTATGAAAATTTAAATTTTATTAAAATATGATTTTTATTAAAAATTTACATTTTAAAAATTTTTAAATTTTAATACATTAGTAGCGGTTTTAGAGTTTCACCGCCACAAAATATATTAGTCGCGGTTTCAATGAAGAACCGCCACAAATTTGATTCACATTTGTAGCGGTTTCATAACCGCGACAAATTTTGAATTTCAAAGAAAAAAAACCGCCAAAATGTAATAACGGTCATCATTTGGTATCGAATTCGTAGCGGTTATAAAACCGCTACTAGGTAAAGGCGGATTTTTTATTCAATTTGTCGCGGTTAAGGAACCGCGACAAATGTAAATTTCGTTGCGGTGGATGTCGCGGTTTTGTAACCGCTACAAATTTTCCCCTCGTTGCATTTAAACATCTCCAGGTTCCGAGATGATAGTAATTAAACATTGTCTCCACATTTGTATGCTTTCCTAGCTTTGTTTACTACGAGATGGATAAGTCATGGATCAAGATGCCGCCAGTTCTCCCGTATATTTAGCGGGATTGAAAAATTTCATAGATTTCGCCTTTCTCTCACGCTAGCATTAATGGCAAGATCGTGTGTCCTTGTTGTAGATGCAAGTTTAAGAAGTGGCAAACACGAGAAGGTGCTATGGAACATCTGCTTATGAAGCCTTTTCCGAAGCATATACATTCCGGGATGTTCATGGTGAGAAACGTGGTATGGGATATGGGGATCATCTTCCTCAAACCTCACAAGTAGGAAATCAAATAAATCAAGATGATCCGGTTAATGAAGTCATTCGCGACGCTTTTGGTGTTCAAGACGACAACTTCACGACGAAGTGAAGGGTCCCGAACCAGTTTTCTTCACGAATGAAGCAGCTCGGGAATTTTTCAGCCTCATGGATGAGAGCGATCGTCCTCGTATCAAGGTTGTCGAAATATTCAAAATTATCCTTTCGATCAAATTGTACCATATCAAGTGCATGTGTGGCATCACCGATAAGGCGATGTCGATGTTGTTGGAATTACTACGAGATGCTTTCCCCGACGTGGACATTCCCACAACCTTCTACGAGGCCAAGAAGATAATCAACAAATTGGGATTGAACTACGAAAAAATTGATGCCTGCCCCAACGACTGCATGCTTTAGTGGGGGGAGGACGCTCGGAGGGAGACTTGTAAGAAGTGTCACACTTCGAGGTTCGGGACGTTCGAAGGGAAAAAGCGGAAGAAGAAACCCGCAAAGATTCTCGGTACTTTCCTTTAAAACCTCGATTACAAAGATTATTTATGTCGTCCAAGACAGTGAGCATATGAGGTGGCATGAAGCCGACAAGAACGAAGATGGTAAACTCGAGACATCCACGTGATGGTGAAGCGTGGAAAGCGTTCGACTCGAGACTTTCCGATTTCGCAGCCGGACTCTAGAAATGTTCGTCTTGCTTTGGCCACCGATGGTTTTAATCCGTTTGGTAATCTTAGCACAAGTTATAGTATATGGCCAGTTGTTTTGATACCTTACAACTTGCCCCCTTGGATGTGTATGAAACAGCTCCTTCATTATGTCCATGATCATTCCAGGCAAAAAGGCACCGGAAATGACATCGATGTGTATCTACAACCGCTTATCAAGGAGTTGGTGGAGTTGTGGAACGTAGGCGTCGAGACGTATGACGCGCACGAGAAGACACTCTTCAACTTGCGTGCGGCGTTGATGTGGACTATCGGTGACTTCCCGGACCGGGAACATTATCCGGTGGAATGTGCATACCGGCCTTGCGTGTCCGGCTTGCAATTTTGACTCTGACTCAGTGCGCCTTCCCCACAGTCGTAAGTGGTGCTTCATGGGTCACCGGAGGTTTCTCGATGGTACGCATAGGTTTAGGTTGCAACGCAACCGTTTCAATGGGCAACAGGAAAAAAGAGGACCTCCTCGCATATTATCCGGTGCGAGAGATCATAGAGCAGATTGTGGATGTTGATTTTGAGTATGGGAAGAAAGACGATCCAGCAAAGGCGGGACAAAGACGGTCGGGGCTTCGGTTCCGGGACCCAAAGAATGGCGGAAGATAAGCGTCTTCTTCACTCTTCCGTATTGGAAAGATAATTTGCTCCGACATAGTCCGGATGTCATGCACATTGAAAAGAATGTGTGCGACAATGTGTTGTACACGATTATGAATGAACCAGGCAAGTCAAAAGATCATCTTCAAGCGAGGAAAGATTTATGGGAGATGGGGGTTCGTGCGAGACGCGTGGCCGGATGAGCATGACAGATTTCAACCGGCAAAATTCACCCTGACAAAACCGAATAAGGAAATCTTCCTCGCCACTTTGAAGAAAATAAAAGTTCCTGACGGGTATTCAAGCAACATTTCACGATGTGTGGACGTGCGAGCTCGGAAGGTTCTTGGGCTGAAGAGTCATGACTCACATGTGCTTATGCAGCAGCTTACTTCCGCCGGCCATAAAAAATACACGCCTCTCGATGTGTCGATCGTTTTGGTCGAGCTTTGTACTTTCTTTCGGAAGTTGTGTTCCAAGGTGTTGATCGTGGAGGAGCTCGACCGGTTGCAACAAGAAATCATTCTTACGCCGTGCCATTTGGAGATGATCTTTCCTCCTTCATTTTTCACGGTCATGGTTCACCCGACAAGTACACCTTGTTCACGAAACAAAGCTTTGTGGCCGGTTCACTACCGATGGATGTATCCTATTGAGAGGTACTCTTTTAAAATTAATTACTTCAGCATTATATTACTTCCTAGTCGCATGTTTAACCATTGATGTATCGACATTTTTCCTCATTACTTTATAGGTTCCTTGGGGAAACGAAATCTTACGTGAGGAATAAGGCGTGGCCGAAGGTTCAATAGCGTAAGGTTATATTGGGGATGAGGTCTTATATTTTTGTTCCGGTACCTTGATGACATTGAGACGTCATTCAACCGGCCGCCTCGTGTGGACGATTGTCCCGAGCCGGACCAGAGCGCGGCTTCGAGTTGTTATTCCCTCGTGTTGGTAAACCGGTTGGCGGATGTGAGAACTTCAAACTCACGGCACTTGAGAAGTTTCAAGCACATAGACATGTCTTGATCAATTGCACTCAAGTTGAACCGTACCTTCGATAAGGATTGCACACAGATATATTTGTTATCCTATATGTTTCCCGACATTTTATAGGCACATTTATTGCTCGTCATCGCATGTTTAAATTGTAGGGAATTCGGGAGTCATGTGAAGCGTCGCTGAGGATCCGTTCACGAGACATCCTCCGAAATTGATAGAAAGGTCCACGAGAGAATTCCAGGGTTGGTTTAGGAGGAGAATAATGAATGACCACAACCCCCACTCGCCAGAATTGAGCTCTCGCACTCGGCCCGCTTGACCACGCCCAAAGATTTACGGCATACAATGTGAATGGCTTCAAGTTTTGCACGGTTTCACGAGATCGTGGATTGCTCACCCAAAACTCGGGTGTATATGGCACGTTTGGGACGAGGAGTTATGAGCAGCAGCGTGACGGAACATGCAGTTCGGTGACGTCCCGTATTATGGAAAGCCGCTTGATGTGGTCGGGATAACTTACCAAGGCATTTTTCGTGACGCTGTTCAAGTGTTTGTGGGCGAATACGACAACGTCCGGGGACTCACGATCGATGACTTAGGCATCACATCGTGAATTTCTCTCGCCCTATTCACACCGGGTCGGTCGGAAGATGACGAGCCGTATATTCTCGCCTCGAGGCCCATCGGGTTTATTATGTCGCCGATGAGAGGCACAGGGATTGGAATATGGTGGTTCACCTAAAGCCTCGGGACCTTTATGACATGGGCGATGGTGAGAACGTCGCCTACGATTGTGAGCCGCTCCAGCCCGCCAGTTTTGAAAACTTCTTCCCAGACGGCGATGACACTTTACCTATAGTTCGGTACGTTTTTAAATAGACGCAATATGAAATATAAAAATTTTGATTTCACAAAAGTTTTATATATGTCTTATTCTAAATTCAACTCAAACATAACTTTTTATACAAACTTTTTTTGTAGGGATCCGACTTGATTGAGACGAAAAATTATCCCTTCTCTTCCTTTTATTTTATTTTTAAAAAAAATGTAAAAAAATTATTTTGTAGCGGTTCATGACCGCTACAAGAATAAAAATAACCGCTACCAAAATTTTATTTGTAGCGGTTAATAACCGCTACTACTTAGATAAAACCGCTACTAAGCTAACCGCTACAAAAACCGACACAACAACCGCTACAAAATGTTGCGCTGAGATCAAAATAAATACCTCGCCACCAACCGCTATAATTATATGTTTTAATGTCTGTCTTCTCTTATATTTTCACGTTTTCTCTCTTATATTTTCACGTTTTACGAACGAGGCAAAGTGTTTGGATGGGGTAAGTGTCTCTAAACTTCATCAAATCTAGCCATTCTCGAAATATTTGTTTTTTCTTCTACCTGATGATATTATTTTATCTTATTTTACAGGTATATTTTGTCAATTCTCAACTTTCTTTCTACTTTCACCTACTTATTCTTTGATCAACTTTCCCACATTTTTGTTTTTTAAAATTCATTTTATTTAACTAACTCATAAATTGTTGATTCTCATTCTTTTTACACATTTAAAGACATCTTATACAGTTTTCTATCAAATGTTAATATCCATTTATAATTAGTAAAAATATAAATGTTTATTAATTCAACATTTTATAATCACAAAAAAAATTTTGTAAATTTTTTTTTTAAATTTCATCTTTTTGTCGCGGTTATGACACCGCTACAAAACGAAAATAACGAGGGACATCTGAAATTTAAAAATTAGGGCGGGAATTTGGTCACGGTGATATCACCGCGACAAAAAATTGTTTTGACACCTTTGTCACGGTTTTAAAAACCGCTACAAATAAAAAAAGCGGCAAAATTTTTTGAAAACGGTCACGGTTGTATAACCGCGACAAAAAATTATTTAAACACATTTGTCACGGTTTATTGACCGCGACAAATGTGATGGCCGAATGTTTTGTAGCGGTTTTTTGACCGCGACCTTAATAGCGACAAATTTAATGGCGGGAAAAATTTGTAGCGGTTTTTTGATCGCGACTAATGTGTTCATTAGTTGTCGGCTTAGCCTTATATAGTGGCGGTTTATGTGCGTTGAGTAGCGGTTTTTTTAACCGCTACAAATGTTCTTGTTTCGGTCGTTTTTGTGGCGGTTTTAGTAACCGCGACAAATTGCATTTGTCACGTTTAAAACCGCTACTAATGTGTATTTTTAACCGCTACAAATGACCGGTTTTTTTGTAGTGCGTCCCTATGATGGAAATGGAATTAATCATTATATTTATTTTGAAGGAGTCATATTATATATATGTTAATGTTTGAATGGCGGTAGTCTTAGTGTGATCATCGTTGTTCGTGTCTAGTATTCTAGTATGCTTCCAAACTTCTACAAAAAACGAATGAAGCAAAATCTGCATAAAATCTAATAGAAAAGGAATACGGGGAATAACATTTAGCTTAGCGTCATTGTCATTATAATTAACTAGAAATGAGAGAATCCTGGTTCCAATTGTCGTAACATTTCATTTACGTACGTTGTAGCTGGAAAAAAAAAATGGCAACCTAGCCAAATTAATTAAATATATATATATAATTGCGGAAACACCAAACATCTAGGCCCTCAACACGTTGCTCACCACACGTTGCTCACCGGGTTAAGTTTCTCTCCTAATCTTTTTCTCATTATCTCTCATCATCTCTAAATCATATCTATCTAATCAATATCTCTCTCATCTTCCCAATCAATGGCCTAGATAGATTAATGAGAGAAAATGAGAAAGAGGATGAAAATATCCTCTTTCTTGCTCACCCGTATTTCGCCCGAGCTGTTAATTTATTCAGAGGCACCTCAGTCTCCCAGGTCTGGCTTTGAGCTTTTCCCGCTGATCGCTTGCTCATTGCTTCCCTGTGCTCATATAGTCATATGATTGGTGTTTTACACACACAGCCAGAGAGAGAGAGAGAGAGAGAGAGAGAGAGAGAGCAACAGCACCTTATATTCAAACAGAAGAAGGGGCTGTTTATAACGTAGCTACATTTTTTTCACTGTGCATGGTGGATACCTGTTGTCACTTCTCAGAAAAAGAACCGGCAAAATCAGCGAAGACACGGACCATTATATATATAATGTATACATAATACATATATATAATATAAGTGATGTTCAACGTTCATTCATCCGAGGGGAAGCTGTGTCGTCCTAGATTTCACGCGTGGCCTTTCTGTACTCAAGCAGTCAATCTAGCCCCCACTTTTGGACTTTGTCTTTAATTTCCCCTTCACCCAACTTTAATCTTAACCCTGATTTTTTACAATTCATGTATATACAGTTTGATATGTTTGAAATTTTATATCATAAACATAAATATATGGATTGCGGACGTTGAATTTGTGTTATTCCAAGTTGTACGTTTGCTGTCTTTCCTGGGTGTTTGAATTAATGATTCAATGGACATAGATTTGCTGGTTCAAATTTCAAAAAGCTAGTTTGCATGCATAGGCACCCCCTCTATATGCTAGCTCTAATTTAATTAGTAATATGGCTTCACACTCTTCATTGCTGCATGAATTAATTAATTATCTTAAAGTAGTGGAAATTCAGGCTCACAATATTTTGTTCTTGTCATGAAGGAGGATGATGCGCAGTTAGGGTAAAAAGGTAACACGAGTCCAAAAGCACCTTGGAGTTGGGGACACCCCCGTGCCTAGCATCACCACCCAACATCGCACTCGTGACCATGCTCTCGCTTCCTCGTCCATTGCGCCCAACTAATCCTTCTTCTCATACTGATATTCATGTATACGCTCCCTACAATAATCTATAATCTAAATTACCATTTTGAACTGAAACTAACTTTGTACAGAAACTCTGTATCTATCGTATCTTACATATACATAGTGCATATTATCATTCAGTTTGGTTCCCAATAATGTGATTTAGTTCATTGTATTGCTTTACTTTAAACCTTACAACAACATAACATGCATGATTTGAGATGATTGTTAATTAAAATATTTCACACTTCAAATATAACAAAACTATGTGATGAGTTATAAAATGCAGCTTTAATTTATCACTCCTTAAAAAAATTACTCTGAAACCTAGCTACGGCGTCACCCTAACTCAGGATCTCTGTCAGTCTATGGGGATCACAACCATCCAACAAAGACCAGACAATGTGTAAATTTGACTTTCACTTGTCCTGCCAACTAATTAATCACTCGTAAATATATATATTCGACTCACCAATTCTGAGTTCTAACCATTTCTACGTGTTCTTTAGCAGACAGTCGCTTCTTTTAAAAACAAAGTTTGGTTGATCTCACGTGTCCTGACGGTCCTGGATTTATCTGATCATTATGCCCAAGCGTTGTGCATACAAAATAATTTAATTTATACAAGAGACTACACAAACACACATTATAAAGGCAACTATGGAGAATATAATATTGAGGAGCAAGTGCGTACTTTACTGAAAAACACAGTCGTGTGCGTGAGCAGATGAACTCGAGGAGGTATATTAAATTTTGAAGTGCGGATACCTTAATAAAATAAGCGAGACTTCAAACTAGAATCAGGAAAACTTACATGTTGTCTGCTCTAAGACCGAAGCGTTGAACAGTCGCTGTTTTTACGCATGTCCTTATCTCTCCAACTTCTATCCCTTTGCACAAAATACTAGACCGGAGGGAGGGAGTCTACGTTAAGATTGAACCCATGATAAAGTGTTTATATTATTTGATGATATATATTTATTAAAAGTAGAAATGAGAGAGGAGAAGATAAAAGGAATTTTGAGGGAGCTGCAGAAAATGTAAAATATTTGATTGGAGGAGCGATGTGGAAGCCGGAAGGGGAGTATAAATATGCGCACGGTCATAGGAGTGAGAGTGAGAGAGAGAGAGAATGGGAGAGGGAGGGACGTCAGGCTTTTGCAGAAGGAGTGGCAGCAAGTGTGGGCGTTGGAATCCAACGGCGGAGCAGCTGAAGCTTCTGAGTCAGCTCTTCGCGTCAGGTCTGCGAACACCCAGCACGGGCCAGATCCGGAAGATATCCGCTCTCCTCAGCTTTTACGGCCACGTCGAGAGCAAGAACGTCTTCTATTGGTTCCAGAACCATAAAGCCCGCGAACGCCGCAAACTCACTCCTCCTCCTCCTTCACCAAGTACATACATTAATCCACCAACTCGATCATATACATATAATCCCGTCTTCTCCATCCATTTGATGCCATCTAATTTGTCTGTGTTCAGTGTTCTACTCAGATACAGATAATCGAGTGGTGCCGGAGCCAGAAAGAGTGATAGAGACGCTTCAGCTCTTCCCCGTGGGGGAATCATCAGAAGCAGGGGTGCTGAGGATGCATGCTCATTGCAGAGACGACACCGCGGAACCAGTGGAACCCCCTCCCCTGGATCTCCGCTTGAGCTTTATCTAATCATAATATAATGGAGGGCCACGCTCTTTTCATCTCTACTGAAAATAACATTAGGGTTGCAGGAATCACATGCTTGCTTATCTTTCAAAAACAATGTAGTTATTTTCATGAAATAGGAAGGCCCTGCACAATAACAATGCCGCCTGAAATGTGCGGGACATTCTCCTCTGCATGCTCGCTCAGCTTGATTTTATGTGTGTGATGGAAAGACACCGACCAGTAAATTTATTTGGTCTTTTTTATTAGGTATTTCTTGCTTGTTCCAATGAACATTAATTATATGTTTCTATGTCTGTCCATAATTGATAAGGATAGTACATGAGAGTAATAATTAATATAATATTAGAGTTTATTGCAATTAGTAAAGGTAATATTAGAAGTTATGTAAATTATAGGGTAATTTTATTAACTTTAACTGTTTTTATTGATTTGTGAGAAAAGTTAGTTGGTGCCTTATAATAAGGATCGGAGTATATTATAAATGAATATAGATATATAATGCTTGGGATTCTACTTCGCCTTGGAACACGCCTCGGTCCTGCTTCCTTCTTTTTAAACTCGGAATGTCCTCCATTGTTCTCTTTAAAAATTTAATCTGCATAATTAATCCTACTTCTTTTTAATTTGTATGTCGAACTCTCTCGTACTGGCTACAATTAACTCAACTTTCTAACTGGAAAACTACCATTGTCAGGTAGATTCAGATGTATTTATTTGATGATTAATAATTAATTGTCCCATTCGCGGATATATAAGGGTTTCCTCCTGGTATCTGTAATTTTTATGACGCGCGCATAAAAGAGAGACCGAAATACTGGTTTAGTACCGGGTACATTGGTGGATCATTGTGGAGACCACAGATGCCCTTCTCACATAAAAAAAAAAGGTTTTGGTGTAAATTTGTCCTCAGAAAGTTTTGCTGACAACCAATATGTTGCTCTGAAAAAATTTTAAGTTCAACGTTATCTTGAAAGTTTTAAAATATAGTAATGTTGCTTTTTTTACGGTTAAAAAATTGAGACTAGCCATCAAACTAGGAAAAAAATTTAGCCCGGGCTAAAAAAATAAACATATTGAATTACTCCCTTTAATTCTTATTATAAGGCACCAACTAACAAGTATATTTAGTCCTTTTTATAAAACACTTGCTTGTTTCCAAATAACATTAATATTTTTTTTCATGTATACCCATAATTAAAAATGTAGTGAGTAAGAGTAATAATTAATAAAACTTAATTATTACTCTCTCTTTTTTAGCAAAAAAAAAAAGAGTAATAATTAATATGAGGTTAGAGTTTAATGTAATTAATAAGGATAATATTAAAAATTACTTAAATTTTAGGACAAATTTAATGAATCTAACTGTTTTTATTGACTTGTGAGAATTGTTAGTTGGCTCCTTAAATAAAGACCAGAGGGAGTATTTACTAAATAGTATCAAATAACCTGGAAAATACAAACAAGTAATAACCGATAATTATAAATCAAAACAATATATAAAATGATACTAATTTTTTCGGTATCTCACACAAGAATTTTACTTTTCTCTCACAGCTCAATGAGTAATGAAACAAATATTATCCTTACAGAGAAGATAAAAAATTAGCTGGGGTCAAATTTGTGGTCAAATAAAATATCATATAGTAAATACATATATACTCTAATAAATTTTATAAGATCAGTCGGGATTGAATGCTTCCGCCACTGCTAGCCGTTAACTTTTTGACACACACAAAAAAAAAAACTAACATTACCCTATTTTAACATTTATAGAGAAATATTGAATTTAAAACAAATTTTCAAGGTAACATTATTCTTCAATAAAAAAATTTAAATAAATTTGCACTTTAACTCTTCAAAAAATTGTATGTAGGCATATAGTGGTAGTGCATTTTAATAGTTTACCCCCTACTAATTTGAAGATATCAAATAATTATTAGGTTAAACTCATAATTGTTGTCAATTGCAACTATAATTGCATGTTTGAGTTGACATTTGAAAAACGCATTTAAGTAAGCTGAAATAAAACTCTTATATACAATTATCTCGTAAACCGTAAATCACATTAAAAGTCAGCTTCTACTGCTAACCTAGACGAGCACATATCATCTTGGCAAGCTGTAGCCTTACTGTGAAAGTTTAAGACCTTGTTTGGTTGGAAGTTTTCTAAGGTGAGGTGAAGGTTGGAGATTAAAAAACCTTGTTTGGTTGGAAGGAGGTGAGGGGTGGGAAAAAAAATTTGTCCTACCCCATCTCCTTCCCTCCTTTCTTTTTTTTTTTTTTTTTCCTGCAACGTCCTTCTCTCCTTTTTCAACCCTCCAAAAGTGGGGTTATTTGAAATGGAAAAAGCTTGCTCTAGCTATATTGGAATAGGTAGGGAAATCGGTTCCCTATTGTCCATGCTATTTATTATTCCTACACTGCCCATCGCACTTTTCACTCGTTTGCTTGTCTGATCTCTGTTGTCGGCTTGTCATCTCTCATCCTCTGCACGCCGCCGCCACCGCCCCCTGCTCCTCCAGCCACTGCCTCCTACCCTGTCATTAGAGCCTATCCTCGCCTCTCCATCTCATTTCAATTTGGAATTAGATTTTGCAAAGCCTTCAACGTTTACTCTTTTGCTGATCCAAAAGTAAGAGAGAGAGAGTTAGAAGGAGATTTGCACAATACATGACAAAAAAAAGAAAAGAACAAATCCAAGTAAAAAAATGGGTATATGAAAGGCTTTGATTTTCACATGCTCTCACAAGTTTTCTTGTGCAATGAGGCGATTTTCACTCAGATGGGTGAGGACGAAGGACGATGACAGTGGCTTTTTTTTTTTTTTTTTTTTTTTTTCCGAAAGGGAGATGATGGTTTTTTTGTTATTATTTATTTTATAAATTGATAATTTTTCTGTTTCTAGTGTGTTTAAATGAATTCAGATTCCAAGACACGTACGTTATTTGATTTTCTTGAGACACTCCTCTATTCCCAACTTTCTCTTCTTTCATAATCCAAAAGACTGTCAAAGAATGAAAAAGCAGAGCGACACGCCCCAAAAATATGTATTATTATAAATGTAAGCAATTATTTAAATTTCTTTTCTTAAAAAATACTACTTCTAGTCTTTATTATAAGAATCAGTTGTCTCTTTTTTGAAAGACTATGGATGTTAAATATGTTAATTAAAGTATCTATATTTATTATTTTTCTCTAAATTAATTTGTCTAGCTTATAAACTAATATTGTTCTTTAAATTTACACAAGGTACACTTTTGGTCTTTTAACTTTATAAAGTATATTCTTAATTCTATAATTTTAACGTCGTTAATGTTGCCAATGAAAAATACTAATGTAACAAACTCAAGTGATGATTGTGTATTTTTTAGAAAAAAAACTAGATTGTATTAAAAAAATTAGTTCAATCATCTAAATATCATAGTCTCGATTTCATTTGCAGCAATTTTTTAGTTTGTTTTAGTTCAATAATCTAAATATATTATATTAAAAATTAAAACTTACATATGCTTTGTGAACTGCACTGTCATCACTTGAGTTTATTGCATCGACATTTTACATTAGCAATATTAACGGTGTGAGAAATATATGATCATAAGTATACTTTATAAACTTAAGGAATTAAGGTATACTTTAGCATACAATATGATGATATATAACAAATTATGTGATTAAGTAAATTATTTAGCTTTATTAATCTCTTTAGAAGAAAAAATCAACTCCTTCTTATATTGAAGATTCTGAGAGTGGTCTTTAGTCTTTACTAGTAAGATGTGCTTTTTGTGTGTGCTAAATATAGGTATCCTCATCATATAAGAAGTAATCCTATTTAAAGTACTGTTAGTATTAAATATCCACACCTCTCCCAATTTTAAGGTTAACAAAGGGTGAAAACTTTGGCAACCTCAAGTCCTCAAGAACATCACGGTCTAAGGATATCAGGGCCCAAAAAACAAAATCCGTTCTGCCCGGCGAAGAAGAAAAGGGGAATTCTGAATTTCAAGAGTGGAAGATTGAAACTTCGGCGGTTGACTGTTAAATATTAGACACCTCAAATCCCATGCTGTGACTTCTTTTGGTATGCCCTCTTTCATATAGAATCCTAAAATGCTGAGGTCAGAGGTATTTGTTAGAAGCAGCTTATCTGATGAACCTATGATTGTTACATGTCATGGACTATTCGAGCATATGAGTGGAAAACCCAGCCTGGAAAGGTTTGGATAAGAGAGATAGGGAGTTGCCATTGACTGAAAGCTTCCCTTAAACTCATGAGATCTTGTACTATTCTCTCATAGCAAATGTTATTTAGCAGTTTATGACTGATGATCGAGGCCTATGCCGGTCAATCTCACAAAACCATGTTAAATTTGAACAGTAGACTCCCAAAATTAAGGAACGAATTAAGCGGCATTTTTATATAGCTGAACTGTTGTCAGCTATATAAACCTGAGTTATGATATTTTTCAGTGACCAGGTGCTTGCTCACCATCAAGCTGAATGATTCTTTTCCAATTAAGCTCATACCAAGTTTATTTAGCTATAGAGCACGCAATTTTATATGATGATTATAAGCTTAAAAGAAGATGTCATCCTAAAAGACTAGTCTATTAAGAGGAAAACCCCTTAACTTATAAACTATACTACACTTGTGAGGTTTCCGACATGGGACTCGTGACATTTTACATGATTTCAATAATAAGGGTTCACACAAATCTTTGTTTCGAAGTTTCATGAGACACTATGAAATTGCATATTTACTTTTCTACAGGTAATTAAGTAATTTAACAATCCAACTGCCCAAGATTAGCTCAGATGGTATATTATCTATAGTTGCGTGACTGAAGAGAAAGTAAATTGAATGTAGATGCAAAGTGATTTTTGATATGCATGAAACTGGTAAGGGGGAGCAATCGGACTTGAGAATCAGAATTCAATAAAGTGGGTGTGATATATTTGAATAATTATGGAGGGGAGAGGTGATGAGGGGACTCATACATGAATTGAAAATTGACGAAATAGTTTGCCGTCATCCAATTTTTATATTGTGCTCCGAATGAACTCAGCTCGCCGGGTTCATTGAACCAATCACCAAGATGCAAGAGGTGCCCTGTTTGGATTGGAAGAGTTGCCTCCCTCCATACGCACAACCGAAATTAAAGCTACATTTATATTATATTTGTATGGATATATGGGCTCACAAGGAGTAGCCAGTGAAATTGGATCAATGGATATACAGGACAGGTTTCTTGCCATCCAATTTGTTTTTTCACCAAATTGTTGTCATCCAAAATACTTCCAATAGAAACACTCAAATTCTTAGCCATAAACCAATGGAGAATGGAGGTTGGGTCAAGTGAAGGGACTAGTTTTTCACAGATTGACAAGTTAATATTGAATCCTCGTTGCAATAAATACTCACATTTAATGTTAACAATACCTCGAATAAGAGCAAAAAAGAAAAAAAGAAATCCACTCATGGAAATGGGCCGCTTAATTATGCTGGGCGTTTTATTGAAGTCTATTTGGGGGCCTTCAGCCCTTCATCACCAGTATTATAACTCCTCACATTTTTCCATTAATAATCAACACCTAAATACATTGTTTCATGTGTACTAATACACAAAATATGAATTATATTTTCAGATTTCGTTGTACATATTTCATTGTTGATGAATAATTGAGCTTTTTATTGCTACCGTTTATAGTAAAATATAAAAATTATAAAGAGCCACGTTATTCTCTTGGAACGTGCAACTCAATTTGGTAGATACAATAATGTTGTATATTTTAAATGAAGGAATTTAAATTTACACTAATTTGTAATGTGTTATGATGTCTTGGGGGGAGAGGTCAGAGGGAAGCAATTCCCACGTGTTACCATAAGCGTATGGGAATAGTTGACTTCTGCCTTCTATTTTTATTTTTATTTTTTTAACAAAAAATGCTAGTGGAACTTTGATCAGTTGATGGTATAAATTCCCACACCAATGATATATTGACTTTTAGTTTTCAATACTACCTCCGAACTTATACTTAAGAACCGAAAGAGTATTTATTTAGTGATTTATTCATTTCCTTTTATTTAATTTAAAAAAGTATCCGCTTTATATATTTTGTACATAGTATAATAACTTTCTTTAGCGAATTATCTATTTTATTTGTTAGCATTCATTTGAAAGGCATCTTAATCCTCTTACTTGTTTGAGATTACTTTTGAGAGTCTCAAAAGTATTTATTTATGTAAATTGAGATAAAATTTATCTCATATGTTTACTTTATATATTGTGAATTACGATTGAAAATCTACTTTTAAATACTTTAATGGTTATTCTAGATGAACACTTAATCTTACTCATTTCCTTTCCTAACATAGGGTTCATTTCAAACTGAACCCTGCCACAGGGCTCCTTCCCTTCTCATCGTTAGTTATACTTGAATTAGTAAGTGTCTAGGTTGTTGAGACAATTTTTTTTCAGTTACCTTATAAATGATAAAAGCTATTCTGTAAAAATTAATTCAAACAATCAACTACAAACAAACATAAATACAGAGGCGTTGTAGGCAGATATTAGAGCAACCAACACATAATTAACTGATTAATAAAATAAATATCCTCAATAATCATAATCACCACACTTATTAGTCATTAGGTACACTGGCCAAAAATTAAATTAAGAATTAACAATACATTATTACATATGCTGAAACAGGGGCAGCCATTTCAAATCTCTAACCCAAAGGACGACGCATATCGCATGAATTCCTCGTCCGACTCCAATCCCGCCATGTTTTCCGGCTCCAACACCACCTCCAAATCAACGCTCCCGCTGCCTTCTCTGCCCGGAAATGCCGATATTTTCCCGTCAAATTTATTCGCCCCTCCGCTCCGAATTGCCACGGGCTTGCCCCACCCGAAATCATTGTCGTACATTGGGAATCTCGGCGAGCTCCCCATGGTGATGGATGCCCCATCAGGATTCCCCAGCGGGAAGCACCTCGGGTTACTCTCCCACTCCTTCACGTACCGTCTCACCGTTGCGTCGTGGTGCGCCTTCACGTTCTTGTTCAGCTGCTCCGCGCACCACCGCAAATCCGTCGACACCACGTCGCCTGCCAACGCATACGTCGGTATGCTCTGAATCGCATTCCCGAAGTAGTACTGATCCAATTTAGGCTCTAGCCTGGGCCGACAGTTAACTGCCATTCTGAATGTCGTCGTTTTCGACGCTGGCATTTTCCTGGCGCGCGTTACCGCTCTCCAGAGCAGTGCGCAGAGCGACTGAAACGACGATATGTCCCCCGTTTCAGAGCCTGCATTCTTCACCCTGTTCTCGAGCATGGGCGTTATTACCCTGTTCTCCTTCTCGTAAGGATCGTTGCTCTGCTTCCCCATCAACTCTGCTGCGCTAATGACATCCCAGTTATCGTCACACGTCCATTTCCTGCAATTCGTTTTGGCTTTCAGCTTTTGAATTGCTTCGCGGCTGAAGCTGAAAATTCGCTCCCGCAACAGGCCGTTGGCGTTGAAGGTGACCTTCGGCCCACCTTCCGGCAAACGGAGCACCGCCTTCGAGATGAGAACCGACTCCCGGTGGAAGTCCGGCACCTTGGAAATTTGGTTGACTCCTCTGAAGACTTGGGCGAAAGTATTGAAGAAATTCCAGAAGGAGGTGCCATCTGTAACGGCGTGGTTGACGGAGCAGCCGATGAAAACACCGTCAGCCAGTTCGGTGAACTGAACGGCCAAAATCGGGCTGAAATGACCGCTGTAACTAACTTTCCTGTCAAAAGCGAAGAATTCCCTGAAAGATTGGGGGACATCGGGAGGGGCCAGGAGGTCTTGGATGAAGAATCCGGCGGCAATGACATGAAGGAAATCGACGCCAGCATCATTGCAGGTGATGTAGACATAGCCATCGGAATCGGTCTTCAAGCGGCCGGCAAGAGGAGGGAAGAAGGAGAGAGTGCGAGAGAGGGCAGACTTGAGGAGAGGAATGAAAGAATGAAAGGGGGGAGAAGGGGCGAAGAGGCAACCCTTCTGGATATAGTGGCAGGAGAGCATGGGGAGATCGGAGACAGAGAGCTTGAGGTCTCCGAGAGTGGAGCTTCGATCAGGGAAAACGGTGCATTTGGAAACCAGAGCGGGCGCAGAAGAAGGCATTTTGTCAAATTCCAACCGTCTTAGGAGTTGTGATATATATGGCGGAATTTGGAATCGGAATCGTAATGGGTGTGCGTGTCGCCGGAGGAGTAATAGGCGAGTGAGGAGTAGTGAGGGAGGAGGTGGGAGAGAAAGGCGAGAGTGTCGGGTTTATATAGGGTTGGGAAGCGGCCGTCTCGGTTCATGAATTTGGATTGCTGGACGATGTTGAGGTGGCTTTTAATTTTATGTTTATTTTATAAAAGACCAGTCTGGTGATGATTTCAGCATCGGTTTTGCATTACTACGAGGGCGGGAATGTTGTTTGCTGTGTATGAGAAGGGGTATTCCATTTAATCTCATTACCACACCCATCCATGTCACATGAGGCCGAAAATAAAAATTGTATATATTCCTATATTAGTATTGCATCAGAGAATATTTAGAATTTATTAAATCCTTCCACATTTATCTTGATTAACATTGTGTGTTAGTTCTGCATGCAGTTGTATACCTGTATGCTTTTCTATTGGTCAGAGATAAACACCCACATATACCTCGATGCCAACAATTAATTAGTAGTAATATCTAGAGTTCATTATCATTAATTAATGAGCGAGACAATATTATGTTGTTCCAAACCAGACTTTTTTATTTTGGCCGAATTACTGTTTTGCTTTGACCCAACCGTAGACTTACTATTTGAATATCGCGCATATATAATGCGTTGGTTTTGATTTTATATTTGTATGGGGGCGTGCGTGGATAAAGATGCATGCATACATAGTGTTTAATGCGCAATGAAGTAGCGTAGGCAATTGTGGACGTACGCAGGGTAACTATTGAAGAAGACGTAGGTAAGAAGGCCTCTTGGGAACGTGCGTGAGAGTATATGTATGATCATGTGGGACAAGAAATGAGGCGTGCTTGAATTGAAATAGGATTAGAAGAGATCAAACGAAATCGGAGCACAGATATTGAAATATATGGGATGTGTTGGATTGGGCGAGGGAAGACAAAATCAATGCTGAATCTGAGGGGGGAAGAGATTCATCTCATTATAAAATAGGAGCAGACAGATAGATATTGGGAGTGATATAGATTCACAGTGTGGATTCGGAAAATGCAAGCCCACGTGGGAGCTGACCTTCATAGCCTGCATTCGATCGAACAACACATCTCTCCTCCATATTTCTTAGGATCTCTTCGATCACCAAGATAGATATGTTACATCTCTCTCTCTGCAATATAATCCAAGAGGATGAGGAGGAGGAAGGTGCGTCCTTATATATATAATTCAAGAAATAAGGGGAGGAGCAATTTTGGAGATTCCTAAGGATATGATCTCTCATATATTTTCCTCAAAATCTGGGCTGTATCCCTTCCCAATCCAAAGTCAAACCATCCAACTTCTATTATATAATGCGAGTAGTATATATATATATATATATATAAATGATGAGGAATAATCATCCTATATTTGCTCTCAAGTTTCTCACTTACTGCTTCACTGCACTTCCATATCTTTCTCGGCGTTAAAATTAGGCACCCGACCTGCCTATTATAATGACGCCTCCCTTTTCACTTGGATATAGTGAAAAGCATATTCTAATTTCTGTCACTTGTATCTTTCTCTCATCATCACCCTCTGCTTCCATATCTTTCATACGCTGACTTGAGATTCTTTCTTCCTCAGATTATGGAGGCAGCGCACCACCTGATTTATTATTCCAGCTTGCTTTGCAGTATAACACCGACTGTTTTATAAATAAGTTTCAATATTTAGTAGTGCATTGACAGTAATGTGTGGGGTGGGAATTGGATTCCTGAAAGAAATTAAAGGAGAGGCACGAGCCATTCAGGTCGAGGAATTATAAATGAAGGAGAAAGCGCCGACATTTTACGTTGTGAGAATCTCAACTGCATGCTCAGCTAATCATGAACTGTCCCAATAACACTGTCAAATATTCGATTACGGTTACTTAGCTTGCTGCCAGCACCTCATTATTATATTCATTCATTTATAATGTTCTATGTACGTACTTATAAGGGCCGCCCCTTCCGGTTTTCATGCATGATGATTATGTTATAATACTATTCTGGGCGGAACTTGGGACTGCATTAATTATCTAATTCAAAATGCAAGAGGTCGGTTGAATCTCCCTCAACCGCCATCTCTGATTTGTCGGTTTGTGTCAGAGTCTCTCTTAAAATACCATTCCTTGTTCATTTACGAACCCAATACATTTCACGTAAACTGTTTTGCCTTATTTTATTTTTATTTTTTGAAAAAAGCGATTCAGTGCCAGCGGATCGTGGGCTTGCGCTTTAATTAGTTAAGTAGTTTGACTAAGAAGCAAGAAGTCACTTGATATATTCTATTCCTTATTTAAATAAACCCAAAAAAGAAGGAAAAAAAAAAAGGCAAACTCTTTGGATAGTGTTGTTAAGGTATAGGAGGAGGGTGTGCTTGCATAATATAATGGAGCGACTCTGAGATGGTCATGGGCGCCACGTGTTTCACAGGTAAGTGCCGGCTGGGACAAAACACTTGCCTCGGGGCTTCGTTGTCTCGTGCCGGGCATTGTGGTTTTGTGAAGATGAACATTTTGGATATCAATGGAGGTGGTTTGGGTTGGGTGGAGGAAGACATTCCCATGCCTCCGCTATTCAACTCACAAAGACACAAATCCAATCTTTGGGGAAATGAAGAGGGGGAAAATGACAAGAGAACACGAAGTGTGTGATTAAATAATTCCAGCGGATAAGTCATAATACATGCCCCTCCCCTCATCCTATTAGATGTCAACTTGGATCAGAGGAGGGGGGTTGAACATGTAGACAACACTTGAGGATATATTGCCATTTCCTTGTTTTTTTTATCGAACGCAGGTAGTTTCGAAAGTTGTTCCCCCCTGCTTGCCTGTGCATGATTCAATTATTCGTTGTTTTGGCGGAAGCAGAAATGGTGATTTAGTGGTGAAGATGGGAGAAGAGACTGTGATGACGATCCTTTTTTAGTATCTACTCCGATGCATCATGCATGCACTCTCTCTTGCCCAATATCAAATACTACGTTGCCTCTGTGTTTCAATTGGCGCAAAAAACTCTTGTTATTTTTATGAGCTGATGTTAACTTTTTTTTTTTTTTTGGTATTATAAAAGTAATATAAAACGCAGTCTTCACTCATAAAAAGCAATGATGCCGCAAAGATAGCAAATTTGGCGGTATCCATGTGAGCAACTTCAGCTATATGATGACACTCCCTCCGATCAAGAGCCCGATAACTAAATTGAATAGGATGTGCAATGCTGCATAACTGTTGAAATATAAAATTCATAGTAATATTTATCTTCTTCTTTGAATAACAAAAATTTACTTTATTGTTACATTTGGACTCTCTAAACTTTTATGTTAATTTTTATTACTACTCACCTGGACTCATTAAGTTTCAGAGTATCCGTTTGTTTCTCAGTGCTCAAGCTAGCGTGCCTGTAAAGATTGCAACCTTAAGGAACCATGACAGGTGCAGTACTATGGTTTATCAGCAAATTATAGAGATTTTAGCTAGGGACTGGGAAATCAAGATTATTCATATTCCCAGAGTTCAGAACGCCCTAGCTGATGGCTTAGCAAAGGAAGGATTGAGGAGTTCTTCTTTTTTGAGTAACTGTCCGAGTAATACGTCGACTGTGCTTTCTAATGAGTGTATGGGACTAGTTCCCCAACTTAGTTTATCTAATATATAATGGCTGTTCGCCTCTTTTTTAAACCCCCCCCCAACAAACACACAAAGAAAGAAAAAAAGATTGCAACCACAAAAAGTGGCTTATGTAAAGCATGGTAAAGCAACGCCACCACAGTGGCACGGAATTAGCCACAATGCGATCTAATCGTTACAGTGAATACCGAATTGAAGAATCATCTATGAAGCAAGAAAACAGTCTTAGTACCAAACAAATTAAATCCAATTCTCATTGCAAATGAAACTATGACCATAAGGCTAATAAAAAAGCATTACATTAGGTATTCAAGAATCAAAAAGACTTCTTTTTTTTTTCCCCAGTAGGGCAATCTGTTCTTCTTGCACGTCGCATTTTTACTCACATAAAATCAGTATTTCTGAAGCCAAACCAGTACTTGAATCAGTAGGAAAACTGGTTCTACGTCTATTGATTTGACCATAAAGGAATGGAAATCAAGCTAATCACAGCGACTAATATAATTTTAATTATAATCTTAAATGTAAAGATGTTATTAATGTTTGACCGGTTAAAGGTTACCAACCAGCTTGTCCTAAACAGTAAACACATTCCAATCTTTATCATGTTCGATCAGCATTGTTTCCATCCACAGCTATTGCCAATGGAAATGAGGGATGGATAAATCCTCTTTTCTAGACATATATGTAAACTAAGACATGCCAATATGCGCCATTCTGCAGGGGACTATTCGTAATTGGTATTCTTTCAAGGTTCTACATCATATTTTCAAACACCACCTTAACATGCGTACAAATGAAATTATAAACTACATGCTACTAAATTCTGATAAAGGAGAACCAATTTATTGACGATTTAGCCGTGCTTATATTAAACATCACGTTAAGAAAGTTGCTGTGCCAAGGTTATGGATATCCTCAACAAGGGTAAATGCATATCAACTAAATTGAAAGAAGGAAGGCACATACTCTTAATAGCAGGTTGCTTAGCCATGTTCATTGACAACAATACAATAGAACTTAAAAAGATTTCCATATTATACCTTCTATCCTTTATATATGCAACTTTTTGGCCTACTTATGGCAGCACGAGTATAGTAAAAATACATCCATGATCAGTCAAATGATAGCAAGTCTCAGCACAACTCATCACAGGATTTCTTTATCATATAGTTGCAAATTGACCTTAATTGCAACTTTCAGGGGGCCATCTGCAACATAAGAGTGAGCGTTGCACAATCCCAACGATCTATAATTAGTCAAAAGCAGATCTCAGCATAACGCATCATAGGAGCTTTCCCAAATCATTGCGTCAAAAACTGTGTGTTTTGCAGCTATTGATCTATATTGGCTTCCGTTAGGCAGCTGACGATCTTATCAGACAAAGACAAATACTTGAAAAGTAGGCTCAAATAACTATTGCAACTAAAATAATTTTATGAACAAAGACTTAGAATTCCAAACTAGGGTTAAATAACTAATTTGCCACGGAAGTTTTGCTATTGGGGCGCCCATCACCAGGAAGTTTTTAGGGTACCAAATTTACCTCGGAATTATGAAAAAGGTAACAAATTTGCCCCTCCGTTAATTTTGACCGTTACATTTAACTGAGTACACACGTGGCATGCCACCTCATCACACATGGCATGCCACCTCATCAATTAAAAGTATCATTTTTGCCCTAGAAGTTTTCATTGAGGAGTAATTTTACCCCAGAAGTTTTCATTGAAGAGCAATTTTGCCCCAGAAGTTTTCATTGAGAAGCAATTTTGCCCCAGAAGTTTATAAAAGTAGCAATTTTGTCATTCTTTCTCCCAATATTAAATTTGACTATTAGATCAGTCAAAGACCACACATGTCATGTCTTGAAAAAATCGAACTTGTAGTCAGAGAATGAGATCTTTGACATGTTGAGCTCAAGGCGCCCAGAATTTATGAAGCCGAACTGGTCACAGGGACTAGAGTCGGGAAATTGGCCGTCGAGTCGCCCGTTTAAACAGCCTTGAGCTCTAGCTTGAAAAATAAGCTATAAATTTGAAATTGGCCCTGGAGGGCCTCGGCTTAATCGGGCCGACCACACGGTTTGTATAGATTGATCATTTGCCTAGATCATAAGTGATGATTCCTGTCACCGGTTTCGGCTTCACAAATTAAAGGCGCCTTGAGCTCAACATCTCAAGGGATCGACTCCAAATTCGACCTTTTCAAGGCATGACGTGTGATCTTTGACTAATTTAATAGTCAAATTTAATATGCGGGAAAAAGGACAAAATTGATACGTTTTGTAAACTTAGGGGTAAAATTGCTCCTTAATGAAAATTTCCAGGGCAAACTTGCTCTTAGCGAAAACTTCCGAGACAAAAATGATACTTAACTCTTATTGGGTTGATGAGGTGGCATGCCACGTGTATACTCAATTAAACTTAATGTGGGCAAATTTGGTACCTTTTTCATACTTCCAAGGTAAATTTGATACCCAAAAATCTTCCGGGTGCTGGACGCTCCCTTAGCAAAACTTTCATGACAAATTAGGCCTTTAACCCTTTAAACTACTAACCCAGGCATCAATCCTCTTCCATCCTAACAACATACACTGATAAGCAAGTATGCTCGCTAAATTCTCAAATGCCAAAGACTAATAAATAAGCAAACCAACTTTATTTCTTTATATATAGAGAGCAGCATAAACTTAAGGAGGTTATCAAAGGATAAATTGTTAATTACTTCATTGGGCCACAAACAGAGCACTAAAGATGCATAAATACAAGTCGGAGAAGAAATATATACATGCACACTGGAATAACAGAGAATTGACCTTCAAAGTTCAAACCTCAGCAAAATAGCCACTGAAAATCAAAAGTCTCGATAACGATAATCGCTATAATCATCCCGTGGAGCCATATCATTCTCAACCCTTTCGACAACCTTTTCCTCTTCATATTTCAGACCCTCTCCTAATGCAAGCCCACCCAAACCACCAGCAACAGCGCCCACTGCAAGCCCCGTACCCATGCCCATTTTCCCACTCTTTGGCTTGTGGTCATATGACGACGAATAATCAAGAGGAGCTGACGGCCCGCCATAATTCCCCGACCGATCAAAGAAAGGCCTCGGCGGTGGCGGAGGAGGAGGAGCGCTGGAGTAATATCCAGGATAATACCCAGAGTACGCATCCGGATACGAACTGTAAGAAGAGTACGGTGGGGGTGACGGTGAAGGTGCGTATCCCCTGAAATCGCGAGCAGAAGGCGGAGGAATCGGATTGGTCGGTATATAACATACCAGTGGAGGGCTAGGGTTTGCGTAATCTACGGTTGGGGGCAGAGGACGTCCAAGAAGACCGAGCTTCAGGTGGATCTTACCCTGAGGGCGACCGGAGGGGCGCGTGAGAGTGAACTTCCGGAGCCGGGATGAATCTTCCAGGTCATCGACGTCCTTGAATGAGAGACGGAGCGTGCCGACTAAGGGCTTGGCCGTTTCAGAGGGTTTGGAATGGAAAATCTCAAGGGTGAGGAAGGAATCTTGGAGAGAGTGGGCTAGAGGGAGAGTGAAGCGTTCGTTCCAGATGGGGCAGGTAGAACCCGAGTCATCAGATTTGGTGGCGAGACGACGGTCCGGGTCGACCCAGAAGACAACATAGGGCTTGAGATCCCCGTTTTTCCAGTTGACGTTCTTGAGATGCTTGGCTGAGACGATGGTGAGGTCGAGATCCAAGGGCTTCGATGGCGGCGGGCGAGGAGAAGCCATGGGCTTTGGCTTTTGCGCTGACGGGGCGGGAGCAGAAGATGTTGATCGTCTACGATGCGGAGGAGCAGGGGGACGAAATTGGAATTTTTGTTGTCCCGACTCAAGCACGCGGTTTCGTTTCGTTTCGTTTCGGCTTTCTGAAGCAGCCCTTATAAAACGAAACTGCATTTACCTGATAGCTAATCGGCTGGTTATTGATCAAAAAAACAAAAAAATCGGCTGGTTAGTTGGATACCTTGTATTAATACAGTTTTTTTAATAACATTATCAGCATTTTAGTTAGATACCTTATAAAAATACCTTTTTTAATAACATTATCAGCATTACATTAAATACCACAAAATGAGAAATAAGAAATAATGGGCTGCATTACATGCTCGAAGAGAGAAGCACAGGCAACCCATTAGTAGACAGAAAAGGTAAGCGGTCCAGCAGAAAAATAACAAACACAAACCTAATGGAACACCAAGACCACTAGTGAAAAGTAGGTCCAATACAGCAAAATCAAGAAGCCTTTAGCACGGTCCGATGAAGCAGAGAGAGAATGCGAGCCCAAAGATGAAAGGTGGTCCAATACAGCAAAATTATATGGTGCTTTTTGATATGTTTTTTGCATCCAATATCTCAAAATATTGGTGTTACAGATAAATATTTATGAATGCAAACTAGAAACTAATTAATTTCAGATACTGAGTGCAAAAAAACATGTCAAAAAATAGAATATAATTTAAATATAAATAAATGAGTACAATATTAAAAAAAAAAAATGCTCATACGTCTAATAGAGGTATGGGCATATAAGATATGTGCATATAATGTGGACTCGACGCTACATGCAAGGATCTGGCTATTAAACCAGTACCAAATTGGGCAGTTCAACCTAAAAATCAATAAACCGGTTGGTTACCTACCCGATCCGGGTTAATCACTACTAACCAAGGTCACCATTTTTTTTTTCATTTTCTTTTTTAAAAATCTAATTTGATTTTTGTAAAATAAAAATTTTCATGATTTTATATCAATGACGCTTGAATCTCTATTTCCTCATCAATTTGGCCCTGGATTATATCCGATTTGATTTTGATTAATCCGTTACCTCAATTTGTTCAAAGGCCGCTCAAAGTTTAATAACTTTGATAAGAATGAAAGCCGCCAAAATGAACAATAAAGGTTCATGCTCCTCATATGAAATAGGAAGGTGCAATCAGAAAACCTGAGTGCAGAAGAGAAGTGGGTAGGAAATTGAGCATAACAGCATCCTCATGTGCTGAAAAGCTTCACCCCCTAAGCCACAAACCTGTAAGAACGAGAAAAACACACACCAACCAATTGGATACAATTCAATAAAACAAATAAAAATTACACTGTCAAATAGCATTCATACATTTAATAATTTATATGATTTACTTTGCATAAATTACACAGGTGTGAGTTGAAGTAAATTAAGAGGCAAGCAAGACAATGTGACAAGATCAAATACCTTGTCAAAATAGATGGATTTGTTTGGTAAAATCTGAATCAATTAGACTTTCAAATTTCTATTCCTCATATGAAGTAGGCGGGGGAAAAACAAAAATTTAAAATGTACCTTTGGGTCGGATTTAGTGGACCCAAAAGTAGTATACAACTATTAAATGGGGTTCTCAGGACAAAGAATGAGAAACTAGGAAGTAAAGGACTTTACTTTCCTCCTATACTTTTTACCATCATTTTTCTTTTTCTATGTTGAATTAATATCTTAATGGTCCAAATTTATCATCATTTTCTTATATGATATTTTATCATATGATAGATCTGGACTGTTAAAATCTTAATCAAACCATAAAAAAAAGAAAGGGAGGGAAGATGATAGAAATGGGTAGAGAGGAAAGCCAAATCTGAAAAGAAGTGGCTCTATAAAGTGAAGAAGCATCAGACGTGAAAAAAAATTCAAAACATCGACTCCAGAGCAAAGGAAGGAGGATAAATGGATGCGAAGGAGACATAAATGTAGTTTGTTCATGGACTTACTCTAAATTCAATTATGTGAAATGTCTGCCTGCACATCTCCGAGAGATTTCTAGAAAGCTTGGTAAAGTATGTAGGGGGCTACGATCCCCAATCACACTTTATATAAATCAATTGTTTTGTGGGAGATGAAGATGATCCATCTATTTGTCAGCTGAGAGCCATGTGTTAGAAGATGATGAGGATCCCCGGAGTTCAAATCACCTTCGAGGGAAACGTCAGTGTGAAAAACTCAAAAAAAGTCCCCATTATGCATATCAAATTATCAATTTCTGGGGCAATGGACTGCAACATGGATCATAGGGGATAAGCTGATCTTAATCTTAAGGCTAATTACTCCCTTTTGTTTTTTTTGCTCAGAATAGTCACATATATTGATACTAATAATAAGAGTTACATGAAACGATTACACTGTGACAACAAACATGAAACGATTACAATCGTTACAACAAACTAAACGAAAACAAACCGAATAAGAAGACTAACAAGTACAACAATACCAAACCAACAAACTAAACGAAACCAAACCAGAATAAGAAGACTAACAAGTACAACAACACCAAACCAACTGTGAGGAAAGCTAGTCACCACAAAACAAATAGGAATAAGAGCAACTTCAAAGACTTCATCGGCTTCCTTGCCATCCGAGGTTAGAAAGGACATGAAAGAAAGTGTTGGTTGTAAAACCCACCCGATCGGGCACACCTCCTTATAAGAAAAAGTTGCACATAGGTCAGCTACACAATCGCCCCTACATGGGGTAGGGTACAGAACACCCAACCTCAAACGAGAAAAGACAAGTGAAGTCTTGAAAAATACTCTTGTTTATCCAATGAAGCAACCTTGGTGACTTCAACCACCCACCAAACAGATTATGACTAACATTACTCCATTCAAGATTGAACAATGCCGGAGTACGAGTATTAAAAATAAAGAAGAACACGCGCCCCAAGGAAAAAGGATAACAGGGACAGACTCGCACGTGAATGATCATAGCAAGGACGGGAGACGGGGCAAGAGGCGTATATTAATAAAAATTATACTAGTATTGTTTATATTTTCTATAATTTTTTTTAACAATTTTAAATATAAAAATTTATATATATCATTTATGCGTATGCATATGATAACTAACTTTTGAGCTGAAAAAAAAAACTAAAAATATCATGTATTGGAAGTTATAATCTAAACAAACACATAACTAAAAGGGTGAAGGAGTAAAAATACACATAACCTTTTTACTAAAAGGGTGAAGGAGTAAAAATACACATAACATTTTTCCTTGAGCGCCCACCACCACGACCTTTCAACTGGAGCAAAAATTTAAAATACACACGACATTATGTTTTGAAGCACCCAAGAATACGGTAGTTAGTCAACCATTAGTTGACCTTCAGATTGAATGGAACGGTGACGTGGCGTTGGCCTTAACACGTACTAACACGTTGATATGGATCGACGTAGAATAAAAAATTCAAAAAAAGGAAAAAGGAAAAAATGAAAAAAATAATTGAAAAAAAATTTAAAAAATTAGAAAAAAAATTCAAAAAATTTTTTAGGAAAAAAAATTATAAAAAATTCAAATAATTAGCAAAAAATTTAAAATAATTGGAAAGAAATTAAAATACCCCCGCCGTAAAGTGGGCCACCACCCACGGCCACCCTACGGCCGTGCCCCGCGCGGCAATAGGTTGTTATTATATACTAACAAAATTAAATGACAATGACCAAAATAAGAAACTAACAAAATTTTAAGACACTTTTGAATACCTTTACAATTTATTATATACTCCTCTCCGGTTCTAATTATAAGACAACATTTGAGAGTTTGTTTTGGTCCTAATTATAATACAACATTCTAATTTTTGTCAATTTCTTCCTAAAAGATGCCTTTTGATATAAATGAGGAATTATGTGAAATCATTAAGGTAGTTGAGGTACAAAATTTATATAAGGGCATTTTAGAAAAATAAGTAAAATCAACTAATTTGACCTCCGAGCGCCCAGTGGCGGGTATATGATGGCGTGTAGGGTGGCGATGGTGGGGCCCAAGTGGGGGTATTTTAATTTCTTTCTAATTATTTGAATTTTTTCCTAATTTTTTTCTAATTATTTGAATTTTTTCCTCATTTTTTTTTAAATTTTTTTCGATTTTTTTTCCTAATTTTTTGAATTTTTTATTCCATGTCAGCATTCACGTCAACGTGTCAGTCATCGCCACGCGTCGGCGTTATCCAATCGACGGTCAACTATCAGATTGACTAACTAACAAAGTCTTGGGTATTTCTAAAACATAACGTCGTGTATATTTTCTTTCGGTTGAAGGTCGTGGTCTTTGGCGATTTTGGGGAAAAAAGTTATGTGTATTTTTGTTCCTTCACCCTGACTAAAATTTATAAACAGAATTAACACGCTCACCCACTCGTCTTCCTTCCCTTTGATAACAAAACTCAACTTATTCGCTAAGGATTAGCGGCGATAACTATATTGTGTGAACATGTATTTCAAACGTTTGAATCATTCAGCAGGAGCTTCTTCAATGTAATCACTCAATTGAGGTTTCTTTGATCTTCCCTTCTTCCCGTTTTCTGTCTCTATCGGCTCGGCTCGGGAGGATAGTGGCAGCATATTCTCTCCCAACCTAAAAGGGTAAAATCGTCCATAAAGATGCACCCTCACCAGTATTAATGTCATTTCCTTCTCCCAAACGCAACAACTTCAGCACAGCACTAAAGTCGTGGACTTTCAGTGAAAGCGAAAATTAAAATTGCTACAAGTGCTCCGGCAGCTGCGCCTTCTCATTCCCTCCTCTCTCTCCGGCATTAGTATTAGATCCTCTCTCCCTTTCTATCAAATCCTCAATGCCTTAATTTGCATTACTTACCTGAGAAAACAATACCTTCCATTTTGTCCCTGCAAAATAACTATGTCGGACGCTTTGATCAACGGGCTCGCTGGAGCTGGAGGAGGGATCATTGCTCAGCTCCTCACATATCCTCTCCAGACGGTATGTTTCAATGTTTTCCTTTAAGTTTTTCATGTCAACGATTTATTCTGATTCTCCTGAGGTGATCTACAGGTAAACACTCGTCAACAAACCGAGCGTGATCCGAAGAAAGACCAGAAGAATCTTGGAACTCTTGAGCAAATGTGCCAGGTCTCTGCCTTTTATTGGCATTCATACGATTGTTTAGCTGTATGGATAGTCTGCTTTCATATATTGAAGAAAAGAAAAGGTCTAATCTCACCGTTAAGTCCCTGATTAAAAGGGGAAAAAAGATATGATCCCGGTCACTCCCTGTGTCTTGTAGTTACAGCGGGCTGAAAACAATTGTAGACAAGGCGTTTCCATATTTCCTGTTCAAGTAATCGTGTTTATTGGAAAAATGTAGGTTGTAAAGCACGAGGGATGGGAGCGGTTGTACGGAGGACTGATGCCGTCGCTTGTGGGCACAGCTGCTTCTCAGGTCAGTGCAACTATTCTTAGGTTTGGTGATATTGATGCTCTTTATAACAGAAGCCCCGATTCCTCTTCATAATTTACAGCGAATGAAAATTAACTATAGCAAATTAATTCCTTTTTTTCATTCTCTTATAGAAGCAGTGGGAATGTGACGTTTGTGTTAGTTTTCTTAGGACTAACACTGCCTTTTGTTGCTGGGAGCAAGATTAATAAGAACAAGAATGAATCAAAGCAATCTCATTATCGGAAACAAGTATTAGGTTTGGTGAGCAGTGTTTAAAATGTGTAATATAACTATTTCCTTTCATGTTATTCGACCGTTAGCTTTTGGGCATAGTGGCTGTGGCAATATACACGGCTACAGTACATGCCAGCCAAATTGATATTTGTCCCCGGGACAATGCAAAACATGCCTTTGTTGTGTGGGAATCTTAAACAGTATCCTAATAATCCCTGGGTTTCTATGGCTGGTGCCATATTTTATAGCCAAAATGAAATACAACTGTGAGCTGAAACCAAAATTCATTTTATCCATTAGCTTTTCGAACGTAGCCAATTATTGGCTGGGACAACTATAAATTTAAGTAGGATAGGCCAGGAAATCTGCTTAAAGTGTGACAAGCCAACAAGCTAGCCTCCTATCGATTCAAAGGAAAATTGATATTTTTACCTGGACAATTGTTTGGCGAACTAACTACACTTGATTTTTTGGCAGGATGATTTGGAAAATCTGACTAAAGTGGCTATATACATGGCTTTGAAGTCTTAGAGAATATGGCTTAATTTCATTATGACAAAAAGGGTTTATAGTTCGGTTGGAGTTAAATTCATTAATTGGTAGCTGGATTCCTTCTGTTATGTGACTGTCCAACAGTTAAGTTGATGTTAAACACACAACCACTGATGCATTAGAGAAAGAGATAAAAGGGAAACAGAGAGAGGAAGGAAGACATAAGAACAGAAAGGGGAATGTGTGGAAACATGTGGGACATAAGGAAGAAAGAGGTGAGGGAGAGGTTGCGAAATAGAAAGCAGATGCATAGAACTAAAATAGGTTTTCCTTGCACAGTAGGTTTTCCTAAATCCCATATTTCACATAAGAAGTCCAAGCTTAGAAGTGACTGGTGCCATAAATCTTCTTCTTCTTTTTTTTTTTTTTTTTTTTTTTTTTTTTTTTTTTTTTTTTGGGGGGGGGGGGGGTGCAAACAAAAGAAGGACCAAATCACCAAAAGAACCTTATCCGCCTTCAGCCTATAGTCAATCTATTTGAAGTCTAATTAGCTCAAACCTATTCATGAAATAGAGATTTTTTCTTGCTTCTGACTTAGTTTGGTATTAAGAAATTGGAAAAAAAAAACAAAAACAAGAAACTTGTTATGTATTGTATAACCTAATGATAGACTTCTTTGTTTGATGTTGCATGATCTGTAATGTTAGTCTTTTTCGTTTTAAATGAACAAGAGTTCTTATCAGCCAAATCCTGAACAATGTATCTTATAACAACCTGTTTAACCTTTTCATTTAATTTTATTTCAAATTTACTGACAGTGTTTATAGTACAGGGTGTTTACTACTACTTCTATCAAATATTCAGGAGCAAGGCTGAAGCAGCTGCTCTAAAACACAAAAAGATTGGTGTTGGTGATGGATCAGTTGGGATGTTATCCTCACTACTTGTTGCTGCTTTATCTGGGTAATATAGATTGTCTGTACAGAGCCTATGGTTGTGGCATTTTCTTGTGCTGCAATTTTTAACGCTTGAATAAAGTAATGGTCTTCACAGGTTACAGCAAATTTATAGAGTTTCAAGTCATCTCACATTTGGCCTTGTAAATATGCCACTGGTCTTCCTGTAGCATCATATCTATCAATAAAGTCGGTAAAATTGCTGATTATGCTAGTGTGATGTGACTCAGTTTGCTTGATAAATCCTGCTTGTAGGTGTGTTAATGTGCTCTTGACAAATCCCATATGGGTGGTAGTTACACGGATGCAGGTAAATGACACTTTTATGCATACTAAATTTGTGATTGAGAGTTTGAGACAAACTGGCATCGATTTAATTTGTGGGGAAAAAGTAAACTATCTTTCTTCTTACTTGAATTAAAAAAGGCAGCTAGTTTGGGGCTTCTATGTGGAGAATAATTGTTTTTTATTTTTTGTTTCATTTTTTGCTATGATATTTTTTCTCTTACGTATGATCTAATGCTTCAGTTTTATAATGAATTTGAGCAAAGCTGTGGAATATAAACGTAATTTCTCTCAGCTTTCTTCTGGCCTGGTTCACCAAGCATGTTTTCTGGTATGTTCTCTACTATTTCTAATGTTCAAAATTGTTTTCACTGTGCAGACTCATAGAAAAGAGTTGAAAAAAGCCATGCCTGGTCATGAGTTGTCTGTAGCTACAGAACAAACAATTCTTTCTGCAGCTGAACCTCCTCCTTATGGAACTAATCATGTGGTAGGTAAAATCTGTTTTCAACAGTAGCTTCCTATGGTTTTGGACTTTTAAATATTATGAGGTTGCATGGTCACCCTTCTGGCAATTTATACGATACATGGTAATTATGCTGCTTCGGCTACCATTCACCTAAGAGAAAATGTTTTGTAAACTAAATATATTGTTTTGATTTATATGCTGACCATCTGGTCTTATCCCATTTGGAAGAGAGAATATGTAAATACTCCAATAAATTACTGATAATTTTGACAAGTCATATTCTTTTTCCTGGTTGGCTCTTAGATGATGACTTGAACTTTGTATGCATTTGGGTTTGATTACCGTTGTGATCTTAAAACCTGAACAGATATTTTTACATGTTTAGTGATAAAATATAAAAATATGTAATTACAGATACAAGAAGTGTATGGTGAAGCTGGAGTCTGGGGTTTCTGGAATGGTGTATTACCAACATTGATCATGGTACGTTTGAAGTGAACCTTTCTCATGCTAATGGAGTAATACTGATTGGATGTCACTGTCTAACTGATCTCAGGTAAGCAATCCTTCTATACAGTTCATGCTGTATGAAGCCATGCTGTCACGGTTAAAAAGAAGACGTGCTCTGAGTAACAAGAGTACTGATGGGGTTACTGCTTTAGAGGTATAGTCTTATATCACTTCCCTGGGTAACTTCATCTTTTTGTCTGGTTTACTATTCACACATATTCTTCAGTATGTTGAATTGTTTACTATGGATGGACTAAATTGTCTTATGTCACTAGATATTCCTTCTTGGAGCTTTGGCTAAGCTTGGAGCTACTGTTGTAACTTATCCTCTTCTAGTTGTGAAGGTATATCATTCTAGCTTATTCAATATGTTTTCAGTTGGATAAATGAGAAGCTTTGCTTTGGCAGAATAGAAAATAATGAGCAACATAAAATTGTATTTGTTAAATTTCAGATATGGATATTATAGAATATAAATCACCACAAACCATGTAAATATTCCATCGTGGTGGATGCTTGTCAAACATTGACATTCCATGTAAATTAAACAATGACTACAACAACAACAAACCTTTTCCTCACTTAAACCATATCCTACTAAGTGAGACTGGTTACATCTATTATGCCATTGTACTCTAGTAGTTACTAGTTTTTTAGATAACTTCCTTGAATGCCCTTCTTTTTCTTCCTTTTCCTCTGATCCTAATGCTAAAGATCATCTGCACAGCCTTCTTTATCGGTGCCTCTATCGGCCTTCTTTGGGCATGTTTGAACCATATTAATTGATTTTCTATTATTTCCCGCTTGATGAGTGTCACATCAACTTCTCATATGAATTTATTATATATCTTATCTTTTCTTGTATGACCACACTCTCATATCAACATTCTCATTTTTACTGCGCTAATTGTTTGGTCTTCTTGTCCCTACATTTTCTACCTTACAACATTCACTATTTTATGTAAATTAAAGAAGAAAAAATCTGACTCAGAGGCATACTTGTCTATATTTTCATGTTAAGGAGCATTGATCAATTTGTACATTCAAACAACCCGTACTCTATCTGCAAAAAAAATGGATTACAAAATGCTAGCATTTGCCATATTGTTGGCTTTCAGTAATTTTTTGAACATACACGTCATTTCGCTTAGTTTATATACATCACCTATTTTTTTATTCGCTGTTTTATTGTAGTTGATGTTGTACAATCATTTATTAAGTACTACCTCCAGTCATTAATATAAGATCCACTTCAATATGGAAATCTAACTATAAAGTGGATCTTATATTAAGGATGGGAGAAACTGTCCTGTTTTAAAAAATTCTATTGCCATAATCTTCTTATGTATCATCTTCATGTCCATTCTTTTCAAGAATGGAATGGCGATTGGGAAAATGATTTGTGCTCAAAATGTTCTTCTCACTTGTTATGTTGCTACAGGCTAGGCTTCAAGCAAGGCAGGTTAAGACTAAAGACAAGAGGCACCATTATAAAGGTTTAAGTTACTATGATAAGCATATCTTACCTATGAATAGTCATAATTCAATTTTTGTAGGTTTAGTCACCAGTGAGGTTATTGGTTATGCATTGTGAAGTTAACATGTGGCATATTGGTTTTGTTTAATTTGATATTAATGCTTCTCCCCTCCCTTCCGTCCCCTATCTCTCCCACTAACTCACTCACATGGGGGCACACAACCATTAAAAAGGCATTTGAATTAAAATTTAGCTTCAAGTCCTCATGTTTTGTAAGTTTATACTCTTTGGTTAATTCCTTTCTGAAGTTACATTCTTGAAATCCAGGAACATGGGATGCCATTGTAAAGATGGTCCGCTATGAAGGGTTTTATGGATTTTACAACGGTATGAGCACTAAAATTGTACAGAGTGTGCTGGCTGCCGCTGTTTTGTTCATGGTGAAGGAAGAGCTTGTTAAGGGGGCTCGTTTCTTGCTCGCTAAGGATGCTGCTAACACTGCCAAGGCGAAGCCTCTGTGAAAGGAGATTGCTAACAAAAATGATTCTTTTTCCAGATTGAGATTCCACGAACCATCTTCGCCTGGAAGATTCATTCTTATAATAGGAAATAGATCATCATATGTCCCTGGAAAATTTGCACCTCAAATAAACTATTCGTTAGAAAGAATATCACCGAGTATCCTTATTCCTTACTATTTTCGTCCGCCCCTGAAAACACTGTATGACCACCTGTACTCATTTTCAACTTACACATTTTTGTGGCAAAAATGAATATGTAATATAAACTAAAGTTTGAGAATTTCGTTTCCATCAAAATCATGATTTTAGTAATTTCTCGTGTAAAAGGTAAAAACAGTCATGTTCGTTGGGCTTCATATAAATGAGTATGGATTATTTGGAGAGGAAAAAAGAGTATTGTTGAAAATGTAGAAAATATTCTCACTTTGTTTTGCACCGTCATAACATTTCATCAGTGCATATTAATCTCATTCAGGTTCTTAAAATGTTTCTGAATTTGCATGTATTTGGTACATCTTGGGTGAGCATTTGGTTTTTTGGTTCACTTTTTGGTGAAACCGAAAAACCAAATAGAACTGATTTTGAACACCGAACTGAAACCAAACAATTGAACTAACTAAAACCGAATTAACTAAAATATTTTTGTTCGATCTGGATTTTAAAATTTATTATTTACAGAATAAAATATATATGAATAAATTTTGTAGAAAAATTACTTTTCATCCTCAGAAGAAAATATATACAATAAATAAAATAGATTTAAAATATCTATAGATTTTATCTAATATAAATTAAAATCTATACCTATTTAAGTATAAAAATATAATTATAAGATAGCATCTATTAAATATAAATATATTATATGTATTCGGTTTTAACCAAACTTTTTTTTAATAACCAAACCAAAAGCTGAAATCAAAATTATCAAAAGTAAAAACCAAATTTTCAACCGAAAAAACGTGGTTAAATTCGGTTTGGTTATGATTTACTCACACCAAGATAAATCTATAAAAATGTCCCCTATTTTTTTGTTGTATTGTTTTAGAACAAGGGGCATGGTTGGATGATGTTTTCAATCTAAACCTAGGTTTTCATATTACATGTAAACTATCTACAAGAACTACAATTATTCAAATTATCATTCAGAGTCAGTGGGGTGTTTAATGGATTTTCATATAATTCATGTAATTATTTTAGTCATCTAACGAGTAGACTGTCTATAAAATATCAAGTCTCAATCAAACTTTGCAAGGTAAGAAAAATTCACTTGTCATCTGAGTTTAAGTTACATCTTGATTTTTTATTTTTATTTTGGTTTTTTTTTTTTATGTTGTAATCTTCTTCTCCTTTTTTTTTTTTTTTTTTTTTTGTCTCTAGATTCACACAAAATATTCGAATATGTATATTTTATGTGCATGAAGATGAGAGCTGAGAAGAGAAAAGCCTCACTCTATTGGCTTTCAGAATAGCATGCAAGGATAAGTTTCATTTATGTTATTTAAGTCTCTTTTTTACAGTTAATTGAGAATTTTTATTATTTTTATTTTTATTTTATTTTTTTACAATTTTGAGTCAACATTATTCTCACATTACCGTGATTAATCGTCTCCAATACATACTAATCCTTATATATATATCTTAGAGGAAAAAGAATGTTTCCATTTCATCTTCATTTACTATCTCCTTCATAATTATTAGATCAACTTTGAATAGTTGAAATGTAATAGTAAATAATAGTTGGCAAATAAAAAGAAAGAGATTTAAAAATTATAATTATATTATTATAATATGTTAAATAACAACAACACACACACATAAATATAATAAACATAATCATATTAGTTTGTAAAAAAATGTTACAGATTCTTCCCCCGATGAAATTACAGATTTTATTATACACACTCATAGCTGGAAAATTTTAAGACAAATTCCTAATGACTAGTTAGGAAAGTGCGTATGTGACCATGTGCATTACGCACCAAGACGCTTGTCAGTAGCAGCTAGCAGGGCCGACTCCGAGCTTGCAATCGCAAATTCCCAATTGAAGTTACAACTTAACAACTTACAACTTGCTACGCTTCGTCCAGACTAGAATTCCAAAAATGGCGTCCAAAGGTCCGAAGAAAGCTAACCTCTTAGATCATCACTCCATCAAACACATCCTCGACGAGTCGGTCTCTGAGGTCCGTTCAACCCTAACCCTGCTCCATACCTATCTTTTCGTCCGTTCCAGATCTCATCGTGCTTAAACGAAGTTTTCGTTTTATGTTTAATTTAATTGTATGGTTGGTGGATTACTTGATCTTTATGGGTTATGTTTTGTTCTTGTATAGGTAGTGACTAGTCGTGGATTTGTTGAAGATGTGAAACTGAGCAACGTTAGGCTGTTCATTGGGACGATCATTATTGTCATTGCTCTGTTCGCCCAGTTTTACAAAAAGAAGTTTCCTGAGAACAGGGATTTCCTCGTCGCCTGCATTGTGTTATATCCTTTTCCAGGCGCGCGCGCGAGAATTTTTTGGTTTATAAAACGCTGGAAGGATGAGGAAAAGACAAGTGATTGAGTAAACTGTAGTAAAGTAAGAATATTTGGTTAAAAATGGGCACTTTGGTTTATTTATTCCTAAGAAATGAGATTTGGGAAAGGGGAACTTTGGGCAACGGCATTTGAACAACCTGAAATTAATGCCAGAGCTAATCAAATTTAAAGTTACCTAGACTCTCTGTCATATTGGTTATTGGTTTCGCTGCCTGGTAAAAATGAAAATGGGATCGCAGCTTTCTGTTTGCTCATTTCTGGTTAAACCCACATTGAGGTCTAAGGTATATAATCTTAGAATTTTGAGGCCTCGAAACACGCCATTATGTATATGTTAAGGCGGCCTCATCTCATGGCTCGACAACTTTATGCATAGGTTAAGAGAAGTTCCTGTTCATAATTTTTGTTCTTTCTCATTATTGTTTAAATCCTTAAATTATTCTCAATCATCTGATTCGTAAATTTTACTGACATTGCTTCAATTACTTTTGATCCTTAACTCTGGCACGTATATAGTATTCAACGGGTTGCTGCAGTTGATTATATACACGAAGGAGAAGAATGCCATTCTGTTAACATATCCTCCTGTTGTGGGTTTCTCTTACTTTAAAAATCCTTTGTACTCTAGAATCCCATAGTCTCATTTATGTATGAGGAGTAGCTGCTTTTTTTGTTTTGCATGATTCTGATTTATTATTTTCCATTAATTGGTTCAAGTTGAAACAACCTCTGCCACCCTTTAGTTAGGCACATATAAATATTTCGTAGTGTTAGAACTTTGAAACAATATGATAACTACTTAGAAAAACCTGTGGTTAATATCACTCGCTCTTTCGCATAAAGTTCACGGGGCAGTGTTAGAATATGTGGTTATTTTTTTATCCTTCATTGAATGAAGGGTAGGGGAGAAAAAAAACAATTCTTGAAGTTCTATAGCTCTTCATTCTGTGTTATCAACTAGATTGGTGTTTCATCCATGTAATTTGAATTTATTTTCATTTTATATAAAGAGAATAAGAATTGTACCTTTATGTGTCTGAGGGAGACATTGGCTATCTTTTTTTCTGGAAAGTCCGGCTGATGCTTCGTGTGGGTTAGTCGTGATTGGATGTGCATTTGTATGGGCCTTGAGATGTTTCAAGTTGCTTCTTTAGGACATGCTTTTGTTTTATTAGACTGATTTCATCATCTCTCAATTTGATTTTTTCTAGTTGCAATTCTTTGTCCAGGCATCCTTCACCAGTACTGGATTGGTAGTCTCTTCCAAACTGCCTAGATTTTCTGACGTATACACACTTACCATAGCAAGTGCAGACCCAAAATCAATTTCTGCAAATGAGCCAGTACATTTTACCAAAAGTGTGACCCGATGGTATTTCTCTCCCTCCCCCAAATATTTGCTTTTGAAACACATTCCCTTTGGCAAATCAGAGAATAAATGGTATGACTCTGTTGGGCAGGTTCACCAAGGATGGAAATTTGGTGGAGGGCCTCTTCTGGAAGGATGTTGAGGCGTTGATAGATCAGTATATGAAAGAACCTAAGAAGGGCAAGTGATCTATGTGGGGACCCAGGAATGGTTTTTTCTTTGCTGGAGAAAACATATGGATGGACATGGTTATAATTTATAAACATTGTTCATTGGAGTTTATAGTTTTATTCATTTCTAATATTCAGAATGGAAGGGAATTAAGCTTTTCACCGGCATTAGAACACACAGTTACCATCACTGGTCGTACATAACAGAGGAAGATGAAACTTGTGTCTCCTCTGGGTTTTCTTGAATAGATTACATATCTCTCTACCCTTCTCGCATATTTGATCATACGAGAACAGAGTGGGGATGGGTGCGCCCCGAAACTCAGATGTGGTGAGCGAAGCAAAATCTAAACAATCAATGGCCACAGTGGATTCGAAATCACATTTAACTCCAGCGCCTCCGAATCTATCCTCTATCGCTAAGGTCCGGTTTGGCTCAAGGGTGGGATTTCTCTCTTGATGGAATGAAAATGATAATCATTTGAATTCATCTGAGTGGGAGCACCCAGATCCACGAATTCAGAGCGTGTAGTATAGAGAGCATAATTTTGGCATCATGTGAAACTCCGCCATCTCTGCCATTAAGTTAAAATCATATTTAACTCCACGATGTTTGGTCTTCCCTGCTGCTGCTCACCGGAATCTAGAACCATGCTCACATTTTCTCGATGCAAGAATCTTCCACTTCCATGAGAGAAATAAACCGAGCAAACTGTTAATCATCTTTAAACTTTCCCATTTTATATCTTCTCTCGACGGTAGTTGCTACTCAATGGTTCGCTTAGCTTTCTTACTTCTCTCGTGAAATTGGAGCCTTGCATTGGGTTATCGTGGAGCGTTTTTGCTCGACACTAGAATCTTGTAACGTGATATAATTTACATTCAGAAATTGGAATTGGGCTATGTCCTCATGGAAGTCAAGATCTAGTTCTTGAAGAGGGGGCTCACCTCAGGATTCCTTCAAGGGAGGGAGGATGAAGGATCTGGATCCTCTCCTTATCACTTTTCTCCTCATCCCTTCCCATCAGCACATCCTGCCGTCCAAATCCGATCAAGGTAGAAATTTTTTAAAAAAACATACTCTCTAATCAAGATCCCTCCCATCATCAGATTTGACCGTCGAAATCCTGATCCAAGGGCCCAGAAAGCTGATTAGTAGAGTATGTTTTTTTTTTTTTTAAAAAATTTCGGGCGGGCCCTGGATCTGAATTTGGACGGCGGGAGGATATGATGGGAGGGATGAGGAGAAAAATGATAAGGAGAGGATCCGGATCCGGAGGATAAAGCGTCGGAGTGATGGCCATCTGACACAGAACATGGTGGATAATGAGGATGTTATCATTTCTGACAAAGAGGATAGTTGTAATTAGTTCTATTTTTCCTGAGACTGGATGTGCTAAATTATTTAGGAAAAAATGTGATTAAGCAAGAGGTTGACACTTTTTTGTTTTGGGTGATGATAAGCGAATGCTTTTGGTTTTGTATGGTTAATATTGATTTAGATAAATGTGTAGATGCTGATTCATAAAATAATAATTATAAAATGATAATATGATAAATATATAATTAGGAGACAATTTATTGGGAAATTGCATATCAAGGCCCTTTTAACAGGAAAAAAAAAATCCTAAAAAGACCCAAAGATTTGAAAAAATCCCAAAAAAGGTCCTCAGTATAAATTCATTAAAACGTTAGTTGTTAACGAGATCGATATAGTTGTTAAGGAAATGATATAGTTGTTAATGTGGTGATTTAGTTGTTAAAATATTGTTGTTAATGCGACTAATTTAGTTGTTAACGGGTATTGATTTAGTTGTTAATGTTTTAATGAATTTATATCAGAAAAAGCCATTGGGTCTTTTTTAGGATTTTCAGAATCTTTGGGTCTTTTTTTGGATTTTTTCTGTTAAAAGGGTCCCCATATGGATTTTCCCCAATTTATTGTCCATAAAATTCCTAATGGATATTATTAAATTGATTTTAATTAAATAGCTTTATGAGGAGAGTATAGAACAGTTTACTAATCCTTCCCATGCCTGTGGAAGGTAAACAATAATTGTATGTTTCGGCACTACTATGTTATCCTATGTTGCCGCTGTTATTATTATTATTATTATTATTTTTTTTAAAAAAAAGACGAAAATGAAGTAAAGGCAGGCCACAGTATCCGTATGGGGTTTGGAATCGATTCAACTTTGTAGGGACATGGACATGAGCTGTGTATTTAAGGATAGAAGGAATAATGAAAAGTAAAGGGAATGATTCTGGAGAAGAAAGTGGTGAGATGAAGAGAAGTGGAAGAAGATGAAATGCGTCCAACTCTAAGAATGGATAGTGCGCATATAGATGTGGAGTGTTTATTTTATTGTGATGGCGTGATGCATAGAAGTATCATGATATTGGAAAGAAGACAAAATTGGAATCCGGGCAACGATTGCAACAGAAAGGTGGAGTTGATATTGTGGAGGATGAGATATGAATGAAAGCGGGCAAACAAGTGGCATTCACTGGTTTGAGTTTGAGAAGCCTATCAACTAATCTCAGCCGCCTCCTTTTCATATTACGCCCGCAGCTGCATATATGGAAGAACAAGGCTGTGAACAATATAATATAGGGCTGTTTCAGTTGTTGTCCAAATTAAAGGTTGACCCCAAACTATGTTGCTGAATTGGTTCATACATATAGCTTATCAGCGATGGGAGAGAGTTACGGTGTTGGGGAGAGCAACGTAACTTTCGTAGAGAAGAGGTTGGGAGGTGAGGGGTGTGGGTACACGTGGCAAGGGTGTGTAGCTAGAAGCCTTATTTAATGAACGGGACACTGACGCTCAACGATCATTATCATGGTGCTGTTCTGCTTCTGCTTCTAGAAACCGTCCCTACCATCAAATTAGTGAAAGCAGGCGTAATGGATAAGCAAACAAATCCTAAAATGAAACGATGGATGAAGTGATGAGGAGAGCGTACGTGGTGACCAGAATGAGAACACCATTCACTATGGAAGCCTTCACCTGTTTCTTTTTGGCTTTTTCCCGCCCTCCTCAAACTCCACATCTCTCCTTACGTGTATTGCTCATGTGCAAGCAATTTTATTACCCACTCCACTCTTGCCATGTAGGATGACTCACCACGAGTTGTAGATGAAAGAGTCATTGAAACATCAAAAGATTAATTTTTCCTGCAATGAATATTAAAGATACTTATTCTAATTAATCTTTGTTTTTATACATGTAATAAAAATTGATTCAAATCTTGAACAATAGATACGACCTAAAAAAAATGTCAATAGTCTATATAACAGAGTACTTTATTATACTTCCTTCAGTCCTTAATATAAAATATATTTAGAGATTTGATCTTCGTTCTATATATAAGCATAGTTTTCATATTTGTCAGTTTTTTTTCCCTAATTTACCATTAATAATTTTTTCTCAATAATAATCAAAAAAGGAGAGAAAATAAAGAAAGATGACTAAGATATTTTAGAAAATACATGTCATATTAACTAATTAAATTAACTTATTTAATCTAATCAAATTAGATAAATATGTGGTATGTTAAAGATTATAAGAATATTTATTTAATTTTCCAAGCATAAACTATGAGGATGAAGAAAAGAGAAAGTAAAATGTAATGGTTAGGAGTAAAAAAGAGTGGAGAAACATGGGACTGAATTGGGGGGATACATAATGAGGGTGACTAGTAAAGTAATTAGGTCTAATCATGATGCTTTGTTTGCTTCAACTGAAAGATACAATTTCAATATATATACTTTGACAAATGTGGCATCACACTAACTTCATAGAGACCTTTATGCTTTCCAAGTCAAATAAAGTAAACCTCCGTGACGTTTCTCCCTTTCTCTTCAAAGCAATCCCTCATTGCTTCTCACCTCAGTCCTCACCCCCTCCATTCTCTGATCTCGTGTGTGTGTGTGTTTTTTTTTTCTTCTTCTAATCATCTCATTTATTCTCATCGTTACTTAGATTCAAAAACATAAGGTTAATATTTAATATATTATAAAATTACGATTATATCATTACATACAAAAATAAATTTAAACCATTAAAAATTTATAATTTTATAAAATATTAAATTAAAACCATTTATTTTTTTCTTTCAGTGATAAGGATGGGATGATCATAAAAACAGATAAAAATGACAAGGGGACTATTTAAATTCCCTTTTGTCTATTTGAAATATAACTTGCATCAACTCAGATCATCACTCTAACTACCTGTTTTAGTTGGTAGGAAACTAATACAATAAAATTAATGGAAAGAGACCCCAATAATAATAACAATAACCTATAACAGTAGTATTGGTAATAAACTACATGTATGCCGCTATTTTTTATAAAAATATTTAGAGAATGTCTTATGTTTTTATTTCTTACTTTTCTATGTTACCCTTTTTTGTTTACCCATAAACTTTCATTAGCCCAATGATGCATTGCATACTTCTACCATATTTATTTTCTTATTTCCACTCTTCAATAATCTTCTTTATTTTCTCTAAGGGCAGTTTAATTAAAAATGGTTACAATTTTAACACATTTATAATCCTTAACTGACGGTTCAAATTATGAGATTCGGTTAAACGTTTTTCATAAAAAGGAGCAAAGAAGGTAAAAATAGTAGTAATAAGCTAGTAATAGTGATATGGATGGAACTTGATAATGTCATTTAGATTTCCAGTTTCGTGGCAGCACCAGTCATTTATGTTTGTATTGTAGAATAATTCACTATATATAACTAAGTATAGCTTTGTTTTTGGATACACCAAAAACAAGTATAGCTTCGGAGACCAATATTGGAAAGGGAGTCAACATCAACATGTTATTTATAACAAACTCTAAACTAAGAAGAATATACTAACAAGATAGACACACACTTTGAAACTCATGCCTTGCTTCATACCTAAGACGCCGTCATAAACACACACGCTAGCGATACAAAAGGCTTCCGTTTGTGTATGTTATGTTCACCCGCACACAGAAATATTTCAGCAAACTTGAGTTATAAAATTCAAGAACGCTTGTCATTTCTATTACTAAGAGATTATCACATCGAATTAATTTTTCGAAATTGTTTGAATTTTAAGAAACTAGATCAATTTATTCAAGAGAAAAACGTAGGTGAATAATCACATTAATAAATATAATTAATAATTAAACAAACCGCACTCACATTTAGACCATATATTGGCGGGCTGACAAGGCATAATTATAGCTCAAACGAGGTGGGATCAAATCATCATCATATTATAATAAACAATACTGATAGATTCATTATTGGCAAAGCAGAGGGCGAGTTTTGTGTCTTTGTGCAGTGCATGCTCCACCATCAACAGTCTTATATATAGTTGGTTTGAAATAGTGATTGAACTTTCAAAAACTGTTTTTTAATTATAATTTATATTATATAAGGTAAGTATGTGTGAAAAACTTATTTAATTTTAGAAGAATAAGAATTTTGGACGTCAAAAGTGATTATAAATACAATTTTATTCATATTTGGCTTTTACATCTTTTGTTATTTTTTGGATGAGACAAACGTTAAAAAGCCTGTCGGGATAGGGATCGAACCTTGATGACACCATCATCTAAGGATGACACCTATGCCACTTGCATCTTGTTATTTAACAAAACGGTCAAAGCTCTGCCCCTGATCTCTTATTTACTCTCCCTCTCTCGCTCTTTTTTCTCCCTTTTAAGTAATACAGGTAAACCGTAGTTTAAAAGGTAAAATAGGGATTAGATTATGAAAATCTAACCCTTAATACACCTTTCTTATTTGCTCTGCCCCCGGGCCCGCTCATGGTCCCGTCCAATCATTTCTCTCAAACTGTTTTCACTCTTGCCGTCCGATTCCTTCAATCTCACCGTCAATTAGCCTCTTCCCACGATGCGTTCGGCTTCAACTTTTGCAGCAGTAACCCACTGCTCTCTCCCTCTGCTATTGGTCGAGTCTGCGATTCATTCCCGATCCGATTGGCTCTTCTTCCGTGCGAAACTCGCTGCTTGATACTCCTCAGTCCTCAACTTCATCGTTAATCAAGCTCAACTTTCTTCTCTGTCCTCTTTCCTGCCAGAACCCTTTTGCGCCCTCCACGTATTTCGAATTTGCGGCGCTATGGTTGGTGTGCTGTCCCTGGTTGAAAGTGCGATGGTCCGGTTCTGTTACTTTTCGATATACTGAACTATTTGCGTCTATTCTGGTTTTTACGTGATCTTTCATTTTAGTTGTTTCCTAGAGCTACTTGTGACAGTAGAATCTTGAAGCTTCGGAACCGATCTTCATCCTCAGGTTTAGATCTTGGAACTGTTTCTTTTAATTCAATCCAGAAATCCACTTTCTTCAGCTCTGGGTGTGAAATTTTTGGCCCTTCCAAGCATTTTCTTGATTCTTTTTGCACAATTACAAATCTTTCTATGGATAAAGGGGATCGAAACGGGAGCAGAATGTGTGCTCGATTCTCCGATGTAGTGCTCGACTGTGTTATGCCTTATATTCACGACCCCAAGGACCGTGATGCGGTTTCTCAAGTTTGCCGGCGATGGTACGAGCTTGATTCGTTGACGCGGAAGCACGTGACAATTGCTCTGTGCTACACGACAACCCCGGCCCGGCTCCGGCGGAGGTTTCCGCACCTGGAGTCTCTGAAGCTGAAAGGGAAGCCGAGAGCGGCGATGTTCAATTTGATACCGGAGGATTGGGGAGGCTACGTGACGCCTTGGGTGAGGGAGATTGCTGAATATTTCGATTGCTTGAAGTCCCTCCACTTTCGGCGCATGATTGTGAAGGACTCGGATCTTGAGCTTCTCGCTCGATCTCGGGGACATGTCCTGCAAGCTCTCAAACTCGACAAGTGTTCTGGGTTTTCCACGGATGGCCTTTACCATATTGGCCGGTCTTGCAGGTAATTTGACTAGTCGTTTTCATATAGTGCGGACTTTGGAGGCTTATAATTGAAATTTATAGGATTTTCTTTCTCACTTGCTTAAATTTAATGATTTATTTGAAGTTAATCAATTCCAACTTTCAAGTTCAACTATAAAATCATGATTGGTTGCCTTGCCCATCTGGCCATCTGGATGAGTTTGTGACTTTTGTGCTTAATATAAACTAACCTGTGAGCTAGGTAACTTACCTGGTTTTACGGTTAGAGGAGGAAGAAGTTGGTGCATATCCGGTTGAGCATGTATCAAAATCTCACTCGTGATTGTAGTAGTTTGAGAGTTCGAGTACTTTTTCTCTCTGAATGGATATCTTTTCGTTGATATCTTTGATTCTGTAATATGATTTTCATGCAGTTGGACTGCATTTTCACAACCTTTGTCTCTTGGTTCCAGATATCGTGAAATACATTTAGAGGCTGTTGTGAGCAATGCCAGGTGTTCTTGTTTGCTTAGCAAACCCTTTTTGTTGCTATTATGTTGTGGTTTGAATTGTGGGGTTGGAAGCTTACATTCCCTAAGAATAAGCCGTTTCTGCTAATTCATCTGTTGTTGGGGACAATGCATTTTCTAATTTAGTTTTACTTTCTGTTTCCACTAGTTATCATCTGATCTACGATAATTTGTCAGCAAAGTAGGTTTATCTGAAGCTTACGCTGAATCTTGATTGGCTCATTTTGGCTTCTTTGTCTGGGACATTATTATGGAAGCTATTATTGTTAAGGACATCAATTCTTTTATGCACTGGACACACCAAGACAATACTTTGTTTACTAAATTAATCTTCCATGCATGGTCGGGGGGGAAACTTAGGTTGTCTTTGTGGACTTAAAACCTTGTTAAAGTCTTAGAAGAGACGTGGGAGATCATTTGGCAATAATATATATATATATTTTTTGTACGTTTGGATCTCTAACTATATGTTGCATGAAAGATTCAAGCTCATCTCATTCCTTTTGCTCTGAAATTTAAGTATCTTCTAACTATACTTCATAGAAACTTCCTGCTGTATAATTCTGACCATATGACGTGAAGTGGTTACCCCTTGTTTATTTCTTAAAATTTTAAATGTAGGATCTGATGTCTCATATCTTTGGTGTGGATGACCTCTATTTATTGCTTTAAACTGGTTTAATTAATACATTCAACTTATTATCTCTGAAGATTTTCTCGTCTTGCTTGTAGATGGTTAAGTCCTTCAGTTACTGCCAACTTTTATTTTGCCTCATTCATCTTGATGTTTTTTTCTTTCAATTCTCTCGTTACCATTTGTTGGTAGCAGCTGCGTTTTTAGTGTTATTAGCTTTGTTTTCTTCCAATACTTACATTGTTTCGCTTGTGTGCTGTTTCTTTTTAATGAAAATCATGCATCTTTATTTTGTATATCTTGTATGAGAAAATGGTAAAGTTCTACAGCTTAGGGACAATGTGTTACTGCTATTGTCACTGAATTCATATGCTGTCATCTATAGCCTCATTTAGTTTCCTTGGCTCTTTCCACGACCACGGACACAACTAAGATGACATCTTACTGCATTTGGACATAAGCTTCTGACCTTATTTTGTTAGTTGTGTATAAGAATGTTTTCAGTTTGTCAGCCTGAGCCCACTCTTATCTGATTTTATGCCTGCTATGGATGAGCATTACTCTTGTTAAAACTTGTTTTTCCCATTGCGTAGGGCTTTAAAAGTTTTGTTTTTGGAGGAGAGCACAATTATTGAACGTGATGGTGAATGGTTACATCAGCTTGCGACAAATAATACAGTTCTTGAGGCTCTAAATTTTTACTTGACAGATATTGCCAATGTCAAGATTCAAGACCTTGAACTGATAGCTAAAAATTGCCCTAATTTAGCCTCTGTGAAAATCACTGATTGTGAAATCTTGGATCTCATAAACTTCTTTCGACACGCAACTGCTCTAGAAGAATTTTGTGGAGGTTCTTACAATGAGCATCCGGACAAGTACTCCACTGTATCATTACCTGCGAAGTTAAATCGATTGGGTTTAACCTATATAGGAAAGAATGAAATGCCGATTGTTTTCCCCTTTGCATCCGTGCTCAAAAAGTTGGATCTCCTCTATGCGATGCTGGATACAGAAGATCATTGTATGCTAATCCAAAGGTGCCCAAACTTGGAAATCCTTGAGGTCAGTTCCTAGAGATGTTTCTCAATTCAAGTTGCTTATTTCAGATCATTGCAATGAATGTTAAAATCTTCATTTTTGTTGTCTTCTAACCTCTCTTGCTTTACTTCAACATTTGCCTTCACCCGTCATTGATAACTTTTTCACGCACACACATGCAAGGATGCATATGCATGCATCTGTATCCTGGGAATCCAGAATAATAACCATGGCTGCATATATTGATTCGAAGCTCCCTAATTATAGACAAGAGGAAACCTGAAAAGTTTTAAGATGTTATAATGATTGAAATGGATGAAATCATTGAGGGGCCACAGATAATTTCAACTAGTTTTTTCCCCTGATGGACAGTCAAGGAATGTAATCGGAGACAGAGGATTGGAAGTTCTTGCTCAGTTTTGCAAGAAGCTAAAAAGGCTGAGGATTGAACGAGGCGATGATGATCAAGGAATGGAGGATGAAGAAGGGGTTGTTTCTCAGAGAGGATTAATTGCTCTGTCGCAGGGATGTCCAGAACTAGAATATCTGGCAGTTTATGTATCAGATATCACAAATGCAGCTCTGGAGCAAATTGGGGCACACCTGAAAAACATGTGCGATTTCAGACTAGTGCTGTTGGACAGGGAAGAGAGAATAACGGACTTGCCACTGGACAACGGAGTGAGGGCCTTGCTGATGGGGTGTGACAAGCTTAGGAGATTTGCGCTGTATCTGAGACCTGGGGGATTGACGGATGTGGGCCTGGGATATATCGGGCAATACAGCCAAAATGTGAGGTGGATGCTGCTGGGGTACGTGGGGGAGTCGGATGCAGGGCTGTTGGAATTTTCAAGGGGCTGCCCCAGCCTTCAGAAGCTGGAAATGAGGGGCTGCGCCTTTTTCAGTGAGTATGCTCTGGCCGTTGCCGCCACCCGACTCACTTCCCTCAGGTATCTCTGGGTGCAAGGCTATGGAGTGTCTGCGTCGGGGCGAGATCTTTTAGCCATGGCTCGCCCATTTTGGAATATTGAGCTCATTCCTTCCAGGCGAGTCAGTGTTCATAATCATGCAGGTGATCTTGTCTCGGTGGAGCATCCAGCCCATATTCTTGCCTATTACTCTCTCGCCGGACAGAGATCAGATTTTCCGGATACTGTAAGGCCTTTGGGTCCTGCGGCATTCGTTGACGCCTAGACTTAGGTTGTATATATAGACCACATTGCTCTGTAAGTCGCTTCCTTTCTTTAAAACTTCTTTCTCAAGGCGGAGAGGGTCTTGCTTTTTTTTTTTTTTTTTTTTTTTTTTTTTTTTTTTTTTTGTTTCTGTTTCCCCCCAAATCTGCAATTCCTAGACATTGTTTTTGTTAGTGGCTTGTAATAAGCTTGTGGTGTAGTCCAGAAACGCTTCTCCGGACACCTGCACTTCGTTCCTTTTCCCCGCGAGGCGCTCAATTTTGTGAATAGTAAAAAAAAAAAAGAAAAAGAAGAAAAAGTAAGGAGCGTTCTCTCTTTTCTGGACCATCCAAAACAAATCTCCTCACTCAATTCATTCTCTATACTTCCGAATTAGCAAACAATTTGTACTGCTCCTGCAGTTAATGTTTTTTTTTTTTCTAAAAAAGAAATATTAAGGAAGTTAATTAAATTATTTTAAAATATTTATATTTATTGTTTCTTTTACAAACTATTCTTTCTCACATATGATATGGTTAAGGAAATTATTTAATTTCTTTAATCTCTTAAATAAAGTCAACTTTATCTTATATTTAGGATTTTGGATCGGAGGGAGTAATTCTTCTCTCCAGTTCTGGTTCAAGTTATGGGGATGGATCTTGACTTCTATACAAGAATTAGGCATTTAAAATAATCATAATCATTCTGAATTTAAAATTGCAACGTTCAGAATCAAATTTCAAGTTCATTCATATAGAGTTGATACCTAGTTGAAGTTAATAAGACACCTAAACTTTCAATTCTGGTTGTCCAATTTTATATTTAATCAAAATCATGAAACGAATTGGAAAATGAGCTAGAATCATCCGAAATCAATAAGATTATTTAATAGAAAAACATTGCTTGAATTGAATTAATTGCTGGAGAAGATTGTTTGATAAGAAACATTGCCTGAAAATGAGGAAAAGGAATATGCTTTCGGTTCCTGAAGAAGCAATAAGGCTGATGCAGAGTGTTTCCACACACAAAAAAGTTCATTTGCTAACGCATAAAAAATCGAGGGAAAATGAAAACGCTGATCCAATTGAATGTATTCTGATATGAAGTGAAATGAAAATTTATCCCATCACCAGACCCAGTCAAGGTGGCCTTAAATAAATCTCATCGTGTTTCACAGTCATGTCAAAAATGAGAGGTTTATGATAATAGGGGAAAATGTCTCGGGCATACTATGTCCATGGCGGGAAGCTGCCCAAACTTTTAAATCAACAAAAAATATTCATGAAGAACGCATCCGATGATAAAAACTGACTACAGTCTTTAAAGTTTTGACATAATTTAGTTGCCAAATTTTTACTCACTTGTAATTTAATTCTACTTGTTTTATAATTTATGATTTTGTTATTGAATTATGGGTTAATGTGTAAAAATATTCATGTGATTTTCTCAAAAGTGCATTCAACATCAAGTACTTTTTTGGATGTAAAAGTGACTATGTGGCTACAAAAATGCAATAAAAATACCCATTGACCGTTATTTTCAATTTTTTAGTTTGAATTTTTTATATTTTTAATGTTGACATGGAACATGAATAAACTAAATTACATCCTAGGCGTGTGGAGAACTAGAGAAAATTACAGAAAAAGACCAAATAGTTTTGAAAATTACATAAAGGCGGCAACGGTAACAAGGAGGTGGAGATGAGTGGCCCGATGGGTAAAATTGAGATTAAGAGAGAGGGATGAATTGTAATATCCAAAATATCCATATCATTTTCTATAATTTTCTCCATTTTTTTATTGCCAACTAGGATGAAATTTAGTTAAGTCATTATTCATGTCAGTATTAAAAATACAAAAAAGTCAAATTAACTGTTAATGAATATTTTTGCTCTATTAGTGTAACTACATAATCACTTTTGCAGTATTTAGTGTTGGGTAGAGAATATTTTTACACCATAACCTTTTATTTTTTAGTTCACTTGAAACTTGATTTTTTTTGGCCCAACTTACCTTACATTACTGTAACAAATATATATAACGTTTAACCCCTTACAACTTCAGCGCCTGTAGCTCAGTGGATAGAGCGTCTGTTTCCTAAGCAGAAGGTCGAAGGTTCGACCCCTTCCTGGCGCGCAAAGTACTTTTTGCTGTGTATATTCCTTTTGACTCCGAGTCGCTTCATAATTTGAATCTATAATTTAGAGTTACTTATTACAATTTTTCAGACAATCTACGTCCTAATGCGGCATACAGACGTTTTGACGACTCTGCAACAGACGCGCCCTAACACTTTGGAAGGTCTTTGGGAGGTGGAAGCAAAGACTCATTGGGGCCTTTTCCATCCTCCACCATGAAAGCCATCTTGAGTCCCCTGGTTGTGTATGCTTCCTAATGGCAATGTATAAACCAGACACCTGCCGCAACATAATAGAATCAAACTCTTTTTATGATGAATTAGTTACGCTATTCTTGATAACAAATTCAATAAAGAAAGATATATTTGTAGCTACCAGGGTTGTCTGCCCTGAATCTGATTACAGTCCATCCACCGTTCGCTACCCCCACAGTGTTTCTCTCTCTGTGGATCAAAATTCCCTAATCCACTCCCAATAACAAAGAAATTGAACCCATGCAAATGAAGAGGATGGCTTTCTGGAGCAACCGTTGCAGTGCCCTGGAGAATGATTTGGACTGTTGAATTGAAATTCAAACTGTATACTTTCATGCCGCTATTGGTCTGGATGTTAGCCGGTTGAGTACCGGTGTAGTTGAAAGCTACGGGCGGGTTTGCGGGAAAATATCCGTGCAAACCCCTTTTTGGTTGTAGTAATGTGCTTGAAGAAGGGCTATGGTCGGCTGCACAAAGCTGATATTATTGATTGCAGATACAAGCTTGGTCCCGCTGACGCATGTGTCACATGGTTTACGCCAGCTGATATTGTGAAGAAAAGACTCTGGTCTACGGTCACCGGAACTCTTGCAGGGTGGTTGTTTTAATTAAGGCTTCTGAGAGAATCTATGAAGTTAGTGGAAACTGGGGTTGCGTTTCAGAATAGTTTTGAGATAAGGAGGCGTGCCTTCGTACAGAAGTGTAGCAAATGCGGTTATGTTGTCAAAGACTAAAGGGGCGTCCAAGAAAGGAGGGAGTGCAATTAAGTTCTTGCCAATGCCTTGATTTGCAGTTAAGAGGGCATTCGTCATTTGACCTGGGCTAATGGATATTGTGTCCGTCTTAAATGGCTTAACGCAAGAGGCATCTGCTTCCACGATAGTCAGATTATGCCTTGAAATTTTGAAGAAGAGTTCATTGTTCACAGCTGCTTTCTCATTTCTAAGAAGATATATCTTGCCCCTCTCAACTTGCAAAGTGTATCCCCATGCATAAGGTTCACGTAAGCTCCAAACTATTACAGGCCCCATCTCCAACAAATAGTTTATTTAATTTTAATACCCAGTTTGGATATTAGAAAACACAAGAAACAAAATTCAATTTTTAGTTTATAAAATGCCCTCTGTATTGCACCTATGTACCCTGAGAAGTGCAACCGGGGACTTGTCCCGCAAGGCCATTGATAGTGAAAGCATCTGATAAGTTCGGTGGCAGGCCAGATACTATTGACTGATTGAGCACAGCTTCAACGTCTGCTTTCCACCAATCACCTGATCTCAACACATCAAACTTACTGCCATTCATGTGTATGAACAAAACCATCAAAACCCAGAAATGTTCATGATAAACTCTACTTGTAACCTTAAAACTAACCTAGAATAAGGACCTTTCCTTTGTGAGGTTTAGGAAACGGATAAGGAATGCCTCGCCTCGGTAAAATGACAATGGCACCATGCACGGTGGCTCTTAGCCAAGTAATATGTGCATGCGACAAGAGGGTGCCTCTTTGCCCTAAGATTGTGAAGTTGTAGATAAAGCCCTGCCCTGACTGGATCGGGCATTGCATGATATATGCTGATCCATCAGACCAACCAGTTTAGAACTGTCCGACTCCATGCCTGCAATGAGTCCAAAATGTAATGGAGTCCTATAGTGACGAACCAAAGACTGAGCAAAAGCTGGAAAAGAGAGAGCCACCAGAAACATTAATGCCAGAAGACGTGGCTCCATTCTATCGTGTTTGTGTGGAATGCTAGCAGGTGACTCACCACCTCTGTTATAAATAACAAATCAAGAATCTTGGATGCCATGTCGTTTTACAAGAGTTAGGTGAATACAGAATGGCATTAGCAAGTTTTCTTGCAAGCCACACAAGGTGGCAGGGATTTGTCTTCTTCGATGCCAATATGACAGAAACCTTTGTGTGATAGTTGAGCTTAGCTAGAAACATGCTGCTCACCTGCAAATCCCCATTACTTTCCCATAATACATTCTTGATTTCTCTTTCTTTTTGTATATATGCATGTATTTCTGATGCATTTTACCTCTCTTCCAGAAGGGCATAAAGTACAAAGCGGGATTGTGGCGAACTTTCAAGAGGTTTATTATAACATTACTCGTATTATTTATAGTATTTTGTTGAACTCTGTTTGTACTGTTTGTAGGCTAATCCACTTCATTATCTTGATTGGATGCTCTAAAGTTGAAAAGAGCATAGACGGAGAGTCTTGTAAGTTGTAACAGCTCAACCCATCCAAAAAAAAAAAACAGTTTATTGGACGATGCTCTTTTATCCCTCAATATATAAATCACTTCATTAGCCCGAGTTTTGCAAAACTTCGGCGTTCCGAATGCAAAGCTCTACCTCCTACAAATCTCTTTCTTTTTAACAAGCTGTTGGAAGTGTTAGCTTAAAAAAGCAAAAGCAGGGTCTGCTTTATTAGTAATGATAAATAGGGATTGGGTTAAAATTTTAATGGTTCAGATTTAAAATCTCATAAAAATATTAATTTTACTTTAAAGAAATTACAAAAATAAGTTTAAACTGTCAAAATATAATTTGAAGAGCTTTATATTATTATACAATATAATTTCTTCCCCGTATTTTTACTGCAATTGTTAGCTGTTCGGATCAAATTTCTTTCCTTTCTTTATTATAGACAAGGCATCACAGTCTATATACCAAAAAGATTACAGGCGCTAGATTATTTGCTATGATTGAAAATTATGATGGCGAAGCATTTGTTGATTCAGCTTCTATGGCACCCTCAATTCTATTAATGCAAGATTTATAGAGAAATCCCAGATAGTCTATAGTGCTATCCTTAGACGCATCTTGCAAGGGGTTGAACTCAAACGACCAGCGAACAAGAGTAGAGCCAAACCCGTAGTCAGCTAGTTTTAGCGAATTCACAGACCCATCTAAACCCACATTGCTCGATTCCATTCTGTAAACATAGGTGTGTGATGCAGAGTCCAAGGAAACTAACCTCTCCTTGATCCATGACCTCTCTCCGTCAGGTTGGGGGAACATAAAGCCAGAGACTAGCCTCACATAGCCAGCCTCATCTTCTTCTCCGGCCAAACCAGTGCATCTTTCCACCATCGGCATCCACTCTGGGAGTCTCTTGGTTTGAGAAATCACGCCCCAAACTTTGTCCAAAGGTGCACAGACTATGCCTCCGACTGAACCATGCCATTTTCCATCTCCCACGCCAGAATCCTGCACCTCATGAAAGTAATTCAAAGCATTTCCTGATATACTTAGATGATTCTCAGCATTCTTGCTTAATACACGAGGTAACTTTAACAAGTTTTTGGCTAATTCATTCATTCTTTTTTTTTCTGAGAGATGCGGTGAAAAGGAAACTTACCGTCAGAAGAACTAGAAAACTCGGTTTACATTTATGTCAGAAAATTAAAATGAATAATATCACGACACATAGCCATACCATGTTTATTTCTCTCAAGTCTTGGTTAACACCATTGCGCGATGAAGATATTTCTTTGGGCAAACGGATCAGATCTTCGCTGCTGACTTAGGAGTAGGAGTCACTTGCCCTTTTCTATGAGCGCAGCGTTTATCTTGTGAGGGTAACCGTGGGATTCAAAGCTAACTTTGTCCTCTTAAACTGAGAAGACAACTTGTTATGCTTTCGGACAAAATGGCGACAAGGCCAGACTTAGAAATTTTCATTTTCTAAAATGGTTTCTCTCGCGTATCGAACATATCCCCATTACTACGGCATTTTAAATTATGTTCTTACGATGACTCCAAAGACTTTGACAGTTCCCTTCGCAGAGCTGCAGAAAACCTTGTCTGTCCATAATTTTCTCGTTAAAACTTTGATTTAGAGCGTGAATTTAAAATACTAAATGAACCAAAATTCACTAGGCACTGCCTAACGGACGGTGAACTTGACGAGATGATCTCAGTCTTTTCAACGTCAACTTAACTTTGTTATCACTTATCACCATAAACTGGAAATGTTACTAAATCGTAACCACTTGTCCCTAAGATTGATAAAAACACATATCTTTCAGCACAAAAAACAGATGAACACTGCCGATGGATTGCAGCTCAACAGCTTAAGCAGCTGCTCCAACAGGAACACCACCCTTGAGTCTGGATGAACCGTAGAGAGTTTCTTCGAACCGGATGATCTCGTTCTTGGATCCATATGCTACTTGAGTTCTCTCATCAATATTAGTTATGACCTTGTCTAGTACAGACTGATGACCATCACTGCTGAAACCTCCTGCTTTCTCAATCAAGAACCCTAAAGGAGCAACCTCAAACAGCAGCCTCAGCTTGGCTTTGGCTGATGGAGATGTCACGTTTGTGAATATACCTTTCTCTTTCACAATAATCTGGACACAAGAATAAGGCATATATAAGAGCGTGTTCTGCCAGGTAAACGTTAACTTTCAATGATTTTTCTCAAAACTAATTTCGGGACAAGGGAATTTCATGAGAAAATCAAGAAATTAAAGCACCTGGTTTACGTCTGGCACCATTCCTCCGGTATATCTCAATGTGTATTTTTCTTTCACATAGTAGTTGATCAACTGTAGGGCGACAAATAAATGGCGACGTCAGTGTTCACTTCCAATGTCTTATATAGCACAACAGATTTAGAACAAAAATTCGTGTTTCCTAATGGAAGACTAGGTAGACCTCATCATATTTAGGGTTGTCATATGTGGCTCTCAAATTTCCTGGAGAGAAAAGTTTTCCTTCACCAATATCTGTGGTCTCCTTGACATGTTGCCATTTTCCTGATAAACAAATCAGAGAACACTGTCATTAATTTCCTGAAGCTTTAATTTGAACCTCTATCATGAAACCACAGAAATTACAGAATCAATTTTCAACTGAATGGTTTCCTAAATTGTCAGAAAACATAAGGGAGGGAACTAGCCTTCATCAAGCAGAAGAAATTCATGTGTTCCAGGGTAGTCCTTAAGAGCAAGGACATATGTGGTTCTAGGACCAAATATTCCCATGGCTGCAGCAGCTTGGTCTCTTCCAGTGACCCCCGTTAACTTATCACCAGGCCACACACCAAAGATTGTGCCCACAGTGAAATTGGTGTCCACGATACTGGAGCCATCCAACGGGTCAAATGCAACACTAAATCCTCCTGCAGTCGCATATTCACAAAAATGACAACCTCATATCATAATGCCATCACAATGTATAAATATATCCAAATCTTAATTGCTTAGTTTATTATATCATTGCAGACCTTCAACTGGACCTTCCATGTCCTGGAGTTCGGGAACTTCCTCCGAGCAAGCATATTTGCAGAAGTGTGAGTGTTTTAAGGCCTGCGCATACAACAATGGACATTCTAATTAGCTTCACTGCACATCCTTGGAATAAAATAGTATTAAAACTCTAAGACCCAAAAAGCTCATTGTTAAAATTATCACGGGCAAAAACAAGTAGCTTCATGTTTCCCACACCAGTAGTAATGGTTGCCTAGATCAGGCTCTAACATGATATGAACTTGGACATATTGAATTGTAAGCAGTAGTGGTTGCCTCGATCAGCAGTTCCAACATGACAAAACAAAATAAACCAAAAGCTGAAGCTAGCTAGACGACATAGCTCATAAATGGTGAAAAATATAATGGAAATCTTACGTCAAAAAGAAGCGTGTTAGCGAGCATATCCACAGCAAGCTGCTCGTCTCCAAAGGAATTAACACATTGAGTTCCACCACAAGAAGCTGTCTTGACTTTGAAGGAAATAGTCCTCAAAGCTTCTCCCATGCATACCAGCAACCGGATCAGTCCCTTATCCGGTGTTGCCTTCGTAAGGAACTCTTCCTAAAATCACAAACACACAAGCATTTAAAAAAAATAGAACGATGGAAGCAACCAAACAATTGTTTTGCCTTCAACTCACCAGGCTGTCACCAATTTCACATCTGGTCACAAGCGAGGCATCCCTGGGCTTTGAAACCTTGACGGTTGATTTGGATGCCACCCTTAGTGATTCCCCAAAGAAAGGGCTTGGTTTCAGACTCTGTCATTCATAACGGACATATTTCAGAAACATGTTCACAAAATTGGGAAAATGAATAGGATACAAATAGATAACATGAATACCGTGAATCCAAAAGAGGGAGAGACGGACGGAGGAGAGTAGTTGGAAGAAGGAGTAGGCAGGAAGGTACCTCTGGCGAAGCAAGCAATGGCCGTCTCCATGGCTGCAGAGCAAGGAGGGGAAATGGGAACGATAAGAGGAGGATAGTAGATAAGTGGCTGAGAGGTACGTAATAAGTAGTGCCACGTGTCAGTGGCTGGGCAGATAGGCTAATAAAATTGCGTGATGAGCATCGCAAGTGTTTATGTGGATGCGATCGGGTGATATATATGAAAAGAGATATGGTGGGGAGCTGCTTGCCCCACTATTTGTTGGTTTGTGACCACTCTCTCTCTCTCTGTGTTCTTCTGCCTGCGTGTTGCCTCTTTGGCACTCTGGGAGTGTCAAATGCACCTTCGCACCTGAGATCAACCGAGCAGCGCTCAAATGTTGACCCAAATTTCAAAACCGTGCATTCTACTTTGAATTTTGATTCCGGTAAGAAAATAAACTGTAATTTCAAGTCCACAAAAAATAACATCTTTTCCATGGCGAGTGTTTCATAAAAGACACAAATTGTCTCCAAAATTAGTTACTCTAAAAAGAATGAATTGCCGTGACTTATTTAGAAATTCCGTGAAAATTTTAATTTCTTCGTCAATTCCCGACGCTACGCTACAGCAATCAACTAGCCCAATCATCAATATAAACTTAATAGCAATAGCATTTCAAGTCATTCATTATAGTCCCTCTCACAGATCACTGTTCAGTGTAACAGTTCCAGCTAAAAATTGTAAGCCGGTCAATTTTTGGGGCTCCATGCCTGAGGATCATCAAGCCATTTGCATTTCATTTAGCCTCATGCCATTCCTGCAAAATTTAATCCCTGCCTATTGCTTTCAAATTCAAATTTTGCAAAATTTGTCCCGCCTATTGCTTTCAAATTCAAATTTGAACTGCTTCTAGAAATGTCCCATGTCTCGCTGCTTCTTGCTTCACTGATAATGTTCTCCCAAAATCATTCCTTTTTACTGCTAAAATATCGCCTGGGGTTGGTTCTCAAACATCCAAACAGCAAAGTGAAGAGCGAAGCAGTAAAAGGAGAAAAAGAGCTCTATAAATTTAGTTAGCTTCTTTAATTCCCTTATTCTCTCTCATTCTAGATTATTATTGAGAGAACATCAATAGATAAATTAACTGAAAATTGACAAATACAAAAAACCTACATATTTATCTAATTTATAAAATCAATTCTCCAAATATATTTTATATTATTTATCTTCTTGAGAATTATACTAGTCATGTTGCATGGCGTTTATTCATGGAGTGCCAAGCCCTCGAGTGGAGTGCGGGAAGCTTAGCTTAAACAATATCGTTTTGGTTTTATTTATCATCCTAGCCATGCAAATAAAACAAGTAATCTCCCCCGTTGAAGTTAAAACCATTTAAGGCGCCTCTGAATTTCGCGCCACAGTTTGGTCTTCTCCGTTCCCAACGTCCCACCACTGAGCGCAACTTCCAGCCCCGTCTTCGCCAAACGTATTGTGATAATGATTTCGTCTGCAACTTGCCAAAGTTCTCGTGCTAGCAGTGTCAACGACAATTTTTCGATAGTTTTGATACAGAACAAGAGAAGATTGATGCAATTTTGTTGGGTTCCTCTTTCGCCATTTTATTTTAAAGCTACTTAGATGAGCTTATTATGGACTATAAAACAAATTTATCGAGAACTGGATTTCTTGATTTGCTGAGTTGGATTTTCGCCGGCGTTGGGCAAATCAACAGGAAGAAAACACACACGCATGATAAAACTCAAGTTGTACGCAACCCCACTTTACATGGAGACACAACTCTACGTCGTCGGAGAACAATAGGAAAATGGTCAAAATACCCCACCAGGCCACCGCCACGTCATCAGAGAAGATGGCGGAGGCAACGGCATTGTAAACCAAAGAGGTGGGGTTTTTTTTTTTTTTTTGGGCCGGGGGGGGGGGGGGGGGGGGAAGGTCGCTTCTCAGACTCGTTGATTTATTGAGGGGGGTTTTTTTTTTTTTTTTTTTTTTTTTGAACAGTATTTGTTGAAGGGTTAAGTTAAGATAACACGAAAAGGGACAAACGACATCGTTTGAAGTCCTCGCATAACATACGATACGAGGCCGAACGCTAAGTTATTTAGGATTTCATTCATGACTCCAATTTTGAGAATTAAGGCGGTGTAGCAGAACAAAACAACGAAAGACAATGAAAAAAACAGTGGGGAGCTCCCTTTCCTCCTAAAGCTCCAACCAATCACTGCCTAGACTCCAATTTTGAGAATTAAAGGAACAAAACCTAACAAATGATGTAACAGACAATGACGAATAATGTATCCACTAGGTCGTACTAGTCCCACCAGTTTTGCAAACCTTTACTTCCCCTCCCAGCCTCCCTGGGTTGTCATTGAAGCTATTTTAAACCTAGAAAACACAGTAACCAGCGCCAACCTCTCACACCTTTCCTTTTGATCTAGTTCGGAACATATTCGGGATTTTCTGTCAGGGGATTGGGATTCCCCCATATCGGATGCTTCAAGGTGTCATAGCTTTGTCGACGCAACCTGTGTCTTGCATATTATGAAATTGGTTTCATTTCATCTTGTATTTGATGTTATTGGGATTAAATTTTATAGGCTTTTTGGGATCGGAATGGTTGCGCTTAAAGAATAAGGCAGAGGGAGAAGTAAATTATTCGCAAATTCATACGGGTTTTAGCATTGACGTATTGTATCATCAGGGACCGTAAGGAGTAGGGCTTGAGTAGGTGCTCGCTATAGTAATTCTGTTGATTTGTGAGACTGAAACTGAAGTAATGAATGACGACCCAATGTGAATGAAAAAATTATTAGGTGACTTTCTTGACTTTTGGAAGCAAGCTGAATTAGTAACTTGAACTGAGTCATGTCTGCTTATGCCCGTCAAATGGAGCGCCAATACTCTGCAGGAAGTCTCTCAAGTGGGTCTGGTATGTTATGTGATTCCAAGCTTCTCACTTTTTAAATCTCTTCCATCATGCCCTCCCTGGTGAACAAATGATAAAATGAACCAAACAAAGGAGAATAATTACGATCTGTAGTAGATGCTAGCTGTAAATGGATTCATTTGTATTCAAAGGCTTCGTCTTTAGCTACTATCCGGGTTCATAGATGACTGTTCATCGATATAGTTTTATAACATGCCTCCACAAATAGGAATTGGAGAAATCTAAATAAAATTGGGCCTTTTTAGGTAAATTTATGGCCATTGGCCATTTCGTTTTCGAAGCGTTTCATGCAATTATCCTTCAATCTGTACATTATCTTTCCAACTGTTGTTTTAGAATAGCGTTATTGATGACGAATCTTGCTGCTGCATTCCGATCACAGAGATGGGGAGCCGTTATATTGTGGAATCAGGATTTTACATGACATCTTTCACTGCAACAATCTTCATCACCGGACTTGTCATTTCTGGGGTTTTGTTAATTAGTTTGCTGATCTCGTTGGCGGTGATGCTGCAGTCTTGTCAAAGTAAACATGCTGGAGTTATCGAGCTCAATTATTACAGTTATTGCAAGATTTGTGCTCAGCATGCCGAGCTTAATAACTTGCAAGGTTACAATCTTCCCAAGGTTTGTAGAGCTCCTGCCATACAATATGTCAAAGGAGGTCAGTACGCTGCAGACTTGGATTCAACCATGTCTCTAATTGAAGATCACTTTAGCCTTATTAAGCCATCAGATGGTGGTTTTGATGCGGTGTTGGTCGAGATAGATGGCCTTTTCCCTTCATATCCTCATTCTTCCAATTGGTTTCACCGGTAACCTCAAAAGCATTAGCAGCAATTGTTTTAACTTTTTAAAATTTAAACCTGAGGAGTCGGGAGTCAGATCCATCCCCTTTTTATCTTTTCAAAACATAGTTTCTTCATGAGGAGAGGGGGGGTGGATGCAGTTTCTTCGGGTAAAACTGAAAATGTTGTTGGCAAATTCTACATTTTTTATCCCCTATAACAAGAATTCATTTCCAAGTCATTATATTGAAGTTGTTGTTACAGATAGAAACATGACGAAAAAAGCTCTCCTTTGGTGCAGGTTTAACAGCTACAGAGTGAGTGAATGTATGAAGGAGGCAGGGAACTCAAAGCTGAAGCTTGTTTTAAGATTATACATGAACCTTAAATCTGCCGGGTGGCCAATAATATTGTTGTCAAGAGAACCTGGAACCCAGCGAGATGTCACCACTCATCATCTTATTTCCTCTGGATTTAGAGGCTGGTCTTCCTTGATGATGAGGTATTATTAATACTCCGTATTTCCTTTTTATATATCCCTGAAATATTTTGTTCACGTTAAAATCAGGCACATGCCTCTGAATTATTGACAAAGACGTTGTTTCATCCCCTGCTCATCTTCTAAATTAAATTCGGTTCCTTTAGTTGTTTATAGTCTAGGGTTCTCCCAAAAATGAAAGTTCAGACTGGCTTCTCATTTTATATCTAATATGGATTATCTGCACAACTGCAGGGAAGATTATGAAGATTCCATCAAAGGGAATGAATACATTTTAAACGAGAGGAATGTGAATGAGGAGAAAGGATTCCGTATAAGAAGTATCATTAGCAACCATATGGATGCAGTCACTGTTCAAGACACTGGGATGAGAAATTTTAAGCTTCCGGATCCTCTGTGTGACAAGTTTGAAGAACATCAAATGCACGTTCCAGTGGCACCATACTAGTTTAATTTCATTCTTTTGGGTCATCTCGGAATGAATTTCCGCTTTTTCTATGGCATATATTTTCCATCATACGTCTGTTAATTTAGCTTACTCATATTAGGGCGGGGCTATGATTGTTATCAAAATTTTCATTTGTATCTAATATTTTTGTGTTATGAATTTTTATCCATATATATATATTTTACATTACTGTCTGACTGGGTCAGATTCAAATATTATCAGCTTGGTCAAATTGGAAATATCTAGGGAAAAACACTTCTCATATTGGAGGAGAAATGTATTTTACATGTTGTAGGAGAAATGTACACATGTAACAACGCGTGAAATGGTGGGACATATATATATATATATACACGATTTAGCATTATATATATATGTGGGTCCTACTATTTCATGTGTGTGTAGGAATCTTCTTCTTTTTTAAATGCAATACGGAGAAGTTTAAACCCCATATTTTATTTATATATGATACAAAATTTATAAAAAATCATAATATTTGTAAGTGATATAGATTTATTAAGAATGCGATAAGGAAATATGCACCCATATTTATAGTTTTTTCTGCCTTTCTTGCTTGTCGGTGTAATTTAGAGTCACAAGACCGGTATTTCTCCAAATTACTGTCAAAAGAACTGAAATCTTTAACCATTCGCCAACTCAGTAACTTAATGTCAATTTAAAGCCATTCAAGACAAACAATTGCAAAAACGTATTGTTACAATTTGCTTTCTCACACAGAGAAAGAGCAAAGTGCATGTAACTATTTACAGAAATATCAGGTCAACAAAATAATTAAGAAAACTAATTAAAGAAATACTATGAGTTAAAAGAAGGAAGAAACAGTCATCATTTTGTATTGACACTCACTACTAGAAAATGTCAAAATAGAGATGGAATTTGTGACGGAAACAAATCCGTCGCAAATTGCGACGAAAAACACATTCTGTCGCAAAAAATTTGCGACGGAAAAAATTTTCCGTCGCAAAGAATTGAAAATCCGTAGCCATTTGCGACGGATTTTCAATTCCGTAGCAAAAAAAAAAAAAACGAGAAATTACATCTAGGTGGAAAAAGGCCGCCAAATTGCGATGGAAAAAATTTTCCGTCGCAAAATTTTGCTACTGAGAATTGAAAATCCGTAGCAATTTGCAACGGATTTTCAATTCCGTAGCAAAAATCCAAAAAAAAAAAAAAAAATCGAGAAATTACATCTCGGTTGGAAAAAGGCTGCCAAATTGTGACAGAAAAAATTTTCCGTCGCAAAATTTTGCTACCGAATTGAAATTCGTAGCAATTTGCGACGGATTTTCAATTCCGTAGCAAAAATCCAAAAAAAAAAAAATAAATTCGAGAAATTACATCTAGGTGGAAAAAGGCCGCCAAATTGCGACGGAAAAAATTTTCCGTTGCAAAAATTTTCTACGGAATTGAAAATCCGTAGCAGTTTTTGCGACAGATTTTCAATTCCATAGCAAAAATAAAAAAAAAATAAATTCGAGAAATTACATCCGGATGGAAAAAAGCCGCCAAATTGCGACGGAAGAAGCGGCATATTTTATTTATTCCATATTAGTTTGTACAATAAGGGGATGATAGAATTTGTCATCCCATGAAGAGTTTCTTTCCGTATTAGGATGTGGTACTGATGATTTTCCATTTTATGACTGAAATTATGAGGTTATAATTTGAATCCATGTTTATGTTAATGATGTTTTGATTTTCAGCTGCTAAGTTGCTAGTCTTTGTTTCCAATGAGGGGATTATTGTGAGATAAAGAGAGTTTGAGAGATAGTGTGTGTTGCTTAAAGTTAATTTTCAATAATTGTAGCAAGAGATTGTATATTTTGATGAAAAGATAAACATGATTTTGATTTGAGAAAGTTTTGTCGTACTTTTAAACCTATTTCTAACACATATATTTATTGAAATACTCGTAGAGAGGAAATTGATCTAGTTTTATGAAATGCAAATAAGAGAAATAATCTTAGGCTCCATTTAATCATTGAAGTTAAAGAATCATTTATATTTATCACTCTTTCCATACTGAAATTTGTCATGGCTCAACTTAATTGAATTCACTAAACCTCTTGCTTGATCATTCGTTAATCAAATTCTTGTGGAAACCATATCTCTACTTATAATTTTATTACTTGGCGCGACTTGTGCACTTATGATAGTGAATATGTGTGTATTTGAGAGAGATGATAATTATGTGTGTACTAGCCTATATATGTGTGTGTGAGAGATGAAGAATTAACTATCGGTAACATATTTGATTTGATAATTTCAAGGTTCTCAAACCCGGACCGGTCAGTGAACCGGTGGATGTACTGGGTTAAGGGTCGGTGGTCGACAGAGTCGTCGGGAGTCGACCGGTGTTTATTAAAAATATAATTTAATTGAATGGGTAAAATTATTTATATTTTAATATAGAAAAAATATTTAGTGATCTGGGATATGATGTGATAATATAATCTTGGAAATATGAGAAGATGTACAGAGGTGTGGCTAAAAAGTAGGAGGAGATGTTTGGAAAAAAAAAAAAAGTAAAAGGAGATCATGGGCTTGGTTCACGTGGGTAACTGGCAGAACAATAAATAAATGGGTTTCTTGAACCATGCTTCTTACTGCCTTGGACATGACATGTGTCAAATACTTCTTTTAAATAGTGCCTTCATCTCTCTTCTCACTAACTCCCCCTCACATATTCCGACTTCCGATCAGTCTCTCTGTCTTTCTTCATTGCAAGTCTCAGAGACAAATCTCTCTCTTCTTCATCTTCTTCGTCTTGCTCTTCTTCTTTTGGTGCTTCTTCCATTTTCCAACGTTACAAACTTCTCTTGTCCTCTCGACTGTTTTCCCCTACTTCTCTGTTCTATCGCTTCTCGGCGTTGGTGGCAACTCAGCTCTCACGCCCTTGCCAGTGTTATCCGCCACCGCGATCGCATGATGACCAGTCGACCACCCTTCTTCACCACACCTAGCTCAGATCTCTTTCTCTCCTCTCATTTTATCTTTCTCACCGTCGATCTGACGGTGAGTTTCAATTCCGGGCGATTTTTTGTTTAAAAAAACAACCTCAGAAGTCTGTGACTCGGTCAACTCGGCCGGTTCAGGCCGAGTCAACCGAGTTGACCCCGAGTCAGCTCGGGACCCCGGTTTAGCTGTAACTCGGACCGGTTTTTCGATCGGTTCTCCGGTTTCTGGTCTGAACCGGACGGTCCCGTCCGGGTTCCTTAACCTTGGATAATTTACAATTTCAAATTTCTTTTCTATCATTTTCCCTAATTAATAAAATATAATTTAATGAAGCTCAATAGCCCCAACTTATCACTAAAAACACACATAGAAGGTAAGATCACAAGTGAAAAATTCATATATATTCAAACACTCTCAATAAGGTTATAAATCAAAACAACTTATATATTGTAAAATCTTTAAAATTATTTTTAAAATTCTTATTTTTCCAACGATAATTAATAAAAGAAATTTTAAAAATTTCTCAATTTGAATTTGATTATGTTAATATAAATAGCCTCTTTTCTATCATTTCAATTGCAAACTATCTTGTCTCAATCCCCATGTGGCACAAGGTTATCATTCCTGCATGGTTAGATAACACCTTTTTATCATTAAATCCAACTAAATACTGTAATAAAATGTTGGTGATTTATTTTAATGAGAATATGTAAATTATATATACTTTTTTCTAGAATTGGTTGCAGAGTTGGTTACAGTTAATGGATTCAAGCTATTCAAGCTGCCTATGCAATTAAGGATGCTTTGCAACATTATTATATATATTTTGTTTTCTCTATGTAAACTCTTTATAATTGTTATTATATTCATGGTACACTACTTTTGTATTCACTTTTCTAAAAAAAAAATTAAAAAAATTTTTTTTTTAAAAAAAATTTTTTAAAAAATTTATTAGTTTTGCTACGGAATTATTTTCCGTAGCAAATTTACCAATTTTCTACGGAATGGTTTTCGTCACAATTTGCTACGGAATTATTTTCCGTAGCAAATTCTCAAATTTGCGAAAATTTGCTACGGAAAATAATTCCGTAGCAAATTGCGAATAGGGATTTTGTTGCAAATTTTGCGACGGAAATATTTTCTGTCGCAAATTTGTTAATTTGCGACGGATTTTTCCTTTTTCCGTCGCAATTGCTACTGCTGATTTTTTTGCTACGGAAAAAGTTGTTTTGCTACGGAATTTTTCCATAGCAAAATTGATTTTTCTTGTAGTGACTATACCTTCTAACCTGGGAGTTGATTTTAGACTCTTTTTTTTTTTTTTTTTTTTTTTTTTTTTTTTTTTTTTTTATTTATACAAGATTTTAGACTTTTAGTTTTAGATATAAGACTAATTTATCAATATTGTTTAAAATTATCCGACTAATATTCCTCCAACAATAATCAAGCAAGATATAGATAAAGTGAATTAAGGATGATTATTGGGGTTTTTTAGAAAAATATTTCATATTAACTAGCGCAATTAACTTCTTTAATCTAATTAAATTAAGTAAATATATAGTTCTTACATTAACGACCAGGCCTTCAAAATGCTACAAAATAGAAAATAAATTGTTGTGCAAATGTTATACATGCCATATAAAATCAAATCATACTGGGTCCATTAAAATCACGCGACTTTCGAAAAGTTTTTAAAAATATATTATTGATATAATCATATATTCACAAGAAGGATATCTTGATTAAAAAATAGGCAGATGCATGGTTGCGAATTTTATTAAGGTGCTTCCAAAGTGAATGAAATCCAAAAATATTAATACGAAGCAAAGGCTTCTAGCCTTCTAGTAATAATAAGCCGTTGGCAAAACAAAAGCCAAAACCGCGGATTTTTAAAGGGAAAAAAAAAAAAAAAATCGCACATTCTGAATTCATCTGGTTTCGAATATCAAAAAACTTGAGGGAGGGAGAGAGGGGGATATACTACTCTAACCTGCACCCAGGATCAGAAGAACTTGCCTGAACTTTTCAACACGATATGAACAGAAACAATTTGTGAAGAATAGCTAGCGACCTACAGATCGACTGAGCTCATCAGTCTCTGCATCCAGCCGCATCATCAGCACAACAACTTACAAAGCAATGAATCATATCTACGGACACACCAAGAGAACGCGGGTAGTGACATCATATCGTCCCTGAAATTGAAACCGTGTCCTTTAAACAGAGCAACCCAAGATCAGAAGGAGCGGCTGATGGAAGCAGTGGCGGAGCCAGGATTCTAGGTTTGTGGGTGCACAATTAGTTGTGAAATTCGGGGGTTCAGAGGCTGCGCCCCCAAAATTTTTTTTTAAGGAAAGTTTTAAATGCATACAAACTCTCACCTGATCATTAGCAAGGATCCCCCTGAGCAGTAAAAACTTGATGTTTCCTATTGCACCATCCATGACAAAGCAATTCTCTGAACAGAACAAGTGAACAACTGCTACTATTAGTCAAACAACACACATGAAATACAAATTAAACAAGTCACCAAAACATCCAGGGATAAAAGGTCAAAGTTATAAAGGAGAAGGTCAGGAATCTGAATTAGGCACATCACTCAAACTGAAGCCTATAGTCACACAACTAAGGATGTTACTCTGAAAAACATATCTGAGATTTTCATTCTATTGACAATGATATTAAAACCCAAGAACAAAAATTATATTGGTTTCTGATACATATGAACTATGTTTACATTCAATAAAAAAAAAAATATACGAAATATTGCAAAGTGAAATCACAACCCAGGCAGTGAAAGTAATAGATAACAACTTTGATACTTCCCATCTTTAAAGGGAGTGATCAAACTCACAGCCAAAAAATGCTATGAGAGTAATATACAGATGATTCAATCATTTAGTAATATAAAGATGAACATCAGAATTTATTCACTGATTTTCAATTGCAGACAACTTTTCCTTGTTAGGGTAAACATACAAGTCTATTAAACTTGACATTAGAGGAAGCATGGAAATCTTCACACAAGGCAACACAAACAGGACAAGACATAGAATACTTTAAAGGACCAGAGTCTTCCAATCATATATAATTTAAGCGATTCAGGGAAAAGGATCAAGTTGCTTCTTAAGGCATTAATTATTGCCGGGAATATATTGCAATGATGACTATTAAGAGAAAGAAATTACTCATTCAAAAGTATACAAGCTTTATTGGGAGTGCCGACACCAACCGCAATTAGTTTCACACCGATCGAATCGAACTTTGATTTGTCGAATAATTATTTTCGAGACTTCAACGTGAATGCTCGCAGCCTAAATTTGATGGTCACTAGCTAGCATCCCAAGTCTACATCGAATTTCGGGGAAAGTCCGAAGAGGGGAGATTTTGGCGATTTCGTCTGCGTTACATAATCATCTACATCGATTAGGGCGACGAGGAAGAAGAATGAAAGGGAAGAAAGACGAGATTAGAGATTTAGGCGACGAGGAAGAAGAATGACAGGGAAGGCGACGGGGAAGACGAATGAAAGGGAAGGCAACGGGGAAGAGATTAGGGATTTAGGGGAAAAAAGGGGAAAGGGAACAATGGAAAAAAAAAAGGAAGGAAGGAGGAGAGCAAGTATCGAACCATGGACCTGTAGTTAAATATAAGAGTATAACCAAGCCAACCAACCAACCACACCATCTGACATCCGTTGAAAATATATATATTATCAAAATTTTTGTGGGTGCACTTGCCCCCACTTGCCCCAACGTGGCTCCGCCCCTGGATGGAAGTGTCGGAGTCTTTGTAGGAACAACTAGCTGGGGGGAGATGAGAGAGGAGGAATAAAGTGAAGGTGAGGGAGATGAAAGGAGAGAGGCGGAGGGACATGGTGACTCTTGCGCAGAGATACGGTTGAGTACGAAGGTTGAGGTAGCGCCTGATTCGATTTTAGTTATGAACTCTGCTTTGCATGCAGATGCAGGTGCCCTTCATTTCCTCTCACTGGTTTCCTCAGCCTCCCCCAGTAAATAAAATGTACAAATATGATTTATACTAATTCAAGTACGGATTCATTTATTTATTATATCATCATTATCTAAAATATTTCCTCAAACAAATTGTAAAACATTGGTAACAATCACTCAAGAATTTAATGTTAAAAATTAAAACATTAAGAAATTTTAATTTTAATTTTGAAATGGCAAGAGCCTGTTTAATTCGAAGGTGAAGGTATATAGTTACCTTTTTCTATTTGGTTGGTGAGAGGAGGAGGTGAGAGGTTTTTAATGATCCCTTATTTGAATCAAGATGAGATGAGAGGGAAGGGATAATAACAATTTATCATTATACCTTAACACATTTAGTTATATTTTTTATTTATATGTTACATGAATTAATTTATATCTTATCTAATTAATGTATAACATTTTTATTCATAATAAACATAATAATAACATATGTTTTGTTTTAAATGAATTGTATAATAATATTATTTTAAACTATAATAGTAATTTTTATTCATAACAACATATTTTCATTTTAAATTAATTTCATAAAAATATATTTTTAATATAAAAAATGTAATTTTTTAAAATAATAATTTTTTATTTTATATTATTTTAACATATTTTATAATTATAATTGTTTTATTTATGAAAAAATATTATTTATTTTAAATAAATTTATAATAATATTTTTCATTTTAAAAAATATAATTTTTAAAGTTTATTTCATAATAATATTTTTTAATGATGAAAAAATATTTTTATTTAATTACTTTGATCATCATAATTTTTTATTTATAATAAAAAAATTATTTAAATTTTTATGAGCATATATTATAATTATAATAAAAATTATTCATAATATACACTTTTTATATTAATTTATTTTTTAATAATATATTTTAAAGGGTAAAGGTACAAACATACCTATGTGTTTTACCGTCATGAGAGCGCCTAATACCAAGTGCTTTTTTTAGGTGTAAAAATGCACATGTGGTTATAAAATAGGTGTAAAAGTCACACCACCATTAAAATCTTGCTTAACGGTGTTAATTTTGGGGGTGGGGCCCATACTATAATTCTGAAAATACCAAAATGCCCTCTAAAATAACCCTAGAACCCTTGATTCTTCAATCACCTGGAGAAAATAGAGTGCCATGAACTCTGAACCAGACCTTCATCCTTTGGGAGAAGATACTCTCCTCATCATTTGTCTACCATCCCTCATCATCAGTAAATCCTGGCCATCGAAATCTTGATCTAAGGGTCCAGCGGTTTTTCTAAAAATCATCCTGGGCCCTTGGATCAAGATTTCGACGGCCAGGATCCGCCTGTGAGAGATAATGAGAGAGTTGATGAGGAGAGGATCCGGACGCTCATCCTTCCATCACCATCCCTTCTTAGTCACCGACAACCATCCTTCCATCACCATCCTTCACCGTCGCCGGCAACCTTCGCCTATTCTTTTTTTTTTTTTTTTGGTAAAAATTGGGGCTCAATCGCCCTTTACTTTATTAAAATTAACCAAGATCTGGACGTGGGTAAACAACTCCCACAGTATCCCATACAGAAAATCTACCACCCCTACCGGAGGAGAATAAAAAACAGTAAAATCCTCATCGCAAATAAAGCTATTCTTGGCTAACCAATCAGCCACAGTGTTCCTTCACGCAGAATATGGGAAAAACAAATATGAAGCTCCTTGTTATCGTCCAGTAGCCATGCATTCAGAGTTCTATCTCTAGTCCTTCCTTGGATCCAATCCTCCTAAATCATGTGTAAAGCCAATACAGAGTCTCCTTTTGCAATGATCTTGTTGAAACCCAAACCCTATGCCATTCTAAGGCCCTGTACAAACCCCTAGATCTCAACAGCCAAAGCCTTACAACGTCTAGCTTCCTACCGAAACTACAAATCCAGCTACCATCACTCCTCCTCACCACCCCTCCACAACTTGCCAAGCATGGATATCCTCTAGCAGCACCGTCAAAGTTTAATTTCACCCATCTCTCTTCCAGAAAATTCCATTTAATTTCCCTTGCTTTCTTTAATAACCCAAAATCATCAAATCTTTTCGATGAGGTAACACAATCTCTAACATAACTCTGGATCACAAGATCAGGACGATCAGGCATAGTAAATCCTTCTTCAAATAATAATTTATTCCTCCATCCCCAAATCATCCAGTTACACACCGAGAATATAATTCCCCATTCTTCCCCAGTTTGCAAATTATTTAAAAACCAACAATCCATGCGTTCTGTGAATAATTGCGGACATACCGTTAACACCTTTAGGGCCAGCCATATCCGGCGAGACTGGGACAACTTCTCAATACATGGTCTAGGTCCTCGACTCCTTCACCACACCTGCTACAAGTAGGCAATCCTCCCAGGATACGTGCTCTTCTAGCTTCCGTGAGCAGATGATCATGTACTGCCAACCATAAAAATACTTGGATCCTTCTTGTAGTTTTCACCTTCCAGATAACCTTCCAAATGTCCCTCAGCTCTATAGTCTCACATCTTCTCTATATTGTTGATACATTTGAGATACCGAAAACTTGTCTCCATGTCCTCCTCTCCACACAACTATGTCGTCACCATCCTCAGGACACGGTGGGGGATGGCTTTTAATAATTGTAGAACCTCCTCCTGTAGAATCCCTTCAAGCCATGCCCAGTTCCAATTCCCATCTCTGTTTAAGGTTTCACTCACAGTTAGGCCTGGATTCAACATTCCCAAACACCCCACATAATAGTTCCTTAATTTGTCCACCCCATTCAACCATCTATCCTCCCAAAATTTCACACTCCTACCATCCCTTACTTCTCATCCAATACCCTTAGTTACCTCAAGCCATAGTTTAGCAACATTTTTCCATAAGGGTGAATCATGTTGCTTCACAGTGCACTCAGCTAGCCAATTAGCACCCTTTCCATATTTAGCTTTCAGGATTTTAGTACACAATCCTTTTGGTTTGGCTAATAAACCCCACACAATTTTCCCTATTAGAGCGTCATCCATCCCCTTCAACCTCCTTATCCCTACACCTCGTTCCTCTTTAGGTCTACACACTCCTTCCCAGCTAATTGCATGCAGTTTCTTTCTCTCCCCATCTGAACCCCAAATGAAGTTCCTTTGGAGTTTTTCAATCAACTCCACCCGGGATATTTTCATGTTGCATTTGGAAGTTCATAACCTGTGATGTTACTGATTGGACTAAAGTGATCCTTCCTGCTAGGGCCAAGGATTGAGTTTTCCATCCACTAAGTTTCCTCTGTACTTTGTCAATAAAGAATTGAAATTTAGCCCTGGAATTACATCCTTGAGTGATATGTGCCCCTAAGTACCTTCCCAACTCCTCCTTACGTTGAAAGCCACTCATCTCACAAATGATGTTTTGTTTGTCTCTAGGAACATTCTTTGAGAAGAAGATAGAGGTCTTACTTGGGTTAATTTTCTGCCCTGAAACCTCCCCAAACAGATCCAAACATTCAAGCGTGTTCCCCATTTGATCCTCACTAGCTTCACAGAACAACAATAAGTCATCTGCAAATAAGAGATGTGATATACTTAAATTAGGTCTTCCTACCCTGATTGGTTTCCATTTTCTATTTGCAACTGAATCCGCAATAATATGAGACAACTTCTTCATAGCAAGAACAAACAGATAAGGCGATAAAGGATCACCTTGTCTAATCCCTCTAGTTGGCTTAAACTCTTCTTTTCTGCTCCTATTCCACAGTAAACACATTCTAACCGGATACAAGCAATGTCTAATGATATTGATTATATTCTCTGGTAATTCAATTTCTTCCAATACTTTCATTAAGAAACCCAGACTTAGCCTATCGTAGGCTTTTTCTAGATCAATCTTTATTACCATATAGCCTTTCTTACCACTCATCCTTTGCATCACATGGGCAATCTCCTTCGCAATGATAATGTTCTCTTGGATATTACATCCTTATGACTAGAAGCACAAAACTAGCTTGATAAGGTGACACAAGACTATCCATAACATCTTTCTCATCTTCGCTCGCGTAGATCTATGCGATATTTAATATCTTTGTCAATCCTTTATATAGCACATTACAAAGAGCACTTAAATCGGTCTAAATTTCCAACAAGTCACAAAGCACAAAACTAGCTTGATAAGGTGGCTCTCATAACATCTTTCGGTCTATGCACTAATATCTTTGTCAAAAACCAAGAGAGTTTTGTTGAGTCATCAACAATCCTAGATTTCGGTCTTTCCCATAGTCTTCTTATCAACTCATAAACTTCTTGTCCTACCACGTCCCAGTTTCTCTGATAAAATATATCTGGGAACCCATCTTCCCTTGGCGCCTTGAAACCTCCAATATCAAAGAAAGCATGTCTAATTTCCTCATTTTATAGCCTCCTTCCTACTCTACTCACGTCTTCCCTTCGCACTTCTCCCCAACCTTGTCTGGTTATATGCCATCCTCTATTCATATTTTCCTCCAAGAACAGAGAATCATAGAAATTCTGGAACATGTTACAAATAAGGTTCTCATCCTCCACCCAAACCCCCTCATTATTTTTAAGACTTTTTACCTTATTCCTCCTTCTGTGAATCATTGTCTTGTTATGGTAGTACCTTGTATTTCTGTCCCCTTGACTAATTCATATCCCTCTTGACTTCTGGAACCACAGTAGCTCTTCTTGTTCTAACACATTCACCAATTCTTCCTCCAGCTCTTTCTCAAGATTCATCAGGAACAGATTACTAAAGCGATCCACACATTGCTGTATCCCTTCTAGCCTCCTGCATAAGCCCCTTATTCTGTACCGAATGTGACCAAACACTTCTGTACTCCACACCCTAAGTTCCTCCTTCAATACCCTTATGTTCCCACACACATCTCCTCCTCTTGCCCATTTATTCGAAAGAAAATTCCTGAAATCGCTATGATTAAGGCATGCTGCCTCAAAACGGAAGGGTCTTTCTCTTCTCACTTCATATTCATAACAAGTATTGATGATTAAGGCGTGGTGATCTGAACTTACTCTTATGCCTACCTTTATCATAGAATCTGGGAACAGTTCCTGCCAGCCCATATTACATAAGCAACGGTCTAACCTCTTAAAGACACGATCATGTCCACTCCATTTAGGTCCTCTCCATGTGAAGAAAGGCCCTTTTGCACCTAAATCAATGAGTCTGATTCCTTCAAACTAGTCCCGAAACCGTCTACACCTTCCCTCATTAACCCTACCTCCCCCTTTTTGCTCCAAGCAAGTACTTATTTCATTCCAATCCCTTGCTAGAAGCCACGGTTCAGTCATGGCAGCGACTATATTGTTTAACTTCTCCCATAGCTCTCCCCTCACGGTCTCATGTGGATTGGCATAAACAGCAGTAAAATACCAGGGTAGTTGACTCCCAATCAGTAACTGACAATGCAAAAATTGTAGGTGTCGCTCTACTACCTTCACTACCATATTTGGGTCATTCCACATTATCCAAATACCTCCAACAAAACCCATAGCTTCCACAATCTCCAAATGCCTAAAGCCAAAATTTCGAATGGCTTGCCTAGCCTTATTACCACTAATACGAGTCTCCAACAAAACAACCATATCCACTTTTTGAGCAAAAACAAGGTTTTCAAGGAAGTAGTAAATCCCTTACTAGCTTCCCCTATACAATTCCAAACTATGGTTTTAAACATTAAAAACAAAGGATGGTGGTACCTTGATACCTTCGAACACTTCCATTGACCCTATCGCTTGAGCTTGTCCTGTTACAATAGTACCCAAATCCCCCTTATCATACTCACTTATCTTATGAAGACGAGAGAGATTGACAGCACCCAAATTACATCCAAACCCCAACCTCTTTCGATCCAAGAAACCCTAAACACCTCTGTCTGGTTGCATCTGCTGCAATTTCTGACTTGATTTTGTATTGTTCCAGATTTCCATTCAAGATGTGATCGTGTGCAAATGTCGGCCACTGTTGAAGTCTGCGATCTCCACCATCGCCCTGAAAGGTTCGAGCATGTCTTCCACTCTCGCCATCTTTGCTTTCTGAGATCCAGTCTTATGAGTGTTCGTCTTCATCGATCGTCCTAGTTGAACACCTTGGCTGGTTCGTTCTCCGGCGTGAGTCTAGTTACAGTTACCCATGCCAAACACCAATCGCCAGTTCGTAATTCCTTTGGCGTGTTTTCTCCTCAGGTCAGATCTGTGTTTTGATTTGGCTACAAAATTTCCTTCATCTGTGTTTTCTTAATGGGTCGTGGTTAAGACTCATTTGAATATACTTTGATAGTTTCACCCGCCAATCTTCCATCTTTGTCTTTACTTAAAAGCTGGAATCTGACCCAAATGGCCAAACGACATAGAGGTTCATACCAAGAAATAAGAAATTTAAACTCATGAACCGCCCCTCTTGAAACTCGGACTTTTATTTTCATCTTCTTCTTCTCTCATCGTTGCTCTGTCCTAGTTCAATTACTCATCTTTGAAACATAGCTTCAAATTGATGGGGGAAGTAGAAGATTTTGCAGTAACCCAGATGAGGAAAGCAGTGGAGAAGCTTGGTTCTTTTGCTAAGGTGAATTTTCTTATCCATTTCTCACACAATACATTACTTATTTGAGTGTTGAATCTCCGAAAATCTCTATTTTTGTAAGGTTTCATGAGTTTGTAAATTTGTCGAGAAAATTGGTTCACAGTGGCGCCGTGAATCTCGTGGCTTTCTTCTTGGATTTCTCGCAATTTGTAATGTGTTTGTGATCATATCCCTCCATTATATTGAGTGTGTGCCTTTTGAGAATTTGAGAGAATTCAATTTTCTGAAATTTTGGTTTCTACTCCGATTTTGTAATTTGTTTTTGTTGACAATTGCAATTGCAGATTCTCTGTTCTATTGTGCATTTTATTGCTAGTTAGGATAGACTATGTGACTGAGTTAATTTTGGTACAAGAATTACGTGGAAATTCCTAACAAAGGGGGATGGGGAGTTTTTTTTTTTTTTTTTTTTTTTTTTTTTTTTTTTTTTTTTTTTTTTTTTTAAGATAGGGGTATTTTGGTACTTTCAAATTAAAATAAACAGATGTTATCTTTTTCTAACGGTAGTGTGACTTTTACACTTATTTTATCACCACATGTGCATTTTTACACCTAAAAAAAACACTTGGTGTTGGGCACTCCTGAAGGCAAAGCACATATGTATTTTAAATTATAATAATTTTTGTGTAATAGTATATTTTATTTTATAACAAAAATATTTTAATAATAATATTATTTTTATTTCTCATAATATTTTCTATTACGTACATTATTAAAATATCACATATATTATAAGAGTAAAATGGCCTAAAATTATGACTTCTCTCCAAAACCCCTAATTTGGAAGGTAGTCAAAATAGGGGTGTTGGAGGGGAAGGGGATAAAAATTTTGGGTCCCTTCCCCCCCAAAATTTCAAATCAAACGAGGGGAATGACTCATTTTTACCTTCCCTCCAACCAAACATATTGTTAAGTGTGTCTTTGAAATAATGGTGACCCAAATGTTTTTTTTTTTTTTTTTTTTTTTTTTTTTTTTTGCAATATGAATTTTGCAAATTTAAAATTGGATAAAATTTAGATTGTGTAATGTGATTTATGTTTAGATTGGCAATAGTATAAGTGTTTTTTCTGAAATTTAAACTTATTTGAATAATTATTTTGCAAAGTAAATATAGATAAAAAAATGATTGAAAATGAAATGAATTTTATTAAATAATATTATAAAAAGGTGAAAACAAGTTAATTTGAAAAATTTGACAATACTAAAATACATAATTAAATGTAGTTAATGAATAAAAATGAGTATAAATTAGAAATCAAGCAAATATAAAGCTTTTTATCAAGCCATGAACTATAAAACAGTTTTATGACCAACAAAATAAACACAGATTTTCACCTCTAATAGACTTTAAATCGACCACTAGAGCATAATTTGAAAATTTATCAAGTAATTCCCACCATTAAAATTTCTCATTAACCCATATCAGAATATTGCCATAAAAATTTACTAATCTCATCCTTATTATTAGTTTATGAGAAATATGGAAGTGTATCATAGATACTTCGATTTCCGTGCTTAAGTTTTTTTTTTTTTTTTATAAAGATGTGGATCTCACCAAGTATATCTTCTTCATGTGCAATATGAGAAGTTTAAACTCCTTAGTTTATTTTAACTTATTCTCTTATGTCTTTCTCTATTTTAGGTAAAGATAAAAATAGAAATCAATGATTATTAACTTTTAAGTGAATTTGTGTTTAAAATAATAAAAAAATTATTTTTAAGGATTTATAATAAGGATTAGAATAGTATTTCAATTTAAAAAAATTGGACCTAGCATTTTTTTTTCCATAACCTACTTTTTTAAAAAGTCAAAAGCAACCCATCTTACTTTTGCCCCTATATATATATATATATAAATATAAATTATAAACAAAATTTCTTAATACATGTTATATGCTATATAATTCTTATTAATATGAAATGCGTTTTTATTAGTAATTTAACTGTAAAACTGTAAAAGTAATGACCGTCAATGTTGAAAATGAAAACATTAAAGAAATTAAATTTAGACACTCAGCTTTGGCAATTTTGAGACCCGGGACTTTGCTTTTTATCGCCCTACAATTAGGTGTTCCCTTCCTATAGGGCTTCCTCATGGGTTTTAATGGAGTTGCTCACTGTGATCATGTAATGGAAGAAGAAGATTTATTTACCAATGATAAAGAGATTTGTTGGAAACCGGAGGAGTCGAAGAGATGAAGAAATTAATGGAAATGTATCCGGTTGCACCGTGCACGGAAGAGGAGTATAACGAATGGCGTGAACCGTGGAATTATTCATTGATCCTTACCGTGTTTGGTATGAGAATTAATCTATATGTTCTAAAGGAGATCTTGATAAAGCTCGGGGATTTTCAACCTTTGAATTAATTGATATCCCTAACAACTATTTCGTGGTCGATTTCAAGACGGGGATTTATGGAGATCGCATTATCGCAAAGTATTATATGAAGGTCCCTGGATAATTAAAGTGAAGATTTGTGTTCTTATACGGAGATGGACTCCTTATTTTAATCCCTATCAAAACTCTCTAGCGGAAGTAGCAACGTGGGTAAGGATCCCGAGATGTCCCAATGCATCTATACAATAAACATTGTATATCAAGATTGGGAGATCGTATTGGGCGTACGTTGAAGGTTGATATGAACACATTGCAAGACAGCCAAACATCAAATCCGAAAATCCAGAGGGGAAAGTTTGTCAGAATTTGTGTAGAATTGGATTTACAGAAGAGGCTTGTTCCAAAGGTTATAGCAGCGGGTTCAATATTTAACGTCGAGTACGAGGGCCTTATAATTCCACTACTAATTTTTAAGTTGAATTTGTGTTTAAAATGCCAACAAAAAAATGTTTTCTGTCCTTAAATTATTTTTAAGGATTTATATCTTATACGGTTCCAAGGGGGACAAATTCATTAAAATTGAAAGAAAGGCTAGCATGGTTTTTCAAATTTAAATTAAAAAAGCTTAAATTTAAATCCGATTGAAATCTTTTTTTCTATCAAAGCCGCTTGGACCCTAGAAAACGACTTTAAAGATATTACAAGTCATGGCGGGGACAAAAAAAGCTTGGATTCAAGGCTTGGAAAATTTTCATACATCTCCGTTTCACAATGGAACGAAAACAACATTGGTAGTTTTACTAAAAAGAAAAAGGAGATTCGTCGTTTGAAGGAATTGATAAGGATGAATTTTTAGGCATGGAATGAATATTTTTTTCAATTAAAAAAAAACCGGAAGAAAAAACGAGAAAATAGGAGGTGTTTTAATGGGGGCGGGAGACTCGGATTGAAGATCATTTTCGCAAAAAAAATTTTTTCTTAATCAAAAGCAACCCATCTTACTTTTGCCATGGGGCTTTTAAGGCACCCAGACCGGATGGTCTTAATGCTCACTCTTCCAAACTCGATTGGGGATGTCGCGGGATATAAAAAAAAAAAAAAGAAATTAAATTTAAATTTAGGCAAAAGTTTTTTATGGTAAATATCGTGAGGATGAAGTTAATAAATATTTTTGGGCCGAAAAGAACAATCCGTTTCCGTTCATGGTCTGTAATGTGTCCTCGAACGATGTCGTCCTAGGAACTTCGAGAGCCCCGCGTTGCTGCGACCTGCATTCTGGCGGGTCCCTTGCGTCGTCGGGAATGGAATCGGTTTCAAACCTCGGCAACCTTCTCCTTCAGTTAGCTTCCCCTGCATCTCTCTGTCCCTCTCTACTCTGTCAAATTTCGTACGTTACTAGGTAATTTCTCTTTGATTCTTCTTAACAGGTTATCGGAGCCAATTTCTGAGTGTCTTGCCAACGAAGCCTACACTCCACACGAAGGCTCCAATGTTTCCGTCAAAGCTATACTCGAATCTCTTCTCCCAAGAAAAATCCCACCTCAAGAGTCTGCATTTCACGCAACTATCAGAGATTTTTCTATGGCATGTGCTTTGCTATCCTCCTCCAGCTTCAAGCCCTTAACCCAGGATTATTCGGGCCTTCTCTCATGGATCCCCAGTCATCTTTCTCGTCTCGCTAGCTCTTCTTTCTACGATTTCTCAAAAGCATACCTTACTGCTTTTGAGGACAAAAATTCCAAGAGGGTTGCTGAATTGGGCTTAGAGTGCGATTTCATACCTCAGGAGCAGAGATTGATGATGGAATTGATGCCTGAGGTTTTGCTTTCTCTTAAAGACATAATCAAAGAGAGTTCTATCGACAAGTCTGACGAAGCTGACGAGTTCTCTGCTGCATCCGCGAGAGCCCCTGTTGTATATGCAATTGTGGCTGCTTATCAGTTAAGATGGTTTATTTCCCAGGTATTGGTCTGATATCTGATTATTTTTGGGAATATTTAATCTTTGGTTCAGCTTTTTCTCCCTCCCGATATTGAGATATTAGTGCATTCATTGCTCTTTTCACAGGTTCATTATCCCCATTTAGGGAAGTTGTGTGGATTAGTGATACCTTCTGCGCTGACAGCTGTTGACCATTGGTCGCCCGAGGTGAAGGTATGAGATTCCCGCCAAATATGATTTTACACGTAAACTCGCATGGAATTTTGCTCGTTATCCAGTACAAGGTGCACTTGAGCAAGATTCCTCCTAATCTTGGCTAATTTAATAAGGAACTAATGATGGAAGGTAAAACACCCTTCAAGCTAAGAAATGTGGTTTTATTGCCGTTTCTGTAAATGCTATGGTTGAGTCCAAAAGCCAATAACACATACTTAGGACCAGACGACCAGTGTCATCAAACTTAAAAGGATGACGTATATGTATATCTGAAAAGAAACTCTCATGGCCTACAATTTGCATTATAAACTATGTCCTATATTTAGGACTAGAGGAGATAAATTGAAGGCTAATATTCAGGTTGCTTCCCAAATTTGTATTAATTTTTTGCGATGAGAGTTTCCATTCCAAGTACTGAGAATCTTGTCTAGACTTTTAAACATTTCCACTTTTCTGCATAACTACAGATTTTCACTTATTGTCAGAAATGCTATGACTTTGAATTTTGGTAGGGAAATGAAATCACAGCGGAAGCATTAAGCTATATTTAAGTGTTTGATTTGAGATTGTACTGTAGACTGTAACTTGTAAATAAGAACTGTATGGAAGGGATCAAAACTTCATATGGCTCAGTTGTAGTCATAACATTCTGTTATATTATTTCAGGGACAGGGTATGATTAGCTTCACTCATCTTGCCAAAAATGTGGATACTGCTGAGCTCGGTGGGTATGCAGATGTAATTCTTGATGCTTGCTGCCAGAATATTGCAGCTAGTGATGAGATCTGGTGCCAGGTTGCTGAAACTTCAATAGTTCTTGTAACTTTTGTCCAGAGAAATAATCCACGTAGCCCATGGTATATTGTTGCTGTACATTCTTTCACTTTTTGATGTCATTGACTCTGAACATTTTTTTTATATACTCATATGTTGAATGCCTACTGGGTTTCTTTTTGATGGCATAGACTCCTAACATTGATCAGATTTCAGGCTAAAATTTGAAACATACTTTGGGAAGAGATGGTACTTAAATAAGACAGTGGACTGTACGGGTAGAAGACATGATGCTTATGACATAATCAGCCATGCTTTCTTTTCTAGTTAACTAACTTTTGGCTTGTTATAGATCTTGAGATGATAAATGTTAGTTTGATGATCAGAAGTTTAATTCTATTGACTTAAATTTTCAGATAATTGACTTTGAATTCTATCCAGTTTATTGTGTCAAAAGATGTAATTCTACCCCACAGACATCCATCGAAACATTCTTTGCTCTAAGCAAAGAATTTCATTCACCACTAAAGAGAATGTTAATTATTATTATTTTTTAAAAACAAAGTTGTAAGCGGTCATTGTCAGCTTTTCTCTCTGATTGCTCATACCGGAGAACAAATTTTTCTCTTTAGCCATACTCATGTTATTCTGACTAAATATTTCTGGTCTGGTATAGTAGGGTTGCTACTGGTGTGTGTTAATTTTATGAGCATAAATATGTGCATGTTGATTGATCAATGACGAGGCTTCAAAGGTTTCTAATTTTTTGTTTGTTGTATAGTATTATATCTTCCAACTTTCATCTTAACTTCAATTAGTCGCTCTTTTGTTACAGGTACGAATTAATACTAAGTGAGATGTTTAGTCACTTGGAGCGCCAGCCCAGAAACAAAGAACGTCGCATTTCTTGGCTTGAATATATTGATTCTCTATTTGATGGGGTTGCTCTTGTGTTATTAGCTCACTTTAGGCGCATTTTCCCATTGTTCTTTCAGTGGATGCATGCTGATGATGATGAAACCCTTATATTGGTGGGTATTATTATATACTCTCTCTGTCCCTATATATAAGAGCCTTTCAACCGAATCGCAAGATTCTAAAAAACAGTTAAAAGTAGTTAAATGTGATAATTATGTAGGAAATTTATTTGTTTATTCCAAAAATGCCCCTATATATGAATGGGTGAGGTAGAGAATAATAATGAGAAAAGGATGAAAGAGAATGTATGTAGTATAATAATTAATTGAGGGCAAAATGGGAAAAAATGCATTTATTATTGAGACAAACTCAATAGGGATCTTATATCTAGGGACAAGCCTATTAAAAAAAAGAGGCTCTTATATATAGGAACGGAGGGAGTACATGTATTTTGGAAGTCATTCTCGTCTTACTTACCATTGCTGTAGTTTTAGAACTTAACCCAAATGCAGTCTACCACATTATTCAAATTTAATGTTTTGATTTGGACTAATATTTAATTTTTTGTTTGGCTGTTTGCAAATACTGAACTAGAATCATTGGGTGCAAATTGCAAGATTAAGTATATACACGTACAGAACCTAATCACTATTGTTTTAACTTGGCGTCGGTTTTTTGTTGTCTTCATATTACTATAACATGTAGCTTTGTTCATTACATTTCTTATGGTAAAATAAGTTCTAAGTCATTTCTGATTAATCTTTTTTCACTATACTGTTATTTGCAGGTTCTAAAACGTATTTTTACAATTTTGAGACAAACGTGGATCAGGAACTCACCATATGTTGAAAGGTGAATTAAATAAATTCAGTACATGAAATATGTATTTCAGATAAACGTGTCATTTAAATGCAGGAAAGCAGTACTCGAACATGTTTCCATGGAACATGTGTTTGTTATGAATTCCCTTAAAAGATGTTCTTCCCACAGGTTAATATTGCATTGATTGTATTCCATCTCGTGTTGCAATTTTTTTTTCCATGTCATGGTATGAATGTTCAGTAGTCCTTATTTATCAAGTAAAGATTAGGGTGAAATGATCAAAAAAGGGGGGAAAGGGAAATAATTGAACGTAACTTATGTATTTCTTTTTTGTTTGTTCCAATGATCATCATGGGTATATACCTCAACCCAAAAAAACAGAGTGATGATTTATAATTTATTTTCTTTATTTATTTATTCAATTCAGATTTCAGACCGTTAGTTGATGTAACCTTCCATTGATATCCAAGACTACTTGAACAATCTGTTAGCGACTTAGCGTCATCTTTCCTCATGGCCTGCTCCGCTAGGAATTCTGATGCTACGGAGAATAATCATGATTTATAATTGATAAAATGTTACCTTGCGACGAACTATCATCTTTCTTTAATTGATATTTCTTTGTGTTTTTTTTTTTTTCCCTGGAACTGCCATGTGGTTCTAATTTCTCAGGAGTACATAAATTTGATTTTCAGGTTGGTAGGGGAACTCGTTCTCGTGTACAAGGAGGCAGCATTAAGAAAAGCTCGAGAAGAAATTAGAGCACATGTCCAGCAGATACTGATCCTACTTCAACAGTAAGACTGTAATATGTGGATTAGTTTCGATTATGATTGGTTTACTTCCCAGCTTGAGAGAGAATTTTTGTGGTATACGTAGAAGCAAAGGCATGCAGTTTAAAGCAGCTTGGGACAAGCATAGATTTGATCCAGACTTGAGTGAACTCGGTCAATCTCTTGTTGGAGGAGATAATAAGCCAGCACATTGTAACGAGCAGAGCCCAGTGCCTCTTCCAATTCCATGAAGTTGACTCACTTCAATATGATTACTCTTTTACTTGAGCACTTGGGTGAAGGATTGGGGTTTGAATCTAAAAGAGTCAATGCCTTGGCAGTGCCCTTACATTGATTGTTTGGTAATGCGCCTTCTGTTGCTACTTTGTTTGGGGATCTACCCGGGTGGTTCGGTGTTGGTGACGGGTTTGTGACACACTCGGGTTTAGAAATTATCATGTTTGCAGAAAATTTTGAACACATGATGCCCATTCTAAATTCGTAATTCCTACTAAGTTCTATGACTCATCCATTTTAAATTAAATGATTTTATTCACTTTCCGTCTTTATGGATTGGGCTGCAATAGTCCGACGTTAAGTGATGTTACCAAAGAAAGGAGTTCGTGAACGCTAAACGCAAGCGATGCGCCGACACTTTCAAAACGATTCAATTAAACGACAAATGGAAAGAATGTTTAGGTGGCTTCCGTTACTAAAATATAGTAGAAACATATTCTCTGATCGTTCAGTTTAAACAACTTTGCATACACTACACATTATTCCGCCGACAGCAGGGCTCAGAAATTATAATTAAGCTCAAACCTAAAGAATTTCTGTTGCGCTCGCAGGGGAAAGGATACTACTATAACATATCATTAGCTAAATCCAATGAAATATGTGTTAACGGATGAGAGATCCAATTCTATAGCTCTGTCCTCAAAGAATGTAAGAAAAAGTGGCATTTCTCTATGATATCTCAACATGGGAGTGTGGTATGGACAGACATGAATCACTTATTGGAACTTTCTTGAGCGGGATGAAAAAAATGTCTGAAACCTCTGAAGTCTGATCAGTAGTACGATGCACAAATCAACCGAATCGGTGCTGGAATGAATAAATGATGTAGTAGTCTCTCAGTATCACTTACTTCGCTTTTTGGCTTCACTGTAAAGTATAACTCCCAGAACTGTAAGGGAGTAACCGAGCATTCCTGTAACTGAAACTGGATTTCTAAATATCATAATTGAAACCACTACCGCCACAGCACCTTTAGCGTTCCCAAGTACCTGTACAAGCCAACTCCAATAATTAGTTCGTGTATCAAGACCCTCAAGCTAGACCAAATGCAGAGGCCTCCAAATAAAAATGTCCGTCTCCCCACCTAACAGCTATATCCATCCACATTAACCAGTGATTTGATGACAAGAGGTGATTTATTTTTTTGACAATCGCCAAAATTAAATCTCTCCCAACTAATAAGACAACAGAGAAAATCCGTTGAAGTAAGAAAAATAAAATTTACAATGACAAAGGCTATGTCAATAAGCGGGGGTTGTACCTGAAGAGTAAGAGCGCTTGTATGTTTAGTGACCAAAAAATTGGTCAGGTTGACAAAGTAAGCAAGTGCTGAATTAAATAGCAGATACCAAACGATCTTGACATCATCTCTAGCAAGAGCCACCGTGATGCCAACCACATTTTCTTCCATTACAAGTGTAGCAGGAAGAAGGAAAACAACGGCCATCGGAGCCATGTAAAGAAGAAGATTCATAGAGTTCAGTTTCTCTCTGAAGCAGAATAGGAAAGTCAGTGCTCAATGTCCATTTTAATATATAACTTGAAAATAAAACAAAGTGCAAAGAAATTATTAATGCAAAGCGTCTCACCCTTCAGAAGAAAGCAAAATTCCTTGTAACACTGATTTTAGGGCCCGTGCAGCTGTGGCTGCAACACATATTATGAATCCAAATAAATGGAAACTCGGTTCACCCTATGACCGCACAAAGAAAAGTACAAAGAATCAGAAGTCAGAACACTTTTTAACCACCAATATTATGTGACGACACACAACCAAAAAGAGAGAGGGGAAAATCTAACCCTATAATTAGAAATGAAGAAGTTGGGAAGCATCAACTCCCAGCAACAGTTGAAGATCAGTTCAGCAATTAATGGACGGTTAAATTCATTTGAAGATTCTTTATCAAATTGAGGACAGCAAATAAGTTTACCAAATATCAATAATTTTATTTAACATAAGCAATGAAAAGCTGCAATTTGTTATTGGACAAAGTGCTACAATTCAAGCGGTCATATAGTATCATATGCAATCTTAAATAGCACAAGTGAAGCAAAACCAAATTGTTCAAATAAAAGAGAATGATACGAAATCGGAAGTGTAAATTGCAAAGAAGAAAAGAATAGCTCAAGTACCCCGCTAGCAATGATGACACCGGTAACAACAGGAATAAGGGTGACATAAGTGAGGCAAGCCTCCCTCATGAAGGTCATGAGGTAAGCAAAAACGGCAGTGAAGAATGGCGTGGTGGCTCCGACGGCCTGATTGAAGGAAACAGGCAGGTAACGAAGCGAGATATTACCAAAGACAACGGAGACGGAGAAGACGAGGCTGAGAGCAGAGATCTTAAAGAATTGGACTCGGGATCGAATGGTCTGCAGGGGCACCATCTTCATCCAAGCTATAGCAATGTAACTGAACAAGGAGCAGGCAGTCATGTGGCACATGGTGAGGAAGATGGGGTACTTGAAGCCATAATTGCTGAGGAGGTATTTGTTGAGCAGGAGGACCCCAATGTTGGAGGAGTACCAGGCGGAGACAAGGCCGATTGTGAATAATTTAGCGGAAACCTTCATTTTGAGAGGCGGGCTGGGATCAGAGCCCTTTAGGTTGGAAAGAGACAAGGAATTAAAGGGGAAGATGAGGGCATGAATCAGGTAGGAAGTTGGAGGGAAGGGATGTAGGGAAGGAGAGGAAGGGATGGGAGAGGGCAGCTTCCATGGATCTGGGAAGCTCGTACAGAATGAGAAAGAGAGATGAGGGGTCAATGTCGAAGGAGGGAGGAGGGTCAATGAGTAGGAACAGCATTTCAAGCTCGTTTCCCTGGACCTTCTCATTTATTCATCCCAATCAATCCAAATTCGAGTTTTGACTTTTGACTTTGTGGACTGTTGTTGTGCGGACGGCAAAGGTCGGCTTTTCTTTTTATTTTGTAGCAGTCCTTCTTTCTAAAATCTTGGGCAAGTGAATGCTGTGACTGTGAATGATTAGGTCCCTTCACGGTAATAACATGGAATTTTGGATTGGTAAAACATAAAACATGAGCGCTGGATATTATATCTCGTATATAAGGTACTTCAATTCAACAATCCAGTGGGCTCACGTACGGCCAATGGCTAGGTATTGGAATATTATAAATTCCCCAAGAGCAAGTAGTTGGTCATTATATTTTGAAATTCTTTCGTGTGGAGAGATATAGTATATATATAGTAGAAGAGGTAGGAGGATGATGGTGCATGCACTATATATCTGCATGGGATCTGGGATTATAGTTATAGTTGTTGAGGCAGCCAAGCCACCTTTGAACCCTCTAAGCTAAGCTAAGCTACCCTTTGGATTATGGTTCAGCAGCAGGCGCACATGATGTAAAAAGCAAACACCGAAACGAAACGTTCGGGTCAATGAACACACGCAAAAGCTTTGCAGCCAAATTACCATTCCCAATGTACTCAATCCATCTATTATCTATTGTAATATTAATAATACTAGTAATAAGGGTGAAGGTGCATTTTTGCCAACATACTATTAGGGAAGGAGCATCCAGCACAAATATTACTTGTTGGTACCTTAAATGCAAAAAAACAATTAAAAAGTGCTAAACTACACAATCCCCTTGGTCATGTTAATTAACGGACGTTTATTGCTGATGTGGTGAAGAATAAACCAATACATGGCAACTTGTGAATGGTGAGTCAGCTTGATTTTTTATTTTTGCCTCTTAGTCCCAAACATTCGTAGTATCAGATTTGGGGTGAATCATGAGATCAGCCTTTTCCTTTTTTAATTGGAAGTTTACGGACGAGCACTGGAGAATAGAAAATTACAGGGGTGAACCGTGAGCAGGAAGAAGAATATAAGTTTTTGGCAAAGAACGGGGTTATCGAAGTCAAAGCGAAGAAATCATATTAAAACGAGCTAGTGGAACAACGAACACTTGCAATCAAAACCGAAATTTTAAAACAGCGTGAAGAGAGGGAAATGGTATCCAACAAACTGGCGGTGGTTTCGGTGGCACACGTATCGCAAACGTATGGCAATCGGTGGCATGCATTCCGAGCGTGCCCGAGCGGGAGCGGCTCTTAGATCTAGTATCTTGCTTCCCTTTACCTTGTACTGGTCGTCTCGCTCCGCCTCTGGACCTTCCTCGCCTTCCTCAACCCGATTCCTATTACTTCTATTACTACTCCTCCTCGAACTCCAATGACTCTTCTCCGGAATTTGATTTTCTTTTCTCCAAAATGATGATTTCTCCACCAAGGCGTTTTCCTCTTCGATTTCGTTCTCTGGCCTCCATGGGTTTTCTCCAGGAACCCTAAACCAAAAAAAAAAAAAAAAAAAAAAAAAAAAAAAAAAAAAAAAAAAAAAAAAAAAAACGCACACTCGAGTTTTTCGACACAAATTGTCATGTGTTCCTTTAATCTTCATCACATCAGCATCTGATCGTCCGTTAGTTAACATGCCTAACAGGATTGTGTGGTTTAACACTTTCTAATTGTTTTTTTGCATTTAAGGTACCAACAATTAATATTTGTGCTGGATGCTCCTTCCCTAATAATATGTTGGCAAAAATGCACATTCACCCTAGTAATAAATAAACGTGAAGATGAGTTGCAATGTAGGAAAACTTCAATTTCGGATGCAGGGAATTATATTTTGTGGGCTTAGGTACCAGCAACCAACAGGCACATGCCCTCTTTTCCGTAACTCAGGAATACTCAGCGTTTCTTTTAACTAGCTGGATGCTGGGAAGCGCTTTATGCATCACTTATACTACTACTATTCTTTAAGGAAAATCTCCGGCCTAAATAATTAAAAAATTATCAAAAAAGCCTAAAAAAGTTATAGTCAAAAAAGACCCTAAGACATTTTCTATTATTATTTCATAAATGTTAACAACTATATCAGTACAACATTAATAATTAAATTAGTATACGTTAACAATAATATCAATACCCGTTAATAATTATATCAATACAACGTTTTCTAAAATAATACCACAAAAGGCCCTTTCTGACATTTGACTTTTTTGGGGCTTTTTTTTTTGACAATATTTTTGTAACTTGGGCCCTGATGGGGATTTTCCCAATTGTTTATACGGGATGTGAGTGTTAATATTATTTCACAAAGTACCCGTGCATATATTTGATGAACTTTATACACACATACAGACACACATCATCATATTGATACTTTTTTTGGCCATTGTATATATTGATATTTCCTATTCATTCTTAATATAAGACATAGAAGTTGATATTATTCCTGAATATAAAATAAAGTTTTTATTTATGAATATTTTTCTAGTTTACCTCTTTTAATATCCCTTCAACAATAATCAAGAAAAAAGGTAAATGAAGGAATATAATTAAGAAATGTGACTATATATGGTATTTTATATATTACATGTTATGTTAACTTACTTAACCAAATTTTCTTAATCTAATATAATCAAATTAAGTAAATATATCTTATATTAAGAATAGGATGAGTACTTCTTTAGACGTGGAACATTGTTGGAGAAAAAATTACCCCTTAATTTAATGATAGAGTACCAATAATTTAGACTCTTTTTAAAAAATTAGGATTTGATTGATTTTTCTTGATTTGTTGCAGATCCTTTTCAAATGGATTCTGGTCACAAATTATACTTCTCTGTTGATCATTTGACAACAATTGCACATTACAAGATGTATCTTCACAGAGCGGTCTTCCTTAGACAGGGAAATGAGCATTACACCCATCCATGAACACATGATTTCATCAAATCTACAAATTTTCATGACTCGTTGTAACTAGGTAGATGTATGATCAATGAATCAGTTTTCTGAAAATAATACTCTGTTTCTCTCATCATAATTCTCAATATTCTCTCACACCTAATAAGTTTGTTTAAGGGGTCACTGACAGAGAGCTGCAGGAAGTGGAAGAACCATTTGGGTGGCCAGTGGAGAGACTTCTACTTAAAAAAAAAAAGGCACAGTGTCCTCTTCGCATGCCAGCCACGTATACTTACATTCATCCATATAAACCTCAACGGCTTCGTCTTCATATATTTCCCATGCAGGTGTGCGCGCGAGAGAGTATTTCCCAGCCACAGGAATTCTAGTATTACGGTGATGAATAGAGATGATTGCATCAACCCATTCTTGAACTCTAGGCCCTTGCTCCATTCTCTAACCTGGCGACAAGAGGACCTTTACAAATTAAATAGAGATTGTTCTTAGCTCAGATTGAAATCAAACCCACACATATATATATATCTATACTTCCTTCCATCCTAATACAACATTTGAGAGTTTATCTTGATCCTAATTATAAGACAAAGTTCTAATTTTTCTCAATTTCTTCTTAAAATACCCCTATTGATATTTTTTGAATAATAATTAAGCACAATATAATTTAATAAAAGAAAGTAATGCTTGCAACTTATTAATATCATATACACCTCAATTCTACTTTTTTTTGTGATAGCTCGGAGAAGTCTACGATGACGAACTGTATGGCAGGTTGGAGAAGTTGAAGATGCCAGACTCGTGGAAGTCATACATGTGAGGTCAGAGAGATACATGCATAATGAAAGGACCATTTCTTACTAAACAACAATTAACCATAATGTTTTCTAAAAATCAGTTTAGTAGGTAATTGTGGAAAATCTTCCTATTCACATCTCGGGGTCCAGGGCACAAATTTCGCCCACAAACCCACAAAGAAAATGTATAACTCAGGGCACAATTATCGAACCGGAGATTTATAGCCCACAAGTCATACAACATGAATCTCACAACAAAAAGTTTTCACAAACAATGTTTGCACAAAATAGGAAAGTGGATCCACTATAATCTGATAGTATATAAAATAAGGCCTTCAACAATATCCAAAAGTAGTTAATGTAGTATTTCAAAATATGAGGCCCTATGATGGCAATATATAAGTCAATACAACACTAATACCAAAAAGAGGCCTACGGGTTTCACGACGACTATGCCTCCGGGTTGCTTCTCTTGTCCTCTAGTAGGGTTAGAGGTCTCGAAAAATTTAATAATGACGGGGTGAGACATAAAGTCCCCCAGAATCGAAATTAATTTATCAAATATGCAAGAAAGGATTGCAAGTCGAGAAGCGGGTTTGTTAATAATAATAATATAATAATAATAATAATAATTTCAATAATTAAATAACCACAAATAAAACAATTAATACATAATAACCATAACAATTAACCATCCCCACTCATCCATCCCGCTCCTCCTTATCTCCTCGTGGACGCAGATCAGCCCATTAGTGTTAGTAACTCGGCCAAGGTTAGCTATCACTTCAAGGATCTTGTCCCCTCCCATGCCACCACAAAAATACCGTAAGGGGTGTCCGCCCAAAACACTCAACTCAAATCCGGGCCAGGAACATGAGAGAGCCGATGGGCACAATTTCACCCTAAATCTCTTCCACACAACCCAATATATCTCACAACAGAAGAAATAATATAATACTGAAATTTTAAACAACAATTTATTAAATTATATTCCATATAGGCCATCTCACAACAAACATTATAACCATCACAACAATAACAATCCCCAAGAATAATAATCACTTAAATATATAGATTGGAAAATACACTGCTTCACTGAATAAATTTTCATATTCAAACCTACACATAATTTTTCAAAACACATACAAGTAATATATATGAAAATTAAGCTTAGAAAAATACCTCACAGTCCATAACAAGCATATAAAATAAATTAACCCCGGTTACCTCAATTCCAAGCTTAACCTTAGCTTGCCGAGTATCACCCGCACAATTACCCAGGGCCACAAAAAGGCTCTACATTATCACAAATATAACTTATAATTTCCTATATCTTAAAATAAAAATTCTAATAATAACATATATTATTATAACAAAAATTGAAAATGACATTTTGCTCCCACAAATTCCAGAAATGACATTTTGGTCCCAAAATTCCAGAAATTACAGTTTTACCCCAAAAATTCCAGAAATTACAGTTTTGCCACAAAAATTCCAGAAATTACAGTTTTGCCACAAAAATTCCAGAAATTACCGTTTTGCCACAAAATTCCAGAAATTACATTTTTGCCCCCAATAAAAAAAAAAAACTAAGTTAATTAAATTCCAATAATATCTCCCTAACCCAAATAAATTATTTTCATAACATTTAATTGGTAAAAATATTTCATAGATATAAAATCCCAAACTTCTTAAATAGAAAAATTCATTTTAAACTCCTATAACAACCAAACAATAAATCTAACCGATTAAAATTCTAATAATATCATCCTAACCTAAATAAATTATTTTCATAACATTTAATCGGTAAAAATATTTTATAGGGCATAAATCTTAAACCCCTTAAATAGAAAAATTCATTTTAAATTTCTAAAACAACCAAACGATAAATCTAAACCGATTAAAATTTACTATTATCCATATACAACATATATGTAGTCTTCTTTTGTCAAAACTCAAAACTTTCACAAAATCATAATCTCAAAATTTTTACTAATCAACATAATAATAGACTCATTAGAAAGAGAAAAATATTTAGAATAACTTTCATGAAGAAAGTTTATTAAAAATAAACTAGTTTAGCTATCTAAATAATCTTATAAGATAAAAGACATACCTTAAAATGACCACCTCCTCTCCTCTATTTCTCTCCTCACACTCTCCTCTCGTCACTCCTCCCGCTGGAACCGAATGTGTGTGTGTGTGTGTGTTATGTGTGGGTATGTTGAATAAATAGAAGGGGAAGGAGTGTGGTTGGAGGGGAAATGATTGGGAGTGGTTTAACCACCCCCATTTTCCCTTCCCCCACGTAAAGAAAGATGGGGGCAGACCTGCCCCCATCTGACGCACATAGGACCCTTCCTTTTTTTTTTTGCTTTCGATTTCCTTCTTTCTCTTTCTCTTCTCTCTCTTTTCCAACAATTAGAAAATAAATGCATTTAACATTTTTAATTCTTTCATAATTATAATTAAATCCTAAGATTAAAAATTAGGATGTTACACATATGGGGTTGTTGATTCAACAATCTTTTCCATATGCCATTTTAAATATGTATAATTTTTTCTTAAAACTTTAAAGGTGTGTAATTTGTCATCAACCTATTTCCACACACTTTTTAATTCGGAGGTTTTATTCCGACTTTTGAAGTCACTTATGCATGTGTGCGTGAGTATGTGTGCATATATAAATACCATGGTTTGTGAAACCGGACCGGACCAAGCCGGTTTAGATTGGAAACCAGCCAACCGGCCGAGAAATCGGTCCGGTTCAGGCTGAAACCGGACTGACCCGGTTAACCCGGTGTAATACGGACGGGTTACAAGAGTCAACTCGGTTCCAGTATTTTTTTTCAAAGGCAATTTAATTTGATCATTTGAAACGACATATGCTAATATGCGGGATTTCCACCACAAACTCAACTGCCTCACACTGCTCGATGCCTCTACTCTAATCTGAATATTTTGTCTCAAATGTAGGTTGTAAAGAAAATTGTTAAAAATATCTGAATATGTCATAAGTATTGAAGTATATGGTTATTTTGCTACTGATCTAAAGTATTGAAATGATATATAGTATATGAAATTTATGTTGGTGTGATGAGAAATTAATTATTTTCCAATTTTTATACCTCACTGGTCTAGCTCGGGTTGACTCCGGGCTAACTCTGGTCTGACCCATCAACCCTTAACCCAGTACCCCGATCGGTTTAGTCACCGGTCCGGGTTTCAAAACCTTGATAAATACCCAGTGATAAGTATATATTTTATGAGAATTAGTTGGATTTATTGATATTATATACCTATTTAATTATCTTTTATATACTTTACTATCATTATAGGATAAAAAGATATTTTGATATAAAATCTACTTATTTTCTATTATATTTTGCAAGAAATATTAGCTGATTTGGAAAGAAGTAGAAAAAGCAATTAAGAGGATATGCAATCAGCCAAACTCGGTGGTCCCATGCAAGAAAAATAGAAACAAAATCAATTGCGTGATCTAGTGGAGCTGATTACAAGATATAGGATATCTTTTTAATAAGAAAATGAGAATCAGTGACTTACGGCCTAAGTTATATTTAGGTTATATATATGAAGAAAGGAAAAAGGAAGAAAAAGGATCAGGAGATGCACAACAAGAAGGAACGAAGAAGCAGAGGAGTAGCAGCTGAGCATTTCAATTCTCTTCATCATCTCCACGGAAAGACTGTGGAGGCGACGGAGAATCTTTCTTTCCTCTCTCCCTCTTTATTCTTTGAACCTGAATTATTATCTTTTTGTTATAGATTTGATTAAAGCCATGTGTGGCTAGTTGGTTTTGCAACCTAGAGGACCTATGAACTTGTGAGTGAATTGGATTTTGTTTTCATTTAGTTAAATTTGATATTAATTTTGGTTACATATGAAGGTGGAATATCACCTAGAGGCGGGGTGAATAGGTGATCTCAAAAATTCTTTTGACATATGATGGATAAATGATGAAAGCAGTAAGAAGGGAAAAGAGAAATGACATAGAGGAATTATACTGGTTCGGTCTAACTCTTGACCTACATCCAATATCCAGACACTCTAGGATTTTCACTATCTCACTAATACAATTACACACTCTACAACTTAGAATGATCCTTTCTCACTAGGACTCACTCCCCCTTACAAGTTGTAATCGTACAACCACACTCAAGATACCACTACCTTGAGATTTGAACAAATGTAAATACAAATGATAAAACTCTCTCACGAGAGCAGATGAGTAATAAACACCTGAAGCTTAGTAATATCCGAAGATATATTCGAATAGAATTTGAACTCTATGTATGCTTTGATTTGTGTATGCGTTGTTCGTGTAGATGAACTCTATTCTTCGTGAATTTATAATAGTTGGAGAAATAGTCGTTGGTAGGATTTGAATTCGTTTGTTTGATTATGACCGTTGTTAGCATTTAACCATTCGCGTCAATCTCGCCTTAATTGGATTCAATCTGGTCGTCTCTGTTTTACGGAACTATTGCTGACCGTTGCTAAATCATCTAAAAATCACTCAACATTATGATTAATGATATCACAATAAATGTTGAATGATGTTTAGAAGTAGTATAAGATCTTTTGGGATTCATTTGGATGTTTTTGAAGAGAATTCAAGATTTCGCACACGGTGAATTAAAAAAAACCCACAGAACCCAAGTTGATCTTTGCTTGACTCGAGTTGAAGAAACAGCTGACTCGAGTTAATCAATTAATTGGATTCAAAGTATTGATTTGAGAAGTCTTTTTAACTCGAGGTAGAAGGATCCTTGACTCGAGGTAACGTCTTAACTCGAGGCGCGTGTGAAGAGGAAACAAGTTGAAGTCTGTTGTAAGTGATTAAGACTCGAGGCGGGAAAGCTCAGACTCGAGGTGAAGGGAAAACTCGAGGCGTGGAAATGCTTGACTCGAGTTTGTGCATCGTTGAAGTCAGTTTGATCATTGGAAAATGCTATTTGACTCGAGGCATAAGCTTCTGTGACTTGAGTTAATCAACTCGAGGTTGTATTTGAAGTGACTCAAGTGAATTCTTCTCATTCGTGGTGTATCGATCTCTCGACTCGAGGCAAACACTCGACTCGAGGTAAAAACTGCTCTCCATTGTTCAAACTCTCGGGAAGGCCATTTGACTCGAGGTGGAGCTTTTGACTCGAGGTAAAAAGCTGTCTCAAAGTGTGATATTGAAAGAAACCCGAGGCTATGCTGAATTGACTCCAGAAATTCATGTGTCAAATTTCAAGGGCCATATCTCCCTGGTCTGAGCTCCGTTTTGGTTCATTTAAGTCTTGATGGAAATCTCTGTGTGTCTACTTTCCAATGGCACTGATTTTAGCTCAATTGGATTTGTATTTTGTGAGATACACTCAAAACATTGAAGCTTGGTTCTAACTATGACGGTGATGTTTGTGGCAACTTGTAAAATTCATATCTCCTCGATATGAACTCATTTTGGCTTCAATTATATATCAAAATGACTTTTTAGATGTCTAGTTTCATATGCCATTAGTTTGACGTCAATCCGATTCCTGGTTTGAGAGATATCATCAACTTACCGAAGGTCGCCAAGCTAAACGTGGAACAGAGTGCACCAGAGTTCTTTGTAAGTTGGTTTAACTCGAGGTACATGAAGCCTGCCTCGAGTTAACCATACCAGAAGGCGAAAAATCACTTAGAAAACATAGTTGACTCGAGGCTGAAGGGTGTCTGACTCGAGGCTAGACCTAGACTCGAGGTAGTTGTTAGTTCTCTATGTGTTTTGATGATAATTAACAATTGTAAACATTCATTGAAGTTGGTCTTTGGCAAGTTGGAAAACTTACTGTCAAAGCCACACTCGAGTATCGGTTTCGAAACTCGAGTATTGACTTGACAGAGAGTTGCTCAAAAACCATTACACAAAGCAATACTCAAGTGTTGGGCAAAACACTCGAGTATTGGACTTACAGAGAGCACTCCAAGTTTTTCAACCCTGAGTCAAACTCGAGTGTTGATATGCATACTCAAGTATTGAACACACAGAGACAATTTCAATGATGACTTTAGCTTTCAATACTCAAGTATTCCTTTGAATACTCAAGTATTGGCCATACAGAGAGATATCAAGTTGTTCATCTTATGGACACTCGAGTTTTGATTTTGCACACTCGAGTATTGGACTTTCACAAAGCTTTCATATTTGACATGTGTTTATGAATACTCAAGTATTCTTTTGAAAACTCAAGTATTGTATTGTCATCAATTTATCAAAGTTTTCAAGCACCTAGAATACTCAGTATTGGTATCCACACTCGAGTATTGGACTCGACGTAAAGACTACAAGTTTTATACATATATTGAATACTCAAGTATTCACTTCAATACTCAGTGTGTTGGCTTGGCAAAGATTTCACAAAGCTTTTCTAAAACAAAAGCACACTCGAGTATTGAGTTGGAAACTCGAGTATTGGACTTACGAGAGAGCTTTCATCTTTGACAACAATTTGAACACTCAAGTATTCATTTCAATACTCAAGTATTGACTTGGGAAAGACTTCACAAAGTTTTTTCAAGATGAATGAATACTCGAGTATTGAGTTGAAAACTCGAGTATTGGGCATACAGAAAGCTTTCCCTTTTGTCAATGATTTGAATACTCAAGTATTGAAGTCAATACTCAAGTATTGAGGTTTTGAACTTAAACTTATTTTCATATCAAAAGTTCAAAACTCGAGTATTGATTTGGACACTCGAGTATTGACCTTACTTCAATGATAAGGTCCAAAGTCAAAACTCGATGATTCCTCTACGGAAGAAGAATACTCAAGTATCGAATGAATACTCAAGTATTGACTTAAGTGCACGATGACACACTCGAGTATTGATGAACACACTCGAGTATTGAACGCTAAATTTGAAAATCAAATCGACGAATTTGTGAGTCCTTAATCTTTGATCATAATATCTTCCGGGATTATTCTCTACTATTCCCCGCTATGTTTAACCATCTCGTTTAAGTGAGTTTGATCGCTTAAAGAATGATTATTGAAGGTTAAAAGCAAAAGCAAAAGGTGATGTCGAACATTAAATGCCGAAACCGAAACTTGCATACTTTTGCTTAATCCCGCACACGGTTGCAAAGCATTAAAGAATAATTTCTACAACAAGCAACCGCTATTCCAACGGACAAATTCACGAGAGTCAACTCCGATCATCTAGCCCACTAGGTTAAGTGAAGATTGGAGAGAAGATGCCTAAACCATCTGCTAATCTTGGTGAACTTCTCCAACGGATTTATTGGATAGCAACGGTCATTTAATGATCTCTCGAGTATAAATAGGACTGCATTCAAGTCTCTTCAACAACTAGAACATCTGAAAATGCACAAGCATTCAAGTCTCTCAACTACCTTTCGGTTTTCACTTGTATTGTCTTTTGACATTATAAGCTTCGAGTGTTTATCATCACTCACTCTTAGAGAGAGTTTTTATCTGCAAATCATTTATTGTAAAGAATCACAAGTCAAGGGGACTTGGTGATTGGGTTCATTGATTACAGCTTGTAAGGGAGAGTAAATTCTAGAGAGAGAATTTCTCTTTAGTATGAGTATGTAATCAAATTGACATAGTGGAAATCCCAGAGTGTCTGGGGACTGAACGTAGGTCAAGGAGTTTGACCGAACCAGTATAAATCTTTGTGTCTAGCTATTCTTCTCTTCATCATCTGTTCACCTCTGTTTTGTTGTACAAAAATAGAGCAAAACGAAAAAGTTTCAAAATCCCCAATTCACCCCCTCTTGGTGATTCAGCTCCACCTTCAGTAGTGACTTTGTCAACTCGAGTTAATCATCCTAGATGCCCAAAACACTGTAGATAGACGTTCTAACTTGAGGTAAGCTACCTGGCTCGAGTTAGCTCATTGAATTTGCTTATTTTAACTCTAATTTGAGCCGTTCCAACTTCCATATCAACTTGGGGACTTCTAGAATCAATCTAGGAACTTGTATGATAATTTTCTCATTCCATAGAGCAAGTTCTTCCTTCTTCAATTTTCTTTCTTGAATATTCTTCATTATTAACCTTCATATCTATATTAAATATAAGAATTAGTCAAAGTAGAAGAATTGTATAATATATAATCCTACATTAAATATAAGAATTAGTCAAAGTAGAAGAATTGTATAATATACAATCTTTTTGCTCTTAATAGCATCTATATAAGACATCATCAAAACTAATCATAACCAACAACATAATCTTGGTTAGTTTTATCTATTTAGTGATTGGCCATCATTGAATATGATTTTGAGCATTAAGATTTACCTTGACGAAAGGGATTTTAATTAGATTCTGAGATTAAGTAATATGAGATTAGATCACGATTTAATTTGCGATTAGGATAGATATATACCTAATGACCCCATATAATTGTTGAAGAGTGTGTTCGATTTTTGTTGCCTTTTGAGTAACTATGTTAGACATAACAAGTTATACTTAAGAAAAGGTTGTAAGTGGACCGATAGGCACTTATAACTATTTATACTCGAGATTAACAAAATTGATATCAAAGCTAATTAAATTAGTGAAAACAAGGTTTATGAAGCTAATAAGGGATTATTACTTTGGATTGCTCATTTGATTATTGTGGTAGTTTTCTTATTTTTATTTTTATTTTAATTTCTTTTCTCTTAATTAAATTCAATTAGGTTTGCTCAACTTAAACGAAAGTGTAGAATTAATGCTTAGCTGAAGTTTTGGTACTAAAGTCCTCGTGGGAACGATACTTTTCTTATCACTTTATTACTTGATACGGCTCGTATACTTGGGAAGTTATAGGCTTAAAGTTCTACCCTATCAAGTTTTTGGCGTAAGATTCGGGGACTTGTGTGCCACAACTTGTCTTGGTTGGAATTGATTGAGCATTAATAGTTTAAGTTTGAGTTCGTAAATATTTTATTTAAACTTTTTTAGGATTTTTTTTTTTAAAAAAATGGATTTCAATTGGCAACCAACTGGTCTTAATATTGAGAAGGAGATGAATTATTTGTCTTCTATACAAGATGAATTGATTGCTATTTTAAATTCTTTGAATGAATCGAGGCAACGTAAAAGGAGCATAAATGATGGTTGTATTCCATATGTTGATTCTTCTCAATATGTTTGCATGTCTTGTGTTTATTGTAGAGCGACAAATCATTTGTATGACTATTGTCCATATAGTACAACTAGTCATTTTGCGAGAGATGATTTCACTAGGAACCAAGCTTGTTTTGATAACTCATTTTGTCCTAGTGAAGGTTTTGAGCAACAAAATTTTAGGGATCCACATGTCTATTGTTCTTATAAAACTACCCTTCATTGTTACTCTTATCCACATATTAAAGAACAAACCATTGAGTATAAGGAAAAATCTAATTTAGAAAGATTATTTGAGGAGTATGTGGAAGCATCAGAGAGATCTAGTAGAGAGCAAAAGGAAATTGTCACTAGTATTGAGTCAAGTGTCCAAAATATTAAGTCAAGTGTTCAAAATATGAGAGTATATGCGAGTCAAATTGTTTCAACCCTTGAGACTATGAGGCAAAATAATTCCTTAAGCTTGATGATCACTTCTTATGATGATAATAATTATTATGAGCAAGGTGAAAGTATGGGATTGCATGAGACTATGGATAATATAGAAAGTGATTGTGAGCTTGACATTGATTTAGATGAGAATATTGGATGTTTAGAAGAGGTTCCGGCTATGGAGCCTAAGGATTGTGATGTTGGTGATCAAATTGATGTAGATATCCCAATTGTTGTTGTCCATGACCCTCTTCTTGAAGTGTTGACTCTTACTGAGGAGAGTCAAGTTGATTTTATTGGATGGTCTAAATCCTTGGAAGTGCCTATGTTTATTTTCAAAGATATGCATGTTATGATTTATTTGAATTCAGTGAATACTTGTACTCCAAGATTGTCTATAATTGAGGAAGTACAAGTAATTAACTGGAATGATCAAGTTTTGTGTGTGACACCTTGTTGCTTGAAAAGGAATGAAGACAATGTAATTGAGGTGTTTGATACTTATGATTAGTGGTTTGTTTTGAGAAGTCTAGCTAAAGACTATAAATTTAACGCTTCTTGGGAGGCAACCCAAGGGTTTTACTTGCATATTTTATTACTATTATTTCTTTCTTTCTCTCAATTTTATTCAGGTTTGAAGAAGATCACTCCTCTTGTTGCTGCAAGGTCTTGCTTGAGCACTCTCTTCTCCCTTAAAATTTGAAATATCATGGATGGTACCAGGGGAAGCACTCCATATCAAAGTTAGAGGCCTAACCCAGGGGAGTACTAGTTCTTTTCTCTCTTTATATTTTTGCAACATTGAGGACAATGTTTGGTTTAAATGTGGGGGAGGAATATAATTTCTTTGGTTATGCTTGTCCTTATGCAATTGAAAAGATTTATTGATATTTGAGATTTTTGCATTGTTGAGGATTGACCTTAATTTTGAGATTTCCCATCTTAGAGAATATTATCAAGTCAAAAATTAAAATAGAAAAAAAAAAGTTTCAACCAAGTCTCTAAGCCTTGAGTTTTTTTTCAATCTTGAGATGGACTATGAGAATAGGGATTAGTTTGTAATATGATCAACAGATTATTAGTTCAAGAATATTTTGCTACATGATCTCTTTAGAAAATTAGATGGTGACCTTTACCAGCTAAGTAAAACTTTTGTGTAGGGAAATGACTCAGGGAAAAAAAAAACACAACAACTCCAATAACTTCTCTAGACCTCACTTAGTAACCGGGGGCACTCCATCACCAATGTTGGCACTTGCGTCAAACGGTAAAGTCAAGAGGGTTATGAGTTGGGCTAAAAGCCTCTCGAGGTGCCCTTTGGAGTAACTGAGTAACCTGTACTGCATCATCCATGTGCAAGGTCGCGTCAAAAGGGGACCTACAACGGCTCAAGAAACAAAAAAATTAAAAGACAAAAAAAGACAAAATGAGTTATTTCCTACCTGAGAATTCTTAATAAATTAAATAAAAAGCTTGGTTTGGTGTGGGCATTTGAATTTTTTCGGAGAAATTGAGTAGCGTAATATTCTTTGACTAATCTTATGGTTGAACTTATTGCTTGTTGATCTTTTGATCATGGGACGTTAAGAGATTGTTACACTCTATTGGCTTAGTGACCTATTTTTATAAGACACTAACATAAATAAGATTTGATGATATGATCCAAGTGTGGTGGTTTATTGCTCTCTGTTTAGGAATTTCATAGGCAATGTTCTTTTCAGATAATGAGTTATCTTTCTTTTGTTTGAGGACAAGCAAATGTTTAATTGTGGGGGAGTTTGATAAGTATATATTTTATAATTAAATAGGTGTATATTTTATGAGCATTAGTTGGATTTATTGATATTATATACCTATTTAATTATCTTTTATATACTTTACTATCATTATAGGATAAAAAGATATTTTGATATAAAATCTACTTATTTCCTATTATATTTTGCAGGAAATATTAGCGATTTGGAAAGAAGTAAAAAAAGTAATTAAGAGGATATGCAATCACCAAACTCGGTGGTCCCACGCAAGAAAAATAGAAACAAAATCAATTGCGTGATTTGGTAGAGTTGATTACAAGATATAAGATATCTTTTTAATAAGAAAGGGAGATTTAGTGACCCACGGCCTAAGTTATATTTAGGTTATTGATGAGCACAATTTATGCCATGTTTTCCCTATGTTTTATGACTGAATTGTATGGTAAATATAAGTTTAACTACAATTAATCTAAACAAAAAGGCATTAATTCATGAATGTAGGGAGCTAGATGATAAAAACCATTTACATCCTAAACATGTGCTAAGAAAAGAACAAAGTACGAGGTTTTATAAGAAGAACGTATAGAAAAGCTGATACTACGCTATAACATTTTGACAGCTTATCGGAATGCAATACAAGGCATCTCGGAAGCTATAGCAAAGTAAAGGACACGATGCTATGCGGCATAGATTCTAATCTTTTGTCAAGATTATTTCAAGAAATATTGCGAAGGTCGAGAAAAGATACGTAGATTGCTGACGTAACGAAATAGAAGATGCAGAGGATCAAAACTAAAAGATTTGAAGAATCCCGCAGGATCAGCAGAATCAACCTACTATGATAAAAAGATACGATGGATCTCAACAGATTAGGAAGGCCTAGCTCGCTGGAACTTATGCCGCAAGAAAGTCTGATTATACAAGGAAATAGCAAGCCAACCCTAAAGGAGTCGAGTCGCTGAAAGTCTAATACTATTCGTACGGCCGAACTTGAGAAGAAAGAGAGAATTCACAAGGCACGAGAAACTCCAGGAGAACCCAGCATCCTTCCTTGTAGTAAGGCGAAGAGAAGAAGACGTGGAGTGGTGACGTGACAGGGCTTCTTCCACGCCGTCGGAACTTCGTCAAGCTTTCTGTTTTTCTTTCATTTTAACCTTTTGATCATAGGTCATTCTGTTGTTATCTGTTTTGCGTTTCCCTCGTCGGTCATGAACTAAATTTCCCGTGGCTGAGCGAGGATGATTTCTTAAGTTTATAATGAACCCAGTTGCTAGTTCTTAATTCAATAAATTCAGTTTGCTTATCAGTGATTTAATTACCTTGTCGATTAACGGAAGCTAAGGGCGAGATTTGTGGCCTTAGCTTACTGGCAAGGAGTCGAGGTTAGACCTCTGAGAAATAGTGATTGCTAGGCAGGCTGGTGCAAGGCTTGACCTATTATTGTAGGCTTCAGGAATGGGTCTACCGCTCATAACCATGACACCTTGTTTTGTAATGCAGATCTAACTAGAAAATTGTCATAGGCATATGGAAGGAGTAAAGTTAGTATTATATGTATCGGATGCGGAAGCTTCGATAGATTATAGTGGTGGGTTAACTGAATAGCATTGTTACTAGTAGCTATGTTGTAGCATTGCGGAAGCTGTGCAGTATAGATACTATAGCAATGTGCAAAGCAACTAGGGGATTGATAAGCTTAAGAATGATTCCGAACTCAGCCTATTTTCCTACTGAATTCTTCTCACGACTACGACGCTCTGTTTATTTTCTTGTTCATTAGTATAGTCATAAAACCCCCAATCAAATCAAACTTATTCTCTTCTTAATCACAACTATTATACAATTCGGTGTCCTCATTTAGTATCCAGTCTCTGTGGGATGATACTCTACTTACTCTTTATTACTTGTTCGACTGGTTCACTTGCCATCAAGGAAATCAACCAACAGTTATATAGATGAAGAAAGGAAGAAAGAAGAAAAAGGATCGAGAGACGTAGAACGAGAAGGGAACAAAGAAGCATAGCAGGAGTAGAGGCTGAGCATTTCAGTTCTCTTCATCATCTCCACGGAAGGACTGTGGAGGCGACGGAGAATCTTTCTTTCCTCTCTCTCTCTTTATTCTTTGAACTTGAATTCTTATCTTTTTGTTATGGATTTCATTAAAGCCATGTGTGGCTAGTTGGTTTTGCAACCTAGAGGACCTATGAACTTGTGGGTGAATTGGATTTTTTTTTCATTATTTAGTTAAATTTGATATTAATTTTGGTTACTTAATCTTAGTTAGTTTTATCTATTTAGTGATTGGCCATCATTGAATATGATTTTAAGCATTAGGATTTACCTTGACGAAGGAGATTTTAATTAGGCTAGGAGATTAAGTAATATGGGATTAGATTACGATTTAATTTGCGATTAGGATAGACATATACCTAATGACCCTATATAATTGATGAAGAGTGTGTTCAATTTTGTTGCCTCTTGAGTAACTATGTTAGACATAACAAGTTATACTTAAGAGAGGGTTGTAAGTGGACCGACAGACACTTATAACTATTTATACTCGAGATTAACAAAATTAATATTAAAGCTAATTAAACTAGTGAAAACAAGGTTTATGAAGCTAATAAGGGATTAATGACTCGGGTTGCTCATTTGATTATTGTGGTAATTTTCTTATTTTTATTTTTATTTTTATTTTTATTTTCTTTTCTTTTATCTTAATTAAATTCAATTTGTTTTGCTCAACTTAAACGAAATTGTGAAATTAATGCTTAACTAAAGTTGTGATACTAAATCCTCGTGGGAATGATATTTTTCTTATCACTTTATTACTTGATACGGCCGTGCACTTGCGAGTTTATAGGCTATAAAGTTTTTCCCTATCAAGTGTTTGGCGCGCGTTGAAATCCATTTTTTTTTAAAAAAAAAAATTCCTAAAAAAAGTTTAAAATAAAATATTTACAAACTCAAACTTAAACTACTAATGCTCAATTAATTCCAACCAAGACGGTTGTGGCACACAAGTCCCAAGAACGCGCCAAAAACTTGATAGGACAAAACTTTAAGCCTATAACTCCGCAAGTATAGGGGCTGTATCAAGTAATAAAGTGATAAGAAAAGTATCGTTCCTACGAGGACTTTAGTACCAAAACTTCAGCTAAGCATTAATTTTACACTTTCGTTTAAGTTGAGCATACCTAATTGAATTTAATTAAGAGAAAAGAAATAAAAATAAAAATAAGAAAACTACCACAATAATCAAATGAGCAACTCAGAGTCACTAATCTCTTATTAGCTTCATAAACCTTGTTTTCACTAATTTAATTAGCTTTGATATCAATTTTGTTAATCTCGAGTATAAATAGCTATAAGTGCCTGTCGGTCCACTTACAACCCTATCTTAAGTATAACTTGTTATGTCTAACATAGTCACTCAAGAGGCAACAAAAATCAAACACATTCTTCAACAATTATATGGGGCTATTAGGTATATGTCTATTCTAATCACAAATTAAATCGTGATCTAATATCATATTACTTAATTTGAGAGCCTAATTAAAATCCCCTTCGTCAAGGTAAATCCTAATGCTCAAAATCATATTCAATGATGACCAATCACTAAATAGATAAAATTAACCAAGATTATGTAACCAAAATTTATATCAAATTTAACTAAATAATGAAAACAAAATCCAATTCACCCACAAGTTCATAGGTCCTCTAGGTTGTAAAACCAACCAGCCACACATGGCTTTAATCAAATCTATAACAAAAAGATAACAATTCAGGTTCAAAGAATAAACAGAGAGAGAGAGAGGAAAAAAAGATTCTTCGTCACCTCCACAGTCCTTCCGTGGAGATGATGAAGAGAACTGAAATGCTCAGCCGCTACTCCTCTGCTTCTTCGTTCCTTCTTGTTCTGCGTCTCTCGATCCTTTTTCTTCCTTCTTCCTTTCTTCATATATATAACCTAAATATAACTTAGGTCGTGGGTCACTGATTCAGCTTTTCTTATTAAAAAGATATCTTATATCTTGTAATCAACTCTACCAGATCATGCAATTGATTTTGTTTCTATTTTTCTTGTGTGGGACCACCGAGTTTGGCTGATTGCATATCCTCTTTATTGCTTTTTCTACTTCTTTCCAAATCAGCTAATATTTTCTGTAAAATATAATAGAAAATAAGTAGATTTTATATCAAAATTATCTTTTATCCTATAATGATAGTAAAGTATATAAAAGATAATTAAATAGGTATATAATATCAATAAATCCAACTAATTCTCATAAAATATACACCTATTTAATCATAAAATATATACTTATCACCCTGACACACACACACACATACATACATGCATGTATGTGGGTCATAAATACACTCACACAACACACATTTTTATTAGGGGAAAAAAGGCCTACACCTCATGGATTTACAGATATTTCTTGGATTGTGTGAGAGCTCGGAGAAGTCGATGATAATAGACTTGGAGAAGTTGTGTGAGGTACAAGTGTAAGGGGTTATTGATTCAACAAATACTTTTATGAAGCCATTTTGATTTTTAAATTGACATTTTAGGAAAATAAGTACATCCTCTAGTCCTTATTATAAGGCACTAACTAACAATTCTCACAAATCAATAAAAACAGTTAAAGTCAATAAAGTTGTCCTAAAATTTAAGTAATTTTCAATACCACCCCCACAAATTACACTAAATTCTGATATCATATTAATTAATGCTTCTTAGAAACAAGTAAGCGCCTTATAAAAAGGACCAAATACATTTGCTAGTTGGTATCTTATAATAAGGACCAAATGGAGTATAATTAACTAATTTAACTACTATCATTAATTTCTCCAGAATCTTATAAATATGTCCTATTATTAGATTTGGAGGGAGTATAATTAACGCTTTCGGTCTCACTCTCAAGACATGTTTCTTCATGTTCTCAATATAAGATATTTATCTAATTTGACTAAATTAAGAAAGTTGGTTAAATTAGTTAATATGATGTGTATTTTTTAAAATATCATAGTCATCTTTCTTAATTTTCTCATTTGCTCTCCTCTTTAATTATTGTCGAAGGAGTATGTTAAATCAAGAAAAGATTGACAAATATAAAAAATGTTTTTTCTATTTAGAACTAAGATCAACCCTATAAATATTATGTCATGTATATTAATTACTGGAGGGAGTATGTCTTTGCATTCAGTCTGAGGAGTAATTCCTATCACTTCGAATTGGGCCGCATCCTTATTAGAAATGTACTTATATTTGTGATTTTGTTACATTGTTTCTAATATTAGTTCCAGTTTTGCTAAATATAAAGGTGGGAAATATGTGATAGCCGAATATAGAGACCCCTCTCACATTAATTTACTGCATTTGTCTTTAAATAATCCTCCAAACAAACCCATGGAGATGCAATTATTTTTCCTATGCACCAAATATAGTCATGTTGGCATTTTTTGGTTGAGAAACAATTTCTTGTGAGGCACGAAGGATATGGGGACGTCTTGACTTGTGAATTAATTTTGGTCGTTAATTATGAGATGTTAAATTTATGAATGTCAAACTTGGAAGAACTGACTGGTTAGACTCATTTGTTGGATCGTAACAGGGGATTAAAATTACAGAAGTGCATGGGGCATGGTAAGAATTGAAAGATGTCAATATGGGTTTGGTGTTGGGAGAAGATGGTGAAGTGAAATGAAGGGAGAGCTACATTTCAGTCCATTGGGCTTTGGTTCGATGGTACCTAACATATTTGTGTCGCACCATTATTCACCCTTTGTAGCATCTAATTCAACACATTATGCCGCTCTGCTCTTAATCCTAAATCGCTACGCTCTCTCTCGGCTTCACCTTCAGTAGGGTCTTTGTCTCGTCGGCGAGCCTCCTCTCAAGCTACAAGTGCGGTAGAAATGCAGATCAGACCTCAAAGAGCCAAGAGCAGACGAGTTTTAGTTTGGAACAGAGACATACAGCGGCGACCTTCCTTCTTCTCTGGCGCCAGCTCTCCTCTGGTCTTCGTCCTCATCGTCTCTCTAGCTATGGTGTCCCTCTGATTTCTGAGTTCGGCTGTGGCCCTCTCTCATCTCTGGTAGTGGGAGCTATTATCACGATGTCTCCCCATCCGGTGGTCTCCGGTGAATGGGACATCAGTGGCGGTGGGAGCTTTGTTCCTTTTCTTTTGTTTTTATTATTATTGTTTTATGTCTGTGTGTTGCTTCTGTTGATGTGGTCTCCAGCGAAGGGGACGTCGATGGCGGTGTTTTCTGTTTTCTAGAGCTATGTTCCTCTGTTGATGTGGTTTTGGATTTGTGATTTTGGGGGAAGGGTTTATGGATGGTCGATTGTGCTATGTGCTTTACCTATGAGAGAAACATTGTTAGGATTGTTCGATGGTAGCAAAATCCAAATCACTAGTAATGCCTTAGTTTGCTTGGTAGGTGTTTGCCAGATTTACTTGATTGGAGGAGAAGAAGTATTCTTAAGGACTTCATTTGTTTTCTTTCTAAGGTTGGGTTTTTTCTAATTCTTGCCCCATATCGGGGTATTTGTGTAGCTGATCTTGTTGCAGCTTATCCTTATAAGAAGGTGTGCCCTGTAGGGTGGGTTTTGCAACCAACACCTTCTTTCTTGTCACTTCTAACCTTGTATGTTCAAGAAGCCGGTGCAATCTCTGAGGCTACTTTTATTTCTAACTCTTCAGTGATTTTGGTTATTAGTTTCTCTTTCATTTGGTTTGTACTGTTTTATGTATTTGTGTTCCTGTTGTTTTATTTCAGTTGTAATTGTTAGGTTTCATGTATCTTTTGATTTGAGTATTAATATAAACAAGAATCAACTCCCCCCGCGTGATGCGCGAGTGCAACAATTTGATAATATGAAAGCACATCATCAGCTTCTACTCATCCAAATCATTAATAAATTGAATAAAATGCAAAGGAACATAAAAAAAAGGAAGAAAAAAAAAGCATTGGATTTCAAATCTACCAACACAAAATAGAAGTTGTCTCCTTACACAAAAACACAACATAAACCACAACCATATTAGTAGTTGTACTCTTATATGTTTAGCAACTTCTGAATAGCTCAAAAGCAACAAAAAATTACATCAAAATACTAGCCATCATATTCATAGTACAAAAACATTCCTATATGTATCATGAACAGAAAAAATGTCACATGTTTAGTTAAATATTTCTAAAGTTCTCCCTATAAACAATATTGGTTGTTGTACGCTTTCCATGATTATTCCCATCTTGTATAAGAATCTTCAAACCTGCAATATTGTTAACTCATCAATATGTTCATACTCTTTTTTGTGTGTTTGAATTAGAAGATATTGTTAACTCATCAATATGTTCATACTCTATGTCAAGGAAAAATATGTAAACTTCATAAGATGTTCCTACATGAAGAAAAGAAAAGTTCATCAAGATTGCCTGTCCATGCCAATGCAAGTAGTAGTTAACCAAAAAACTTCAAATTTAACCAAAAAGAATGCAGGCCTTGTGTATGTTGATGAATGATGGCATAAAGTGATCTGAATGTTTAGTGGATTTTCTGATTCAATATAAAGTGATTGACAGTAAATACCCTTACTTGACTTGCGCAATGGCTAGATTAACTAAGTTTTCCCTAACTATCCTAACTATCATCTCATCATATTATTTACAATAGACATATTAGTAACTTTGGCCCTTTGTATACTATTAAGAAAAGATCTCACCTCAAGCCCTAGGCTAGGTAAAATTAATGTTTAGGGATTTCAAGAGATCTTAGCTTTAAATCATGAAGAAAAGTTGGTTATATCGTCATTGTCAGAGATATGATACTCAATGCTTGATGGATCTTCTCCTTTCCCAAAAAGAAAAAGAAATAAGAGTATTGCTTTGCCCATTGTCCAATTCGAACAATTTTAGCACCAGGAGACATGTTAGAATAAAATTGTTCATGGGCAAGTGAAGCATTTAGAATAACTTGATCCTCAAAAACTATAGTAGATCAAACATTGAAAATTAAGATAGTATTCCAATTAAATAAACCCAAGCAATATGAACATACTGGTCAATACAAAATTTTAAGCAGCTACAGGCATTTATTTTGCATTAGCCCTTTAATAAACAAACAATTTTCTTTTCTGTATCCATGTGTAATATTATATATTTAAAAAATCATGTCATCTACAGTGTCTAAATGCAGAAAAGACGATGAAAACAGGATTTAAAATTAGAAATAAAACATATCATAGAAAAGGAAGCACATACGATAAATAATGGGACAAAGTTTTGGTGCACTCTGTTGCAATATTCAATGTTTCCATTGTACATGCGGCAGATATAATTGCAAGGGTGGAACCTATAGCGGGAATGATATTCTTCACAACACCCTATCAAATAATTAATAGCTTAGTGGTAGCAAAATGTGCTCCAAGTATATATGAAAGCCTGCACATTGCAGACTACATAAACTAAAACAGACTCATGATAGACATTTGCAAAAACCTTAGTAATTATTTTAGGAGATACTATTTTAGTTTCTTGACGCTGTATCAGAATGACAGCATATATGGGCTCTTCATCATCTTCAATTCCACCCTGGTATGCAAGAAAAGGAAAGTACATGACATATTATCTTAGCAAAAGAATTTCAAGCCATTCAAGAGTAAAAAAATTATTAAAAGAAAAATAAGTAAAATTCCCCAATTGATACCCAAAATACCAGAGTCCATTTTCTGCAAAAGCTTGGAACTACAGCCTGACTACCTCTCTATATGAAAGGGGGCACCACACTTTGTGCCTCTTATGAGAACACAATAAGGGGAATGAATATTTCAATAAAGACACTAAGGCCTTCCCAGCTTCCACCAATGAAGCCACAGAATGGTACTTTACATTTGAAACAAAATTAAGTCACTAAAGTATTAGCATACCCTTTCAAGCATGCACTTAAGTACCATCCATTTGAAACAAAAGAAATTGGTAGATTATACTTAAGTACAATACCAATACCATAACAGTACCTCTCAAAATCAGCTGAACTGCCCATACTTCTAGAATCAATGTCTACACCTAAACCACAAACACAATAGAGTACCTCTCAAAATCAGTTGAACTGCCCATACTTCTTGATACCTAACCATGTCTAATTTCAACTCATCTGCCTAATCCTCTGCCTACACTACATTGAAACAAATAGCCATAAATGACCAGATAATTTTTTTATCAGCATCCAAGTCTCAGATGGGAAATGCAATAATCAAATTTTAATAAGCATCCCTGTAATTTCTAAGGCATGAAGAACCTTCTTCTTTCAGTGGAAATGCAAAGGTATGCAGGAATGTAGGATGATATTGACACAAAATTTTGGTGACATAAATTAAATCTTAATAAAAGATTAAATCTTTATCATACTAGAGAAGGGAAAAAAATCTGCTAGCGAGTAAAAAGTACTTCAATGAGAAATATTGAACCGTGGAGTGGTTAACAAAGCTAAAGCTATTAAGTACATGTAGAGTTGTTGACAACTTGTAATGGATAATGAAAAACTAACAACACATTAGTTTAACTCCAACTCAGAAAAAAGAAACTTAAATATGAAAGAAACTAATAGCCATAAATATTTCATTACTTTCTTATTCTTATTGACCGATTCTAATTATTTGCCAATGCTCAAGTTCCTATAACTTATTTTCAACTCTCATGTTTCAAATGAATGTTTTCAGGTGTGTGGAAATGCAAAGGCAACCTTCAATGAGAAATATTGAACCGTGGAGTGGTTAACAAAGTAAAGGTACATGTGGGAAAGAGCATTAGTTTAACTCCAACTCAGTTCCCATGAAAAAAGAAACTTAAAATTAACAAATCAGAGGTGGGAAAGAGCTACAAGACAAATTAGTTTCCAAATGAATGACATATAAAAAAGGATTATATTTCTCCTTTCTCTCTCTAATTCTACTCCTACCTCCATTTTGCAGCCTAAAAAAAAAGAACAGAACAAAGCTAGAATGATGTACTTTACTGACTCCATCATTCAAGGAACTCATATAGTAATTGAATGATGTGTTAAAAAAGGAACAACAAATAGATGACCACGACTCTTCCTATTGTTTCAAAGGAAAATATCATTCAAGGAACTAATATAGTGATTGAAAGTAAAATACATAAACAAATTGTTAACCAACAAAAGAAATATTCGCCATTGGCCATTGATTCAAACAGAAATGTGATCTGCATTGGCTATTGATGATGAGAGTGGCTAGCTATGTTTACTTTTAGTGATATAGGATAGGTAGAAAAACATAATAGGAACAGAATAGAAGAATGCATGAAACCGTCTTCTTCTTCATGCCTTCTCTTCGTTCCCATCTCTCACCTTTTTCTCTCCCTCACTCCCTCCTATCCAATACTCAAATCTCCAATGCCCTCTTCATCCAAGAAATGCAGTCTCTCTCTCAAACCATCAGCTTTCAGAATTGGGCTTCTCATTTTCTCATCCTCTCTTCCCTCCCCATCTTTGGCTTTGCTCATATGGCAATCTCACTGAATACAATATCACTATCTAATAAGAGTATCTCCTGCCTTCATTTTTATCATTGTTCAATAAAATCAGACCACCAAAAACAATCAAATTAAACGCTTTAACATCACAAATTTTATAAGACAAAACAAAATAGTCCATTGGGGAGTTAAAGTAAAATCTTAGTTTTTTCCAATTATACACAGAAGCAAGATTTCAAATCACATTGCCCATAGCTTCTTTCAGCATCAAGGTATGTGCAACATTATTTATCTCCTTAGATGTGCTGTCAAAATCGAAAAAAATTAAAGAACATTCAATGAAAAAGCTATGTTCAGAAGAAAACTTGGTCTAAACAGATACCATGTTTATAAGAGAATATTGCAAAGTGCTTATTGGCTCAAATAAAACATAATTGATAACTCAATTATAACTTTCTTCCCTTATATACGATTTAAAGCAACAAATATGCTAGTAACAACTGCAAGAAAAGGATAATATCGTAAGAGGAGGTAAAGGGAGCCATATATTAATCTTCCCTTATCTTTCTCTCAAGCTTATTCTAAAGAAACTGTGCTTTTTTCATCATCCTCAGCAATTAAATAGATGAGAAAGTTCAAGTCCGTGAAAAAAACACAAATACGTACCAGTCCTTCCATCTGGATCACTCCAAGAGGTGGAATAGCCTCCCCAATTTCCTCTTCATGAACTATAATTTGAATAGAATTATGTGTGAAAAAAATAAAAGGAAAACCAAAAATCAGTATAATTTGGATGGCAAAATTGTATCACCTGCTCGTGAACTTATAATGGCACACACAACTTCATTTGAGTTTGCAAAAGACTTACAACAAAATAAAGTCAATTTAATGAGCAAGGAAAACACGACAAAAGCTTAAATTTAAAAAAATTGGTAGACCAAACTAAACATACCAACAGCTCTACTATAATCAAGAAGCATCTATGAATTATAAGCTGACTATAAAATTATACTGTTAGTATAAAATAATAGATAGCAAAAATAATCACAGTTAAAAAATCATAGATAACAGCAGAAGAAGTGAGTGTATGGACAGAAGAAGGACCTTTTGCATCATGTGTATCGTATGGACTAAGAAGTGAGTGTATGGACAGATTCCCATTGGCAACCCAGCAGCAGCAATTGCTTCCCCAACAGAAATCACAGCAGCCTTTGCAGTTGCCAATGAAGGGTACATGTAAGATTGTCCCAGTGATAGGAAAGGTGTGGAATATCCAAGACTTAAAAACCCTTGAATATTATGAACAGATAAAAGAGTCAAGTTCAAGATCATACAATTAATTCAGTTTAAAAAAAAACAAAGGCTAAAGCTATAAAACAAAAGCTCATGAAATTCTCATTAAAATATTTAACAGACAAAATGGAGGAAAATTAGACAGGGACAGGCAAAAAACATAGGCTGATTTGAACTTTAAAGATTCAAACACTCAAGAAAATTTAAACCCGTTCGACATACGAATGACAAAGATCAAGGAAGAACGTACGCTGTCCCAACGCACTAAGGAAGTCAATCATTCTAGCTCTACCAGCAAATTTACCAAATGAAATCAACCTTTTCCCTTCGTTCCCGACAATCAATTCATAGTCATATAACGATACCCTCTCAGCAAGGATCTATAACGATACCCAATTTAAATGCTCTTACCAGAAGCATCGGTGATCATGACGGCAACGATGGCAACGATAACAGATGAGGGAGAGACGATGGGGAAGTATGGAAGAGGAGAATGGTGATTTCATTCGATTAGACACACCAACAATGACATTTTAAATTTCAAAATTTGAAATTTGAAAAACATCCTTGCACAGTGTCAGAACCCAAGCCTATTTCTTCCGAACACTACACTGACCACGCCTCATTCTCTATATTTTTTCTTTTATTCTTCAAACACGGAGCCAAAAAGATTGGAACGGCTTGAAAATCAAGCCGGCACTGTGCCAAGGAACAGTAAATAAAGAGACAATGAACAGTGCATGGCACTGTGCCAAGGAACAGTAAATAAAGAGACAATGAACAGTGCACGGCTCATTATGATTTTCCTATTAAGTTTATATTGATACGGTTTGACCAAAAAAAATTCAACGCATTATTATTTTTTTTTTTAAAAAAAAAAAATCTAATTCAACACACAGTTTCGCCCAAAGGCAAAAAAAAATTCCATGTCACGTATCCAATTGACATCACGCTTTCACGATCGCCGTCAAGCCTCTCTGAATTAGCGTGCTCGAAGTCGGAGTTGCCTAAAAAAAGTCATCGTCGACCGCCGTTGCAGCAACGTCCGTCCTCCTCTCTGTCGCAGGTTCCCTTCTGCTCGCTTTCTCTCTTCGGCGTTTCCATTTTTCCAGCAGATCTAGGATTCGCAGTCATCAGCGCTGTTCTCAATCGTTTTCTCCGGTTTTCAATTGGAATTCCTCCTTAATAATTCTGTTCATTCATCGTTATTACTTTTCTCTACTTATATATGGTAGTTGAGATTAGATTGTTTAAAATGTTTGCGTCCGCCTGAGGCTACGAACTGATTCGATGCTATTGAAGGCTGGCCTTCGAAGTTTGAACTGAAATCTAATTATACACACTCAAAAGTCAAAATAAACCAGAGGGAAGAAATTTTTACCCTTTGGTAGTTTCTGTCCTTACAATTGAATAAAAAAGTTAATATTCCAGGTTAGCAGTTTTGCCCATGTTTCTTTTTACATTGTATTTCAGGGGTTTCCGCATTTTACCCTTACGCAATTGATGCTCTAGTCTGGAATGAATTCTTTCTTTACTGCTATTTGCTAACCGGCGATGCACCAATTTTTAAGATGGATACTTTTATGCTGAGAAGAGGAGTCGTTCGTTTTGAACAAATCTTTGTCTTCCAGTTCATCTGGATGATTTAAATTTTTTAATGAAAACACTTAACTGTAGCACATCTAAACCGTTCCAACTTCCAACTGCAGAGAATGACTTTCATTTCCTCTTTCCAAATTGAAATGATTCTAGTCAAGGTTCTAGAGCATCATTCTTTGTTCTGTCATATCAAATCTTATGTTCAGTGAGTAGTAATGTTCTGATTAAATGAACCATGAAGAAGATCGAATTTTTTTTATTTAACTTCCATTATTTTAAGGAGTTATTGGGATCCATAGGACACTAGACAGTTCATACGGTTGAATTCAAGGGACAGATCAGCAGCATCTTAGATGAAGTGTCTAGCTAATTTTTATTTTGTTGCTCTCCACTCTTACCCATTGAACTCCATTTGATACAGCAACTGTAGACGACCTGCAGGTTGAAGGTATTAGTAAGTTGAATTGGATTTCTTTGCAATGCAGGAAAATGGGACTTTGGGCAATACTTGAGGGGTTCCCGCTTCTTGCAAATGCATTAGCAATACTAAATGAAGATCGGTTTCTTGCTCCTAGAGGATGGAGCTTCTCAGCTTATACAGGTGACAGGGCAAAATCATTCAAAGGCCAGCTCATTGGCCTCATTTATGCAACTCAATACCTGAGAGTTCCTCTTGTGCTTCTTAATACCATCTTCATTATTGTAAAGTTGGTTTCTGGATGATGCCTAGCAAGGTGATATGTCAATGCTTTTCCCTATTGTAAGCTTCATGATGATTTTGTTAGTATAATTTCATCATACTGTTATTACTATTGAATATTAATTGAATGGAAGTACATATCTGTTGTCATGTTCGATTGTTCATACATTCAGCTTTTCATATGTTTCATTTTCATCAATAAAAAAGTAATAGTGCGTAAAAATGAAATTATAAGTTTACTATTAGCGTAAAAGGTGTATCTTTCTTTAGCCATATACTATGCAGACCAGCACGACCATGTACATTACATAGGCAGAATTTTGTTCACAGTTGTAGTGACATGTAGTTCTAGCTTCTGGATTTTGATTGTGAACACAAGATAAGAAATTATTGATGGATTATAGCTTCTTTTTTTTCTCCCCGGATTGAGGTATTTAATTCTAAAATAAATGCATTGTGCACTGCTTATTTTTAGGGCAGCTTCGTAGCGCTTTTATATTTCATATCGATACCATGTTACATATTTTCCAAACAAGATATTCTAGTAAAAAAAATACACTTAGATTGAAATGTATACTTAAAGATAACCCTGAATTGTAACATTCAACCTTGATCATTTTAAATGTAGAAGGTGGGTCTATGCGGAGGGAAATAACCCATTTTTATAGCAGGTTGTGGAACCTTTCTCCTTTCATCCTGTGTTATGAAGCTTTATGAATATTGATTTTCATTTTCTTGTTCAGAGAAGAGGTTCATGGTGTAATGAAAGCGACTCAATGACTTCACTTTCGCGTTTCCAGATGACAGCAGGTTCACAGATTTTCATCGAATGATTTGGGGACGATTTTCTTTGGTAGGTGACTTTCTGTTTGTACTCTTCTGAGGTTGTGTGTAGAAATCACTATTAAAGTATCTTTCGTAATTGATTCTTTTATTCATTAAAACTATGCTGTCTACCATTTATTTAGGTAGGAATTGGAGACATGGTAATTTTCTTCTGGGGGTTACATTCCATTTTTTTAATCTTAATTTGTCAGTTACCGATTTAATGAATTGAAATATTTTACGCAAATGATTTGAATAGATAACATAGATGGCTTATGAACAGTATATATTCTCATGTTAACGAAGCGTAACCAGGCCAAAATAACATACGTATGCTTTAGCGAAGCATATCAACTCATTTATTGGCCCCACGCTTCTTGAGTTGGATTATGATTTGACTGAGTGCAGCGTCTTGAAAATAAAATACCATTGAGGAAAATTTTTAAGGCAATGCTCTTGTATTTTTTCAATATACTTTTATTCTACAGAGAGCATATATAATACATTAATCGCAGGCCTTACAATTGCTGCGATACTAAGAGTTGAATCATAAATCAGCGAAGACATGGTAGGTTGAGCTGCGATACTAAGTAAGAGTTGAATCATAAATCAGGGCAGACATGGTAGGTTGAGCTGCGATACTAAGTAAGAGTTGAATCATAAATCAGCGAAGACATGGTAGGTTTTGGAGTCAACCGCAATGAGGCGCAGGGCTGCAACTGTTGCAGCGACGGACAAGAGGCCAAAGAAGCAAACATTGAGCCAGTGCCAGAGCGTTTGCAAGGATGTAAGTTTGTGCTTCATTGCCACCAGGTACATGTGGTTTGCAAGGATAAATGTGAGGGGAAATGTGCTTATGGCCCCTGTGAGACTCATGAAATCTCCAAGGAAGGGCAGAAGTGCGGACACAAGCGTGTTAAAGGCCAGGTAGCCCCCTCTCACCAACACCCTAAATGACAAATTCTTGATGTTCAGTGCGCTTCCTGTGATGCCGTATTTGGTGTCTACGTACTCATACATAGGACTTGCAAATATCTATCATAAGCCACCAAAAAAGGTGGGGTTATTTGGGCAACCAAACAATGTTTGAAAGAAATTCTAGTTTAGGCGCAAGTACATACATGCAATGCAATGACCGACTGAAGAAAGGCTGAGATATTGGCGGCGGCCTTCACCCAGAGGGGGCCATTCACATTATTCAGCAAATAGGTCTTTGTGGAAGATCCATAAGCCCAGTAGCCTGCAAAAGTAATCAGATAGAGTGGCAGAACTCCCACTGTAAACTGAAAGTACAGAGCCCGCATCATGTTCTTCACAACTGGCTGTTTGATTGTTGCCTGCGGGGGTGTCACGAACCAAACACAAGAGTCAGTGTCACTGAATGATTAAATCTGCGAGATGAATGCATTATGAGCTCCTGTCTTGCCTGAATCTCAGGAAGCATTCCTGTATTAAATGAAAACACGAGATTTGCAACCGCTCCAATCGTTGTGAATATTTTACTTGTTGATGTCCCCGGAATGCTATAATCTCTTGCTGGGGATTTCATTCCTGGCCATGCACTAATAGTTAGACCAAATTCAAGGTACGCATGCGGAATTTAATTTACCAACTCAATACCAAAATATCAAAAATAAAGAGAAAGAAAACATAAAAAGTGCATCTTAGCGGATCAAGCCTATGTATCGAAAATTTCTGAACTGTTGCCGTCAACAATTAGAGCCTTCATAACAAGGTATGTATAAGAGACGAGAGAAATCACCATCTCTGAGCGACAGCCAAGTTGCTACCACAATATATATCAAGCTGAAGCCTGTTGAAAATCCCAGCCAAATTCCAAGAGCCGAGAGATGGGGAATGCACACAGCAAACAGTGCACACACAAAGCCAGCTATGGCGATAAAATATGGAAGCTTCATCTCATGGTCATCCCTGAATAGAACATAGACAGCCTGGACCAAAGTGAACAGAACATATATTCAGAAAACTTGACTGTCAACAAGGCTACACCAAGCGGGAAAAAAGAACATCATAATCGAAAAATGCATAGGTATATGTGCTTTATATATTAGCTGATCCAAAAAGTCAAATAGTTTACACAGCATCACTGATCCCTGACCTTGAGGGCCGAACCAGCCAAAATGATATAGCCCGTGTTTATCATGAAAAGATTGACATATTGTAGCCCCCAGGTGAGCGAATACGCTTTTTTTCCTGCAATAATAATGAATTGGAATGAAACGAGTAGCTAGGATGGGAGTGAGGGGAGAGGAGGAATTAATGGCGTACCGTAAACAAAACCAGCAAGATCTCTATATCTGATGTGCCTTTTGCCTCCATATTCATGGAGCCTGGCAACAAGCGCATTTGCATACAGGGATATGGCTGTTGCTAAGATTAAACCGACGACACCAGGTATCCAACCCAGCGGAACCATGACTGTGCCCGAGTATCCCAGTACATAAGCGCTGTTGATTCCCGTCGTCAGCACAAAACCCACTTGGAACCATGAATCTATTCAAATATTACACAACAACAACAGTACATGTTGAGAATAAGGATAACGGCACTTAAATCGTTCGGAAAACGATCACGAGTTCAACGGAAGATTAAACTTGGCCACAGCAAATATACATCTCTTAATTTCCAATGCACTCCCGAGACTCCAACATATTGAAGCTTTCCGAGGCATATAATAATTTAGAAAACGGGAAAAGAAACAAATGAAACATGCTCCCTGGTTTGTTCATTAATTTGTGGTGTTCTAGTGGTCCTCTCTAAATTACCCTGCATCACATTACCCAACCCCACGATTCGGCAGGTGAATCTGAGTTTTAATTTCATCATTCGAAGGCTCACCCTCTAGGCTTGAGAAAAGGAGGAACCAAACCTGTGCTGATCTGATGGGCAGTGTCAGGGGATTCGACGGCTCCATTTTTGAGGGATTGGCCATTCTGGGAACTAAGCTCAATCTGGCCTCTTTCTCTTCCCATCGCTGCTGCTGCGACGACGACGACTGCTTTCTCTCTCTAAATCTCTCGTAACAGACAACGCTATTGTCGCTCCTCTTGTGCTTCTCCTCTCTCCCTCGTATATAAGGTTTGATCAGCGTCTCACAATCCAGGAACCAAATGCCGCATCCGTATGCCCCACTGCCTTTTTAAACGAAATTAAGATCATCCTGAAATTTCACCTCTTTGCTACAAAAACAGTGTCTATAAATATTTGTGATATATTTTTAAATAAAACTTGTTTGGATATTTTTATAAGACACGACGAAAACGGTGTCTATATTTATATTTATAGACACCATTTTCGTCACACCCTACAAAAATATCCAAACAAGTTTTATTTAAAAATATATCACAAATATTTAGAGACACCGTTTTTGTTGGGCATTGCAAAAATATCTAAACAATTTTTATTTAAAAGTATATCACAAGTATTTATAGACACCGTTTTTGTGGCACTTTCAAAAATATCCAAATAAATTTGATTTTCTCTTAATTTTAGGAATGGATACAAAGGTGGAGATATAAATTGGAATAAAGCGATTTTAAAAAATTCAATGTTTCCTTTTCTGCGGCGCGTGGCATGGGGCATGGGCGGTGGTGATTATGATTATGAGGACTTGCGCTTTCATGTATATATGTATCTCACGTCGCTATTTTTTGTAAAATATGCCCACTAACTAACCCGTAAGTAGTAACCACACACATATTTACGTCTCCTCTCATCACTGCAATCATTCATTCGCGTATCACCAAATTACACATTCACTTCAATTCATTCCTCCCTATAATTTTACTGCACTAACATCCATCCATTTACAGAAAATATTTGTCTTCATTTTACTCCTCCTAAAATCAGCTCCCTATATGCTCTTCATCTTAACCTCTTTTAACACATACACTTCAAACAACTATCACACAAGATGCCAATATATAGTATATGCCCGCCCGCGCTTTTTGCATAATTTTACTCCCCCTAAATCAGCTCCACAACATAATGAATTCCCCCCAGTATGGTTCATTGTAGGGAAAATGACAGTCAAGTCCCAAAGAACATACAAAATATTTTTTTAAAAAAAAAAAGTCACAACCCAAAATCACACACTGTTTTGATAATATTTGTATTTATAACAAAAAGTGCTATATTCACAACAAAATTTAAATATCTGGACTTTGTTTTAAATTCAGGTCCCTAAACATATATAGAGATCATTTACAAAAAAAAAGCCTAAATTCACGATAGGAAATATTATATTCACAATAAAATTTTAAACACTTAGATTTTTTTCATTATAAATAATATTAAAAAAGTTCCTTTTAAGTTGAGATTTTTTTAATATTTTGTATGTTTCTTTAGGTGTCATTCTCCCATTCATTATAAATTCATAATAGCTATATGATATGATGTGTCACTGTGACGATAGCGACTTCCAATGAATCAAGAACCTAAATGAATGATTGGCATAAAGTGGGTGGTCGTAAAGGAGTGGTGGGAGGAAAACCGGTCCAACGATATTCGCCTGTCTCTTTTTAAAGATCAAAATGCATTCAGAATAAAAAGATAATAATGCATCAGTACTGTACAATGAATAAGGTTGATATAAGAAACACAAGCGAAATTAAAAGAGCCACGGTAAGATTTGATGTCCATGTGAAGAAGGTTAGGTGATTGATCAATAAATCACATCCTGCCTGAATTTCTCTTCATCCATGCAACACAGTACTCCCCTTCCTTTAGTACTACCAAACCTCGACTGTTTAGATTTTCGTTCATTTTAGAGTGCTTTTTATTTTTGAAATAATCACTACAAGGAAATCTGAGATCTCAATTTAACAAGCATATAATTTTTTTGGAAATATAAACAAATTAATATTCAACATAGTCTTATTACTTATTCCCTCTAATTTTTAATATAAGATCCAATTGATTTTTAAAAATAATTAAGAAAACCCAAATAAATTAATTAATCATATAATATATAGTGTATTATTTAATTATATATCAATTGATAAGGTAGTAAATTAATTAAACATAAAGAATATAAATATTTGTAAATAAGTTACTTATTTTTTGAAAGAGAGTGAACAGATTCTTATTAAGAGGAGGAGGTATTGACATCCAAGAAACATGAAGGCAGGAGCGAGATGATTGGGGGTGGCAAATTTAGTGTGGGTTCCTTTTTTATTTTGGATGGCAATGATGAGCGGGCGTGCTTCTTTTTCCCTACTTTACCATTACTTGCTTTATGGTCGAAATAATAAAATAGTAGAAACTTGGGGTATTTTGACACATAAAAAAGGAACGTGAGTTGGGAAAAATATTCTCAATTATAAGATATTTAGTAATGAGTTGATAATAATGGTGAATATGATATGATATTGGGATGGAATAACAATAAAAGGGAATGAAGTGTTAAGGCGTGGTTATGGGAATAGTTGAAAATAAGAAGAGAGTTGGGAGGAGAAATGCAGTGCTTGAATTAAACAGCAAAGACGTGGAGGTTGGGGCAGCATCTTTTTCATTTTGAATTTTGACCATTCATCACTCTTTGTTTTCTTCTTCCAACTAGTAGTAGTGGCAAACCGGACGTACGCTGCTTTTGCTTTTACTCTTTTCACCTCACACTCACACTCACACTCTTACTCACGGACTCACCCCTTTCCCAATTCAATACATACATACCAGATACCTACACGCTATCCTCTTCCCTCTCATTTTAACTGAAAATATCATTTTGCTTTGTTCCTTCATGTCCCATGTTTAATGGATGACATTTGACAGTGGCCAACAAATACTTTTTTCTAAAAAGGAAAAGTTATTAAATCATTTACTACTACTTTTTTAATAAGGGAGAATGCAATAATCCATTCAATTTGTCTACCACTTACTCACTTGTATTCAAAAAGTTTTGTCCCAAATATAAAATACTTTTAGGGTATTAAATGAGGTTTTATCAATTTTATCAATGCTCACTACATTAATAAATTAATAAAAGAGAGAGAAGTGTGAACGTAGTGAGACAATGAGATGTAAGACAAAATGTGCACCCTTTCATAAATAAAGATAAATCAGAAAAAAATATATATATATATTCATTTGGTGCTTATCTTAGTTTGTGAAAATGGGGTACAAGTGACTTATAAATTGTCACTCAGTCATAGATCAGATGGGGATAATATTACCAATAGGAGTTGGATCTAGAGGAAAAAGTTAGTCCTTTACAACGTGTGGTGAATCAAAGTTCAAATCCTCAATAAAAGAAGTGTCCATGTTTAATATTTAAATAGCATTACTTGTAATAGAAAGATTTTTTTTTTGGGGGGGGGGGGGGGGGGGACGGGGATAACATTTCCCAGAGTTTATTATTATTATTATTACAAGAGAGAAGATAACTAGACTGAAAAAACTACAGGAAATTACACGGGGGAAAAGAATCCCAATTTCTCTTGGCAGAAACTAAAGGGAGATAACGTTGCAAATAAAGCGCTCTCTACAAGGTACGAAGGGATTTTTTGGTTCACCCAGTGAGCCCAATATGGGTTGTATGGGCCAATAACCACTGCTTCTCTAATAGTAACGATGGAGGCACAAACCCAACGCCCACAAAAAAAAAAAAAAAAAAGAGGCCCATCCGAAGTCCACGTCCTGACCCAGCGCACAAATAAGGCATTCATTCATTGTATACATACTTCTCATGTTGTAGGAGAAGTGTATCCTCATGTCATACAAAAAGATGTGGATCCCACCATTTCTATACTTGAGTTTTTTTTTTTTTAATAAAAAAGATGTAGGTCCCACCATTTCATGTATGTAGAAATTTTCTTCTCATGTGCAGTGGCGGATCTTTGAAGGGGCCAGGGGGGCCACGGCCCCCCAAGAAAAAAAAATTTGTTTAAAAAAATTAATTATACAAATTAAATGTGGGAATATGGGATTTTTTAAATTAAGCAACAGAATATGGGAATTGTTCAACCAATTAATTAAATTTAATGGACGATGAACAATTAAATGTGATTGATTGATTGATTAATTATTCCAATTATGTCAAAGATAACTCATTTTGGTAACGCGCCTATTATTCTCCCAATCTCCCTTCCTGGACAACTCATTTGTAATTTTTCGGCTCTTGCTTGCTACAGGTAAATTCTCCCATCTTATTTCTTTCGCTTCCGATTCAACTCCATATTTACTTTGTTTGGTCTTGATTCCATGATTTTTTTCTATTTATATTTAGTATGATAATAGTTAATTATATTGTTTAAATTGTTTATAGGTTATTTGGAAAGTGATAAAATCTAAAAATAGCTCGGTGATGAAAAATAAAACAATTGATTCATTTTTCAAGAGGAAAGTTTAGTGATCACATAGAGAAAGGTAACATAGCTTCTACATCTTTACCAAGTTGAAAAGACTTGTCATGATGCTTTAAGGTTTGAATGTGAGGAACAACCTTCTAAAATTCCTAAGGTTACTTTCAATGAATTTGATATTAGTTCCTTAGAAGCGTGATCCTAGTAAACATCTATACTAACGAAATGTATGTTATCTTATACATTAGAATTGTTAAAATACTTTTATTATAACTCTGAATATTTTAAATATGTTATAAAATCATAAAAAATTTTAATTAGTTAATGAGTATATATTTGGCCCCCCAAATATTTATCCCAAGATCCGCCACTGCTCATATAATATGAGAAATGTAAAAATAAAATAAAATAATAAGGCATTCATTCAAGGTACCAACTTGTGATTTGTGAAACACACCAATAGAAGCGGTTGGGTCTCAAACTGGATGCGCAAATTAATATCTTACACAGCTAAATAAAAAAACAAAACACTTGTACAGAGACACAAGTGCAAATTTTCCTACAAGTTAAAAACACGGACGACATTATGTACATGAGGTTGCCAATTTCCCGTGATGGTCTGTATTTTTGTCAACAGTGACATGGATTCTTTCGTACCTGGCATCCGCAGCGGCCACCGCCGAGTCTGCTAGCCCATTCTCAAAGATTGCCCACATGAACAGCCCCACGAATGAGATCAACGCAACACACCCCGTCGTGAAAATCAGCCTGGCAAGAAGTGTGAAAGCCGAGTAATTTCTCTCCTGCCCGCCCATTGCTGTTTCTTCCCTCACGCGTTCATCCCCAGGATCCGCTGGCAGAGAATGCAGCGATTTTGAAATTCCCCTCCAACTAAGCTTCCACGAGTAAACATTAATAATCTGTGCTGAGGCGCCCCAGTTCGAAGAGGTTATACCCGCAACCACGTCGCGACCTCCCCACATTCTTAACAAATCAATCTCGCACGCAGTGATCGGATTGGCTGGTCTGTCTTCTCCCAATCTGCTCAGCCTGACTTCTAATCTCTTTGAGCTCGCGCTGTAATCTATCCAGGCCTGCAACTTCACCCCACTATTAAGAACCAAATTGATTGCCGACACGTTGCCCACAGCGACAGACATCGGACTTCCCACGTTCAACCCTATATGATTTGCGTTGAGATCGCCTTCATTACGATCCTTTGAAGTGTCGAATTCAACGCCCAGATAATTATTCTCTGACGAAATCCCAAATGACGATTTTCCGGGGAATTCGAGCGAGAAATCCCCGGGAACTAAAGCGAGAAGAAGACCGTCGCCGTCATTCGGAGAGATGGAGAACGAAAATTCCGTGAAAAACGACACGGGATGGATAAACTTGATGGGGTTTCTGCGCAGAATAAGACCAGAGCTGGAGGGCAATGGGCGGGTGAGCTTCACGTGTGCTCCTCCGTCGACGACCTCGGCATCGCCGAAGAGGTCAATTTCTGGGTCGAAATTGGGGTTTAAGTAAAGAGAATGTTGGGTGGGAGAAGATGAACAAGGCCGAGGAATTAGGGCAATGGCATTGAAAACGAAGACGCAGAAGATTGAAATGTAGTTGAAATTGAAAGCCATAGCGGGGACGCTGAATTTCAAGGGGCGAAGGCGAAGGATGGAGGATTCTGCGTCGGCGTCAGTCTGTGGGATTTCCCCTTTTTTCTCCGAGCAAATGCTATTTGCGGTTCGCACTGTCCCCTCCGCAAACAATCGACGCACACCGAATTTGAGCTTTTGGCAGAATTCACATTTTATTTTAAAATTTAACTCTTTTTCTATTTCTGCTTTGAATTCGGATTTGGTGTTTAGGCCAGACTTATGATTACTCCAAAAACTATTTATGGACTACATAGAGGATAATAAATATGATATAGAGAAGTGAGTAGTGTCGCAATACTCGTAAAGAGTACAAAATTCATTTATATTAAGCTAGTACCACTCTGATCCTATTTATAAGTCTCATTTTGACCAAACCACACATACCAAAGAGATAGGTAGCTCAATGATTATAGGGTAAAATTTCAACTTTACCCTCATTTATGATTGTGTACCTTTTAACTTTTTCTTCTCTCTCTATTTTCATTGGTACAATAATATGGGCAAAATTGTCACAATCTCATTTATTTGATCAAAAGGGATTTATAAATAGAACCAAAAAAATTTTGTCAAAAAGAACTTATAAATAAGATCAGAGTGGTACTTGGGAATTAATGGCTGTGGCTGTGGTGCAACTATTAACTGATGATGATCACCTAGCTTAGGGGTTGAGTTTCTCTCTTCATCTTTTTCTCATTATCCCTCATCATCTTTAAATCATATCATCCAATCAATCACAATACTACTTTAACATCTTTCTTCTCTTCCCAATCAAATAATCCAGATAAGATCAATAAGAAAAAAAAAAAAACAAGATTATGAGAAAATACTCACCCCTGGCTTAGCTACATGCATGCCCTCACTCTATCTACATTCATGCATCAAATCACATGTTATGTTGACTGGAGTCCACGTTTATCCTATTCCCTTTTTCACATATACTGAGTACTGACGCGCTTATTTTTGCGCCCAACTTTTCATTTAATGAATTGGCATCTCTCTGGACCGCAAAATGTCCCAAACACTGAAAACAAAATACAGCCAATTAAAGTTGGAAGCCTAGCCTTGTATATAAACTTGATTGATGTGAGTGGACAATTTTCTGTGGCTCATGACAAAATCTAGTCCATCTCTCTTGGCAGCTTGTGTCGTGCAGTCCAAGAAGGAGACACGGATGGGGCTACATGTTTCTCATTCCAAGGCAATCCCCAAACTTACTCCATCTGTTCAAAATTTCTTCTTCCTCGCCCTACAACACCGCTCATGCAAGAGGATTTCTATCCAGTTTGATAAGTGTATATTTTATGAGAATTAGTTAGAATTATTGATATTATATACCTATTTAATTATCTTTTATTGACTTTTCCATTATTAAATCAAACTTAGGATCAAAGAATAAATCGACATAAAATTTACTCATATCCTATTTTTAATGTGAAGGAGATATTATATAAAAAAGAAGAGACAAAAAGCATATGGAGCTTAATTGCAGCTATAAATTAAATAAAAGGAATGAAGACGAGGATCCCACATGCTAAAAAGAAAACTTGGATCCTAAGTTTGGTGATTAATTAAGAGGAGGAGACCTAAATTATAAATAGGGAGGCAGAGACAAGAAGGAAAGAGAGGATCAAGAGGAGTAGCGGCTGAGCGTTTCAGTTCTCTTCATCATCTCCACGGAAGTACTGTGAAGGCGACGAAGAAATTTTCTTTCCTCTTTCTTTATTTTTTGAACCTGAGTTCCTATCTTTTTGTTATGGATTTTGTTAGAGTCATGTGTGGCTAGTTGGTTTTGAAACCTAGAGGACCTGTGAACTTGTGGGTGAATTGGATTTTGTTTCATTATTTAGTTAAATTTGATATTAATTTTGGTTACTTAATCTTGTTTAGTTTTATCTATTTAGTGATTGGCCGTCATTCAATATGATTTTGAGCATTAGGATTTACCTTAACGAAGGGGATCTTAATTAGGCTCTGAGATTAAGTAATATGAGATTAGATTACGATTTAATTTGCGATTAGGATAGATATATACCTAATGGTCCCATATAATTGTTGAAGAGTGTGTTCGAGTTTTGTTGCCTCTTGAGTCACTACTACAAAATTTGGATATTACTACCATAAAAAACGTCCTTATTAAAAAATAGGAAGTAAAAAATGAAGAAAGTGACATTCTTGTAAATATATGGAAGGAAAAAAGAGCCTGAGCGTCGCCAATATTTGAATTTAAATTCGTGTCGCTAATATTTGAATTTAGGCGACCGAATTGTATTCGTGTCGCCCAAATTGAAATAATTTTTTTTAAGAATAAAATTTATTTGTTTGGCGCCATAAGTAAGTTTGTTTTTTTAATGTTTTTAATATTGGCGACCGAAACAAAGTCGCCAATTTTGGATTTTAGGCGACTTGAATTGCATTCAAAGTCGCTTTAAAATGAAGATTTTTTTGGCTCTAAAAAATCTTGAAAATTGATATCATTTTTGAGACTTTAGGACCGACTACCTAAATACCAATTTAGGGTGCCTCAAATGAAATTTTTTGGCGCCATTTAGGATTTTTTTGGCTCCAAAAAACTCTTGAAAATTGATATCATTTTTTGAGACTTTAGACTACCTAAATACCAATTCAGTCGTTTAAAATGAAATTTTTGGCACCATTTAGCATTTTTTGGCTCCAAAAAACTCTTGAAAATTGATATTGAGACTTTAAACTACCTAAATACCAATTTAGGTCGCCTAAAATGAAATTTTTAGCGCCTTTTAGGATTTTTTTTTGGGCTCTAAAAAACTCTTAAAAATTGATATCGCCAATTTTGGATTTTAGCGACTTTGAATTGCATTCAAAGTCGCCCAAATTTGGATTTTGGGCGACCTGAATTGCATTCAGGTCGCCTAAAATGAAGATTTTTTTTGCTCCAAAAAACTCGTGAAAATTGATATCATTTTTGAGACTTTAGACTACCTAAATACCAATTCAGGTCGCCTAAAATGAACTTTTTGGCGCCATTTAGGATTTTTTTGGCTCCAAAAAACTCTTGAAAATTGATATCATTTTTGAGACTTTAGACTACCTAAATACCAATTCAGGTTGCCTAAAATGAAATTTTTGGCACCATTTAGGATTTTTTTTGGCTCCGAAAAACTCTTGAAAATTGATATTGAGACTTTAAACTACCTAAATACCAATTCAGGTCACCTAAAATGAAATTTTTGGCGCCATTTAGGATTTTTTTGGCTCCAAAAAGCTCTTGAAAATTGATATTGAGACTTTAGACTACCTAAATACCAATTGGTCGCCTAAAATGAAATTTTTGGCGCCATTTAGGATTTTTTTGGCTCTAAAAACTCTTAAAAATTGATATCATTTTTTGAGACTTTAGACTACCTAAATACCGATTTAGGTCGACTAAAATTTTTTTTTGAGACTTTAGACTACCTAAATATCAATTCAGTCGCCTAAAATGAAATTTTTTAATTTCATTTATCCCTTCTCTCCTCTCGCACACCATTTAATTCCCCCATGTACGCTTCCTCTTCTCATTTTCGATCCGCACATACGCCTTCCTCTTCTCTCCTCTACACCCCATCTTCTTTTTCGATCTATTCCTACTCCTTCAACACTCTTCAACTGGCCGGGCGAGGAGACCGAGCAACGAGACGCCGAGATCTCGCACTTCGGAACAAGAGTCACCATCGATTTCATCCAAAACGCTACCGCTAGTAAGTATTTTTTAGATCTGACTCTTGTTAATTTTTTAGATCTGAGAGGGCACCAATTTTTACAGATTTGGAAATCTCCTCGTGGCTCCAAGACGATACTATGAACACCAAATCTCTTGCAGATCCGAAATTACTGTTTTTCGCATTATTGTTCCTTATTCCTTCCATTTTAGGGGATTAGAATGTGAGTCGTTAGTTAATTGTTAGTTTTTTTTTTTTTTTTTTTTTTCATTGTATCTTCCTTGTTGTCTTTGTTTTGATTACTCTCTTTGTGTTCTTTTCTTGTTCTTCTTTGGTTTTGGAATTTCTTTCTTGTAACATAAAAAAGAAAGTATTTCGGAATTTGATTTTTGATTTGTTTTTCCATGGCCAACCCGTGGGGGGTTTTTTTTTTCAAAAAAAAAGCGGTTAGGCGACCCGAATTTAAATTCGTGTCTTACATTAGACGACCTAAATTAAATTAGTGTCGTCTAATGTAAGACGATTTCGAATTAAAATTCAGTAAGACGTCGAATTAAATTCTTGCCAAAAGTATTATTTTTTACTACGCCTCCCGAGACGTCCCTAGAAAAAAGGACGTTATATGGGTCAAATTTAGGACGTTTTTTTATGTTTTTTGTAGTAGTGAGTAACTATGTTAGACATAACGAGTTATACTCAAGAGAGGGTTGTAAGTGGACCGATGAGGCACTTATAGCTATTTATACTCGAGATTAACAAAATTGATATTGAAGTTTCGATTAAATTAGTGAAAACAAGGTTTATGAAGCTAACAAGGGATTAGTGACTCTGAGGACTCTGGGTTGCTCATTTGATTATTGTGGTAGTTTTCTTATTTTTATTTTAGGTTTGATTTTCTTTTGCTTTATCTTAATCAAATTCAATTTGTTTTGCTCAATTTAAACGAAATTGTGAAATTAATGCTTAACTAAAGTTGTGATACTAAGTCCTCCTGCGAACGATACTTTTCTTATCACTTTATTATCACTTTATTACTTAATGCGGCCCGTACACTTGCGGAGTTTATAAGCTACAAAGTTTTGCCCTATCACAGTTTTAGGGAGTAGCCTCACTCTGAATGAAACACAAAACTGGCAACAATAACAGAACTTTCTCGTACAACACTTACCTTGTGCTTCGGGCTTCCCCCAGCCCGTACTGAACAAAATGGATCCAACGGATGCTTCAAAGTGAGCAGACGACGTGGATGGATTTCTCTTCTGACATAAAGAAGCGCCTATTAATTAATTAATGGATATAATCTGAAATAAAGCTGATTACATACCCTACAAAAGAGAGTTATAGGTGTGAAGAAGGGAATGAGAAGCCGCCAAAGGAGATGGAAGGCTTAAATTTGGGATCACTGCGATCCCTTTGGATGCCTCCTCTAGTTGCAGTAGTTCTTGATGAATGAAAAGAGTTGGCTATGGAGTTTCATGAGCTTCGAGACTTGGTTGCAATAATACAACACATCAGCTGCGCCTCACCCAACGACCACCCTCTTCATCACTTTCATTCCAATTGGCAAATCATGGGAAAATACATACTGTGTCTTTTTTGGACGAATACAATAGATATTTATGTAAAGTAATGTATAATCACAGAAGACAATAAGGGTATGTTTGGTATGAGGGAATGGGAGGGAAGGGGAGGGGAGGGAAAGTGGAGAGATAAATTTTTTCTCTCCTCTTTACAAAATTGCCCGTAAATAATTTTCAATATTCCTAAAATGTACTCACAATAAAAAAGAATATTCCCTTCATTAATGGCAAATGTCATTCGAACAGATTTTTTCTCTCCCCTCCCCTCCCCTTCCCTTCCCTCATACCAAACATACCCTAAGGAAATAGGGAGAAAGAATCAAGATGAAGAATCAATTGTATATTATTAATAGAGTAATAAGGCTCATACAAAAAATAATAGTAAAGGGCTCAATGCCCAACACTCACTAACTATTTATATTAGCTAAGATCCCTTATTTATAGATTATGGTCCTAACTAACTCTCTAAATAATAGGCTAACTAACTTTCTAACTAATCAGCTAATCACCTTTGAATGAGTATTAGTATATACACCATTCCCTAAAGACGGAGAGAGAAATGAGAAGCTCAACATTATTAAGAATTATATTCTCTTGGTACTTAATTCAACCATGTAACATCCCAAATTTTGAGATTTGAAATAAGGAATAATTTAGGCCTAAAAATTATAGAAATTATATTTTATGGCCTAGAAAAAATTAATCGAAAAGGAAAAATCCTTATAGGAAATTAAGGATTTTTTTTAATGATAATTGCAATTAAATAAATAAAGGACATAATTGCAAATAAAGTCCTATAGAAGAGCAAATGGGTTTCCCAAGTAATACCATAGTGATTTCTAATTTCCTACATACTCTTCTCCCTTTAATAACCACACGTGCAATTACCATACTTCCTCATTTCTCTGATGGTCACGTGCTCCCATATATGATATATGGGTCAACACTATGGTAGTCAAAATCGCGCTTTAAGCGCAAAAAACGCCGCTTTTACTTTTTTTTCGGGCAAAACGTGTTACGTGGTGGAAAAAACGCTCCAGAGGTAAAAACGTAAAAAGCGCTGTGAAAAAACGTAAAAGCGTAAAAACGACGAGTTTTTGCAAAAAACGCAGTTTTTACTAAGGGACTTAAGTGAAAGTTTTAAAAGTTCTGGAGAGGAACTAAAGTGAGAATTTTCAAACTATTTTGGGGCAGAACTGAAATTTTAAAAACATCTGGGTCCTTTTCTGTAATTAATAAATAAAGATCATTTTACCCCTAATTACACTTAATTCAATACAAATGTAATGTTCCTAACTCAACTTAGTACTTAATCATACAATAATGTCCCAGAAAATGCATTAAAAATCCCAATTTAATCATGTAAAATCATATAAAAAATATGGTTTGATCAATGACAATGTTGGATATTTTGATTGATATTGCATTGATCAGTATATGTGTGTATGATCATAGGTACCTTACTTTTCTCAAATTTTTTTATATACATATGCAGGTAAAAACTCCGTTTTATTTTACGATTTTACGTTTTACGATTTTTCATTCTCCTTCCGCTTTTAGGTAAAAACTGTGTTTTCACTACCATGGTCAACACTTCAATTCATTTATTAGCCCAACACGTGACTGATGACAGCACAAAAAAAAAAAAAAAACACACACACACACACACATATCCACCACCATCATATCTTTCGGCCAAAACACGTTAAGAAGAGACATAAGAAAGAATATCAGCAAAAGCAGATCACGCCTCGTTAGCATATCTCGCTCAGCCTCCACTGTACACGCAAACTCAGGCGCCATACTTCTTGAGCCCAGCGTTCTGCAAGTACGCTCCTTATCATTATAACCATCAGTCCTTATATACTTCCCTTCATTCATTTAGCAAAGAGGAACAAAGGTAAAGAACCGAGAGGGGAGAGGAAACGAGAAAGAGAAAAAAAGGAAGGCTAAGAGAGAGAGTGTGTGCTGAAAACGTGTGTGTGTGTGTGTGCGCGCGCGCGCACTCTGTTTTAATTCTCAAAGAACAGAGAAAGAAAGAGAGAGTGAACGAGGAAGGTGAGTGAGAGTCAAAACATGGTCCAATCTTTCTCTGCGTTTTGGTTCTGAAACAGAGGTAAGTCCTTAGTTCCCTTTCCTTCTTGTTTCCTTGATGAACTAAAACATACTGATATAAAGATAAAAAATAAAAAGGGTTGATGCCATATCTTTATATGCATGGGTTTTTATATATAGGAAAGAAAGAAGGAGACTTAATATATATCTATATGCTTGTCAGTTTGCAGCTACTTTTGGGGGGGAAAAAAAGGGCATCCGATATATTCCTGCAATTGGAAGCTAATGAAAATCTTTTTGTATGATATAAGTGTATATATATATAGCTATTTGTATGAAGTTACGTTGGAAACCATAGGCAAATGATAGGATAATACATATGTAACTACATTTAAGAAGACTTTATTGATCTGATGTATGTGACACTAAGCTTATAGAGTCAAAACAATTATATCTTAAATCCAAAGCTAGTTAAATATTATAGAATCTGGAGTTACCTTGATGAGCTTGTTCAATGGAAGGTATGCTAATAATCATAACGAGACCAATAAATAAATAAATAAATATATGCTGCACACATAATGAGTAACCAACGCTGCAGATTATAAGAAAAGAAAGGAAAAGTGACTATTATATTCATAGGCATTGAGGAGTTTCGTTGTTGTTATATATATAGAAAACATATGTACCTTTTAAACATTCTTCCCAAATAATTGAACAAAAATTTACTTTGAGAAATATATTAATTATGCACTATTATATAAGTCATAGTTTACTTGGTGTTAGTATTTACTAAAATCAAGATTTCATTGTAAATTGGCAAAAATTGAGCCGAGAGTAAAAATGAAAAGTAAGGCTCAAAAATATATATTTTGGCCTTCAAAAAAAAACCCCCAAATGTCATTTTCAATTCTGTGACGAGTAATATTTTATTATTAGAATTTATATTTTTAAGTTATAGGAAATTATAAGTTATAATTGTGATAATGTAGAGCCTTCTTGTGATCGGTAATTGTACGGGTTGTGCTCCTCGAGCTAAGGTTAAGTTTGGAATTGAGGTAACCGAGATTAATTTATTTTATATGCTTGTTTTAGGCTATAAGGTATTTTACTAAACCTTATTTTCATATATACTACTTGTATGTGTTTTGAAAAATTATGTGTATGTTTGTATATGAAATTATTTTAGTGAAGCAGTGTATTTTTTTCAATCTGTGTATTTAAATAAATATTTTTGATGGGGATTGTTATTGTTGTGATGGTTATAATGTTTGTTGTGAGATGGTGCATGTGGAATAGTAATTTTATAAAATGTTGTTGAACAATTTTTAGTATTATATTATTTCTTCTGTTGTGGGATATGTTGGGTTGTGTGGAAGAGATTGAAGATGAAATTGTGCCATCAACTCTCCCATTCCTGGCCCGGAATTTGAGTTGAGTGTTTTGAGCGGACACCTCCCTGTTATGGTATATTGGTGGTGGCATGGGAGGGGTCGAGGGGACAGTATTCTTGAAGTGACTAGCTAACCTTGGCCGGGTATACTAGCACTGATAGGCTGTACCACGTCCAAAAGATATAAGGAGGAGCAGGATGGATGAGCGGGGATGGTTTTAAATATTGTTAATTATTATGTATTATTTAATTATTATTGATATTTTAATTATGATAACAAATCTGCTTCTCGACTTGCAATCCTTTCCCGCATATTTGATAAATTAATTTTGATTCTGGGGACTTTATGTCTCACCCGTCAGTATTAAATTTTTCAGGCGAGACCTCTAACCTTACTAGGGGACAAGGGAAGCAGCCAGAGGAATAGACGTCATGAAACTTATAGGCCTCTTTTTGGGTATTAGTGTTGTATTGATTTATATATTGCCATCATAGGGCTTTCATATTTTTGAAATACTACAGTAACTACTTTTTGATGGCTGTTGATTTTCCGAATGCATTATTTTATACACTATCAAATTATAGTGGATCCACTTTCCTATTTTGTGCGAACAGTGTTTTGTGAAGACCCTTTATTGTGGGGTTCGTGTTGTATGATCTCCATAATTTGATACACGTTATTATGCCTCATCAAGCATCGAATGTGTAGCGCGTCCAAGTCTGTTGCATTGCATATCTGTGGGTTAGTTTATTGGCTAGTGGAGGAATCAACTTGGTTCATCACCTGACAAGTTAAATGGTAATTTTGGAGAGATCGGAATTGGAAAGCGAGTCAACATACATTTGGGCAAACGCGCGGGGAAGTGTTTCAAAATTTGGTGGGAATTCAAAGGAGCAAGACACAGTAAATAAATTAAATTTGCACATGTGCCTGCATGGCCACCGTCCATCTGCAAAATATAATCCAACAACAGCTGAAGGCAACAGTTTAAGGATTCATGTTTTTTCCTTCCCTGCTGGGCTGGCTTAATATAATTAGCAATTAAGGACTCTATACCACCACAGTCACACGCATCAAAGTAATAGTTTGGTGATTTTAAAGCTGTGTATGGTTGTGGCTTCAGCGCTTGCTTGCCACATTTGTGTTACTATACATATGTATATATATTGTTTCGTTGGTCTCCCCCACAAGTTCACATTATGTGCTTATAAGCATTTTTTTTAATTTTTTTTATATTATATTTATTTAGATTTAAATTATATCTGCTCTCAAATTAATTGATTTTCATAATACTAGTGTTACTGGACAAATATAGAACTGGAAATTAATTAATTTGAGATATGCAAAAAAAAAATCTCGAGAAAAAAAAGATATAATTTAAATCTAAATAAATATAATATATATAAAAAAATTTAAAAAAATGCTTATACCTCTAATTAGATTAGAGATATAAACACCTAATTCTAAGCACCGTGGACTCCTCCCCCACTCACGCCTTTCTTCACTCTTGTCTTTCTATTCTGTACTTTCTAGTTTCCACACATGCATGTATATGTGCATGCATGCTTGCTTTAAAACACTAAAATTAAAAAATTAAAAATTAAAAGCAATGTAGTTATGAAATATTGATAATGGGAAAAACAATTACACAGTATTTTATCAATCTTATGTTTTTCCTCAATGATTACTAAATATTTTTCCATCAATAACCGCATTTGAATTTATTGTTTTTTTTTAATGTTTTTATCTTCAAAATTTATTTAATAAAACAATGAGCATATAAATGAGATGTAGTTAGGGATAATATAGGGATTCAAATTCCAAATAATTAACTAAGATAATTCCTTATTTATTTGTCTTCTTATATAAGTAAATTTTAATTTTGAAGGACCAAAGATTGTATTACCCTTAATTTTAATCTGGCTATATATATGGATTTCTTTGGAAGTTGGCCTCTGTCATGCGCACACCCTAATTCTCCATGATGTTGTGTTAGACTAGTGATCTTGATGTCATTATGGTAGGAGTGGCATGGTATAAATATTGGGGTGCGCTTTGGATTTGTGCTCTATTTTCTATGTCTTCACTTATGATCTTCAAGAGCAAATCGTCAAACAGGTTGTCTTCTACTCTTTCCTCACCTTTTTGGGTTTTCATCTTATTGCATTGCATCCCTTAATGCATTACTCATATCTCCTGGTATCTTCTATTTGTGTTTCCATCTTCATCGATGTTTTCTAAATGTTTTTTTTTTTTTTTTTTTTTTTTTGCCTTTTGTGTACCCATCTTCATCTTCATTGGAAATTCGGATTGCATTACTCAAATTCATAACTTTTTCTTATTTTATATTCTTGGTAACACACATTCACATTTATGAATCAATTGTTTGTTTCTATTTGTGTTGTCATTAGAGTTTAAGGAGGCTTGTAGACCCTTGTCAAGGGTGATAGGCCACTGAGTTCTTCCTCTATATTCCTCCCTTTCCTTTGTCTCTTAAGTTGGACACGGAACTTGGCCTGATGCTGGACGAGGGAAGGGGAAAGAAGAGGAGAGAATAAGAGAAAAGATGAGGTAGAAGGAAATAAGGGAGAATAAAGGAGAGAAAGAAAGAAGAGAGGAGTTTGGACAACTAATAGAGAGAGTAGAGAAATATAAGAAGGGGAGGAAACCCTATGATCAATATTATTAGTAAATGAGTTGATGTACTATTTATAGACATCAACCTAACCTTATGAAATGACAAAATATTATAGAATACAATTACAATAAATGAGAATTGATAAGAGACATTCTAGAATCCTAAATTAAATGCAAATAACAATATTGCTAAAAGATCACAGATGACAACCATTAACATTAAAACAAAAAGTATTTCATAATCATCTTATTAATGATAAAAATACTTGGTTTACTTCACATCTCATAGTATCTTTATTATTATTTTCCTCTTCCGTTTTTTTCTCCATCATGGCCTCTTTTGGAAAGCCAAGATTAAGAAGTTGTACGAGGAACTTAGGAAGATGGAATTTGTATTATTTTCTCCATAGGATGAACAAAAGTTTGAACGGGGTTTTAATTAATCAAAACTCGATCTCTGAAAGAGAAGTACACAGGGAATTCCGAAGGAAAATGTATATCGAAATGAATAAACTCGAGCAGATTGAGTTAGAACATAGAGATGAACAATCAACTCATAAAGGAGGTAATGCAATTGAGGAAGGGATATCATATGAATCTGAAGACCACCTAGTTGCAGTTTTATGCATTTTAGTTGCTAACCATCTCTAAGCTAGTAGTTGCTAATTACTATTTTTTTTTCATTGACTGATATCTCTCTTCGTGTAAGTTGTTGGTGTTTTTGAATCGGGTTTTTCCCCTCCATCTGCTTATCAATTTTTTAACTCATTTATGATTTTGCCTCTTCAGTTTGTTCACCCAACAAGATTCCATGATAGCCAATATGGTGAACAAGATTATGTAATAAGCCATGCACTGATCGGAGAGAACATTTGTAACCCATGATGGATCTATGATCCGGGGCAAGTGGTTTATTTCATTAAAAATAATTACAAGTGTCATATATTCAAAAAATTATATTTGAAACATGTGGATGTGGACTTAGAATTAAAGATTGGCAAATAAAAAAAAAAAAAAAATTAGAATCAACTTGAAATGTGAAGTTTCATCCTTAAAAAAAAAAAAAAAAAGTCGACATCGATAGTATTTACAATGAAATTTGTAATCATTATATATGAACTTTTATTTCCATATTCCATTATATCAAAAAAATTTAGATTTGGAAGTTTTCTAGAAAATTAATGAATTTTTTCAGTCTTTACAAGAATTTATAAAATGTTTAACATGATAATATGGTGATAAAAACAATTAGTTTTGATAAAACAATTGCAAATACAATTGATATATCTTTAAGTAACCTTGCATTAAAGCAAAATAGATTAACGTTTTACTAGACTTACATCCTTACATCATACAGAATTTGTACTAGTTAGATTCAAAAAGAAATAAGGAGGCCACCAATAAGTGTTAAATCAAACTATTTATGCTTTAAGCCCAACTTATTGTTAGTTTCTGCTGTTCATGGCAGTAGTAATGCTAATTAAGGCCATATAAGTAGTACGAGTAAGGAACTCTATATATGATTTGAACCATGTGTGTTTTTTAAAAGTAATTAGTGTTGGTTTGGATTGGTTTATCATAATTATGTTTGCACGAGTCAAAACAAAATCCATCCTAAATACTTACCTTGCAGGCAATAAATTATGACAGGAAAGCTGTTTTTAAAGGTCCAAATTGTGATTCCTAACAAGACTAGAAAGAAAAATAATGGAAGTGGATGAAGAAAAAATAACGGGTTCGTTGGAAGCATGGTCATTTCAAAATGATAGAGCCACAATTACGCCCATATTGGCATGGAGGTATGGACGAGCAGGGAGAGCTCGTCCGTACGGACGGGTTCGTTGAATCTTTTTTTTACTATTTTTTATCAAAAATAATTTTAATGGGTAGAGGATCTAAAATAAAGATAATCCCGTCATTTAAAAACGAAAAATAAAAAAAAATAAAATGATAGAGCCACAATCTGATTCCATATTGGCATGGGATGCGGTCAATTCTGCCCCCCAATTGCAGTTAGGAGTGTAGGTATGTATAGAGTATTAGAGTATAGACTCCCCAGTCTCCCCTGTTTCCACACAGAGAGAGAGAGAGAAAGAATCAACACACAGCGAGGGCCAGACACAGACTCCAACAACCAAACCAACCAAACTGACGCTTCCGCTCTAATTAACCGCTATGACTGAGGCTGGCCCTGCCGCCGCCTCTCCCTCTCCCTCTCCCTCTCCCACTCCTTCCCTCGAACCTCCTCACAATGGCGCCGCCGACTCGGAGGTCGCCGCTTCTACCGACTTCGAACCCGGGGCGGGCGATGCCGACTTTTCTGGACTTGGAGACTCAAACGTAGCTGGCCGTGTCAAGGGACCCTGGTCCCCGGAGGAGGATGCCGTTCTCAGTCGATTGGTTGCCCAGTTTGGGGCAAGGAATTGGAGCATGATCGCGCGAGGGATACCCGGTCGCTCCGGCAAGTCGTGCCGTCTCCGTTGGTGTAATCAACTTGACCCCGGTGTTAAACGCAAGCCCTTTACTGGTATGTGGTAACTTCCATTCCCGCTCATTCTGCCATCGCTCTCCGCGTTTTTTTATTGATTTCGTTCTGTGCCTTGTTGTTCCCATTTCTGATTTGATGGTTGCCGTAAGCTTTTTGCTCTGTTTTCAAGTGGAAAAGGCCCCGATCCTTATTTTGTCCGTTTTATATGCTACTATCGTTGTCAACCTAGGGGGCGGGGGATTGGGGTTGTTCACTGTTCTTTATGTGTTTAAGTCGACGATTCTAGAATCTGGGGTCCGAGATTATTTAATTGGATTATAAACTTGTAAAAATCTCTGCTTAAAACGCTACATTATCTATGATATTTCATGATTTGTCGTGGAATAATTTACCAATTTTTGGGCTTCCATGATCATTGAGAGGTTGAGGCCAATAAGAATCCATCGTTGTTTTTTCCCGCACGATGCATTACATAGGTATTAGTCGAACTGCATTCATAGTGATCCTGCATCGTTGGTCTCAAGTTTTATGGCAATCAGCTCTTTGGTTCTGTTCTCTGCATTTGAAATCAACTAAAACCTGTATTTGTATGTATCTTGAAAATGTTGATAGAATGCACAGAAAAATGGGCTGATTAAATCCCATGGAGGTAATGTTTAAGTTCTCCATGTCCATATATGTCGGCCTTATTATTGTCTCACTTATTGTTCACCTGGCTAGTCGCGTTAAAAATGAAACACACAAGCTACTTTGGTTTACACTACAATATTGTGACTTCCTAACTTGGATGCCAAAAGGCAATGATTTAAGAGAAATTTTTTGATTCTCAACATTATGGATAAAGTTTCCTCCCCGGGATGTGTAAATAAAATTTGATGTGGTTAGGGACTTGTGTGATTACTTAATTTTAGTTTATTTTGTGGTTTTATCATCTTGAACCACTGAATTTGAAGAAGGGTCTGCACTAATATGGGGTAGCTGAGCTAGCACTTCTTAGGTCCTTTAACGTCATAAGATGGTAGTATCTAAAATCAAAGGCTGATCTCCACAGAGGGTCAAATTTGGAGGCAAAGGTTTTATGCCAACGTGTGTACAAATAATCTTGCAGGATCCTGTTCAGTGCCCTAAGCAATAACTTTTTGAAGAGTATAGGTTTAGTATCCTTGGTGGTTTATTAGAAAAACTAAAGTGAGCAAGGTATGGAACATCATGTGAAATAAACTATAATGTTTTCATTTCTCAAAAGATGGACAAGAAACCAAGTCAATGATGTGGAACTACACCATGGAGTGGAAACAATTGATAGACAAAGTAATGTTTCGTTCACTGCATCATGATTCGACACCATTTGAGAAGTTTGATATAAAGAAAGGTATTTCTAAATTCTAATATCCAAAGAAGTGCTATAAATGATTGGTTAGAACATCTTTCAAGCAATTAGGGCAAGTTGGTGGATGGAGACTAAAAGTATTGGTAATGACTGATGAAAGTGATTGATGGATAGACAATCATGAACTGATATAAATATTTATTTGAATAATTTTCTGGAAGACTAGTATCCTATGTTTTAAATATATGAACAGTGTGTTAATAGTGGAAAGGAGATGCCTGATCTACTTATATATGCCATTTGAGTGGTCCAAAGAACAGTTTAGTAATCTTCGTCCTGGCAATTTTTTAGTGTATGACAATTATATTACTGTGTATTTGCTTTCATCTAATTTATATTTGCTGAATATTTAAGATTGCTGAGTTTATCATCTTGCAATAATGGTTGTGATGTTTTATTCCATGGGTGGAAGATAAGTTGTTGACTCAAATTACTGTAGTCAGTTATTTGTCACCGAAACAGCAGTGAGAACCTATCAAAACAGCATGTCCCTAATGAAGCTGGTGTTATTATTTAAACAATCAGCAAAGGAATTTGGTATTATTTAACAAATGATATAGACGGCGGACAATATCTATATTTCATTTAATCTTGAGTAATTAAATAGTAAAATGTTCTCCGATCAAGTAGTCTTGTTTTCACCCTTCCACTTGCAGCCTTATTGTTTCTTATGTCAAGACTGTTGATACCTAGTAAAATACATTTAGGCTTTACATATGTATTTTCTTCTGATTTCACAGATGCGTCTATGGGTGTGGCTTTTACAATTTTTATTCTTAGGCAATATTTGTCCATGAATACAATTTTTAGATACTATTTCTTCTATCTCCTTGCTTTAGCTACATTGGGAATTGGGACAAAACACCTTGAACTTTTTAGACATAATTCATGTTCCAGGCTTTTGTTAGACCAGAAATTACTTGAAATATTAATACTAGGTTGTCAGGAACAAATGTTGTGTATTTGTTTGTGTTTCACTTGCGGCAAGGAAGATTATCATTCCAGTCTTTCTAGATACTGCTTCTTTGCTGTGTGTGATAAATTATGCCTTTTCCATTCCCCGTTTTGGATTATAAGCTTTTGTTTTGAACAAGTGCAAGGTTTTATTTTAAACAATTAACATAAACGCAGGCATTTTCTGCCTAGCCATTATTGTGTCATGGAGACCTCATTTCATGATGCTTATATTTTCTGTTACTAAAATGATGCCTTATCTGGGGCGTGCATTGATTTTCACCAGAACTTGTCTTTGTTTGCTTGTATTAGCAACATGAAAAACATGGTTAACTGATAAGCTTGAGTTGCTCTATACTGTTGCTTTTATAATTCACATATCATGTATGGATTTTTATTTGAGACCACATTTAGGTATGCTTACACTCGAGTTGTTCAATAAAAAGCATGATAAATGGATATATTTTGCGGCTCAACATCACATGATTTAGTTTTTCAATAAAGTGACTTTACTTAAGTCTTTCCTTTTCTATGGGGCCTCCACTGGATGTAAGATAAGGTTGAAAGCTGGATAGCTGATACCTCTCCACTCCAAGGAAAGCTCATCCCAAACCTTCACGTGTGTGTGTTTTCCTGCTAGGTATTTCAGCTTTGCTTTGTATGCTTTATGTTTCCTGATTGTAAACTTGTCTTCGTTCCATCAACAAATTAGTCTCGGCCAAAAAAACAAAAAAAAAAAAAAACAGTCCGCCATGATGAATACCTTTTACCACTTAGAGGCTAATGTAATGTAAATTGGTGCAGAAGAAGAAGATCGTATTATAGTTGCAGCCCATGCAATACACGGAAACAAATGGGCAGCAATAGCTAGGCTTCTTCCAGGAAGAACAGATAATGCTATAAAAAATCACTGGAATTCTACACTTAAGCGCAAGTGCTTGGATCTTGGAAGATACGTACCAGTGGGTGCTAGCATGCTGGAAGAGGGCAGCCTTGAGGCCCCTGACAAAATAAAGGCATCTTCTGAAGAAACCATGTCAGCAGGGGATATCAATTCATTGAATCCTACACAAATTGAAAATGTCGGGATGGATGGTGGTATTATTTTGCATGAGGATAGTCTTCCAAGAAACGATGGTGCTGAAGTGGAGGAACATCCTACCCTGTGTCAACCAGTAGCACGTGTTAGTGCATTTAGTGTCTATAATCCTCCAAGCAGGACAACAGCTGGATCGACATATTCAAGGATGCTCCCAATGCAGGGCCCTTTGATGCAATCGTCCAAAGTTGAAGTAGGAGCCTGCAAGATATTTGAAGATGTTGGCTGTGAGCCCATGGTTCCGGTGCAATGTGGTCATGGCTGCTGTTCTTCAAGTTCTCGGGAAAGCCATTCTCGTGGTTCGCTACTAGGTCCTGAGTTCATTGACTATTTGGAGCTGCCCCCCTTTTCAAGTCATGAATTGATCTCTATAGCTACAGATTTGAACAATATTGCTTGGATCAAGAGTGGCCTAGATGCCAGAGTAACGGAGAATGCAGCAAACTCAACAGCATCTCAAGGTTTTGCTACTGCATTTCAAAATGGCTTCTTTGAGGAGGGAGGGAGCAAGTTTGTGGGTGTGATGCAAGATATGTTATCAAAGCAGATGTCTGGTCATCCATATGCAATGCCTGCAGAGGTTTGATGGATCATTTGCTGATTTCACTGTCTTTCTTCGTGGCTTATTATGGTGCGCAAGTTTGTCTCAACTCAAATCTTGTGCGGGGCTTCAAAATTTCTATCGAGTTGTCCTTCCTCGTCGACGCGAGGTCATGATATTTCCTTAAAATACCTGGTGCAAGTTTTTTCATCTGAAAATATACATATGGAAATTTTGATTCAGCGAAAAGAGTTCTTTTGTCAATAGCGCTAAAACCTGAACCACTCCTCCCAACTCTTGGTCGGTTTATATATTTTTGGTAGTTGGATCTTTTTAATTCTTAACTTTCATTGTGTTAATAAAATATTTGTTTTATTAAAAAAAAAAATCTATAACTCATTTTATAGTATTTACAATTTTTATTTTATTCGTTAATCATTATGATTTTACAAAGACATAAAGTCTCCAACGCATTTTTAATCAATAATGAAAGAAGGTTTCTCGGTTATTTCATGAGAAAATCGGATTTGGTTAACCTGTCGTGAGAAAAGAGGAAACGATATGGGAGTCGGATTTTCTAGTATTAAATTTCTTTTATAAAACACAAAAACGATAATCTATGCGGCGAGTTTTTTGTGTGGTGTCCCTCCCAATCAACCATATGATTCATAAGTAAAGTAGACACAAAATTCACGGATCTTCTCTCCTTTTACTTTAACATCTGCTCCCATCTTTTTCTTCATCATGTCGTCGTTTTGATCCAAAAAGGAAGCAGCTGATCCATTTTAAAAAAAAAAAATTTAGGGTACACAGTTACTAAAAAGATACCTCATGGTACTTACTTGTACTGAAAAAATACTTTATGATTTTGAAAAATTATTTTAGGATCTTAAAAAATATTTCGTAGAAGAAGCGTACTAAAGGGATAATGATTGTTACTGAAAAAATACTCCTGGAAACTGAATGGTACTAAAAAGACACTTTAAAGATGAATGATACTAAAAAAATTCTTTATGATCTATAAAAATTATTTTAAGGTCTTGAAAAATATTTCAGGGTACTAACTGGTACTAAAAAAAATACTTTATAATACTAAATGGTACTGAAAAAATATTTTAGATAATTTTTTTAAGATCCTAAAATAATTTTTCAAGATCATGGAGTATTTTTTTCAGTACAGGCTAGTATCCTGAGGTATCTCTTTAGTACATGCTAGTATCCTAATTTTTTTTTTTTTTTTTTTTTTTTTTTTTTTTTTTTTTTTTTAAAAAAAGGACCAGTTGCTTCCTTTTTGGATCAAAACGACGTAATGAAGAAAAGGATGGGAGCGGATGTTAAGATAAAAGGAGAGAAGCCGGTTCCGAGATTCACACTCCCTCCCTGCCTTCCATTATATACACAGGCCACAAACTTGATAAGAAGAAGGCTTGATTGGCTGATATCTATTGGAGCTAATGTATAGAACCAAGAAATCATCAGATGACGATACACTCCATTTCAAGGTGAAGTAATAAATCAACAGCACGCACGCGTATTTTGAGATACGGACGAGAATGTTATTCATTTGAAGCAAGCATATTATTGTGTGCCCAGGTAGTGACAACATCAGGATTGAGTTGATGGGAGTGGTAGAGATGTTTCACTTGGCCTCCTCACCGGGAACGGGATGGGTCTGCCTATTATTATAGGAGAGGATGTGAGAGATCAGGGCATCGAGGGAACGACGAGAGAGCCATGTTGTTGAAGACACAGACTGACCTTGTGCTTCAACTCCATGGCTCTCTCCCTCATAAACTTGCCCTCATCCTCCACCATTATTCTTGCAATGGCCTTCTCCACCTCTCCTCTCTCAACCTCACCCGGCAGCTGAACCCCTACCTTCCAAACATCACTTACATATTTGGCGTTCACCTTTTGGTCCGCAAAGAACGGCATACAAATCATGGGAACCCCCTCACATATACTCTCCAACGTCGAGTTCCAGCCGTTATGAGTCCAAAATGCTCCCACCGCCGGGTGACTCAACACCTGTGTCTGCGGGGCCCATCTCACCACGTGGCCTCTTCCTCCCACACTCTCCATAAACCCATCCGGCAGAGGTTGGAGCCATTCGGATTCAGAGCGCGGTCGAAGCACCCACAGGAATGGCTGCCTGCTGTTGGCCAAACCCCAAGCCATCTCCACCACCTCCCTCTCGCTTACTGCTGCAATGCTGCCCAAGCTCACGTAAAGGACGGAGTTGGGTTCTCTGGTGTCGAGCCAGGGGATGCAACTCTCGTCTGGGTTCCTGAGGGCGCTCGATGAATGTGAGGCCAACGTCGGGTGTTTGTGAAAGGGGCCGATTGGGTAGCTGGGTATGCCCAGCTCATGCCTGAGTCTTTCCAGTGCAGATATCTCCAACTCTTCAAATGTGTTCCAAATCACTGCCGACGACGACTTGAGTTCATCCGACATGCGACAAGCAAATTCGTATAACGCCTCCGGATCCTTGGACTCCATCCTCGGAAGGTCTTTCACTTTTAGCGGCGGAAGCTCTACCACGGCTTCTTCCCCTCTACACTCTGCATATCCAGCACTAGCAAATTTTCAATTGCAATTTCACAAGCATAATCCGGGAAAAGCGGAGGTTGCGATAATTGCGAAAGAGAAAAAGGAGGGAGGAGAACGCACCTTGAATAGGAAGATAACCTCTCTGTCTCAAAAGAGGGAACAGAGAGAAAACCAGAAAGGAAGAGGCACCACCGGTGCGCAAGACAAGGCGAGGGAGACGGAGGGAATCGCAAACAGGCCGAGTGAAATGAAGGGCAGCGTCGGAGATCAAGCAAGCGATGGGGTCGAGGGAGGGATCGGATAACAATTGAGACAAGGAGCGAGTGAGAGGAAGTGCGCATCTGATGTTGATGAGGTTGGTGAGGTGGAGAGGATCGGAAGTGGAGGCTTCGGATTCGGAGAGTTGATCGGAGAAGGGAACGAAGGAGAAGTGAGGATAGGCGGAAGGGTTGGGGGAGTTGAAGAGGGTGTGGCCGATGATGATGGAGAAGCCATTGGAGTAGAGGATGTCCGCAAGCCCCAGTATGGGGGCGATGTGTCCCTGTAGTGGCGATGGGATCAGAACAACGGAAACTCCTTTCCCCTCTCGCTCCATGATCTCCTCTGTCCCCTCTTCAATCAAATTGCTCCATAAATAAGGCCCTCAAAAGCCGTGACAAACTTGGATTTCTCTCTCTTTTTCAATTTTTCTTTTTGAATCAAATTCATTGCATGAAGGAAGCAGCAGCCTGGGAATCTGATGACCAAAAGAAGGCTTGAAAGTGGAAACATTGCCTCCTGGGGTTTTGATTATTGCCTCTTTCTTTTAGTTTTTTTTACGGATTTTGACCGGAGTTGTCTCACATTGCGAAAAAAATATTTAAGGCTGTGGAATATATAAATCTTATTTATATTTATATATATAAATCTTATATGACAATGATGAAGACGGGAGCACATACGCCTTACATGTCCATCCCCGGGATGAGGCTTTTTTTATATATATATATATATATATATAATCTGCTGGATATAATCCTGCATTTTTTCTTGTCAGCCAATGGCCATTTGGTTAAAAAAAAATGCATGAATTAAAAAAAAAAAAACGAAACATCTTTTGAACCATCTCTATAATTTCCGATATCGGAAAAGCGCGCGACACTCCTTTTCTCCGATCGATTGCGCGCGACACTCCCTCCCTCCCTCCCTCTTTCTTCTTCGCATGTGTTCGTGAATTAATTAGTTTTAAGTGCCGAGCGATCACCAAAATGGGGATCTTGTTTGTTTGAGCTTTCTTAGGTATGTATTTCTCTCGATTTGGTTCTCTCCGCCGGATCTGTTTTTTTTTTTTTTTGGTTGGAGAACGAAAGTAAAGGGCGATCAAAGTCGTTTCTTCGTGTTCTTGACGAACATTTGCACAATATAAATTTAGGTTGTTTGATGTGACTTAAGCATGTATTTTTATATATTTATATTATATGCTGTTTTCTAGAAGAAAAAAAATTTACATCCAACATCTCAAATTAATTAACTAGAAACTAATTAATTTAAAATAGGAAAGCAAAACTAAACTAATTAATTTATGAAAAAATATTCTAGAAAGTTAAAGATATAATATAAATCTAACTATATAAAATATGTATAAAATATAAATAAATAAAATGCCTCATCCCTCTAATTATAGGGATGAGCATGTAAGGGACACATAAGGTGAGAAAAACCTTATGTGCACCCGATGAAGACACCAATACCGTGTAGAATATAAATGTAATCCATAACAAAAGTTAATTGATAATGATGGGATAAAATAAAATGTTGAGTCAAGCAAGCCAGGTTTCTTTCATATTTTCTCTCTCTTTTTTTATAATGGGACTTGCTCATTTGTTATGTGAGTGTGAGAAAATGTGATAAAAAAAAAAATGTTTCGCACTAAAAGCAAAAAAGCAAAAACATTAAACTTTAATTATATCACAAAAAGTTATGCATTCCTTCCAGTGGTGGAACCCTTTGAAGGCCCCATCCTCAATCTCGACCGATCTTATAAAATTTGTGAGAATATATATGTATTTATTATATGATATTTTATTTTGCCACAAATTAATTGACTAATTTTTTTATCTTCCTTATAAAGATAATGTTTGTTTCATTACTCATTGGGAAAAGTGAGAAGAAAGTAAAATTCTTGTTTGAGATACCGAAAAAGTTAGTATCATCTTACATATTGTTTTGATTTATAATTATCAGTTATTATTTATTTGTATTTTCAAAGTTATTTGATATTATTTAGTAAATACTCCCTCTAGTCCTTATTTAAGGAACCAACTAACAATTCTTACAAGTCAATAAAAACAGTTAAAGTCATTAAATTTGTCCTAAAATTTAAGTAATTTTCAATATTATTCCTATTAATTATACTAAACTCTAAAATCATATCAATTATTACTCTTTTTTAATTTTTTTGCTCAAAAAAGAGTAATAATTAATTTTTATTAATTATTACTCTCACTCACTTTTTAATTATGGGTATACATAAAAATATTTAATGCTATTTAGAAACAAGTAAGTGCCTTATAAAAAGGATCAAATATACTTGTTAGTTAGTGTCTTATAATAAGAACTAAAAAAATAGTTCAATATATTTATTTTTTGCCTGAAAAAAAAAAAAAAAAAAAAAAAAAAAATTGGTTCCGCCACTGAATCCTTCCTCAAACTTTCGAAGCCTGCAGCACAGAGAAGAGGGGCGGCGACTTAGTTCGACATTATTGGAAAGAGATGCGATGCGATGAAGGAAGGGAAGGCCAAGTTTGGAAGGTTTGACGTGAATGTGAATAATGGTGATGATGCAGTGAAAGCATTCCCCTCATTATTGTCACTCTCTTTTATATCCATCAAGTATTACCAAATGTTGTTTTCATATTCATGACTTCCATTTATTATCAATATTAAAAAAGAGTGAATAAATTTTGCCCAAAGAAATTAATATTATGATAAATCTTATCTCACTAAATGGAGTGAGCTATATAAATCATACCATTTGTGAGTTAAAGTATTAATACTCAAAGACAGAAAGAACTTTGAAATTACAAATAAAATACTTTCTAAAAAATGCATATGTAAATTGCTTATCAAGTTTCAACTCTTTCCCAATTTTAAACCATATCATGGCTTAAAGTTTTTTTCGAAATTAAATGGTATGAGGGGCCAGGAGAAATCATGAGCTGAACAATCAACCCCGTATAAATCTTTAAATAAAATGGCAGTCTGGACAAGAAATCTTAAAAATATTTACTACAGGAAAGTGATGTAGTTTCCTTCCTCGTATGTCACTGAGAAAGAATACAAGCTTTACATAACATGAGAATGAATCGGTTGCTATAGTGTTGAATAAAAATGTTGCCTACCTACACGAATCAAGCATACAGGCCACAATATTCTTTCCCTTGAAGCCCCTGATAATTATAAATAAGGAATGTGAAGCATATTCCCGAAAAAGAATTTCACGAGTCACACATCAATGGGAAGAACCGTACAGGGTTGGTGTTGGCTTTTGCTCTTCTCCAAAGATATCTGAGTGGCCACCCAAGAAAATTACAGTTATAACACTGAACAGCATCAACTGAATTACGAAAAAGTTGTCAACATCTACTGGTAAAACGAAACACGAAACATCTGAGACACTCGTACGGGAAGCAAATCATGATTTACACAAAGCTTATATCCTAGATAAATTCAATGAAGAGTAGCCAACACATCCTTTTCAAGTCCAACATGAAGATGATGAAATTTGTGTTATTACAGCATCTGACATTGAATTCAAAGTTTAGCATAGCACAAGATAAAGAGATCAACTGAGTTTTCAAAAATTAACCATCAAAATAACGAACAGTACAGGCAAAATACTCGGAGTTCCAAAGAACCATAACAGTTTACAACACTTTGTGTTTCACAGATGGGTAACTTGGGATTTTCCCCTGCCCATTCCAGTTTCAAACTATTTCTCAGAATGCATGATGCCCCATTTGGTATCCACTATCCACACAAGAAAGGGATTACCATTCCACATGACAAATATCGAAATAGGTGATATTTATCATTATTGATTATTCAACCGAAACAGTATTTTTTTACTACTTCTTTCCTATAAGATTCAAGATGGGATACAAGAGACATTTCTCATCTACAGAATTGCTTCTTCCATTCCATTAAATTATGTGTACAAAACGAGCCTTTAATGTCTGGACTTGACTTTTCTCCTACCCCTCACATCCATTTCCTCTCCATTACACATCTCCATAGTTCAATTGAAATTTGAGTGGCCCAAATTTGATGTTTCATAAGATTATTTTGTTAAATATTTTTTGTAGCAGTTTAACACTATCATGCCAAAAATTTATCAGTTTGAATTTATTTATTTATTTTTGGGAAAATCACACTAAGGTCCTAATTAAGAAAAATAATATCAGAAGGGTCTCATGGCTTGTTAATGAAAAGTAAAGGAGCAATCATTAACAAGTGAATGAACTATCATCAACAAGTTATGGGACTTTTCTGATATTATTTTTCTTAATTGGGACTTTGTTGTCATTTTCCTTTTACTTGAACCCCTCAAATTTTAATCTAACAATAGAGATGGGTAGTGAAGAGTAAGTCCATGGAAAGGGTATAAGGGAGAAGACAAATCCTACGAGTATAGAATGGGGAGAACTAGCATGTAAAAACTCACAAGGCATACTTACCAAGAGAAGATCCTCATCTGTACCAAAGGCTTTGCGAGCTTCTTCCAACGACTTTGCAGATATCCTCTTGTGTTTCCTATACGAAGTTTGGGGAATATTGAATATATATATTTATAAAGATGGGCAAACAACTCATTGGTATGGATGTTAATCACAAAAAGTGACTACTCGTTTAGTGCCATTTCAATCACTTCATTGCTAAATAATAAGATGCTATTAAAAAAGCATTTCTTGCAAATTTAACAATAAATTATCCCATATAGACAATAATTAAAAAGGAGTTTGTAATCCAATGACAGCGGTACATATCATGATCATGATCAAATCTTCTAATAGAAAGATAGTTTTTAGTATGCAAGTGCAAGAGCAAAATATTCTCTTGTCAGTAGAAAGAGGAAGAAGGTAGTACTTAGAAGTTGCGGGATCTCTAATCTCAAACATATCTGCTCCAGCATCATAGCCACATATCAATACATAGTGACCTGTCAAAGGTAATTATGGTTTTAGGAATGGATTAGTTTCATAATGCATAAGAGATGTATGGAACTGAAATCAAGTGAATGATTAGATTCACATGTATTAGATAAAAATCAAATTGGAAAGTGATAAATCCCTAATTTACCACGATTAATATGTGATTATGTGGCATTTGAGTGTCTTTCATGAGGGAAAATTTGGATATTATTAGAGAATTATGAGCATGTGGTATTATGCTTTAAAAATTGTGAAATTTGAAAAAGGGGTTAAATTATGGAAACGAGCAAAAAAGGCCCAAACTCTAAATAGCAACAGATAAAGTCCTGACCTAGCAACAAAAAAAGATAATTTAAACATGCATGAGATGCCTAACCCTGACTATGATGTGGGACATTGATGAGCAATACATAATCCCTTTTCATAAAATTTTAAAACGGGGTGCTCCAATTGGAACTGACTTTGTTGGTTGAGCATAGGGTAGTTTCAATTTTTTCTATTACCAATGGATTAGTTCGCAACCAAAAAAAAAAACTGTGAAAAAAATACATTTAAAAATAGTTAAAAGTAACAAAACCAATATAACGGTGGTAACCTGTGTAGCCAGAATTGTTGCAGAAGATAGCTGGGACTTGAACATCTTCTTGCCACACATTACTAAAACAAAAAACTATAAAAGCGTGGAAGAATATTCCATTACTGAAGAAAATGGCATAATTACAGTAAAATGAACAAGATATAGGAGGATTTTGTATTGCATGGTGGGGTAAAGATTTGTAACAGCAAAGGATATCAATGAATTGTCATGGTTAACTCCAGGCGCTATCCGAACTTGCAATAGCATTATAAGTATAGTCATGCAGAATTGCAGATTATGTGTCCAAGCCAATGAGGAAAAAAAGGTGTCAATGAAACTGTACCTCAATTTGTTGTGGTCAACTAATGCAATAGCAATATATTTCCCAGACAATATTAGACTAGAAATCTCTTCTCCTCTAACCGATCTACGCTGTAAAAGATGAAATGTTATGTTAAAGAAAATAAAGTTATTAACAAAAACATATTAATGAAGCTTGAGAGTGATACCATAGTTTGTGGGATAAATTGATGTTTGTCAGATTTATGTTAGTTTCCTCTTTAAGTTTTCTGTTACTTATGCCGTATCTTGCATCTTGGGATATTTCTTTTCTTTTCTTTTTTGCCAGTCTTGGGATATTTCTAGATCTAGTGTTTTATTTGCTCATTAATTCCATTGTTTGTCTTTTATATATGTCCTCATAATATGAAACATAATAGAAGAAGCAATCATGATCTCCTCATTTTCATATATATTTAGACAGAAAACATGACCAACCAATGAACATACAATTCTGCTAGTCAGTTTCTTCCAACTCCCATAAATATATGGAAAAATATTGATATTGTAGTAAGCGTGCAACTCATTTCATTCATTTAAATAATATCCATCAAGTTAAATGTAATAATAGAAACATTAATTCACGGGCAATTAAGAAATGATCTGATACTATTTTACTTCTTGTTCTTCAATAATTGACTATATGAAAACTTTTGGCCCAAAAAATTGAGGCTACAGGGATTCAAGGAAGTTCAAAAGATGCACCCTACCTGTATATTAATTCCAGCCTCCAAAGCTTTCTGAAATAGTTTATCAACTCTCTCCAGATCCTTAGGTAATTGCTCCTGTACAATATTGAAAACACAATCTTTTTACGTTGCTGCAAATAAATAGATAATGTATTAAACAAATGCTAAAAGCCGAAATGGTACATCAGAAAATGAAATCTAGACACTACAAAATATAAAGCTAATGGTGTTGAGAAAAAGGAGGATAAGGAAAAAGGGAAATTGGATTTCTTTTCTAGATACTGCCGCTGATAAAAAAAAAAAGGTAGGCAAGATGGCATATTCAATGACAAGTAACCAGATACCATTAGTTGTGCACATCAAAATAGTGTACTCTTTAATATATCTCAGCCACTTTCTGACCTCTCAAATAAGAGCACTACTATCTTCAATGTATTATGAACTGCTGTGCACGAAAAAACAATAAAGAGCTTATGAATGTTTCGTGATGACAGTAAATTACCTTGTAAAAGGATTCGACACAATAGTTTGGATTTGCACCAAAAGTTACTGTGAAGTAGCAAAAGCAGACAGAAAACTTCTGTAACAGATATGCCAAATCAACAGTCCAAATGCTGAACAATAGCAAAGAATAAGATAAATCAGAAGTCCGTCGCATATTTTTATTTTAAATTGTGATGCTATTCTGACTTAGTATTAACTTCTAAGCCATAAACATACAGAAAAAGTCAACAACTTCAATTAGGTGACGACATAAAGGCAATGAGTAAAACTTAATGAACTACATCAAAAGCATTTTCTAGAATCTTCAAGAATCTCACATAACATAGTAGCTAAGAGTTCTGAGACTGTGTAGAAGATAAACCTAGTAGTGCAGCATAATTCAGCCAGTTCTTGAATATTACAATTGTTGACGCCAATGGTTTCCAAAACCATCAGTACACAAGCAAGACCACAATCCCATGTGTATGATTGGTTTATGTGAGGCACCTACAACCATGATAGTGATAAAACATGTTCAAGATATAATAGAGAAAGAAAGAACATTTACAATTTGCTGCAGAAACCAGAGACTAAAGTTATTCACTTTTACTGTCTGGCAAATAACCTTGTATTGTTTTACTTTTGGCAATTAACCCGCTCAAAATTTCAGCATCTGGAAAATAACTCATTCCATTGAAATTTGACAAATTTAAAAACACTGATTAAAATGCAATTGCCTAAAATAAAAAAATCAAGAGAAGTACCATGAAACACATTTGTCCAATTAAGTTCTACCAAATTGCCAATTTAACTAATCTGATTTCCTTGCTTTCGTTTACTTCTTACTGAATGAAAGGGGTTAATTGCCACATTTGAAAATTCAAGGGGCTGATCTCCAAAAGCTGCAAGCGGTCATTTTCCCCAAGGTAAAAGCAGAAAGGGGTTAAAAGCTACCATCCAAACATCAGATGATACTTACCTCAACAAATCGTGAGTGGGGTAAGGCAGGAGGATGGCAACCTATGTTACTTGATGGCTGTTGAAACAGGTAGGGATCTATTGCACCTGACATATCGCCTTTTAGTTCTTTTTCATCTTCTGTTTTAAGATTTTTGCTGAATATAGAGTATAAGGGCCACATCGATGACCAGATTGGTTCACAGTTTATATACTACCTGCAGCAGCTTTGGCACAAAATTAGTAGATGTCAAAGATAGGCATTTTCTGTTTCCCTAATTACAACATTTAGTTTCTAGAGCCTCTGAAAGGCCACGACACAGAAAGTGGGAATCAAGTATGTGCATTCCTTAAAGGTAAATTAACCAAACAATTTGAGGCCTCGATTTTGATGTAAACTCTAGAATGTCGAGGCCTTGACAGTTGACACTGAGTGGAGGGCAACTCCATTGAACTAAGAAGATACAGCCAGTATCACAAATAAATGAAAACTTTAATAGTAAAGTGAAAATATCAGTTGTTTATGGGAAAAAAACAGGTTAAAGATAAACTTGTAGAAGGATAACGCTAGTTTACATAAAAAACGGAAACAAAACGCAGTACAGATTTACTACAAGTAAAATGAGTTCTAGCTCTGGAAACACAATATTGCAGTGCTCGGATCACATAACAGAAACAAAAGGAATTCTGAATACGAGTTGTTTTCTTTTTGTTTTGGGTTTTGAACAAAACAATTCAAGCTACGGCAACTAGAAAATGATCAAGACAGCAGTGAAACTGATCAATTCTTTAACCATTCCCAAGAGAATACACCAACAAAGGCCGAAGATTGACGTCCAAAAGTTCAGATTTAACAACTGAAATAATCGTTCAGGTGAATTAACCACCCCCTCCCCCACCCAAAAAAAAAAAAAAGGGCCATTATTTGAATCAAAAGGAACCGCGCTATCAACCGAATCTACAAGCTACGTCCAATTAGAAGAAAGTCAATGTACTGGGAATCACAAAGGAAGGAAAGAGGTGCGAACAAGAATTGGGAAAACAAGGAGATATTTATTACATACCAGAGGGAAGGGCTTGTTGTTAAGCAGAAGCTTGTCGCGGGAAGAGGAAAGGAAGACAGGTTCCACAGTTAGTTTGGGACCTTTTTTCCAATCCTTTTATTTTTCTTTTCTATTTTGTGTCCTTTGACTATTTTCGATCATTTGCCACTTCGCCGGGCGGTGTTCATCTCCCCAACCCACCCACCCCTCTAATTAAATTAATCCTAGTAATATTTATATTTATGGGTGAAATACAAGTCAACCGAATCTCCACGCCAAGCGCCAAGGCTGTGAATGCGAATGATTCATCATGATCTAGCTTCCCTGCCATATTTAATTTAAGTTTCATTTGACATTGAATATTCTCAAATCTCCAATCTACAAATTTGGTGAATTTAGAACCCTTGTATTTTTTTTTTTTTTTTGTGGCGGCAGCCTGGCGCCATAAAATTCAATTTTGTTTGGGTGATACCTACCTGCTACTTGCATGGAAATGAAATGCAGATGGAGAAGAAGGTTGTGGGTGCTTGCAAAGAACATGAACATGGTCAACGAGACAGTTGCACTGATTGAGCAGAGCGGAGAATTACTCCGACTGCAATACATTCAAATCAAAGTGAATACCTCCCAGACTCTGTCAGGATTTGAAGTGAAAATGGAAAAGTATGGTCAGACTAGAGGCGTAACAAGGCACCGGGAATTTATTTGAAGGTAAAAAAACAAATGGGGCATTCCGAGAATTGAACTCGGGACCTCTCGCACCCTAAGCGAGAATCATACCACTAGACCAAATGCCCATTTTGCTGAGTTGAGGGAACTTTGTTTTAGTGTTCTGTTGGCCTTAAAGAGAACCAGATAAATATTTTAAAAAATCTATCTCAAGGCCCAAACTAGCAAAAAAATGTCAAAAAAGACTCAAAAAAAATTCATATGTCAAGAAAGACCCCAAGACCTTTTCTGGTATTATTTTATAAAACGTTAGTTGTTAACGTCTACTAATATAGTTGTTAACGGGTACTGATTTAGTTGTTAATGAAATTGATTTAGTTGTTAACGTTTATGAAATAATATCAGAAAAAGCCCTGGGACCTTTTTTGATATGTGACTTTTTCTTGGATATTTTTTGACATTTTTTTACTAGTTTGGGCCGTGAAATAGATTTGCCCTAAATATTTTCACTAACTCGTAGATATCTGAACTACTATATATATAACATTAAGTTTGTGAAAATAATATATTTAAATTTTTATTTGTGTGAATTTAAATCTAATGGATATATGTAAATTTTTAAAAAAATATATATATCACATTTGTAGGAGTATTTGAAGAGATAAAATTATGCAATTTACCCATCTATATGTGTTGTCGCAGTTCTTATGACTAAATAAAGTGCTGTTGGCAAAAAGAAAAAGAAAGAGGCCAAATATAATGCATCTCTTATTTGTTAAATGTTGAATGCAAAGAGATTTTAAATGTTGGAAATCATGGTAACCCCTCTCCCCATTTCATCTCCCCTTAATTTTTTTATGATTAGATTGGTTTTTAATGGTTGAGATTCATTCTATAAAATATATTTTCATCATTGAATATTTAATATTACCAAAAAATTTTAAATATTGTATAAAATCTCAAGTTAATTCAATGATAGAGAGAATAATTAGAAAGGAGGTGGGAAAAGGGATTAGTGTAAACACTCATTTCCCTAGTCGAAACCTCAGTAAAAGCGAAAGTTTCGCTGCTCCTTATTGTACGACCATTGAATTTATTTTGTTGTTTAAGTCTTGGCCAGACAAACTAAGTACAAATTCAATGGATCCTATTACTCCTACCCATTAAAATTATTTTTGATAAAAAATATAAAAGTAAAAAAAAATTTAGATCTCTCGTCTTATACTAGGTCCTCCTATTACTCCTCTGGTCTTATATACAGACATATGAAAGAAAATTTTGTTCCATTTATAGTGTCTTGAGAGAAAACTTTTATATAAATGTATAATTTTACTTTTCATTTATTAATATATTGATTTTGTTCTCATTAGGTATAATATATATTAAATAAAGACAAACTTAAAAATTCATTGAATTTTATGAAAAAATTAAGGATATTTAAAGTTTTTCCTGATTTGTGTAAAAAATACTGGAAGTGCCATATATGCAAGACCAGAGAAGTAATTGGTTGGGGGGTGTGGTAGCGGTGGTTAGTGCTATTAGTTAATACTTCCTCCTCCTTCCTTTTATAAGGAACACTTAACGCGGATAATAATTTAAAGTGACGGTTAAAGATAATAAATATGCACAAATTGTAACTCTTTTTTTGCAAAAATACCCCTCTATATATGAGGAGATATGGAACAAGAAAGAGAGTAAAAAAGTTATTATAATAAAGAGGATGGTAAAAGAGAGAACAAGAAAATTAAGATTGCAGGAGTAATGCAGTATGTATGAGAGAGAGAGAATATGGATAACTGAAGGAAAAATGGGAAAATAACAAACAAAAATTAAGATATATAAATCTTCTTAATGATTCTTATAAATAGAAATTGAGTATACATTGCCTCGTGGGACCTCATCAACAAGAATACTCATACTCCAATATAATAAGCTAGGAACCACTATGCTCTTTGTTTAACCAAGTCTTTTTTTATTTTATTTTATTGTGGGAATATAGTTCATTACGTTTATTATATCACGTGGCAGAACATAGTCACACAGTACGACTATTATGTTTAAGTCATTTTTAACTACTTAACCAGAATAATAAAGGGATGGTTAACTTATTGGAATTGCCCAAAAAATTATAAAAAATAAAAAATCATCCTCATTAAACGCATACCCCTTAAAGACATTTTATCTTTTATATGCAGCGCCTCGCTCTACGTCTACGTCTATTTATAGAGGTGAAATTAAAAGAAAATAATTAGTAATCCATATTTTTAGGGAAATTTAACAAAATAATGTTTTTTTAAAAAATAATTATCAGATTGGAGCATGTCAGAAAGTATTTACCGATATAAGGCAGTCAATGGCGTCAGTTGACTAACGCCACTGACTTTGTCAGATTCCAGACGCCACGTGGCAATGGCGTCCAGCGGCGACGCCACCTTCCGAGATGCCACCTTGACCGGGTTGGGGGTTACGGGTGGCGACGCCTTAATGGCGTCAGACCGACGCCGATAGTGGCGTCGCCGTCGGTGACGCCACCCCTGCAAGGTGGCGTCCAGTCACAGACGCCACTGCCACGTGGCGTCCCCAATCTGATAGGTTCAATGGCGTCGGTCAACGGACACCATTGACTGCCTTATTTCGGTAAATAGTTTCTGACACGCTCTAATCTGATAATTATTTTTTTAAAAAACGTTATTTTGCTAAATTTCCCCATATTTTTATGTAAATAAGGGAATAACTTTTGATGAGCATCTGAAAATAACAGGTGGCGGTGAGGGCGTGGACCTTCTTCATAGGCTGACTCTCCTTATTCTTCCTTCCTTTTGAGACACGACGTGACGGTGCTTAAGGAATACAACAACGAGAAAAAGAGAAACCAAACCGGGAATTCGCAATTAATTATAGAGCAACACACACATATATTTGTTTTTTTGGGGTCAAACTAACAGAAAACCATATTTAGACTGGGGAATCCAGCAGTAATTTTAGCTTAAAAAAGTATACTATCTCCGGTCTTAAATATAAGATAAAGTTATATTACATTATAAACTTTATCCTATATTTAGAATTGAGGTGGTACCATATATATGATATAATAAAGCCTCCTCCTTGTTTAAAATAAAGCAAAATGTCGTCTGGCGATTGCCTTTAATTATTCTTGCGAAATTAGTACGGGGACAAGGGGAAACAAAAGAGAAGAGAACCAAGCGAACTTTTATTGACTCGGTACAAAAGGCACCACTGACCCAAGCGCTAATAAGGTCACCTATACTTGTAATTCCGATCCCTCCACCACTCTGCCACTACCTATATATATATATATATTTATATTTATATATAACTCCTGCTTCACCAACACACACAACGTACATCTCCAATCTTATTTAATTTTTCTATGCTATTCATGCTCATCACCTTCTGAATCCTATATATATATATATGAAGAAGAAGAATCAAGACCCAAGGAAGTCAAATTTCTCAATATCATGCTCCGCATATATATATGGCAGAGGTCGGGAGTTTGGTCAATAATAAAGGGAACCTGCAAATTGGATTGATCTCTAAAAGTGAGCAAACCATTATTATTGAGGATGGATACATCGATCACTCACAATTAATGGGCCTACGTACCTTGCCACCAGTTCCCTCTCGAAGCGCTGTTTGAACTGTTTCCGTTGGCATCGCCATCGTCTTCCCCATCCTTCTTGAACTGCCGATATAATGTTACAGTTTCAGTGATCACTGACGACCGACAAAGAAACGTAACGAGGATATATAGAGAACGAACATGTATACGAGACTCACGGTAGTGGTGGGGCCTCTTTGAGAATAATTTTCCTGGCCTCCATAGTAGATGGATGAGCTGTAGTAGCTGGGTTCCACCGTATCTTTCTGATCGCCCTGCTTGCTCTGATTCCCTGTACACAGCCCCACCATTAATTAATTCCCACTTTGATCCACTATCAGTATGAACTATTCATATTTGAAGTGGCCATTAAGGAGTCATATGCAGCAGCAGGGCTCATTATAAATGCTCATGTACGACGCCAAAGGTAGTGACAAAATTAAATTAGAATGATGAACCAACCCTGCGTTCCTTTGTTTTTGCATCCCACGTCTTGCATCCTCGAATCTTTCCCTCCCACCTAATTCAGATGCAAAACAGTACATGTTTGAATCAGAATTGCTCAAACAACCGAGTTGTACTAATGAAAGCTATGCAAAAAGTAATTAGCTAGAGCTCTCAGACACTATATATAAAAGCTAATGAACAACGTGATATCATGCTTGTGTGGGTTGATGAAGATCAAAAAGGACTTGGAAGAAGTGAGTGAATGCAAGTGCTGAAATTAGAATAATAATGAAGGTGAAAATTATGAAAAGAAGGCTGTGGGGCAAAAGGACATAGTGGTGGGCGAAGAAATAAGAGGAAGGGCGGGGAGGCATACGGTGGTGGAAGAAGGGGGGAAAATGGAGCCAAGGACGGGGGAGGAGTCCTTGGGTCCAAAAAGCTGATCCAACTTGATCTTCTTGTCCATGAAGAGGCTTTTATGTCAGGCAAATCAAAGAACACCGGAGAGAAACAAACAAAAGAGGAGATGACTGGTTATGAGGGGATCGGATCGCGAGAGTCTGCTATATATAGACTCTAAAGCATTCTCTAGAAATTATTGCCAAAGAGAAACGTGCGCAAGTCTTCGTTAATTAGGAATATTTGTAATAATGGTTTAGAAAAATATATGAGAGGATAGTGACGGCTGATAGCATGAGTAAGCCAGTGCTGGGTCAGTAGGCAGTTGGTGGGCATTTTGGTGAGCCCCTACTGATAATCCATTGGCCGACGTGTCTCGCCCGGCATCTCTGTTTGTTCTCATACAAAATTCTTACATTGATTCGTATTTAAGAAAACATACTAGTTGGCGAGCCTATACATATATCCTCCTTTAATTTATTTCCTCCCCTGTTAATGAATTGCCTCTTAATAATAAGTTAGCGAATGAGTTTTAATGTTATGTACATGCTTTACACGTTTACCCTGTAGAATTGAAGGGCAACATGCATGTTAATATATGAATATGAATATGAATGAGGGGGATATATATTTGGAGTATGAAAAGATTTGTTAGCTAGCTTTAAAATGAAGGCAAATTAAAGAGATTATGATGATAAGATCGATGATGAGTGTATGGATAATGGATGGATTAATAATATATAAACGGGGATAGAGGAGAAAGGGGGCGGCTGATGATAAAGTGGATAGAAGAAGATAAATAAGGAATGAGAGGGCAAGGTGTGTGTGTGTCTATATATATATATATATAATAAAGATAGTCGTCAAAGAATATGGGCTTTGCATTGACAGATTATTATTCTTTTAGATAAGTAAGGATAAGGACATTCATTCCATTCCTTGCAGGATTTCATCAGTAGCGCTACATTCATACATACATGTCATATTTTCTTCACCCTAATATATATAATCCATCATTCAAATATACTTATATTACTAGTTCCCAATATAATCCGACTCGTATGTCGTATATATATTATCCGGGAGCTTCTCTCTTTCATTTTCAATACATACAAATTAAGTCCAATAATTAATGCTTGCATACACAGATCGAGTAATTGACAAGATCAATGAATAATAAATGAGCATATATATATTTATAGAGCAAAAACGCATATGAATGAATGAATGAATAATGTCAAATGGGAGGAAGAAGAATAATACGTATTAATTGTTATATTTGACATGGATGGATGGATGGATGTCTGTGTCGACGACTTCTTTGGCCCCATTCCAGATTCTAAGGAATATTAATTAATTGCCACCACTTGCACTCTCTCTCTCCCCCTAATTCTATTCTCATGCGATTATTTGTCAGTCAATTAAGCCACTTGTTCCATCACTTTTGACTTTTCTGCTTCTTGCGCCATTCATTCCTACCCCTATCAACTTTGTTACTCCTCCTTCATTCATTATCTTCTCTCAAACACCCTGTCAGCCCCTACCAAGGACAGACCTTCTTAGAGACAATGGGGGCCATGGCCCCCCCAAGAATTTTATTGTTCCAAAAATTTGTATGAATGAAGCTGAGAAAGGAACCGAACGTGAAACTTACGTTGTGGAGAATTACCTTTTCCGGTGAAAATTCAATATGACTTGGGGGTAGAAACTGATAGATTAGCAGGTGAAAGCAGTCCAACTTAGTACTTCATATATGACTTCGAGTGAGCCTGAATTCCAAGAAGCCATTTTTGGCGCTAATCTTTCACACCCTCCTTCTCTGGAAAAGAAGTAGAAGAATGTCAAAGATGTAATTCTTCGTCGACTCAATAAGGACTTAGGCGGTAACGTGCACAACTTATATATTTATTTATGCTTTACTTGGATTCTTAAATGTTGAGCTCCCCAAACAAAGAAAAACCAAGAGCCTTGAGCAAATTCAAATCACTTTGATTTCTTCCCGCTACCACCAATCACGATGACCAAAATAGGGACGCCGGACATAACCATCTTGATGTAACAGTTATTACTTTTTTTGTTTGAGGCGCGACAGTAGATCCAATTATCTCTTTTCCCCTGCCAGAAATAAAAGGTAAAAATATTTTCTACCAAATGTGATACCTGTAACACCCTATGTATATGTATAAGAAAATAGCTTCAATCATACATTTAGCTCCCTCAAATATTTATTCCTAGGTCCGTCTGTGGCCCCTACACAACAATACTAGCTACATAAATTTATTCAGCACCTTTTTGTACCTTTCAATCTCTTATGGATACATTAATTTAATACTTAAAAAATATTCAATCTTAAAAAGTGTTTCTGTGTGTGACTGTGTGAAAGCCTAATCTATTTATTTTACTTCATTTAAACTCGCGATACTCGGCACAAAAAACATGCTATCTGCTCTCTCCAACCCTAATTAACAATATCATATATAAAAATATATATATATATAGATAGAACGTCACATCCCCTACCCATAATAGGCGTACATACGTTGCCCTGCTGATCAAATACGAGTGTGTAGTTACGAGAGATACAATCTTGAAGACGTACGTACAGTTCCACTTTATCATAAAACATCTTTCATCTGCAATCACTGGTCATTCTTTTTTTTTTTTTTTTTTTTTTTTTTTTTTTTTTGTCTTCAATACAATCGTCATTCTGTTTAGGGTTAAGTGGCAAATCTGTCACAAAAGTATAGGTTTATGAGCAATATTATTCTGAAAGTTTTTTTGTCTTAATATTGTCCCGGAAGTTTTAAAATATAGTAATATTGCTCTTAACGTTGACCATCAATTTTTTTAGTTGACCGTTAAGCTTTTAACGAAAATAGGTTACATCGCTATGTCTTGAAATTCCTGGGGACAAGATTGAAAAAAAAAAACTTTTCAAGATAACATTGCTCCTCAACGAAAACTTCTAGAATAAATTTGTTGTTTAACCCTTATATTTACACACACGCATGACCACCCGTCATTTGATATATACCTCATCTAATTAATTACTCACGTACGTACATCCATCCACTCTTAATTCTCAATTATATTCTCTCAGGAACCCCATAACCATTTCACTGAAAACAGATGAGTTGGATCAACACGCGCCAATAAATGTGAGGCTGCGTCGTCCTGTATTGCATGTGTTGTTGTACTTGTATTTGACGGAGATATGATATATGTGTGTGTGTGTGTGTGTGTGGAGTCTTGTTGCAATATAACATAGTTTAAGAAGATGCAGGGAAGTGATGATGATATAAAGTAATAAATATAAGGAAGGACGGATATATGATGAGTAGATGAGGCATGCACGCATGTGTTTAACACAGATAGCGATGAAAGCTTTATTATTACAGACGCAGTAATGAAACACAACAAATCAAAAGTGGGTGGGCATTAATTGAATTTCCAGGGAAGGCAGCGAAGGTTGGAGCAAGCAGAAGCAGAAGCAGAAGCTGGAGTGCACGTAGCACCGTCGCAGCACTTGCACACAATTCCCACACTCCTCCTCCACTCATCATCATCATGCCACCCTCCTGATCTCTTCCCTGCTTTTTTGTATACACACACACATATTCACTTTATTATTTGATCCTCTAATACGAATTCATATGCATATATATGTATAACTAGCATGTAGATTAAATTAAATTCAAGGGGAATATCAAAATAGAATGAATCCTCACCAGCATGCTTGCGGAGGGTTAAAACCTGGGCGGCTTCCGCCGCATCGTCAATTACTAGCAGCACACAAACCAACACGAGCACTCCCACTCCCATTCCCACCCACTTTCTGTTTTCTGATCTCTTCATTATTCTCAATTCTTCTCTTATTAATTATCACCTCTGATGACAATTCATTCATATATATATATATATAGCGAGTATGTCGAGGCTCGCTAGCTAGGGCTTCTTATTAACTTGAACAATTAATGTCACCCTATTTTCTGGATTGTTCAACACGCCGTTGAACTTCTAGAAACCTCACTGACGCGTTCCTTCACGCTCCCCCTTCCCTTTCATGCATCTTAATCACATCTCTTCTCTACCCTTTCCCTTCTTATATCCCTGTCAATAACTTGTTGTTCATTCCTTGACTAAAAATAATTAAAATATTAAAATTCTCAAAAGCTCCCACCGCTTTCCAATTCATTAACGTAACTCCTCACATCGGAGACAAATTTTGGCAGCGTGATTTCCAATATTTGTGAACAAATTTAATTAATATTCTTGCCAGACATTTTGCAATATATATAGCCTTTACAAGTTCAGGATGAATAAGGGCGATTTGCCGAATTAATAAAAGCTTGGCCACTTGAGGATACGATTCATCAAAAAATGAGCGCTGTGGATGTTCATTGATTATACATACGTGGGAGTATATATTTTTCGACAACAGCCGCGCGCGTGTGTGTGTGTATATATATATATGTTTCTATTGGAGGTAATGTTTTATTCAAGGCACGCACGCGAACACATCTTTAAATTGTGGCAAGAATTTAAAACTTTGATTTCTTATTTTATATAGCAATTAGTTAATTAATTTTGGAGGAATTGGTTATGGAATATTAGTCGCAATCACCCAATGCGTAAACCAAGAATTTTTGACGAAGAAAACCACGACTTGTGCCTCCCGGTTTTCCACAACACGTACGAGGTGATGCTTCCCTTAAATTTCTGGATGCATGTATGAAATGAAGAGTGGTGTTCAGATGGATGTGAGCCCGGTGGACACTCAAGGCCTATGCTGTCAATTTAATTGTCTTATTATAAATATTTGACCAGCGCAACATAACCCCGACAATACGTCCGGCTCCTTTGCCGTGTTAACATTATTTAATTTGGAATGCATTATCTATATAATACTCCCTTGATGGTATATGAACTATTCGAAGTGTTCATATTATCCTAAATATTCTTAATTTGATGCTCCCTACATATTAATCAATGAGAGAGAATTAAGTAAGGTGATTGTTAAGAACATGAGGGAATAATTGACTGCCACACAAGTTCTAACATAATGATTCAGAACTACATATAACATACAGCACGTACGCACTCACCTTATTCCAGCAAATTTTTTCCATCATCAAATAAGTTCTAAAAGCTAAATTCTTGTTTTTCGGTTCGTGTGGTATCTGCTTCTGCGTTGCGAGTCCTTCAGAAACATGGACTCCAGAATAATCATCATCATTCATCATTTTTAAATCACTACGATCGATCCCCTCGCGAAAAGTAAAGGATCCAATGAAAAAATGGATTTCTTCTTTTTTACAGTTTTTTTTTTTTTTTTTTTTGAAATGTAAGTAGAATTTCCCTTGTTTTCTTCCCCCCAGAACTACTTCAATTCAATTAGATTGTCTCAATGTGGTGTTCTGAGACATCAAAGATTACTTTACTCAAAGACCACATCTCATCATCTCTCTTTTGCATTATTCCCTTGGATTTGTTATTATAGTTAGATCTTTTGCCTTTTAATTCATGTTTAATTTCTTATGTTTCTATCTAAGAATATGTCATTTCGTCCTTTGTCAAAAAGAAAATAACGTAATGAATATATATATATATATATATAGAGAGAGAGAGAGAGAGAGAGAGAGATTCTTTTAATTTCCCAAATTAAATCTAACTTCCTTTGTCAAAGTCTGAAACTTGAATAAAATGAACAAAGATAAACAAACGAAGCGCACAAATAGAAGAATGGTTTTTTAATGATTGATCATACCTACTTTTAATTAATATCTAATACAAGTGACGCTGGTTAAAAATGCATTAAAATATCGGAATAATATAGGGAAAAGTTGGTTTTTAGTCCGTTCAACTCATCAGGTCAAGATTTTTGTTGTATTTTCTTAAGGAATCAATTTCTTGGGTGTTTAGCTCTTGCTTCGTCGAAGTTCATAATTATGAAAAAGCTGCACCTAAAAGTAAAAAGCCCATTTTTCATGAGTTTTCTAGAAAAAAGTTCATTAAGTACAAGGTAAAAGTAAACTAAAATATTCTTTTAGCTGTTTCATTAGCTTCAAAATAAAAAAATCGGATTTAATGTCCCGGAGAAGTGTATATATAGCCTAATATAAAGTATAAATAAACTATTTACAAACTACAGGTCAATCATAAACCACTCCTTTTTTTATCTACGTACATGCATTTGATGCAATAATGGCCACGTCTAGTTTTCGTCCGATTGGAAAATAGGGGAGATGCTCAAAAAGGCCACGGCCACAGGAGAGCGGAAACCACTTGTAAATTGACGGCAGAAATTTTGAGGCCCTCTACCCACGTCATGCATACGGCGGAAAATTTGAGACCCCTCTACTCACGTCATGCATGCACTTTTACTAATGAATTAGTTTAGAACCTGTACAGTCCCTCGTTTTTGGATTCAATTGATGAAGGAGCCAGACACTTTCACTAAAAGGGAAAGGATTTGATCCTAAAGTTGGTCAAGGTGTTGGGGGAGGCATCTTAGAGGTCTGCAAAACAACAATGACCTAAGCTAAAATTATTTAAAAAGAGACTAAAATTTTATGGGAAAAAACAGAAAAGAATACATGATCCTGTATTATATTTTGCAAAGAGCCCAATAAGCCTGTCAAAGCATCCCATTTATTATAATTTATCCCCCAAAATTTCTAGATGGATACATTAAAATAGTTATACCGTGGAATAAAAACTTATTCAAAAACTTTATATTTTTCAATTGATTTATGATCTCTCAATTCAAGAGAAATAATTGATAATGGTTAGGAAGTTATAATATATAAATTTCGTAAAATTTTAAATTCCAATAATAAGTGGGCAGTTAAAAAAATTATGCTAGTAAGGAGGGTTTTTGGTTTATTTTTTTTCTGGTTGATTTATGAAAAAATTGCAATATCCATTTTTCCAACAGGCTATTGATTCTTTATTACACTACCGTTTATGACAGCAGGAGCAGAGCTTGCTAGATGACAGGAGGAGGCCTTAAATAGATAGATTAATGTTTTTTTGTGCGGGGGTCTAGTCATAAAATCAAGAAGGTTAATTAAAAAGTAAAATTAAACATGGTGATGATATTCCACCGGCCGGTTTAAAAGAGTTTGAATTAAATTTAAAACTTGAGTAGAATGTTAAACTGTTGTGAGCGACGGAATCATCATTCATGTTCGGTTAAAATATTCCAAGACGGAGGAACACAAGGAAATGGATGTGAAAGAAGAAAAAATCTTCCAGAAACTGTGTAGAAGATGAAGCTAGCTAGCAAGCTCAAGACTTGATCGATGTGAACAGAAATTTTTTTTTAGGCCAAAAAATAAATATATTAAACTACTCCATTTAGTTCTTATTATAATGATCAACTAACAAGATATTTAGTCCTTTTTATAAGATCTTTGCTTGTTTCCAAATAGCATTAAATATTTTTTCCATGTACACCCATAATTAAAAAGGTAGTGAGTGAGAGTAATAATTAATAAAAATTAATTACTACTCTTTTTTTGAGAAAAAAAAAGAGAAAAAAATAGTAATAATTAATATGATATTAGAGTCTAGTGTAATTAATAGGGATAATATTGAAAATTACTTAAATTTTACGATAAATTTAATGACTTTAACTGTTTTTATTGACTTGTGAGAATTGCTAGTTGGTTCCTTAAATAAGGACCGGAGGAGTACTTACTAAATAATATTAAATAACCTTGAAAATACAATTAAATAATAACTCGATAATTATAAATCAAAATAATATATAAGATGATACTAACATTTTCAGTATTTCAAACAAGAATTTTACTTTCCTCTCACAACTCAATGAGTAATGAAACAAATATTATCCTTATAAAGAAGATAAAAAATTAGTGGGGCCAATTTGTGACCAAATAAAATATCATATAATAAATACATATATATTCGATAAATTTTAGACCAGCTGGGGCCTTGCTGGCCATCACTACCTTCCACCACTGAGCACAGCGCACATTATAAACTGCTTGGAGATCACACCGTCTTAATGTAATTTAGCTCCCGTTATATTTAATAATTAATGCGTTTAAAACAAAACTCCTTTGAGGATTCTCCTTTCACCTTTCTCTTGCTTGCGTGCGTGTCGCGTTTAGAAAATTATAGAGAAAGTGATCGATCGGCTTTAATTAAGAACATTGCAGATACACAGGAAACGAATCTTGGCTCGAGTGGCCAAGTCTAGTATATGGGGGCAGGGGCGGATCCAGGAATTTATGGAAGGGGGGCACTATTGCCCCCGAAAATTTTTTCACTTGTCATCAAAAGCATAAAAAATAATACAGGATTCAAAAAGTTTTCACTTGTGATCAGTTGTAAGTTTAATCATCATTAATAAGAGAAAGAGCAAGTATCGCCTATAAAATGCCCATGGCGGAAAATTAGCAACCTACATATGCTTCAAGCAATTTTTTGTGTTGGGAATATCCACCTAAAATATAGAAAAAATGCAACATAATGCTAGGAAAGTATCTCAAAAAAGGAAGTAGATCTTTCCCAGTTGAGGTCACAATGCTAAAATATGTCCGCAAGGTGAGACGTGCCCCTTCTTTGAACAGAATATATCCGGATCACCTTTAAATAAAAGCTTTGAATTTTTTTATTTTTAAAAAAAAAAACAAAAATCAAGGGGGCACGTGCCCCCCAATCATTTTAGTGGATCCGCCATTGTATGGGGGTTACCTCAACATTAGATTGCAGCTGGTTTCTTTTCCTCTGGCTTTAATTTGATTGAAAATTCATATATTGGGTAAACAAATTCCCATAAATTAATTTATCATTCAGGAACATAATTAAGAACTGACGTCGTGTATAAAAATCTCTGTATCATGAGGATATTAATACATTCACCTCAGCATTAATGAAAATGTTTGTGTCTTAGGTTGGTTATAATATAATGGATGGAAGAGGAACCATTTTAGTATGAAACAAAGCAATTGATAAATTAAGCTGGATATTTTACTCTTCATGGCTCACACGTACGATTTACTTATGTGTATTAATATATAGTGTTTGGTGAATGAAGCGTACGTGTCCGCCGCGATGACACGAGTGCCTACTAAGTACAGAGGAGCGGTCGTTGGAGTACGATATGACTACGCGATGACATAAGTGATGCAGCCAAGAGGCCAACATTTGACAATTAATGAATTAATGTACCATACATACAGTCACAGAGAAGGCCAAGGGACCACGTACGTAGACTCCAACATTGTTATTATATGGTATGATGGCAGGAGACAAGTGCCATCTGAAGCATCTCAGAGCCGTACTGAGACCCCAACATTCAAGTGTTCGAGTTATGCATAGAAATTAATACGCACCCTTTGATCACCGTCACGGTGTTTGCGTGTGTTCATTCCTGGGCCTTGGGTCATCGGGCTAACATGTGTCCATTTAATCCTTTCTATTAATTGCTCATTTTGGGGTCATCGAAAGTTGATGTTGTTCGATTGTCTGCTTTGTGTTTTCATGTTTTTCAGTTGTTTGCGGCTTTAATTTCGTTTCGAGTCTTTGGGTCTCTATTCCTGTTTGTTTTTGTTTAGCTCTCTATTAGCATGAAGACTTTGTACCTGTTGTTTCATGCTTCATGTATTTCTTGTTGGGGAAAAAAAAGATAGTCGTCAAGGGAAAGAAAAATCAAATGAGTGGGAAGCTTGAACCAACAATGAGGCTCCTCCTCTTGCCTATTGCCGTTAACGTTACTAGTAGTAGCGCGGGTGATACTGGACTTGGGTTTTAATTTTTATTTGTCAATCCGCAGAAGGAATATCCCGAGGAGATCCATGTGAAATGTTCGCCGGGGGGGCCCATCCTCTGCCTCTACGCTCACTGTAACTTTCCTTCTAAGATCAACCTCACCCTCATGCTTGCTTTCCACCAAGTGCTTCATACTTGTCCCACCTCTGCCTCACCGACTCATACTACAACTTTCAAGATTTCGCTCTTCTTTTGCCCTGTGAGCCGCCCATACAAGGACCTCAGAATTGTGCTAGTGCTCGATTGCCGCTGCTTTTATTGTCCGTTTGTTGCTTTTCCGAACTCTAGGGCAAGGCTCAGTTTCTTTTCTTTTTTAAATTATTTTTTAGATAGGTTGATGATAGGAGATCCACGATAAGAGATCATAATTTGGATATGCAAACGGAGGCTAGGGTTGGTGCGGTGGTACAACGGGGCCAGAGAGGTAACCATCCGACTCACGCGGGTGTTGTCGTCGATGGCGCGGTTAGGAAGCCGCCGCCGCCTCAGTCTCAGATTGGCGCCATTTCGCAGCTTCTTGCTGGTGGCTTTGCAGGCGCTCTTAGCAAGACATGTACCGCGCCCCTTGCTCGACTAACCATACTCTTTCAGGTTACTACTCATCGGTTTTTTGTTCGTGTTTAATGCAGATAAAAATTATATTTTAATAGTATATTTCAGCTTGCCGTGTGGTTTGTTTTCATCTTCCTTTTTGTTCTCTTTGGCAAGGGTCGCTTTTTCTTTCTTTTATTTTCTCTCTCTCTTCTTTTTATTATTTTAATGGAAGAAATGTTGGATAGAGTATATGTTGCCGCTTGTTAGTTTGCCTGGGCCATTTTCAACTGTTTCTGCTCTGCGTATTCATATCAAAGAAAGCCATTAATTTAACAAAAGAAAAAAGATTATAAAAATGGCCGGGGAGAGCAAACAATGTAAGCTTCTGACGCTTGGTCATTTGTCTTCTTGAACAATGAAGGACAATTGCCTTATGATGAGCAGTGATGTGGGAATATTTATTGGTTTAACAATCTTTTAGTAGCTCACTGGACTGGACATATTGACCTGAATAACTAATGCTTGTCTGAACTGGTAGCAGTTGTTTGGGGTCGGGAGCCAGTCTGCATTTTAATCAGTGCTCTGGGAACTGGTAGAATTAGAACTGGTTAAACAGTTTCTTAGCCCTCCATCTGGTTTTCTCTGGCTTGCTAGGGCTATGGTTGGTAGGACTATGAAAAGGCAAAGGTGATCACGGAAAATGACGCATTGATTTGTTATGCAAGGTCTATTATGTTTATGCTTTCATTATTTTCGTCCCATTTTTTGGGAGGGTAAGAAGTTCATTTTCATTCATACTACCTTTCATTTTCGGTAATCTCATTTGTCTTTTTAATCATTTCTTTCAGGTTCAGGGTATGCACTCCAATGTTGCAACATTGAGAAAAGCCAGTGTATGGCACGAGGCTTCAAGAATTATCAATGAAGAAGGATTTAGAGCTTTCTGGAGAGGAAATCTGGTTACAATTGCTCACCGTCTACCCTATTCCTCAGTGAACTTTTATGCATATGAGCACTACAAGAAGGTTGCTATTATTTCAATATTTATGTTTACAATCCTAAGACTATAGTAGATGGTGTAATTGTATTTATAACTATCGTTTTCCATGGCTTGATTCATATGTGATAATTCTTATGTCTACAGGTACTAAAGACGCTTCCAGGACTCAAAAGTCACAAGGATAATATCAGTGCAGACCTTTGTGTACATTTTGTAGGTGGTGGCCTGGCAGGAATAAGTGCTGCTACAGCTACTTATCCATTGGATCTTGTGAGAACCCGTCTTGCTGCTCAGGTAAGATTAAGTGGTTAAGATTTTGCTTGTGCCTTTTCCCTTTTTGCCACAATGTCCTTTCTTCTCCCGTTGGGCCAGTGTGCCTGCCCTCCTGCACTCCTGCTCTATTCTAGATTGATTACTGTTGTTGTCTGACATTTCGTGCCTGAGATTCTGTCCAAGTTGATGTAATTTTGTTTTGCCCTTCCTTAATTGTATAATAGCATTCTCAATGTCTAGTCTTCGGTCTAGTCTTAGTCTATAAGATGCTTGGAACCTTGCATAATGTAGAACTTGGTATTTTTGTTTTTTGAAAATGGAGCACTGACAAGGAAAGTAAACATTTTCTTAAATTTGGTCGAATGAACTGTTCAAGTATAGTTAGTGGTTGATTATTTTTGTATTTGTATTTTACTTAATTAAATTAAGCAATGTTAATATTTACAGACTAATGTTATCTACTATCGAGGAATTTGGCATGCTTTACGAACTATCAGCCAGGAAGAGGGAATTTTTGGCCTTTATAAGGGACTTGGAGCCACGCTTTTGGTATGCTTGTATAACTACTGGTAATTAAACTGAATGATTTCTCTAATGCATTACTAACTTCAAACCTGTTGCTTATGCAGGGTGTAGGGCCCAATATTGCAATCAGCTTCACTGTATATGAAACATTGAGATCTTTATGGATGTCAAATAGGTAATTGGTCCATAAATTGATTTAGCATTTTATCAGAACTCCTATTTTTGCATAATTTGATTAACTATTATTAATTAATTAATTAATTAACAAGTAATATCAATTCTAGCATAATCCTGTGTCTATCATCTTGAACATCAGGTCCAGTGATTCAAGTATCCTTGTCAGCCTGGCCTGTGGCAGTCTTTCAGGCATTGCGTCATCAACAGGTGAGTGGTCTGAAGGCATCTTTATTACTTTTCTTTGTCGTCTAAATCCTGAAACCTGGTGGATTTACTTCTTTCTTCCTAATTCAGGTTTCTTTGGCGATTGTCAACATTTTTATTTAACATGCTTTTTATGGTTGTGATAATATTCTATTCATTTATGCCATGTATTGTCTTGTGTTTATTTCTGCTTCGGATTAAAAAATTTCTATTAGCACTCTATTTTGTGTTTTGTAAACCTTCATTTGTGTGGCGTCATGGTACTCATTTTTTGTGTGTTTGTATCAAATGTTCATTAGATGTGCGATTAACTTAAGAATCTTTTGGTTAAACTGATGAATGTGCTCAACCAAAGGATGTTAGAGAATTTAATGTGTATAGTGGTTTACTATGCTTTTGATGCAGAGAAAGAGGGTTTGGTGCAGTAGCTGCACCAAGTATCTAACCAGACTGACCCCTAGACCCAGAGGCCAGGCTGGAGTTGTTCTTATATGACATATGAGAAATTTAGTAAGGAGGACAACAAAATCAAAGCCTTTTTCCTATCTTTCTTTAACTTTTTAACTGTAAAGATCTTATTGAAGTGTTCATCTTTCCAACTTTTATTCTATGACATGTCTCCCCAAGCTATGCAGTGGATTACAACATGGGGTGGCATTACATGGATGAACCAATAAGGCTTTATCATTCCCTCAATTGTCGAATGTGAGAGGTGTTCTCTCTGGTATGGTTCTCACATAAGCTTCCTTCAGCTGATGGTCAAATGGGTATCAGAAATTCTTGATCATGCATTTCTAATTAGTGAGCTCACACAATAATAGTTTACTCATGACAAAAGTAATAAATAATGTTGCATCCAAGGCTGTATTATATGCACACTGGCTACTGGTATTAAGAGTACTTATGCACATGAAACCTGTTAGTGCATGCATCACTTATTTTGCCCTTTTCTTTGTTATGATGCTTTTATGAGGATTTTTGTTTGTGTTAATAATTTTGTCTGTAAGATCTAATTGCTGAACCATGAATTTTTTGTTGAGATAAGTTCATGTGAGCATATTAAGCTGCTCACTTTTTTTTTTTTTATTTTGTCTGTTTAGTGTTGCAGCTTTATCAGATATGCTGCGTCATTACCATTAGAGCTTCTTGTTTTTTTGTTATTTATTTGTCTTAGATGATGAAAATGCCATATAAAAATATCCATCATCTTACACCAACTGACCCCATTTTTTAAGCAAGTCTTTTGGACTAAAATGTGATATATGGTTGGATTCATCTGCGAATATTTTATGCAGCAACATTCCCTTTGGATCTTGTGAGGCGAAGGAAGCAGTTGGAGGGGGCTGGTGGGCGAGCACGTGTGTATAAAACAGGCCTCTTTGGGGTATTTGGTCACATAATCAGAAAAGAAGGCGTGTTGGGCCTATACAGAGGAATTTTGCCTGAATATTATAAGGTGGTGCCTGGTGTTGGTATCTGTTTCATGACTTATGAGGCACTCAAGATGCTTTTAGCGGATGTTACTTTCACTTAGAAGGTATATTCATTGGCAAGAAGTGAAGGAAGCTTCATGTTGATTCATGATTTCTCATGGTGGTAAATTATGCCGTGCTGCTGTGGGAAAATGCACTTTTACACTGTACAGAGATGATTCTTTACTACATCTCCAGGCCAACGCTGCATTAAAGATTACATTCTTACCAATTCCTGGCATGCTTATTTTTCTCAAACATGGCTCACCCATCCGGAAGTCCCCAATGAAAAATTAATTTGGAACCATTAATATGCTGCTTTTCATTGGTTCTTTTGTTGGCATCCTTTGAGAAATTGCTAGATATTGTTTACTAGTAAACTTTTATTGATATTTTTTTAGGCGATGGAATAATCTCTCATCAATATTCTTGTCATATGATTTATTCTATTATGTCTTGAAGTTGCAATTTCGCTCATCAGGCTCATAATGTTGACAATTGAATATGTGACTTTTTATATTCTTCCTACTCCCTCTGGTCCTTATTATAAGCTATCAACAAATAAGTTTGGTCCTTTTTATAAGGCACTTGATTGTTCCTAAGGAGCATTAATTATTTGTTTTCACATGTACCCCTAATTAATAGGGGTAGTAGGTGAGAGTAATAATTATATAATATTAGAGTTTAATACAATTAGTAGGGGTAATATTGGAGGTTACTTAAATTGTAGGATAACTTTATTGACTTTAACTGTTTTTATTAGTTTATGAGAATTGTTAGTTAGTGACCAGAGGGAGTATTACTGAGCATTAAGTTTTGGTGTTGTTATTCGTTTCCATGTTTTTAATGGCCCATGTGCCCACAAAACAGGAGTTGCTGTTTGGGTCTATGCTATCTTTTATGAGTAGGTGCCTAAATTCCCAAACTTGATTGGCTGCCGCTGCGGGTAGGTGAACATTGGTTGATCAATTGGCACTGGTCTGTTGACTGTTGTATTAACTCTCTCACACACACGCACACGCATTCGAAATAGTAGATAGCAATTGTAAATTTACATTAAGAACAAGTGTGTACTTGATATACATGTAACCCTCAGAGTGTTGTACCCACGCATGCGTGTGTGGGAGAATGGCTTACGTAATTTTAAGTTGATCATTTTTTAGCATAACAAGGCCGTAAGTGATTATTTTCATCCTGACAAATATTTGTATTGAACCTCCTTGTTTTTTCAGTAGGCGAAAGCCATTGTACTATTTACTGTTGCCGATAAACTTGACGATTATTGTTCACTCATAATCCTTGAATAAGGTTTGAGCGAGTCATTTTGATAGTTCTGAAAGTAAACAAAAAGGTAAAATTGCCTTTAGGGATTCATTTTATATTTAGTGACTAAATAAGCATCTGTTTACTTTAATATTATTGTTTAATGATTATTATTATAGTTTGCGGCAGGTAACATTACTATATGATTAGTGGCCTAAATCTGTAGTTATCCTAAAAGATTGTGTTTCTTAAAAAAATTACGTAGTATTTGCTTTAAATGAAGTTTCTTGAAAGAGTTATTTTATTTGCATTGAGTTATAGGGACTCTCAAGGGTTTATTTTTTTAAATTTGATACCACGCATTTAAACGTTATCTGACTTTGTCTTTTTTCCCAAAAAAAAAAAAAAAAAAAAAAAAAAAAAAAAAAAAAAAAAAAATGTTTAGTGTGAAGGCATTTTTTTAAAACAAAGAATGGCCACATCAAATGGAAGACAGTGTAGACTAGAAATATTTGAAGCGCAAGTATCCTCAGTACCTCTATTTAAGTTGTTAATATTATTTTGAACAAAGCGCTTGATGGTTTGGGATGCAGATTTAATTTTAACACATAATTTAGATGAAAAAGAGGGGGGTATTCTTGGCTTGCAACGCAATTAGGCTAAAGTGGGCGTGGAAGAATTTGGTGAAGCGAAGAACATTAATTAGGGTGGATAGAGGGGAATCAAAGAGGGGGACATAGGGAGAGAAAAGGAAGAGGCATTCTCATCCTTTTGTAATCAATGTTATGAATCGATTAAGGGACACTGAAAACTAGGATCTTAGAAGTAAAAGCATGCTTCTTAGCTATCACTTGACGTAGCTATATTCATTTCCCAAATGACAATTTCTTTGAAGTTCAGTTTCTTAAGTTCACTTTATTGAGGAAAAGACCTTGAACGTTTTAACAAGAGTGGCTGATGTTTTTGCTGGTGAAGCCTGCAGTAGACAGAATAGCCCAGTATTCTATACAATAGACAAGAAAATCATGAAAGCGTTGTCTGCTTTATTTGAAGCACCTATTTCATTAAATAATATATCTGTCCTGTGTGCATGTCTGAGCCTTTTGCGCTTGTAAGAACTTAGTGCCAAGTTTTAAAGACAACACATCCATCTGCTGTGGCTGCCTTAAACTTTCTCCAGTAGTTGGCCAGGGAAGTGTCGTCAGATGTATTGAAAATGGACGACAGGAAAATGAATGGCAAGCCATTCCATTCTTTAATACTCCCTCCTTACATGTTTACCTAATTTAATTATATTAAGGAAGTTGGTTCATCTGATCGTTAACATAAGACATATTTGATGAGTTAATCTTAGTCATAAATATAAGGCATAGTTTTCATATTTGTCATTCTTTTTTTAATTTATTCTATTGATATTCTCTTAAGAATAATCAATTAGGAGAGAAAATGGATGAATTAAGGAAAATAACTAGGGTATTTTAGAAAATACATACTATGTTAACTGACTCAACTAATTTTCTTAATCTAATTAAATTGGGTAAATATGTCTTATATTAAAGACTGAAGGAATATTTTTTAAAACACCTTAGTTATCTTTTTCAATTTTCCCATTCCTTTTTTTCTTTAATTATTATTGAGGGAGCATCAATAGGAGTAAATTATGAAAAAATTGATAAATATAAAAAATATATATTATATTGAGGATTTAGATCAACTCCAAAAAAAAAAAAAAAAAGTCTTCTACTAAGTAGTTGAGGAGAATTGCCTTTAGAACTTGTATGCTGATAAACAGAATGGGATAATTTTTGACTTAGACCACATGTTTAAGACAATGGCAACTTCTTGAAGAGTATAAAGAAAAGAGCTTGGAGATCGAGTGGGAAAATGGTTATTTTCGGAGAGGGAAAAGAGTACCCCTTTTGACAAGCAGAAGCAAGCCATCAACTTCAACCTAATTGTAATAAGACGCATGAGTGTGACTCAAACTGAGTTTGAGTGGACAGTGAGTGTGCAAGTAGCTGCTGGATATTGCGACACCTTCCAAAACCATATATGATAACTTGGCCTCTCAAATAAACAAAAATAATATGGAGGATCTATTTCATATATTTATCTTTCTACTCCTCCAATTTAGACCTATCGACATTCTCTCAACAATAATCAATAGAGAGAGAGAGAGAAAGAATTACAGAAGTTGATTAGGGTATTTTACAAAAAAACATGTCATATTAACTAACTCAGTTAACTTTTTAAATCTAATCAAATTAATTAATAGAGTCTCACACATAAAGAATGATATGAATAGTAATGGGGAAAAAAGTATTCATGGCAAAAGCTATGTTGGTACCAAACGTGCAATAAACCCACTGGCCACCATTGGGGTTTCTATTCCAACAAAAAATGCAATAGCAAACTCAATCATACATTCTTGGATTGCAAGCTCAAACTCGCAAAGTAAGCAAATTCGTCGTCATTTAAAGCATGTACAAGCTTTACATTTTTCGACAGTGCAATAACTGGATGATCCAATTACCAAAACACACAATTTGAAAGAGCAGCAGGTTTGTCTGACAACGTTAAAATGAAAGAGGAAAGATTATGACGCATATATAGGAAGGAAGTTAATCATTTTGAAATGGCAGACACAGGAAGATAAGTTGCAAATGGGTTATAAAATTTAAAAGAATGTGGACTGATTATTTTTTTTTAATGGAAAAAAGTTTAAATGAGTCAACTCCTTACCGGTTATACCAATTTTGATTGGCAATGCGAACTAAAATTTAAATGTCTAGTATATTGTTCATTATATCCCTATGACTATGAGTGGTGATATTGGAGGAGAAAACAATTATGCCTTGCTCATTACGATGGCCAAACAAAGGGCACATAGAATATTTTATAAATGCATAGTCTTTCTACGCAAGTGAGTTAAAAAAAAAAGGATGGAAGTATGGAAAAACATATCCATTACTATTAAACAGGTGGCAAACAGTAAAACGGTGTTAAGAGAAGCCGTGACGATGTCGTTTGAATCCTAAAAAAGTTCAATGCCACACGAGTCACGAGGCCGTGCAGGCCCTCCCGTTCTCCCCTCGAGATATTACAGGCGCATTTGCCACAGAGACCCATTTCTCTCTCCCACGCCGTTCCTCACTTCCGAGGGAATACCCCTCAATTCATAATAACATTCATCGACAAAATCGGGCACTTCTAACCCCAGAGAGGCACAGAGAAGGGGTCTCGAAGGGAAACTTCCCAGACCGGACAAGGGAAAAAAGTGTTTTCAGTCTGAAAGCCTGAAACACTTCTTACCCTCCTTTTGAAATCTCTGACCGGTCTCATTAGTCTTTCCCCTTTGATTTTCTTTGGTAAGAAAAATTCTCTCGCCGAGGCCAGGATCCGATGACCACACAAGGGCAGGTCGGTATTGACCATGCTGTGCTCGATGATATAATCAGACGCCTCACAGAAGTCCGATTAGCGAGACCCGGAAAACAGGTTCAGCTCTCTGAGACCGAGATCAGGCAGCTATGTATTGCCTCTAGGGATATCTTTGTTCAGCAGCCCAATTTGCTCGAACTCGAGGCCCCCATCAAGATTTGTGGTACACTGCGCCAATATCCTGTCACCCTAATTACTTTTTGTTTTTGGGGCTCTCAGTTTTTAACTGCTACGTTTCATTTATTATTTTGAAATATAAATACTCCATTTGGTCTCTCTTATATATTTCATCTTTGATGAGGTGCAGTTCTTGCATATATATATATTAACTATTAAGCTTGTTTTGAATGTGGCCATTCATGCAATTCAACTCGCACTGGGTTTCCAACAATTTTATTGACCGCCTGTAAATTTAAGTATGCTGTTAGATGTTAATGTGAGGGGCATGGCCCTTCCTAAGCTTTGTCGGGTGTAGTGGCTCCTTCGGAACTAGCCAACTAGGCTTATCATTATGTATTTATCATCTCCGAACTATAACTCTATAGGACATTGTTAGATATTAAAATAATTTATTTATATATGTGGCCTCTCAACCGTTCTCCTTTGCATGTTACGACTTTGGAGTGTTGTTTGTGGGGCTGGATATTGGCTTTGTGAGACAAATGTGATCCATACAGTTATTTGTCAGGTGTTTATGCCTTAACAATAATTATGTTCTCATGCTACTCTTAACTCTTTTGACAGACATTATTAAAATTTAGGGCTCCTTTTCCATTGTAGCCTGTAGGCAAATATTTCTCTGCTGATTATGAATGGGTAGAAGTTTCTCTGTCCTTTCCATTATTTTTTAAGTGTTTTTGTTATGTCTCTTTCACTGCATCTTTCGTTTCTTAACATTCTTTGACGGCCATGATCATTTTTCCTCTAGTTCATTTTCCCCGTCTGCCATAATTCTAGTGTTTTCAGCTCTCCACTAATACGACCTTTCCTGACGTTATTGCCTTGGTGTTGAGGATTGTGGATAGGAGGCCACTATATATTAAACAAGAAATATAATTATTTGTGTCGCTTTTCCTGCTAAGACTTGCCCTGTTGCGAAAATACTTGTCATTATTTTAACTACTCTAGAGTTATTCACTGATGATGTAAGTAGAACTAAAAGTTCCTGCATGTTTCGTGATTAGACATTTTTTCTTTTGGAACTTCATGCTCTAGATTGCATACATTTCTCAAGTTGAATAGATGTTTTTGTTTATAATGACTCTTATATTTGGTTGAAATTTGTTGCTGCCCTTTCAGGTGATATTCATGGACAGTACAGCGATTTATTAAGGCTTTTTGAGTATGGGGGTTTTCCTCCTAGTTCTAACTACCTATTTTTAGGAGACTATGTTGATCGTGGGAAGCAGAGCTTAGAAACCATATGCCTTTTACTTGCCTATAAAATCAAATATCCAGAAAATTTTTTCCTTTTAAGAGGAAATCATGAATGTGCTTCCATTAATAGGATATATGGGTTTTATGATGAATGTAAGCGGCGGTTCAATGTGAGGCTTTGGAAATCTTTTACAGACTGTTTTAACTGCCTTCCTGTAGCAGCCCTTATAGATGACAAAATATTGTGCATGCATGGTGGCCTTTCCCCGGACCTAACAAGCTTGGATCAAATTAGAAATCTATCTCGTCCAACTGTTGTTCCAGATACAGGATTGCTATGTGATTTGCTTTGGTCAGATCCTGGCAGAGATGTGAAAGGATGGGGTATGAATGACAGAGGAGTTTCATACACCTTTGGCCCAGATAAGGTGGCTGAATTTTTGACGAAGCATGACTTGGACCTGATCTGTCGTGCACATCAGGTCATTCTCTGGATTATGTCTTTAGCTCTCCCAACTTCTATTCAATCTTCGTTCCCCTTTCCTAAGAAAAAGATGGAGCCATTGGTGCTTTACTGGCAACTGACATTATAATTTTTGCTATAGGTTGTTGAGGAGGGGTATGAATTCTTTGCCGACAGGCAACTTGTTACAATTTTTTCAGCTCCTAACTACTGTGGTGAATTTGATAATGCTGGTGCCATGATGAGCGTGGATGAAAACTTGATGTGCTCTTTCCAGATTCTTAAGCCTGCAGAGAAAAAAGCAAAGTTCATGATGTCAAACAAAATGTGATGGTTGGCACGTTACTATTTCCTAACTGGCTATTGGTTCTTCTGTTAGTATGGTACTTTTAGGTGTATTGATTGTTCATACATCCCTAAAAATCGTCAATATTGCTAATGTGAGAGTTTTTGCTTCTATGTTGGTATAGTTCTATTTCTTCCTTGCGGAGAGGAGGGAATTATGTTTTTTCTATTGGAATTTGTTGGCTTTCTATTTCAGAAAAATAATTTTTATTATACGTATAGTAGGATTGCATTGATTACTTATTAGTTATTATCATCACATCTGTTCTGGCATTAAAATTTTTAATGCTAGTACTGAAACAAGCATCAAGCTATAAACTCTTAATCATATATTTTAATTGATATTTGTTTTGTGAAAATTTATATTTATTTATTTGTACAATGGAAGCCTTGTCTTTGGGAAGAAAATCCTACTCTACTGCTATTTCTCCTTTGTCATCAATTCTTCTTGTTTTTCTATTTTAATCTTCTTATTTTATTATATCTTGAATATATTTAAAAGTTCTCTGGTGGCTCAAATCCTTTTTAAGATCTAAGTTTTGTTGTGCTAATTCGGTCACATAATTCTTTGCTTAGAGCTCATTGACATGGAGGAAACTTCAATTTGTATTTTTTCTGTTTAGCTGGTTTTGGAAAAAGAGTGTAATGGGCAAAAGTTGTGTAAAGTGGAAATGTGTAGGATTAGAGCAGTTAAGGTGACTATTCATGGGCTAGCTTATGGTAAAAATAATAAAATATTAAGAGGCTCAAGACCTAAAGGATTATGATTGACTGTTAGCTCGCAAACTTCGTAATTTTAACCAGAGCTGGGCTTCTGGGCTGAATAACGTTTAAAAATATATTTTGGCCTGATTTTGTAAATATATAGAAGACGTTGCAAGTAAAACAAGTAGATTGCTTATAGTTTACTTGCTTGGCTAGATTTTGTTTCAAGTGATTACATCTTTACACCTTGATGTCTTTTAATACGTAAATGAATTTTCTGGGTTTAGTTTCTTTTTCTAATTTACAGGCTAAATACACTAAATAATAACATGCCAAAGCGCATATATTCTCCTGTGGTTATTTTTTCTCTTTCCTTGTATAGGGATAAAACATTTTCTTTATTTCATGGTTGGTAGTTCGTGCTGCTTTGGTTCATTCATTGTATCACTGCGCCCATTGGCTTTGACTGTTAATAAGGCAGGCCGACATGTTTCTATACTGACCCAGTTATAGTGAAAGCATCCTTACTCTGTGTTAAGTTTCAGATTATTGGGTTAAACCTGGAACTTAGGAAGGAACAGTGTTGCTTTGTTTTAAAGAGAAATAAGTATCTTATAACTCTCTAAGAACAGCCCAGGAGAATCTCCAAGAATTAAGTTACTCTCTAAAATATTCGATGCTTTATTCATAGGCTAAGTGCCAATAAATAGAACTAGGTTTACAGAGAGTGACTCTATGAAATTCATAAAGATAATCAATAAATCTAAATCTTAACAACTAAATCTATCTAGTTGTGATATATCACATATTTCCTAAAATAATAAAAGATCATAACAGACTCGATAAGATAATTACGAAAAGATAATTAAAAATAGACTTAATAAATTTAATTAATTCCTAATCTATTTTAATACGCTTATTCTTCCTAGAATAAACCGATCCAAAGCGATTAGTATCGCTATCATTTCTCCCCCCTTGGAAAAACGACTTGCCCTCAAGTCGAAAATCAGGGAATTGAGCCTCAAGCAGATCATAAGCTTCCCAGGTAGCGTCTTCGAGGTATGGTTCTCCATTGGATGAGGAGTTCCGGTTGCTTAGCTGGGGTCCAACGGTGTTGAAGCACCCGGGAGGGAGTAAGGAGGAGTTCCATATCAGCCGAGAGCGGGAGCGGAGGAGGAGGGGAGATAGCTTGGAGGCCGGGGGCAGGGCGTAGTAGAGAGATATGGAAGACCGGGTGGATCTTTGCAGTAGGAGGGAGCTCCAACTCGTAAGCCACTGTGCCAATACGTTTCAAGACCTTGAATGGGCCATAAAAACGCGGCGAGAGTTTCACAGCGGGAACGAGATAGGGACTTCTGGCGGTAAGGGTGGATTTTTAACCAAACAGCATCACCCGGTGCGAATTCAAGATCCCTACGATGTTGGTCTGCGTGCAACTTCATCCGATGTTGAGCTTTAAGAAGGTTACCCTTGAGGACTTGGAGCATGGCATCCCTGGTCTCCAGTTGGTCTTCCAATTCGGCCACCAATGTTTCGCCTCGCACATAAGGGAGGAGTGGAGGAGGGTCACGTTCGTAGACTATTTTGAAGGGAGTGGTATTGGCGGCGGTATGATATCCAGTGTTGAAAGAGAACTCGGCCCAACACAAAAATGTACTCCAATGTCGTGATTGCTCGTGTGTAAAACAACGAAGATAAGTTTCAGACGGTTGACTACTTCGGTTTGACCGTCGATCAGGGGTGGTATGCGGTGCTCATGTTTAAGCGAGTATTGCTTAAACGGAATAGCTCCTGCCAAAAGTGACTGAGAAACAGAGAATCTCGGTCGGATACGATGGATCTGGGCATACCGTGTAGGCGAACAATCTCCTGACAAACGTGGCTGCGACTGATTTTGCTGAATATGGATCTATGTTGCACGGAAACGCCAAAAATTGGCTATAGAACGTTTCCGAAACGTGAATCAGTCCGAAACGCTAGGAAACGGCACAAAAGCGAATCGGATGAGTCAAATGGTCGATTGTCGAATGGCAATTTTGCAAGATAATAAGGATTGGCTTTACGAAACTATTCACTCATTTTAAGACTTCTTTATAAACAAAAAAACGTGCAATAATACTAAATCGAAAAGAACGAATTAACGAGAAGACAATAAAGATCTGCAAAAAGCAACTATATAAATTTCAAATCACTTGTATATTATTCTTTTGAACACCCAACCTTGAAAAATTATGTTTTCGAACTTTTATGAAGATGTAACCGTGACTTAAATTTAAAGCTTATCATAAAGTAGGATTTCGAAATAAAGAAGAGATATTAGTAGAGATGAGCCGAGTTGGAGGCAAATGTTATTAGTAGAGATGTACTTTAATTATGCTAATGATTTTTGTTTTTATTATATTTTGTTAATGTGAAATACACTGTTTATATTGAAAATATTATTTAATATTAAGACGTTTGAACGTCTCGAAATATTAGTATTTTTGCGGTCACGTTTCGATGTCACGTTTTGGCAACGTCTCGAAAATGCCGTACCGGAATCGGTGCAACATAGATATGGATGAGCAAGGGCGATGAAGTGGCTGTATTTGCTGAGGCGATCGACCACTACTAGAATAACAGAGAAACCTCGCGACTTGGGGAGCCCGGTGATGAAATCAAGGGATATATCCTCCCAAATGCGGTCCGGAATAGGCAAAGGTTGCAGAAGCCCAACTGGAGCCAATGTTTGATACTTATTCTGTTGGCATTTCTGGCAATGCTGGATGAAACGCTTAACATCTTGCCTCATTCCTTGCCAATACAGCTGATCAACTAGTCGGCGTAATGTTTTAATGAATCCCCCATGTCCTTCGGCCAGAAGTTTTTCTCTTAATTGGGATTGGTTTGGTATGACCAATCGCGTCTTGTAGAACAGATGACCATTTACTAGGTGGAAGTGAGGATGGTGATCTGGATTACTCCATAGTGCCTGAATAAGGGTATTGGTTTCAGGGTCGTCAAGTAGAGCTTGCGGTAGTTGCTCTAATTCGCTGGCCAAAGGAATAACCATGTGGAAGAAATCTGCCTGTTGGGGTCTTCGTGAGAGAGAATCTGCCGCAGTGTTGTCTTTACCTGGTTTGTAATGAATGGTAAAGTCAAAGGGGAGTAATTTGACCATAAGGCGTTGCTGGGAGTTAGTGACAATCTTCTGGTCTAGCAGGTGCTTTAAGCTGCGGTGATCGGTGTTTACCACAAACGGGTGCCCTAGTAGGTAATGGCGCCATTTTTGAAGGGAGAGTACCAGGCCAGCAGTTCTCGATCATAGGCAGATTTAAAGCGGTTCGAAAATGAGAACCCTTTGCTGAAATAGGCAATGGGGTGGCCATTTTGCATAAAAATAGCGCCAATCCCTTCCATGGAGGCATCACACTCAACGGTGAATGGTTGTTGAAAGTCAGGTAGATGAACCACAGGTGTGGTAGTGAGAGCAATCTTTAGTGATTCGAACGCGGATTGAGCCTGCTGAGACCACTTGAAGGCATCTTTCTTTGTTAGGTCGGTTAATGGTTGAGCAATAATTCCATAATTTTTCACAAACCGTCGGTAGTAACCCGTGAGACCCAAGAATCCTCGTAAGTCCTGTACTGAGGAGGGGGTAGGCCAATGAGCAACAACTTTAATCTTTTCAGGTACCACTGCAACCCCTCGGCTAGTCATTATATGGCCCAAATAATCGATCCGAACTTGCCCTAAAAGACACTTCTTGGCATTGGCATAGAATGAGTTGTGCTGTAGGATCTGGAAAACAGTAGTGAGATGTCGGTAATGATCGGAGGCTGTAGCACTATATATCAGGATATCGTCAAAAAAGACCAGCACAAACTGTCGTAGGTAAGGGCGAAAGAGGTCATTCATGATGGCTTGGAATGTGGCCGGTGCATTGGTGAGCCCAAACGGCATAACGACGAACTCGTTGTGTCCCGAATGCGTGCGAAACGCAGTTTTCTGGATATCAGTGGGTAGGACCCTGATTTGATGATATCCGGATCGGAGGTCAATCTTTGAGAAATACTACGCACCCTGTAACTCATCAAGTAACTCATCAATATTCGGGATAGGGTATTTATCAAACTGTCATCCGGTTGAGATGACGATAATCAACGCACAACCGCCATGTGCCATCTTTCTTGTTAACCAGTAGTATCGGGCTTGCAAAGGGATTGGAACTCGGTCGGATAAACCCACGTGCCAATAATGCATCTACTTGGGATTCAATTTCATCCTTTTGATAGTGAGGATAACGGTAGGGCCGTAGATTAGGCGGTAACATACCCGGCAGTAAAGGAATCCTGTGATAATGGCCACGAGGAGGGGGTAATGATCGTGGTTCTTCGAACACGGAAGAAAATGTTTGATAAAACCGAGTCATGTCAAGGGCAGCCTTTTTGGCTGTTTCTGTTTGGTAGAACTCATAACTTTGGAGGCATACATGAGGAGCAGCTTTCGGAATTTCACCTTGCAGTCTGTACTTTTTGCCGTTAATCTTAAAAATCAAGAACATCTCGTTCCAATTTGCTTCCACTGTGTTGTGAGAGGCCAGCCATTTAATTTCTAAGACCAAGTCAGATCCTGGTAGTGAGAAAGGGAAGAAGTCCTGTGTAATAATTATCCCAGTCAACTGAATTTCTAAACCTTGGCAAATTTGGTTGCAGCGAACGATACTACTATCTCCAATTTGAACCCCAAAACAAGGTACTGTAGTTGTGGGGAGGCCGAGGCTCTGAATTAATTTGGTGGATATGAAGTTGTGTGTGGTCCCACTATCTACCAATAGTAACACAGATTTGTCGTGAAGTGTGCCTCTAAGTTTCATCGTAGATGCTGATGAGGACCCCAAAATGGCGTTAAAGGCTACTGGAGCTTCTTCTTTTAAAGTAGCGTTAAAAGCCACTGGTGGATCCGTGTCATCCTGTGCGTAGCTAGGGTCTGCATCGTACTGGTCCTCTAAGGGCAGACCATCCTTGTCGACTTCCAGCAGGGAGAAAGAGGTTGTAGCACACCGATGATCCGGTCGAAAAGGCTCTGCACAGCGAAAATAGAGGCCTTTTGCGACGGCGCGGCGTTCGAGTCCATGGCGAGTCTTGCGCGACTAGTGGCTAGATGAGTGGAGGAGCTCGTTGCGGAAAATTTCTTTGGATGCAAATTGTCTTGGATTGGAATAGGAGTCACGTGCGGAAGCTGTTGAAGAAGAGGCAGGCGTGGTCCTGAGAGTGGGTGCTGTGGGAGTCGCCTGAGGGTGTCGTCCGATGGTGAGTTGGTGCTCGAACTCAAGAGCCAAGCTAGCGGCCCTGTATACGTTATGTGGTTTGTGGAGGCGGATTTCGGAGCGGATGTTTTCATTCAAACCAGTCAAAAATACACCAAGGAGGCAGTGCTCCGGCCAACGTGGGACGCGAGAAACACGTCGTGCCCAGTCCTGGCGGTATTCCTGGATTGTCCCTGTTTGACGGATTTGGCAGAGATACTCATCTGGATTCAGATATTCAAGTGGGCCAAAATGTTCTTGCAGTGCTGTGACGAGTTCAGGCCAGTACTGAAGAGGCCGTTGTGAATTTAACCAGGAAAAAAGATCCAGTGTGTCACCTTCAAAGTACAAGGAAGCAACGTCCACTTTATCATCCTCGTGCGTCTGGTAGTAGCGGAAGAATTTGTCGGCTTTTAGGAGCCAACCCCGCGGGTCACCCCCACTAAACTTCGGGAAATCGATCTTTGCATAGGGTTGGTGAGAGGGACGGTGGTGGCCATCAGTCCCGTCATCGCTGTCCTCGGATGAAGGAGGCGAGCGTCCCCTGCGGCGGCGGCGACGAGCAGTGCGGGCTTCAAGGGCGAGGACCTTCTCGCGCAACTCATCGAGGTTGTCGAGTCGTGCGGCAATTGTAGCCAGAGGGTCCGTGACTTTTGGAGGCAAAGGTGAGCGCGCGTGAGGAGGTGGTGAGGGATTTGGCGGCTGGGAGGTTCTGTGCGATGAACGCGTCTTTCCCATGAGTGATAAGATCCGACGGCTTTGATGCCAAATGTTAAGTTTCAGATTATTGGGTTAAACCTGGAACTTAGGAAGGAACAATGTTGCTCTGTTTTAAAGAGAAATAAGTATCTTATAACTCTCTAAGAACAGCCCAGGAGAATCTCCAAGAATTAAGTTACTCTCTAAAATATTCGATGCTTTATTCATAGGCTAAATGCCAATAAATAGAACTAGGTTTACAGAGAGTGACTCTAGTATCGAACTGAAGCAACTGAAGCATTTTTTTTTTTTTTTTTTTTGTGGGGCTAAAGATGTTTGGCAGTGTTTTATTTTATTTTATTTTTATTTTTCCCCTTTTGGGCAAAGGACTCGGTAGGATATTGATTTTTTCTTCCTTCTCAATTCTCTTATTGTCTGGTTTTCATTGTTTCTTCCATTTTCTCCATTTGAATTGTCTCTTTCCGCTACATCAGGTGGAGAGTATCATGATTACTGACCTTTCTATTCGGTGTTTTTCTCCTGGTGCAGATTTCAGTGCCCATATGTTGGAGAAAGGTCAGATTCAAATGTAGATGGCCTGATCTAAAGTCCTAATCTATTTTGAGGAGATGCGAAGCTAGTTTTATGCTTATTATATAAGCCGGGCAGTGCCATTACGTACTAGTTAGTTGTAGGATGCGCCTTGCAGGATGGCCCTAAAGTGGAGAATTGAAGCTCGTTTGTTTTTTATATTCCTGGATCATGACACTATTCTATGGCTTAATATGTACATAGATGTGGTGGTGTAGATGGGCAATGAAAATGACCTTTGCTCTGGAAGGTCTCCTGAATCGTAGACTGGCTTCAACTTACATCGATGGAACAGTGTATGTTAAGGATTCTAGCCAATTGTGTTAAAATTGTCATTCCTGTTTGTTCTGATTGTATATTGGTTTGCAATGTCGAAATCTTGACTCTCGCCTGGATCATCATAAGCATTGATGTTATTTCATTAGTGGTTGGCCCTCGATTACTTTGCTTGCTTGGACCACAACATTTCTTAAGACGTAACCAAGATGATGTTAGTCAGCTTTTACCCTGCCGGGCTTCCTTTCTTTGTTCTTGTGTGTGTTCCATGAAATTTAAGATTGTGGTGTGTTATAAATAATAATCCTCCGGTCCTAAATGCATTGTGATTACAAACTACATTTAGGATAGGAGGTAGTACTAATATAATGATTGATATTGATAAATAATGTGGTGTCTGTGAAGTTCTAAATGGAATATTGTGTTTGGGGTTGCAAGGTTTCTAAGTAGTTGAAAAGCTGTCTTTCGCTCATTAACACCGATTTACCATTTGCTAATTCATCCACAAACTTTTTCTTATTTCCATTCACGAAAGCTCAGCGGTGATCAGCATTGGGTTGTGACCCTGCTTTACCATTTGCCGCTCCATCCTTGTTTGAATAAGGAGGTTGAAACACGGCAGCGAAGTGCGAGAATGGCTCGTTTAAATTCAAGTTTAGGATTTATTTATTTATTTATTTTAAAAAAAAAAGAGATTATCAAACTAACAAATAAAAAAGTGCCCGCAACCACAAATGGTCCTAACTCCCAAGAGGGTGGGCTTTGCGCAAATTATTAATTAATAACAAGGTAGTCCTTCCCTACTAAACTAAAATTATTGGCACTAAATTAAAAAATAAAATAAAACAGTGATAAGAAAAAAAGAAGTAAATATAAAATTTGTGTCAAATTATATTTTTCAGATTTATCTCTGAAGTATATTCCATATTAAATTTAAAGGAGCTCGATTTATAAAAATTGATGAAGTGATATTAAAAGCTTATAATGAATATTTTATAATTTCATTTATTCATTTTTTTTTTAAAAAAATTGAACTCATTAAAATTCCCCTCCCCCTCTTCCTTTCATTGTCCATTGGGTTGATTGCAAGAACAATACTCTTCTCAAATCCCCTTATGCTTGTCTGAAATTAGTTACGACAGTGTTTCCTTTAATTTTAAGGAAATCATTTCCTCTTGTTTTAAATAATAACATAATCGTTGCATAATACTAATGTCATATTTCAAACCAAACTGGGAAAGGAAGAAGATGATTGTCTCGACTTAGTAAAACGGTTTGCAAATATAGAAACAAGTTGAATAGACTCCCTCCTATCCTAATTATAAGACATAGTTAATTTTTTTGGAGAAATTAAGAAAGTTAATTAAATTAGCTTAGAGTATTTTTATTTTTATTTTTTTCTTCAAATTAAATAGCTTGACTAATAAACAATATATAATTTAAGAAAACACAACTTATAAAATGATTAAGAACTTATTTAGTTTCCTTAATCCCAAAAAAAAAAAAAAAAAAAAAAGTTAACTAGATTTTATAATTAAGACCGGAGGATCCAAATTAACAGCAACAGAATAAACCCTCTACACTCATCCACACCCTAACACTGACAAACGCGAAGCAAATGGAGTTATTCAATAGCCAGTAAAGAACCTCAATGGCTCTTCAACTTTTGGAGGGAAGTGATTAGGATATTTCATGCTGTCCACTCTCTTCATTTTCAGAGTGATGGGAATGTTTCACAGCAGATCCATTAGATGGATCTGATTTTGCCACATCTTTCCATTCGTTCCCCACCGGCGCCGCCATGACCCACGCAAATACACGGGTAGCGACTGGCGATTTACTCTTGCTGCTATAACTTATAACCACTACCCTTAACCGTACAAACCGAAAATAATATCATTGCTTGGTTCGGACTTGACGGCTCGGCACGCTATCCTTCTCCCATATTTCAACATCCAATATAACCGCAAAAGACAACTCTCTCTATGACTTTATTTCCTCCCGAAGTTTTCGATCCTTCATTCTCAATCTAATCTGCTAATTTCCAGTTCACCCAGCGCTGTATAACTCTCTCCCTCTCTCTCTGTGCACTATCTGCATCGCTCGGATTTACAATTCACGCAACTTCGCCCCCATTTTTGTATCCAATTCAGTATTCAATCAGTAATCGTCATGGCTGAGGGTATTCCCTATTCCTTGTTTATTCTCATTAAAGTCTTTATCTGGGCTATTCTAAATATTCCTTTCTCTCGCGATTTTGGGCCTTCTTCTCGTTCGTGTTTTCTGCATCAGCTCAAGTCAACATTTTGATTTTCCGCTTGGATAATCGCATTTTCTTTTTCCCGCACTTGCAGAAGGTGGCAACAACTCCTTAAAATCTCCGTATGAAGAAGCATTGGATGCGTTGTCGTCTCTAATCACCCGACGCACCCGTGCTGATAATAGTAACATGGGGGATCAGTTCAACGTGCTATTCGAGCACATAAAGGTACACGATTTGCGAGTTGGACTAGAATATCTAGTTATCTTGTTAGCAAAAGTCTAGCCGGTGATGTTCGTGTTCGTCTTGCTGCTACAGTGGCATACTAAGCCTACGTTTTAATGCTATATGAATTTCAACAGATGCTGGATTTGGAGGAGCCAATTTCAAAGATGAAGATCATACATGTTGCTGGTACCAAGGGGAAGGTATTTTTATTTCCTTTTGGTGGTTGCTCGGAAATGAAGCCATGCGCTGATTCATCTTTGAGTAATAAACTATGCATTTTCCTTCTCTCTCAACACGGTCACGGTTCCTTTATGGATTTGCATTACTTGAGCTCAGTTCAGACCAAAAAAAAAAAAAAGTACCTGTCCTTTGCTCCTAATGACTGCCTTCAGGCTTCAGAGTCTCACTGCAGTTCTCCAGTTCTAATTTATACATGAAGTTTGGTTACATCTTTCATGATACAAATTACTCATTTAAATTGCCTCTTCATAGGGATCTACATGCACATTCACAGAATCTATATTACGTAACTGTGGTTTTCACACTGGGCTCTTTACATCTCCTCACCTCGTAGATGTTCGTGAAAGATTTCGTTTAGATGGGTCAGTACTTCACATCCACTTTCGCTTTTATTTCATTTCTTTTTTATTTTGTGCCCAGCACTTTTATTTCTCTCAAATAGTAATATTTATGATTTTTGAATGGGCAATTTAAAGTTCTTTGCTCAATATATGCCTGCCCTATTCTGTCAAGTGGGCATGATGAGGCGGCCAAAAGGGGCCATGAATGCTACTGATTAGTGATTAAGCATTTGAATTCTGCTGATTTTGAAAATAAGGAAATAGTTTCATATATTCTTGTAACAACAGCGATCTTCCATTTCAGAAGTTACTGGTATCTCCTAAATCCTGTACCTATTTGCTTTTGCTTAATTAATAGACCTACTAAAATCCATTTACATTGAATTGGCAATCCTTAATGCACAAAGTCTTATGACCGACCGTGTTTCGGAGAGTACAATTGCAATTAAGACATTGGCAAAATAGCTAGGATGGTCTGATTTACTAGCCCTATTCTTGTTGCTTCTGCAGTGTGGAAATATGTGAAGAGAAATTTTTAGCGTATTTCTGGTGGTGTTATGATAGACTAAAGGTATGTGCAGTGCCTCATCAGTTGATCACTTTTTAAGAATCTGAACTGGATAATCATTGGCACGTTGGAAAACCATTTTGTCATTTTTTCTATCCTGTTTTGATTTATTTTGGGCTAAAGTATACTTTTAGTCCTTTAAGTTGACATGAGGTATACTTTTGGTCCTTTAACTTTATAAAGTATACTTTTAGTTCTATAATTCTAACACTATTAATTTTGCTAACGGAAAATTTTAACTCAAGTGATAACGGTGTAAATTTAAGTTATGATTTTGTAATTAAATGCTATTAAGCTTATGGGTAAATTAAAAAATATATAAAATTTGTATAATTAAATGCTATTAGTCATCATTTGAGTTCACTACGTCATCATTTTCCATTAGCAACATTAACGGTGTTAGAATTTTAGGACCAAAAGTATATTTTATGAAGTTAAGGGACCAAAAGTATACCTTATGTAAAACTTAAAGGACCAAAAGTATACTTTAACCTTTATTTTGAAGAACAGGATCATATTTCAATTGTTTTTTGAACTTTTGCTATACATCTCTGTAAATTAGTGGGCCTAGTTAGACTGACAAAATGGATATTTCCTGCTTGGAGTTTTGAAGCTTAACTCATTTTATTCTCCTAAATTGTTGCATTCATTTCTGAAGATAAGTGGTTTCTCATTTGGGTGGTCCATAGGAAAAAACTGATGAAAATATTCCAATGCCTCCCTATTTCCGCTTCCTTGCTTTGCTTGGCTTCAAGATATTTGCAGCAGAGCAGGTTAGATTCCTGTGTTTTAGTTATGTATGCAAACTTTTTCCAACCCAATTCTATATTGTTGCACCCTGATAATGAAGAAAAGTATTTATTTTCAAATTTTATTCAGGTAGATGTTGCCATAATGGAGGTTGGATTAGGTGGTAAATATGATGCAACAAATGTGGTATGTTTTATTTCAGCAGCAATAAGCTGGTATGCTTGATTATCAATATTTTTCTACATAGAATATTGTTGAATATGATCATGTTGAATGAGCTTATATTTCAGGTTCAAAAACCTATTGTGTGTGGCATAACTTCTCTTGGGTATGACCACATGGAGATTCTTGGTTAGTATTTATTTTGTAAGTGTTGTTTGTTAATGACAAGCCATTGCTAATGAAAATCATGAAGTAACTTGAGATATGGAAAAGTACCACTTTATATGTAGATTTAATATGTATTGCACTTACAACAATGAGAAACTGAACATCCTGTAGTCTTACTTTCAAAACAAACTAACGGGAGATATGTAGTATTATAACTTGTAAATCATGAAAGCAAGTTGACCTTTAATGTTGACATAGGTAATTGGTGAGATTTGTTTCCCCTTTGTAACTAAAGAAATCGAGAAAATTTATGTAACTGTATTCCTATTTGACAAGAAAAAAAAAGAAAAAGTAACACTTCTAGAAGCTGCAATAATATGATTGAAGTGTTATAAGGTTTGATAAGTTGCACTGCCGCTGATCCTCTCAACCAGTTAGGTTTACTTCCCCCTGATGCATTTTATAAACAGGGAATACTCTTGGAGAAATTGCTGGTGAGAAGGCTGGTATATTCAAGGTATTCTTGGAGCAAATACTTTTTCTTTCAAAATCCTTTTAAAGTCAGTTTCAACAATCTGTTATTTTTAGTGCAGCTTAGTTGTTATTGCATTTTTATTCTTTCTCATACTCTTTCCTGTCTTTCCTTGTAGCATCAACAAACTTAATTTCTTTTAGTTTGTTCTGACAATTTCATTTTATTTACTTTTATATGTATGTATGTATGTATGCATGCATGCATTTTGTTGTAGCACCGGGTTCCAGCTTTTACTGTGCCTCAGCCTGATGAAGCCATGCATGTACTTGAAGAGAAGGCATCACAACTTGATGTAGGTACATTCTTTCATGAGGCTATCATGTATAAAATCAACTTTCAAAGTCAAGCGAGAGGACACTGATTGAAATGCTTGTTTTGTATTACAAGTATGAATATTGATTTTGTTTATTAGTTTTGTTGTGTTGTTTTCAGATCTTGCCAACCCAGACCAAAATTCATAGACAAACGTCACCAAGTATTTTCTTTTATATGCTTGATTATTGAAATGCTTCCTTAGATGTCCATTACCATTATTCGGTTTTCCAAAATATTAGTTCAATTACATTGTAGATCTCCTAATACATGAATTTAACATTTCAAAAGATATTTGAGGGGTTGTCTTGGAAAGAGAAAGTTGTCTTCCCATGGACTCAACTTGTTATATGATGTGTAAATATAATAAGAGAAGTTAGTCAGGAGTTGGTTGGGGATAAGTAGGGGGGATTACCATTGGTAGCTAAGGGCTATATATCGGTGGCTTAGGACTAATTGTAAACAGGCTTATGTGAGCAATGAGAAACTTATTCTTCTATTCTCTCTCCCTTCTTTCTCTCTTTATTCTTCTGTTTCTCTCCCTTTCCCTCTCTTTCCTATCTTTCTTACACACCGTTATACTCATTACATTTAATCTAATTGTGTCCTATTCTGTGAACTTTATATTTGTCAACTATACTTTGAAAGCCAGGAGATACATACATTAAATTCATTTAACTGTCTTGTCTTAGCTTTCCATTAACATTTTGTTGTTTTGGCTTAACTGTGTTCATGGCGGCCCAATTTGGAGTAGTTTGATTCCATAACCAATCATCTGAGTAAATTTCACAAACTACAGGTACCTCTTCGAGTAGCACAGCCTTTAGATGCCAAGTTGTTAAATGGTTTAAGACTTGGGCTTGAAGGCGAGCATCAATATGTAAATGCAGGTCTTGCTGTTTTACTATGCTCTACTTGGCTGAAGAGAACTGGACATCTTGAGGATAGCTGCTTGGAACAGACTGTAAGTTCTAACGGTGAACAGTGATTCTCGTTACACCCTTTTTGTTGCTTTATTTGTCCCCTTGCTTTTTATCTGTCAGTCGGAGTGATTCATTTATCCACATGAAGCAGCACTCATTGCCAGAGCAGTTTGTAAAAGGATTAACAACTGCAAGTTTACAAGGAAGGGCTCAAATTGTTTTTGATGAACACATCAACATTGAACGCCAAAATGAGCTTGTCTTCTTCTTAGATGGGGCGCATAGTCCTGAAAGCTTAGAAGCATGTGCACGGTGGTTTTCATTTGCTATTAAAGAAGATAACCTGGACCAGACCTTGTTTCATCAGAAGCCTGATAATTACAAAATTTCTAATGAATTAGTGAGTTTGCGTGATGGTGAAAGAGCCAAGAGACAATCCACACAGGTAAAGCACAGATTTTGGATCCTATTTTTAAGTAACTGATATTGGAATTGGATGTTTGACAAGAATAGTCTGATAAAAGTCATAGCAGTTGAAGTTTGAAATATGATGATAAAATAAAGTTTGGCCTTTGGTTGAAGTATTTGTCTGGCTGTAAGTGTGTCCCATGCTCAAAGTTAAATATGATACCATTAAATTTGTGAAACTGACAAAATGAAACTAGTGCTTACTGGATACTCGGTAGTAGGACAAGTTGCCTAATTCATAACATAAACGCAAGTTATTGTAATTCATAATCAATTATACTTGCAAGTATATTGCAAGTTTGCTCTGGGCATAATACTGTAATACACAAAGTTGCTACTTTGGTTGATGAATTAGGCATTTAATTATATCATCACTTTACCCTGTCTTAAATTTCCAGTTTTTGGTGCCTGTAGTTGTCAATTGATGGTTCCTCCCATCAACAAAAAACAAGGCAAGATGCACCGGTCTTACTTTGCCACTGTTTGACTGATGATTCGACTGCCGTATATTGCAAACCCTTTTCCAATTTGATAGCCATGTCACTATAACTATCAACAGTTTGGTCATGCTGTATAAATGATTTTCCTAGTGAGTAATATCTGAGTTACTTATCTAGAAAATCACTGTATATGTAACTGTATCTTGTCAAGTGGTTGATTAGCCATGTCTTCAGGCATATTAATTCTACCAATGAAAACCATAAAAATACAGATTATTGAATCGTTCAAACTTCCTGTACCTTTTCTTTCCTGAATATAACTTGAGATACAGGTGAGCTGTTCTTCTCCTTGGTAGGTAATTCTATCCAAAATAAGAAATAAAAAATTTGTTGAGAGTCAGCTTACCTTCACGGGGTTGATTTTTTTAACTTTAATTACCCAAGAGTGTAGTGAATTTTATTATGTTTGCAACTCCTTATTGATATCTGGCTTGAATTTTAGGGACTTTAGACACAATTATATAATTCTGATAAATATAATTCTTGTTTTTATCAGCCAACTGAGCCTTGATCTCAGATGCTAATCAATTTTTATGTCTCTGCATGATATCTATTACCTTTTCTTCCCTCTGGTCCTTTCTTAAATGAACTTTGCTAGTCACTTTATCAGGAGTCAGGAGAAGTGCCCATGATCATATTTCTTGTAACGTTTTAAGCAATTGGAAACTCATTATAGAGAAATGCTCACCATCATATCTTTCGTAACCAACAAAGTTGAGGCTTCATTTTTTATTTTGTGGCTTTTGAACTGACATTGTGGTATTACTTGCAGATATTATTGTTTAATTGCATGTCTGTGAGAGATCCTCAGTTGCTCCTTCCTCGCCTGATGCAAACTTGTGCTGATAATGGTGAGTAACCCCTGGATTTTGATAATTGCTCAACCTAACCATCCCATTCGCAGGAATGCATGTACGACTCACAAAGCAAGTGGATCTCTCCACCATTAATTGTGCAATTATTATTTTAGTCGCATTACCAAACCATGCACCTACATGGAGAATAAGCAATTAAATTTTTTTCCCACGGGTGATCTTATCTGAACCAGAGATTTATTCCTTGTCCACCGAATTAAGAAATTGAATTGAAAATGTAGGTGTGTACTTCAAGAAGGCGCTTTTTGTACCAAGTTTATCAGTGTATTACAAAGTTGGATCCCATTCTTCAATGCCAGCTGAATCTAATGTTGACCTATCATGGCAGTTCACTCTTCAGAAAGTGTGGGAAACTCTCATGCAAGGAAACAGAGGTATTAACTGACTGCATCCAAGACAATGTCAATCATAACTCAAGTTTTTGTATCTGATGATTTTTATGTGCTGAAAAACAATCATAAATAAATGTGACAAGTATGTTCTTTATGCTGTTTATTTTGTAAAGTTGAGTTTGTTGTGTTGGAGTGTGGGAAAAAGAAAGTTATGGATGATTTCCCAAAATAATCCAAAGTAAAGCAACGTTAAATTCTCTTAGATCTAGGTTGTGTTTGCAGTGCGCTTATTTGCTAGCTAAGAAAGTTCTTGGTCTAGATCTATGTTGCCATATGTTGTTCCAGTATTTTGGAAAGAGACAAAAGGGGTTCTACCAACCCTGCACTGATGTAATGTGACCCGTGGAACTTCTGTATCCATGTTTTTGTGGAGTAAGATGAAGAAAGAATCTAGGGAAGAAAGAGTAGAATCTAGGGAAGAAGGAGTTGGGATGATGACATATTGTGGATTTTGGTAATATGTTTCTTTGGGGCTTTTTTGGGAGTACGTGATTAGTTTGTGATTCATCTATTATTGTGCTGTTTCTCTAAAGCCCTGTTTTAGCCTTGTTATTGCTGTGTAGAACATAAAGCTTAGTCATCTTTGATTGTTGCTGTGTCTGCAAGCCACCTGGTCCTTAATTGACTTTAATTGAATTTGATACGTGTACTTTGTTACCGTTTGACTTTGAGACTTACTACTATGGTTATGGTATGTTCGATAAGTTGAGTCTTAGACTATTTCCTGACTTTAATCGGTTCTCTCTCTTTTTGGTGGTCATTTGGATTGGTAGGAAGTGATGCCAAGAGTGCATATGCTGTGTCTGACGAATTAAAAGAGGATATGGAAATGAGTACCAGTAATTGTGAACATAGTGCAGTGTTTCCCACATTGCCGTTGGCTATCAAGTGGCTCAGGGACAGAGTGCAGCAAAATCAGTCTGTTCGTTTTCAGGTAACATCAATTATACTGAGTAATTGTGAATATCTGATGTTGTCCAGAAGCCAACTGATACTGCATGCGGAATGAACATCGTCTCTATGGATTGAATATTAAATATAAATGTGTGGGATTGCTTTGCATTTTGGGTTATATATCATATATATGCCAGATGCAAGATCTGATCATAATTTGCCTGCTTGTCCCTCAGGTTCTGGTAACCGGTTCTTTGCACCTTGTTGGTGATGTCTTGAAATTAGTCAAGAAGTGATTTGTTGGTCAAAGGAAGTCGTAGTTTCCTTCAAGATGAGGCCCCCATCGAGTCGTGCTAGTGTTCATGACAGCATACGCAGTTGAAATGGACATTTCTATGCTTGTTTTCTCTGACATTACCAATTCATTCAGCACAATTGGTTCTGGTAACTGATAAGGGGGCACATGCGGTGTTCTGTATCATCATCAGGCTGGTGACTTTGTTGGGCGACCTTTCTCAAATTTCGTGTGGGTGTAATTCAAACGGAAATTGTTGATTCAGATGCATGATGAGAAATAATTCGGTGAAGTGGATTCCTCTTCAGTACAGTTGCCTCGAATTTCAGCTCTATGGATGTCTGGGTAATGTAGTTTTAGTTTTCACTGTTGGCTTAGCAATTTTCCTTTTTTCTCTCGTTTTGAAGTGGCATCTTTTGGGGAGTGAAAAATGCTGTTGTTTGCCTGTCAAGTCTCTGCAAAAATGGCTGGTTATTAACGTCATTCCTGGCTCGTTCTGCTCTTAATTGAGGATGATTTTATGACTTGGCATATCCTTTATGAATCTTCGTGGACCCTCTCAATGAATGTTGTCTCAGGTTTTCTTCTGGTCGATTTTGTCGCATGCCTACACTATCCTTTTTACAAGGAAAAATACCCTTTTAAAAAAATAAAATGCTTTACTCGTTTTAAAATAGGATAAATTTGGGAAAATACCCCTTGCAAATTTAATTAGTGAGGAGGATCTGATAAATTTTTATACATAGAATAATATTATTCTGCGCAATTTGTATCTATGGAGTATTTAGGTCATTATTACCAATTAATTTCCTAATGGGAGACTTTTCTCTAATTTTTCTGATGAATTTCTGTCGTCTAATTTCTAAAAAATCAATAAATTTATGGATATATATAAAGATGGTGGGCATGAGATTTAAATTTCTAGGTATTAGTTAAACCGTGGATAGATTCTTAAAAAAAATTTATTGAAAAGTTAGTTGTAAATATTGGGAGAGACAATTGTAAACATGAAAGTTTTAGGGAAAATCCACCTGAGGGCCCAAATAATCAAAAAATTTTAAAAAAAAATCTAAGAAAAAGTCACATGTCAAAAAAGTCTAAGGGCTTTTTCTAATATTATTTTCATAAAAGCGTTAGTTAGCTTAACGTGTCTTGATAAAGGCATTTCTTAGTCTTGATTTAGTTTGTTAGGATATTGTTGTTAACGTCTACTGATTTGATTGTTAATGTTTCTTGATATGTTGTTAAAGTTTATGAAATAATATTAAAAAAAGTCTTGGGGCCTTTTTTGACATGTGACCTTTTTTAACAATTTTTTACTAATTTAAACCTTGAGGGGGATTTTCCCAAAGTTTTAATAAAAAATCATTGATAATGGCTTATCAGATTTAAATACCTTTTGCTCTTTGCTTTGCTTCACGTATAGAAGGCTCATGCACCCGTCATGTTTAGGAGAGTTGAACTCTTAACTCTTTAGTGTTTGGTATTAGATGAGCCAAAACCATAATACGTAAATACCTTATTTACTTATTTGTAACTAATACTTCAAAATTCACAATTTTTTTTTTCCTCACAATTATAATTAAGTGAATCAACTTATCTTTGGGTTTTAAGACATTTTTGACCAAATAAAACATTTTTACATTCGTTACATATAGTTTTTTCATGAATGACTTCCCTCTGGATTATATATTTTTACATCAAATAAAATATAAAAAAAATACTCACTTGTCTTATTTATAAGGAAGAGAAAAGTGAATTTTTGTTGTTGTTAAATTTCAAGGCATGTTTAATGGGATTTTTGGAAAATCCCTTAAAAAGAAATTTTAAAATATAAAAAGACAAAAAGGTGTTTCAAGTATTTATAATACTCCCTCCCGTTCTAATTATAGGACATGTTTAATCAATTTTGGGAGATTAAGGAGAGTTAAATTAGTTAATTTTTCTCATTTTTCTAAAATGCCCCTATATAAATTTAAAAAAAAAAAAAGCTGTCAAAATAAATTTTGGCCAGGTGTTAAGCCCCATGTTTAGCCCCCTTATTTCTAGCCCCCATGTGATGGGGTTATTTTTTGCCCTAGCCCAAAATAACCGCCACTTCTGTTGGGCTATGATGGGGTGGCCCAATTTTTTTAGAAAGTGAGGCTAAACAATTATGACATGTCAAAAATAAATTATTAAGAGAAATAATGATATTAATAATTTAATTATAAAATTTTATTTTTGAAACAAACTGTGAAAACACAAATCAATTAAATCATATGAACAGTAAAAAAACCTCATGAGCAGTAAAACAATCAAATTGTATGAGCAAGTAAAAACCTCAACAACAGTACTTTTTGAATCTGTAAATAGTGCATATTAATAATTTAATTATTAATTATTTTAATTATAAGATTTATTTTTAAAACAAACTTTGAACACACAAATCAATAAAATCGTATGAACAATAGAAAAATCAAATAGAACGAACAGTGCGTGTGAATAGTGCTTGTGAACCATGATTAGTGGAATAGATTTTATAAGTATATATTATTAATTGTTGTAATTATAATTTAATTATAATATTTTATTTTTGAAACAAACTTTGAAAACACAAATAAATGAAATCTATGAACAGTATAAAAAGCTTATGAACCGTAAAAAAACAAGCTTATGAAGAGTAAAAATCTTATAAACCATGCTTATGAACCGTAAATGGTGCAAAAGGTAAAATGAGAGGAAAAAATTATTGGCAAGTAGAGTGCACTCAAACATATTCAACGAGAGATTAATTAATTTTGAAGGGTAAAGGTGCGCAAGACCACTGTAAGTTTATCTTCGGGAGCGTGGCCCAAGACACCACGAAGTTTTTTTTGGAGCGTCCAGCACCACGAAGTTACGTTTCTGGAGCGTCCAGTGCCATAGCCGTTAGTTGACCGTCAGTTGACCGTTAACGCCCGACGTGGCGCCCGACACGTGGGTCGACATCGCCGTAGAATAAAAAAATTCAAAAAATTAGGGGAAAATAAAATAATTATGAATTTTTTTAAAAAAAATTAAAATAATTAGAAAAAATAAAAAAAGATTAGAAAAAAAATCAAAAAATGACGAAATAATTAAAATAATTAGGAAAAAATTAAAATAATTAGAAAAACAATTCAAAAAGTTATGAAAATTAAAAAAATTAGGAAAAAAATTCAAAAAATTAGGAAAATGCCCTTATATAAATTTTGTACCTCAACTACCTTATTGATTTCACATAATCCCTCATTTATATCAATAGGCATCTTTTAGCAAAAAACTGACAAAAATTAGAATGTTGTATTATAATTATGATCAAAACAAACTCTCAAATGTTGTCTTATAATTAGGACCAGAGGGAGTATATAATAAATTGTCATTGTCATTTCCCCAAATGAGAGAGACAGTCCATCTTTGCCGCAATAACATAATTTTTTTTGTCGGTTTTTTCCTAAAAGATGCCTATTGATATAAATGAGGGATTATGTGAAATCAATAAGGTAGTTGAGGTACAAAATTTATATAAGGGCATTTTCCTAATTTTTAAAAAAAATTCCTATTTTTTTGAATTTTTTTCTAGTTATTTTAATTTTTTCTAAGTTTTTGAATTTTTTCTTAATTATTTTATTTTTTTCGTCATTTTTTCGATTTTTTTTTATATCTTTTTTAGTAATTTTTAATTTTTTTTAAAAAATTTCATAATTATTTTATTTTTCCTATTTTTTTTTTTTTATTCCACGTCGGCATGTCGGTCCACATGTCAGCGCCACGTCAGCACCATGTCAGTGTGTCAGTTGACGTCAGCGTCCACGTCAGCGTTAACGGTCAACTGACGGTCAACTAACGACCATGGCACTGGACGCTCCAAAAACGTAACTTCGTGGTGCTGGACGCTTCTGGAGGTAAACTTCGTGGTGCTGAGCGCACCTTTACCCAATTTTGAAACATTTCAAAAGGAAAAAAAAACTAAAATAACTTGACTTCAAAAGGGGAAAAAAGGTTTCTCTCTGTTGAAATTCAAGCAATGCAAAACCCTTTACTATTATGGTTTGATAAACTCTTTTTTTTGTAAAAAAAAAGTTGGGACAAATTCTCTAATATGCCCCAAAAATTGCTACTATATTTCATATATTAGACTATTAGAAGGATTGAAAACTGCTCCTCTAACCCTTTATATATGGACTAAACATGATATTTTCTAAAATGATTTTTGGCCCGCGGGCTAGCCCTAACCCTTAGAGTTATATAATTTTTTGGCCCGTGTGAGTTGCTTAATATGCGGGCTTTTTGGCCCAGTGGGCTTTTTAGCCCTAGCCCGCGCGGGCTAGGGCCTAACGGGGTGGCCCGTTTTGACAGCTCTAATTTAAAATGACATAGGCAAGCGTGAATCTACAACCCCTACCACATACATCTCCGACCTAGAATTTCCACAAGCTTTCTAATTGAAATAATGGTCTTACTATATATAGGGCCCATTTGGGTTAGCGGTAGTAGAAGTGGTTTTTGTTTCGATTGACTTTTTTTCTAATGGATTTTTTCTGATGTGATTTGTGTTTGAGATAGCTTCAGAAAAAGCAGCTTTAGACCTTGAAGCTTGGCTAGGTGGCTTCACAAAAAAAGCAACTTCAGACTTTGAAGCCCATCAAAGTGTGAAGCCATACCAAACACTCATTATTATTGCTTTTCCTTTTAGTGGGCTTTTTTTTTTAGCTTTTAAAACCATGTCAAACAGGCCCCACACACACACACACACGCGTGCACAAGACACACACACACACACGCGCGCGCGCGTGCGTGTGTCCACACACACGTGTGTGTGTTCAAATAGATGCGTACACACATATATACATGCGTACACACACACATATACATGCGTACACACATATAAAAACATACACACACATAGATATACATGCTCACACAGACACACATATATACACATATGTATAAACATACACACATATATGTGTGTTTGTGTATATGTCTATATATATCTGTGTGTAGATACACATATATATCTGTGTGTATGTCTATATATTGATAAATTTACGTCAGCTGATCGATAAATAAATTAAAATCCAACAATTTAAGAGTTTCATTAACTGAAAGAGTCTACACACCTACATACATATACTTATTAAAAACTAAACGTACTTGAGAGAATAAAATATGGGTATTTTATGAAGAAATTGACAAAAATTAAAATGTTGTCTTATAATTAGGACCAAAATCAATTCTCAAATATTGTCGTATAATTAGGACCGGAGGAAATATTAAAGAAGTGTTAGGGTCTGATTCGTTATTTTCAAAATTACAAGAAAATTACAGAACTGTCACTCTGAGTTTAAAATTAAGAATAGAGAGGAAAGCGTGATTCCGTGTCAAGCTTCACAAGCACTTCTCATTTAAAGGCTAACAATTTGTCTTGAGTAATGTGGGTGGTCGCCAATGGCTGGTTATTGAGGGCAAAAAGATTTGTCGCGAGCAATATGGGTGGTTGTAATGGCTGGTTATGATAATACAATTGTACCGTTGTGGTCTTACTTATTATGAGAACTTGAGAAAGCTTTATTTATGAAACTTTTATTAGAATTTGTGAAACCTTACTCATATCTAAGAAATTTTGATATGCAAGTTGTGAAATTCTATAACTTGTGAAATATTTTTTGAGAATCTATGAAAACATTATCCATCATGTTAAACCGTTAACATAATTTATGGAATCCTTATCAAATCTTGTGAATTTTGATTCACAAGTTGTAAAATTCTTTTAACAACTTGTGAAAATCTTATTCAAACTTATGAAACCTTTATCAAATTTTGTGAATTTTAATTTACAACTTATAAAACTCTTCAAGGAAGTTATAAAATTCTTTTGAGAATTGTGTAAACCTTGTCAAATCTTGTGAATTTTGATTTACAACTTATGAAATTATTTAAGGAAGTTGTGAAATTCTTATGAGAACTTGTAAAACCTTTATCAAATCTCGTGAATTTTGATTTACAACTTGTGAAATTCTTTAAGGAAGTTGTGAAATTTTTTTGTTTTGAGAACTTATGAAACCTTTATCAAATTTCGTGAATTTTGATTTGCAACTTGTAAAATTCTTTTGAAAACTTGTGAGAAACTTTATCAAAATTTGTGAAACCATGTTCATATGTGCTGAATTATGATTCGCAAGGGGTGAAATTCTAACATAAAATTGTGAAAAGCTTAACTTCACTTATGAAAACTTTTATCAGAACTTATTAATACATTAATAGGAATTTTGCATTAACAACCACAGGCATCCATAAATTTAACAACAGTTCAAAATAATAGTTGGAAAAGGGAAACATTTATCAAAACTCTTGAAAACCTTAATCAGAACTTGTGAATTTTCATCACCAGTCTCCCCTCTCATTGTGACCACCCATACCACTCACAACAAATCTTTCAGCCCCCCTCCCCCCCCCCAAAAAAAAATAAAAAAAATAACCCACCACTCAGAGGGAATGAGAAGTGTGTGCTAAATTAGGCACGGAGTTGTACATTTCTTTATGTTCTTAATTTTAAACTTAGAGGGATACTTTTATCTTTTTATTTCTTTTTAATTTTAAAAAGGGAAAATTAAGCTCTAACACCTCTTTAATAGTATGAATATCTAGAACACCTTTTTGTTCTTTTAACATTTTTAAAATTCTTTTTAAGGGATTTTCCCTTTTATTTTTCTGGGTTACCATGAAACATGTTGAGAATATTTATTAACAGGATTAATGATAAAAATTGTAACTTGTTGCATTATTCATAAACTCAAGGAGACTCATTTTAAATTTTGTAGAATAAAAAGAAGTGTTTTACAGTAATAAGATAATACACTTGTATTATGATTGTAATGGTAAATGTAACTTATAAATTGTATGCTCTGATAAAACACTTTTTTTTATTATAAGTTTATTGTAACTAATTCTTACATACCAATAAATGATGTTTAAATCATTACATTATTTTAAATTGATAAAAAAATTTAAATTTATCCTTAATCAAATTTCTCACGCTAAATTTACAAATTATTGTCACATCCTGCGCGAGGTAGTCATGTCGTCCTGCCACGTGAATCCTCAGGCCCTGTTTGTTAGAAAGAATTGGGCCGATGGAAAGGGAAGATAACAACTTTCCAACAAAAAAAACGTGTTTGCTTCCCCATCTTCCGTCGAGTATACATCCGTCGAGGCCCAAAGTTCCATCAACCATTGGAACCTTCATTCCATCCAAAATAGGCGGGAAGGTGAAAATCTTCGGGGAAGGTGAAAATATCGGACAAATAGGCCCTTTGAAAAGACTGTACCCATAAGCACGAGCAAGGCGCGAGCTGGACGAAAGGTGTCGGTGAAGAAGCTTGTATCTACAGTGGTCGGTTTTCGGCGAAGGAGAAGTTGAACCCGAGCCGCATTTGAGGTCAAGTATTATTTGGAAATCAATTTTTAAATGTGAGATCTATATGGATCTGAGCTATTCGTTAGTGTTGCGAGCTTTGGTGTTGGGGGGGGGGCTTCGAAATGTTCGTCGCCTGTTGCTTCGAGGTTGGGGGGGCCTGGGCTTTTGGTGGCCCCTGTTGCTTCCGGCTTGGGCGGGTGAGCTTTTCGTTGCCCTATTGCTTCGAGCTTGGGGAGGGGGGACACACACACGGTGGAATGCATTTTGAAGCAATATCCGCATACGATTACCGGTGTACTTGCTAGGAAATATGTTGTTTGTTTCGTACAATGTGTTGTTGTTTTGTTAATGATCCCTTTTATGAATGATGTGAAGTGTGTTTATATATTAAAGTTGATTGTGTGGTGATGGTATGTTTGCTGAAAAGGGAAAATGGGTTTTGTTAAGCTGTTAAAGGTGAATTGAAAACAAGAAAATAGAAAAAGTTTGAACTTCCAATTTACGTTCGAACCGGACACCCGGTTCGAACATCGACATGTGTCGTTCATTCGGTGAGTGAGATGTTGGGTGGTAAGTAGTGGTGTAAATTGAGCCCATGGCATGAAATATAGGAATGTATAATGTTAAATTGTGGTAGTTTGTAAAGAGGAGAGGCAGATTATGATAAAAAAGATATTGGTGTGGTGAACAATTGTGTAGGTATGGAGCCACGTTTACGTGAAATGATTGGAATGTTGGCTGGTTGCATAACTTTGCTAATAGCAAAGTGAAGACCTTGGTTGTGACGATGATAGTCGCCGTGGGAGCAGGTAGACCAAGGCACTTACCGGATAGGACGTTTAGATTAGATTTTCATGCCAAGAGAGCGAATTTGAGAGCGATGATATATAGTAGCGACACCACTTGCTTCAACCAAATTAGGATGTACCGGGCAACGTTTGATAAATTGTGCACATGTTAGACACAATCGGCGGATTGAGAGCAACTAAACATATGCTAGTTGATGAGCAAGTGGCTATGTTCCTTCACATATTGGCCCATCATGTGAAGAACAGAGTCATACAATTTAAGTTTGGAAGGTCAAGAGAAACCATTAGTAGATACTTCAAACCAGTGCTCAATGCTACCATCAGACTTCAATAATTGGTTTTGAAGAAACCAGAGCCAATTCCAAAGGACGCAAATGATAATCGTTGGAAGTGGTTCAAGGTATGTACATTATGGTATTGTCTGAGTAATTTAATAGAGTATTGACACTATGGTTTGACCTTAACAGTGATAATGTTTTGGTCATTTCAGGGGTGCCTTGGTGCATTGGATGGTACGCACATACGTGTTCAAGTCCCTGCACAACACAAGGGGAGGTACCGAAATAGAAAAGGGGAGGTTACAACTAATGTCCTTGGGGTATGTACACCGGATGGGCAATTCATATTTGTTTTGCCTGGGTGGGAAGGGTCAGCTGCGGATGGGAGAGTGTTGAGAGATGCTATAAGGAGACCATTTGGACTAACAGTGCCACTAGGTACGGGTGTGAGCGTGCATTACGTTGTTTAAAGTAAGTTACACTATTGTTTGTTAACTTGTATATCTTTGTGCAGGGAACTACTACTTGGTTGATGCTGGGTACAGTAATTGCCAGGGGTTTTTGGCTCCTTATAGAGGTCAAAGGTACCACCTTAATGACTAAAGACAAGGACATCAACCCCAAACTGCGCATGAGTGTTTCAACATGCGACATTCGGCGGCACGAAATGTAATAGAAAGGTGCTTTGGCATACTAAAGTTACGGTGGGCAATATTGAGGAGCCCATCTTTTTATCCAGTGAGGCTGCAAAATAGATACATCGTTGCTTGCTGTTTGCTCCATAACCTCATTCGTCGGGAGAATGTTCAAGATCCCCTTGATGAGCAGATTGACACCTTACCGATTGGACCTACAACGATTGACAACCCGCCCTTAGTTCCAATGGAAACTAGTGAAGTGTGGACTAATTACGGGGAACAAGTTGCAAATGAGATGTTTTGCCTTTGTGGCACTTGGAGATAATTGATAACAATGTACTCAAGTATTGCTAGGTTTAAGGACAATTTATTCCGTCTGTTTATGTTAAAAACAACAACCATGTCCTATGTCAATCTGAATTTCAATTAAGTCTATATTTGCTTTTGTTGTTCTTTGAAAAGCATGTATACCGCAATATTTTGCCTCAATCGGTGTTTGTTTTAGATGGATCAAGTTGAACGGGGAAGCGGGACGAGGATCAAGATGTGGACAAGCGGTGGAGGATCGAGTATTGGTAGATAGCCTTGTGACTTTGAGATTGGACCAAAAGTGGATGGCAGATAGTGAGTTCAAGGTTGGTTATGCAAATGTGTTGCAAAAGATGATTGAGCAGAAGCTTCCTAGCTGTGGTATCAAAGCAACTCCACACATCACCTCTAGATCGAAGACCTTAAAGCGTCTATGGCAAGCAAAGATACGACATTGTTTATGGGCCTAATGCTTCGGGATTTGGTTGGAACCCGGAGACTAACCTTGTTACCGAGATCCGGAGGTGTGGGATGAGTATTTGAAGGTATGAGATCCTACCATACCGTTGAAACTTGTACTTTGATTATGTATTACAAATGACTTCCATATCCAAACCGACATATTGCTTGTTCAAAGTGCGGGCTCATCCCAAGGCAAAGGAATTTAGAACCAAACCCTTACCAAACTTTGACTCTCAGTGCATGGTTTGGGCCGGGGACGGGCTACGGTGAGGAAGGAGAGTGCCGGGGGAATGGAGGAAGAAATTAATCATGAAGATAACGAACTTCCAGAAACACCACCACATGTTGATGAATGTGAGTTGTCAGGAACGAACCATGAAATTGTCACCACTCAAGTCAATCCATCTGATGCAAATGTTGGTCCAAGGAAGAAGCGCAAACCGAACAATCTTTGAAGTAATCGGCCGAGGCATTGCGAGATACTGATGACAAAATTGGAGAACACCATCGTTCTTTGCATTTGACAAGCTAGGAAATATGATGGCACCCCAAGAAAGGCAACTGAACCTCCGCCCCAGGAGATGACTTGTACATGGAGCTACCGCAACTTGAGGATTTGACTTGGAATGAAAGAAACCTTGCACATATGAAGATTGTAACTTCGATAAAATGGTGACTTCATTTCTAAAGGTACTGCGAGTTTAAGCCATCATGGATCCGCACCTTGCTTTCTCGGTAAAGATGCATTATCGGGATTACATTTGTGTAGTTTAATAGTGCGGAGTACATAGCTGGTCTTTTTGTGTTTGATGTACTGTATTGGGCGTGGTAATTCAGATGTGTCACTTTGTTTTGGACACTAACTGTCTTTTGTATATCTTTGCACGAGGCCTTTTGTATATCTGCACTTGTCGTTTTGTATATCTTTGTACGGTCCTTTTGTATAGGCGGGGTTTTTGCATTAGCACAAACTTTGGACCATGTTCAAATAGGTTAAGGAAAAATTGGACATGGCCTAAATTTTGTGTGGCGCGACTGTTGTCAAATTATAAGTTGTAAGTGTATTATGATGCGAGGCCATCTATTAATTGGCTGTGCATGGGATGTACTCACTTATGATGAATGCAGAAAATGGAAACTTTTTTATCTGTTGACCATTGTATGTTACTGTTTCGCCCTTGTCCATTTACTGTACCTGCTTCTTGTAACAAATGCATATCAGCATTTTCCATTTACTGTACCTGCTTCTTGTAACAAATGCATATCAGCATTTTCAATTAATGTACGTTCGAACGCCCGGCTGAAGTTCGAACCTAATATTGTTCAACATTGTGAAATTTTTGTTAGTTCGAACTTCATATTTACGTTCGAACCTATTGTATCTTTTGATTCAGTTGTGCAAAATATGGGATCAGTACGTTTAATGACCCGGCAGCCACATCAGTGGAGTTATGAAGGGAAACATATTACCAAAATTTTAATTAAAAAAACGCTGGAAAAGGTCTTGAGTGATCAGACGTGGGTCATTAATGCAATGGCGGTTTATACCCACGTCCACTACTTTTGGAGCGATTCGAACGTCGATCGCCGCGCCGCCCATTACTCTCGTTCTAAAGCTGTCACACCTCTCCCCCTGTTCACCGCGTCTTCCCAAGGCAAACCCACACCCCTTTCACATTGTGTTTCCACTTTTCTCAACCGCGACCTTTCGGCTTTCGTGACCTTCAAACCCACACCCAAGTACGTTACACGGCGTCGTCTTCCCATTGTTCCTCATTCGCCATTTGAACCGGCTTGGAATGGGGAAACCAAGGAAAAGTGATAACCGGTTGAACGAGTTGCGAATTACAATGGAAGACGTTGTAGCTTATAGGAAGCACAGGGCAACACTACGGAGGTGCGGTCGAGTTGGGTCGTCGACGGAGACGAGGAAAGACACAACAGCGTATGACGAGTTTGCAGAAGCAGCAAAGTGGAAAGAGAACTTGATGCTAAAGAAGCGAGGAAGAAGAAACGGGCTGTTACGAAGAATACCCACACTCCGGCGTCTAGGAAGAGGAAGGCCCTACGGGTGATGATCGTGCCTCCGTCTCGACACTACTCAAAAGGGGAAAAAACGAAAGGGAGATACTACCAAACAGAGCAAAGGGAAAATGGTTGACATTGCCGATTCCGGTGGGGATGAGAAAGAGTGGCAACACACAACCGATGATGAAGATTCTTCGCCGCCACCAATGAGGATGACGACGACAATGAGCATGTTGATGAGGTCGGGTCCAAGTTGTATAGGAAGTTGAAAGTGCAAAGAGGGCCAATATCATCCACGACTCTAAGGCCGACTTCAATCGGTCCCAACTTGAGGACTATGACATAAGGTTAGTAGGTAGAAGTACGTGTAAAATGAGTAGGATTAGGATGGACTCATTTGATGCGATTATCCCTTTGGACTAGACGCATTGCTTAGACCATTTAGGGGACTCCTGGAGTTGGGTTTGCCTTATAGTGACTCGGTTGTGAAGGTGTTTTATTCTAACCTCAGATTATCTAGAACTGGAAGTGTGTCCACACGTGTTAGGGGCCAAACAATTGAATTGAGTGACAAGAAAATCCTTAATTGGTTAGGGGTTAAGGTTCCACAGTCCACAACTACAAAGTTCAGTGTAGAGGAAATGGATAAGATATTGCTAGAGGGAGGGACAATAGAAGGTGCTTCTTCTCGACAGGCCAAGCAGTTGAGCTATAAGTATAGGGTGCTACATTATTTGTACAGCGGAACTTCGTAAACAAGGGCAAGCACTACACAAGCATGAGCCTTGAGGACAAAGAAATCCTTTTTGCATGATCAAGAGGAAGCCATTTCGGATGGGGAAGAGGATCGTTGACACAATCTTTGAAGGTTGCTACTTTTGGGGTGAAAAATTCTGACTGCCATTCCCTTCACTTGTTTCCCTCATATTACAAAAGCACAAGGTTTGGTATCTTCATGAAGGTGAGGCCCCCATTTGGACTCGGAATTTGATGACGAGGCTCTACATAGAATGCAAATCCCTCTTGTTTCCAAGCGGTCATCCTATAGATCACCCAATGAGCCCCATCAAGGAAGGAAAGGGAAGGCAAAGGGAGCTGCACCTACAAGTGGTCCAAGTAGAAAAAACCAAAACTTTGAGGAGGCGTTGCGAAGTGGCAGCCATGTTTGCCAAAATAGTTGATGAAAAAATTGGGTTGATGAAGGATCACATACGGTCAACCCTCAATGAGATGGAGTCACGCATGGCATCAATGGCATTTGACTTGAAGGACGTTCGCGATTTCATATATGTGTATGGCATCGATTTGGAAGGACTTTGCTGAATTCGGGGCAAAAAAACATGACATGGCTGGTCCTTCATCCAGCGAGAGGGAATGAGCATAAGTCCACTTCACGGGACACGCCATTGGGCTCCCAATCGAGGATGGTGACAAAGGAAGTGAAGAAGGTGATAGCATCGGTGAAGAAGAAGGAGAGAAGCAAGGGGATGGTGAGAGTGATTCTGAGGCGGACGATGATGGCAGCACGGAAGAAGAAGAAGAGGATGAACATGAAGACGAAGAGAATGAAAGGGATGATAACCATGATTCTGAGGCCAAGGATGATGGCAGCAGAGATGAAGAACAACAGAATGCAGGGGATGCTGACATTGATTTCGAGTCCGAGGATGAAGCGACGAGAGATGAAGAACAAGAGAAGGAAGGGGATGATGAGATTGATTCTGAGGCCGAGGATGATGGCAGCAGAGATGAGGAACAAGAGAAGGAAGGGGATGATGAGATTGATTCTGAGGCCGAGAATGATGGAGGCAGCGATGAAGAAGGTGACAAGGAAGGGGATGATGAACATGAGGGTGGGCATGCAAGCATCACGGATGAACAGCGAGAGAATGAAGGGGGTGATGAGCATGAGGGTGAGCATGCAAGCATCACGGATGAACAGGAAGAGAAGGAAGCGGGTCATGACCATGAGGGTGAGCCTAGAAGCATCAAAGATGAAGAAGAAGAGAAAGAAGCGGGCGATGACCATGAGGGTGTCCTTGCAGCGCGAGAGATGAAGAGGTTGAGAAGGAAGGGGCGATCATTCTAGCCATGGGGTTGGAGACACCGCAGGTGATGATGAAGAGAAAGGTGTCCATTTCTCTGGAGCCACCCCACCTGATGGAGAAGTGGGTGAAGGTGAGGATTTGGATCCAATCACCACAGGATCAGCAATTGTCCCGCTACTCGAACCGGTTAGCCCTCCTCCCGCCCCTTCCAAAGCAACATAACAAGAAATGTTCCTTTGAGGTTCATTCCGCTTCGGCCTTCAGCCCGTCCTTGCGGCGAGAGAATTTGCCCAATATCTTCGCACAAGAACCACCAATTCGTCCTCAAAGTACGCAGCCTGCTACTCCAATGTTCATCCCAGTGAACCTCCCTGGTTCGCAGACATCATCTCCTAGGCGCACCGCTCCAAAGAGGTCCCCATCAAAGAAGAAAAAGAACTAGGGACAGAAATTGTGTGTATTGTCTGTTTAGAGTTACATGTAATGCTCCAGTACAGTATTGACTAGTTTTTTGTTGTTATGACTGCTGATTCACATTCTGAGATGGTTTACTTGCTGTTCGTTGGAGTTTGAACTTTCTTGTTTGGTTCGAACTTACACTTTTGTATTCTGAACTAATGTTTAATGGTTGAATTATGTTTAATCTATTGTAATGTGTATTATAATTTTGTGTAGTTCATGACTGTCATAATTCCTCTCCGCATAACATGTCGATTTTATGCGGCTAATTTTAGGGTGCCCGATGCACCTTGTCATAAACTTTACATTTATATTTGTTATCTTTGTGATGTAGTTGAACTTGATTTCTTGGTTCGAACTTATTATTTACGTTCGAACGTCCTTTTTCCCCGCCATCGACCACCGATGGTTAGTATATGTTAACGACCATGCAATTTTGGGTGGCTCATGCACCCTTTGAAAAACTTCACAATTATTTGTCATACAAAGCATTTGAGAAGGCCAATGATGGTCGGTTCACATGCTATCATTTATGTCCATTTATCGACAGTGCCTCATGTTTCTTGTCATGTCCAAGGTTTGTTTACTTGTATGCGGCATTTGAGAAGGCCAATTTCATTCATTCATTTTCATTTTGTGCCTTGGCATTAAGCTTCGTGTTGTGTTGGTTCAAGACGTAGTTCGGTGCATTTTACAAGTGCAATAGCAAAAGTTTTTTTTTCCCCGCTTTCCTACTTATGCAGCATTTCATAATGTTGGGTGCTTTATTTTTAATTCCTCTACCACACATTGCCCTGGGTGAAGATTATTTTTATAAATTTCGAAGCTATCTGTCAAAATGTTGGTTGTTCTATGCTTCACATATGGTTCACTTCAACTGCCCATTTGACAGCAACCAATGTCCCTATTTTGCACATTGTATACCTGTTAATGTCTCCTTCTTCATCCTCACAAGTGCAATTTTTCATACTTCCTCTGTCCTTTTCGAAGTGATCTAACATTCGTTATTGTTATGTCCCTGTTTGATTTTGATGATTAATTATAGTCAAATGAAGGAATGCCATATTTTCCTAAACTATTTTCGCACTTGCCTCTCGTTTCACCAACCCAACAATCCCCTTTTCATTCGCGACTTCACATCGTTCGGGGGTTCGGCACTCATTTTTTCCAATCAACCTTCGTTAAATATAGCATTACCAGGGTTCAATGTTCATCACTTCTAATCTAACCCGCTTCTCTTCCCATACTCGTTTCATGACTCGTTAAATATTGCTTCGTGCTTCCACACCTTATTCCTTCCATCTACGTCGTCCTTGTCACCACAAGGAGACACTCGTTGTCGAATTTCATACCCCATCACCATCTACTTTAATTTACCGTTGCAATTTCCTTCTAGGGTTCTTCCTCTCTTCGTTCATGTCGCGCAACCAACCCTTCCGCCGGTTATTACCTTTTTTTTTTTAATGTTTTTTATTTAAGGGCAATTTGGGAATTTCACCTAATCTTCCCACTTATACAACCTCAATTCTTCATACCAAACATTTCATCTTCCCTCAACTAACTTCCATTCCTTTATATCCAAAAATTCACATTTTTAAAGTTCCTCCTAATCTTCCTTTCCTTTCCTTTCCTTTCCATTCCTTTCCTTTCCTTCCTCAAATCTTCCGTGTAACAAACGGGGCCTCAGTTCCTCACCATCACCACTCCGGTCTCAAAATAAATTTGCATAAATAAAAAAAAAAAAAAGGATTTTTCCGGCACTCGTAAAAAGGCAAAACAAAAAGGAAAAACAAATTTTCCCGAAGTACACGTGTTCCAAGGGCCCTCGAGCTGGGTTTGCGGAGCCCAATCTGCATCCGATCACGTAGCCCTGGCTGGAAAGAAAGCAAGGCCCCGCACTTTGCACTGAGAACAAAGTTCACGGTTCAGCAACAACAAACGCACCACCAAGGGAAAGTCAGAGGCGAGCGGAGCCAATAGCTATTCCGAAAAATCCCAGGACCTGCACCAGGGAGTCCCTCTTCTCTGGTGTCGTCTTCTGAGTCCCTCTCAGGAATTCCCATTCACTTTTGAATCTCATATCTTCCATGCCTTCTTGTCTTTGAGCTACGAAGCTTCTGTGTATCTGCCTGCGCGATGGAGGAGTCCTACACCGGCCTTCCCACTAGCCATTTGCTCGGTTCAGTTCCTGTTCGTACCTTCCCCTCTTTTTTCTTTCTGTTTCTTGATTATTCACTCTGTGATTTTTATGCTTCATTAGTTTGTGCATATTCATATTATCATATATGATAACGAGATATAATGAACTGATCTGATGGTTTTTTCACTCTGTTTCATTTCCAACAATTGAATGTGCTCGGCTGATCAATTTTAAATGCGAAATACATGGATTGCCCTCTATAACTTAAATCATCACAACCTTTTCATTGTCTTTTTCATGTTCTTTTTTTTTTTAATAAGATAATAAATCACTGGTCTTTAGCATCTTCTGATTTTATTTACTGCAATTACGATGCTTCCGAGAGGTGATTGGTGCGTCTCAGACCAGCGCTTTGGTCTATTTGGCATGTTCTTCCGTGCGATATCTTTCTTGGTATGTCTTTCCATAGTTTACCCCGATCCCTCTGTCGAGTTGCTCCGCCCCCATGAAACACCTGAAAAGTGGATAGCTCGCCTTTTCTTTTAGAGGTAGCTCACAGAAGAAAGGCTAGTTTCTATTGTTTTCCCTTGCCGCAATCACTAGAGAGTTGGCTTTGACATGCCTTCTTGCTAGACAGAAATTGCATACCTGGCTCTCATTAGGTCAATCAATATGCGAATGTATTATTTTTCCCTGTGCTTTCTCTTGTGAAGCCTGATGTGGGGTTACAGATTCTGTTCTTCCTTCCCTTGGCTTGCTGTCCTCCTTCATGGTGATCAATGGCCGCTCTTAGATAGAGAAGGTGATTTAAAATGGAAAACATAAGATAGCATGGATAATGGGAAGAAGGGATTTATCCCAAGACTGATACTTATTAAATGGAAGCTGCCATCTATGAGTTGGAGATGGATGAATGTGTTAAGCATATAACTAGCAAGCAATAAGTGTTTGTTGCGGCAGTTTTGGGAAAGGGAGATTTAGCCCCACATTCTCTGTTTCGTGTATTTTTAAAGTAGAAATTATTTTTAGTCCCAAAGAAGGCCATTGGATTCATAGGTGAGGGTTATTGATCATCAACATGGAGTCCTCTAAAAAGGGGTAGAGAAAGCCCGAGAACATTCAATGAAGTTATTGAGTGAGATCTTTTGGTTAACAATCTATTCGATTGGTGATAGAGCACAATGGTGCTATGATAGGTGATTCATGTAGCTGACCACACCTTGTGAGATAGAGCTTTGTTGTTGTTATTGTTGTTATCATCGTTGTCTGAAGGTTTATATTAGTCCATTACCGTTGCTTCTAGGACCACCAATGTCAATTATGGCTGCTCATATTACACAAGCATTAATAAAGAAAATAATGAATCTTTCTGGAAATATGGCTCACTTTCTTAGTTATTTAAATATTTACATGATAACTTCACTTTCCTAAAATAATTAAGGACATAGTACATGACCCCTGACCCCTATTATGTGTAGATAACCTCCCAGCCTTTGGAAGTCATGTGTACATAATTTGATGTTTAAGAAGGTTATGAAACCCCCAAAGAAAAAGAACAAAAACAAAAAGTTTAAGTGGACATATGGTCAATGATGTATCATACCTTGTTAGTGAAATAATGGGTTAATTAACGGAAAAGGGGTTATTTACAAAAGTTTAGAGGTTTAAGGGGATTCGTTATTAAATTTTAATGGTCATTCTTGCACATGGCTCAAAGTTCATGGGAACTTTATGAATTTAGCCTATAAGCAGTAAGAGGATTACTTACTAGTAAACTATGGCATGTGTCTTAACATGTGAGATATTCCATTAGTGGTTTACATGTTTCACTGCCTTTCAATTGTGAACTCCATAAGAAAGTAAATTAGTCTGATACTCTGATCCTAACCGGTACATTTTTCTTGGTATCCCTTCATTTGTTTTATTTGCTTATCCTTGTTCCTGTTTCATGCCTAGGCTGTCATAGCTGAAGAAAAGAATACCACAAACCATGAGGGTATGATGTTATATCTGAGTTTGTCCTTCATGTGTATAAGATGTCCATAATTGCCTGCTATTAAAGTTTCAGTTCTACGCTGCAGTCCCTGCAGCAAACATGCAAATATTTCCTCCAAACAATGGAGGAGACAGGGGAAGGGGATATCAAACTCTTGGAACTCCAACCGGTATGACTCTTTGTAAGAGCAATGATTTGGATACTTGTTTGATTTCCTTTTTTTGGCCTGTTTTATTGATGACCTGACTGAATAATGTACCTCTTGTTTGCTTTGGGATGACAACCTGTATAACCAACTTTTTTTTTTTTTTAACCTTTTTGTTACCTTGGAATATCCTAGCAGATTTTAGCTACGGTGCTTGTTTTCTTTACAACTGATGTACTTTCAAAGAATACTATAAAAAGCATGTGAGGATATGCTTTTAGATCTTCCTCATGCTTATAAGCCGAAAAAACAAACATACACAACAAATAATTAATGATTGCGAATTAGTATACAGTCTGAGTTTACGATTTTATCTTTGATAAGGACACTTTCCAACTGATTTTAAACCATTTGCCATTTATTTTTGCATTTAATTTGGCATTAACTCCCTTGACATCTTTCTGGCTTATCCATCCATGCAGAAGCGTTTGAGCAACAACCAGCAAACAACTGGAGGGGAATCTTTAGTATCTCATCATACACACAGTATTTCAATGTGGACACAGATCTTGTCTTGAACAGATTAATAAATGCCATGAATCCAGTTGCTGGAGATTTTTTTAGCAAGATAGATGCCAACCCTGATTTGTGAGTTATGCTTTTTAACTTTTGCCTCTATACGTTTGAGTTCAAAAGGGAGAGGTATTGCTCAAGATTCTGTAATTACATTTGGAAGGTTGTGCCTGGAGAACAGTCTCGTTGGCAGTTCAACTGTTACCATATATGGGAAATACTTGGACCTGGCACAAATATGGCATTTAATTCTTTTGTTGTTTTTTCCTTCTCTGATTCCTTTTTTGATATTTATCTTTCTGTTCTTTTCACCCATGCAAAACTAATCATTTTTCTGACCTGAGTTTGAGCAAGTGGAAGTTATGTAGGTGGGGAATCATGAAACCGTCACTTGTTAACTTAATGCATGCTTGGAATTTCATGGTTCAAACTTTTGATTGGTCTGATTTTTTGGGGTCAAAATTAGATGGTGTTTACATCCAAACCATTCTGCTAACAAAAGGCAGAAGTCTGTGATCACATGATTTTCCATTATTATATTAAAGCAGTTGAAATAAGTATGCATATTTGAAACCTAATCTTGATGTTACCTCATAGTTGTGATACTACAAGAGACATACAACACCTCTAGGCAAATCTTTCCCTTCCCTTCCATTTATTTTTCTTTTGTTTTCATTTTAATGATTGAATACAATCCCAGTAACGTTGCACATACAATGGGTATCTAATGGAGCAAATATTTTCTGTTATAATAGATATGGGCTTATATGGATCTCAACGACATTGGTATTTGTTCTTTCTTCGCTGGGAAATCTTGCAACGTATCTCATGGAAAAACAAACAGACAAGAGTACTTCATGGAGCTTTGATGTCAGCTATGTCAATGCGGCTGCATGTTCTATCTATGGCTATGCAGTAGTTGTCCCACTGGCATATTACTTCTTGCTTCAGTATATGGGTTCAAATTCTAACCTCGTTCGGTTTTGGTGTATGTGGGGGTATTCCCTTGCTATTTTCGTCCCATCCTCTGTGAGTTTGTGTTTTCTACCTTTCAGCTCATCATTTTTTCCCCGGATCTTGTGTGTTAATTTTGGTGAAATATCATTGAAAAATATTAGTGTGTAAATACATGCATGCTAACTGCAAGTAAGTTTGCATCGCTGGGGAGGAGGCCACCACATTTCTTCTACTTTCTGTTTGTAACAGAGCATGACTTCAATTTACATGTCCTTTGCGTGTTATCGGAATTTGTTTTGATTTCCAAGTCGAGCCCTTGCTAGTAGTAAAAGAGAAGTGTTATCAGATCATGTTTCGCATGATTGTCTAATACATAATTCTTCTAAAACTTTTCAGTTTCTAATGCTGATCCCTGCTGAGATTGTCCGGTGGCTCATAATAATCCTTGTCGGTACTGCCTCAGCTAGCTTTGTTGCCCTAAACCTCAAGTCTTACATAGAAGGAAGTGATGTTTCGGTTGTGATAATAGCGGCATTTTTCTTGCAAATTGCTTTGGCAGTCTTCATCAAGGTTTGGTTCTTTGGATGAGCTTAATGTGCCCTGAGTGAGAAAAAATTTCCAAATCACCGTCACTTCAAGCTTACTCAATTGGTTAGTCTGCTTAAAACGATGAGTGGAATTTCCCTAACATGCGTTTTTGTTTTTTGGATTTGCTACTATATGGGAGAAAGAGTGACTGGGTGGTGCAAAGTCGGTTCTGCAATTTATCGTGCTTTCTGTCACTGCACGGTTTGAAAGTTATCTCAGTTTGGGGACAGACCGGTATATTTTGTTCTTATCGGTGGAAAGAACAATATTCTGGAGAAGGAAAAAAAAATCGTCGGTGTAATTTTTTTTTTTTTTTTTTTTTTGGGTTTGTATCCTTGTGGTGTTTTACCTCTGAATGTCTTGAAGCTATCTGCATCCTTGTAAATGTGTAGTGTCTAGACTCTAGAGATGTCTGATTGGTGTGGAATGCATGGCGGTTTTCCTTTTTATATGCTCTCTCATTCATTCTTGTTTACCCTCTTAAGCTTCACCAGAATATATATATTTAAAAGCAGTCTATTTATTGAATTAGATATAGTATTAATAAGAAATGAAAAAGCTACTGTTTATAATTCTATACTGACAAACAAGAAAGAGATATTAATTACAATCTTAATAATACCAATCTCTCAATTTATTATTGTTATTGAAAAAAAGTTACTATCATTCCCCTGAACAACAGACAGAGCCGACTAGCTTTGGGCGTGTTTGGAGGTGGCAATACCAATGATATACTCAATCTCCTCAACCACCTCCTTCATGGAAGGTCGGTTCTGCCTCCGCTCCTCCAAGCATCCCAGAGCCAAAAACGCCAACGCCTTCATTGTGTCCACCTCCAAAGTGGTGGCCCCATTTCTCAGCCCCGGCTCTATGACCTCCATCACCTTCTCTTCCTCCGCCATCCTCTGCACATACACCGCCAAGTTCACATCATCCGCTGGCCTGTTGAAATCTATAGCCCTCTGCGCCGTCAACAGCTCTAACAGCACCACCCCAAAACTATACACATCGCTCTTATCCGTCAACTGGTAATTCCTGTAATACTCTGGATCTAAATACCCCTAGCGTCCCCTGGGCGCACGTTGAGATGTGGCTCAAATCTGTTTCGGCCAGCCTCGACAGCCCAAAATCGGACACCTTTGCGTTTAATTTATTATCTAGCAGAATGTTACTGGACTTGACGTCCCTGTGGTATATAGGAGGCACGGCGGCGAAGTGAAGATATGCCAGACCTTGGGCCGTGTCGTGAGCCACTCGAAGGCGATGAGACCAGGTGAGAGAGCCCCGCCCTTTGGATAGGTGATCGAGGACAGTGCCGTTCTCTACGAACTCATACACCATCATGGGCTGGTCTAACTCCACGCAGCAACCCAGAAGACCGACGAGGTTACGGTGGTGAACTTGGCACAATATGCGCACCTCGTTTAGCACTTGGTCGGTGCTTTTTGCGTTGCCTAGTTTAGCGCATTTGACGGCAACGGCGGTGCCGTCTTGGAGGACGCCTTTGTAAACTTCGCCGTAGCCGCCGGCGCCTAGGAGGCGGTCTCTGGAGAAGTTATTGGTGGCTTTCTTCAGCTCTTTGCCGGAGAAGAGCTTTGCGGCTCTGCCTCCGCCACTCGCATTCAGGATACCCTCCCGCTCTCTGATCAGCCGTTCTCGGGCCTCCTTCACTCGTCTGTGCCGTTTGTAGAGCAGAACCGCAACAAGGGCTATTATCACTGCTGCGCTAATCGCACTCGTCAAACCTGCGCATGTTTATTGTTTGCACCCAAAGCCGTCGAAGGGATTTGTAAAATAGGAAAGAAAAAGCGCAAAACTTGCGTTAAATTAAATAATATATCCAGTCCGTAAAGGATCAGGCATCAGGGTCTACCTGCTATTAGTGCAGTTCGATCGGAGCCGCCGCAACCATCCGGACTCTGCTGACATGTGATTTCTGAATTATACAAGTCAAAACGCACCCATTAGTCAACGCCTCTGAAAAACTTTGTCGAAAGGAAGGAAAACATGGACAAGGGAGGGGAAATGGTAAACGACTCACTTTCAGCGCACACCCCTTGAATAGGGTCCCACACAAGGCCGGCGTTACAAAAGCACCTCTTGACGCCGCTTCTGGATGGGTCCGGCGTACAAGTGGAGTTGCCGCCCTCGCAATCCACCTGGGACCCACAGAGCGGTTCAGGCGGCGACACCCACTGAATTTCGAGGCGCGGTTCAGGCCAGCTGGTGAGCGGCAAGGAGGGGTTGAGGTTGACGAAACTGGAGTAAGCGCTGCATCCCACATCGCGGACGCGGATCATGTAGGAGTTGCTGGAGCCACCAGCCCTGAAAGTACAGCAGATAGGGGCGAGGAGGCAGGGAGAGGCGCTTGTGGTGGCGTTGATGTAGGTGTGGCAGAAGCTGGAGGAGGAGCAGTTCAAGGGGGAAAGGAGGAGGGTGGGGGTACAGTTGAAGTAGAGGATGGTGTTGCTGCTGGTGATGTTGAAGGGAAGGGTGCTGTTGAGGAGGATGCCACCGTGGATCTTATCGGAGGTGACGCAAGTGTTGGATAGGAGGGAGGCGGGTCGGATGAGGAGGCGTTGGGTTTGGGGGTGGATGGAGTGGATGGGGTACGAGTTGTTGAGGGTGTCCAACATGAGGGACCCGGAACTGCACCGGATCTTGTAGGACGGGTCACCGCACTCGGCTGAGGTGCTAAGGGGGTACGGCACTGAGGTGTTGCCGCAGTTTGGGCAGAGCTTCAAGGACACTCCAGAGGCGGCGCATGTTAGCAGCGCCGTCGTGAAGATGAGAAACGCCTTTTCCATGTCAGGCAACACCATTCATTCTGGTTCAGGTGTTTAGGAGGCTCTATACTTATTTATAAATGAATATTAGGGAGGCTACCTCTTGCTTAATAATTCCCAACCCAACTGTACAAGTTACTGCTGTTTCATTTTCATCACTCATAACATGTCTCCCCTTTCCTTGTCCAGCTGGCTAAGGCCATACTCCTATATCCTACTAGTCGTCATCACAGCATCTCATTATAAAATTATACCAAATAAATTTAAAATAACTGTGCCTTCGTATCTTATCATATATTATTCTACAATCCAATCCATCCCGATGCTTCGTGTATATATCAGTATATCATACGCTTACGCTGCTTCATTCTCACTTACCTTCATTTTGCTCTCTCAATCATAAGTATATTGATGTTCTCGCTGATTCACAGAATAACTTGAAACCATATTTAAGCATCTGCTGTATAATATAAAAAATACATTATGAAATGGCAATGGCATGACTACCCGCAGTCTTCAGTTGCGGCCACCCAATAATTTGTTTTTTCATTCGTCCTCCATTCTCTAATAAAGTCTCAATTCTTTAAAAACATATCGACTAACAAAATACTAAACTCCAAGTGATATATACGGTGTAAAAATTAGTTTTTGCTTTCTATTTTTATCCTCACTATTACTTAAATAACATAGAAAAATGTTAAAGGTGGGATGGTTTATTTAATTTCTCTATGAGGGATATTTTTAGAAACACACATTGATGACACAAAGAAATCTGTACGTGGACTAATGTTTAGAGACAGAATTGAAAATTGAGACTTCTATTAAAAGAGAAGACAGTCGTCGGAGATATCTTCTAAAATTTAGTGAAGCATTTATAAATTATCTCAAGAATAATCTAATAAATGGGATAGAACCAGAGGTGGTATTTGCTCCTCCGTTCCTATCCTATTATAGAGCAAGGAGAAGAAATTTTTGTCTTATTTATAAGGTATCTTGTAATTTTTTTTTTTTATATGAATTATCTTTCATTTATTATTATATTAACTTTGCTCTGATGGTGTATAACATAGACATTAAACAGAAAAAAAAATTTGAAAAGTTTTTGAATTTTATGGCAGAAACAATGAAGTTTAAAATTTTCTTCTATGAGTTCCCCCCCCCCCCCCCCCCCCCAATTTTCTTGTATCGATTAAACATGTTGGATTTGCCTTATAAATAAGATGAGTAGAGGAATGCCTGTAGTCTAATTTAGTTTTTGTCCAAAGCAAAAAAAGAAATATTCCCTCTACTCTTTAATACTGAACATATGTAAAGAGGTCTTGGTTCTAAATATACTTTTATAATTAGCTGAAAATTTCAGTATGAAGATGATTCAAAGAACTCAAAGAAGTAAAATAAAAAAGCAAAGTCCTAATTAAGTACAGTACTCCTGAGCAAAAAAATTAAGTACAGTACTAAGTGGAATATTTTTTTTAATTTACTCATTTTAATATTCCCTCAAGAACGAGAAAATTAAAGAAAAGAACTAAAATATTTTTTTAAAATAAACATTATATTAACTAACTTTATTAATTTAATCAAATCACTGTAGTCATGGTTAGGAGAGGGGTAACGTAATGTACATCGAATAGAACACACAGAGGCAGGACAAAAAGGTTGGCATTGACCAGTAGCAGACAGCTATCTGGAAGGGCTACTCGTAGTATTAAAAGGGTATGGTAGTAGGTAGGCCCAGCAAGCAGTTGACATTAATTCAAATGCGGCGATGAAAGCCAATATATAGATACATAAACGCCTACTACTCTATCCCCAGCATTTTGACTTTGACCAAGCCCACCGAATATCTTCATCTCCATCACGTAAGTCGAAAGTCTTACATTTATTTATCTCTCATATTCAATTTCAATATAAATAACAAATTAACCTTGCCATGACGTGCTTATTATTCAAGTATCAATCAAGTCCCTTGAAAGAGAGATTTTCACTTCACCATCATCAATTCATTGGTCCCGCCCACCCTATCGCATTACTTCTCTCCTTCCGTTCTCATACTCATTCAACAAGTAGAGATGCAAAGCCCAAACACTACATTCTTCCCAGAGATAATTACAAAAATATCAGCTATTTACCATCACATAAAAACTGTTAAGCATTCTGCATATTAGAAACTGTCCTAAGTCATACAATATTTTGTACTGTCGAACTTTTTTTCCGGATTAACTGATTCAGCAGCACCTTCATCAACAAACTAAACTATGTCCGCCTCCTGACACGCCTACCATTTGGATTAACTGATTCGGCAGCACCCTCCTCAGCCAAATCCTGCCCATATATGCTGCTGCCACTTCTCTTCCTGCTCAATGTCTGGCTCGACTTTTCATCTGCTGATGCAAATGTCTCAAGCAACTCCAACAACATTGAGGGACAGCTCTCATTCAAGTGCATGAAGGCTTCAGACTGCATCACCGCTGCAGGAAGCATGCGTATACATCATAATGCAGAAAACTCAAATGAATTCCGCACAAACAACGAAGGGTTACACCCTGGAGACCACGCATCATGAAAAGCACCCTTTGCACGGATAGAATGTTAAAAACTGATATAGAAAAATCATTACAAGAATAAAAAGAGAAAAGTAAATGTGGTTTGATCAGCTTGGAAACTACAAAATCAATGAATGAAAAATATTATTTATGAAAAGTGTGAGGGAACAGGAAGAGCGCCAATATATATATATCATGCAACTTCAGGAAAAAGAATATACACACTCTATATGGATAACACACCTCCCAAGTTTGATGGATTCACGATAAATTTTAAACAGACAGCCTTGAGCTGGGGACAGTGGTGTTGCTCAGCCAGTGCAAGTGTCGTTGCAACAGTATCAGTACTGATATCTTCACACAATTTTGATTCGCATAATGATTTCAGACGATCAAGGTTATACAGATCAGCAGCAGCCAAGAGATGCTGCATCATGGAAGTCTGTGTGCACATGGGCAGTGGCACTGAATCCACAACATCACGGATATCAGGAAGTTCATCTGTATAAATGAAGAGAAGCATTACCTGCTAAGACAGAAAGAATTTTTCACTCAACCAACCCGCTTAACATAAATTTTGAAATATGTTTCATTGTTCAATCTGAAATTGGCAACACTCCAGCAATAGGAAAATTATCTAAAAGACTTCAGCAATAACTCATTCAAGGACCTGCTAGTATAAGAACATAGTTTCCAAAACCAATGCCTGGTGCCAACTGTCTCCTTCAAAACCATAAAAAGCATAATAGGTGGCAGACCAACACCATAGTGGAAGTGTACATGTTTGAACACTATTTGACTGCATTAAAAATCCAAAAGCAACAAGAGCAGCGAGCACAGCAACTTATGGCTATAAGGAAGCAATGACTTTAAATGCTCAAGCATTATAATTCCATGCTGGCTGGTCTTTCTATAAAAATACTAACTTCAGTCAACAGATTGCTTGGTTTAATCTTGTCAATATACTGTAGCCCAGACAATAGGTTTTATCTTTGTGAATTTTTGCCATTCACGAAAGACTTGGTAAGTATAAAACTCTGGCTAAGTCTCTTCTGTCGACTAGAGAAGAAGAAGAAGAAGAAGCAAAGAAAAGAACACCTATTGAATAAGTTCAAAAAAGGTAATCTACCTCCGTGTCACTTTCTCACATATGCCAATGTACAAGAGAAAAAGTCCATAAATCACATATAGTTTACCAATCCGTTTATTCCTTTACAACAGGTTCAGGTCAAACCTCAAGCACAAAGTTGAAAATCTAACTATGTGTTTGGATTAGCTTTTGGAAAATAGCTTTACGATTTACGAGATAAGCAAGTGAGAGAGTTTTGTCTCGACTTGCGAAAAAAGGCTTCTCAAACCACGGTTTGAGTGTTACCCAAACACTCACTCAGCACTTAATCCCCGGAGTTATAACAGCAAAACTGCCCATGCCATTACCTAAATTATTGAGAAAACATATAGAACAATAGCATATCTTATGAGCTTAAGAATCTATTGCAATACAGAAAAATCGAATACCCACATTCTCAATTATATATAGACAAAAAAAAAAAATTTATTTTTATTTTTTTAAAAAGGTGTAAGTATATGTAGTGTGAGGAAACTTTAAAAGATAACTATTTATTTTGAAATAAAAATGTGATTGATTATTTTCACTCTTTAGAAACCACAATAGTCAATACTAAAGTCAAAAGCACCACCTTGAAGATAAATGGCTCAATGTCCTCCACCACGACTTCATTTATGCAAGGATCCCCAACAAGCCCAAAAAACTGTGCTCTAAACACAGGAGACCGGGCCGCAAGTACCAACTTATGAGCTTTAAAGCTTTCATTCTTGACCTTGAAAAGTATGTCACAACCAACTCCAGTTTCTAACAAGCCCTTAAAATCTTGACCCATGCCTGACCGTGGTACAATAATACTCTGTTTACTTCCCTCAAAACGTGTTTGGACCACACCAACAGTGCAATGCATTACAAGGCAATCATCTTTCAGATACTCTGAAGTTTCCAATAGTGTTCTCCTGAAAAATCTTTTGTAACCCCTGAAATGAATACACGAAGGTGAGTACAAGACTAGTAATAAATCTGCTGCCAACAGGACACAGACCAATTGTCAAACACATAATGCTCACCCAACCTGATTCTGAAATAGCATATCCTGGATTATTGATATCTAGGCCTCGTTAAACACTGGCAATACTGACTTTTAAAACACAAATTTCACAACCACCTTGAGAACTAAAAAAAAAAAAAAAAAGATGTAGAGACAATTCTTGAGTGGCAGCATTACCTTGATTGAAAGCCCAAGTTCGCAGCAATGGAAAAATCAACTGAAGACCTCTTCCATTCGAATTTATTTTAAATTGACAAACATAAGAACATCAAAGGTAATCTAATCAATCAAATCTTTACCAATATACAAACCAATTTTTTTTAAATGAAAAGACATTGATGCTTATTTAGTAACATAACATTCGAAGCCATTATTCTCACTAAACCCGACTTATAGTAGCACCAGAAGGACAACCATCCACTCTAATCAAACCCCCAAACCCCAAATTGTAACTATAGGTTTTCCTCCCACTAAACACCTTCCCAACATCAGAATTTAACAACGAAAACTTGGCGTCGAAAGAAAAACAAGCATTCCGGGAAATTCATACCACATACTGCCTCTATACTTCAACGTATAGGGTCCACTCTCCAGCGGGCGATCAAAATGGCTATGTACCTTGTCATTCCCCTTCTCACCCTGATCCACCAAAGTCAGCTTGAACAAAGCTCTCACATCGGTTCCCTCGCTCGCCAACGCTATGAAAACCGAAACGTACATGGAATTGTCCTCTGGGTTCTTGCCGTCCGGGTAAAAATATATGGCCCAATCGTAACCACCAACACTGAAGGTGTCGCTCATTATATACTTTCCAGCACCCATTCCTTTGGCCAAAGAATATCCCTTTACAGTAAATTGATGCGACCCATCAACCGTCTCACTAATGGACCTAGAGCACGATCCCGACTCCGAGAAGGGCTTGAAATTACCCAGTCTTTCTTCCAATTCAGAGGTTCCCGAGGGTTTAGGGGACATCACGAGCAAGACAATAAAACCCTAGGGGGAAAAGGACGATAAAGGCCAAGAATGGAGAAAGGGGGAACAACGAAAAAAAGCAGGGAATTGGGTCGCAGAGCGGTGAAGGGCCCGGAAGAGGGTCGGGGGAGTAGCGGAGAAAGGGAGAGACCGAGTGAGAAGGGAGAAAACGGGAAAGGAATCAGAAAAAGAAAACGGGAAAGGACTTGTACATTTTTGAGTAATAATACATCTCATTCGAAAAAAAGGGGAAAGGAAGTGGAGTGCCGCCCGGTGAAAACAGGCGGGTCCGGGCATCCTTGGTAGGCTTCTTTTGTAGCAGGTTGACTTGAGCCTGGCGTGTATAAAAAGGCTAGCATAGTCTCAAACCTGTTAAAAAAGCCTGAGCTTTTAAAAAACTTAAAAAAAAGTTAATGGGCATCCAGCCTTCACAGAAAAATAGGGCCCAGGAGTCTCTCACAGGCCCAAAACATGCTAAAATTACATAAAATATAATATACTATTAATCATTATATAAAAGTATATGAATTATATGTTAACTATTATGTAACAGTATAAGTGCATAACATCTTATTATATAAATATAACTTTTTAAGAAAAAACATTGCAGGCCCTAACCAGTCTAACAAACTTTTAAGTGAGACTAATAAGCTAAACAAGCCTCCTAAAAGGCATGAGCATATGCCTACTTTTAAACAAGTCAGGGCATAGACTCTTGATAGGTTGTCTGATCTATTTTCACCCGTACCACTCAATATGTTGATACCCAGGGTTGTAAATTGTGATGGCATTATCCACTGGACAGAAAAAAGTAGTAACATCGGTCAATGAGTTATCTAGTATTATAAAATGGGAAGTTTTATTTTATATTTATTAAGCACCTACCAATAAGTGTCATATTCACTTTGAAGGAAAAGCAATAAATTAAAGGCTACTATTCTCATAAAAACTTCTCATTAAAATTTAGTTTAAATATAGGGAGAAAGAATTTTAATGAGTTAATTTTTTTTTTTAAAAAAAAAAAAATTTGAGAATTGGGTATAAAAGTTTTAAACTTATTTTTTGCCTTTTAATCTTATATCTTTTTTTTAATTGAAAATTTATAAGCCTTGTAATCCATTTCTTTTTAATAGAACTCATAAAAATTTCTCCTCTTTTCTCATTCCAATTAGGCCCTTGATAGAGCTACTAATTTATTTGATCGTTCAAGACTTGGAGAAATTTTTTGTGGTTACATCAATTTTGTAGCACAACAAAAGGAAAAAAAGGTCTAAATTCAATCTGAACTAGCTAGTTTGATAATCCCTATGGTTAGATGAAGGGAAAATTAGGAGAGAAAACTCCTAAAAATATTAAATTTGATTTTACCATTTTTAGAAGTTTTTGTTCTTAGTATTCTCTCCCTATTTTCCTCTCACTTTTCTCTTCATTCAAACATAATGATAAAATACTTAAAAAAAGTATTTTTTTCTTCAAGCCAAGACTGGACTTCTCTCTTGCATGCTTATCTCACACCAAAAAGCAACGCAACCCCTCCTCTCCCCTTTCCATTAGTATTATTGGGTTACCATGAATGATAACACTCCCACTCCATATGTCTCACACTATTCCAGTTTCTATGGCAACTGACTACGGCTGTAACAAACTTCCCTCCTTCCGTTGGGGCAAATGACTCGGTCACAACAATCCTTGTACCCTGTTTACCAAATATCGCAACAACAAAAAGATGAAAACCATAACTTCTACCCTTCTTTTCCTTTTATCTCGACCTAACTCATGGCCATTGGCCAGTCCAAATGAAGTGATATTGCATCCCACGATGCAGAAAGATAATTTCGAGGTTTGACCATTCACATCTCCCAAAACTTGTGTATGTCACTCGCTTCCATTAGTTTGCTCCATCATTTTAATCAAACACAAGTCATCTAACAGTATATATCTTAGTTTTTTTCCCCCCGAAAAAGTCAATTTTATTAATAACAAAATAAGGATTACACACACTAATAGCCGTAGCCAAAAAACTCTCAAAAGCACCTACCATTACAACCTAACTCACAGCTCAAAGAAGAAAAAATGAAACTACATATATTGAGAAACAAATCTATCAGCAAATGAAGCAAGTAAAAAAAAAAAAAAAACCAGCAAAACAGCAAACTATCAATTATTAGCTACTTACAGCAACATTCACCTGTCAGCCCACGCCCTCCCTATCCTTTGCTTTATTCCTATCAACACAGATTCCCATGGAAGGGTTGGAGTCATGGAGTAAAAACTTGCTTAAGGATGATGGAGCACTAATCAGCCATGAATGCTGATGCATCAACCTTGCGGCATTAGTTGCTAAGCTGTCAGCAACTTTATTACCTTGTCTAGACACAAGGAAAAAGACACCTCCTCCATGTTCTCCAACAACCCAAGGATCTCATTCAATAAATTCTTGCACTGCCAATCACAGCCAACTACTGATCTCTTCCTAATCAATCTATACAAAGAATCACAATCAGTTTCTATTATCACCTTATGATTCTGAAATTTATTCCTGTGCAATAAAGCCTCTTTCAAGGCAAGACATTCAGACATAAAACCAGATTCTGATTTCACAGCCTTGCCCAAACCGCCAACAAAAATTCCTTTATGATCTCTACATACAATGCCAATCCCAGCGCCTCTTGATGCCTCCCTAAATGAACCATCAATATTGAATTTAATTGACATAGAGGGGGGTGCCACCCACTGTACATCTCTCACAGCACCCTCCTCATATATTTTCCTAGAAGAATCCCCCCTCCTTGGCCTTTGACTTCCAGAACTCTTCAACCTGCATGCTCACCAGCTTAACCACCTTTGCAGCGTCAGGTACTTCACTTCTGAATACCCAATTGCACCTCATTTTCCATATCCACCAGCATGTCAGTGCAAACAGAGACTTACCATAATCGTCTAAAATTTCCTTCCCATGAAGCATGTCACAAAGCCACTCCTCACATCTTTTCATGGACCACTTGCTGAATTTAAGCCCCAAAGAACTTCCAAACTAGCATTTTTTAGTCTAGTGGCATAAAAATAGTAAGTGTTCTATGGTTTCTCTATCAGTTAAGCAAATAGGGCAAACAGGAGATGGTGAACACTTACGCCTGAATAGAGCATCCTTCGTAGCTACAAAGACTCGATCCTAACCGCCAAAGAAAGTCTTTGGACTTTAGGAGGAGCCATAACCCTCCAGATGCACTTGCACAAAGATTTGGGTACTGAGAAGGACATGCTTGGATCTTTAACTTTTTCGCCCCCATGCTGCCTCTTGCTACTGCATAGCCTATTTTGACCGTATAATAGCCATCTCTACTAGCTAGCCACACCACCCGGTCGGCACTCGATAGGAGAAATTGGAATTTTTAATATCAACTCACGCTCTACAGGGCTAATTCTGGAAGCAATGGAACTGAGATTCCAGCGGCCATTAATAATGAGTTCAACCACCCATACGTCACCGTCCACGGATCGGTCCCATGCGAAGTTTGAGACTGTGCAAGCCCAAAATCCACCGATCTCCCGAGATGCTAATAGATTTACCATTTCCAACCTTCCAACAAAGCTCCTTCATTAGTAAATCTAATGATTAATAATAGGAAAAAAAATAATAAAATAAAATAATAATGTTGTATTGTTTTTGTAGGAATCATATTATTTTGTAAATAGTATTATTAGATTAGTCAATATTAGATCCAAGAATCTAGGAGTTAGTTAGATTAGATTATATTTTAAATTTTTGAATTCATCATCGGAATCAAAATATATCTAATAATAAAACTCTACAATTTCTTTTAATTCATTTTATCGGGAATAAGTAAGTAGCCCAACCCAATAGCTAAAACCCTAGTTTTAATTATAAATTTAGGTCCGGCCGCTTAAACTTAGAAAACACTCGATACTTTTCTTCACCGCTATTTTTCTCATTCTCTCCGCTACTACATCCTCGTTCGTACTCTTGTCAATTGTTCTCCTAGGAGGTTAGCAACACGGAACCCGGGTAATTCTAATCCCCATGTGTAATTCTAATCCCCATGTGTAATTCTAATCCCCATGAGTAATTCTAACCCCCATGTGTAATTCTAATCCCCATGTGTAATTCTAATCCCCGTGAGTAATTCTAATCTCCATGTGTAATTCTAATCCCCATGAGTAATCCTAATCCTCGAACAATAGGAGTTAATTGTTGCATGTCAATCTTGATCTTTGTGAAAAACCCTTAAATGTGTCGTTTGCATTTGTATATGTATATATATGTTTTCCTTTTCGGTTATGGTGAATTACTTTATGAAAGCAAAACGCCTCACCTCCTTGTACCTCCTTGTATACATATATTTCTCCTTCTTGATTTACGTTTAACTTTCTTTCAAAACCCTTTATCATTGAATATACATGTACACTTTGGGTGCCTCGGTTTTCGTGATTGAAACTTATATATATCTTTCATTAATATATATAATTGTACATCTTTTGCCTTGAGTGCTTGACTTTTGTATGTATGTATGTATATATGCATGTGAGTGTATACATATATATCTTTTTTTAATTTGTTCAATCTGTACCTATGCTAAAATATATACATGTTCTCTTTTAAATGGTTTTGCCTAGGTTTCCATAATTAACAAATAGCAAGTATATATATATATATATTCATTTTGATTAGTAAATTTGATAAATCCATTTTGTATGTGATTGTTATATATGAAATATATTATATGTAATCCTAATTCCCATGAGTCTTAGGCTAATTTTATATGAATCTTGATATGTAATTATGATCCTAAATATATCATATGTGATTGTTATATGTGAATTATATTATATGTAATCTTGATCTCCATGAGTCTTAGGTTAGTTTTATATAAATTTTTGATAGGGCTGTTATATATGATAATATAATATGCTATATTATGTTAGTGGTGTCGATGCTACATTAATTAATATTTCTTTTATTTATTCATTCTTCATATAATATCTCCTCACAATAAAATAGGAGATGAATAGATTATATGTAAAATATCCTTTTATCCTATATTCGATTAAGTAATATGATTATTTATAAATTAATTAAATTATTTGGAAACTTTATTGGGTGGGTTTCAACCCTAGAAAATAATGGGATTAATTATATAATTATATATGAGTGTTATTGGAAACTTTATTGGGTTTTAATTCCTAGAAAATAATCCTATTAATTATTCTTGTGATGGTGTTAGATAACATATTATAGTGTAAATTTTACTATTGATAAAATTGTGGAGAATTGATTATGTGCGATATGAGTCTTATTGAATAATTGAAGAATATGTGATCTTGATACAAGTATAACTTATAGTTGAATTTGGACTTTACTCGAGATAGATATTTGAATTATAATAATGATTATGAGTTGGATCGATATCGAATATTTGAATTATTATACTCTTGAAGAGTTTGGAAACGCCCTTGAACAACGGATATATGCAATGAAGGAATTTTTAAATCGATAATTGTGACAAGATTGATTTGTTTTTGATTGTATGTGATTGTAATGAATTAATGGTGGGAGGATAGCTTGGGACGGTACCTCCCAAGAGATGAACACATAGCCTTGCACTTGTCCCGCCTTCTAATAAACGGTATTTATTTTGAAAATCCGGTTAGAAATTGGGGGTGTTACACCCTTCAAGACGCATGCCTCCCTTTTCTAGCCGTAAGAAAGTTCCCTCGTGGGAAATAAATGCCCTTCAAAATTCTCGCACCATGGATCCTCAGGCTTATCAAGCAGCCGACATGCAGTCTTGGCCAAAAGCGCCTTGTTGAAGCAAAGAAGATCTCGAAAACCCATCCCCCCTCGCTCTTTCTTGTGGCTAGCCTTTTCCAACTTTTCCAATGAATAGTTCCCTCATCACCCTTTTGCCCCCACCAAAAATTGGAGACCAACCGATCAATTTCCATACAAGTTTTCTTAGGGAACATAAAACAGGACATAGGGTAGGTGGCGATAGAATTGGCCACTGCTTTAATCAAAATTTCCCTACCAGCGAAGGTAAGTAATTTCTGTTTCCACCCTTGCAGCTTCAACCCAATCTTATCTCGCACACAAGCCAAAGCAGCCGCTTTTGAATGCCCCCAGATTATAGGCAGACCTAAATAATTCCCTGACTGATCAGAGAATTTAATTCCAAGGCATGCAGAGATTCTTTGCTTAATTCTCACAGGAGTGTTAGAGGAGAAAAATAAATTTGACTTCTCTAGGTTAATTGCCTGTCCCGAGGCCTTACAATAGGCATCTAAGATCATTTTCAGCACTTTACAGTTCATTTCATCAGCGTTCAGGAATAAAATGGCATCATCGGCAAAGAAACAATGTGATAGAATAGGAGCTCTACTAGCAAGTTTCACTCCTTTCAGTTCCTTCCTATCAATGTGAAATTGAAGCATAAGAGATAATACCTCAGATGCAATAATGAACATATACGGTGACAATGGGTCGCCTTGCCTAACACCACGCTCTGGAGTAAAGGATTCCACGTTATGTCCATCTACCTTCAAATTAAAGGCCACAGATGTAATGCATTGTCTAATCCAGCCCACCCATTCATTACAAAACCCCATCTTCAGCATCACTTCAACAAGAAAGTCCCATTCCACACGATCATAAGCCTTGTTCATATCGATCTTTAAGGCCAACTCCCATTTCTTCCCTGTTTTCTTGTGCTTTAGGTAATGAAAGGCCTCATGAGTGATTAAAATGTTGTCCTGGATCATTCGTCCAGCGATGAAGGCTCTTTGATTAGGAGATATGATTTTGCACATTAGATTCCTCATCCTAGTCGTCATGATTTTCGCAATGATCTTGTAAGATACATTGCATAAACCAATGGGTCTGAAATGATGCATTCCTTCAGGCTTGTCAATTTTAGGAATCAGCACTATATCCGTGGAATTAATCCCCTTCAAATCAGCCTTGCCACCAAAAAATTCATGGACCGTGGCACATACTTCCTTATTTATTTCCTTCCAAGCTGATTGGTAAAAGAGGGCTGAAAAACCATCAGGACCAGGTGCTTTGTTGGAGCTCAATTGAAAGACAGCTTCCTCAATCTCCAGATTTGTAACAGGTTTCAGCAACTCTGCATTATCCTCCACAGTGACTACCTTTTTATTCATAGGCAAGAGCTTGATCCATAGGTCTTGCGCCAACCGAGCTGAATAATCCTCTATAGTAGTCACTGAAGGCTTTATTAATCAACTCCCTCTCCTCCAACCAGACTCCATTATCACCTTTTAGCCTCAGAATTTTATTTCTCTGTCTTCTTTGAATAACACTTGTATGAAAAAAACTTCATGTTTCTGTCCCCACAATTCAACCATGCTATTCTTGACCTTTGCCACCAATAAGACTCTTCTTTATCCCAAGTCTCCTTAATCTGACAAACCAGCCACTCAGCTTCCAGCATCTTTGCTTCAGTGAGGGCCTCTTTATAGCAGCTGGCCAAGCTTTTCCGTAGCTGTTCAATCATTTTCCTGAAGTTGGGAAACTCCCTCCTACTCCACTCCATCAGTTTCCTCCTGTAAGAATCAAGCCTACGAATTAAATCCAGGATCCTCTCTTCAACCATCCCTACAACATCACTCCAACCCTTCTCCACAATTTGCAGGAATCCTTCATGTTGGGTCCAGATAGCCTCAAACCTAAAAGGTTTAGGTGATTTAACATCACGGTAACAGCAATCGACCAACAAAGCATGGTGATCAGAGCCTATTGGATCCACATGAAAGACCAATGCATGATAAAATGCCTCCCTAAATTCTACATTTCCTAGGGCACGGTCCAATCTTTCTCTAATAATGTCCCCCTTTCTTTTATTGCACCAGGTGAACTGAGGTCCCTTAAACTCAAGGTCTATCAGGTTGCAATCCGATAGCAAACATTGGAAGTTGATGATCTTCCTCATTGATCTGGGATTACCACCCTCCTTCTCACTTTGGGACAAGAGATCATTGAAATCTCCCACAACCTTGAGCCAAGCATCATTAATACGGACCCCAACTTCCACATTAAATCCCACACCAAGCATCTTTCCCGCTCCTTGGGGGCCCGTAAACGAAAGAAACAAATTTAGGCACACCCAAACGTGATTCGATCACAAAGTATGAACAATATTCTTTGATTTGTATGCATACCGTCAAAGAAACAGCACTATGCCACCACACAGCCAGCCCTCCCGAAAGGCCTAACGGTTCTACATACAACTCCTGATTAAATCCACACTTTTCCCTGATTTTCTTTCCTTTCACTGAACTTATCTTGGTTTCCATTAGGAAGATTATAGAGGGACGATACTTTTTCACCATGTCCCTTAAATTTTTTTGTCAAGGCTCTTCCTAGGCCTCGGCAGTTCCATGAAAGTAGTTTCATGGCTCGCAGTGGTGTTAGAGGCCGCCCACCAAGACCTTCGACACAATCTTCTTCCTCCTACCCCCTTTAGCTTTGAAAACAAACTCGATCCCGAGGTCCAAGATTCGTGGATCTTCCATGTCTTCATCTGGGCTTAACTCGCCCTCTAGCAAATTCTCCTTCTCATCTCTCTTCTTCCTCTTTGTAGTCTTCCTCATTCGTGTTTTAACCCTCTATATCTTAGTTAGAAATAATAGATTTTGTTACATGTAATTAGTTAGTTTTAGATACTTCTAGACTTTATACAAATTACTTATTGTGTCTATATAAAAGGCACTTGTACATTTTATTTGTTTCAAGAAATAAGATTCAAAATTCCATTTTCCTCTTCTTGCTAAATCAGTTTATTGCATCAGAGCGGGATAGTATTTGACATCCTGTGTTTATTCTCAGATTTTTTTTCTCTTTCTTGCTTCCACCATTACTATTCTCTGACAAAATTGGCAGAGTATTCCATTACTTTTTCTGCTCCTTCACATGATTCTCGGTCCAGCGGGTTTATCGTTGTACCTAGCATTTCTTTTCATTTCAACTTTTCACTCATCTCATTTTTCACGAGCTACCTGTTTCTTCCCATTTCAACTTTTCACTTCATCCCAGCTTCGTCTTTCACAATGGCTGTGACTTCAACTGAAAATTCTACCGGTGGTATTTCTTCCACACCGGCACCAATTAATCCTCTCCAAGATATTTCTAATCCATTTTATCTTCACCCTAACGAGAATCCATATTTGATTCTTGTGTCTCCGATCCTTTCCGGTGGAAATTATCATTCGTGGGCTAGGGCTATGCGAATGGCTTTATTGTCGAAGAATAAGCTTCGGTTAATTGATCGATCAGTTCTGGTACCGAGTTTATCAGGTCCACTCTTTCCGACTTGGGAGAGATGCAATATGATGGTGCTTTCTTGGCTGACGAGATCAATTTCACCATCCCTTGCTCAGAGCATCTTATGGATTGACTGAGCTAGCGATGTTTGGGAGGATCTTCGTTCACGGTTTTCTCAGAACGATGTCTTCAGATTGGCTGGTCTGCAAGAAGATATTTAGAGTTTAAAGCAGAGAGATCTGTCTGTGAGTGACTTCATTACCAAACCTAAGATTCTTTGGGATGAATTACTGGCTTTGCGACCACCTATTTCCTGTTCTTGTAATCCGAAGGGTTGAGACCTTTAAGATGCATCTGGAGCAGGATTACGTTATTCGGTTTTTGAAAGGGTTGAGCAATCGATTTTCTTCGGCCAAATCTCAAATCATGCTCATTGATCCCTTACTATCTATTAATCGTGTGTTTGCATTAGTCCAACAACAAGAACGTGAAATGGGCTTTTCGACTGGTGACGCTACTGCCCTGTTCTCTAAGTCAGTTAATCAGCGATCCTCTGCCTCTGTACCATCTAAGTCAATTCCACCAGGCCCTACTAAGCAATGTACCTATTGTGGCAAGTATAAACATATTGAAGCAACATGCTACAAGAAACATGGATTTCCACTAGGATTCAAATTCAGAAGCTCCACGGTTAATGCGGTCTCTTTTGAGAATATGATTAGCTCTTACACCACTGAACCGGTTCGGGTTGCTAATTCTTCTTATGGATACACACCTGAGCAATATCAAAAGCTGCTGGCCTTAGTACAGACTGAAACTTCTCCTGCTCAACCCTCAGTCTCCAAATCCTCTGTTTCTGTGAATCATGTTTCTACTTGTGATACACATTTGATATGTTCAATTCACTCGTTTTCTAACTCCTGGGTCATTGATTCAGGAGCCTCTGATCATGTTTGTGCTAATTTGTCTTTATTTGCTTCATATAAGCGTATATCACCAATCTCTATTAATCTACCTGATGGTTCACGAGTATTAGCTTCTTACAGTGGCATTGTTCATTTTTCTGATGTTTTCATGATTCGGGATGTTTTATATGTCCCGAATTTCCATTTCAATTTAATTTCTGTTTCTAAACTCACTAAATTTCTTCCCTGTTTTGTTTCTTTTCAGAGACTCCAATGCAACATCAAATCCTTCCTTCAGAGAGGATGATTGGTTCAGCTAGTGTCATTGAAGGGTTATACATCATGAATCAAGCAGATATGGTTCTCTCTCCCTTAGTCAATAATGTTTCTACTATTGTTCACCCCATTCCCTTTGATCTTTGGCATTTTAGACTAGGCCATTTATTCAAAAATACTTTACATACTATTCAGAAACAGTACCCTGATGTATCTTTCAATTCTACATTTCACTGTTGTGACATTTGCCATTTTGCTAAGTAAAGAAAGTTGCCTTTCCCTATCAGTACTAGTGCTTCTAATAAAATGTTTGGATTGGTTCACATGGATATATGGAGCCCATATCATTTACCTTCTGTTAATGGTTATAAATATTTTTTAACTATTGTGGATGATTTTTCCCGATATACATGGATTTACTTGCTCAAGAATAAGTCTGAAGTACGGCCTTCTATACAATCCTTTATTTCTTTGGTAAAAACTCAATTTAATGCTTGTATTCAGATCATTAGGTCTGATAATGGTCTAGAGTTTCAAATGATAGAAACTTTGCTCAAAATGGAATTGTTCATCAAACCTCCTATCTTGAAACTCCTGAACAGAATGGTATAGTGGAAGGAAAACACCAACATATTCTAAATGTGGCTTGCGCTCTTTTATTTCAATCTCATCTTCCTATTTTTTTTTTTTGGTCTTATGCACTTACACATGCTATTTACCTTATTAACCGATTACCTACTCCACTCTTAGGTAACAAAAGTCCTTTGAAATGCTTTATAATAAACTCCCTGATTTTAACTTGTTAAAAAGTTTTTGGTTCCCTCTGTTTTTCCTCAACTATTTTGCAAAATCAACATAAATTTGATGCAAGAGCTCACAAATGCATATTTCTTGGATATAGGGCTGGTACTAAAGGATTTATTACTTTAAATTTGCTTACTCGTTTGATTCATGTCTCTCGTCATGTATATTTTTATGAATCAATTTTTCCATTTAGCACTATTGATTCTGTGACCACATCAGATTCCCTTCCTTTACCACAAGAAATGCCATCACTTGACTATTCTAATTTACCATCTTTTGTTGTTTCTCCTGTTTTACCTTCCCTTATTTCCCCTTTCTATTGATTACTCTTTACCTTTACCACGGCTATCTACCTGTCATCATCGTACACCTACCTATCTGCAAGATTGTCATTTCACTCTTCAATGTGCGTCTGCTGTACCGGATTCTTTGGAGGAAGGTATCTATCATCCCCTTTCTCATGTTCTTTCTTATCATCGTCTTTCTCCTATATGTCATCGTTTTGCTTGTTCTATTTCTACTGATGATATTCCTAAATCCTATTCTAAAGCTATTAAGCATGAGAGTTGGAAAAATGCTATTCAGTCTAGACTTGAGGCTCTGATAACTGATTTACCTCCTGGTAAGCATCCAATTGGTTGTAAGTGGGTATTTGCTAAGAAATATAACTCAGATGGTACTCTTAATTGGTATAAGGGTAGACTTGTTGCTCAAGGTTATACACAAGTTGAGGGAATTGACTATAATTATACTTTTTCTCCTGTTGCTAAGTTGACAACTGTTAGATCGTTACTTGCTCTTTTTTGCCCATAATTGGCATTTGAAGCAACTTGATGTTAATAATGCATTTTTGCATGGAGATCTTGATGAGGAAGTTTATATGTTACCTCCTCCCGGTTTATCAGTTTCTTCTCCTCAGCAGGTTTGCAAATTACAACGGTCTCTTTCTCTTTATGGTCTTAAATAGGCTAGCCGCCAATGGTTTTCTAAGTTGTCTAAAGCTCTTTTTACTTGTGGTTATCACCAATCTCAAGCTGATCATTCTCTATTTCCTAAGAGTTCCTCTACTTCTTTTACGGCCCTGTTGATATATGTGGATGATATCATTGTTAGTAGGACTGATTTAGCTGAAATTGATCATATTAAGGCATATCTTGATTATTGTTTTAAGATTAAAGACCTTGGTGATGCTAAATATTTTCTTGCATTAGAAATTGCTAGGAGTTCTACTAAAATTTCCCTCTGTCAACACAAATTTGCTTTAGATTTGTTGTCTGATGCTGGTTTTTTAGACTGTAAACCTGCTAAAACTCCTATGTCTTGAAATCTGAAGTTGTCTATTGATTCTGGTGTTCCTTTGGTTGATGGGTCACTATATAGGACTTTGGTTGGTTGTCTTTTGTATCTATCTAATACTCGGCCAGACTTATCCTTCGCTGTACAGCAGCTTAGTTAGTTCGTTCAGCACCCCACTGATCTGCATTTACAGGCCCTTCATCATGTATTACAGTATCTTAAGGGTGCCCCTAGTCGTGGTCTTTTCTTTCCTGTTACATCTGCTGTTAAGCTTAATGCCCTTAGTGATTCAGATTGGGCTGGTTGTTTGGATACGCAACATTCTATTACTGGGTTTTGTGGTTTTCTTGATCAGGCTTTGATTACATAGCGTTCTAAGAAACAACCCACTGTTTCTACCTCTTCTTCCGTGGCTGAATATCGAGCTTTGCCAGCCACTACCTGTGAATTACAGTGGCTTTGTTATTTGTTACATGATTTTGGTTTTCCTGTTTCTGGTCCTGCTTCTCTATATTGTGATAATCAGTCAGCTAGGCACATTGCAACTAATCTTACTTTTCCTGAGCGTACCAAGCACTTAGACATTGATTGCCATATTGTTCATGAGAAGTTACAACAAGGCATTATTCATCTTCTTCCTATTAAATCTGAAGATCAATTGGTAGATATTTTTATAAGGCTTTACCACCTTCTTTTTGTACACTTCTTACCAAGCTGAGTATGATAAACATACATACTCCAGCTTGAGAAGGGTATTAGTGTATATATTTTAATTAGAAATAACAGATTTTGTTACATGTAATTAGTTAATTTTAGATACTTCTAGACTTTGTACAATTACTTATTGTGTCTATATAAAGGGGACTTGTACATTTTATTTGTTTCAAGAAATAAGATTTAGAATTCTATTTTCCTCTTCTTGCTAAATCACTTTATCATCCATGACGTGGGTCGCGGGGCATGCAAGTACTGCAGAAACATGAGCGGAACATACGCAAGATATACCTGAGATCTGTTTTGAGACTTCGTCACCACCTCGTTGATATCATCCATTCTTATTTTTACCATCTTCAAAGCAGCTCAACCAAAAAGACCATCAAATTCATAAGAAAAATGTCCGCCACATTCCATGGTAAATGGTATCATCGAACATTTCATGCCATGAAGTCAGTTCTCACAATGCAGCTTTTTCTGCCCCCTCTGAATGAGTTTAACGAATTTAAGCCACACTTGGTCCCATAAATGCGCCAGGCAAAAAACAATGCACAGGGCAAAATCTCCTATTTTATTTCAACAGTAGAACAGCAAGTTGATGAATACAAATTACAATCAACAACAACAGGAGACAAACAGAATTCCACACATCTGAGTTGAAAAGGGTAGCCAAACTCTGTGAACAGAATGGCAACTTCAGTCCAGAGAAAGAAAATATTTCTTCAGGTTGATTTCACGTTGAATTGAAATGCATTGACGGTCATTCCTCCATCAACTGAAACAACCTGTCCATTGATGTAGGATGCTGCAGGTAGGCAAAGGAAAGCCACCAAGGATGACACTTCATGTGCTTCTGCTATTCTCTTTATCGGCGTTTGAGCTAGGATATCATTTACAAACTCTTTGTCTTCAAGTAACTATTATCAAAGTCAAACCATTAGCACAAGTGTTATTGCTGAAGCTTATATTTTTCATCTGAAAGTTATACGTATATAGGTAAGAGGGAGGGTGTGAAGTTCATCAGATTTGCACATAAGAATTTCCTATCTGTCCACACTTTGATGAATGCTTCAAGAATTTATATTATAAAGGTGGTAGAAGATTTAAAACGGCATACAGACACACTAAATAGTAATTACTAATTACTACAATTTCACTGTGAAGTAGCAGCCTCAGAGAATTAAAAGATTTTATTTATCTTCATATGGAAAAAGTTATAACAAAGTGCCACATCATTGGTATTCTAACTGAAAAAAATTTGTTCGGATCAAATAAGTTAATAATTTGCTTACCTTTTCAATGTACATGCATTTCTCTTTCTTCATTAAACTGTTCTCTATCTAAACCTTCTTTACATTTGGATTGTTCTTACTAGAAAGAGGGCAAATAACATAATACTTCGAGATTATGTAATAAGTGCTCCTATACATAAAATGTAATGAAGTATAGTCTTGGTCCAATAAAATAAAGCCATTGGCACTCAGTAAGCAGGCAGAAGCAGGAAGAATATGGCCCAAAAAATAGATATGGAAAAAAATGAAACCATTACATGCAAATGCAAGTGCACTCAATTTATGAAGCACTTCAAGTTTTCCAGCAAAAAAACGACATGGAGGAAAGCATTTTGAACGACCCAATCATGTGGTGTTGATCAATTGGAGGAAAATTGTCATGTTTTTATTGAGGAACTTGATAGGAAACACATAAAACCATATTAAGTCCAAGTAGTAAACACTCCCTGCTTTTTGTTGAATAGACAATTTTGTAATGTACCTCAATCAATAATAAACCCTTAAAACAAATAAAATAAGTAGAAGCAAAAGGAGGATAAGCAATATATCCACTGAAATTTAACCTGAAACTAATCCATATTTTGTTTTAATTGTTCTTGGTATTTTTAATTATTATTTGACTCCACTGTGTGTGTATGCCATGTTGTCTCAAGTATATACATGACATACATCTTTTGCATGAAAATCATTAGATTGGATATAAAATAATAGAGATAAATGAAGTGGAAGCAGTGCGTGCAGCAAGAGAAGCAAAACAGAGTAGCAGATCACAATGTAGCAGAATGCATATAAGTAATCTCCATGTGCACTCAAAATAGATTTCATATCAAGAAATCTAGAGGATTACAGGGTCTTGAGAATAGTGTTAGATACTCTTCTAATCTCAAACATTACTATGTTCCAAGTGATCCTAATACAGAGCCAGGATTAAGTAAAGTAAATTGCAAAAATATGTTGATAATTGTAAAGCTAGAGAGAGATAGAGGAAAAATATATTCTCAAATTGTGTTTATTCATGTATACAATAGGGGTATTTATGTACAAGAGAGGAGCCTCAGAATTAATGGCTCATGATGATGATTGATTTCCTAATCAATCATAATCTCTATAATCCTTGATTATGTACGATACTAACTAATTCTAATATATTTACATTGATATATTTCCTACCGTTCCCCCTCAAGTTGGAGTGTAGATGTTAATCATGCTCAACTTGTTATAAAGATAATCAAGACGAGTCTCATTTAGGGCTTTAGTCAACAAATCATCAAATTGGTCGCTAGACCTCACATGTCCTATAGAAACGAAGTTCTCCTTGATTTTATCACGCACAAAGTGACAATCGATCTCAATGTGTTTCGTGCGTTCATAAAACACAGAATTAAAGGCTATATGCAGAGCAACTTTGTTATCACACCATAGTTTCACAAGCAATGATGTGGTAAGACCAACCTCCTTCATTAACTGGCGAATCCACAAAATTTCATGTACTAATTGAGCCATGGCCTTATACTTGGCTTCTGCACTAGACCGTGAAACCACCCGCATGATCCGCATCACAAAAACATTCACTCTCGGTGTGGCCATGATTCGTATAGATGTCACGACTAGGTGAGTCTTCAAGTAATGTAAGACATGCTCCAAAGCTTTCCACTGAGCAACAGTCAGTGTTATCATGAATTGGCTAAGCAACTAACTGGAAAAGTCACATTAGGGCAAGTAACCATGAGATAATTCAATTTCCCAATTAATCTACAGTATCTCTCAGGATAGACAAACGGCTTGATCTTCTCCGGGTCAACCTTTTTTCTGACATCCTCAGGTAGCTCATCAAACGATATGTTGTCATCAATGTCCAAGAAGGGATTAGGAATCATGAGAAAGCTACTTGGTGCTGCTCCAAGTTTTCCCATTTCTTTAGAAGATCAGGGACATATTTCCTTTGTGTCAAGAGAATCACTTTCTTGCTTCTCATAACCTCTATCCTAAGAAAGTATTTTAATGGACCCAAATCCTTTGTTTGGAAATGAGAATTAAGGAAAGTTTTTAATGATGAGATTCCCGAAATATTGCTCCCCGTAATAACAATGTCATCAACATATACCACTAGAAGAATCATGCTAGCATCCATCCGCCAATAAAACATTGAATGGTCACACTTACTCTGATTTAGACCAAACTTCTCAACCACTGTGCTAAACCAGTAGCAAACGTAGTAGTTGTTATTGAGCATTATTAAAGTCATCAGAAGGTAGGGCCATATAAGCAGAACCACTACGCTGCTGCTTATTTTGCAACTACCATAGTAATGTTTGGTATGACTAGGCTCCTTACAATAAAAGCAGACAATCCCATCTGTACCAGAATTCAGAGGATTAGTACCTTGCCTTGGGAGGCTTTGGTTCCTGTGAGCAGTAGAAACAGGATCCGATGTACCATTTCCTTGTCGCGTCAAACTCTAGTTCTTGTCATTAGTCGGACCACAGCCAGCCAAAGCACTAGCATTAGGATTAGAAGTTGGGTGAGTTAGACTATCTACATGCAGCACCCGAGAGTACACATCTTGAAGCAAAGGAAGCTCAGAGCTAGACAATATCTGAGATTGCACAGTCTCATAAGCTAGGTCGAGAGCGATAAGGAAGCTAATAATCACTTGTTTTTCCATATTATCCACCTATGCCTAAAGATCAATCGTTGGTGGCATTAACCTCCTCATTTCCTTACACATCTGCTTAAACTCCATGAAGAAATTCTTCAGGAGGCGGTCCTGCTGCTTAATCCGATGGAAACCTTTGCAGACTATGTGAATGTGAGTAATGTTCCCTTTCCTAGATTACAGGAATTCCAAGTAGTCCATAATTTCTTTAACAGTATTACAAAGACTAACATAGGGAAGAATTTTGCTCTCGATGGAATTTTGAATTTGCAGGAATAAGTAGGCATCTGCTCGAGCCCACGCCAGTTTAGGATCATTCTTAGGAGTAGTCTCAAATGATCCTCCTTCTCAATACTTGGGAAGTACACGCGGACAGTTTTGCTCCGGTCCGAATAATTCGCCCGGTTCAACATATGATCAATGATTTTGTTAGCCACAGGAACAATCTCAGTAGTGACACTAGCCTTTAAATCAGCCATCGATAATCAATGCAAATAGAGTACAGAAAACTACAAGATTCCTGAATGAACACAAGTAAGACCAAATAACCAACCAAACAATAGCAAATAACCAGCAACAGCCAGACAAGCAAACAACCACAATGCAAAAATTCTAAACTTGAAGCACAAACACCACCGGAATACGTCGTAGAAGGCTAGTCAACGTGAGAGGACTGAATTGCGCCGGAAACGATGAGCCACGCTCCAGGAAGGTGTCACTGTCTGTGTGGTGCATGCAGTCATGCGCTGCTGGAATTGGATCGGACTACCGGGATTTGGCCGATCGAATAACGAGCAACCTAGTTGGGCAGCTCATTCACAAAAAAACCAGCTTGAACAGGAAAACCCCCCCCCCCCCCCCCCCCATGTCTCTCTCGTGTTGCCGGAAAACCAAAATTAGGACCGAGAGGAAAACAATGAAAAACGAACTCGGGGAATTAGAGAGGAATCCTAGAACTCTAATACCATGTAAAGCTAGAGAGAGATAGAGGAAAGATATATTCTCAAATGTATGTTTATTCATGTATACAATATAGATATTTATATACAAGAGAGGAGCCTCAGAATAATGGCTCATTATGATGGTTTATTTCCTCATCAATCATAATCTTTATAATCCTGATTATGTGTGATACTAACTGATTCTAATATATTTCCTAACAATAATTTTTTTCCACAAAGGCATGACAAATGAAGATAGTAGAGACAACATTAAAAGACAAAGGCATGCATACTATTAGCAGCTAACATTGAATTAAATAACAAGCCAATGACAAATAAATAGTTTTCTTTTGTTTTTTAATGGGACAAATGGCAGATTTCTTGTTCAAGACAACTTCATTTTTCAAGATGTACTTACGCCTTGACCAAATTTCACATCAAGGTTCGATGATCCATCTTAAAACAAAAGAGAAGCAACAAGGCCTTGAAGCAGAAGCTAACATATAGAGTAGACAGGGTGTAAGAGCATTACATGTTCGACAAGTGAGGTTTTTGTATACCACGGTGCAACACAGTTGCTCCTTATATTGTCTTTTGCCCATTCACAAGCAAGACATTTTGTAAGCTGATTGATTGCAGCTGTAAAATGAAGCATATTGAACCCCTTGAAGAATCTCTTTGAACATATATAGCTTGTAAGCATTCATTTTTAAGCAAATGATGACACCAGATTATAACATCAACTTACCTTTACCTGCAGCGTAAATGGTTCCACTACCTATATTTGACAGACCTGCAACTGAGGAAATGAACACAATGCTTCCGTTTCCAGATGCTTTCAGAAGGGAATACGCAAGTTGGCATAGATGGTATGCCGAGTCCAAGTTAGTGTTCATCAACTTCGTATAATCTTCGGCATTATAATCAACTGTTGGCTTCCTTATATTTGTTCCAACGTTATTTACCTAAGCCCACGTGATGCAATTATGACATATTTCAAATCCAATTTTCACAGAAAAATAGAACTGTCATAGAGCGCTGTTTTTTAAATGATGGTATGCTTATGAGGGAAACAAGTCAAACTACCTTAATCATTCCACTTTCTACCAATAAGGTCTTTTGTGTGTGTGTGCGGGGTAGCTAACTTGGATATCTCAGTTCTCATCACCAAAAGAAAAAGAGATTACTTGTATTAGTTTGGCATACTAAAACTTGGCCTTCTTAATGCATCAGAGTAAAAGTCTGAATAAGAAGGTCTTATAAACCCAAGTGTTTATCGTAACTTGGGAAAGAACTCACGAGGATGTTTAACTTGCCGTTGAGTTTAGAAGCTACGTCTTCTATAAGCTTCTGCCTTTGAGGTCGAGACGACACATCACAAACCGACCCATAAACCGTAAAGCCTTGATCTCGCCACTCCTCGAGGCATTTATTTAGCTCATCCTCGTTCCTAGAACAGGTGTACACGGTAGCGCCAAAGTCGGCCAGTTCCTCCACCACAGCATGCCTGAACAACATAACCTAAAGTAAACTCGGAGCGCTCGTAATCAAGTAGAAAGTGCATGGTTCTGCGCGAGAGGTAATTAAGAAGGAAAGAATTTGATCTATATCGCAGAAAAGAAAAGGAGAAAAGAAATCGAACCCAATTCCACGAGTACCACCGGTGACAAGAGCAGTCATTCCCTTCAGTGACCATCTGGATCCTCTCACGCTACTTTCCGGCTTCGCCATTAGTTTCGTGCTTTGCGACTCGGTACTAGGGGGTGGGAAGCTACCGTCTCTGCTGCAGCTGATGAAGGTAGTGGTGGATCAGCTGAGACGGGAAGGCATTGAGAAATTGTTAGGTTGGATGTCAAATCAAACGAGATAGCATTATCATGATTTTTTTTTTTTTTCTCATTCTATTTATAAATCTCCTTTTAGTCAAAAAAATTTGGTTATTATACCAATAAAAATAGGGAGAGAAGAAAAAGTTAAAAGATACCCAATCATAAATGAGGATAAAGTTGAAATTTTATCCTATAATCATTGAGCTACCTACATCTCTTTGATATGTGTGATTTAGTCAAAATAAGACTTATAAATAAGACCAAAGTAGTGTCTTTAATATAACTCATTTCTTTGATTTTATCATAGCTTAATAATAATTCACTACTTTTTAATTGAAAAACATAACGATAATCTATTTAAATGATTAATATTCCACGAGGCAAGAGAGAATATCATGAAAACTTTTGTCAGCCTAAATTCTTAAAACAGCCTTGGAAGAATTGGAATTTCCAAAAAAAAAAAAAAAGCCTTCATCACACGAGCTCCATCTCTGTAGTTTCTTGAGGGTTAGTATCTTAATTGGTGGTCATCTCATCACTCTTCATTCAACCATTTAATGTGGCCTCGTCTTTTTGTTGACCAGTGACGTGGCATTGATGGGAATGATGATGTTGTCAGATTAGATCCATAAGTCACCTCAGGAGGGAGAGGGCAGACAACTAGGGAGAAACCAAGTGATGGGATTGAGCACTGAGTAATTAGGGAGAACCGAGTGATAGGTACTTTAATAAATAACTAGTACTGACCCCGGGTGATCCACGGATACAAGTTTAGTAAAACAGCCATCTATATTAATTTACTACAGTGTTATTTAAAGACGTATTAATTATATTTGTAATTATTTTTATATGATGGCAAAATTAATTGTTTTTATTACTATATTATCATGTTGAAAATTTTCTAAATTCTCGTAAAGACTTAAAAAATTCATTAATTCATTAATTTTCTAGAAAACTTCTAAATCTTTTTTTTTTTTTTTTTTTTTTTTTTGATATAATAGAATATGGAAAGTTCATATATAATACAAATTTCATTGTAAACACTATTGATGTTGACTTTCTTAAATTTTCTAAGGATGAAACTTCACATTTCAGGTTGATTCTGAAATTATTTTTATTTGCCAATCCTTAATTTATCTTTAATTTTAAGTCCACATCCATATATTTCAATTATAATTTTTGAATCTGTGATACTTGTAATTATTTTTAATGAAAAAAACCACTTGCCCTGAAATCATAGATCCTTCATGGGCTACAAATGTTATCTCTTATCACTGGCTTATTATATATTCCTATTCACCATATTGACTATTATGGAATCCCATTGGATGAACAAACCGAAGAGGCAAAATCAAATGAGTTATGAAATCGAAAAGTAGATGGAGGGAAAAACCGGGTTCAAAAAGACCAACAACTTACACGGAGGGAGATATCAGTGAATGAAAAAAAAAATAGCAATTAGCAACTTCCTGCTTGGAGATGGTCAGCAATTAATATGCATGAAACTGCTACCAAATGTTCTTCATATTCATATGATATCCCTTCCTTAATTGCATCACCTCCTTTATGAGTTGATTGTTCATCTCTATGTTCTAACTCAATCTGCTCGAGTTTATTCATCCCAGTATACATTTTCCTTCAGAATTCCCTATGTGCTTCTCCTTCAAAGATCGAGTTTCAATTATTTAAAACCCTATTCAAACTACTGTTCATCCTTTGGAGAAAAGAATACAACTTCCATCTTCCCAAGTTCCTCGTGCAACTTCTCAATTTTGGCTTTCCAAAAGAGGCCATGATGGAGACAAAAAAGGAAGAGGAAAATAATAATGAAAGATTGTACGAGATGTGAAGTAAACCAAGGATTTTTATGATTAATAAGATGATTATGAAATACTTTATTTTAATGTTAATTGGTTGTCATCTGTGATCTTTTAGCATTATTGTTATTTGCATTTATTTAGAATTCTAGATGTTTGTTATCAATTCTTATTTATTGTAATTGTATTCTAGAATATTTTGTCATTTCATAAGGTTAGGTTGATGCCTATAAATAGCACATCAACTCATTTGTTAATAATGTTGATTATTGAGTTTCCTCCCTTCCTATATTTCTTTACTCTCTCTCTCTCTCTCTCTCTCTCTCTCTTGTTTTTCATTGTCCACACTCCTCTCTTCTTTCTTTCTCTCCTTTATTCTCTCTCATCTCCTTTTACCTGATCTTTGAAAGCAGATTATCTTAGAATCCCTTCTCTCCTCATCTCTCAGTATCTTTTCATCTTAGCCATCCAAAAATTGATCTAAACGTTCAAAAAGAGACACATCATCTACTTTTAAAATTTTTATATTTACCGCATGAGTTTTTTTGAAATTGATGATGTGTGTCTCTCTGGATGATCTGATCAATTTTTGGACAGCTAAGATAAAAAGATACTAAGGGATGAGGAGAGATGGGATTCTAAGAGAATCCAGATCCAGATCTTTTCTCTTATTGTCTCCTCTTCTTTCCCCTTCCCCCGTCCTACATCAGGCAAAGTTCCATGTCCAACTTAAGAGACAAAGGAAGGAGAGGAATATGAAGGAAGAACTCACTGGCCTACATCACCCTTGACAAGGGTCTACAAACTTCTTCAAACTCTAATGTCAACACAAACAAAAACAAACAACTGATGCATAAATGTGAATGTGTGTTACCAAAAATATAAAATGAGAAAAAGTTATAAATTTAAGTAATGCAATCCGAATTTCCGATGAAGACGAAGATGGGTACACAAAAGGCAAAAGAAAAAATCATTTAGAAAACATCGATGAAGATGGATACACAAATAGAAAATACCAGAAGATATGAGTAATGCGTTAAGGGATGTTGAAGATCATGAGTGAGGACATAGAATGCAAAGCAACAATTCGAAACGCACCCCCACTAACATGACATCACAGGGAATTAGGGTGTGCGCACGACAATATGAAGAGGCCAACTTCCAAAGAAATCTATATATATAGCCAAATTAAAATTAAGGGTAATACAATCTTTGGACCTTCAAAATTAAAATTTACTTATATGAGAAAACAAATAAATAAGGAATTATCTTAGTTAATTTATTTGGAATTTGAATCCATATATTATCTCTAACTACATCTCATATATATGCTCGTTGTTTTATAAAATAAATTTTGAAGATAAAAACATGAAAAAATAGTAAATTCAAATGCGATTACGTTATTGATAAAAGGATATAAGATAAAAGGAAAGTTGTTACAAAATATTTCAAAATATCAAAGTGAAAATGTGAAAAATCCAATGAAGGGGTTACCTTATCGGTTAACCTAACAAAGGGGATAATTAAGGGAGTTAATAGAGATTTTTATTGTAAAAAATTGTATGCATAAATTAAAAAATTAAGAATTAAAAATAATAAGTAAAGAGTGTGACTTTGGCAGTTAGCAAAATAAGGAGGAGACATGTCAAGTGCTGAAAAATTGCATGCATGAATTATAAATTATAAATTAAAATTAATAAATAAAGGGAGGTACTTTGTCAGTTAATAAAATAAAAAGAACATGTGTCAAGTAGAAAGCCACTTATATAAGTAAGATTTTGTATCGTAGAAATTAAATATGTGACATATGCATAAAGCATAAAAGTGATCATTTTCATTTGTGGATCCAGAAAAACCACAAGTTGTTACACCCCTACCGGCCTCGCCCTTTCGGGTGGCGGGTTAGAGGGATCCTCATCACTTATTATCTTTCCTTAGATAAATTGTCACTTTAAATTTATATCAGAGTACGCGCGACAGAGCATTGGATCGATTTGGACAACTTGCATTATACTGGTAAAGGTACATACAATTACATAAAGTAGTCCACATAGCGTTAAGGGTACATTCATCCAAAATAAAGACTAAACAGTGAGTATAATTATACACTCATTCCAATTATAGAAGTACAAGAATTAACCGGGTATCCTCTATTTCTTCGTCTTTCCGCCGCGAGCTCTATCTTCTTCAAGACCTCCAGCCACTACTAACTTACGCCTGTATCTTTTAAGCCAGACTGGAGTTCAAAGTTGAACCCCAGAGTAACTGTTAAACTCATATACAATATGTATGCAATGCATGTAATGTAAATCACAATCAGGAACTCAAACATAAACATGGCATGTACTCCGCAGGACCGCCTGGTCAAGACAAGCCCCCGGATCAGCGCGCAAACGGGCCTTAGTAGTCGGGGAGCGACCCCAACCCCTAGCCTAGGGCCTCGAGAGGATACCTATAAACACACGGTCATATAGGTTCCACCTAGCCTCACATACCTTGGGCCTCACCTTCACTGTGAGGATCCACCTAGCCCACATGCCACGGGATCCTGTGAACACACTAGATCCACCATGCCCACATGCCACGGGCCTCACCTTCACCTGTGAACACACGGTCACACGGGATCCACCTAGCCCACATGCCACGGGCCTCACCTCACTGTGAACACACGGTCACACGGGATCCACCTAGCCCACATGCCACGGGCTACGGGATCCTACATGCCTGCTGTGAACACGGATCCACCTAGCCCACGGTAGTGCCTCTACCGCTACTACCTAGCTGGCATACCTCGGGCCTCGGTAGCCACCATAGGACATGAGTCCCATAGCTACTACCTAGCCTACATCCACAATCATGATAACACAAAACATACAAGAGCCACATAGAGTATGTAAGTTTACAGTTACTACCTGGCACGCCTTGCAAAATAATGTACTCTTCCCTTGACGTTTGAAAATATGATCCACATGTGCAAACACCCTAGATACAGCAAAATACCACACTTTAAATCACATATTCAAACTTTACTTCAAGTTCCATAAATTTCGCCTAACTCCAGAATTTTCCAGAAACATTGACCCAACTTCTCCAATTTTTAATAAATTCTAGAAATATCGTATCGATATGAAATAAGTGTCCTTTGAACCCTTAGAATGTCTATTTTACCATAAAAATAATCCCCAAATTCATCTGGGTTCGAATCCTTCTCAGATTCTTAAAACTTAGCCACTGGTCCGAGACAGAGTCCAGGTTTTTAGGTCATTTTAAACTTGCACTATCTCTGGGTTGGAAACTCCAAATGACACAAAATATTATATCAAAATCATCCTTAGGATGTCTAATTTCACCATGTAGAATATCAGATTGAAAGGAGTTCATTTACTATTTTAAAACCACCGATCTATCTTCGCTGCCCAGAAACTGTAAGAACCGACAAATTTTCGTATAAGAAGATTTAGGGTTTTCAGAGTTCCAAACGAAGTGATCCAACTTAACCCTACACAAAAATGCCTTCTGGACTCATTGGAAACCTTAAAAGTATGAAAAACCTACTGTAACTCCACGAAACACCACAGGGCAGAGAAGTAGATTACTCAGTTGCCGGTTTAGGGACTTACCTCCGGATATCGGTTGCGGGTGCTTTCTTCTTCCTTGGAGCAAGACCTTCAGCTGGACCTTCCTCTCCCTTACCTTGAGCATGAAATAGGCTGATCCAAATGGGGGAGGAGGGATCCTATTTATAGGCTCCAAAAGGTTATGGCTTGTCCCGTAATTAAAATAACACCCTAGGGGTAAAATAGTCATTTTCCGCTAGATTTTTTCCAAAGATGCTCCAGAATATTCTTTTCTAGGGTTCTCTAGAGTCTTCTTGGTCCAGGACATGTGGCACCATCTGAACCCTCCAAATCCAAATTCCAAGATTGCCCCTGATGGTGACTTTGGGTAGGTTTTAGGTCCAGGGGTAAAACGGTCATTTTGCATTGCTCATCTTCCAAAGCATGGGGTCCACGAAATCAGATCTTCTAGAAGGCTTCTAGGGCATTCCATGTTCAGAAAATAACATTTTCCCATGCCAAAAATAGGTTTCCAGTTTTGCCCCTAGGTGACCTTAGTTGTAGGTTTAAGATGTAGGGGCAAAATGGTCATTTCGTGTCGTTCTTCTTCCAAGGCAGTGGGGTCCACGAAATCTGCCCAAGATATGCCATAATTAGTCATAATTACTTGTCCTTCACCTTGTCACATCAGATTCAAATATGTGGTCGGATTAATCCAGATTATTTTATTCTTTTCTCTCTTCATGATGGCTTGATGTGACATTCTCTCTCTTCATAATTACTTAGCAAGATATTTTCTCTCTCCTCTGGGCCCACTGGAATTTCATCCTTATCAGTATCCTGGGCCTGGGGCCGACTCCGGAAAGTCCTATCCGGCCCCGCTCAGCTCCCGGTTGTCGATCCCACCTTACCTCGTAATGCGTGTCCTTCAACTAGATTGTGTGGGCCCGGATCATCAATCACTTTTCCCAGACCACAAGTGGACGGGGCATATTACCTTGGGGATCAAGAAACCTTTATTCCAAGCACCCCAGATCCACCTCGTAATACGTCTTTACCCGATAATCCAACCACGGCCCCGAAATGCCACGTGTCCGACGTAGCACTACTACTACTAACTTTTCCTTCCCTTTCGGGTCCGAGATACACCTTTTCTCTCTCTTCCCTTCTTGTTTCCTTAAAAAACGTAGGGCTCCCATGACTACCACGAAAATGCCGTATACTTACCTGTATTGGCATATTTTTGCTCAACTAAGTGTCCTATACCTCAGGACATAGTTGGGCGGCATCTTTTCCGACCAGACTTACACCGTATACATCTTCTGTACCCATTTTACGTTAGTACCTTAGTTCCACAGCTTCAGCATACTAGTCTATCGACTCGTATGGTCGAGTTACTTAGTCCCAGAGAGGCTTCCTATGCCTCGACCTTCTTGGGACTCTTCCCAAACTGGGCCTAGTCGTCTGCCTATTTCAGGCTTATTTTCACTTCTCAGGGTCCAAAGTCCGGGGTGTTACACAAGTAAGCTGCATGAGAAAATGGGAACAGATTGGCCGCAAATCACTAATTTAACCTGTGTTGATTTCACACACAAGGAGACACTTGACTGACCGAATTATTCAACAGTACTGTAAAACCGAGCTGATGATCGATCGAATACAACTTATTACAACCAAGAAGAGAAAGAAAATATGAGAAATACATCCACCCCTCCCCAAAACGGAGAACCTCTGTTAAATGGCCACCAAAGAAGTAACATATAAGGTAACACAATAGTGGGACATTTTGAATGTTATGTCTTAATTAAACAATGACGTGCGATCGATAGTTGTAAGCTAGCTAAGCTGAAGAGGGCAAAATAATGGAGTTTGTTGAAAACATGAATGAAGGCTTACTATTAATTATGTTGATTTGATCATGTTGAATTCAAAGGAGTTGACGGTCATTCCTCCGTCGACGGCAACGACCTGTCCATTAATATAGGAGGCGGCAGGCAGGCAAAGGAAAGCCACCAAGGATGACACGTCATGTGCCTCTGCTATTCGCTTTATAGGCGTTCGCCTCAGTACTTGCTCCACAAACTTTGCGTCTTGAATCAGCTGTACGTTGGTTCGTTCGAGTTATATATATATATATATCACAGGCAAACAATATAATGAAAAGCAACCCAGCTAGCTAGCTACCATCATACGCGAAACAACAAATCAATTAAGAGCACTCAACCTTGAAGTTGGACTCTCAGCTCTCCCTGAATTACGCACGCGGGAGCAATTAATCACTAGACAAGAAATACAGCTATGTATATGTATGTAAATGACTTAAGCGCGCGCGCGCACGCACATGGGAGAATTTCGCAGAACAGACAGCAACAATGTTTTAGCACAACTAATGCATATATATCATGACTAGTCATGCTCGATCACATGATGAAGATGAGGAAAAAGACAAAACACTAACCACAAGGACGCATAGGATCAGTATGCAGGTGAGTACTGAATTAAATAAAAAGAGAGATTGGTTCAGAGTTTACGCCCCCAACACACTAGTTCTGCAGTGGTTAATTAATCTAGCTTCTTTCCATCATCTCAAGTGAGGCAGAAATTAAAGCATATGGAGTAAGGGAGGCTTGAGAAGAGAGAGCGTTATTTACACACATACATGTGCCACAAGCGGGGTTTTTGTACACCAGGGGGCAACACAGTTGCTCCTTATGTTGTCTTTTGCCCATTCACAAGCAAGGGTTTTGGTGAGCTGATTGATTGCGGCTGTCCGTGAATAAAAAACAAGTGTGAGTATCTTTGAGCATATAATGATCATTTTTTAGGGAATGTTGACTTGTGAAATGGATAACCTTTTGCGGCTGCATAGATGGTTCCTGTGCCGAGACTGGTGAGACCTGCAAGAGAGGAAATGAACACAATGCTTCCACTGCCAGATGCTTTGAGGGCAGAGTATGCCAGTTGGCACAGATGGTATGCAGATTCGAAGTTAGCAGTCATCATCATGGAATAATCATCGCTAGTGTACTCCACTGTTGCCTTCCTCACATTTATTCCCACATTGTTCACCTATATGTGCGGGCGCGCGATCACAATCATTAATTAATTGAAACCAAGGTACGTACGCATAAATGAAAACCATATATGTACATTGTACACAGTTATAATTACTTGAACTCACAAGAATGTTTAAGGTGCCGTTGAATCTAGAAGCCACTTGTTGAATAAGGTGCTGCCTCTGAGATGGGGAGGACACATCACAGACCGACCCATGAACCGTTAAGCCCCTGTCCTGCCACTCCTTTAAGCATTTGTGGAGCTCCGCTTGGGTCCTAGAGCACGTGTACACGGAGGCCCCAAACTGGGCCAAATCCTCCACCACCGCATGCCTGAACCGACACATACATGAACCTAATTAACTTACAAACACACGCACTGCGTACAAATAATAAGAACCCAGAGATAAGTGACCCGATTCCACGAGTGCCGCCTGTGACAAGAGCCGTCTTGCCCCGGAGACACCATCTGGTGTTGCCCTCCTCTGCCCTCGCCGCCATGCCTGATCCCGGATCTGGTCTACTCTCTCTAACTCCCCTCTCTTTCTTTTGTTTAATGCAAAACCATCCGCCGTGGGCCGCTTCGTTACAATATTTATATATAGTGCTTAAAAACTTTATTTTTAAGCACTATATATCTACGTAATCTTCATCTGAGAAGGTATGAAAATTTAAAAAAAAAATGTATATATTTATTGGCCTTACCAAACATATTTTTAAGCACTATATATCTACGTAATCTTCATCTGACAAGGTATGAAAATTAAAAAAAAAAAAAAAAGTATATATTTATTGGCCTTACCAAACATATTTAAATAAATACTCAATCAGCAGACGGCGATCCCTTAATAATCCGTCGATGCCATGTCTCGACTCGACTACGCCGTATTCATCAGAAATAGTTTTAAATCTAATAAAATAAACACCCACGTACTCTCTTTTACATTTTTATCAGCTTTCCAAGACCAGCACATGTAGGCGCAATAAAAAGTGGTTTATGCCTATGGTACTCATCATTATCAATCAGATAATTAATATTTATTTACCAGCAAGTTGCCGACACTACTCAAAACCATAACCTGGCCGTGCCTTACACTCAGAGATCAGAGCTCACATAAACGAGTACATACATAAATACGCAAATACACATATACGTACAAGGTATGTTAACAATTGTAATTGAAGAAGCAATTAAGATAAACAATATGAAAAAGATGAAGAGATGAAGAATCTTGTATTATTCATATAAGAGCAACATGCTCATATAATATAACCCACTTGGGTTTAACAATGATCATCTCTCACTTGAGGGTGATTAACAACAAACCCTAACTCTAAGGATCTAGGAGGGACTTCCCTCTCTAGAGAGAGAGACCCAAGTTATCCTCTCTCTAACATAGTGAGAGCTCCACACTCTACACATCTGGTGAGGGCTCCACACCCAACACACTAAACTCAATATGATTAAGCCCTTTATATAGACTAGGGCCCTAACCAATTCACTAACTAATCAATAACCATCTATATATCTAACACGCCCCCTCAAGTTGAACACTACTTAACACAAGGTATTCAACTTGAACAACACAAACTAAAGGGGAAGGTGAATTAAATTGAATAGTTTTTCCAATTAACAAAAAATACAAAGATTTCTTCAATTTACAAAATTATTCTCCATATTCACATATTGCTTCATTAGGCTCATAGCCCAATATTACTGTAAAATCAGTTCCAGCAACCCATTTAAGAAGTGAATTCCAAGCCACTAAATCCTCATTGTCCAGCTGATCAAACACCACCTCAGCAAAGCACAAATTGCCACATTTTGCATAAAGATCAATAATGGCATTTCCAAGTAATTTACAGATGATGCTCTTCTAAGATTGGGTCATCTCAGAACACATGTCACTCAGTAACAATTTGATCATCCAACGTATCCACCTTCGCTAACTGTTTTCCATCTCTTGTCTTAAAGATCTCAAACTCAATGGCCATCAAAATTTAACCAAACATCTTAAAGAACCTGTATATATTGCTCTCACCACACTCTCATGATCCTTGAACCAAACAAACTTGAAGCTATCATTAGTAGGAGAAATTCCCCTTCTGTGCAATGCTGAAGTAGCATCAGCATCCATGACAATGACACCACCAGCTTGCTTTGTTTGAGCATTTTGATGGCTTGAAGCCAGTTCTTCAAAAATAGGATTCATAGCCACCGAAGGCATGCACCATGAGGCAGTGAAGTGCACAACAACGAGGAAATTCCTATTAGTATCCTGGGCGAGGTAGAATTTGAAATCAAATCTATGAGTAATATGCATAGTAAATTTATCGAACACCTCTTGTGCAAAAATCCGGTAAGATAAGAATTGCTTCTCTTTCTCTTCCCTCTCTCTAATTTCAATGACATAATAAAAATAGTAGAATTATGGAGGGAGAAAGAAGTATTCAACGATTGCTCAGTTCATCAAGAAATGGACCATGACTACCCATATTCAAAATAACAGCAATGTGAATGGTTTTACTGATTCTTGCTCTCTCGATCTCATGTAGGGGTGAGCAAAATCAAACCCAAACCGAACCGAACCTAATTCGGTTTTTTCGGTTTTTTATTTTTCTTATTTCGTTTTCGGTGCGGTTTATCTGAAAAAAAAATTGGTTAAAACCGAAATTATCAATTTTTTTTTTAAAAAAATCAATATCACCTTGTTTCATCTTTTCACAAAAAAAAAAAATAAAGACTCCAGGCCCATTTCATTATTTATTTGGCCCAAGTCCACTTTAGTCCTCAAAGCCCTCAAATCTTTAACCTAATTCCTTTCCTCCAGTCTTCCTCCAGTCTCCCGAGCAAATACCTTCCTCCAGTCCTCAGTCGGCTAATCGGCTATTCCCCTTCGCTCCTGTTTGCCGTTATGCCGTATGAAGTCGCCTCCGTAGCCACCGTTTGAAGTCACCTCCGTCGCAACCGTTTGAAGTCGCTCTCGCTGTTCTTCAACTGACAGAGTGTGGACTTCTACCGTCGTTCGTGGCGCTCGTCGATCTAGACCTCTGGGAGTCGACTGTGCCGTTACGCCATTGTCTCGGCCGTCAATCTTGTCTCTCGTCGATCTTGCAGATGCTCGACCACTGCTGGCAGAATAAGAGCAGCCGCCGCCGATCTTTGGCTAAGAGGAGCAGTGGACGATTTTGAATGGAGAAAGCTGCAAAACTGTTCTTAGTCTACGATCTGCAAGACTCCAACTCTGATTCTGATGCATCAAGTTTTTGAACTCTCTCTGAAAGGAAATGTCTGATTATGATGCATCAAGTTTATGAACTCTCTCTAATATGTGTGTTTTCGATTTAGTTTTGGCATTTAAGATTGAACTATGATGTGGTGTTCTTGGCTGCTTGTGAATGTTTCACCGTATGTGAACTTTTTTAAATCACTAGTTAGTAGTTACCAAGTTTTTGAACTCTCTCTGAAAGCAAAATAATCATACTGCTCCAAAAACCGAATTAACCTTGAAATCGAACCGAAATATATCGGTTAATTCGATTTCAGTTTTTCAACATGTTCGGTTTCGGTTCGGTGGTGAAAACCTATGTTTTTCAGTTTTCACCGAAAACCGAACCGAAAAATCGATTGCTCAGCCCTAATCTCATGGTCTCTAAATTAAGCGAACTTCTTTGGCTTCTAATTACTGCATTTTTCTCATCTTTCACAAACAAATCGGCCTTATGTGCATAACAAATGCCAAAAGAGCACAAGCAGGGCACTGACTAAGAAGAGGATCCCAATGCCATGTTACCTCACAGGTATTGTAAGTGTCAGGAGATATCTCATCACGACTTCCGATTAGCTTCACGGAATGGCTGGACTTGGTCTGCTGTTAATGCCAAGAAACCAAGACATCGACTTCGATCTCAAATTGCCGAAAAACAGAGAACACGATCTGTGGCTTGCCTTTGCTCATCGAAGCTTGCTCAACGCGGTGTGATCAGATCGCTGCAAACCGCTTTGCAGATATCAAGCACAACTAAATCCAAAATTTTCCCATAGAGAGCACAGTGATGATGGTTCTAGGTTCTTGGCGAAGATCATGCCGTATCTTGGACCTCGGTCAAAGTGCCTTCTTCAATTTGCCGTCGGACCCTTCTCAAAATCCCGTTGAATTGAGTCTTTTTCCCTCTTCGCCGGCGTCGATCTTTTCGACGTGGGTCTTTTTCCCTCTTCGACGACGTCGATCTCTCCGTTCTTTAGAGGAGTCTTTTTCCCTCTTCACCGGCGTCAATCTCTCCCCTCTTCAAAGGTGTCACGCCATCAATGTGGGGATGCTCTCTGGGGTGTCGCGCCGTCAATATGGGGATTCTCTCTAGGATCCTCTTCACCGTCAATCCTGCTTCTGATGGATCGATGAAGGAACCCGATAGAGAAACAAGAACCAGCGACTTGGGGGAATTAACTTTTCTTGGGTCCACTGCAATAATCTTGGGCTTCTTCTTGCTTTTGGGCCCTGGACAGATGAAGCTTGTGGTGGAAAACAAGAGTTGGGGCTTCATGGAGTTCTTGATTATTAAGCCTGACGCAAAATTTAGGCTTCTAATCTTGAAAAATCAACCTGGCTCTGATACCATGTTGACAATTGTAATTGGAGAAGCAATTAAGATAAACATGTATTATTTATATAAGAGCAACATGCTCATACAATGCAACCTACTTGGGTTTAACAATGATCATCCCTCTCTTGAAGGTGATTAACAACAAACCCTAACTCTAGGGATCTAGAAGGGACTTCCCTCTCTAGAGAGAGAAACCCAAGTTATCCTCTCTCTAACATAATGAGAGCTCCACACTCTACACACATGGTGAGGGCTCCACACCCAACACACTAAACTCAATATGATTAAGCCCTTTATATAGACTAGGGCTCTAACCAATTCACTAACTAATCAATAACCACCTATATCACTTATATTCTAACAAGGTAGACAAGCGTGTATTAATGTGAGGGATTTAACCAATACAGATAATATAAGTGAAAGGGCTCTATGTGGGGTAATGCCGATACCTTCTCTGTGCATGGATCCTTATATATGTCTTGTGCAAAAGCCCTTCGTTACAAATTAAAGAAAGTCTGCTGATCAGAGGGATGCCTGATGAATGAGATGGTTGGCTAGCGTGCATGTCTCTGTAAATTAGTACGAGGGAGAGCTGAAGGTCAGAGCTCTAAAAAGGGAAGAGGTTATAATTAAGGGAAAATTACATTCAGGTCCCAAGGAACATAAATAATTACAAAAAAGTCCCTTAAAATCACCAAATTACATAAAAGTCCCAAGGGACTTTTTTGATATTATCTGTATGGAAAAAAATCTAGGTTTTTAAATGTTGTTGTAACTATGACTTTTTCTGTTGTAAATGGCCAGATTTTAAATTTTGTTGTAAATATAGCACTTCCTATTGTAAATCTAGCCTTTTTCTGTTGTAAATGACATCTCTACTTTCAAAATCCAAGTGTTTAAATGTTGTTGTAAATATGACTTTTCTATTGTAAATAAGGTTTTTTCTGTTGTAAATGGCCAGATTTTAAATTTTGTTGTAAATATAGTTTTTCTTGTTGTAAATGACCTCTCTATGTTCAAAATTCAGGTGTTTAAATATTGTTATAAATATGACTTTTTTGTTGTAAATATGGTTTTTTCCGATTATAAATGGCTAGATTTTAAATTTTATTGTAAATATAGCATTTCTCGTTGTAAATCTAGTTTTTTTTTTTTTTCTCGTTGTTAATAAAAAATAACATCAAAAAAGTCCCTTGGGACTTCTGTGTAATTTGGTCATTTCAAGAGACTTTTTGTAATTATTTATATTCCTTGGGACCTGAACGTAATTTTTCCTATAATTAATCTTTCAAGTGTACATACGCGCCGATGTTGGATATTTTGGAAATGGTTAATTGAGTCCCAAGTGAGTGAGTGTTTGGTGAAATATGGATATTTTGGAAATGTTTGGTTAATTGGGTCCCACTTAGTGAGTAAGTGTTTGGTGAAATATACAGACAAAATTTTTGCAAAAAAATTATTCAAACACTTATTAAAAAAAAAGGCCAAAACTATTTTCTTAGTTAAAATTATGGTTTTGTAGAAACTAACTTTTCTCACTTTTGATGTGTCGGCCCGACAACCTTTCGCCCTCCTCTTTCTTCTCCTTCCTTTCCTTTCCTCTCTTTCTTAAACTTCATCCACCGGTGATGAGTGACAGATCCATATGGAGCCAAATTAAAAGTCGGTGGATATCAGTAGTATTCAAGAAATCAAGAAATAAACCTTGAGCCCCGGTTTTCATCGTCTTCATCATCGACGAGTTTTTAAGCAAGTCCAAGGTCTTGCCCCTTGGAAACAAAACCCGAGAAAAAGAAATTGTCTCGACCCATAATCTATTAGAAAAACATGTCAAAGTTCATTATTCCCTATCTCAAAAATAAGATAAAATTTATTTTTAACTAAAAAGAAAACTAATTAAATTACTTTATATTATTTATATTTTAATTTTTTCTCAAACTAATTAGTTTGACAAATAAACTGATATATAATCTAAGGATACAAAATATATGATCGGATCAAGTAACTTATTTAGCTTCATTAATCTTTCTAAAAAAGTCAACTCGTCTTATATTTAAATTTGGAGGGAGTGCTTATTTCAATCTAAAATATAGTATTATTTTGGATAATTATTGTTTATAAAGGATTTCAATCTATACAATTTATTAATACATATATATTTAAGCTATTTTTTTTATCATGTTACATAATTGACTAATGTTATAATTTTAATTTTATTGTAACATCTTAAAATTTGGAATTAGAGGATTAAAAATATGATATGGGATTAATTATGGAAAATTGGCCTTGACTATTTTAAGGATTAATATTTGAAATTTAAGGCATATTTTCTCATAAATTAAGGACAAATAATTAAAGAATAATTTTTGGCTTAAAAACTATGGAATAAATAATTTATGATCTAGAGGGTTAATTGGGATTAATATGTCATGGAACCCACAAACTATCCTCTCAATATACATTTCCCATTGAGCCTAATATTTACAAGCCACATAGCTCTTATTTCCCACCATTCCTATTCTGAATGTATAAGCCCGGATTACTTCACCAAATGTAACACCAATTAATTATTTTGGTCATAACCCCTCGTCCTTGGGTTCAACTGGTGAAGGAGTCGTACTTTCTCACCAAAAGGGAGGGGGTTCGATCCTGGGAATGTCAAGGCGTTGAGGGAGGCATCTTAGGGGTCTAGGAAGTAGTGGAAACGCTAGGAAGAGATGGAGGTATGTTGGAAATTATGCCCTAGGGGCAAGTCATTGTACTTTAGACATTTATGTTATTTAAAGTATTCTCTTTTAGTTATCATCTTATTAGCATGTTTATATTGATAACTATATCCCTGAATATATCCTTTTTTAGATTATCCTAAATGTCCCTGGTCGGTCATCTAAGCGGGAGCGAAGATGTGACAAGACCAGTATGACTTTGATGAAGTATGGAGATACGAATCAAAGTCATGGGCACTTGTAAGAGTACAAGGTACTGGACCGACCCACTATGAGAAAGCTACATGGATTTAGTCTAACCTTATCTCATGTATAACCGCGTCACAACGCCCTATGACCTGAGATCATCATGGATTCCTACATGATGAGTCACTGGTCTTTGACCTAGTCACAAGTCACCTTTGACCGGGTGATGATAAAGGTTGGGATCAGGATCAGTGGTTTTCGTGCGGAGGAATGTGAATGATCAAGATGGAATTTGTCCCTCACATTTGTAGAGAGATAATATAAGGTCCCTCAATGAGTGAGTCTAAGAAATGTATGGCCATACTACGATGGAAAGGAGTTTTCGTTTAAATTATTAGACTACTTGAGAATCGAGAAAGTAATGGTCAAGAACAGGAAGTTGACATTATCCATGCCTCATCCTCGACCAAATTATTGCGTGACAAAAGGGACGTGACATGTTTGTACGATAGGTTGTATCATGTCATCGATCCCCATGTGAATTGGGTAGTCGTAATGTCTTGCTAGAGGCCGCTTGTGACTTGTGGGCTGGTACAATATGGGCTCACTGCCAATCTCATGTGGGCCTGCAGGGTCACACACAAGAATAGCCCAACACGAGCAAAATTGTCCAAATTCATTGAATCTTAAATATATCTAAGATTCAATGAATACTGAATTTAATCTAGGATAAATATATATATGTGTATATATATATATATATATATTAAATTTGAAATTAATATATTAATATTATTAATGGAGATTATAATATTATTATATAATATTTGTTTTGTATTTAATTTATTTGATAAATTAAATATCTAAAACAAATAGTTGTATCTCATTTAATTTTTGAATAAAGATATCATATATCTATTCAATTTAAATTGAGATATAGTATCTCGATTTAATTAAATAGATAGATATCGTTTCTCGGATTTAATTTATAGAGATAAATTAAATCGATCGCTTTTAATCCAGATTAAATAAATAGATTATATTAGATCTATTAGATAGATTTAATTAATATATTTTTTAATCCAGATTCAAAATTTGAATTTCAGATCGGCTTTTAATTCGGATTAAATAAATAGATTACATTATATCTATTAGATAGATTTAATTAATATATTTTTTAATCCAGATTCAAAATTTGATTTTCAAAATTAATAAGGATTTATTTTGAATATAATACGCTGATCGGGTTTGGAAAAACCTACAGACTTTTGTCGAGCGTATTAGAGAAATCCATGAGAAAACCCTAGAGCAAAATAGTAAGACGCACAATTCAAAAGGTGCTAGCACGCTGCCGTAGCCGTGTTCGGAGATTATTCGTGTGTAGGGCTGAGCATGGAACCCACAACCCGGTGAGCCCGCCCACAACCCAATGCAATTGGGTCATTTTGAACCCACCCAAAAAAGCCCATAACGGGTTGGGTTAAAACCCGCTTATTTAAAACTTAAATGGGCGGGCTATGCGCGCACCTTCGGGCTACCCAAACCCGCCTATTTAGTTATATATATATATTTTTTATTAACTATATGGACACTTGGACAATAATACGCCACATTGTCATGAAATACCTATTCCCCATTTCCCCATTTAACAATTCCCCCACTTGGAGTTTGAAATCAAAATTATGTTATGATAACACTTGTCTAAATTTAGATTCTTTTGTGTGAATTATGATTATTGAATTTTGAAGATTCATATTTCAGAATTTAGAATGATAAATTTGGGTGAATACTTAATACTTATATATATTTTTCTTCAAAAAAATAAACTTGTCAAATGTAAATGGGTTACCTAAAACCCGGTTAACCCGCCCATTTATATGTTAACCCATTCAACATGGGTTAGAATGGGTTGAGGTACGGGTATGGGTTAGCCCATACCCATTCAAAGTTAAATGGGCGGGCTATGGGTTTAGGCATGGGCTGCCCAACGCGCCCATTGCTCTGCCCTATTCGTGTGGATACCGGTAGAGGAAGACGATTCGGAGAGTCGGCTTCTGCTGATCGAGAAGGTAGCCCACCAGTTCAAATCGAACGAGACAAATACCGATTCGGCGCATAGGTATGATTCGAGTTCCTTAGCCTTGATTTAAACACGATTGAACGATCCTCAGGATAGGATTCGTAAAATTTTTAAATCCACTGCATGTACGGATCCCAACATCCTAGGGGTCTAGGAAGCGTTCGAAACACTAGGAAGAGATGGAAGTATGTGTACTTTCTAATCCAATATACCCTGCGGATTGGGCTCCAAGCGCCCTGCCCTTGGACTGTGAGTGAGCCCAACCCCTTTCCTAAAATTTCTTTATAAAAAAAATTATTTTGGTCATAATTAATTCAGATTAGCAGCAAAAACGCAGCCCCTGTACTTGAACTTGTCCACCGTCCATTATACTCCCTTGATTCATTTAACGCCCAAGCCCAAAGCCCTCAGCTCATATAATACAAAGCCCAATGTTCTCCATTTCGACCCAAACTCCCTCTTCCATCCGGACACTCTCATACACCTCACACTGTTGGATATGATTAGTTTTGATGATATCTTATATAGATGTCATTATCCAGAGCAAAAAGTTTGCATACTATATTTATCTTCTACTTTGACTAATTCTTATATTTAATGTAGACGTGAAGTTTAATACAATGAAGAATGATCAAGAATGGAGATTGAAGAAAGAAGAACCTGTTAAATATTATGAGAATATCAATATTCAAGTCTTTTGTGATCAAATAGAAGTTGGAACGGCTCAGTTCGGAGTTAAAATAAGCAAGTTCAAGCTTCCGGATGAATAGTAGTTTGCTACAGTAATTTTCGCATGAACAGTGTCATGCTTGAGCACAAAAATTGTCATGCTCGAGCAGAGAACTGTGCTTGCTCGAGCAACAACGTTTTTCAGCACACTGTTCACCTCTGTTTTGCGTTTCAGCTTGCGACCTCTGGTAATTCAATGATATCTCTCCAACCAAAAGTTTGATTGAGGTGAAACCAATTTTGTATGAAACTAGACTCTCAATGCATCATTTTGATATAAAATTAAATCCCAAAGGAGTTAAGATCAAAGAGCTATAAATTGTAAAAGTTGGAACTAAAATTCATGCCACATAGCAGACCAAGCTTCGGTATTTTGAGCATATCTCACAAACGACGAATCCAAATGAGTTGAAACCAGTGCTATTTGAAATTAGACTCATATACCTTTCCAAAAACATCAAGAACATGAAAAAAAAAAGATCAATTGAAGGAGATATGATATTTTGAAGTTGACAGTCAGTTCAAGATACTACAAAAACGCTGGTCAAGAACAACCTCCATTCATCTGATGATAACAGACGAAATACAACGAGTTTGGAGTTGATTCTTCTTGCACTAGAAATAAGACTTAAAGAGCTTTTTGAGCATGGGTAGTTTTCCAAATTTGGAGCTAATTTGAAGATGACATATTCACTGGAAATTGGCCCTTGTACAACCAATGCTATTGCACTTTTGAAAGTCAATGGAGACTGATATTTGCACAAGATCATAGTAGCCAGCAGCATGACAATCAAAGACAGTTACTCAAGCAAAGAACATGATGCCCAAGCATGATTTCACAATTATCCAACCATGCTCGGGCAGAGCAATTGGCATGCCTGAGCATCATCAGCGTAATGGCAAAATGTGCAATGGTAGAAGCCATGCCCGAGCAGAGTGAAAGGCATGCTCGAGCAAAGGTAAAAGTATGCCCGAGAAGCATCGCTAAATCACTTAGTTCTCCCCTCTGCATACCCTATGCCTGAGCACGTTATTGACATGCCCGAGCATGGTACTCGAGCATGAGCATTATGATGCTCGAGCAAGTTTACCTCAATACTCTTAATTCCTCTCTGTCTCAACCATGCTCGAGCATGGCCTCTGAGTTGCCCGAGCATCAGCGATAGAGATTGTTTTTCAAAAGACACCAGGAGAAGCTTGCCCAAGCAAGCTTAAGTTCTTGCTCGAGCATAGGGTGACTTCTAATCTTTCAATGTTTTTTCCCAACTGATGCCCGAGCATACCATTATTCATGCTCGAGCATGATTCACCCCGTGTTTCAAATCTCCATCTTCAAAAATCCTAAATCATCGTGTTTAATTTCATTTTCACATAACATTACTCATTACTATTCCTAATTGCTTTTAATCAGTTTGCTAATGAGTTTCAGATGATTTTATCATGGATTAACAACAAATTTGCATAAAGCAATTTGTGTGTCAGAGAAGCATTAAATGCGATTACCACTTCGAGACACTAAACCAACTGTCATAGCTCTGAACATCTGAAAGACGTTTTGGGCAAGATTATTTCATTTCTTCTGCCTGCTTCTCCAACGATAATATTCACCGAACAAAGGAATTAAAGAATATAATGACGGCGATCATATAGACACTTCACGCTTCAACTCTAACGAACATTTTCAAAGTGACTCAATGGCTACTATTCACAACGGCCAAAATGCAATGGACGAATGCTTCCAACAACACAATACTAATGATCTATAAATAGAGGAAGAGTGACGGAAGAAGATGCATATGTGAACACAAAGACACGAGCTTACATCTTCAAAATGCCAATACTCTGATATTCACTTACTCTTTATCCTCAATGTTTACATAGTTTACCGTAGAGAGTGAGATGATCTTGAATTGTACTTCAGTGTTTATTCATCTTCTCTTCTAGAGAGAACATTTCTGATTATTAAATCATTGTAAGAATCTCAAGTCGTGGGACTTGGAGATTGGGTTATCAGTTTACAACTTGTAAGGGGGAGTGTATCCTAGTGAGAGGATAACTTTGAGTACAAAGTATATAACTGATTGAAAGGTGTATCTTGGTGAGAGATTCGGTTTCACAAGTACCTGAGTGAACTTGTGCGTTTGTATAGGTTTCTCTTGTGCCCGGTTAAATAAGAGGATAGTGGATTGAAAATCTAAAGTGGAGCTTGGGGACTGGACGAAGGTCAAGGATTGGACCGAACCAGTAGAAATCACAGTTTGCATATTCTCTTCCCTTATCTTTTATATTTAGAATTTGCGAAAAGATTTTCAAAATTTCTAAAGTTTTATCAGACACCCAATTCACTCCCCTCTTGAGTGATAGCCAAGTCTAACACACACCACATGCATGCTGGCCACATACTCATTTGCTTTCCTCTCTCCTCTCTTACAGCAACCCATATACGACACCCTTTCACTTTTAATTCACTCACATGCTTCTCTCTCATTTGTTTCATTCTCCCATCTGAAACACTCCAATCTCTCATTCCTTCATTCACTCTTTCATCCGGCAGCCACATACACATGCACTACATCCTTTCACTTTCTCTCTCACAACTTACACACACACCTCCTGACCTTCACATTCCCTCATTCTTCCATTGCTCACTCATTTCCAGCCGAGAGACACTGAGAGAGAACACGAGGTCACTAGAGGAAGAAAAAGGAAGCCTCCAAACTCATATGCAACCTGTTTTTGGAGTCTAGGTGAGCCTTCTAAACCCATCCCCAACACTTATTTTGACAAATTCTTTTGAGGAATAAAGTTGCTGAAAGTTGTGAGTGTTGAGTAAGAAAAATCTTATCATCATATAAAGCTTTGTGGTGACCGTGCATGTCGATTTTGAAGGGGTTTTTAGGTGTCTTTGGTTCTGAAAATAAGCACTCAAACATTGCATGCAAGGTAAGGTTGAGTGGTGACAAGTTTCTGGAGTTTAAAGCTATGGTTTGGGTCATAAAATGAGGTTACATGTCATTGTTTATACAACTCTGTGTAGGAGTCTAAAAATAGGGGATGATTTTCATGTCGTTTATAGGGGTTAAATGTTGAGTTTTTCTCTTAAAATATTACATGAGATTGATCTCCTTAAGTTGATTTTGGATCACCTAAAATAGAGGTCTATAACTCCAGTTTTGATTTTTGGAAGTTGAATTATGAATTTGGAAAATTTTGGTATGATTTTGGAGACAGTTGAATGACGTTTGAGTTTTTGGCTAAGTAATCAAACTCTAAAAATTGTGAAATTTTCCATATATGTAGTAGATACTTAAAGCTTTATTCTAATAGGTAGTTTGTAATTTTTGGAGTTTTAAGAGTTATGAATTTTCCAAACTAACCTAAGATTCTGGAGAGTCATCTGGACAATACTTATGTTTTTGAAATCTGGGAATTTTTTGAGTCATAAATTAACTTATTGAATTTAATTTATAAAAATAGACTCATCAAGCTTTAAGTAGAAGTTGGAATGGACCAAGTTATGAATTTTCTAAATTCTCAAAGAAGTTAAAGGCTGGATTTCTAATAAGTCTTAGAATAATCATATAAGTTATTAATTGTACATAACCTTCAAAGTAAAGGTTTCTTTGGATAAATTGAAAGATTAAATGGTTGAGATGATATTTATTTCATAGTGTACAATATCTAATTAAATAAGTCCAATTTATTGGTATACATCCCTAGTCATAAGAATATAAAGGGACAAATATTTTGGAGTGTGTCTAGAGGAGCTAAATCTTAATTATGTTATTAAGATTGGATTGATTAATGACCCATCTCTATATAAATGTTAATCATAGGACTTGAGAATTGTCCGAGCCTGAAGGATAAGCATAGTGATTAGAGCTTAGTGGAAGGGGTTTTGTCAGTAAATTCAATAGGTAATAACTTTAATCTCACATTCTTTGTATAACTATATATGTTTGTTCATACCATATTTGTATGTCCCGCCTGTGTGCGGCCAGCACCACTTGTGGCTCGATTGAGTGGAAGGGCCGACTATGGGGCCAGCTTCCCGGTGGCTAGGCAAGGCCTAGTGCATTCAGTTATTTTTTATTATAATTTACCCAAAATTTATTTCTTAGCGCTAAGGTATTTGAAATCATTTAATGATTACTTGTATTAAAAGCTACATATGGAATGTAATACTTGTCATTTGAATTTGAGATTAACTTGTTACTCTGGGATGAAAGTGGAGCTTAATCACCAAAAGGGGGTGAATTAGGGATTTTAAAACTTTAAAAATTAGCTCTGTTTTGGGCAGCGAAAACAGAGGTAAACAGAGAGTAAGAAGAAGAGGAAAAACACAAGAGTTTATACTGGTTCGGTCTAACTCCTTGACCTACGTCCAGTCCCTAGACTTTCTGGGTTTTTCACTATCACAATTGATTACACACTCTGCACTCAAGAGTAGTTCTCTCACTAGAACTCACTCCCCCTTACAAGTTGTAATCAATACACCCAATCACCAAGTCCCCTGACTTGTGATTCTTTACAATAAATGTTTTACAAACAGAAACTCTCTCTAAGAGTGGATAGAAATAATCACTGAAGCAGTGTATCAAAAGATACAATATAGTTGAAAACTGAAGAAATGAATGTAAGACTTGAATGTATTTTGTTTTCAGTAGTTGTAGTTGTTGAGAAGAATTGAATGCAACTCTATTTATACTAAGAGTGCATTAAATGACCGTTGTAATCTTGATTATAACCGTTGCCTTCATTAGACAAGGTTCTTGTTCAGTTTAGGTCTTCTTCTCTCTCTAAACTTCACTTAATCCAGCTGGTCAGAAGTTTAGAGTTGACTCTCTATAAATTTGTCCATTGGAATAGCAGCTGCTGGATGTGGAAAACATTCTTTAATGCTCAGAACGTGTGCAGATGGATTACCCAAAAGTATGCAACTTTCTCGGGCTTTGCATTTAATGTCTTGACATCACTTTTTGCTTTTGCTTTAAACCTTCAATAAACATTCTCTAATCATGCGAAACTCACTAACAAAGTGGTTAAACATAGCTAGGAATGTATAATAATTATTATAGGAAGTATTGAAATCAAACATGAAGGTTTTACAAATTCGACAGATTTGAATTTTTGTCATCGCGATGGAAACTCGAGTTTGTTTATCAAAACTCGAGTTTTCAACTGTGCACTTAAGGCAAAACTCGAGTTTCAATATCAAGACTCGAGTTTTCTCCATCCAGAGAGGAAAGTCACGATTTGAGCTTTTGGACATAGTTTTGGCTAAAACTCAAAACTCGAGTTTTGGACTTTTAATGAAAACGTTGTCTTTGAAGTCCAAAACATCAAAACTTGAGTTTTTAAATCAAAACTTGAGTTTTCAAAACATTGAAAAAACTCAAAGCTCAAAGCTCTCGGCTTGGCCAAAACTCGAGTTTCCAAATAAAAACTTGAGTTTCCATTTAAGTATGAAAACATTGAGAAATGAAAGCCAAAGCCAAAACTCGAGTTTCCTGTTGGAAACTTGAGTTTTCAAATCTTAGAAAAATGCATTGCTCTCTGCTTGGCTCAAAACTCGAGTTTTCATATATTTATGAAAACGTTGAGAAATTGTGCCAAGTCAAAACTTGAGTTTTCTCAAGACTCGAGTTTTCAAAGACCGAGTGAAAACTTGAAAACTCTCTCGTCAAGTCAAAACTCGAGTTTTGAAACCAAAACTCGAGTTTTTCTTAACTTGGAGAAAACTCACGAAAGATCAAAGCAAAGCAAGATCCTGCGCTTGTAGCGCGAAACCTGCGCTTGTAGCGTGAAACTTAGTTCAAAATGTTCAAGACTCTCTGTCTAACCAAAACTCGAGTTTTGAAATCAAAACTCGAGTTTTGTCTTTAAGTGAAAACTGAGTGCTCTCTGTAAGTACCAAAACTCGAGTTTTCATATGAAAACTCAAGTTTTACTTTGATCACCGAAAATGAGCCACTCTCTCGCAAGTCAAAACTCGAGTTTTGAATCCAAAACTCGAGTTTTGTCTTGACAAGTAAGTTTTCAACTTACCAAAGACAAAACTATACTTGTGTTTATAATTGTCGGTTATCATCAAAACATATAGAGAACTAACATGGGATTCATTCATTTGAATCTCAAAACCTTCCCCTAATTCAAGACGTGGACAATTTAGTAGATAAGGAGGAAAAGGCAAGGGCGTAAAAATCACTTGACCTTGAGAAGAAAGTGGTGTTGATGGTGCAGAGAAAACATTCAGTTTCACTTTTGTATATGGATATTTCTATTTCCTTATGACTTAGATAATATTTTGAGATAGGCAAATGTGGTTACTGGGATGTATATTTAATTAGATACATATGAACACGTAGAAGTAAATATGATGTATATATACACACACACATATGTTGCTTACTATTGGTGTTGGGACGTGCATGTATATAACAAGCCCCAAAATGTGGTGAATGATTTAGCAGAGCACCAGGTTAATCGGAGAAATAAGTAAATACTCGGATGAAATCTAATCAATACTAAGGTTAGATGTATTTTTAATACGAGATGTTTGAACCACGGATTAAAAGTTTTTGAAAGTCTTAAACTTTTAAAAATCTCATTCAAACTATAATTTTGGAAACTACGAATGGGTAAAGTTTTGAAATATTTTTGAAAAAGGTTTTTATTTTCCAGGATTAAACCTGAATTAGTGGTTTAAATTCTTTGTTATTTAATACATCTAATGCATGATAGGAGAAGACATCATTATGTGCTCAGAACATGGGGTGTTACATCTGTAGACAAATTTATTTAATTTTTGGTATTTATTTTGAAATTTAATGTTGAAAACTTTTAAAATAAAATCTTATTTTTATATGCAATTATCACAAAATCTAATGTCTTTTTTGGTAATTTTGAACATAAAAAGGTTATTTTGATAACAATATCTAAATACTATCATTTTATCAAAATCACTTTTTTTTTTTTTTTTTACATAATTTATTTTGAAAAAACACTTTTACCACATTTATATGAAGAAGGTCTGATAACATTTCAATGAGGCACTCTTACACACACATATAAGGGATAATTAATCTAATAATAAATTTAATTAATAATTATATAATACAAAAAATAATTAATTATTAAGTTTTCATTAACTAATTATAATTTTATTCATTTTTTAGACAAATTTTTTTTTATTATAATTGAAATTTCATAATCATAAAATTAGAATTAAAAATATATCATATAAATATATTTTAATTCAACAATTATGAATAATATCAAAATATTAGATAAAAAAGAATGTCCAATCAATTTATCATAATAATTTATTATTTATACAATATTATATATCGGAAAAGTATTTCTCCAGTCACTGAAGATAAGTTATCTCCAGTTACCCTTAAAATTACGTCGTTTTAAATTAATGAATGGTGTATTTGTAATTTTAGGTGAATTAATGAAGGGTGCAAAATTACGGAAACACCCTTCATTAATCCAAAACGACGTAGTTTTGGGGAGTCACTAGAGATAACTTATCTCCAGTGACTAAAGAAATCATTTACCCTATTATATATTTACATGAGTGTATTATTAGAACTTATTGAATAAGTAATTAAAAAAAGTGCAGGGACGTAATTAAAAATCATGTGAAACTATAAGGACCTAATAAATAGAAAAATAACAACAAGGACATGATAAAAAAAAACAAGTGAAACCTAATAAAAAGAGAAACACACTACATTGATTTAATTAAAAATTAGTTGAAAGTATAAAATGCTGAAGATTAATTACTCCTAGATGTAAAGTAAGAGAAGGGCTCAAGAAGGAAGGATTGAAAAAGTTAGGGTGGATGAGAGAGTAAAGGAGGCATTGGCAGAGAGAGAGAGAGGAGGAGGTTGGAAGGTTAGTTGTGGAAACAAGAGTAGTACCATTTCATGCATTTGGGTTTGACATAACAAGAGAGTAGTTAGTTACGTGCATGCGTGATGATACAAGAGAGTAGTACCATTTAAAAGGATGCTGCGTCTTAATCATTTAATTACTTCACCTTCCACTACTCTTGCTTTAATTCCTTCGCCTTGCCTTACCTCCTCTTCCAATGACACGTCAACAAATTGCGATCTTGTTTCTGTTTATGTTCATGCCTAACTAATTAATTCCTTCCCTTTATTTCCTCAAATATTTCATTCTGGGCAACAGGTTAGATGGCCCGTTCCCATCACATTTCAACCATCCCTGTATCTTTTTACTATTAATAAAAATGAGATAGTTGATCTATTGGTCCTCATAGTTTTAGCAAATTCTTAATCAAATCCTTGTAATTTTTTCCCTTTTTACCACATCATTATATTTTCGTTTTCTTAATCAAGCCCCTGTAATCCAACACATTATACTGTTATCTAATTTTTGAGTAGGTCCTATCATTTTTTATTCTTTTTATCAGGTCCCTATAGAAATAATAATATTTTATACATAGAAAGTTATTCTAATAATTTTACTAAATATTATTTCAAATTTGTAACTAAACCTTTTTTTACATTATTTATCTTATAATTTTATTTTTATTTATTTTAATTATTATAAAGCTCAAATCCAAGGTAACATTGCTCCTCATTGAAAACTTCCGAGACAAATCTATACCTTAACCTCTTTATCTAATTATATAATTATTGATTTAAATTTTTTTATCAATAATTTTAGTGATTTTTTTTTTAAAAAAAAAATTTAACTTGAATTGGTAAATTAAAAACAATAAAAGTCAAATTAAAAGCCATGTGAAACTCTAAGTGTTAGTTCCCTATATGTATTTTGATGATGATTAGCCATTGTAAACAATGCGATCTAGGCAAAATGCTTTAACTCGATCGAAAAATTGAGTCATATCGGTTGGATCTTTTTTCTTTGTCAGATTAACTCGAGGCTTGACGACTCGAGTCAATCCCCTTTATATATATTGCGAAATTGACTTTTTGACTCTAGCCACCATTTGTGAGCCTCAAGTTTGAGTACAAACTCGAGCCAGCATTTTCGTGACTCGAGCTAAAGGTCTTCAAACTTAAAAATAATTTTAAGAATCTTATTTCACTTGACTTGAGTCGAGTCAATTGAACCTAGCCAATCTTGACCGTTATATTTAAAAATTGAGCTTAGACTCAAATCGGGATTTTGGTGCCTTGAGTTTGGACATAGACTCGAGCCATGTTTTCTCTGCCTCAAGTTAAAGAATCATCAGGAGGTAAGTAATCAATTGGAAATTAACTCGAGCCACCATTTCAAAGCCTCGAGTTGGAGCCTAGACTCGAGCCAAGGAAAATTAACTTGAGTCTATTACCTTCATTCTTTTCTTCTTTGCGTTTTCAAAATCAAGTTGACTCAAGTCAGGATAATATTGACTTGAGTCAATTACTCTCAGTTTGAAAAACACCGTGTTTGAATCTCTAGATTCACTGAGATTGTTTTTAAATACTTAATATCATCTATCATTATTGTTCCTAACTATATTTGATCAGTTTATTAATGACTTTCAGATGATTAGAATGTGATTAACGCTGTTGATTGGATAAAGCAATCTTATGTGTCAGAGCATTAAATGCTCTTTGCCTTTTCGATACTCTAATCCAACAACCATGCCTTTGAAAACACGAAAGATGTTTCTGGCATGATATTCCTCATTCCTATTGCTGTGCCTCAACTATTATAAACGAAGGAATAAAGAATGTTGAAGATGAGCATTAATGATTCATTGCTTCATCTCTCTAATGGATAATTTGAAGAGTCTCAACGGATAAATCTTCAAACTTCTCAACGGTCATAATGTCATCAACTATAAATATTAGAAGCTTTGAATTTACCACCTACCGAAACGTTGTGCAATCAATTTGACTTAACTACATTTTACTGTTTCATTAACTGAGTTAATATCTTCGGATATTTTCATTATACTTCAATGTTCATCACTTTATCTACTCTGTGAGAGAGTTAAACACTTATCGATTTATAACACATTAGTCAAATCTTAAAGTTGTGGAACCTTAAGTGTGGGTGTACAATTACAGCTTAAAAGGGGGAGTGAGTCATAATGTAAAAGGATAATCCGAGTACTAAGTGTGTAATTGTAACAGTTTTTGAGTTAGTGAAAAATCCCAAGGTGTTTGGAAACTGGACATAGGTCATAGAATTAGACAGCGCTTTATCTCTGTAACTTTGTGTTCATAAGGCTCTAGCGAAAAGTTTTTATAACACCTATTCACCCCTTCTAGGTGATATTTCACTTTCACTAAGGACCTAATAAAACCAATAACAAAAAACTATAGGGATATGATAAAAACAACTGAAAGTGTAAGGATCTAATAAAAATAATTGTAGGAATCCAATTAAAAAATGATTGAAACTTTAAAAATTCATCACCGATTAATTATCCCATTAAAAATTAAAAGGGATTAACACGCGGAAATTGGGAATCAGTGATTCCCTGGCTGCGTGGTGGGAGTAGTTTTCTTTCCTATGAAGTGGTCTCACCTCAAGAGCGAATGAGCAGAGGACCTGTGTCTGTGTGGATTCTCACGTATGGCACACATTTAAAGGTGGAAAAAGGAGGCGCATAAAATAAAAAACAGAGGATGTAGGCATCATAGACGGTGAGAGGTTGCTCGCCGTTAATTGTTCCATTTCAAGGTAAAGTGGCACGTTCGGCGATATTCACACTCACCCCACTTCTGCTGATGAAGTGGGCTGAAAAGCTTGTGTGCGCGGTTTTCCCCTCTTCGTTTTTTTCTGCCTCTTCCTCTGCTCTGCCAAGATTTTTGCCTTCACTGTAATGTTTCCTTTCTTATCTTCTCTCTATGTTGGCAATTTCCCAGTGATTAAAGCTACAACTTAATGCAATTGAAGAAGGTATCACTACTCATATGCCGAAAACGGTAATAGAAATCTAATCCCTAGATTCATTTCTACTAATCTGATACTAATCTCGAGGTAAGATGTGTTACTTCAATTATATCTTTAAAAAAAAAAAAAAAAAAAAAAAAAAAAAAAAAGCTAGCCATATTCTTGGAAATAAATTCTCCCGTCTCTGTTTGGCTTATGTCCTTTTTATTTCAATTTTGTTTAACATTCTCCACTGGCTGCTTAAGCATTTTATTTAATTATCCAGCGTGACAATCCAAAAAGCATAGACTAGCTTGATTATCTTGTGCACATTGAAACTCTGATTTTGCTTGTATGGCTTTTTCACTTTAAAAACGTTCTTTTTTATTGTTTCCTCTGTAGCACGTATTGTTTATGGATATGCAGCTTTTATTAGCCCTTCTAGTAAATCCCCAAATTTTTAATTGCACTCCGGGGAATTGTTGAAGCTGTAATCTCTTTTTGATGTATGTATATATTTCTTTGTTTCCCATACTATTACCTCATTCCTAATCCGTTTCCAGTTTAAAGTTCTTCACCTGTCAATTAGGCCAAGAACAAAATAGAGCCTAAACTATCACAAGTCATTCTAAACTTGCATCTTTGGGTTCTTTTTTACATCGTTGAACAAACACAACTGGGCATGTCGTTTAGGAATCCGCAGTTGGAATGATTTAGTTTGGAGCCCCAAAACTACCGTTATGATATGAGGAAGTGCATTTGTTTTGATGACAAAAAGGCCAACATTATTTTGTATCTTGAATATTATATACAAAATAAATAATTGGCAATAAAATAATACTGTGCTAATTGAATAGGCAAATTCAGGTCATTTTCCATTTGGACGGTCAATTCTTCTGGTGAGCAAAGAGGTTCCATCACTACTTTATCAAACCGGACTCTTCAACAACACTGGGCTGTAATGTAAGGACATTGTTTCTACCCCCACTTTGTTTAATTGAAAAATGTAGAAGGAACAATTTCTCATAATATATCTATCTGAAATCTTTAAACAAATGTTACAGGGAGAAGATTAATCATGCTCGCTTGGAGATTTCTCAAGACCCCGTTAAAGCATCCAAATTCCTTTTTGTTCCTGAAAAACTAGGAGATATATTCCTAGTCTTGATAAGAATTGGCTTACTCGTCTGCCTCATTGCATCTGTTTCACTTGCTCTTCACTCATCGTTTTCTAAACCAGCTGGGTGGTTCCCATTACCAGACCATTTACATGCCTTCCAGAATTCTTCAGATATGGATAGCGGACCCACTAACATCTCACATATTTTATTTGGCATTGGTGGTTCAGCTAAGACATGGCATAGCCGCAGTGGTTACAGTAATCTTTGGTGGAATCCAAACACCTCTAGAGGTTTTGTGTGGCTTGACAAGAAACCTGGATATGATGATTTGCATCCTAAAGTGTTAATCCCATATCAAATCTCGAAAGACTTTACCCAATTCAAGTACTCGCACTCACAGTCTGCAGTTAGGATAGCTCGGATAGTTTATGAAAGCTTTAAACTTGGATTGCCAAACGTGAGGTGGTTTGTAATGGGAGACGACGATACAGTGTTTTTCACAGAGAACTTAGTTACAGTGTTAGGAAAATATGATTATAGTCAACTGTATTATATTGGTGGGAATTCTGAGAGTGTGGAACAAGATGTCATGCATGCTTATGACATGGCTTTTGGTGGTGGTGGATTTGCAGTTAGTTATGCATTAGCAGCTCAACTAGCCAAAATATTGGACGGTTGTCTAAACAGATACTACTATTTCTATGGTTCTGATCAAAGGATCTGGGCTTGTGTAAGTGAAATTGGCGTGCCTCTTACAAAAGAAAGTGGGTTCCATCAGGTGCGCACTATCTCCAATTTTTGCCTGAGTATTTATCAGCACGTATTATGTTTTATTTTTGAATTTGGTAAGTTGAAATGGTTTCTTTATGTCTTCATGTTGAGATTAGTAGAGATGCAAGTGAGAGGTGAAAATTAATGCAAGCTCTCTCGCTAGGAGAATGAAGAGGACTATGCAATGGCTCATTAGCTTTTCCCCCCTTGCAAAATGTAGTGGAAGCAGGAAAGTTCGAGAGAGAATATTAATCTGGGTTTGGACTATTCGAAATGTTATTACACTTGCTTGAAACAATTTTAAATGAGGATGTTAGGATAGATAGTTATGATAATAAATTACTTTGAGGAAAGAGTGAGGCATTGATGATGTTCCGTGGCATACTATAAAACAGAATCGGCAAGAATGTCAGCTGGCGTGGTTGAAATATGAAAATACTATTAAATGTCTGGTTGGTATTTGGTAAAAACTGTTTTTCATGAACAAATTGCACGAAAGCTTTGTTTAAGAAATGAATAGTATATTCTTCTTAGTCTTTCTAGATTGGCTTGTGATGGTGTTTAGGGCTAGAGGTTGGGGCTATGCAGCCACTGCCCTAGCTATTTCAAGTTCCACCCAGTTTTATGTGGTTTTTCTGTAAGGTGCTAAATTTGAAGTTTGATATGCTTTTTTGACCTTGAATTTCTGATCATTACGATAGGCAGGGGCCCCACCTGCTCAATGGACGATGTATTAGTTGAATCTTGATTATTGGTGCTAATGAATTAATATGGGTCATGACAACCTTTCTTCAAGGACATATACTTGTTTAATCATTGTCCCTGTAGGTTGGTTGTCCTGATTTATACTGACCAAGAACTTGTGGTAGAAAAGTGGGCGTTTAATTTTCATATACCGAAATAGTACATTTGTATTCACTATGTATACCTGACAGCTAGGTCCAGGACGATGCATCTTCTCTTCATTCTTACTAATTTTAGTTATATCCATACGATGTTAAAAGTTCTTGAAAGATATGAAGCCTTTGAAATAGTGTTTAATTTTTCTTGTCTTCATTCCATGTTACTTAGGAAATAGGTATCGAAATATCTTTTTCGTTGCTGCTCGTGCATCTACAAGAAACTAATTTTGTAGCCTCATCCTTTTTCTTTCAGCTCGACATAAGAGGGGATCCATATGGCCTTTTAGCAGCACACCCAATGGCACCACTAGTGTCTCTCCACCACCTTGACTCCTTAGGTCCATTGTTTCCCAACCAGACTCAGAGAGATTCATTGGAGAACCTCCTTCGGGCATACCGCGTTGACCCGGCTCGGATACTGCAGCAAAGCTTTTGCTATGATCATGAACGAAAATGGTCGATATCCATTTCGTGGGGTTACTCCGTACAAATTTACCCAACAGTGTTGACGCCTAAGGATTTGCAGACACCATTACAGACATTTCGGACATGGCGAAGTTGGAGTGAGGGTCCCTTCACTTTCAACACTCGACCTATGAGCTCCGAGCCATGCCAAGAGCCATTTAGATATTTCCTGGATCAGATTGAAGAGGTTGGTAGAAGTGGGAGTTTCACTAGCTACAAGAGATTTGTAGACAAGGATCGCAAGTGCTTGAACCCAAATACAGATAATGTGGAAGCTCAGAGGATCAGAGTTTCTGCTTTGAAGCTGGACCCAGAATATTGGAAGAATGTATATCTCTCTCTCTCTCTCTTTCACTCTCTCTCACACACACACACACACCAAACACACCCTTAAATCTCCATCTCTTCCATATGTAAATGATAACAACCCAAACATACCCTTCGCGACTTGGATTAGAAGAAGGAAACGTGTCCTGGAAGAAGGAGGAGCAATGGATTAAAATTGGTTGTTATTTACTTATTCCTTTTATTTGAATTTAGTCTTTGAGAAATGAGTGGATAGATCCACCACTAGCATTTAGGAGTTGGAGTAATTCCCCTGATTTTATGTATTTCGGTTTATTATTCTCTCTGTATCTTTCCATCTATGAATGAGGCACTCTGCTTGTTAATAAAATAGGATATATTCAGAGAGCAAATTTGTGAAGATTCTCCATTAGGCTATTACTGGGAGTTGGTGAGATACTCGCTTGCCAGTAAATCATCGCCAAGTTATTCATAATGCTGTTAATAACATAGTTTGACTATTAAACTCTTCACATGTTTAAGTTTATACAAGGCTTCTAAACTAATGATACTGTTTTTGCTGTATTGAAGCAGGCTCCAAGGAGGCAGTGCTGTCAAATTATGGATGGTGGAAGCATAAAGGATGGTGGTATCAGTATCAGGATAAGGAAGTGTAGACCTCGAGAGATAATTAGTTTCTAAGGTCTGGAGGCATAGTAAGTATATTTTTGTAAGCTCAGTCTTTTAGGTCTTTTCATCTATGTAAATACTAAATAATAAATTCTCAAAATAATCATTGCGTCCGCACTATTTTGTAAAATAAACAAGAGTGTCATGCTGCTATATATATATATATATATATATATAACTTTGAACGCCTGTCACTCGAGAATTTGCCCAACAAACCATTCGTAATTTATTTTCATACAACTTTATTCATTAGCAAATGTTAAAGATTATTGTCAAAGCCGAACATTTCCTCCCAACAAATTCTGTTGCCAACAATTTATGCATTATACACAAGAAAGACTGGTTTTAAATAGACTAAGGACGCGTAAGAGCACTGTCTAGGAGCAGGAAGGAGGGGGCAAGGTGGATTATTGGTGGCAAGTATGATTTCGACCTTGTCTGACTTTACAGGGGTGGGGGAAGAAAGGCTCCATGGGATTGCCCTTTTGCCTTTGGAAGGTGATTAAGGGCTGTACTGGTTGACAAACAAAAACAAACTAGTAATAATGATGAAATCGTGAGATTCTAGGAGAGGAAGACGTGAAAAGCAATCCCAAGTAGAGCAGTGACTAGAGCTCCTCTTCTAAAAAGAGAAACACAAGGGGCTCAGAGGAATGGTAAAGGGTGGCTCATACACGTCAAGCCAACCCTGAAGTAGAACAAAAGTTTCTCTAATTTTAGCATGTGTATTTGAAAATATCTCTAATTTTAAAATTATAAATTATAAAAAAGTATGCATGCTTTAGAAAACAACTATGAAGTAGAGTATTGATAAATATTGCTTTCATTACTATTTATTATTAGTTTTTTAAATATAGGGACAGTGGTTCGAATATTTAAGATTTTATGTCAAATATAAAATTAAAGGTAATATCTTATAAAATTAAATTTACGAGATGAGTTTGAATAGTTTTTTTTATCTTTTTTATTATAAATATCATTTTATTAGTATATAAAAATTGGAAAGCAAGAAGGTAAGAGGCTCCCCTTCTCTTCAATCTAGCAAAAATGTTGTTATTGATCTTTAAAAATATAATTTAAGAAAATTAATAGATATATGTAATTTAAAAAAAGAAAAACAATTATAAGATGTAACATTCATATAATGTATATAATTATTTTAAAATTTATAGCTTTACAATATATACATGTTTCTTGCACATTTACGTGCTTTTCCTTCATAATCACAACCATCTTACATGTATTTATACTTTCCCTCCATTCTTGTTTTGCTACCTGTGCAGTGTATTTATCACTTTTGCTACATGTAACTTTGTTCTGTCAGCATTTATCGCCCTGTGTAGGAGTTAATGGTGCTAATTGAGCAAAATTAAAACATTTAATTAAGAGGAAAAAAACACTGACATCAAATTTAAAAGTTGAGCGAAAATACAGGTACTTGCAAAATAATTTTCACTAAATACTTACTCCTTTCTGATCTTTAATATAAGACATATTTACTTAATTTAATTAGATTAAGGAAGTTCTTTAAGGCAATTAATATGATATGTATTTCCTAAAACACCCTAGTCACTTTTCCCCCTCCTTGATTACTATTGTTGAGGCAACATTAATAGGGGTAAATTAGGAAACCTTTGACAAATATGAAGTTAGTTTATAGTTAATATAACATGTATTCTCTAAAATACCCTAGTCATCTTCCTTAATTCTCTCTCCTTGATTATTGTTGAGGGAACATCAGCGGGGGTAAATTAGGAAAATATTAACAAATATGAAAACTATTTCTTATATTTAGGATAAAGATCAACCTCAAATACGACTTATATTAAAAATCGAGTATTTAGGATTAAGATCAACCCCCAAATATGTTTTATATTAAACACCGAAAGATTATATAGGATTGAGATATATCTTATATTAAAGACCGAAAGAAGTGTAATGTAGAGATATGTATAGAATATAGCTTGGAAACATAGTTTAAATTTTTTAACAAGAAAAAAAAAATAGAAAATTGACCAGTGACCAGGATTCATCGTGTTGTCAATTTTCTGCCAGTTCAAAAAAGCCACGGCTAGCATCCGCTACAATCCTCTTTTACAAAACTGCGTTGTTTTGGTGCAAAACAGTGAACCTACTGCCTTTTTATTTTAATATTTTAGGGTACCAACTGATACTAAAAAAATATTTTAGGATGCTAACCAGTACTAAAAAATACTTCATGATCTTGAAAAACTATTTTAGGATCTTGAAAAAATATTTTAGGTATACTTTAGGATATTGACTGGTACTGAAAAATTCTTCATAATCTTGAAAATTTATTTTAGGATCTTCAAAAAATATTTCAGGTACTGAATGGTATGAAAAAGATACTACCGCCTAGTACTGAAAAAATACTTCAAAGAATCTTGAAAAAATATTTCAGTGTACTGACTGGTACTAAAAATATACTTAGAATATTTTTTTAAGATCATAAAGTATTTTTTAGTACCGATCAGTATCACCTATTAGTACCCTCACATATATATATATATATATATATATATATATATATTTTAAAAGGCATCAGGTTCACTATTTTGTTCCAAAACGACCTAGTTTTGTAAAAGAGGACCGTCGCGGACGCCCTGGGCAGCAGACGCTAGCCAGGCCCGTTCCAAAGGCCAACATAAAAATATGCATCTAATTTATCTGTTCTCTCTATAATTCATTCCTTTTCTTTTAGGAATGATGAAATTGCAAGGGCTAGATATCAAAGTATAAGAACATTAATTTAATTCTCAAATTACATAATTATGTAATCAGAGAGAGAATGACATAAAAACATCAAAATCTACAACCAATTCATTTGTTCTCATTATAATTCATTCCGTTTCTTTTATCTCTTTTCGATGTTTTTGCATCAAGGGAGATCCATACTGATGGTGGAAGAACCACCTTTAGAGAGATATCATTGTGAAGCTCAAAGGAAGAAAATCAAATGAAAGAAATCTGCGAGTCCTTGGGCACTCGAATATATACTTGTGATGCTTTGCATACATTTGTCGTTTGCATCATACCGCTTAAAATACATCTCGCATCTCAAGTGAACAAATTCAAGTTCTGTACAATTTAGCAAAGAGAATAATTCTATAAATTTGCAGTTCACTGGCCCAGCGCGGATCCATTGGGAGAAGAGGGGGCCTCTATAAGCACCTTACTATGAGTGAGCACTCTAATGGTTCTCAAGCTATATCATATATATCTCCATCAAAAATTACACCAGCATCTAGCATCCTGGGGCAAATAAGAGCAAGAGAGAACACCAAAGACAGCATCATGAGATTCAACAAACCAACACTACCAACAATTCTGTTCTATCGCATTCTGCATAATCAACAGCAATACCAAACTCTAACCAGAAGACTGATCTATCATATTTTGCACAGTTAATCTGGAACCCAGACAACGTCCAAAAAAGAAAACCATGCAGGACTGAGATCGTGGGTTTATAGGAACATATAGAAAGATCAAATTCAAGTAACCACAGCACTGCAACAATAATTAACCAATACCGGCACCATCTTGGCCAGCAGTTTCTTTTGAAGGCACAGAAACATTTTCACCAGACCTCAAATCTCCAGCTGTTTCACCCTTTTTGTGCTGCAAATGCTCTAAATCCTGCTCAGGGAACACCTCAGACTGTAAAGTTGGAACAATATTATTCACATGCCGCCATGTCAGTTCCCACAAACTATTACCACTCAAGACGCTGCTCTGCAATAGTATGCCCCCTGATTTCATAACAAGCAAAGTATTTTTTAGAAGCTCAGGCACAAGTTCTTGAAGCTTCTCGCTTCTCCTTCCCCTAATTTTTACCTTCATATATTTTTCCATTCGACCAAGTGCAGCCAACCACAGCTTGGTGAAGGCTGTTGATTGGGATAAATCTTGCAATAACTGAAGGAAAACCTTGACAATAGCTTCAAGGCAAGGATAAGAGTGCCTTCCATGTTCCTGTAGTCCTTTTGGGACTGTACCTGTGCGATTTCAAGCAGGTCATCAAGAACAGGGAAGATCACTAGATCAAAACACTCTAACCACAAACCATGAGTAAGATCAATGTCAACAGCTCCACCCAAGCACTTCTGCAGTGAAAACAAAGCATGATTTCTAACCTCCTCTCTCTGATCTAAACATAACTTTTTCAGTCCCTGTACTAGCCTCAGCCACATGTCCCCAATATCCTGCAACATCTTCAACACTTGCTCTTCCTCCATTGCTTGTTTAGCGTCACTGGTCCACTTTGCTAAACAACTGACAGAAGCTGACATAAGATCAAGAGCCTGTATAGATCTCTCACACTGCCCAACACGTGATTCAGCAAACTGCCTGGCAGCATCTACACATAGAACATAATTAGCAGGTAGCAGATGGGCTCCATCAGACATAATGAACAATAATGCATCAAACCCATTCTCAGATGCCTCTGGATGCCTGGCTGTGATGGATAGTAGTGAAGCAATTGTACGCCATCCTAACTGAGATCTGATATGAGAAGCATTTGACTTGACAAGGCGACCAACTTCCTGTGTAATCTGCTCACAGTAGGCATCAGCAACCCGAGCATCAAGTTTCAAGACAAGTTGCAATGACCTCAGGAGTTCATCAGCAATATTCTCTTTGTATGGAAGCAATCGTTGGCAAATCCTTAAAAGCCCGAAAACTGCCTTCTCAACCAGCGCACAAGGCATCACGCTTGACTGTACAATGGTTGATATATGCTCATAAACACCCTGCCAAAGAAGTCCAATTCTATCCCTGTTATTCAGAGTAATAGCAACCAATAAATCCAGGCAGAAAACTGCAGTATCTTCATCATCAGATATGCTGTTCCCTTTCTGAGGTCGCCCTGCAGCACTAATGAGAGCTTTAGTGAGTTGCAACAGAGATTCAGCTTGTAGAAATTTACTCTCAGTGAATATGCTGTCTATGTGACATTTCTGGATTGTCTCTAGGCTGTGCTGATGAGCAATAAGTTGCTCTTCAGTTGGTTCTGACTTCGGCTCTTCAGCCCCAAGGTATAACAGTTGACTAAACTTGCTCATCAATCCTGAGGATCTCTTTGGTGTACTAGATGGCAGATGAGTTGACAATAAAGAATTTGCATTAGGCTTTGCATGACCCATTTCTGCAGAAAGCTCCTCCGCTGCATCACTGGCCATACATGCAGGAAGAAGGCCCAACTTGTGCAATCGTAAGATGCAATCAAGAATATTTCGCCATCCAATACGAATAAAATCACCATACCTGTTTGCAATGGTAAAAACTGTCTCAGTTGCCATTCTTGCTTTGATGTCATCTCCAAAGGCCACAACTTCATCATCGAATGATGGATCCAGGATAGTAATGAACTTGCAGAGAGACACAACCATATCATCCAGTACATTGTCAAGATGATAGTACGCTGAAATCTTGGCAACAATTAAGAATCCATCCATACATGTCTGGTACACCTCTTCATGCTCAGCATTATCAAATACCACAGAGAGGGCAGCAATTGTTGGGCCAGATAATATAGCAAACATATCATGATCAAGATATGATCTTGAATCAGACATAATGAATGGGGCAGTTTTCCTCGACTTCTGCATTAGATAAATCCAACGGCTTGGGGTCATTTCAGGATATCCAACACCTTGTTCAGGGGTTGTGCGAATCTCATTCTTACAAATTGAATGGTAAAGGTCCGATAGGAATTCTCGGGGTAGATCATTGCCACCATTTATTCTCCTATTATTCCGGACAAAATCCTCTTCTGTCATCTTCTTTTTTACTTGTACATTGTGTTGATCTGTATTGAGCATAATGATTGAATATGATAACAAAAGAGCAGCATCCTTATTAGCAAGGATATGTGGTGACAGCTCATAATATCTCTCAGCGAAAGCTTCGAGAACTCTTTGAATTTTCTGTGATTCTCCAGGCAGTCTGAAAGTTTCCAAAAACAGACGCAGGGCATTGTCTAAAGTCATGTCTTCAAAATCGAATGTTCTAGCAAATTCATGAAGAACCTGAACACAGAATTCATCATGATTTCCCAGAAAATCACCAATGAGATTCTTGTCCAACCCAGTAGTGTATCTGAAAAAGCATGCAACACTTTGAGGATCAAGTTTGTCAGGCAAAAGCTTTGTTCCCTGGAGAAACTCCAAACCTTTCTTAGGATCCCGATTAAAGTGGTCTGCTCCTATCATCAATTTTCTCTTTAAGTACTTTCTTCGGCGGACAAAAGAAACCCAATGATTAGGATCACTGAAATTGTCACACTTTTCTGTCCAGAATGGAGTGTACTCTTTAAGACTCAACTGAGAATTTTCTAAACCAATAGACCCAATGCCTATTCTTTCGGCTATCCCCTGCATAACAGCAATAAGACCATCCAAAGCAAGAATATGCATGGAAGATAATGGAGTGTTCACAGGAAATGCACTTTTTGACAACAAATTCGCTATATCTTCAAAGACATTACTGCAAGTTATGTCACAGTCAAAGTTAGCATACATCTCCATCATGAATGATTTTTGCCTGCAGAAGTCAACAAGGGCCTCCATGACAACTTCCTGCTGCTGATATGAAGCTCCATATCTACTTTGTGCAAGCCTTAAAATGACACAAGAAAAGAAGGCTTCTAGTTGTAATTTGAGTTCAGTACGAAGATGGTGATACAGGTTGAGAACAATGCTGCAAACCATTGAAAGTACCAGGGGACTCATTGACAAACCAAATTGCATAAGATTACGAAATAACTCGTCCTGAATTAGGCTCAGCAACTTGGGATGATGACGAAAGGAATGCCCTCCCAATTCTATAGCTGAATTTATCAAAGTTAAGGCAAAAAGTGGCACATCCTCATCAAATGCAATTGTGTTTGATCTAGGACTCATTCCCATATGCTCAACAACATTTAACAATGAACACAAGAAGTGAAATATCTCCACCATGCAAGGAACCCCATATGGCTCAGAGATTAGATGCAATTCATGTGGAACAGTCTCCTTGCCACCACTAGCAATAATTGGGTTTTCATCCACTGTTGTTGCAGAAACCACAGTTGCAACGTTGGAAGTAATGCAGGCAGATAACGATTGACTATCATTTGCAGAATTAAAGTTCCCATTACTCAATTGCCTAGTCTGCAAAATATATCAAAATGTTCACATTTGTGCATGTCCTAACCCTCAATTAAGTTTTTGCACTCAGAAAACTTTTTATTTCAGCAGAATAACTGGCACATTCTCTTTATTAAGTATGCAAATTTCTACATGTCAATACTTGTAATAATCCACAAAGACAAGCACAGCCCCTAAATTTCAATTATGATTCTCCCCTATTCTTTCAGTTATTTTGCCTCTGCAGAAGCTGACAAAATAAGTACATGAAAGTAGTAAACATTATAACCAAAAGGAACCAAGTACCATGAATTTGATACCTCTTGAGTCAAAGCAGTGCTCCTATTTTGCAATGCAAGGTCTGTGTTGCCAACATCTTGAAGGTGAGAGAAAATACACCGAACAAGTTCATGCATTGTGTAGCGTGCTATTCTCTGCAACAACTCACCTTTGGTTCCTGCTTGATGAACTATACGGAAACAAGTATTCACTATGGTGCATATATGCTGGTTACTCAGCATTACAGATGCCTTGCTTTTGACACATGCTAGGAGAACTTGTAGTATCTTCATTAATACCACTTCTTCTGATGCAGGATCAGTCACCTCAAATCTGCAACTTGTAACAGCATCAACCACCAAGTGCATGGTATCCCCAACATTGACAGTGTTTTGATCAATCACATCAAGGGTTAATATCTTGTAAACAGATGACAAGGCAACACCAGTAATTGGTGCACCAGTCTCATCTGATCGAATTACATCCAGAAAGGGCTGGAGATACAAGGCAGGGTTGATGGCATGCCACTGATTCCGCCACATAAAGATTTGCCTCCTTAATGTCTTCAAAGACTGAACAAGAGAGTGCTCCAACTGATTGTCATCCGACATATAATGGACTCCCCATCTAACATTTCTTCTCATGACCGCCAAAACAGCACCAATTTCTGCATTGATCATGCATGCTACAGCAGTTCTGTTAGGAAATCCAGCACCGCTTCCTTTTGGTTCCTCCTCTATTGCATTGATAGCAGTTTGTGTTTGCAACTTTAAATGCCCCATTTTGACAAATAGATCCGGCTGACATATACCAAGTACCAACAAAAGTTTATATGAAAAGAATCACCTGGAAGAATATGGTTGGAAAAAAAAAAACAATAAAATGCGATTAAAGCTTCCTCATAATACTAACTTTAATGAAGAATGTGTAAAAATAATCATTCAACTTAAATACGGTTAAAAAATATGAAAAGGATAAACTACAACTCAAAGAAGCAGCAAACCAGCATATAAAGGTTTAATAAAACAGTACGGCATAATAAACAGACATAACCATGCATGAATATACATGGGAAGATGAGCCAATTCATTCCACAAGTGAGTCCGGATTTATCATTGACCCCTACGAAACTTATTTGAGTCCAAGATCAACAACATGTAAATATGTAAAGTCACAAGACTATACATTTTCTGTCCAGTAGCTATATTATAACTTTTAAGCCCATCATCTTCCAGCCATCATGAATAAGCTCCTCTTTAAGTCATTAATCCACCACGATTCTCCCACAGTACAGCACTCAAAAGAAGATATAAATATAGGCGAATCAAATTAGTAATGTATGACTATAATTAATTAGAGTCTAGTACAAAACTATTGTAATATCTTTTTTATACCTTCGTTAATAATATTAATCAGTTCTTATACCTTCCCGATTTTTTATTTTTTTATTTAAATAAAAAAGGAGTAGCATATGAGTAACCAGAAATGGTGCTACTTTAGCGTAATAAAGTTGCCTAGGATTAGGGCAAAAACCACATCCTGTCATCGGAATGTATATTTCAAGGAAAATTGGCGTGAATCAAATTCCACCACCATCTGTCACCCTTAACCCAGAGAGTTAATTAGTTAAACAACATTTTCATGCCTTGCCCTTCAAGTTGACACAAAATGTCTTTGCCACTGAACTCATCAATGGCTAAGATTAACAATAAACGTAATCACTGATGTTGATTTTGGATATCAAATAAAACAGCCCAATGACCACTACGAATCCTGTAGGCTGAATAGCCATTTAAAAGCTCATTTCTGACCCTTAAATGGCATTATAGAAAAACAAATCCCGCTAAACAGAAAAATATACTACTACTAAAACAAGGAGAAGGAATTTGCACATTAGAAGAACAGACATAGGCGGGACCTATGTTAGTGGGGGCAGATGCTCCTACTTAAATCTTTGAAATGTGAATAGTTGATATAATATCCTTTTAATTTTTGTTCCAGATACTTAGACGAAGATGCCTTAGAAAGCCAATTGAATCAGGCAACTTCTCCAACCCACTTAAGAATGACAATTTAAACTCAAGCTTCCAAATTGTTAGACAGAAATCGAGGCAAGTCATTTATCAAATCATGCATCACAAGTACCTTGGAGAGATTAATAAAGATAATGCCAATAGACAACAAAACAATCCAACGCATAAGAGTCGCTCAATCCAACGCATAAGAGTCGCTAGTAATCAAAATGATGAAGGCAGAAGTGTATAGCCGATTACACGCCGTTGAAGCAAAAACTACTAATAAAATTGAAAAAAGAAAAGAAAGTCAGTCTTTATTCAAAAGCGATTAGACGACCAGATTCAGAATCAAACTAAAATTAAAATTTCAAAACAAAGAAAGAAAAGGTGCGACGGCGACCGACACAGGGTTGACAACCACGAAGGGAACAGATGCCGCGGGGAATAAATTCAAATCTAGATTCAGAGCCAGATTGAGCAAATCAATCTCACCGGATTTAGGGAGTACGCAAAGCCCTAGAGCTCGAACATTCTTCAATACTTGCCCGAGAACAACCACGCAGGGCTGACAACGGCGGACGGCGTCCGACGGCGAGCTCGACCAAGCGTGCAATGCTTGTTCGTCGACGAAGAAAAATGGATCTCTACTTCTCACCACACGAGAGGGCTTATAATAGTTTATAATTGTTTAGGGAGAATTACTCCGAATTTAAATTTTATTTTATTAATAATTAATTTATACTGTCTTTTAATCTTTTTAGATTAATAATTTTTTTAATAGGTAAAAAGCAAGAATATATATATGCTTTATCCTAAGAACGCTTAACATCATATGTTTTATTTGGTTCTCAGTTTCAGATGCAAAATGCTCAACAATTAATGAATAAAAAAGAGCAATACAACAGCATAATGAATACAAAAGTAACAAAAGAATGAACACAACATATAGCAAAGGGGTCCCAGAACAGCATATAGGTGGTGATTTTATGTATCAAAACAGAGCAATAGAACAACATAATGAATAACAAAGGAACAAAAGAACGAACACAACAATGAATCAAAAAAGACCAACAGAAAATAACAAAAAAAAAAATTTAGAACCCTGTGTCGGTGTCGCAGATAATGAAAGTGGACAACGATGTCACAGCTAGTCGCAGCTAACCGAGAGTGGATTAAGAACCCTAGCTCAATATTCTTCGTTGCTCAATTTGCTGGCCGAGAGTGCCTCTCGATTACTCCATCGATATCGTCGCTCGATTTGCTGCCTCTCGAATACCCTCAACTCACTCTCAATTTCCTGGCTATCGACTACCATCAGAATAACCCTCAGCTCGCACTCACAAACGGCATGCTCTTGACTTACCCACCATTTCAGCTCACTCAAGATTTGATGGCCGATTTAAGGTTCCTCATCCTTTCTTTCTTCTTTCGTGGGTCGATGAGAGTGGTTTAGATATGGCTCACTCGAGATTTGCTGGCCGACGACATTGGATTATGGATTGGGGTTCCTCCTCCTTTCTTTCTTCTTTCGTGGATCGATATGAAATTCTTTCGTGGGTCGATGAGATTTCAAATGCGTGTCTGTAGCCCCAATTCATTTGGTTTTACTCTTTCTTTTTTCCCCAAATTTTTTTAACTTTGCACCATCAGTATCCTAATTAGCACTTTTTCCCCCCTATTTGGCTTCTTCTCATTTCAATTCATCATCCACATCAGCATCAACACTTTTCAGATGTGTGACTTTTGCTTGTAAATGGTAACCACATGGGTATTTTTGCTCCAAAAAAAAGTATATAGTGCTTGGCACTCCTAAGAATAAAACACATGTGTATTTTTGCTCCTTCACCTTTTTTAAATTTTTATAAAATGATCCATACATATTTTAGGGTAGGCATCTAGCTCTGAGAAAGACAATTTTTATACTCAAATCTTTGACACCAAATAGCATATTTAAAATAAAAATGTGTGGTTTCTTTTTTTCATCTGACTGACTAAATCTTCAAGAAATCCATGAAAGTGCCAACTATATTGGCCCTTGTGATTGAATTTTCCTTTTGTATTAGATTTTCAGTTATTCTGAATGTAATTTGATAAATTTTTCATATTTTTGCTATCATTTCAAATTAAACGGACGTTAGCCTTTTTACCATATTGGATTGAATGAGAGGAGTATAATTGGCTGAAAAAAATGAGGTATTTGGAAACATCTGCTGGTTTTTTATTAAAAATATAATTTTATTTCTTTCATCACAATATTTCTTCTATTTTATAAACAATCTGAATGTTTGCAACCAATGTCGTTAAACTCGGATCCACCACTAAACTGGTTAAGGTAGTGGGTCAAGAGTCAATGAGTCTAATCAAGCTAACCTGGGCTATTAGGGAGGAAGTAAACTTGAACGATAATATTTTTTAGAAAAGTTTTGGAATTTGATAATTTGTAGGATCAAATGATAATATTTTCTTAATGATTCTTTTTATATTAGAAAGTAGACATTTTACACTTTTCATACAGTCTTAATTTATAATTTTTGAAAATATGTAGAATTAGATATAAATTTTTAATAAAAAAATTAAATAAATACTAAACCAGTTAAATGACGGTTCATTTGGTTTTGTGGTCGAATCACGGTCTGGTCCCATTTTAATAACATGGTTTGCAACAATAAATAGGAGCTACTATTTGCATCGATACTGAAACAATGTTGCATTGATTGTTGCCATACCAGGCTTATCTTGAAATCTTTCTTAAGCACCAATTTATGAATTCGAACTTTTTGATAAGTACAATTAGTGAGAGAGTTATGAAAAAATGAAGGGAAAATGACATTTAAATAACACTTCAACTTATAAAATCTAAAAAACACCATTCAAACTTGCAAATGACAGAGAATGGATGGGGTGGGAATATGAATTTTTCATGTTTTGACTTAAAGACAAAATGCTCATTTCATACATTTTTGAGTACCTAATGATTTTGTCAACACCATGACGATTTTTTTTCAAAACCATTATTATTTTTGTGAGTTGTGACCAATTGAATAATGATATTGACTAAAACAATAAAAGTTTTGACAAAATTGTTAAGTACTAAAAAATGTGTGAAAGAGCTATTTTGGTCTTTAGGCCAAAACATGAAAAAACACATATTCTCACCCCACCCCTTCTTTGTTCTTTGCAAGTTTTAATGGTCTTTTATGGGTTTTTAGAAATTAAAGTGATATTTAAATGTCTTTTTCCCAAAAATTGATGTGTTGAAATATATGACAGATATGGGATTATTCGTTTATTTGACAGTATAATTGTTAGATTGTTAATCAAACGACATGGTTTCTTATAGCAGGTTTTGTTGGAATAATCTAACAATATTGCATAATTCTACAAGAAAGAACAACAACGGAAGAGTTGATGAAATACCTCAAGCCATAGCGATTTTACATGTAGTGTCTTACAACTTGAAAACCGTAGAGAACAAGAAAGAGTTAGAAATAAAATAGAATAGGTCCAGGCTTCTTCTAATGAAAAGATGAGGCACAGTGATGGTCTAGCAATTGTGGCCACCCGCCAAAGAACCCTTAAGGAGTAAGTAAGTGGTTTTTTTACATTACTGCTCTAAGACCCGGTCTATTCTATTTATAACCTCCCATCAAGACTTGTAAAAGCTTACTAGCTAGGCAGACAACTCTAAATCAAATCTCTATCCACATCATCCGTGGGTCATAGGGCTGAGTATGAAATCCAAAACCCATGAGCCCGCCTAAAACCAATGTAATTGGGTCATATTAAGCCCGCCCAAAAAGATTTTATAATGGGTTGGCTTAGAACCCGCTCATTTAAGATTTAAATGGGCGGGCTATAGGCACACCTATGGGCTGCCCATACCCGCCCATTTAATGTAATTTTTTATTAACTACTCATTCCATTCTGCATTCCACTTAAAGCATTTCCTGAATTCCTTCCTTTTCGAGTATTCAACCACCTCTAGTCCATAACCATAATGGCCATCACCTCTCAAGATTATATGATGATGGTACTTGTCTGAATTTATATTGTTTTGTGTGAATTGTAATTATGGAACTTTGAAGATTCAGATTTCAGAAATTGGAATGCTGAATTTGAATGGACACTTAATACTTATGTATTTTTTTAAAAGAAAAATAAACAAGTCAAATGTAAATGGGTTACCCAAAATCCGGTTAGCCCGCCTATTTATGTGCTAGCCCATTTACTTGGGTTTAAATGGGTTGAGGTACGGGTATGTGCTAACCCATACCCATTTAAAATTAAATGGGCAGGCTATGGGTTTGGCCTCAAGTTGCCCAACCCGCCCATTGCTCTGCCCTAGTGGGTCATAATCAGAGGATATTTTATTAAAAAATAATGATAAGATAATACCTAGATATAATCTATATTAAATAATAATAAAATGTATCGTCTTAAATAATAAAATATCTAACAATTTCCTACTTGGCCCGCAACTTAATGTTATTTGGTGAGTAAGGTTCATTTAAGCAATACTACAGAAATCATGACGATAAGTCCTATTTAATTGATTATTACCTTCAATGCATCACAAGTAGTACTTTTACTTAATGGGTCATAAACTTAATGAACAAACCCTAATTGTTTATTCGGTTCCAACTTGAATGTTTGCTAAAATCTCATAATTTAGGTACCAACAATCGAGACCACAAACTTCAAGTTGAATTTCATTACTTAAATAATGTCAGATCTAGATCACTACATGCGATCTATTCCTGATGAGATATTAAATAAAGATACTGACTAGTACTGAAAAAATACTGATGATGATAGAGGAGAGAGAAAATTTGAAAAAATAGCTTTTTCTAAAACCTAGGTTTTTGATATATAATAGCTTTTAGAAAATTTTGGAGTGTTTGGTAAACTTTTGTAAAACCTAGGTTTTGATGCAAAATAACTTCTGAAAATTTTGGAGTATTTGGCAAACTTTTACCAAGACCTAGGTTTTTTTTTTTTTCCAAAACCTAGATTTTGGATCCTTCCAAACGGACACAGTTCCAGTCCACTAATGGTGTATTTATCATGTCACCCATCTCTTCCAGATAATTTCACTATATTAATTTGTTTATCACATTAACCAACCAATATTGCGTTATATACTCAAAATGCATCAAATGATGCTACTTAATTATAAAACAAATAGCATTTGAGTATTGTAAAAGGTCAACTATAAGAAGAGATGAATTATTTCAACAATTAGAACATAGTCAATGGCAAGTGTATATCCATTATTGCCTCCAATCAAGCCTTTCAACTAAAAAAACATTAAACTCTATATGCCTATTATTTTATGGCTAGCTTTAAGGTTGATAGCTTGATAGCCCTCATTCATAATCTCATTCTTTTCCAAAATTAGAGTCAAACATTTATATACTTAGTTTCAATGAATCTTCAATATCCACGAAGGAGCTATAATGACTCATGTTAATGAGAAAATAGATTGAAGGTCCATTCCAGCAAAATTAATGGAGACATCTTATGCCCTAATATGGAGAATTACCTTATAGTTAACACACAATGTAATAACAGTTATGAGAATTTTTAAATTTGTCCATTAGCCTATTTTAGCAATCTTTGACTTAGCTCTATCCTTATATACCTGTTATAACGAGCTCTTAATTGAGATTAATTTAATAAAACAATTACATCTTAGAATGTTATCTCACATCTCATGCTAGTATCATTGAGTACTGGAACTTTCCTCCTAATGCCAAGTTTAATGAAGAAGTTACATTTTATCTCCTTCCAAGCTCAACAATTATCCCTAACAAATTATATCAAACTAAACAGTTGAATATGAAAACCATGGTACAAGGTCAAAGTACAACCTGATCATCCTTGCAAAACAACTATAAGAGGCAAAGAAAAAAACCATCACAAACAAGTGTATGTTTATCAATGTAAATCATATAATTATAAATTTGTATCACTAAGGTCTATATATGGGCAAAGACATTAGCATAGCATGGATTTATCTCGAATCGATGAATCTAGAACGCAATTATATTTTCTAAAATATGTGGGCTACTTAGAAAATATAATGTCATTCTATTTCACCCTAATTAAATATCCCATTATAATTATCTACATGTGGGAAAACACTAGTTATAATAATATATGTAATTACAATTGATATTATATAATGCAGTATGTGATTAAAAATGTGCATGCAACAAAATTGAGGATGCTGTGATTACTCCACAGGAAACAAGTATGTTAATCACAAATATCATATGCATTTAAAACATAAATATGCACCAACAATCTAATTAATGAGAATTTAAACAATTAATTTAATCAATACCAGTGACTAAACAACTGAGATTCTCTCACTTTGATTAACTTAATTAATCAGTGATTGGAGTTGATGACATAAAAATTCATAAGCCATTGTTTACACATTTCAACATTGAGGATGATATGGCTACTCCTAAAGATGCAATGCTAATCAACTATGTGCATTTAAATTTTAAATATGTACAGATCTTAATTGGTTAATTTAATTCCATCGCAGCATTATGTAAATGTTCTTAAATGTAATTGTTGGATTGTTTCGTTGTTGCCTGATAAATTAAAGTTATTACCAGTTAGATTTTTTTCAGCCATTGATGAAAAGCAACATACTAATACCTATATATGCACAAGTAAGGGTTTTTGTGAAATTAGTTGTTTACTGCATTATTTGTTGTCATTGTGAATGATAAGTTAAGACTATTATACCCTCTTCGCTACTTAATATAATTTAAAAAGTTAGTTAATATGATATGTCCTTGTTATCTTTCTTAATTCATATTTTGGTTTTTTGGCTTCCATTATATCCGTATCCCCCTCGGGTTTTGATTGATGTGGGAGGAATAGGATTCAGTGGTCACGCTGTACTGCTTCTCTCAGTCGTTGTTGTATGTATTTAGGGAGACGGCAAATTGAATTAAAGTGGGAGGAAAAATATTAAAATACCGGGAGGCTGGTGATTTACTTTTGAAATTTAGCGTGAATGGTCTGTTTCTAACTTGTGTATTAATTGTCCCTTATCAATGGGGATGACTTTCTACAGCCAATCAATTGCGATATAGTGTACATGGACGGACGTTAATGGGAGAAAAGTTGTTCCATCATAGTCATAGAGCTAGTTTGGATGTTAATGCGCGGAGTCTTAATCTCATGTTAAAGGAACAGGGACAGTCTAGTAACTCCCACTTGTTGTAAGATAAAAATTATCTTCACGTACATAAGATTGATCGATTATCCCATGCCGTCGACACTAGACTCTACTATTATCCCTTCAAACAAAGCTGTGGTGATTGACTTTTTTCCCCTTCAAATTATCCCCACAATGGATGAATGCACTTACCACTTTCAACAAACAATCCAAGAGATCAAACATGACTTGAATCGGCAACACACGAACAGGATACAATAGTTCTTTCTTTCAGGAGGGAAGTGACTATGGATGGATGCAGCCATCTACACACTTGGTGCCTGCAACGGTCACACTCACAACCTTCCAATTTAGTTGGTTTGGTATGATACCAGACCTACACTCGCTCTTCACTCTGAATAACAATCATATCTTTTTAAACAAACTCCTTCGGCAGCATCTTCCCCGGCCATGCTTCCTTGTTGAATCCAATTCCTTCAAATTGCCCATTTGGCTCCATCTAATATGGAAACATTGGAATTTTGCAATAGGGGTTTTCAAATTGTTCATTTTGCACATTGAAAAGTCATGTTCAAATTTGACCACCATAAGCCCAAACACTGCACTTATCCTCCCCTTTAATTAAGCCAACATATCTTGAACTTCCCATCATCCTTTTGCGTAAAGCCATACATCTTTCAATAAAATCGATCAAGCAATTGAAGTTAATTGCTACGGAAAATAAGACAGTAACCTGAGCAAATCTATAACTTGTTCTCTTATTTGAGAAGAATTTCGTGACTGCAGCGAGTTTGTGACAGCCAATAACACATGCCCTTTAATATCCAAATATACTGCTAATGATTCAAAATTTTTAACTACAGCAAATTGCAGCAAAAATAATTTATTTAAAAAGTGACAAGGTTATCATGCGGAATGTACAAAATATAATGTACCGTGTTCATTTATCCAAATCACTATCCAAAAGGGTACAACATAGTTGAGCTGATCCTTAAAAAGACAAAACAAGCCAAATTGAGGCAGAGTAAGTCACACAAGACTAAAAATATCAGTAAAATAAAAAAGAGCAGTTGTGAATATTCTCAAAAGAAAAAAGCTTTCTGACATTTTGAATATTATTCTTAATAATAAAAGTTCATAAAAACAATAAATAGTTGGATTTATATTGTTGAAATATCATCACTAACTAAAGCTAACTCCCATCCGCTCTCCTCTCTTTCCCATAAATTGATAAAAGGTGGGAATTCAAACACATTAGGGCCTACATAACGTCTCAGCTGCTCCCTTCTTACCCAATGGCCTTGCTTTCACATCTACATAAAGCATCACAGATCAAACATTGTAATCAAGGATCTGCTCGGCCAGAGATTAACACACCACCTGTACAGAATACTACTTATACAACAAATAAAATACTTTAAAACATTTTATGTCAAACTATGCAAGAATATCATCAGATTCACAAGTTTGCACCAAATGCAATTGTTGGCGCATGAGCATCCAGAGGAAAAATCAAAAGAACATGACATACAACTTATTCAATAGGAACACCAATTAAGTAACTGGTATAACTTCAATTGCTGTTGTTTCTGAGTTAAAAAAGATACGCAAAGTATTCAATTCAGATGAGGCTGGAACTTACAACTAACAGAACAGGAAGTAACAATAACACAACTATATATCAGAATCCCAAATCTAATGCTCTGCTGACATGACCCATAAAGACTTGTCAGCCCATAACTTATGGCAACTAAGCATACTAAGTATCCAGAAAGTGTGTATAATTGAGTTACAAAAGCATTGAATAAAGTGAGAAATATGGGACAATGAAGGAACAAAAGAGTAATAACTAATACAAATGCCATAAGTCTACAAGGAAAACCTGCAATGGAAAACATTTGCTGGGGAGAAATTGAATCTCAAAGATGATCATAAGATGAACTTTGTAAGTAAGAGAAGAAAAACAAATAACTTTTATTTGCCTCAATTGGAGTGATTTACTTTCACTTTTCGGTTTGCAAGATCTGTACACACTATTCCTTCTAGAAATACAAATACATTAAAGCTACCATGAAAGAAAAGTTTACTGTACTTGAACATGGTGAGTTCATACACGTAACATCTGATGATGACTAGGATATGGTCCTTTTGGCACACCTGCCCAACAAGCCCTCCCCAGAGTTTCTCACAATTTATTTTTGAAAACAATTCCTGCTTATTTTTACTGCATTTGGGAACAATGTAGAAGGGCACCGTCATGGATTTTGCAGATTTGGTTCTCCTAACCCTTTATTAATGGTCTACAAACTTGTCTCTGGTATTTTCAATATCCCCATCTTTAATACCACTGAAAATCTCAGTATCATCAAAGCCTACAAATAGACAGAAAACATGTTAATTATTATAAAACAAATTCATCAGCGTCAATTCTATAGGCAGCGAGATAAATTAGTTACTTTCACCCAATTCTTCAGTTTCGTCATTTAGTGGTCTTAACAACATTGGGTTGATGGAAGAAGGATCCAACATCATCCAATCTGAGTTCCCATGCTCTTCTAAGTGCAAATCCTTTGCCCTAATCCAGCCATCAACGTTACTAATGCTTTCAAATGATAGGGGGTCACTAAAATCTTGTTCTTTACTCATAGACCTGCAAGAAAACCAGACAACATATTGATTATCCCTTTACTTACCACCAGCATTACCATAAAGTAAAATTCATAAATATCAAGCGGTTCATGCTCACTTTTGTCTTAATCGTAAATTATAATGAACAAAGACAAGATCAGTAAGATGTTGGCGCTCTATGTGATTCCTTGTATTCATGATTTGTTCAAAAGGAATCTGGTTTCTCTTGCATACCATCACACTGCATGTTTGGCTGAGAATACGAACAGCTAAACGGGCCAAGTTAGGGCAACCTCCACCATATGTTGACCACCATTCAGCTAGAAAAACAGCACGTAAAAGTGAAAAAGTCAGTTGAATAGTTGGACATCAAAGAAAAGAGATACTCCAACAAAATGTCTTCAATATTACCAATCTTAAATGTCATTCAAAAGAACCGCATTTGACAAATTTAAATTGTTACTTTTGTAAATCTAGCCAGGTTAAGAAACTGTGTCCATCCACCTTTACAAAGATTTTAAAAAGTGGGAAAAAAACCAATGGTCGTATAAGCTAAAAATGCTTCATACCAAAGTACTAGTCACTTCTGTGCAATCTCAACAATTACCATCCATACATTTATTCTCTTTTTTCAAATAAATTAAAACAAAAAAGAAAGATAAATTGCAACATAGTGGCAGAAGAAATCAATCCTGTTTAATAGATGGATCTTACCAGGAAGCAGATTGTCTCTAGCTCTCACAGCCATCTTTCTCCCAAAATCTCCTGCAGCAGTCTTGTATAAGTTTATCTCCTTGATAATTTTATCTTGAATTCTTGTATCAGGGACCAACCTCTCTATGCAATCAAATATCCCTGAGAGAATCTCACTGTGCATATCCCTTTGAATACTATAGAAGAACTTTGGATTAAGGTAGAACCCTGCAGCATGAAGAGGATGATGCCACAACCGCTCCCACCTGTGATGTATAATACCCCAGTACACCATATAATCTTCCCTCTTGACAAGTTCTTTCTTAATTGCTTCTTTGGCCCGGTACATTCCAGCATAAACATATCCCATTGCTGGTCTCTTCTCACTTGCAGTTATTCTCAGAACTCGCAAGAGGGGAATGGTTAATCGAACAATCAGATCACATGAGGACCAAAAGGTCTGATTACTTATGCAATCTAGCATTTCCAGTCCAGATGTCTGCTTTGAATATGGACAGTCCATCCACTCTTGAGAAGTAACCATTGCCTGTAAATTTTTTTTAAGATCAACCATTTGTTTCAATGTAGTAAAGTTTGTTGCAAAGCGTGAGAAAGAGGGATCCACGATGTCCTTCCCTAAAGTGTATCTTCTAACCATATTCAAGACTGAACCATAATTGTAGACAAATCTTGTTATAGATTTAGCTTGTTCAATCACCGCACTAATCCACTCAATATTTCCAAAATCCTCAAGTATCAAATCAATACAATAGGCTGCAGAAGGACTCCAATAAAGGGTAGGAAAAGTGTCAGTCAGCTGTCTCCCTGCAACAGCATATTGTTCTTCACCAGGAGTAATCACTTGCAAGACATTTGTGACTCCAACTTCTTCTACTACTTGTTTTACCAACTCAAATAGAAAATCCGAGGAATTTATAATGTCAGACGCATCAACAGATTTCAGAAAGATTGTACCTTCAGGACAATATACCAAAAGTCCTAGCAATATTCTACCTGTTTCTGTGTTCCACTGGTCGACCAAAATCGAACAACCAGTTCTTACCCATGTCATCTTGCATCTTTCTATATCACTCTTAACTTCTTCCACAGTATTTTTTAGAATCCAACCCCGAAGATCATGATACGAGGGTTGTTCAACACCTGAGCCCCCAGAAGCAATTGCTTCAATCATTTGCTGAAAATAAACTGAGTTGACTACATCAGGAGGTGCACCGATATCATACAGAAACCGACCTATAGCCATATGAATGTGATTGTCCACCTTTTTGGGAAAGAAAGCATTTTTATCCAAGGCAACAACCTCAGAGTTTGTGTACATTAATGTATCATTCTTGCCCCTTACCCTCTTTCTTCGTTCTAGAGTTCTACTCTTTCCTTCATCAGGATTTACTATCAAAGTTGAGTTGTGTTCAACTGCATTTGGAACTGGAAGACACTGAAGACCGGCATTTACGTCAACCTGATTGGCAATTGTGCTTACATCAGTAGTTATAGGAGTAACATTCAGGACCTCCTCCTCAGTTTTTTGCTTTTTCCTCTTTTTCACTACAACACCATCTAAGCTATGCTGCATTTGAAGTCGAACATCATGTGGAACGCGACTGCAAGTAGAGGCATTACCCTTTTGACAAGCAAGATGTTCTTTAATTCTATGAATGCCACCGCCCTTGAACATCTTGAGACAATATATACATTTCAGTTGTACCCTATCCCCATTCTTAAACATTTGACAATGCTTCCATGCAGGGTCGTGTTTTTGAGATGTAATTGGAACGGGTTCCAAATTTGAAGCCATTCAATAATCGCATCAAGCAGTGTGATTGGATGATGAATAACTGAAACCAAACAAATCCAAATTATTCTACACCAGCTTTTGAATGTGAAAATGGTCCACTTTCATCCATGAAATTTGTTAGCTTCAATTGTCAAAACTTCATTGTCTAAACAGCAAAATCATTAGCAATATGAAAAACACAGAGGGAGAGAGATGGGGTAAAGAAGAGCTTACTGGTTGTTGGGTTTTTTAAACAATCATTCAAAAGCCCCCACCATGCTACAACCAGAACCTCACTTTTATATAATCTCTATTAGTATATTGACATAAAATGCAACCCTAGAAATAAAAGAGAAGGGGAAATAGTTAATATAGTTCCGCACCATTGACATATATATCAGAGTTGTTCTCATGCTCTATATTCATACCAAAGTGCCACCTAGAATAACTGACTGACACTATACCTCAGATTCTATAAACATAACCCAAAACCAATAGTATAAATAAGTCCAATTCGTAAGGACAACAGACTTGAAAGGAAATTTACAGAAGCAGAGGAACTTCAATTCTCATAATGCATCTAGAATTGTGATCAACAAAAACCTTAAACAAATAGGATGTGTCGCACCAGTAGGAGAGCAAGTACAGTATGATTCTCCCATCAAAGTAGATTTTGTTCCAGGAACTATAATAATCCAATCAAAGCAGCATCTATTGCTTCAATGGACTTGCTCGAGGATCTTACTAACCCCAGGGAGACTCTGTATACAGGTCTAGATTGTCTGTACGTACAAGCTTTTAGAATAATGAGATCCAAAGTGAAAAGGAAAACGATACAAATCGTAGGCTAGTTCCCTAAGAAATCACTTTGTAACCCATTTTTTTGAGAATCCACCGCGATTATGGACAGTTTTCTTCTGATGTTAAGCTACATTCGGGCTACGACTGTCTTTATCAAAAGAAATTGTTATAGGCTATCGTCAGCAAAATCTTTTCCACAATAAAAACCATGAATAAGAATCAACCGTAGAGTTGGGGTTGGTTTTGTGGGTGGAGGAGCAAACACAGAGAGAGGGAACAGCAAAATATTGCAACGTAACTGATAGAGCATGCATAGCTACGAAATCAATGTCATTCCAAATCAAAAACAGAACCATAGCAAAAGCATTCCCGTAATAATAGACATGAATAAGAATCAATGTTGAAGAGCAAGAGAGCAAAGGCATCAAGCCAACATCAGGGCACCAAAATTATCTCCCAACTTCACCAAATCAATCAGAATTGCAGGAAAGCCATGAAATTTTCAGTAACAGTGGTACAATGGAATCATTTTCTCACCAGACTCAAACGGGAATCATGACGAGGACGGTCCATGAATTAGAATGGTTGAAAGGTAAAAGAGTAGAAAATACAAGGGAAAAAAAGAGTAGGAAAAAAAAAAAAAAAAAAAACAGAAATGTTCACCTGATAGTCGAAGCAATGATGGCTACGATGCAGTTTCGGACGTGGTCCTTGCGTCTGTATCATGAGCTGCAGAGAGAAGGTTCAGTGGGAACGTAATTGGGCGCTGCAATTTAGGGTCTTGTTGTTAGGTTGTGGCTGAGGCTGAGGGAAGAGGCCAGCCAGCGGGTATGCTTGATGAACAAAAATGGATATGCCCACGAGATGGCTGCTCGGAGTCGGAGGAGGACCAGACTCCTCCCCTTTCCTGCATTTCAACAGTGACATGCCAAACAAAAGGGGCAAAAGAGTAAAATAAGACTATCGTTTTGATTTATTAAATTTATCTGTTATTTTAAATTACATTAATTATTTGATTATTTCATAAATTCATTCAAAATAAGCTGATCAACCCAGCTTTTTCCAAACCGTGGCCTGCGCCCTCCTGCCCTCCAAGTCCAACCAAGATTCTTACCGCAATCTATTTTCAGATTTCAACAAGTGTGGGGTTGTTTGCAACAAAACCAAGAAGGAAAAATGACATTTAAATTATAAAAATGCTAAAATGTCTGTTAAATTAACAAAAGATAAATAGTTAATTTGATAAGAATTTGAGATTTTAAAGTTGGATGGTTGATAAGTTAAGTATAGGAATTAATAAATTGGATATAGAGATTAACAACATCAATTAGCAAAAACGCATTTTAATAAGTTAAATACATTCAATCCTATATTCACATACGCACATGATATTTTTCTTAAAACAATATATTTTTAGTTTAATTTTTTTTTTCTTATTTTCAAGACTTTCTCAATTTAAATCATATTATAACAAACAAAAAAGTTAATAGTCATACACTCATAGGTAAATTTTTATATATAAAAACTATGAGATTTTCTTGTATTTCTAACTATTAAAACTTTTATATGTGATTAAGAAAAGGAGGTAAATTATTGGGTTTGGTTATTTTTGAGTTGGGAGAATAGTTATTAGTGCTTTAAGTTTGATTTGTATTTGTTTTTGAAATTTAGACAATAGTTTGAATCTTTATTTTATCAATATATATGGTTAGAATCATAAATCTTAAGAGGTTTATTATTTTATTTGTAGATATTTCAGAATAATTTAAAAAATGAAATTTAATAAAAAAAAATATATATGAAACCCAGCGGGCCGATGTTGAGCCCACTTATTCGAGGGCCAGACTTTAAACATGATTTTATGGTGTGCAGGCTTTAAGTTGGGGGTTAGCCCGTTTTTTACAACAATTCTAAGCTTTTTTTGTTGGGGAGTAAAACTTTTTCTTTTTTGTAGGGGGTGGGGAACGGACTGAGAGTAAAACTTGAATGGTGGGCAAAACTTTGTTATCTGTCAGGGAAGTTGATTAATTGAGAGTGAATGTAAATAAGGGTGAAGATTAGATTTGAAATGAATGTGAGTAAATAATTGAAAATAAGGAAGAAGAAGAGAGGTGGAGGATGCATGAGGAAGAGGCGGAAGGGGATATAATATGTAGGGCACATTAGCGGCCAAGAGTGAAGCATGCCTTTGAGCCGAGCCTTTGGAAATGCATAATGTTATGGACCTGAATAATGGGCTTATTAAAGGCTAGGCCCAGTCCTTCTTAGACTGTGTAAACCACCCATATTTCCATGATATGCCCATTATCGGAGATCATGCAGGTAGGGGAGAGAAAACACATTAGATCGTGGGATATGCTCGGCAAGAGAGGACACGCACGATTAATGAGTAGGAACCCTAAACGACCTCTATATATGAGCATGTTCTCCAGGTGCATTATGTCCATTCTGAATTGACTCTTTACAATTCTGCCTACACAAAGCACACACCCCACCCCCTATATGTATATCGAACTACGTGGACTTTGATCCCTCTCAAGGGTACGTAGGCCCTAGGAATTGTTCCTAGGTCAAGTCCGATCTATCTATGTTCTTATGACAGAACATTGGCGCCGTCCGTGGGGAACGTTAAAATTCGATTCCTGTGACCAATGGTGGTTCAACCAAGAAGCAGCAATTTTCAGAAATTTGAATTCCGCGACAAAAAATGGTAGATAAGAAGGGTTTTGTGAAAAACCCAGAAGAAATTCGTTCCCAGAAATTTGAACCCGTTAGAGCCTTCTTGCGGATCAAATCATTCCAGGCTAATCGATCGTGAAGTCGACGGTGCGGGGTGATACGAATGTGGCTTGGAGGAGATTGCAAGCGTGAAGACCGGGATGCCTCCAATGTCAAAACCGGAGTGAATTGTCAATTCTATCCGAGTTTCCAAGACTGTGGGGCAAGAACCAGGCTGGTTATTAATTCCATCCGACTTGAACCAGGTTGGTTATTAATTCCTTCCAACTTGCAAGTGTGGAGCCGTCTGAGCCCGTGCCGAGATACCTCGAATAGTTGAACCAAGATATAATGCCGGGATTCCAAGAGGCCGAGGTGTAGGTTTTTGAGAAAGGTTTATTTAGAGAATGCCGAGATATAGATCCTTAAACCAATCTCGCAAGAGGTAAAGAAACACCCGAGAGGAGTCTTGAGATTTTTTGAGCAAGTTCACGATCACGCAGATGCCGCTATCGTCCGGTCGAACTTTCCTATCTTGGCTTAAGCTTTGGGAAGGTCTTTCGAAAGACCACCCACCAGCTAAGAAATATTCATCTACAGAGTCAAGTCAATCAGTTGCAGATTGAAACTCAGCATAAGAGCAATGTCTACAAACTCCAGCAAGCAGGTGAATTCCGAAAATACTTAAATTGGCATCCAGGGCAACCTCATCTAGATTCAATGTCGAACCTGAGACCATATGACGGCGGAACCGTGGTAACTGAAGACGAGATGATAGAGCCGAGATAGCTAAACTTGGCATGAGTGAAGGAGTAATTTCCACGAGCATGCTTTGTGATAGGGACGTTGAAAAATTGAAGCAGGATCTGTCACCGGACTTACTGAACTGAAGGTGCAAAGATACCGAGATTGGAGTTGCCGAGATTGAGAGAATGGAATTTTCCAAGATGATAATGTGCCGAGCTTCTAAGTGCCGAGATAAGGACATGCCGAGCTAAGTTGCGTAAGCCTATAATCCATGTGGGGGAATCAAAACGGTGGTCCGAGTAGCTACGTCAACCAAGCATCATCAAAACAGAGCCAAGATCCCGAGAAAGGAAATAATTGACGTCGGCATGGTGACATAGTGATGGAGCGAGATAACTGAATGCAATTCTGGGGGTAATAGAACCTATGTTGTAGGTCGGATTGCTCAAGTGGAAGTCCAAGCTCGGCATGACGAAGTCATCGTGGGAGTGTTGTCTTCGATCAACTCTCAAGTGGAAGTTCAAGCTCGGCATGAACCCGGAGATTTTGTTTATCCAGACTCGGCTACGAACTCGGATTTGCTTTAAAAGCTAGTGCCAGCTCTTCATTATGCGTGTCAGATTTAAGCACAGTGCCGAGATGTACATGGTGCTGAGATACAGATTTACGTTGCCGAGATGCCGAGATGTTTCCCTATTGTTAGTGTCGGGATGTTTCAAATACGTTTGCCGGGTTTGAATTAAGATCGGGTATTTAAGTGAAGATGCTGAGGTGCCGACGGTCTTGGTTCTTGCGTTTCGGGAAGGCATCAGCGGTATTATGGATTGCAAGGGAAACGAGAATTTGGGAAGTACACGTGTATCTCCAGGTATAAACGCGACCAAAACTAGTTATGAGCTCACAAAGAGAAGAAATTTGGCGGTGGCAATTCCCAGTGTTAGTAGCCAAATAAAACGCCGAGATAAGATATATTGAAGAGATAAGGTATATTGAAGAATCCCGGTGAAAGGTACGAGGTCCCTGAACTTGATTAACCATTATAATTTGCAACTGTACAACCATGGGTGGCTCGCACGTGGCTTTGAGAGCTCGGTTATCTATTAAAATCGTGCAAAAAGTCTTCTAAAATCAATCAAATCTATGGTTACATGGTTAAGATTGGTCTTGATAGCATTTTTTCAATTTGAGCAAGCTCCTGGCAGTTACCATACGTGATGCAGGATATATAACATATCTTCAATTATATATTGTGCAAACGATTTTCAAATTTCATCCTCTTGCTGCTGTTATTATGCTGAGTTCCATGTTGGGATAAAGGGAAAATTCAACTGCATATGAATTTACAAAAGATGCTGTAGTAGTCGTGGAATTGTGATACACCTGTATGGGAGTAGATCAACATGCAGGAAAAGATTATTGTCATTTAATGTAGCTGCAAAGTCTATGAAGGAGAAGATCAAATCAGTCGGCATGCAGTTTGAAGATATATGCATAGTTCAATCCACATGGGTTATCAATTATGATCAACTAAGAGAAGAATATTTCCCTTATCAACTCTTTTTCACGCTACAGAGAGGAATATTTCCCACTAGCTGATATATAATTCTTATTGATTAACAATGGATCTTGCTGAGATGATTCTGCAGGGAGAAGCATTGGTTCTAATGAAAGGAAGCTTTTGTACTAATTATTCCAGAAGCAAAGGCATGTTGCTAGTGGCGGGAAAATGTGGATGAAAGTTGATGCAGAGGAAGATGAAAGCAGCGGCAATATCATCGTTTGATCTTTGTATTATTTGGGAACAATGCGATGAGCCGTTCATCAACATTTTCACGTTCATCAACTTCTGCATCAAGATTCTGTGGCTTTGTATGGTTGGTCTGAAGCTTCGAAGGCAGGACAAATTCAGGGCATTTTTGTTGCTATAAGAAATGATATTTATTCCAGCTATCTCTAGGTATTTTCTAAATTGGAACTTTGTAATGAAGAGGTAGGGGAAAATTACTTGGCAGAGTTATGGTATTTTCGATGCTTCTATATTTTTTGAAAGATGATTTGTTGCACCCATTAATTAATGGAAATGAAGCAAGAAGACTAGATGGAATACTTTACTTACCGAAGATTATTCTAAGGCTCTCAACATGATTGCACATATTCATAATTGTGGTGCACAATTTGAGTCCCATTCTTTTAGTTTTGCTTTAACGAAGCATTTAGAAATTGTCTTTGTGAGATCAATTAATTATCATGGGAAAGAGGCTCTTGAATATTTATCATGAATAATAAGAGAAGGGCCAAAGCCCAGTGCATTTGCCTTTGCTAGCGTGCTGAGAGTTTATGCGGGTATGACACCTCTTGAGCAAGGAAAGCAAGTTCACGCTTGTGTCTTGTGCGTTGGGGTAGATCTTGAAGTTATCATTTTGAGTGTTTTAATTAATATTTACTTAGTGTGGGAGTCTTCAAAAAGCTTCAAAATTTTGCCCCCAGTTTAAAATGCATCAACAAAGAGTTGCAGGAGGAAGCATATTTAATCTTGTTCTTGATGCTTGCGTGAGGTCCAAACTATCATTGAAAGATACAAGAGATCAATTATTCTTCTCTGGTATGAAGAGTCTTAATGACTATAAGGTTTTCATTTCCATTGCCGCGATCCTTGGTGATGGGCTTTACAATTTTCTCCAAATGATTTATTTCACTGCCGCAAATATCCTTCTCGTAGGGGAAAGAAGAAACATTACAGAAGCATCTCGCAGCCAGAAGATACTAAATGCTATCTTTGAAATTTCTGCATTAACTGCTGATAGAGCCAAGCTGGAATCGCCCCTTGAAGAAATTCAATTTGATATGATCTCAACTAATAATGAGACGTATATTATGCAAACGTGGCAGATCAAATAGTGAATGAAATGACTTAAAGAAACACCTCAATAGTCCTTCATTTTGCTATTGAGATATTTTATTTATGCTGGAGGAAAGAGGTTCATTATTTACTTCACAATTTTTATTTTTATTCAAGTTTATTTTGAATTGCCTTACTGATTGGCACTTGAAAGTACGGCTATTTACTCTTGTTCTTGATCAATCATTCTCAAATGAGGCTTTAATTGGAAGTCTTAGAAATCTCCTCTTAGAAATACATGAGCCAAAGAGCCGAATAAATGAGATGGAGTTGTATTTGCTGATACATTGCACCTGGTTTGGAAAGACCTAGAGGAATGATATCAAACACAGATGGAATGAAAATATACTCTCTGCACAGGAACATCTCCTTGCCAAATCTATCAAATTGAAAATTGTTGAAGGCGGACCCGGTTAAACCGAATCTGGTTAAAATATGGACTCCGTGTAAATTCTTGAAGGCGGACCCCAGCTAAACCGAATCTGGTTAAAATCCAAGATCCGTGTGGAGTTCGTCTCTACAAAAGGGAACGAAAATGGAACCCGGTTAAACTGAATCTGGTTAGAACTCGGGCTCCATGTGCGTCGACAATGCCACCAAGGCCAAACATGTAGGAATCCGAGGTACACAAACCCGTTTCCAAAAATCATGTTGAAGAAAAACATTTGATTAATGAAGCGCGGGATCGTAGAACCCGTATTTCAACATATTGTAGCAAAGATAACGAGGTGCGACGAAACATGTATGGATTTTGAATTAATTCATAAATCATGTAGTGATAAAATCGCCGGTGAACAATCCGCCCAATATGAATCTATAGTGAAAACACGTTATAGATCATATAGCGGCAAAGCCGCCAAAAATGCGTGAACTAAAACTTCGGGTTAGCAATTCGTGTTTTTGTATCGCAATAATGGCCAAAAAAGAACATGTACGAAAAATTTGGCAAACACATGTTTTCGTAAATCATGTAAATAGCAACATAGTTGCCACGTTAAAAAAAAAAAAAAAAAGGAAATGGTTCGAGTGTACTAGCCGATCTTGATCAAGTTGGCTCTTACATTCTCTTCTCGTGAAAGGCAAAGACAAAAGGGAGCAAGAATAAATCGGACACTTTTGATTTTATAAATTAAGAGTTTGTCATAACAAGAGCCCAACACGGCACTACAACTCGGTACATTAAATGTACAATTATAGCTAATAAAGCGAGTCAACAACGGATGATTAAAATTGTGCGTGTTGGTCTCCACCGCCTAGATCCGAGTCTCCTCGGGGCCCGGTTTGAAGCGATTGCATATCGGAGCGAGGGATGAATACCCCATCGTCAAAGTGTGAGGGCCATATTGGTGACTTAAAAAACATTGATTTCTCACCACATGGTCTCAGGTTCGACATTGAGAAGGGAAGAGAAGAGCAAAAGGAATCAGGATCCATGTAAATTCTTGAAAGTGGATCCCGCTAACTGAATCTAGTTAAGATCGGGATTCGTAATAGTTTTAAAGCCGGACCCGATTTAAACCAAATCTGGTTTAAATCCGGCTACGGGTACATGTTTGCGATAAGATAAAAAAATAGAAGGCGGATCGGTTAATAAACCGAATCGGTTTATTTTCGGCATCCGTGTTAAGTTTTGAAGGTGGACCGGATAATCGAATCTAGTCGTAGTCGGGATCCATAATAATTTTTCAAGGCATCCTCCGTTAATTGAATCTAGTTAACGTTTGTAATCCGCATGACATTTTTGAAGTCGGACTTGGTTAATGAATCTAGTTAACGATCGGGATCCACGTACAGTTATGAAGGCGGACCCATTTTAACTGAATCTAGAATTTGGGATCCGTGTAAATTTTTGAAGCCCGACTATAGGCAAAATCCGAGCTTCTGTGTATAAGTAAAACCCGAGTTCTATGTGGAGAGCCAGGTTAAACTATCAATGCATCCCGGCAGCTCAGAGACCTGAACCACCGTGCTGGGGGGCAATGAGTTGTTAGTAGAAATGCAAATTATCAATAGTTGGGGTTAATGGAAACTAGAACGGAAATCAAACTCGAACTAGTATTCGAAATGAGCAAGTTGAACGATTTGCATAAACCGTAAGTATTTTCCATTTATTGTGATTTGCTTACATATTATTAAATGCAGGAATATAGACCGAGAAAAATTGCTACAAAAGCAAGCAAGGACCTTATCTCGTCCCAAGCAACCCGGATAAGCTGTAAACACCTCGGCCAAATCCGTGCTTCACAATCAAGCAACTAATGCCGGCGACTGGGAACACGGGCCGGGGGCATCTGTTATGGACCTGAATAATGGGCTTATTAAAGGCTAGGCTCAGTCCTTCTTAGACCAGGTAAACCACCCATATTTCCATGATTATGCCCATTATCGGAGATCATGCGGGTAGGGAGAGAAAACACATTAGATCGTGGGATATGCTGGCAAGAGAGGGACACGCACGATTAATGAGTAGGAACCCTAAACGACCTCTATATATGAGCATGTTCTCCGGTGCATTCTCTCCATTCGAATTGACTCTTTACAATTCCGCCTACACAGCACACACCCCACCCCTATATATATATATCGAACTACGTGGACTTTGATCCCTCTCAAGGGTACGTAGGCCCTAGGAATTGTTCCTAGGTCAAGTCCGATCTATCTATGTTCTTATGACAGAACACATAATATGGTCACGACAAAAAGAGAGAGTGCATGTAGTAAAGATATTAAATGAAATATAGAAATAAGGCCACCCAAACCCAAATGCAATCAGCCTCTACTCTTTCCTCCCTCCAACTGCTTCTCCTCTCCACCCCTACTGGTCTTGTTAAAATGTGAATATAAATAAAAATACACATTGTTATGGAATAAAAATATGGCTCAGATATTAAGGTAAGACATTTGGGCTTGGAGGCACATAAGGCCCAACAGTCCAAACCCTAACTCTAAGGTAAATCACCAATCACCCCATGATCATGCCCATGATCTGAGATAATGCAGATAATGGGAGAGAAGCGGCTTGAATCATGGGATATTTATGGCAAGAGAGGATACGCACGACCAACAAGAGAAACCCTAAAAAGATCTCTATATATATGAGCATGTTCTCCAGGTGCACCCTCTCCATTCTGAATTGACTATTTAGATATTGCCTCACAGAGCAAACACACCACCCCTTTTTGGCTAAATGCCTATGTGTATCTCGAACTACGTGGACTTTGATCCCTTTCAAGGGTACGTAGACCCTAGGCATTGTTCCTAAGTCAAGTCCGATCTATCTTGTTCTACAACAGAACATTGGCACCGACCGTGGACTCGGTAAATTTTTATTTGAGTCCCGCGACTTATGACCTAGGATAGTTGCAGCAAATCATTCAAGCAGAATATACCTGATCTTCAGTGAATTCTCAGTCAATCGAGCAAGTACGATGAAACCCTTGATTTCTGGGTGCTTAATCAACAATGGTTTCTGGGTTTTGTTCCAAATTCATCACGCAAAAGACTCAAAGCAACCGTGGAGATCCAATGTCGGGATACAACAGTACTCGAATCCTTCAAATCCGAGATCGAGGATGGAATAAAAGGGAAACCGAGTTGGACTGTGAGTGGAATATCCGACATATCCTGAGGCCGAGATCGACGATTGAAAAGGAAAGCGAGTTCCATTATGATTGGAATGTTTGAGATGCTTGTAACCCGACATAGCAATGAAGCCGAGATGTCGGAGTATGTCGAGGTGCTTGGACGCCTAGATATGGATGGCAGAGGAGTGCATGCCGAGATATATTCTCGTCTGGTTTGTGTTTCTCATCCTCAGATTTAAGAAGGTCGTGGCGCGAATCACCATCATCAACAAAGTCACCACAGAAAGTTCCAGACCGCTTGGCGAAGAGCCCGTTTGAGTCTCAGTTTTTATAAAGTAACGATTCCAAACGAAATCCAAACCCACTAGAGGAAACTGGAGCTTGAGGACGAAGTGGCCAAGATCGTGGTTGCCGAGGTTATTGTTCTGAGAGGCCTCACTGTCCCAATCCTTCTAATGATCAGTCGAGAGTTTGGAAATTCTAGAAGACCGGGGTTCGAGTTCGCTGAGACATCATTCATTTGGTTTCCACACCGATGGGACCCTCCACTCACTGTTGGGATTCGTCTTCACCGAGATGGGATGAATGGCCGAGATTGTAGTAGTCGACGTCCGAGATTCCTGAGGTGCCGAGGTTGGTGTTTCGGAGAAACGTGTATGCCGAGATTAACGATGAAGTGCCGAGATGACAATGTCCGAGATTCCTGAGATTTATTGGATAGTCAAATTGATATCCGATATTTTAATATGTTCATGTGGCGGTGAAGGAGGAAGTAAACCAGTTCGCTCCAATCCACCAGATTTCAAAGAACCATGAGAAGTTTGATCTTCACAACTTGGTGTGCACCAGCTCTGGGATCAAAAGAATGTGAATGATCTCCCGTATCTGATTTTATTGACGTGTCCCCTATGGATGCTGTTTATAAGGAAGAAGTTCATTTATTAACGGTAGAAGGAACAAAATGCATTCTCCCACTGATGTCATGCAACACCGATGTCATGCAACTCGGCAGGGATGCTAGTGTTACCATGGCCACTGATCCTCTTTTATGAACAACATAACTGGATATAGAACGGTTAACCATATGTGGCTTCCTTCTATTTATTTATTTCCTTGTGAGTTTATAATCTATCATGAACGTATGTTTTCAGTGGAAAATAGTTTTGATAAGCTTTACGCTACTACATTGCTAACCTCTCACGCTTCTATTCTAGAGTAGTGCATTTAATGGTTTGCACAAATCTGGTGGCACAAATCTGGTTGCAGAAAGCATAAATCAATTTTTTCTGATGATTTAAAAGGAGTTTCTAAAGACATAATGCCATCAGCTTGATTGTGATTTGCTTGTGATGTTGTGCTTTCAAGATGGTAGTCCATATAGGTCTATTGTGATTTCTTTTATGATCCTTGCGGAGTCATTCTTTTGCAGAGAACACATATCAGCTTAATTTATCATATGATCTGTGGTCAAGGAAATTTCTCTTCTTCTGCATTTCTTTTATGATTATTCATTGTCTTGCTCAATGCGGGATTTATTGCTTGTTCATCAAGAATAAGATTATGCGCCACAGTGGCATGATATTTTCTATGAGTGTTTTACAGGAGGTGGGGGCAATCAGTGGTGTTGCGATTTTATTGATGATGCTTTGATCAGGATAGAGCTAATTAAGACTCCAAATGAAATCCAGGAATTCCTTTGCATGCTAATATTGCCCTGTTCAGCATTAAAGTCCATGCAAGGCGCAAGCAATTTAGAAGCTAAAAACGAGAGTTTTTCTGTTTTCTTTTCTGCTAAAGATGACTTTCATTCATTAAATTTTTGATGCATACGTAATCTATTTTCTCCATGATTCTTAACGGAGACCCACTCCTGTGACTTAATTCCGAACTTGGATACTTGTGCATATGCTGAATTTGCAATTTTGCGTCTTGAACATAACGTGATATCATTTAGATCAATTAGATCTGTTTAGGTTCTTGACAGACTTCTTCTTGCCAAAGACTCATACTTGTGCTCATGAAGTGCTTTCTTGTGACTTGATCTTAGATGTATTTGCATTTGTCCATGATAAATTGAAACACTTACTTTCTGTGGAGCATTTTATTGGCACTGAAGTTCAAGACATCCAGTACATCTTTGAGCCGATAGTCTGAAGTATTAGTATTGATACGAAATTCTCTTTCCAATCTTCATCTTCATTTGGAGAATTTATGTCAGCATTTCTTGATATATATGTTTAAGCAATATTGAATGCAAAAGAAAAGCCAAGAAATAGTCTTACTGGAGCATTTTTTTTTTTTTCCTCTTTAGATTTCACAAAATTTTGTGGTCCCCTCCTCTATTAAAACGCTAAAGCAAAAACCAGGATAGTGTTGGAATCTGTGGTCCCTTCCTACAACTAATATAGTTGGTCAAAGTGTACTATGTATGTTAATAGTGCTTCTATCCACTACTATCCACGTGATGTTGAATTTTGTCGAATTTTTGGTAGATTAACGCATTTGGTACCACTTGCTAAGAATTTATTTCTTTGGAATAATATTGACATTTCAAAAGCCATTGCAAGTCTTGGTTGGTGCCGATGCAAAAAATCCAGAGCTGAGAAAATTAGTATATCTTGATGCAAAAAATCAAAGCGATGCGAAAGTTGGTCTGTCTTTGGTGCAAAAAGCAAGAAATGAGCAGGACTCTTTTATTATTCAAAGCTTTGAAAGAGGAATTCTTTGCACAAAATATACCTAAAGCAACATTGAGTCTTTGGGTCGAAAGCTTTTATGGGACAATGAATTCGAGTTCAGGAGATGTAGGAATATCTCGGGTGTGGAGAATCGCTGACAAATTCTATTCGCAAATCAAAAACCCAGAGTTAAGTTTTCTTCATCTTCATCTTGATTTTTTATACATGCTACCTAGAAAATGACTATATGCACGTTTTCACATCACATGTGCCCATTAATGGCGTATTTCTTGTTGTATGAGGACAATGTGATAATATTAATTGGAAAAACTTTTATGTCAAAAAGTTTCTTGAAGCCCATGATTGGTTGCAAAGCCTGTCTTGAAGAATGCCAAAAGGTTGATTTCTTGAAACTATTTTTATCAGAAGTGTTTCTGAAAAATAAGGCGATCTAGACTCTAGGCTTTGACCATTAGAATTTATCAACAAGATAAATTACAACTGTATGTTAAGGCAACGAAAGATTGTTGCTTCTTTGTTTTTCGCACCTTGTTGGTGCAATTACCGATGCCAACTTGATTCCTCGGGATGTGTTATTCTTGATTATTTACCTTTTATCTTTGGGCCAAATGAGGATCAACCTCTTCCTTCCAAATCTACAAAAGAAGAATTTCAGGGTCCAAGTATGAGCAATCACTCGAGTCAGTGAAACGCTTCATTGCCATTACCGAGAAGGAATGAGAACTATATTATAGGCACTTTGTACTATATGGTGACCCAAATGACCATGATTCAAAAGATAGGAAAGTCTTAGTTGAAGACAATCCTTGAATAAGTTCATCTGAATCTAATCCTGAGGTTATCAATAAAGTTGTTGTGATGGAGTACCTTTGGCATACAATTTGATTGGTCCAAGGAATGAAAGCAATCCAAAGCAACTGCAAACCTTTCATTCTCGCAACATTTGGGAGGTCAGGTTCATTTTTCTTTCAAATCTTTTTCTTTATATGTAATTGTCATTGCATATTCTATGTGAAGTTCCCTAATTGGAATTATTTAAAGGCGACTATTTTAAAGAGCCTATGTAAAGTTCTTTAATTGGAATTATTTAAAGGTGACTATTTAAGGAGCCTATGTAAAGTTCCTTAATTGGAATTATCTAAAGTTTCAAAGACAAACTCGGTAAAGACTGAATCTAGTTTAAATCTGAGATCCATGTGGAGTCCGTCCCTACGAAAGGGATGAAGGCGGAGACCCTGTTTAAACTAAATCTAGTTTAAATCCGGGATCCGTATAAAGTTTTGAAGCGAAACATGTAGGAATCTGAGGTACATAAACCCGTTCCGAAAATCATGTTCAAATTAAACATGTAGGAATCCGAGGTAGATAAACCCGTTTCTGAAAATCATGTTTTAATTAAACATGTAGGAATCCGAGGTAGATAAACCCGTTTCCGAAAATCATATTCAAATTAAACACGTAGGAATCTGAGGTAAATAAACCCGTTTTGAAAATTGTGTATAAAATAAACATGTATAAACTCTGGGTACACACCCATTTTTCGAAAATCATGTTCAAGTTAAACATGTAGGAATACGAGGTACACAAACCTGTTTCCGAAAATCATGTAAAGGTTAAGACGTGCTTCCTTTGGAACACGGTAAAGCCGATGCTTTCTGGTAAGTCACTCAGGCGGGTTGATAGCTCATGGGTGGCATCGGGATCCGTATAAAGTTTTGAAGTGAAACATGTAGGAATCTGAGGTACATAAACCCATTTCGAAAATCATGTAAAGGTTAAGACGTGCTTCCTTCGGAACACGGTAAAGCCGATGCTTTTTGGTAAGTCACTCAGGCGGGTTGATAGCTCATGGGTGGCCCCAGACATGTATTCTGCGTAGCAAATTTTTGACTCTGGCCCAGTCATAAAATAAAACTCAGATGAGTTTCAAAGGCGGAACCCGATTACACTGACTACAGTTAAAATCTGAGTTCCGTATGAAATGAACCCTTACGACAGGGACGAAGGTAGACCCGGTTACACCGAATCTGGTTAAAATCCGGGCTGCTTGGAGAAACCAATTCAAACATGTGTTCTTTGGAACCTGATAAAACCAAAAGGTTAAAACTTGTGTCTATTGGAACACGATAAAGCTAAAAGAGCAGTCAAAACATTTTTCAAGTTTTGCAGGAAACAAAGTTGAAGGCGAAACCGGTTATACCAAATCTGGTTAAAATCCGGGCTTCATACACAGACCCATATGGTAAAGAAACCAGTTTTCCAAAATCATGTCAAGTTTAAAAACATGCATGAATCCGAGGTACAGAAACCCGTTTTCATGAATCATGTCAAGTTTAAGTTCCAACCTGGATTAAGGGCGATTAATTTAAATTTCAACTTGGATTGGGGGCACTTAATTTTAAAGTCAACCCGGATTTGAGGGCGATTTATTTTATTGACAACCCGGATTGGGGGGCAAATTCAGAAATGGATATACATACCGATGTAGAATTCATGGTTAGGGAACCCATTTTCGAAAAGTTTTGAAGGTGGATCTGGTTAATCGAATCTAGTTAACATCCGAGATCCGCATAAAGTTTTGACGACAGACCCGATTTAAACTGAATCTAGTTTAAATCCGGGATCCGTGATAATTTGTGAAGCCGGACCTGGTCTAAACTAAATCTGGTTTAAATTTGGGATCTATGGTAATTTTTGAAGGCGACCCCGGTTAACTGAATCTCGTTAATATCGGGGATTCGTGATAATTTTTGAAGGCGGACTCCGGTTAAACCGAATCAAGTTAAAAACCGAGCCCTGTGTATTTAAAATCCTGTATTGGATTATTTGTGATAGCAATGCCTAAATTTAAGAAGGCAGACCCGATTTAAACTGAATCTAGTTTAAATCAGGGATCCGTGTAAAGTTTTGAAGGAAGGCTCGGTTTAAACTGAATCTAGTTAAAAAATGGAAACCAAAACGGAAATCAAACTCGAACAAGTATTCGAAATGAGCAAGTTGAACGATTTGCATAAACAGTAAGTATTTTCCATTTATTGTGATTTGCTTACATATTATTGAATGCAGGAATGTAAATCGGATATTCATCCCGGGAAAGCAAGCAAGTGTCATATTTCTTCTCAAACAACTCGGATAAGTTGGATATATCTCGGCCAAGTCCGTGTTGCACATCAGACAGTCAATACATCCCGGCAGCTCAGAGACCTAAACTACCGGGCTGGGGGCAACTGTTATAGAATAAAAGTATGGCTCAGATATTAAGGCAAGACACTTGGGCTTTGAGGCACATAAGGCCTAACAATCCAAACCCTAACCCTAAGGTAAATCACCAATCACCCCATGATCATGCCCATGATCTGAGATAATGCAGATAATGGGAGAGAAGCGGCTTGAATCATGGGATATTCATAGCAAGAGAGGATACGCACGACCAACAAGAGAAACCCTAAAAGATCTCTATATATATGAGCATGTTCTCCAAGTGCACCCTCTCTATTCTGAATCGACTATTTAGATATTGCCTCACAGAGCACACACACCACCCCTTTTTGGCTAAATGCCTATGTGTATCTCGAACTACTTGGACTTTGATCCCTTTCAAGGGTACGTAGGCCCTAGGCATTGTTCCTAGATCAAGTCCGATCTATCTTGTTCTACAACAGAACACATATAGTAACGAAAGTGGGACCGTGCTAATGCAGTGATTTCCTCAATGCCCGGATGGGATGGATCATGGATGTGATTTCTTTCCGCCCCAACACAACTCCCTAAAAATTCTCCATTCTATAATTCACATTCCTTCAAAACTTGTCATCATCCTTTCCATATGCTTCATATTCATACCCCATACATGCGTTAGTGATGGTATTCTGATATTCACGGACGAATGATATTTGAATCTACACTTCTAGCCCTTTTTTTAGTAATCATAATGCATGTGCTTTCTTCTTTTGTTTTGTGTGATTTTACTACTCCGCTGCTACACGGATTGTAATAATCAAACTAATAATTAATTATAAAATACACACAGACTCTCCTCTTCTCCTTACAAAACATCTAATTAACTAATTTGAATAGATTAATGATATTAGTTAAGTTAGTTAATATGATATATTTTTTCCTAAAACATCCTAATTATAGCGGATCTTGGGATAAATATTTTGGGGGGGCCAAATATTTATCCTAAGATCATAATATTTGGTATAGACTAGCAAATACAGGGGAGTGAAAATCCAGTTTGAGTTGTGAAGAGAATAAAGATATCTATTATTATCATTTCTCATCGACAACAAACAAAATCAAAGAATGAAAAAGAGAGAAGGAAATAAAGAAAGAAACAAGAAAATAATTTATCAAACTCAACGATTTTTACAAGATTTACAAATTAGGAAATTTCTTATATTAGAAAAAAATCAAGACCTAACAAAGTAAATATAGAATTGAATCAGAACAAAGAAATAAGATGAGAGAATTAACCTGTAGCAAGTAAGAGCCGAAAAATCACAAATGAGTTACCAAGGGAGATTGGGAGATTAGCAGGCGTGTTCCTTGCTCTTGTTCTCATTATTCAGTTATGAAGGGAAGGGAGGTTAAGAGAATAATAGAAGCTGTGAGCGGATTGCGGGAGGGAATGAAAAAAAAAGGGGGAAAACTGTTTTTAAAAAAATTGGGGGCAAAGGAGTATGATTAATACATTCAATTGTTGAATCCAGCTTGCATGTTTTAATTGGTTGACCAATTCCTCTCCCTCTTGTATTATTAAAATGTAAGTTTCTTAACAATTAAGTATAATTAAATTACTAGTAGGGTAAGAAAAATAAGTTTTACTGTAATTGTTATAAGATCATCAATATCATATAGTAGTGAATGTTAAATTTTAAAAGGACAATATATAAGAGCATAAAGTATTGAGATGATAATATTAAGATGAATGTTTTATTATACAAAAAGATATAAGATTTGTAATAGACATACACGAGTGGCATCAATTTAAAAGAAAATGGTAGAAGATAATATCATCAAAAGTGGTTTAGATATGTACCAAGAGTGTCATAGGATACACCGGTGAAGAGAGTAGAACAAACATTATGAAGTTCTCACAATAAAGAAATTACTCAATGGAATTATTGGAATTTACAATTTCTCTAAATATTTTATTATTGATTAATAAAGCCCAACAAGATTGTGTAATCTATGAAGCCAACCCTTGGTTGCTGCTGTTGTTAATATACTAAATATTATTGTTTCAAGCTATTAAATCTCATTTTGATTATTGTTATGGAATAAAAGTATGGCTCATATATTAAGGCAAGACACTTGGGCTTGGAGGCACATAAGGCCCAACAGTCCAAACCCTAACCCTAAGGTAAATCACCAATCACCCCATGATCATGCCCATGATCTGAGATAATGCAGATAATAGGAGAGAAGCGGCTTGAATCATGGGATATTCATGGCAAGAGAGAATACGCACGACCAACAGGAGAAACCCAAAAAGATCTCTATATATATAAGCATGTTCTCCAGGTGCACTCTCTCCATTCTGAATAGACTATTTACATACAGTCACACAGAGCACACACCCCACCCCCTTTTGGCTAAATGTCTATGTGCAACTTGAACTACGTGGACTTTAATCCCTCTCAAGGGTACGTAGGCCCTAGGCATTGTTCCTAGGTCAAGTCCGATCTATCTTGTTCTATAATAGAACATTGGCGCCGTCTGTGGGGACCATAAATTTTGATTCCCATGACCATCTATGGTAAAAACCAGAAGCAATACCTACTCCGGAAGTGATGAGTTAGAGAAATCAAACCGGAGAATCCTCAAATTCAATTTAAAAGATCCCTCCACTGACAGAGGAATCCTCTCCGACAGCTCATGCGGAACCCACCACGACGACTCCCGACAAGCAGGAGCGTCCATTGATCTTTATGGAGGGCGAGCCAGAGGATGCCGTGCTCAACCTGGATGCGATATAAAGCAGTCCCGAGCATGAGTAACCATGGTTAGTGGATTATAAACGAAAACAAGAAGGTGCCTTCGATTCCTTTGAGAAAGTTGTAGTCGTCAGAATCAACAATTCCAGCAATAACTACGATGATTGAGGTTGAGCCCTACTGTGTTCATGGAAGAAGTTTTGGCTCTTTGTGAGCCCTGGTTTTCTTATGAAGGAGATCGTTGAATCTGAAGCCGAGATTAGAATCTGAAACCGGCATGGCGAGGGGCCGAGATAACTGAAGCAACACGGTAGTAGAGCCGAGGTAACTAAAGGGACCAAGCAATCGGAAAGTCGCATGTATGATTCCTTTCTCAGTTTACCAGAATTGGCATATGTCCTGATTGAAAGTCAGAATCCTGGTTTGAAGTCTGGGATTGTAATCCGGGATAGTCATCTGAAAACTGGGATTTTGAGTGGCAAGTTGTCTTGTTTGAGGCCCAAGTTTGTAATTTGATGTCCAAGATGCCTGAGATGCCGAGAGGCTACGGTGCCGAGATGTGGAATTCAGAGAAGGTTGAACTCTGACTTCCTTAAGAACCTGAAGGTGGATTTCTTCTAGGGCCGAATGGTTTACCTGAACGTCGATCGAGGCTGGTTTCGATTAATACACAGAAGCTTGAGTTTCTTGGCGATCGAGATGGATTCGATTGGCCAAATCTTCAATTTGTTCGTGATCTCGCAAGAAGTGGAAGCATTGTGAGATTCAAAACCTAGCTTTGGCCTTGGCTTCGCAAAGATCGAGAACTCTAAATCCTCCAATAATGGCGATTTGACAACTTAGAGGAAGGTACATTGGATGTCCAAAAGTCCCGACACAGGTTTGTTTTTAGTAGCTATATGAATTATTGTGGCATTAAATTATCTGTTTAAGATTCTTTGCCGGTTTGTCTTGGAGTAATGATCCCACGATATTATTTCATATATGGCTATTCTTTGTTAGTCGCCTTGAACATATAACCTGAAGTGGTCGTATTCAACGCTATTCCATTGGTGTTGGTTACTTGATCATATTCAAATATGGAGGGAAATCTTCATTCAATGTTCATCTGTTCAATTTGACTACTTGCGAGATAAGTTACCAATCAAACACACAGTAGTGATGAAGGGACTATCAAGTTATAATCAACATCTTAATGATTAAGTGTATCTCCCTTAGTCCATATGGAGAAGTGCTGGGCATAATTACTGGTGTAGTAACGATATTAATAATGATTCATGATTGCGAATTATTATGTGAAAGCAGCGCTCATGGTTCTTTTTGAAGATCTTTTTGCAAATGGAAATATTCTGCCAAATAGGTTTGAGTTTAATATTGTTATAATATTCTCTTGGGACAAAAGAGAGTGGTTACCAGATATATGTGATTTTGTGATATCATAACTTCAGTAAAGATTTATTTCAATCTTAGTTGATGGTTGAAGATTTAAAGCAATGATCTCATCTGCATTGAGGGCATCAAATTGGTGTGAATTTATTGATGCCAAACTCGTATGCTCCATTACAAGATTCTGGTTTTGTGTTGCTGGAGTTGATTTTAGTGGCTAACCAAATTGAATCATGTTATCAATATGTCCACTCGTATGTGTCATATTAAAGTAATGTGTTAGAGGAAATTCATAATGGACTTTGACTATTGTATTAGTGCAAGTGCCAACTTTGTTCTTGTTAGATGATACAACTTTCAGCAATATAATTCATGACAAGGAAATTCTATTGTTGATGACATTGGTTCTTTGGAATCAATCTGATTAATTATTTTGAAATAATCTCAATCCAATAAATAGTTTGAAAATCTCCTTGCTCAGTGATCTCGGGTGTACTAGCAAGACGTCTCAGGTAGCAATTAATGCTTTATTGAATATAACTTGATTCAAGTTTTAACCCTTTATTTGACAAAGTAAAGTCTTTATCATGAATTCCTTCATGAGCTGGGGAATCACTGGGTGTTTCCCAAGAATGAGTTTAAACAAGAACAATTATTTTTAAAGTTCCCATTTCAATCATTTGTCTTTATGTGATTTTCTGGGCTTGTTCTGTTGGTTTCTTATGCATATTATATATGCTGGTGGTTATTGATATATAATAGATTGTTTGTGCGAGAGATTTGTACTCTGTCAAAAGCAAAGACATGAACGCAGACAGCCTGTATCATAGCCGAAGAGGACTCCACCAAGTACCAATGTTGCTTTGTGAGATTAAAAATTCTTGGGGTTGCTGGTATAAACATCTGCATACTAATGAATCCGATAAACAAAAGCAGATTCTCAACCTAAATCAACCAAGGATTGATGGTTGCTTGGAGGGGATGGGGATGTTAACCTCATGATGATGGAGCCTTCTCTTGAAAAAGAAGTATTGTGTTACTCCTACAACAGGGGGAAATTTTACTCCTATTTCACAAGGATGTCCTCATGTAGTAGAGGAATTACTAACATTCCTTAATATCATACCAGAATGGCTTTGCAAACAGGTGGTAGCATGGTAATTGTGCACTTATATTATATTCATTTATTACTTATGAAATACAGATCACCACATGATAAAGTTGTGTCAGATTTGTGCATATATTTACCTTTATATGACTTCAACTGTGGACACATCACTACTTTGTGTAAGGAATTAATCTTCTCTTGAGCACATCTCTATGGAAATACTGAGTACCACTGGTATTGTGGTTGACTAAACTTTTAACCCTAACCTTTAAAGTTAGAAACCAGGCTATCCTGTTTACGGTCTAGCTAAAGCTCCTCAGATCTCCTTTATGAAAGCTTGCTGGAATCTAGTTAAAAGGCGGACCCAGTTACACTAAATCTGGTTAAAACTTAGGATCCGCGTAAATTTTTTCGACTAAGGAGAAAGGGCGGACCCGATTACACCAAATCTAGTTGAAGCTTGGGCTCCATGTGAATTTTTGAATGCGGGCCGGTTACACCAAATTTGGTTAAAATCCGGGCTCCGCGTAAAAAAAAACAAATCAAGGGTTACGACACCCATAACTATACGGTTGAATCCGCGCTCCTTAGTTGGACCTCGAATTAACCAAAGATTTTCCAGCAGGTGGAGCCGATTTAAACTAAATCTAGTTTAAATCCGAGTTCTGTGTGGAGTCCGTCTCTACGAAAGGTATGAAGGCAGAGACCATGATTAAACCGAATCTAGTTTAAATCCGGGCTCTGTATGCGACGGCAATGCCGCCAATTCTATAAACATGTATGAATTCATGGTCAAGAAACCAGTTTTCGAAAATCATGTCGAACGAAAGCATGTAGGAATCCGAGGTACATAAACCCATTTCCGAAAATCATGTCAAAGCTAAACATATAGGAACCCGAGGTACATAAACCCGTTTCCCAAAATCATGTATAAAATAAACATGTATGAATTCTGGTACACAAACCAGTTTTCGAAAACCATGTACAAGTTAAACATGTAGGAATCCGAGGTATATAAACCTGTTTCCGAAAATCATGTAAAGGTTAACGTGCTTCCTTTGGAACACGGTAAAGCCGATGATCTCTGGTAAGTCACTTAGGCGGGTTGATAGCCCATGGGTGGTCCCAGACCCATATTCAGTGCAGTAAATTTTTGACTCTGGCCCAGTCATCAAATAAAACTCGAACGAGTTTCAAAGGCGGAACCTGATTACACTGACTACAGTTAAAATCTGAGTTCCGTATGAAATGAACCTTTACGATAGGGACGAAGGCAAACCCGGTTACACCGAATCTGGTTTAAATCCGGGCTGCTTGGAGAAATCAATTCAAACATATGTCCTTTGGAACTGATAAAACCGAAAGGTTAAAAATGGTGTCCATTGGAACACGATAAAGTTGAAAGAGCGGTCAAAACGTTTTCCAAGTTTCACAGGAAATAAAGTTGAAGGCGGACCTGGTTATACCGAATCTGGTTAAAGTCCGGGCTCCGTATGTAGACCCACATGGTAAAGAAACTAGTTTTCAAAAATCATGCCCAAGCTAAACATGCATGAATTCAAGGTACACAAACTCGTTTTCATGAATCATGTCAAGTTTAAGTTCTAATCCGGATTGGAGGGTGATTCATTTTAATGATAACCTGGATGGGGGGCAAGTTCAGAAATGGATATACATGCCGATGTAGAATTCTTGGTCAAGCAACCATTTTTCCAAAATCATGTGAAAGTTGAACATGTATTAATCATGCCAAGTCTATTTTAAATGTAACCCGGTTAAACAGATTATGGTTAAAGTCCGAGTTCTGTGTGGAGTCCATCCTTATGAAAGGGATGAAGGCGGACCCGATTTAAACTGAATCTGGTTTAAATCCGGGATCCGTGGTAATATTTGAAGGCGGTCCAGTTAATTGAATCTAGTTAATCTACGGGATCCGTGATAATTTTTGAAGCCGGACCCGATTTAAACCGAATCTGGTTAAAATCTAAGCTCCGTGTATTTAAAATCCTTTATTGGATTATTTGTGATAACAATGCCTAAATTTAAGAAGGCAGACCCATTTAAAATGAATCTAGTTAAACTCGGGCTCCGTGTAAATTTTTAAAGTGGGACCCGGTTTAAACTGAATCTGGTTTAAATCCGGGCTACGTGTAACGGTTTGTAGGAGATAAAAAAAATAGAAGGCGGATCTATTTTAACTTAATATGGTTAAAATCTCGGCTCCGTGTGTATTTTTGAAGGCGGACCCTGGTTATAGCAAATTTGGTCAAAATTCCGGCTCCATGTGTATTTTTCAAGGCGGACCTCGGTTATACCGAATCTGGTCAAAATCTCGGCTCCGTGTGAATTTTTCATGTCAAGCCTTAAATGCATCCCGATGACCCGTCATAGGCCTTAAAAAATTTACACGGTTAAAATCTGAGATTCTTGTAAAGTTTTGAAGTCGGACTCCGTTAACCGAATCTAGTTAACGTTTGGGATCCGAGTAACGTTTTTGAAGTCGGACTCGGTTAATTAAATCTAGTTAACGTTTGGGATCCGCGTAAAGTTATGAAGGCGGACCTGCTTTAAACTAAATCTAGTTTAAATCAGGGATCCGTGAAAAATTTTGAAGGAAGGCTTGGTTTTAACTGAACCTAGTTAAAATCTGGGTTCCATGTACATTTTTTAAGGCGGATTATTGACAAAATCCGAGCTTTAAAATTTGAATTCTGTGAAGAGAGCCAAGTTAAACTATCAATGCATCCCGGCAGCTCAGAGACCTGAACCACCATGCTGGGGGGACAATGGGTTGTTAGTGGAAAAGCATGATTATCAGTAGTGCGATTAAGGCAAACCAGAACGCAACGGTAAGTATTTTCCATTGAATGTGATTGGCTTACATATTATTAAATGCAGGAATATAGACTATGAAAAATCGCTACGAAAGCAACCAAGGACCTTATCTCGTCTCAAACAACCCGAATAAGCTGTATATACATCGGCTAAATCCGTGTTTCACAATCAAGCAACTAATGCATCCCGGCAGCTCAGAGACCTGACTTACCGAGCTAGGGGGCAACTGTTATGGAATAAAAGTATGGCTCAGATATTAAGGCAAGACACTTGGGCTTGGAGGCACATAAGGCCCAACAGTCCAAACCCTAACCCTAAGGTAAATCACCAATCACCCCATGATCATGCCCATGATCTGAGATAATGCAGATAATGGGAGAGAAGCGGCTTGAATCATGGGATATTCATGGCAAGAGAGGATACGCACGACCAACAGGAGAAACCCAAAAAGATCTCTATATATATAAGAATGTTCTCCAGGTGCACTCTCTCCATTCTAAATAGATTATTTACATACAGTCACACAGAGCACACACCCTACCCTCTTTTGGCTAAATGCCTATGTGCAACTCGAATTACGTGGACTTTGATCCCTCTTAAGGGTACGTAGGCCCTAGGCATTGTTCTTAAGTTAAGTCCGATCTATCTTGTTCTACAACAGAACAATTATTATAGAAATATTGGAACAATTAAGCAAGCAAGGCAAAATTAAAACAATGGAGGAGAGATATGAATGGCTGAGAAGTGTGGCTGTGGGAAGAAGCTTTAATTGAGGCTTCTGGCACAAGTCCATCCCGGTCACTGATGTGTTGGCACGTGATGCACATGAAGAAAAGGACGATTATGGTGACGCATATACGCCAATGACTCTCAAAAAAGAGTCTTGATTTGACATTAAGGTTATTTCTTGCATGGCGGGACCACTTAGTGCATTTAAACCACGCGTTGCCCGGAACAAGACCATATGGCATTGAACTCAATATCTCATACCGATCCTTCTTTCCAACAAAGCATCACGTAGCACAACGGATACGGATATTCAGTTGCAATAACATGATGGCAAGGAATTGAGAAGGAAGTGGTACAAGAGAGATTTTTAAAGTTGTTTAGGCAATAGGGGATCCCGGCCCATATACAAACAAACTATTTTAACTGTTTCAATCCATATTACTCTATATTTTAGTTTTCTCTCAATCCCGCACCGTCCGTATAGTTGCCGGCACATCAAAGTCACATCTCTTATGAGTCACTGCAGCAATATTCTGAATATTATAGGGCATCTCTGTCTGGTCACTACTACTCATGACCTAAGCTCGCGCTGAAAGTGACTACGGTCATTTGTCTTAGTATCGTCTGCAGTCCACTTCACTCATATGTCAACGGATAAGTTGAAGTGGACGCCGTGGTCTTTTTTCTGCTTTTTTTTTTTTTTTTTTTTTTTTTTTTTTTTTTTGGTAAAAAAAAGGTATCAAGGCGTCCACTTCAGTTTATCTATCGACGTATAAGTCGAAATCAACCGCAGTGGACACTAAAGGCAGAAGACCGTATTGCTTCCAATTTCTCTATCTCTTTCACCTTTCCTTCCTTCCTTCCTTTTTTTTTTTTTTAATACTCTCTAGTCTCTTCCACTATTCGCTGTTCTATTAATTACTCCTCTGTCATTTTATGATTCTACCATTATCTGTCCTTCACACCACTCCTTCGCTTCATCAAAGGCTGATACGGCTCGTGGCATCCATTAAAGGCACGCAACCAACATTCATATACATACATACATATGAAGATATCTAAAATAATGCACCTCGTAGCCATGCACTATATATATAAATTTAGCTTTTGCAGCGCACCAAACTAATAATAACTGCTAGCTATAGCTATTTTTGTGTACCTGTATGTGTATTCGAATCGATATGTGATGATATGTTTAATTTTAATTGCTGGTTTTAATTTGCATGAGAAAGCATATGAGATGAAATGTGTAGTTTCAACATGCCAAAAGAAAAGAAAACAAGATTAAAGAATTTGGGAAGAGAGATGGATGAGAGTGAGGTTATTAAACCTGGATCAGCCACTGAACTGGTGGAGATAGTGGATCAAATGTCGATGGGGTAGATTAGAATCAAGTTGGAGCTAACCAACCGTCAGATTGGTGAGGGAGTGAACTTGGACAATCTCAAAATGAGGTAGTTGCTAATTGTAATACTCGGGTTCTTAATTATAATATCTCAAATTTAATTTTGAGGTTTTGAATTAAGTAAGATTTAATTATTAATGAGATTGAGTCACCAAGAGGTGAAATTTGAGTGTTTGAGAGTTTGAAAATAAGAATAATGATTGGGTATTATATCCCTAGGCTTTTTGAATAGTTTTAGAATTTAAGAATTTTTTAGACCTAAATGATACTCCCTCCGGTCTAAATTATAAGACATATTTGACTTTTTCGGAGAAATTAAAGAAGCTAATTAAATTACTTTAGAGTATTTTTATTTTTATTTTTCTTTGAAGTATTTAGCTTAACTAATAAACTAATATATGATCTAAAGATACACAACATATAAAATGACTAAATAACTTATTTAGCTTTCTTAATCTCTCCAAACAAAGTTAACTACGTTTTATAATTAGGACCGGAGGTAGTAATATTTTTCATCTCAAGCTTCCAATATAATTTTAATTTATAATTTTTGAAAATATGTAAAATTATATATGAATTTTTAAAGTCGAGAAAATTCTGAATAAACAATAAAGCGATCAAATCGGTCGGACTAGTTAGAGGACCGGTTCACCAGTTTTTAGTCAAATATATGGCCATTCGGATTTTAATAACTATGGATGAAAGGGCTATCGTTTAAAATGAGGTGAGAATCGAGGAATTATGTGATTGTAGTCGAGGCGGGCCGCGAGTAATAAGGAAGGGGGACACGTGACCCCCGAAATTTCCTTTTTTTTTTTAAATTTAATTTTTAATTTTAATTTTTTTTTTTTTAAAAAGCCCTTCTATCATGTGATACTCTGGTGGCCATAATATCCTGTGGGGTGAGAAAATATTCAGATCAGACTACTCAATTTTTTGTTATTTCATAATATTATAGGTGTCTCAACTTTATTTATCAGTATGCTATACTTTTAGCTCTTATGTAAAGAATACCTATGTAGTAAAACTGATTGTTCTGTTTCCTTGTCCCTAGAGGATGTAATTCCTAAAGTACTCTTGATAACCACTTGAATTGTTACTAATCCACTGCACTCTGGAGACACTTGATGAGTTGATACTTTTTATTAGATATTATAGTTGTCATCAACGTTGTGCAAGCTATTTCATATTGAATTTTCATAGCGTCTACTATGTGTGATTACCCTTTTATTAAATTATACTTTTCTTAAGGACTTTCAAATTTTATCATTCCAATTATGCTGCTTGGGGTTTGACTTGTATAGTGAGTGGTGGTGCTCTTCATGTTCTACCTATAGATCATTTTGAAAAAGATATATTTGATAGTATTGATAATGAAGCAATTATGATGGAATTTCAAAAAATAAAGCCTAGAAGGATGACATTGTAATTGTTTTTATTGTAATATACTTTTTTATTAAAATATATGGTGTCCAACCTAGCTATTTTTAACGGTACTTAGTCTTGTTTTTCCCTTTATATTGTTTTATTTTTTAATACATTTAAAGCTTTACTGTAAAAAAAAATTTCAAGGCGCTGCCCCCAAACCCCCGCATCCCCAATGGTCCCCCTCCTCCCATAAATTCCTGGGTCCGCCCCTGATTGTAGTTGATGGATATATGTGTGTATATAAATGGAGAAGGGAATCATTCATACATACATACTTAAGAGATTCTCTCAATTAAATCTGTAACCTGATATAAAGAATAACTTTGGATTCGCTCCTACGTACATTATGTAAGGCTAAAACATGATATTTCAGGTGGTTAGGATTAACAAATTAGGACTCCTACGCACACATATGTACAATTTTGGTTGGAGGAGTATAAGTATTTCAGATGCAAAGGTTGTGAATCAAAAAACACAAAAGCAGGAGTCTTCTGCCGGGGTTGAAAGATGGACTGATTTCGCGTGTATATATATGACTGCAAATTAAATTAAAAAGCAATCAAGTGATACTCTGTTGGGGGTGATGAGTGCCTTCGCAAAAGTATACAAAATCGGAAACCCTCGGCCAAGGTGGAGAGCATCAGGAATATTCTAGGCTTCAAAACCATTAAGAAAGCAAAAGTGGATAAGACGGTTTTTTTTTTTTTTTTTTTTTTTTTTTTTTTATGGTAAAAAGTTTTGGAGGGGTTCGACATCAGTCCCCCACCAAGATCAGGGCACGGCCCCGGGCTCTATGAGCACTTACTGGGGACTTACGAGATCGCCTACCAAAGGAGTCCCAACAACGGCAGAGGGGATCGAACCCATGACCATTTAGGCCTAGTCCTGGATCCCTTACCATCTATGCCAACTCACATTGGCGGATAAGACGGTTTTAATTTGTTAATTTGTTCATATTTATTGGTACTCACTAACAACTTATTACCTCGCAAGTGCTAAATTAACATACATATGTTGATCTCTATGGCGGATTTACTCATAAATGGAAAAGAAATACAGACGCATGCATGTATATATGCATATTAAGAATTTTTAGAGAGAGATGGCCCGATGAGCCGAAAGATAATAATTTAAGAAAACACAAAGCATATATATGTGCATGCGTCAGCTTGCAGATCAGGAGATAGTTAAAAGCGGGTGGGGTCAAGGGTGAATTCCACAGCGGGGTAAGTTTCCTTTATATTCCAACTCCAGAAGGATGACTCCGGCCGTGAGTGAGGTTTTAAGATTTTTTTGTAAATTTGGTACTTGCGATTACGAGATTTATGTATAACTGTGTGGTGGCCGTTGCACTATTACTTGCACTGACTACTCTCAAGCCACCAACCAATCTCCTCCCTCATTAATTAATAACCTCTATAGTACATCCTTTCGTCTCTCCTCCTCCTTCATTATATTCTCACTTTCTTGTTTTGCTTTTCCTCAGTCATATTCTTTGCTCTGCACACTACAGTAGTGTTTTACAATTAACACTACTTTCTCCCTCCCTCTCTGTTTTCCTTTCTTTTGGGCACTGGTACTTATCTGCTAATCACACACCGCTTGTCTCGTTGGCCTACTCTTGTGATTCAGCTTTTGATTCTTTGCATAATCCTTATGATATTGACTTAGGGTTAGGGTTTCTTGTTCCCTAATTGATCGATGGAAGAGAAGAAGGTGAAGAAATGAATGAAGCAGTCATTATTTGCTGGTGGAGCATCATCAAGATTCACAAGCGGCGGCAGCATTAATTGGGGTGTTTGTAAAAACCAACAGAAGCAAATAGCCCACTTTGATGTGTGTGTGTGTGTGGGAATCTTGATGATGCTGCAGTCGCAATGGATGGCTATATAATACTGCTACTTAATTAAATTGCTGCAGCTCCATTATACTAGGAGATCAGGTGAAGCTAGCGATTCATTAATTATGATTAATTTATTAAATTAAACACCACTTAGATTTAATATCCGACTCCATATATATATATAATTAAATTAATTAGTAGTAGGTGTGTTGTGTACATACGTATGTGAAGCATCATGCAGTGAAGTAACACAAAAAGCGTTGGGGTCGTGCCGCAAAGCAAAGCTAGGCTAAGCTCAGCTCAGCAGGTATGTCGTCCGTACCTGGAAAATCATTGGATGCTTTTACTGCTTCTTCATTTCCACATTCTTTCTGGTTTTAATATATTCCTTATTGTCTCTCACCGCCTGCAATAATGTCGGCTAGCTAGCCTTTTGCATTTACATGGAATTCATGTGTGAAATGATCTTCTCACTACAAAAAAACGTAACGTTTGTCGCGGTGCACTTGTAGCGGTCAACAAAAACCACTACAAATTAACAAATTAGTAGCGGTTTAAACCCAAACCGCCACAAATTAGTAACGGAAGCATTGCCGCCAAAATGCTGACCATTTTGCTTCGATTTTTGTCACGGTTCACAAAACCCAACCGCTACAAATATGGCGCCAGCCTTGGCGCGTTATGGCGCAAAGTCCATCGCGGTTTTTTCGTAGCGATTATGTCAAAATAACCGCTACCAAATCACGAAACGACACACTTTTGTCACGGTGAGAAGAAAGCGACACGTTGACCGCGTCAAAACTTCAAAATTGGTAGCGGTTCTCACAATAACCGCTACAAAATTTATTCTATAAATAGTCAATTCCATCCGTACAACAATTATAATGTTAAAAAATATTCTAAATCTGGCTTTGTCATTTGAAAGAGCATTCTTGGCTTTGTTCTCAAAACCAGAAGACGGGCATATATCTGCAAAGACCGATCTCCGGAGATGAGTGGTGCAGATATTTGTCTGTCTTCTCATCGTTCAAGCCGAGAAGGTTCCTTCGGTGACAATCCGATTTAGATATTCTATTGACCGAAGACTTCTACTCCTTTAAATATGTCTAACATGCCATGGAGATTGGATCCATTATAGCCACCGTTGTTTCTGTTAAAATATCTTTGATCAAAATGAGTCGGTGAGTTTTTCTTGGAACATCGGTGGCTATAATGAATCCGAATCTTGATAAACTTATTATTCCTAAATTTTATTATTCCTAAATTTATTAAGATCGACTCTTTTAGGGAAATTTCAATAAACCTGTTATTCCCGATTTAAAGAAAATAATTGAAAATATTTTTTTTGGAATAAGGAAAAATTCCAATCTAATTAGTTTATCGCTAAACTAATTAGTTTGTATTTTTTGAAAAAAAAAATTTATTAAATTAGTAGCGGTTACACAAATCACCGCTACAGATTAATTATTTTGTAGCGGTCTACCTCAAGAACCGCTATAGAATTTGAATGGTCGTTCATTTTGTAGCGGTTATAAAACTGCGACAAATGTGAAAGAATTGTCGCGGTTGGGGTAGCGGTCTATATTGAACCGCTACAAAATGATTAATTTTGTAACGGTTACTTGGTTTAACCGCTACGAAATGCAGCGGTTTTTATATTCACTTTTGAAATTCACGCGCTGTTCACCTTTTCACCTTTGTACTTTTACTTTTCACATCATGGTTTCTCGGGACAAGGGAAAAGAGAAAGTAGTTGAACCCCGAAAAGGCCTATCGGGGTAGTAGTAGTAGAGGAGGCCGTAGGAGAGGGCATGGGCCTTTAAATGTCTGACCCCCGATAAATGTCCCCCCCCTCGATAAATGTCCCCCGACCCCCTCGGGTTGGGAATGAGTTTGATGGGCTTTTTGAAAATGACACAATCCCAAACCCTGAGACCCAACAAGAGACCGTAGGTGGACAACGAGGCGCAAGTCTGTCACTTGAGGACATCCTTAATGTTGATGATGACGAGATCGAGATTGAGATTCCCATAGCGGAGGCGGAGCGATTTCTCGACGAGGACAACGAGCGGGAACAAGGGTACCCCCCATCATCGTCTTCTCGTTCCACCGGATTTACGGTGGATATCGAAGGTAAGTATAAGTAGTTTATTGGCAAAAAATAAAATTTAAATTCCTGATGTGTGAAAATTTATGTAAGTACAATACAAAATTTTTTTTTATAATTGTGCAGATGAATATGGGAACATCAGTAGGAGGACGCTGGATGTTCACACCCTCAGTCAGGAGAACGGCTACCACGTGATAGTCCCCTGGAACACGGACACGGACCAGCCGATCGGCAGTGGTGGTCACCTGTTGAACCGATACCTGTCACAATTTGGCGGGAATTGGGTATGGTTCCCGATCTTTTTCCGAAGTGGAAAAAGATCCCGAAGGAGACCAATGACAAGGCGTTTGAGGACGTTGTGTAGGTAAATTATTTAATTTAGTTATCTGTTTCTTAATTAATTATTACTTAATTACTAATTATTTTATGATATAGAATAAGTTTAAAGCGAGCCAACGTAAAGAGGTATGTAAAGTTGAAAATGGGAGAAGCGGGGAAGAGTCGAGGGGTCGTCTCTACACCTGACGAGAATGGAGATTCGACTATGCCTCTGCGGCAAAGAATCGATGGAGAACGTCCCGGACGGCGTGGACCCAAATCCGCGGCTTCGTCCAATATAGGAGGAGTGCGAGGCACACATGTATTTTTTTTTAATTAATCATAGTTTGTTTTTTTTTTTTTCTATGAGGGTATTGTATAATTACTCATTTATTTTGCAGGCTCTATCCCGGAGGAACACCGAGATCCAAGGGCAGCTCAAAGGATCAATCACACGGGTGGATCCAAGACGTTTCTTGTGACCTACGGTGAGATGATATGTTAAAAGTTAAATTAATTTTATGTTTAATTGATTATTGTTTTGTTTTGAAATACCAAAGTTTATACTCTTTTAACTCTTTCAAAGAAGAGAAGGCTCGACGGGAGGGTGGTCAGACGGACTATGGGCAGTTGTGGAAACGCACACATAGACATCGTGATGGGACGCCGATCTCTGAGGCAGCAGAAGAGATAATAGTAAGTTACAAAAAACTAATTAAATAGTTAATGTTGTATATTAAAATTTAATTAAATTGATTGATTAATGTTTTATGAAATATATGCGTCGGAGCCGGATTGAGCAGAGCCAGCAAGAGATACGTCAGTCGCAGACCTCGGAGTCACAGGGTTCCGTTGATCCTAAGGCCACATTGAAAGCCGCTTTGTGGGCCCGGTCGAGCATCCCGGCCGTGTTAGGGGCTTTGGGCTAGGCGCCGGGCCTAGCATGGTGTACCGCAAGGACTCCTCCTCTCGGCGGGAGCGCCGGCTCGAGCGAGCCACCACCGAGAGGAGGTTGATGCGATGATTGCCGAGCGAGGTTGCCGCGCAGGTTGCCGAGCTTACTTGACGGGAAGGTTGCCGAGCGGAGTTCTTTGCGAGAGGGCCGAAATGAGGCTAGGACTAGGCGCATGCGGGAGGGTCTCAACGGTTGGTTCGCTAATCGAGGACTAGCGAAAGTCACTTGTCGGGGCCTTGTCGAGTTGCTACCGAACATACGATTTCCATCTCCCGAGCCTCCCCCTCCGTTCATCTTCGAGGATTCCCCACGCCTCCACCGCCTCCCCCTCCCCGTCCGAGATGTTGTCGCTGATCAAGATGAGGGGGTTGTTACCTCCGGGTCGAGCCACACCGCCCCCGAGAGAAACCCCACCGAGACGGGACGATCATCGGGCTCGATAGTTATTTTTTTTTTTTTGTTCGGTGATTCGGTTTGTACTTGTTGGATGTTTGTTGACAATTTTTTTAAATTTAAATATTTGTTATCTTTTTTTTAAGTCAAAAGGTTTTTTAAATTTAAATTTTATCAAAGAATAAACGGAGTTTATAATTTGTAATAAAAAAGATATGTTAATATTATACCCAAAAAAAAACAAAAGTTAATAAATTTTGTAGCGGTTAAACCCTCAAACCGCTACAAAATATATTTGTCGCGGTTCATGTAGTTAACCGCTACAAATTTGAACTTCAAATTTAAAAATAAGCGCCTAAACTTTCAACGGTCATCATTTTGTAGCGGTTGTTGTAAACCGCGACTAATTTATGGGGCGATTTTTCAATTCAAATTTGTAGCGGTCATTAACCGCGACAAATTTGAGCTGAAAAATTGTCGCGGTTGATGTCGCGGTTGTTAACCGCTACAAATGTTCCCCCGTTGCGTTTAAAGATCTCAAGTTATGGGATGAAAGTAATTAAACATTGTCTCTACATTAATATACTTTCTTTGCTTTATTTACTACAGATGGATAAATCATGGATCAAGATGCCACGCAGTTCTCCAGTATATTTAGCGGGATTAAATAAGTTCTTAGATTTCGCCTTCTCTCACGCTAGCGTTAATGGCAAGATCGTGTGTCCTTGTTGTAGATGCAAGTTTAAGAAGTGGCAAACACGAGAAGGTGCTATGGAACATCTTCTTATTAAGCCTTTCCCGAAGCATATACATTTCGGGGTGTTCATAGTGAGGAACGTGGTATGAGATATGGGGATCATCTTCCTCAAACCTCACAAGTAGGAAATCAACCGCTACCTCAAGATGATCCGGTTAATGATGCTGTTTGCGATGCTTTTGGTGTTCAAGACGACAACTTCACAGCAGAAGTGCAAGGTCCTGAACAGTTTTCTACAGGAATGAAGCAGCTCGGGAATTTTTCAGCCTCATGGATGAGAGTGATCGTCCTTTGTATCAATGTTGTCAGAAATACTCAAAATTATCATTTCTGATCAAATTGTACCATATCAAGTGCATGTGTGGGATCACTAATAAGGCGATGTCGATGTTACTGGAATTACTACGAGATGCTTTCCCTGACGCGGACATTCCCACAACCTTCTACGAGGCCAAGAAGATAATCAACAGATTAGGATTGGACTACGAAAAAATCGATGCCTACCCCAACGACTGCATGCTTTATTGGGGGGAGGACGCTCGGAGGGAGACTTGTAAGAAGTGTCACACTTCGAGGTTCAGGACTGTTCAGAAGGGAAAAAAGCAAAAGAAGAAACCCGCAAAGATTCTAAGGTACTTTCCTTTAAAACCTCGCTTACAAAGATTGTTTATGTCGTCTAAGACAGCTGAGAATATGAGGTGGCATGAAGTCGACAAGAACGAAGATGGTAAACTCAGACATCCACGAGATGGTGAAGCGTGGAAAGCGTTCGACTCAGACTTTCCTGATTTCGCGACGGACCCTAGAAATGTTTGTCTTGCTTTGGCGACCGATGGTTTCAATCCGTTTGGGAATCTTAGCACAAGTTATAGTATATGGCCAGTTGTTTTGATACCTTACAACTTGCCCCCTTGGATGTGTATGAAACAAAGCTCCTTCATTATGTCAATGATCATTCCAGGCAAAAAGGCACCAGGAAATGACATCGATGTGTATCTACAACCGCTGATCAATGAGTTGGTGGAGTTGTGGAATGTAGGCGTGGAGACGTATGACGCGCACGAGAAGACACTGTTCAACTTGCGTGCGACATTGATGTGGACTATCAGTGACTTCCCTGGACTGGGAATATTATCCGGGTGGAATGTGCATACCGGCCTTACGTGTCCGGCTTGCAATTTTGACTCTGACTCAGTGCGCCTTCCCCACAGTCATAAGTGGTGCTTCATGGGTCATCGGAGGTTTCTCGATCGTACGCACAGGTTTAGGTTGTAACGCAATCGTTTCAATGGGCAACGGGAAAAAGAGGACCTCCTCGCATATTATCCGGTGCGAGAGATCATAGAGCAGATTGTGGATGTTGATCTTGAGTATGGAAAAAAAGACGATCTAGCAAAGGCAGGGACAAAGACGGTCAGGGCTTTTGGTTCTGCGACCTAACAATGGCGGAAGATAAGCGTATTCTTCGCTCTTCCGTATTGGAAAGATAATTTGCTCCGACACAGTCTGGATGTCATGCACATTGAAAAGAATGTGTGCGACAATGTGTTGCACACGATTATGAACGAACCAGGCAAGTCAAAAGATCATCTTCAAGCGAGGAAAGATTTACAGGAGATGGGGGTTCGTGCAGACGCGTGGCCGGATGAGCATGGCAGATTTCAACTGGAAAAATTCACCCTGACAAAACCGAATAAGGAAATCTTCCTCACCACTTTGAAGAAAATAAAAGTTCCTGAAGGGTATTCAAGCAACATTTCACGATGTGTGGACGTACGGGCTCGAAAGGTTACTTCGGGTGAAGATCATAACTCACATGTGCTTATGCAGCTTACTTCCTTGGCCATAAAAAATACATTGCCTCTCGATGTGTCGATCGTTTTGGTTGAGCTTTGTACTTTCTTTCGAAGTTGTGTTCCAAGGTGTTGATCGTGGAGGATCTCGACTAGCTGCAACAGCAAATCATTCTTACGCTGTGCCATTTGGAAATGATCTTTCCTCCTTCATTTTTCACGGTCATGGTTCACCGACAGTGCACCTTGTTTACGAAACAAAGCTTTCTGGCCCAGTTCACTACCGATGGATGTATCTTATTGAGAGGTACTCTTTTAAAATTAATTACTTCAGCATTATATTACTTCCTAGTCGCATGTTTAACCGTTGATGTATCGACATCTTTCCTCATTACTTTATAGGTTTCTTGGGAAACTAAAATCTTACGTGAGGAATAAGGCGTGGATGGCATTGAGGTTATCTTGGGGATGAGGTCATTCAACTTTGATGACATTGAGACCGCCTCGTGTGGACGATTGTCCCGAGCCGAGCCAGAGTCATCAGCTTTAGAGTTGTTATTCCCTCGTGTTGGTAAACCAGTTGGCGGATGTAAGAACTTCAAACTCACGGCACTTGAGAAGTTTCAAGCACATAGACATGTCTTGATCAATTGCACTAAATTTGAACCGTACCTTCAGTAAGGATTGCACACGATATATATATATATATATATATATATATATGTTATCCTATATGTTTCCTAACATTTTATAGGCACATTTCTTGCTCGTCATCGCATGTTTAATTTCGGGGAATTCAAGAGTCATGTGAAGCGTCGCCTAAGGATCCATACACGAGACATCCTCCGAAATTGATAGAAAGGTCCACGAGAGAATTCCGGGGTTGGTTTAGGAGGAGAATAATAAATTACCACAACCCTCACTCACCAAAGATTCGAGCTCTCGCAATCGTCCCGCTTGACCACGCCCAAAGATTTATGGCATACAATGTCAATGGCTTCAAGTTTTGCACGGTTTCACGAGATCGGGATTGCGACCCAAAACTTGGGTGTATATGGCACGTTTGGGACGAGGAGTTATGCGAGCAAGCGGTGTGACGGGAACATGAAGTTCGGTGACGTCCCGTATTATGGAAAACTGGTTGATGTGGTCAGGATAACTTACCAAGGCCTTTTCTCTGTGACGCTGTTCAAGTGTTTGTGGGCGAATACGACAACGTCTCGGGGACTCACGACTGACGACTTAGGCATCACATCAGTGAATTTCTCCCGGCCTATTCACACTGGTCAATCTGAAGATGACGAGCCGTATATTCTTGCCTCGAGGCCCATCGGGTTTATTATGTCGTCGATGAGAGGCACGGGGATTGGAATATGGTGGTTCATTTAAAGCCTCGGGACCTTTATGACATGGGCGATGGTGAGAACGTCGCGTACGATTGTGAGCCGCTCCAAAGATGCGGTTTGAAAAAATTTTCCTGACGGTGATGACACTTTACCTATAGTTCGAGACGTTTTTTAATACACGCAATATGAAATTTAAAAATAGCATTTCACAAAAGTTTTATATCTGTCTTATTCCATATCCAACTCACACGTAACTTTTTATGAAAACTTTCTTTGTAGGGATGCTGACGAAGATTGAGAAGAAAAATTATCACTACTCTTCATTTTCCTTTTGTTTTTTAAAAAAAAAAAACCCCCAAAAAAAAATTTGTAGCGGTTAATAACCGCCACTAATAACAAAATAACCGCTACAAAAAATAAACTAAACCGCTACAAAAATAAACCGCTACCAAAAACCGACATCTCAACCGTTACAAATTGATGCGATGAGATCAAAATAAATACCCCACCAAACCACATTCAATATGCTTCAGTTCTCTTTTCTACACGCGTTTTCTCCCGTCTTCTCTCATATTTTTGTGTTTTCTCAACGAGAGGTGTTTGAATGAGGTAAGTGTCACTCACTTGATAAAATCTAGTGATTATCGAAATATTTGTTTTTTGTTCTATCCTATTGATATTAGCTTCTCTTATTTTACGAAGGTGGATTTTGTCGATTTTTAACTTTTTTCCTACTTTCACATACTTATTCTTCGATCTACTTTCCCACTTTTTTTTTTTCTATAATTCATTTTATATTAATGAACTCATAAATTTTTCTTATTATACTTATATATTCTTTTTGTTTTACATATCTATAGTAATCTTATACAATCGAATATCATATTTTAATATCATTTATTTTTAATAAAAATATAAATGATTAATAAGAATGGTTAAAAATTTTTTTTTTTTCAATTTCATTCATTTGTAGCGGTTACATAACCACTACAAATAACAAAAAATACGGGCGTCAAAACAAGTTTTCAAACAAATAACGTCAATTTTTGTAGCGGTTCTTTAACCGCTACAAATATAAAAATAAAAAATAGCGGCAAAACTTTTTTAAAAAATAATGGCCGGAATTATTTGTAGCGGTTTCGACCGCTACAAATATTTTGGCGGTAAAAATTTTTCCCAAATATTTTGGATTATTTTGTAACGGATATATAACCGCGACAAAATTTATTCATTTTGTCGCGGTTTTTGTACCGCGACTATTGTGCAAATAAGCTTTCAGTTTAGCCTTATATAGTGGCGGTTAACTAAAACCACTACAGTTACAGTAGCGGTTTATGTGGTTGTAGTAGCGGGTTTTTTTAACCGCTACAAATGTCTTTGTTTCGGTCGATTTTGTAGCGGTTTGTGTAACCGTGACAAACGTTGTTTGTCATGGCAAAAACCGCTACAAATGCGCGATTTTAACCGCTACTAATGACCCGTTTTTTTGTAGTGTCTATAGCTAACTCACCCACCCACCCACGCACACACACGCATATTTCTGGACATTTGGGTTATGTTTGAGGTTTCAGCTGAAATATATGGATCATTTTGGAAATTACTTTTTTGAAGAAAAAAAAATTTACTTCCAATTATTAACTTTTAGGTTACAGGCTATGTCTCTCTCCCTATAGTTTAAAAATTCAAAGACTCATGGCTCTAACCTATTGCAGATCTCGATATTATTCAAGCTGGATCGGTTTGTATCTCTTGAGAAATACCTATTATAATAGTTCAAAACTCATAATTTGAAATTTTAGAAATCAAAACCAAAATCAGGAGTTTGATGGACCAAATATTGTATTAACACTATTTAAATACTATATAGTGTAGGGAGAGAAAATTTTTTGGATCCTATTTCTAAGGCACCTCTTTGAAGTTTTAAAATGAATATACAATTGTATCCTTCATTTATTATTGTGTTAACTTTGTTTTCAGTTGATATATATATATATATATATATATATTAAATATAGGTAAAGTTGAAAAGTTGTTGAATTTTATGGTAGAATTAATGAGATTTAATGTTTTCCTTAGTTTGTGTGAAAAATGTTCGAAGTGTCCTATAAATAAAACTAAATGAGTATAATAGTATTTATTAGTGAAAATTATAGTGTAGTGTGAATTAATGACATTAATAATTGAGTCAATCTATTTGGTCCCTGGAAAAAAAACACGGACCCCATTTTGCTCCCTTCAACAAAGAAACCCCATTTTTAGTACTTGAAAAGGACGAATAAGGGTTGATTGGTGAACATTTTGATCCCTCGTAAATTTCCAAAAACCCCTTTTTAGTCCATAAAAATATCATATTTTAGTCTCTAGGGATGAAAAAGGGGTCCATGTTTTTTTTTTCAGGGATCAAATAAGGTATTTACTCTTAATAATTAAAGTTTAAGATGCAAAAATATACATGTGTTTTATCCTGAGAAGCGCCTAACACCAACTTTTTTTTTTTAGGTGTAAAAGTGATAATGTGATTACAAAATAGGTGCAAAAGTCAAATATCACCGTTAAGGTTAGATAACTGCCGTTAATTTTTATTGTTGTATTTTCCCTTTCTCCAAACTTAGCGTGGTGCCAGGCGAAAAACCCACAACCCCCATGCGTCGTCATGATCTTGCTTGGAACCAAAGGAGCATCAAAAGCAGAGCAATCAGTCCAATCCTTCAACAGCTCCTCCTGACCCCATATCTCTAGAATCCATACCCTTCCCACCACTTCCACTCTATGCTTCTTCTGCTTTTGTCTTCCACTTTCCTTCGCAAAATCAGAAACTAGCTCTGGCAATGTCGTTCCCTCTTGATCGCAGACACAGGTTTGCGAAGCTGATAGGTTCTGAGACTGAGACTCTGTTTCATCCTCACGATCACTCACGCTATCTTGCGATTTGCAGGGTGGCCGGATTTGACATGGCATCTCGTTATCATGAGGTTTTGCTGGAACAAAAGGCGGTTGGTGAGCCATGAAATGGGTTTTCTCTTTCACGAGTGAGCAGTGTTCGTGGATGGATCGGAGTTGAGGTTGAAGGAGAAGTGATATGGGGAAGGGAATGAATGTTGGTTTAGGGGGTAGGTTTTTTAATTTAATTGACTCCATTATTGCCCAGTTGCCACGTCCTTAGCCATTCAAAGGAGTGACACAATCAGGCAAGAATTATAAAAATTAACGGCAGTTATCTAACCTTAATGGTGATATGTGACTTTTTCACCTATTTTGTAATCACCTAGTCATTTTTACACCTAAAAAAAACACATGGTGTTGGACGCACCTCAGAATAAAACACATGTGTATTTTTACACCTTAACCCATAATTAAAACTAAAAGTACGTATGTAATTGAAATAACTGTAGTAGCCTAGTAGGTGGAACTGGATTCCCGGCTCATCCGTACGGACGAGCTCCTGGTCGTCGGATCTAGATTTGGATCCGGGACGGCCCAAATCTCATTTTATTTTTTTTCACTTTTAATTTTTTTCTAGGTGAAAAAAATCATTTTTTTGTAAAAATGTTAGTTCGAGAGATTAGCTTTATTTTAGGTTCTCTACCCATTAATTTTTTTTTTATTAAAAAAAATAATAATAATAAGATCCGGCCGCATGATTTTTAAGCTCGTCGTCATTAAACGGGCCAGAGCTCGTCCGTACGGACAAGCTGGGAAACCGGATTCCCTAATAGGTAGGCTCATAGTCGTAAATGTTGGGGAGAATCAGAGATGAGGCCAGTTGTTGGGGATTAATTAATGCATATTATGAGACCGGTCTACAACTTTTAATATTTATTAATTAATAATTAGTATAATGATAAGGGTTGGCAGATAGCTGGGTGAATTAGACATATTGTCAATGAAAAAAGCCATCTGATTTAAAATAGGGAAAAAATGTGGGAGAGTGAGAAGAAAACGCTAATTAAAGCCTCTTGTGTAGCGTCGCCAACAAGGAGGAGAGATTGTGTACCGTTTGGCTGTCAATCACCCTCATCCCTGTGGAGCATGTAGTTCTTGTCGGAAATTAAAATATTCCTGCACTATAAGTACCGCAATTCCTTCCCGACTTACAAATACAAGACTTTTAGTTATTGAATGAACGAGCAGATCGAAGAAGCCAAAATTGAAGCAAATTACGATGACAAATTATAGGAGAGTGGTTAGGAAGAGAAATACGAGGATATTGTGCCAGGGATGAGAAACAAAAGAAGTTGACATGGCCACACAGAGAATAGACATGATGTGACACGGGTACAAAAAAACATTTTTAAGATCGGACGAAAGAGTTATCGTAAGACCGGATCTGCAACCGGTCTTGTTCCAGGCGATCTTAAAAGTCTATAACTTTTAAGACCGGATGAATGACCGGTCTTAAAAATTTAGACCGAACTTTTGAAATATCCGGCCTTAAAAGTGTTTCAAAATAAAATAAAATAAAAACCAAAGCAACCAAATCTGAGCAGGATCCTCTTGTCGATGCTGGCAAAGCTTCAAGCAACCAAAACCGAAGTCCAGATCTAAGCAGGAGCGGTCAAGGTAGGAGCAAACAGACTTAAACAAGAAGAGATCTGGGTTTGATTTTAAGCCGGATTTGTGCGAAGGTAGCGTGGGAAGAGCCATAATCGAAGAGGAAGGAGCCGCCGTCGTCCAGAATCCTCGGAAGCGTACGCTTGCACCGTTCCGAGGATTGGAGTTGACGCCATCGCAAAACCCTCGAAGCATCTCACTGCCAACGTTGCCAAGGATTTGATTGTGTGGCTCTTAAGACGACTTATGAAGATTGCGAGTAGGTTAGAGAAAGAGGATGTCATTCTTGTTGAGGATTTGACCCGCGAGGCTCTTGGGACACTCGTTGAATCTATAACTAAGCAAATGTTATATCACCAAGAAGACAAGCACACTCATGGACTTAACGAGTTTAGCGAATTTAGCTTCTTCTTTTTTAAACACTTTTAAGACTGGTTGTTTGAAAAAACCGGTCTTAAAAGTATATTTTTAAGACCAGATCCTTTATAATCCGATCTTAAAAGTGTTCTATATATTTACGAAATTGCCACCGGTCATACTTTTAAGACTAGATCTTTTATGATCTGGTCTTAAAAGTGTTCTATATATTTATGAAATTGCCACTGGTCATATTTTAAGACTGGATCTTTTATGATCGGGTCTTAAAAATGTTCTATATATTTACGAAATTGCCACTAATCATACTTTTAAGACCGGATATTTTATAATCTGGTCTTAAAAGTGTAATTAGTTAGCATATACGATTATATTATGCAATTATCTTAATTAAGTTGTTAGAGAGATTTTAGGAATTAAGTTAGCAGATTATTGTTTTTTGAATTTCGTAATTATATTCCTGATTGTAATCCCCAGATTATAGGAACTGCCTAGGTCAGAAGATTATTTACTTATTAGCATCTGTATATAATTCCAATTAAGCGAAAGAATAAATCATCGCATTCTCGGACTTATCTCTAATCGGTGTCTTCTCACAATATTTACGAAATTGCCACCGGTCATACTTTTAAGACCAGATCTTTTATAATCCGATCTTAAAAGTATTCTATATATTTACAAAATTGCCACCGGTCGTACTTTTGAGACCGGATCTTTTATAATCCGGTCTCAAAAGTGTTTTATATATTTACTAAAGTGCCACCGGTCATATTTTTAAGACTGGATCCTTTATAATCCGGTCCAAAAAGTTCTTTATATTTATGAAACTGCCACTGGTCATACTTTTAAGACCTGATTCTCTATAATTCGGTCTAAATTAAGCGGTCTTAAAGCTCTTTTTTATACTAGTATGAATTGAATATATCTACGAGTATAAGCAAGAACACCCACGCTTGCTTATTGGAGAGTTAGGGAAATTCTTCCATGCTCCCATAGTTCCACCTCAACTTCATTTGCTTTGATCATGTGTGTGTTTGCCTGTTGCATATGATGATGATTAGGAACAATCATAACAAATAATATCATCTGAATCCTTATTCGAACTTTCTGAGATTCCTTCTTAAACTTTGTTTGGAATTTGGGGGACGAAGCGGGGGTAACTTTGGAATATTAGTAAGTCAAGAAAGTGGTATTAAGGGGTGGTTATGATGCTTATGGCCTTGTGCACCCGCAAAAAAATCGTCCAACCCCGCCCAAAAAAAAAAAAGTAGCCCAGAAAAAATTGGGTGTAATTGGGCTGAACATTTTTACGGGCAGGGCTAGGCATACCCTGCCCGTTTGGCCTTACCCAATAATATATATAGTATTATATATTTTTACATTTTTTTGATACAGTAGTATTATATTTTTTTTTTATTATTTGACTATTTGTTAAGATATATGGTTGTTTTTTAATTTTAAGACTCAAGTTGTAGACTTATTTTGGAATATTCCTAAGTGTAAAGTTATGGATTTCATTTAAGTTTGCAATATTGTTTATTAGGTATGATTGAAGTTGTTTTTTCACATAGTGTGGCAGAATATTATCACTTGAGCAAGGAAGGCTCGCCTTGCCTAACCCATTATTGCTTAACCTAAAAATATTAGGGCTTCTATCGTATAGGGCCGGCACTGGACTGCATTTTACTGCCCAATGATCTTTTAGGTAGGGCATCAGGTAAGAGTCTCGCCCTGCCCATGAACACCCCTAAATGGTCTGCATGACGTGTCCTTTTTCTACTAGTCAGAATACAAATGAGGTGGGAACATGGGAGTGTGCAAGAAGGGAAAATTACGCTCAGGTCCCAAGGAAGGGAATTAATCACAATAAAGTCCCTTGAAATCATAAAATTACATAGAAGTCCCTAGGGACTTTTGTGTAATTATTTGTAAATGTAAAATTACCATTTTGGATTTCTATGTAATTATTTTCATTTCTCAAGTCTAGAGGCTATTTACAACAATAAATGTTATATTTACAACAGAAAAAGCATATATTTACAACAACATTTGAAAACCTGGATTTTTTTTTTTTTTCATTTCTCAAGTCTAGAGGCTATTTACAACAACAAATGCTATATTTACAACAACAAAAAACATATATTTACAACAACCTTCGAAAACCTGGATTTTTTTTTCATTTCTCAAGTCCAGAGGCTATTTACAACAACAAATGCTATATTTACAACAGAAAAAGCATATATTAACAACAACCATTGAAAACCATAATTTGTTTCATTTATCAAGTCCAAAGGCTATTTACAATAGAAAAAACATATATTTACAACAACCTTTGAAAACTTGGATTTTTTTTTTCATTTCTCACGTCCAGAGGCTATTTATAACAACAAATGCTATATTTACAATGAGAAAAAGCATATATTAACAACAACCATTGAAAACCAGAATTTTTTTCATTTCTCACGTCCGAGGCTATTTACAACAACAAATGCTATATTTACAACAGAAAAAATATATATTTATAACAACCTTTGAAAACTTGGATTTTTTTTCATTTCTCACGTCCAGAGACTATTTACAACAACAAATGTTATATTTACAACAGAAAAAACATATATTTACAACAACCTTTAAAAACTTTTGTAGATTCCCCAATCTGAAACTATATGAATCACAACCTCCATTTGAACTCGCCCTTCCCGAGTCACCTACCTCGCTTCTACTCAACCCACTAACTCACTCTTCTTCTTGTCCGACTCCCCTAAATTCCTCCCCGAATTTCTCGTACCCGCATTGTCACGAAATACACCGGTGTGGTCAATTGCTGGAGTTATCGACACTGCCTGCTTCACATTCACACAACCCATTGATTAGCGTCACTAGCCACCGCCGTGTAGAAGCATATGATCATCAACGATGTTTAGACACGAATTTGAGTTCCACCCAGATCCGTTCAGAATCTAAAACTGCCACCTCAAGACTCAAGTCAAACTGATTTAGAAATTGCAGAGTAAGATTACAACAGTAGAAGAAGGAGAGAGGAAAGAGAGAAGAAAAAGGGAGAGAGGAGAGAGACAAGAGGGAGAGAGAGAGAGAGAGAGAGAGAAGGTCAAAATGGTAATTTTACATTCACAAATAATTACACAGAAATCCCTAGGGACTTCTGTATAATTTTATGATTTCAAGAGACTTTATTATGATTAATTCCCTTCCTTGAGAGCTTAGCGTAATTTTCCCGTACAAGAATTTCTCAGGTAACTGACCGTTGGGGGATGCGGGGGTTTGAATAAAGCTCTTGCTCGTTCGAGACGCTCCGGAGTCCTGTAGCTGTGACCTCAATTTATTTATAAACCTCAAAATACGACCGTTGGGAGTCTTCCTCTTCAACACTCTCTTCCTCCGTCTTCTTCCACCTCCTCCTCTACCTCTCCTTCCAAAATCCCAGAAATGGAGTCGCCTCCGTCGAGGAAATCGTCGGGAATTAATCTTCCGGCCGGCATGTCGGGAAGCTCGCTGCGCCTGGATACCTTTTCGGGTGGTTTGCGGGCAAATCCCAAATTGTCATCGCCGTCCAAATCCTCCTCCACGTGCAGCGACAGATTCATACCGTGCAGATCATCGTCGAGGCTCCACACCTTCGGGCTGGTGGAGAAGCCTTCGCCAGTGAAAGAAGGGGCAAACGAGGCATATACGAGGTTGTTGAAATCTGAGCTGTTTGGGTCTGACTTCGGTTCTCCTTCCCCTGCAGGTCAAGCTTCTCCCATGAGCCCAAGCAAGAATATGCTGCGCTTCAAGACTGACCATTCCGGTCCCAGCTCCCCCTTCTCGCCCTCTGTTTTAGGCCACGATTCTGTCTTCTCTTCCGACTCTTCAACCCCTCCAAAGCCTCCTCGCAAGGTCCCCAAAACACCCCATAAGGTCAACTCTTCCTTCCTTTATTGCCTCCCAATTCCATTTATTTTTCATTGCTGAAGCCCAACCAAATCGCAGGTTTTGGATGCACCCTCACTTCAAGATGACTTTTACCTGAATTTAGTGGATTGGTCCTCACAAAATGTTCTCGCCGTGGGACTCGGCACTTGTGTCTACCTCTGGAGTGCTTCCAACAGCAAAGTAAGTCTGAAACTGACGCCTACTTCTCGCGTTTCAATACACACCGTTTGTTCACGTTTGGTTTTCAGGTGACAAAGTTATGTGACTTGGGACCTCATGACGGTGTGTGCTCTGTCCAGTGGACCCGGGAGGGCTCCTACATTTCCATCGGCACAAATCAGGGTCAAGTTCAGGTAGCTTCTTAAAGTTTACACTACACAGGTTCGTTCCGCGTATATTATGATTATTGATTATTGCCTTTTATGACAGATTTGGGATGGAACTCAGTGCAAGAGGGTTAGAACAATGGGAGGGCATCAGACAAGAACTGGAGTGCTGGCATGGAATTCACGCATGTTAGCTTCAGGAAGCAGGGACAGGAACATACTTCAGCACGATATGAGAGTCTCAAATGACTTCGTTAGCAGGCTGGTGGGGCACAAGTCCGAGGTATAGTATGAGAGGACACTGAAGGATATTAATTAGTGTGGAGAGCAGTAAAGAAAAGAAATGACGTGATTTGACAGGTATGCGGATTGAAGTGGTCGCACGATGACAGGGAACTAGCATCGGGCGGAAATGATAATCAGGTATGTATAGCTTAGCTATAAGAGTTGTGGAATATAATATAATGAATATAATACGGAATGAACACGACACTGGCAGCTGTTGGTATGGAATCAACACTCGCAGCAACCGGCATTGAGACTGACGGAGCACACGGCAGCGGTGAAGGCCATTGCGTGGTCACCTCACCAGAGTGGCCTACTTGCGTCCGGAGGTGGAACTGCAGATAGGTGCATTCGCTTCTGGAACACAACAAATGGCCACCTGTTGAACTGCGTCGACACTGGCAGCCAGGTGTGCAACCTTGCTTGGAGTAAAAACGTGAACGAGCTAGTAAGCACTCACGGCTACTCCCAGAATCAGATCATGGTGTGGAAATATCCCTCAATGGCCAAGGTAAGCTAGTTATTCAAATCAGCAATTTCCTCAGAGTGAACCAGTCATGTGATATGTGAAACTTGGTCAGGTTGCCACGCTCACCGGACACACCATGCGAGTGCTGTACCTTGCAATGTCCCCCGATGGTCAGACTATAGTAACTGGTGCAGGGGATGAAACTCTTCGCTTTTGGAACGTTTTTCCCTCCATGAAATCCCCTGTAAGAATTTGCCTATCCATCTACTCTCTCTCCCTACCAGTTCAGATGTATACTATAATTTAATTTAATTTAATTTACACTTTTCAGGCACCGGTCAAGGATTCAGGCATGTGGTCACTAGGACGTACCCATATTCGATGACAGGAGAGAATATGAGGAAAACATGGCATTTAAATTATGGTAACTAACTATTTGTAAATGGGAACTGGGTTTCTTTTTCCTCCTCAAACACCGAACACGGCAGATGTGATGTTATGAATCAAATGTAAAGCGGTTAATCCATGTCATTAGGTAGCTATTGATTAAATTAATTTAGAATTACCAGCTGTGTTTCTAAGTCGATTGAAGTAAAAGGTTTGTCCAAGACTATCATCTTGAGCAACTTATCCGTATCACGATTTTGTAAATTTTATGCTTAAAGAACGCGAGAAAAAGACTATAATGTTGTAAAATAATGAAGTCAAGTGAATGTTATGCTGCATCTTCATATCATTAAGGTATTTACTGCATCAGGGAGGGATGGCTTATCTTATTCAAAGTGAATTCTTAAATTAAGGTATTTACTGCGTCAGGGATAGGAGTTATATATTTGCTTCTACTTCTACCACTTGTAATATTTATCCCACCCACATATAAGTCCGGCAACAAAGAGGTTAACTATGGCCTCATCAGAATAATTATGAGTGGTTGAATAAGTTGTGCTAACTGAACATATGTTAGAGGATGTTAAGAACAGTATAATTGGTTTCATCTAGTCATTCTTCTAGTAAGATTTATTTCGGGAGTTTAACCCTCAACTTGTAAAGAAATTATCTGAGAGGAATTAATGGGTTCGGTTTCTCTTATAATTTTTTGTCTCATTTTTTTTTTTCTTCAAAATCTTATCTCCACCTTCATATTAAAAATATAGTTAATATATAGATGGTCCAGACTTTTATAAAACTATTATTTCAAAATCTAACCTACAAAGTTCATAACTGCAACACAAACGTTTTTTTTTTAAAAAAAAAAAAAAAAAATCACAAAGTACTAAAATAATAGTTTTAGAAAATATTAAATCTAAATTATTCATTTTTTAATCGAGAGTATCCTATTCCGGATTTTAATATCATTTCAAAAGAGTATAAAGAAAGGATATTCAGTGCTAGGTACCAAACAGGGCCTAATATTCATACATTTCTATAAATTATCAAATCACACAATACGGGCCCAATTCAAACAAAATACTAAGAACTTGAGGTAAATTGTAGATACGTGTGAATTAATTATTTCCAAAATCTATATAAGAAATTCTACTAATAAAATAAGTCATGAATTACAATTTATCTCCAAATTTTTAGTCAGTGGCCCACTTTTCCAGGTTGCAAAACCTTCCATGATCTATTGGCGCCCACCAGTGTATTCAACTATTCTTGTCGCCATTTGCCCAATGGTATCATATCAGCCAATCAAATTGATGAGAAACACAAGAAGCCATTTTGAGAATCAAACTTTTAAATACACATATTTCAATTTTCAAATTGCGAGTTGCTTTGGAGTTGCTTTGGCCTGTTTGGAAAGGAGTTGCTTTGGAGTTGAGCCTGTTTGGAAAAAAAGCTGAAAAAACAGTGGGAAGGAAAAAAGTATGGTGGAAGTAAAATGAGATATTTGGATTGACATTTTTCAAATAGGCTTTTAGGCTAAAAGCTATTTTAAGAAGAAACCACCAAGACTGCTTTTCACAGTGCAAATGGGCTTTTACCACCGCCAATTCAAACATAAATCACATCTACAATATAACTTTTATTCTATTTTAAGTTTTGCAAAACCGTTGCTAATCCAAACAGATAGTCTAAGCTATTAGCTACTCATGAGATTGTACAATTCCAATTCCAAAACTTGTTGCCTCCCTCCTAAATTTGTAATGCTCCGCCAAAATCGAACCAAGTGCAAGCATTACTTACAGATGTACAAAGAAGAATTTTGAGTTGCGGGGTCCAAAGTAGTATGATGTTCATCTATAGCTTCGCTTTTGGCTTTAAACCTTGACATATCAAATAAATCTCTCTTGATGAAGGCCTTGTAGCTTTAGGCCTCAACCATGTTGACTTTCTAAAGAGTTGTTTTGAAATCTGGCAAATATCTGCAGCATGAATAGCCAAAGAAATCTAATGTTTTTAAATTTTAATTTCTAATGCAATTAAATCAACCTGAATAAACCAATTTTATGTTATTACTAATTTATTATGAAATAAAACCCACCTTTTACATCTTCACTCTCCAAAAGCTTTATGACAAGATGCCCTTCATCCTGCAATACACCATTATCATCTGAACTAAATGAACTGCCACTTTGCTCCTCCTGAGTAACATACTCAGAATGAACCAGTGCAGCTCTGCCAACGGCCAGGTCCAATGCTCGCATGCCTAGCTCAGCAGATAGAGCGGCATCTCTAGTTGTGATCCCAGAAACCAGTGGACACATATCTGAAAGTATTACAGCAAACCCTTTTTGCTGTAGAAGAGAGGCAGTTCAAAAATTAATTGCACCACGCTTGACGGGCAGGAAAAAATGGTTTGCATTTAGATAGTTTGAAAGGTTCCCCTAGGCAAAACAAAGTATGCATGCATGGATGTGTGTGTGTGTGTGTGTGAAAACAAGCAAAAGAAAAACCAATATTTCATGCAATACAGGGACAAAATATGGGTTGCCTCTACCCTTACGGGCATTTTCAATGAGGTTTCTTCACCTGAACTTAAAATACCATAAAAAGGAAAGAAAAAAGAAGAAAATCCTACCAAGGAATTACAATATATTGATTGAATTTTTACGTCTGGCCAATGAATGCAACCAGCTCCCAAAGTCCAAAAGTATCATGTCCGACTCATTTAGCAGTAAGTTCATTTCATCAAAAGATTGATGAAGGTGTTAACTCAGGCATGCCATCTTGTGAAAGGGGTTTGTGATAAACCTTTTCTTCATGAACCTTGGCTTCTCCATTTCATTATCATGCTATGTGGAAAAAGATTGTACATGGATTTTATCTCACATTAACTACAGACTATTTGATGAACCAGTCGAGGCATCTGCCCGAGCACATAATGTTGCCAGGGATGTAACAGGACGAAGAAAACAACATTTAACAAGTGAAAATAGAAAACAAGAGTGACCAGGGGAGGCTCATTACTGTGCAAAATATTTAGGGATGTCACTGGTAGCAGTTTGCAGATTCAGATTTGATTCACGAAGTTTTTACCACCCTACTTAATTGACAAAGGCCTCGCAGCAATATTACTGGAATCAGATAAGATGCTCACAAGTACCTGTGGAGACAGAGCTCTAATTCGGCATTTTGGGAGGCTCATGACATCAGCACAGATGGTTTTAACCCGTGAATCACAATGGAGAGGAGGAACCTTGATCTTCTGTTCTGCACATTTCACATTTCATAAATTAATAAGAGGGGGTGGCCAGAAACAATGCATTCAACTTGGTGTGTTCTTTATAACTTCTTCTTTTAGCATGCTAAAGAAAATAATGGACACAGAGAAAGATTATCAAAAGAGAGACGGAGAGACTATCATAGAAGAAAATAATACATCAAAAATGACACCTTGAGGTCAATGCCTACAACCAAGCCTCCGTTCTTTAGAGGACCCAAGCTCTGGCAAGCCACCTACGGAAAGAGGGGAAATAAAGTACAATTCCGAAGCACGCAATTCAACCAGTGGAAAATATTGTAACAGAAGCCCACGAAACACTTTCGAGATATATACCTGTAGCCAAGCGCCGGGAGCACAGCCGAGGTCCAGAACCGATGAACCAGGTTTTATCAGCTTATAGTGCTTTTGTATTTGAAGCAACTTTTGTTGTCGATGGGAATGAAATACTTGGTAAGTTAGCAGTTTGCAATAATGGGAATGAAAATAAGAAGAAAAAGGGGGGAGCTGAAGGCAAAAGATTACCTTGAAGGCAGATCGAGCGACATATCCTAGTCTTTGAGCTTCCCGATAGAAAAAATCGGGTGCTCCGGCTCCGCGCATGTCTCTCCTTTTGCTACTCGCGACCTGCTCGGGGTTTTAGAGCAACAGAGATGCTCGTGAGGCGTCTTGCGACTGCAGGTGAGAAAAACGGAAAACCCGTTTGGTCGGTTTAAGGATTTTAATGAATTCCCACCGAGTGAGTGCTCGCTAACTTCTAAATCTAAATCTAAGATTTAGAAGTGATTTAAGATTTAGAAGGGTTTTTTTATAAAGTATGCAAAAATATATATGTGTTTTGCTCTTAAAAGCATTCAACACTAAATATCTTTTTTAAGTATAAAAATACACATAAGGTTATAAAATGGACAAAAAGTTCACCAAGAAAGGATTTTGACTAATACTAATCACATGGACGCTGACTTAGCATATTTAAATAGCATCTGAAAAAAAGGCTGAGGACGGTCCACATCATCTTCTTCTTCGTTCCCTTTCGCTAGGCCTTTTTTCCTTTTCTCTCATGGCGGAGGATTTCGCTACGGCCGTTGAAGATGGCCTCAAGAGCCAGTGTTCCGAACTGGAAACCAACCATGAGTCAAAGCACGACAATTGCATCCAATGAATTAGGCCATAAGTGAAGAATTTCAGTAAGCATATAGAAATGGATTACACGGTCGATCACCGAATTATTAGCGATCGTCGTTTCGTAAAAACATAATTTAGTCAAGCTTCCATGAGTCATACAAATCATGCCAATTTACTTTCATCACCAACACAAAGCATACTGGTAAGTACATGGTTAAGGACTTAAGGGGCAAAAAAAGGTGGAGCTAAATTTAGATCTGCTCAACAGTGAGTGTTTAGACTTCAGTGGCAGCACTTGTTTCTCTTCGTGATCAGCAAGGAAAGCTGATGCACTTGATAACTTGCCAAAAACCACAACTCAAACAAAAAAAAACATGAAACACAGAGCAAATTTCAGTCAAGGGAATGGATCCACCTCCAATCAACCAAAAAAGAACACATCAAGGACCAGAAGTTAGCTAATCAGAAGCTAATTTAGTCTCATAAAGGAGCTAAAACTTCAATTTAATGCTCAAGAAGACAAACGAGTTAAAGGGGGAAAAAGATGAAATTAAAGAAAGAGAAGGAAAGACGGAGAAGAAAAGAAACCAGTGCTGAAACCGGAGATCTCTCACCGATCCAATGAATGAAGGTGTGTTACCCAACAGTTGAAAGATCCAGGATTTCCAAAACAGATAACTTTTTCCGAGAAAACAAACAATGATGTTCAGTGTGATAATGCTTACCCACATAGGACTTGATCCAGGAGCGAAACGTGTAAATAAAATCTCTCTCTCCAAACCCTAAAAGCTTCTGCAATCATATATAGTAATGCCCCCCAGCAACCGGAATGAGCAAAAGAAACGGAAAAGTGAAGTATCTCGGTTCTTCCAGCTGAAAAATTTATGCCGCTTCACACACACACACACACATATATATTAACTGGATGATGGAGAATAGTTTGTGACTTTGTGCTGCCAAGGGTTCGCCAATTTATGCCGTTGAAGAAGAGAGGTGAAATGGAAGAACGAAGGTGAAGCTCCACCTTCGATTCGATTTCGTGGTCGTTCTCTAGGTGTTTAGTTTTTTTTTTTTTTTTTTTTTTTTTTTTTTTTTTTCCATGCTAAATACGCCAAGTCAGCATCCCGATGTTAGTCAAAATCCTTCTTTTTAACGGTCAACGTTTTTATCAACGTTTTTCTTTTAAGGAGGGTGTAACTTTTTGTACCTATTTTATAACCATATATATATTTTTGCAACTAAAAAAATACTTGGTATTAGGGTTCGTGCGCGTAAAGCATATATGCAATTTTGCACCTTTATCCTTTTATAAATTCATACAAAAATTCACTCATATATTTTAGGGTTAAGGAGCGCCTAAAGACCACAAAGTTTACCCAGGGAGCGCCCAGCACCACGAAGTTTTTTTTGGACCAAAAGTACTCACAAAGTTACATTTTTGGAGCAAAAGTGACACTAGGAGTTAGTTGACCTGACTGTCAAAGTCACTTTGGATGGAGTGAGGATGTGAACGAATAGGGTGACGAGAATCTTGTTGGATGAGTGATGATTAAATAATGAATAATTAAAAAAAAAAAAAAAACATAAACGCATATCATCATCATCGTCGGGATTCATTCACACACGCACACGAAGAAATCAAATTGGGGAAATTCGAAACCCTAAGTTCGCCCACCGTGTTCATCATCTCGGACCACCGTCGCTCCGACCACCGTTCTTCCCTCACCGGACCTCGCGTCCGTCGTCCGTCAGCGACAATAACCTCACCACCACCGTTATGTCGGGCGAAATTTTTAGGGATTTGGAAGTTGCGAATAGGGTTTCGGTTCCAGCGCTAAACCCATAGCTTCTGTTGAATCGAGAGGGGGGAAGATAGCTTGTCTGAAGAAGTCGAATTTGGTTTTCTGTCGGGCTAACTCGGTCGAATAGGCGCAAAACAAGGTGAAACATCCTCTGTTCCTTTTGCCTTTTTTTTTTTTTTGCTCCTGAAGTTCTTTGATTGTAATAGGGTTTCTATATATGTTAACTTGCGACTTGAACTCTGTCTACAACTTCTTTTTGTGAAGGAATCTGTTAACAACTACTTGCTTTAGTTGGTCAGAAATGTAAACAAATTCTTTTATGTTTTAGCTGCTATATTCTAGTGTAGAATACGTGTTTCTGATCGGAGGTTAGTGTGTTTTGGCTCTGGCTTGTAGGTGTTGAGCATATTTTATTCTCAGAAAGAAAGAATTCTGGGACATTTATAGTTACTTTCTTTGCTTGGGTTCTCTGGTTTTTTGGCTTTTCATCAGTTTAATGCCATATGCATCATTGTTCTACCCACATACCTTTGCGTTGATGGTTATGATAGGTCAGATGGCTACAGGCTTTTTGGCTTTTCATCAGTTTAATACCATATACATTAGGATTGCTCAAGAAATTCTGCTACTGCTGTGTAGAGGAATTGTTCAGTTGCTTCAGAATTTATTCTTGATTATATTGGTTTTATTCAGGTGGAAATTCTACAACTGCTGTGTAGAAGTTATTTTTTGATGGAATCTGTTAACTTCCTTTTGCCTGTTTAAGTATTTGTATTTGCCTAGCTTCTTGTGTTTGAATGAATATAATGTCATAGTGGTAGGTATGCCTACGTACATAGCTGTTAATCTCCCAGTTAATTGTCCTATATATACACATACTTAAATGTGAAAGCACCATAAAATAGAAGTCCTACATGGCATGCAATTACTTGGTCAATGCCTGTTTACATACTTATTTAATTATCAATGTCAAACATGATTTAATTGAAAGGAATTATGTGTTTCCACTTGTATGCGGAATTAAGTTATTCTTGTGTTTGGCTTTCGATTCCTTTTGGTCCTTTGCATGCGTAGTGGCAATGGCGTGGAAGGAAATGAAGAGGACATAGTAAGATCAAATGTTGAAGGATTCATTGAAGAGAGGGGACCCAGTGATGATTATGACGAAATTGAGTACCTCGGTTCAGAGTACAATGTTTCAGACGATGAGGAAGACAGTGATGTGAACGTCTTTGATAAACCCAGCCATACGGGTGATGATGATGATGATGATAGTGATGGTGGCTCCTATAGCGGCCAAAGTACTAGTTCAGATATGCAAGAAGGCAGCTATGATGAGTCGAAGTTAGGGATGATGTGGAGGATGAGGCGATGATAACGAGGAGGGCTTCGGGAGTGATAATGAAAGGCGGCTTTGTGTCCTCCCGAGGCTCAACCCTCGGGTTCAATGCCGTATTTTTTGTTGGAATGTCATTTCAGGATAAAAAAAGAGATTAAAAGGGCGATAGATGGGTATTCTGTCAGCCGTGGGGTAAAGCTCACAATTGTGCGTAGTGATAAGAGGTCGTTTAGGGTGGTCTGCCAAGATGGCTGCCCTTTCACACTATATGCGTCTACGCATGGGCAAAGTGTGGGTTGGGAAGTGAAGTCATTGTTGAATGAACACATGTGTGCACGTGTGTTCGAAAATCCAAGAGCTTCGACAAAGTGGTTGGCTCAATATTTCAAGCACAAGGTCCAAGAAGACCCTAAATTCAAGACGAAGGACATGAAGAACGAGGCGCAAAGGGATCTAAAGGTCAATGTTAGTGTCTATAAATGCAAGAGGGCGAAGAAACTCATAATGGACGAAATGGAAGGGGTTTTAGGGATGAGTTTGCAAATTTAGAGGCATATTGTAATGAGTTGAGGTTGTCAAACCCTGGTTCGACGTGTGCGTGGAAGTGGCGAGAGAGGGTTTGGAACATGGACGAAGAATTTTAAGAGGATGTACATATGCTTCAATGCCTCGAAGGTATCATTACCATTTATTAATTTAATTTTATATTTTCACTTTACAATCACTAGTTGTAATATATTTAGTGTTGCATGTTTGGTTGTTCATAGACAACGTAAATGTATTTCAAAATTGTGGTGGTTATGTCAATTGAAATCGCTTAATGGCTGAATGGAAACCTTGACAATGTACGGTCTTTTTTATCTATTTGATTCATTGTAGAATGTTTGTATTTTTCGGGTTGGGTGGAAGGAAGGTTGTCGGCCAGCGATTGGTGTGGATGGCACCTTCGAAAGGAAAAAGCGGAGAGGAATATTGTTGACGGTGTGGGGGTTGATGGGAATGATTCTTGTTCCTGTGGCGCTTGGACTTGTTGAGAAGGAAAACACACATCACGGTCGTGGTTCCTTCAATGGCTGCGAGAAATCTCTAAACTTGGCAAGTGGTGAGAATGTGGCGCTCATGTCGGACATGCAAAAGGTAATAATATAACTTACAATGTTTGCAATCTGAATTTTTTATTTTAATGAATCAGACTTTGGTTTTAATGCCTTGTTTAATGTGAAAGGGACTTGCCAAAGCCGTTAGTGAGGTGCTTAGGGGTGAGCATAGATTTTGTGCCCGGCACATCTATGCAAATTGGAGCAAAAAATGGAGAGGCAACGAGTTCAAAAAGAAATTCTTCACCGTGTGTGGAGTACCTACATGGAGGAATTCAAGGACAACCTCACAAGGCGGGATCTCGAACAAAGAGGCGGCCACGGATGCGGTAACATACCTGTACAATGTTGGGTAAGAGCTTATTTTAGTTCAAGGTGTAAGTCTTGGGTGGTCGACAATAACATGAGTGAGTCCTTCAATGCCTGGATAGACGAGTATAGGTTTTTATTTGTTATTAGGATGTTTGAAGGCATTAGATTGAGAATGATGTCTAAGTGGGCTGACAATGACAAAAATGTTCGTGGCTGGAAAAGCAATTTCAGTCCTAAATGTATGGACTTGTTTGAGGCGAATAGGTTCCTAGCTAATGATTGTAGTGTCTTTTGGAATGGGGACGATGGATATGAGATTGTAGAGGGGCAAGATAGGCACGTAGTCCATATTGCACGAGGAATGTGTACTTGTAAAGCGTGGGACAACCGTGTGTGACAACTTCACAGCTTTTATCACGGCTTCACACTAACAAGGACAAAGGAAAACGGCCTTCTGATTAAATAGTGTTAGGGTACATGTAAAAGGGCTTGGGTTGGGCAATTATTTTGCTGATTAAAATTGTAGATTGTATAATATGAATTTAAGAATGTTATTACTACTCTCTTGGTAGTCGAAATATATTTTGGGTATGACCTTGTGAGTCTCATAGGTTGATGCATATCTTTGCATTTATTTATATATCATTTTCGTTAATGCAATCCAATCTTATATTGAAATTGATAGGTTATGGCACTCGGTACTATGCAAAATTCTTCCACGTTTAGCTTCAATCGATGAGGTGACCAAGCATCTTTTGCATACCTCTTGTTAATGTCCATTTGTTAATGTCCTCTCTTCATTCCAATGTGTGTATTTGTCTAGTGTTTTAGTTGGGGGTTTATACTCAGGAGTTATTTTATAGTATAAATAAAAGGAGGAATTCTTTATTTACCAACCAATGCTTGTTTGATCAAGGGACTTAAAATAAACCGGTATGTTCATCTAACTGCAAAAGAACCTAGTGAATTGTACTTCTTTTTTGTTTTTCCCTTCAGTCACTTGAGTAAAGGTTCTAGTTAGACTTCAAACCTTCCAATGTTCTAACATTTGATCAAAATTAAGGCCAAATACATTACAGTCAATCCATTCACAATACATTACCATGGAGTACATTAACACAAGGCTGACATTACATATAGCTCTTACACTTTGTCAAACTCTCATAACTACAACAAAATTAAACATCTACCCTAACAAATACATTAACAATAACAACACCTAAGTCATTAACAATGTTGCTAATAAAAGTTTGCACTTGCATTGCAACTTCTTCTCTTCACTTTCTTTCACTAAAAATTTGGATTTCATCTTCATCACCTCACGTTCAAGTGCAAGAAGCTCCTCGTACCACTTGGCACATGCATCCCCTCTTCGAAGATGGTTGTTTTCCTCATATAGAGTGTCTATGTCATTGAGTAGCTCTTTGATCACTTCATTTGGCCTCGCCCCAAACACGCCATCGTGCCATTCAAAATATCGACACCCACCATCCTATGAAATTTCATCACCCAATGTTAGAAATAAACAACCCACACAATTCAAAATGTCATCCCACATGTAAAAAATCTAACTGGTAGTAATTTCGGCACCCATAAAACCTCCTCCCTGGGTTTCCTTCGGACCACGATGTCCACACGGGAGCTAACAACTTGTGATGGCAATACGCCTCGGACCTTCATCTTGTTCCTCGTGGCTAGGTCTTCTCAACAAGACCACCTTCCTCCTCGCTTTCTCTGCCCTCCCTGTCGATGTTGACGATGAAGCCATCCAGCTCCCTCTCAATTTCAGTCCTAAATGAAGAAGAACCCATCAGTATTATGTGTATATATAGGACAATTAACTGGGAGATTAACAGCTATGTACGTAGGCATACCGGTACCACTATGACATTATATTCATTCAAACACAAGAAGCTAGGCAAATACAAATACTTAAACAGGCAAAAGGAAGTTAACAGATTCCATCAAAAAATAACTTCTACACACTGGCGGTTGTAGAATTTCCACTGAATAAAACCAATATAATCAAGAATAAATTAAAAAGCTGAACAATTCCTCTACACGACGATAGCGAGAATTTCTTGAGCAATCCTAATGTATATGGTATTAAAGCGATGAAAAGCCAAAAAGCACGTAGCCATCGACCTATCATAACCATCAACGCAAAGGTATGTGGGTAGAACAATGATGCATATGGCATTAAAGCGATGAAAAGCCAAAAAACCGAGAGAACCCAAGCAAAGAAAGTAACTATAAATGTCCCAGAATTCTTTCTTTCTGAGAATAAAATATGCTCAACACCTACAAGCCGAGCCAAAACACACTAACCTCGAAGGGAAACACGTATTCTACACTAGAATATAGCGGCTAAAACATAAAAGAATTTGTTTACATTTCGACCAACTAAAGCAAGTAGTTGTTAACAGATTCCTTCACAAAAAGAAGTTGTAGACGAGTTCAAGTCGCAAGTTAACATATATAGAAACCTATTACAATCAAAGAACTTCGGGAGCAAAAAAAAAAAGGCAAAAGGAACAGAGGATGTTTCACCTTGTTTTGCGGCTATTCGGCGGAGTTAGCCCGACGGAAAACCAGCCCCCTCGACTTCTTCGGGACAAGCTATCTTCCCCCTCTCGATTCAACGAAGCTATGGGTTTAGCGGCTGGGAACCGAAACCCTATTCGCAACTTCCAAATCCCTAAAAATTTCGCGGCATAACGGTGGTGGTGAGGTTATTGTTCGACGGACGACGGGACGCGGGTCCGTGAGGAAGAACGGTGGTCGGAGCGACGGTGGTCCGAGATGATGAACACGGTGGGCGAACTTAGGGTTTCGAATTTCCCCAATTTGATTTCTTCGTGTGCGTGTGTGAATGAATCAGACGATGATGATGATATGCGTTTATGTTTTTTTTTTTTTTAATTATTCATTATTTAATCATCACTCATCCAATCAGCATTCTCTCTTCTTACTTGGCTTTTTGTCAGTCCTATTCAGCGTCCACATCCTCACTCCATCCAAAGTGACTTTGACTGTTAGGTCAACTAACTCCTAGTGTCACTTTTGCTCTAAAAATGTAACTTTGTGAGTACTTTTGGTCCAAAAAAAACTTCGTGGTGCTGGGCGCTCCTGGGGGTAAACTTCGTGGTGCTGGGCGCTCCTTAACCCTATATTTTATAAATGGTAAAAGTTATTATCTAAAAACGGAATATTTTTGCTGATAAATGGATTTTTCCCCTAGGTATATTTTTATTAAGACAATCTTATTTAAGATACTGTTAGACACTAAATATATACATCTATCCTTAATTATTGCATTTTTTGGGCTACATCCAAATCCCATTCTTGACCAACGTTATAATCTTTATTTTGTAGAAAATTTATTTAAATCTGGGTATTCATTATTAAATTAAATGTTAAAAATGGGTAAAATGGAATCTTATCTTTTATATGTAATTATCACATTACTAATATCATTTTTGGTAATTCGAAAATGAAAAAAGTGATTCTAAAAATAATTATCCAAACACTATCATTTTATTTAAATAGCTCAAAATATATTCTCTAAAATCATTTTTATAACTTTTTTAAAAAAAAATTATTCTCCAAAAGTTAATCTAAATAGACTTTGTAACATTCCAAATTTTATCCTTAAGATTTAAGTAACATTTGGCTATGATTATTTTAAGGTAATTGAGAAGTGTCAAGTAATTATTTAAGTAAGGAGAATTTTCGAATTTTATCCCTAAGATTTAAGTAACATTTGGATATGATTATTTTATAATAGTTAAAATTTTTCAAGTAATTATTTAAGTAAGGGAAATTTATAAAAAAGTGGAATTAGATATTTCTAAATATATATAATATACACGCACTCAAAAATTTAGCTCAAGCTAGCCTTTAAAGTTAAAAAAAATAATATGAGTTAAGTGTGTACATGAAATAATTTTTTTTAAATGAATTAATTGGTGGGTGGCACTGGCACCCGTCATGACTTCGTCTTTTTTTTTTTTATTTAAATGTTGAGTCTTATATTTAAAATAAAAAATAAAAAACCTTTTATTTCTGTCAAGCGCGACCTCCCCCTCTCTCTTTATGTAAGTTATTTTCTTTTTTTGACAACATTTTTTTTTTTTTTTTTTTTTTTTTTTAATTCTTCTCTGTTCCTTCTCCTTTCCTGTGTGTGCGAAGCTGAGAGTAAAGGAAAGGGTGAGAGTATGCTGACTTTGTCTTCTGGAGTATTTGGCAAGACTTCCATCTCCTATCATTTTATTTTTCCACTCTGGTTTTTTTTTTTTTTTTTTTTTTTTTCAGTTTTTGATTTTTAATGAGTAAAATAGGGTTTCTTGAATTTCAAATTTTTGAGTGTTCCAACTAATGATATAGTTTCAAATGGAGCTAATGATATGGTTTGGATTTTTGCTTAAGTTGTTCATTTAAGAAACCTTATGTCAGGTTTGGTTGGGAAAATAGTGATTTATGATTAAAGGGTCATAAATTCGAATTTAAGGATTTATTGGAGGCTATATTGATTATTGAATGATTTAAATTTAAGGTTTATGACGAAATATGAAATTTGGAAATTTTGGGACAAAACTTTGAATGTTGGAAATTGAGTGTTTTTGAAGAAATTGAGGGGATAATTATAGTCTAATGATTCCAATACGAAAGAAAGAATTAATGGAAGGAAGAAATGAAATTGGAATGATGATTTTGAGAAATAGTTGATTATGTGATTTTTCTTAAGGATTTAAAGTGATTTTTTGGGGGGGGGGGGATTTAAGAATGAATGGAGGGAATTATTATTGTCAATAATTTTAATGAGTGAAATAGAGTTGTTGGATGATAAATACATGATTGAAATAGGGAATAGAAAAATTGAGTTATGCCAGAAAATTGAGAATTTTGAGTATTTATGCTAAAGTGAACAATTTGAAGGTTAAATGAAGATTTGAAAAAGAGTTTGATTTTTTAGATAGATTTTGAATTCATATTGATAAGGTGATTAATGGAAATAAAATTTAATAATGGGGTTGATTTGGAATGGTCAAAGATGATAGTTGAGACTTCTAGAGAAACTTTAAATCTCTAAATTGTTTTGTTAGCCACTCAATTATTTTGAATACTAAATTGTTATTCCAATTGTGATAAAAAAATCTTGAGAAATTCCATTGATTTATTGATAGTTATTGTGATAATTGGATTTGGATAAGATGAAGTAGTTTGTTTTACCATGTGTATAGCCATCATTGTGCACGATGGTTAACTTTCTATTATTCCACTAGTTCAACGAAGGATTGCCCTACTAGTTCAATGAGGGACTGCAACACCTCACTAGTTCAACATGGAGAAAAAACCCATGGTCTGGGCATGTGCTTTATGAATTTTGGTTGATCCTTATCACATGACCAATGAGCTTCTGAGTACCTAGTAATAGCGATAGTAACTTAGCTCATGGGTCTAGTTGACGAAAATAAGGTGGTTTGGTTGGATTGATAAAAGGCAACTTGGGAATTGTGATACGGAAATTTGTGATATAGAAATTGTAATACAGAATTCCTGATATGGAATTTGCAATGATTTGGAAGTTTGTGTATTATATCTCTAATATTTTGTTATATAAATTGTTCCACTTGACACCTCATAAGCACATATTAGTATGTGTAATGAATTGGATAGCTAGTTATATAGGCTTGTCTCACCTTATTGATTTACATTTTTTAGGTAATAGTTCTTCTACTAGTTAGTTGGGGAAGGCATTGGAGCCTTAGGCCCTGTTTGTTACGGAGAAGATTTAAGGAGGGAAAGGAACTTAGAGGAGGGAAAAGAAGACTAAGAGGGAACTTTAAAAAGTTGAACTGTTTGGTAGATATGGAAAGTGAGATGGAAGATGATAATTTTAAAAAATTAAAATTAAAATTAAAATATAAAACTTGAAAGTCCGAAAATACCCTTTACATCGAAAAAAAAAAAAAAAAAATCCCTCCTTCTTCATCCCTCGTCCCCACGACAGTAAAAAAAAAAATCAAATCCAGGTGAGTTCCGACTGGTGGTGGTCGTCCACGGGTTCCGACGGTGAAAGAGGAAGTCTTCGCCAGCGAGGAAGAGAGCCAAATGTGAGAGGAAGAAGGTGAAGTTGAAGACGGTAAGAAAAGAGGAAGAAGAAAGGGACCTAATGGGAATTTGCTCACAATCTTCCGGGAAGATTTCATCTTCCATCCAATATGTGAGGGAAGATTAAGGAAGGAATCTTCCCATGGGTGAAGGAAGATGGTGCCTCGTCGGAAGATGAATTAGTGTAACAAACACCCAAAACCGAGGGAAGATTGGAATCTTCCATTCCCTTCTCCAATCTTCTTCCTAACAAACAGGACCTTAATTATTATGATAATCTTTGTAAAGCCCTACCTTTTTATTTATGTTGTTAATTATTGTGTATTGCCATTGTAGGGCTCATGCGGCACACTCTGATTTGATATTATGATTTGGATTATATTGTTTTCTATCATGGATAAATAGCTCAAGTGGATATTTGATAAAATTGTTGTTTCAATATTTTGATAGTTGATTTTAATATTGGGCTTGTGGTCGAATGATTGCATTCTGAACTTCATGAAGTCCGATGGTCAAGTGTGTTAATCAAATATGGTTTAGTTAGTGAAATGATGAGAAAAGTTTTATGATCCATGATTTTAAATGTTTGAGTGATGGATGATTGACTTTTTACATTTTATAAATGTTTGATGAAGAATCGTACTAAAAATGAGTTCTATCTCTAGGTTTAAGGTTAAATTTGAGAAGCTCAATGCCCAATTGTTAATTGGAAATTGCTTTATAAATGTCTTGATTTGAAATGGATTAGAGTACAACAACTTAGAAAAGGTTTTTATGATTCATGATGAATTTTAAATGACTAATTTATTCTTTTCTATCATGGATAGAGTTTTGAAGTGATTTAAATCGTATATAACTATGATAGGGTTTTCAAATGGTTAGTTGAACTCTTTTTCTATCAGATTAACTTTCGAAAGACAAATTGTAATCTTTTCTATTATGGTAGATCTTTGAGTTTAAATTTTCTCTTTTATGCCATAGTATTGTTTATTATCCAAAGATTTGATTAAGTTTATGGATAACTGAGGTTTAAGGAAGGGATTTTCTAAGCTCTAAATTTGCTCTAATTTTAGTTTTGGTTTATAAATGTTGCAAATGGAGAAAAGCAAAGAATAGGTAGTTGGGAACCAAGTAGCTATGGTATCTTGACCCCTTAACCAATTAGTATTGAGCTCTCTCGCTAGATATGCCAAAAACCTTTTTCTAGGACACCCTAACCTTTGAGTGGATCGCATTGAAAGGGGCTTGATTGCTCATATAACTGATAATATTACTGAAATACCTTATAATAGAACCCATAAAAAGTTTCACAGATTGGTGGTTACCTTGTAATAAAAAACAATGAATAGGAATGAACTTTAATCCCCGGGTAAAAGGGAAAAATAGGAGAGAAGGTGAGAGAAAATGGGTAGAAAATGTTATCATGAGAGAAAATATGAAGGAAAAATTATGAGCATAATGAATGCTTTAATACACTAGCCCCTATATCAAAATATATCATATTTAAAATTAAGTTAAATTCACAATAAAAAATCATATTAATATTAACTCCATCAAATAATTTAAATATTTTAATATATTAAAAAATAAAAATAGATTATTAAAATGAAATATTTAAAATGTACTTTTTTCTAACATAAAAATGGTGGTACTACATTGTTTTGCCCTCGTATGCATCGTTAGTTTATAAATCCTAAGGCAAAAGGAAACGTCATCGTACAGGAAATGAGCATTTGACACGAGACAGTGACTAAAATGAAGAGAACATATTTGCAAATTTCAATGTTATCCGTCATGTTCTTGTGACATCTCTACATGCTTCCACGGAATAGAATAAAGAATCAAAGAACATAAACTGTGAGCTAACCCAGTGATATTGTATCAAACCATTTACAAATTGCCAGCCTGCATGCAAATAAAAGGCCGGCAACGAATTTGGTGAGGTGAGAATGTTACAAGAAGTTGAATTCAAATGCACAAGTCTTGTCTTGCTGTGAACATTAGATCACTTTATACTTACATGGTCATAAGAGGTTGGAATCCCGCGCTGTCCTAAACTGTGCGTGTATCTGTGCTCCTCATACCCGCAGGCTGATGTTTCTGGGACCAGAATGCATGGGCAGCCAAGACTCTGTCTAAAAGCTGTTGGGGCACTGGCTCTCCCCTCCTTTGTTGCGGGGAGATTATCGCAGTGTGCGCTAATGTTTTCCACTTATCCTGCCAACCCCAACAATGGAAAGCATTGTCAGCCAATCCAGGCCAGCAGCTAACAAAATATCACAGACGTCCATTATTTGACCCATTTGACCTGTTCAGTCTTTTTCTCTTGGGAAATTAAGGCCAATAGTCACAGAATATACTAGCAAATACGTTAAATAAACTGTGTGGGTAAAAATTGCGACAAAGGGCAATAATCAAGCACCTTCAAATCTACATAAGTCCTATGGTCTGCTTTCTCAAAAGCACGGAACTTCACATCACACCACCTGCAAGGTGCAAAAGCATAAGCAACCAAATTTTCCCACAAATCCAGTTAAAGCTCATAAGACGATAACAGCATCTGACCTTTGTCAACTGCCCGAACTAGTGCTTCTACCTCAGAGACAGAGAAAGGTCTCCTAGTTCAGCACTGTACAAGCTCAGAGTGCCGGGTTTTCTGACTCACAGGAACCACAGCTAGTGGTTCTGTGCTCCTGGCTGGAATGGGAACCAGGGCTAAGGAAGTTGGTGTTCCTTTGTCTGCTACAATGTCAGCGGGAGAAGAACTTGACTCTTGCCTAGTCTTAACAAGGTTTTCCATGTCTGTCTGCAAGCACGATCCACGTAAATCATCAATAACCCTTGAATCTGAGATAGGGGTTACTGATGACCTAGAAAAATAAAGTGATAAACATTAGCCATAGCAAGAAGCAAAATAGAAAACTAAATATTCAACTGAAAAGAAAAAACATCATTTATTATTGAGAAATTAAAGCTTGATCATCAACATATTCGCGTCTTCAATAATGAGGTATAACTATGTATGACAAATACCAAATCCGACTCACCTGATCATTCTTGGGATGTTTCACACAAAGAAGGAGGATCACCATCATATACATAAGGAAGAGCCTCTAAAGAATTGGGTTCCAAAGTGAAACCAAGGGAATCCAAAATTTTCTTTACAAGATATACCAGTCTGCACAAGAGTCCCGTTGTCATCTCTAACTTTTTTCCCCTGAAGAAGTACACCAACATGCACTCCTCCTCACAGTATAGCCATCACTGCCTCCATGACTGTCCTCTACAAATATTTGTGAAAAGAAACAAAATGGAAGTGAGAGTTAGACAAGCAAGTCATTGTTAGGAACCAAGTAGAAAACTCCAAAATAACTCTAGAGAAATAGATTGAAAGTGGGTGAGGAACGGTTACAACAATCTGAAGAGAGTGATTACCCTCTCCAGCCAATCTGATAGGAGTTCTGAATACTCCTTTCAGCCAAGAAGTCACAGGTCGTCCCTGAGCCCTTCTCCTATTACAATTTCTCACAAAAATCTCCTCTGCGCTCTCCTCCTACTGCTAACGGCTAAATAGCCAAAATAAAACAGCTTTCACAAAAACCCAAGAGCCACCCTACCAGATAGCTAATTTCCTAAACTTATATTAAAAAGGAAAGTCAAACCCCTGAGCCTTAAAAACATGTTGGTCTTTTACTGATGCTAATTTTGTCTTCCTAGATTAGGGTCCTTTCAGTCATTTGTAATGAGTAAAAGATACTACTGTCAAACAAAAAGACAGCAGTTGCCAGTAAGTTGGGCACAAAAATGTTATACTAAGGCCCTGTTTGGTTAGACTGGAGGAAAGGGACTTTGTTTTCATCACACAATAGTCCAGATGTGAAATATTTAGAAGTCAGCAACCTCCTGATTCTTTGGTGTACAATCTGTTGTGGAGGCCCCTAAGGCTTTGACTTGGTGCTAACTTTGTTGCACCTAAAGAAGTTTTTGTCATCATCTCTAAAATCTAACTTAATGTTATTCCCATGCCTGGCAAAAGAAGCATTAGGAGAAGATGCCCCACAAAATGGAGACTTGACATTAATGTCTGAATCAATTAGTGCAGTAGAATTAATACATGGTTCTAACAGATACTTTAAATTACATTTATCAACTAAAGATGATCCTTCAAAGTATGAACTACCAGCCTATTCATTACCCCCACCACAAGAATCCCTACAATCATGACGCGTTTCTACTAATCTACAGGAATAATGTCCAAAGGTAGTCCCCCCTTTGCAAATTTCAGACTCCAAATCAGCTTCAACTTTCTCCGAGCAGTCAGAACCGTCATAAACTGAAGTCTGTTCTTGTGCCACATCATTCTCAATTTGCATAAGACATTTCTTATGAGTGATTTGGGAGGCCATCTCAGTCATATAAATACTCACCGCACAACCTCCCTGATTAATATCCTCTGTTGCTAATGGTTTAACTTCATCTTGCCTTTCCTGTTCAACAACACCTATGCTGGAAGAAGGATGACAGTTTCTTTCAGATGCATTGCTAGACGCCGGAGAATTTTCACTATCCTACAACGACTTGCCTGCTAAAGATGCAAGTAGTTCATAAGCACAAGCTTGACCATGTCCAGCTGCTTTTGGGAACAGACACCTCCTCTTAACAATAACCAAACAGGAGCAATTAAAATAAAGTTCAGAGCAAAAAAGGGGAAGACATCAAACAATGTTATCATAGCTAGTGCTTACTCTTGCAGATCTAGGAGCTCTAGGTATAAAGGGGACCTGAAAACCATTAAACCCATAATCTAGCCTCTTTTTCAACACCATAGTGCTCACATCCATAGCACATAAAATAACCAGAAACGTCAACACTGCAGATCGTTGTCACTGTCATAAAATTCAAGAAATAAAGGTATTAAGCTAACTTTCACTGTGCTGCTAGTCTACGCATATAGCAAAAGCTAAGCCACTAGATGGCACCAGTTGCACCAGTGAGTCATTTGAACATACATAATGTCACACAACCACTGTGACAAAAAGTTGCAAGAGCTTCAAATTTCTTTATCCTAAACAGAGATTCAGCGTGTCTCTCAACTAAATATATACAAATGAAAAAAATCCTAATTTAACAAACAAAAACTAAGGAGTTATCAAGACCTCCAATTTGATTTTCCATGCTAGATCATCATGGGACAGGATGCAAACACATGAATGAAAATTTAGGCAAAATTTGAAAGAGCCCAACAAAAATTCCAATAACTTAGAATGCCAGTCTTTTTGGTTATAAGATACAAGCAAATGCGTATGTGAGGGACAGAGAGTCGATGCCATGTCCTAGCAATTATCAAATAGAAACCAGAAACAGATCACAAAGAACTTGCGGGCCAGACAGAAGAAATAATTTTTAGCAATGTCATTCTAGATTCCTGATGAATTGACTTAAAAATGAGGGGGGGGGGGGGGGGAACCCAATTATATAGTCGTTGCCCAAGAATCAAACAACCATCCAATTGCATTCAAGTGCGGCATGCCTGGAATGCATTGAAGACACGGACACACTTCAAAAGGCGAGACAATAAAACCGCAAACAAAAAGTCAAGCACAAACCAGAAACAACCATAGGCTGCATCGTCAGATCAAAGACTACGAAAGCCAATTCAGATCGTCCAAGAGCTGTCTAAAACTTGTGAATTCCCGGCCAAATCAAGAATAACACCAGTTAAATAGAAAATACGTCAAAACAATCGAAAGCATTCAAATTGAAATGAACAAAAACCAAAATTCTAACAGCAAATAGAGCCCAACTTCCATGATCGGATCCCAATCCCATAATTTGTATAAAACTCTTCAAACCACAATTTTGTATAGGTAACCATAATTGTATCAATTGCATCAATTACGAGCCAAAGTTGAAAGAGAGTCATGCTGAATTAACACAAAAAAATCAGCAAAAACAATAGGGCTATCGCGGCAAGGTCACAAGGAGGAAAGTGAACTGCACGGCATGCAATAGCCTTGCTTAGACTCACCTCCTGAAAAAAGCCATCGGGGCAATGAACCGAGACTAAATGATGATCAAGTAACGGAAATTTGTGGGGAAACCCATTTGCACATGAGAATATAAACCTCCAGAAGAAAGAAAAAAATAAAAAAGAAGAAAGGCTAAAAGATGCCAGAAAATGCAAGAGATCTGTCAGAATTTGCAATGTGCGGTCGCCAAAGTTATATTGACGTCTCAGTGTGTCTTTGAGAATGATGTAAAAATTAGTTTTCTTTCCCTTTTGTCTGGCCAGAGAGACGGGGCACGGATGGAGGGGTTGGATAGCTTTTTAAAGAACAAAAGCCCACCACAACATGCAAAATCCCAGTGAGCTTAAACCCCCATTTACATACGATATAGCTTTGACCACAGAACCGGAGTAATGAGTGAAAGGGCTTAATTGTACCGGTGATGGGAGGTCTTTTGAGGAGATGAAATTTAAGTCTAGAGAGTATTAATGACAGTAGAAAAAATAAGGGAAAATCTTTGTGAGGGACTTTTTTTGGAAAAAAAAACCTTAAAAAGGGACCTAAGAATCTGATAATCCCAAAAAAGTCCTTTGGTCCTTTTTTTGGGATAAATTTATTAAAAATTTACAACTAAATCGGTCTCATTTACAATAATTTTTTTTACAACTAAATCAGTCTCATTTATAATAATTTTTTTACAACTAAATAAATCGTTCATTTACAACAATATCAATCCGGTTAACAACTATATCATTTACAACTCACCAAAAATTCGACAAACCCAAAAAAGACCAAGGGACCTTCTACGGGATGGTCGATTCTTAGTCTTTTTTGGGTTTTTTTTTTTTTTTTTTTTTTTGCCAAAAAGGTCCCACAAAAGGATTTTCCCAAAAAATAATTGCGACTTAGTGGATTTTTTTTTTTTTTTTTTAGATTAAGGAAGCTAAATAAGTTACTTAATCATTTCATATGTTGTGTATCCTTAGATTATATATTAGTTTATTAGTAAAACTAATTAGTTTTGAGAAAATAAAAATAAAAATGAAAATACTCTAAAGTAATTTAATTAGCTTCCTTAATCTCTCTAAAAAAAAGTCAATAAGGTCTTATAATTAGGACCAAAAGTGTAATTCATACTTTTTTTTAAAAATATAAGTTGAGAGTTACATTTAAAATATATATTTGTAATTCATTTCTACGAATTCTTAGAGAATACTCCCTCTGGTCTTTATTATAAGGCACCAGCTAATAACTTTATTTTCTCTTTTTTATAAGGTACTTGCTGATTCCCGATGAGCATTAATTATTTTTTCTATGTCTGCCCATAATTAATAAGGGTAGTTTGTGAGAGTAATAATTAATATGATATTAGAGTTTAGAGCAATTAGTAGGGGTAATATTGGAAATTACTTAAATCCTAAGACAACTTTATTGACTTTAACTACTTTTATTGGTTTGTGAGAAAAGTTAGTTAGTGCCTTATAATAAGGATCAAAAAGAGTACCTATAATCAGTCCCGCCATTTTTTAACCTCAGCCTCTCCTCGCTAGGCCTTAGGGCTTGAGGATAACTCTGACCACATGGATTCATGAGTTCTTACTACGTCACACCCATAACACCTGTCCCTCGGACTCGGATCAACTACAAAAAGTCACTCATAGTTCAACCCTGTCGTATAATGGTCCTATTCATATCAGCGGATCCGGGAGATAATGCACATCATTTGATTTTTTATATAAATATATAATATATTATCTCTGGTACTCCTAGTTAACATTTGTGCTTATTGAATAACTTAAATAGATTAAAGCAATGAGTTATATTAGTCACTTGCAATAACTTTTTTTTCTTCTTTCTATATCATCTTTCACAATGACTAATTGACTATTCTTAAATAAAAAATCTTTAAAATATAAAGAGATTTATAACTTATATTTAAGACCAAATCAAACCCTCATCTAATTTTTATATTAAGGATTGAATGTAATACAATTTTATTATTCATTTATTATTGCTCTTATAGAGTATAATGCATATTAAATAGGGATAAAGTTGCAGAGTTAATGATATTCAATTTTTGTTAAAATTTTGTTGAAACATGTTCAAAATGACTAATAAATAAGATTATGGGAAAGTTACAAAACCATTTATACTAACCATGAAACCCTCCATACACATTGCCCAAATCAAATCAATCCCCTAACTAAATATTTAAGGAATCCAATTAAGTGCAAATTATGTTAGGCCTCCTAGTTTTCCTTCTTTTTCCTTTATAGTCTATATGAGAATTTTAATGATTTAAATTCAATATTTTATATAAAAATTTATAAATATAAACTATCATTAATTTTTATTTGAATAAATATATATATTTTAAAAAAAATAATTTAATTGACACTAAAATAAATAAATTTTAAATCAAAATTTGAAATTTTCAAATTAAATTCAGATGCCCTGATTGCAACAAGATGATCATTAAATTTGGATCCCCATAGTATGTAGAGCAAATCATACTCTCTATTATTTTTAATTAACCAACTATCATCACAATAAAATGTTTACACCATCGTAGGTTTCATAATATATTTGGCTATTCCAATAAGACACACTATTACAATTCTACCATATTTCACCTCCAATCAGGAAAAATCTCAAACTATCATTAACTCTATTTTTAAATCTTTCTTGTTATAATCCTTAATATAAGACTTAATTGACTAATTTTTATGAATTGAGGAAACTAAATATATTATTTAATTCTAGCATATATTACACAATCTCTTTAAAATACTTATGTATATCATCAGATTATATATTAGTTTATAGGTTCGAAAATGAGTTTGGAGGAAAAAAAATGTAAATACTTTAAAGTAATTTATTTAGCTCTCTCAGTTTCTCCAAATTAGTCCACTAGTTTTATATTAAATATGGATAGTATATACACACACTTTAATAAGAAGTCAAAAAAAAATAGTGAACCGAATAATAAATAAATGATATAATTGTACAATAAGTTTAAGAAAATGACTTTTTTTTTTTTTTTTTTTTTGGAGGGGGTGATCTCTCTTTACTCTATAAATAAGACCAGAAGAAAGTATCAGTTTGACAAAAAAAAAAAAAAAGAGATAGGAGGATCTCTCTTGTTTCTTTTTCTGCTATACGTATGAATGATCACGTTGTTCTGATTTTCAAAAATAGAAGAGCGAAACGGGGGATAATTATCTGATCAATTTCTCTTTCTTTTGCGTTTGCAAGAATGTAGTTGCTTTCCAATATATATGATAACTTCTTTCAAACAAGCTCTCCTCCCCTCTTTGCGGTTCCAAATTACGGGCACTGGATATCTTGCACTTGCATTGTATTGTTGCAGTTCCATTAATGCATCTGATACTGCCTTGTAAACCATCTCCCCATACTCAGTCCTTAGTGCTTTCAACTTTTCATCATTTTCATCTACTATTTCCTGCACTCGTTGTTACAAATTTCAATTTATATATCATTACGATCGAGGCTAGGACAACACCTACGTTTAGGATATTGTTATACATACCTGCAACGTCCCATTGACCTCAACTATCTTGTAAGGATGCCAGTTGGCGTTCTTCAGGTTTTCTTCCCACAAGGAGCATAACTGAGCACATATCTCCTGCCAATTTTCGCTTGAGTACTTGTGCATGCACGCATCTTGAAAAGGCTTTGTATCTAAAGCTCCCATTCTTTTAATTACAAGTTGAGACCGACTGTGGAATACATCTTTTAAACTCTACATGAAGAGGTCACACCCTTGCATCAACCATTTGGTTATACTTAAAGATAGCTTTTGCATATATATATGAGTAAGTTCATTGAACCATATCAGTTACAAAGAAAAAGAGGGATCAAGTTATACCTTTACAGATTCTTCACGAGCATCAACTAGTTCTTGTCTATACTGGCACTCTTTTACTATCACGCTATTGTACATGCTTTCCACATGACCCAACCTTTCCATCTTGACTTTTAGTTGTTGTGTAAAAGTATCAAGTTGAGTTGCCAAACTGCTACAATTTTCTTCCGCGTACTGATCTTGTAATTCTCTTCTCAACTGCAACAATGAGAGAAGGAAATGAGGATAAAAGATATTTATATTCAAGCACACATCTATGTTGAGCATCATAAATAAATTACACAATCTAAGTGACAAGTTAACTAAGACACAATGTGAGATACCACTCTGGAAGAGCTAGAATTCTAACCTTGTGCTAGGACCTATGGGCCAAGGGACAGTCAAAGTTAGTCCAGTTACAGGTTACAGGTAAGCTCATGAATGCCATATTATTACTGATTGTATTGAATGGCTACAGTATATGTAGTTGGCATTGAAGAAGTAAGAGGAATTGTAAAACCCTGGAGTAGCCACTAGTTAGCAAACCTTAAAATGCTTTACAACCCTGGAGTAGCAATAGCGAAAGTGTGTTTTTTTTAGGGCAGGGATAGAGTAAAACTCAGCTTCTTGAAAACCACCTGAGCTTATTTGGCACAAAACTGGCACTCAGTGCCATTGAACAGTGAACAACACAATCATTTCCTTATGAAACACTATACTAGATAGAAAACGCATAAAGACCACGTGCCATAATCTTTATAATTAAACAACTACACTAAATGGATCAATAAACCAAAGCCCCCAAGCCTCAATCAGATATCTAAAGGGCCTCATCCCAACTAACACTTTTAATCTCCTCAATAAAGCTCCTCTGCTGCAAATCGTTTAAGGTCTTTGTCTCCTTCAGTTCCTCTGTAAGCTGTTTATGTTCTTTCTCTAGACATTCCATGTCACAAATCATATTACTATTCACAGCCTTCAACTGTTGGAATTCTGGGAAGGACAAACGTATCAGTCAAACATTATGAAATTCTGGAAACATGTAATCTAATAACAATACATAGTACAAATACAAGACTATAGATGGGCAAATGTAGAATGATGACATTTAAATTGGGAATTGCGTTCTTTGTGATGAACATATGTCTACTTAACTTGAAGTGGTAGTCATAGTAAACGGAAGAAAAAAGGTTTGGACTTTGGAAGAAGAAAGCACATATTTTTGTGCATGCGAGAGCAGATCTGAGGAGTGTCAAAAAGATGAAGGATATGCTTTAAATTATCTTTTTTAATAATTATTTTGGGCTAAAAGTCTTAAGTATGTAGTACTAGAGAAAATAGATGTCTGGTCATCAAATTTATAAGCTAACAGAACTGATCTTAAGTTGTAATAAAATTGTTGCGATACCGGTGCCAAGAAAAACAGCAAAAGGAATATCTATATCTGGGAACAAACAGGAAAGTATAGTCCCATTTTCTGCTCTTCAGGACATACACTAAATCGAGAGTTTAAAGCACATACAAGATTTTGCTTACGAAGACAAATCTTTGACATTCTCAATCAATGATTGATTTAAAAAACAATTAAAGCATGAACTTTTGTGGATCATATAAATTTCATAAAAAACAAATGCGTTTGTTGCAGAGAACAAGGTTAAAAAAGCAAATCAACAATACAGTCCATGTAAAAATTGAAAATAAAAAGGACCTGTAGATTGAAGAGAACTTTCAATTCTTGCATGTTTGCAACAAAAAAAAAAAAAGGTTTCCATCGCAAATTAGTAACCATTGAGAGATAACACATTCTCCTTTCCACCGCATATTTCAATCCAAGTGTTCAGAAATATAACATACCGTTATAATGTCTGTCATGCATTTTACTTCTTTCATCCATCAACATTTTAACCATGGGAAGAAACTCGTTATACTTGTATTCCATTTCAAACAAGCATCTTTCCCTGGAATTGATGTTCTCCGTAAGGCCCATAATTAATTTGTTCATAGCAGCGGTCGTCTCATTATGTTTTTTCTCCATTTCTATTAACTTGTGATTTTTGTAATCAAGTTCCTTTAGAAGGATCACAATAGTCTTGCTCTGCCTTCTGAGATCCTCCTGATCATCGCGGTTCATCATTTTTTACATCAAAAGGAAACAAGAATAATCGTATTGAACAGATTGAAGCGCTCTCTATCATATGAAGATAAAGCTTTTGAGTACGATGTGAAGGACCATCAAATATGAACCATACGATAGAAGCACTGTTTTTCTTTTGAGGAATTAGAAGATGAAGATTCCATTGCAAAGTAACTCGCACAAAAACAATACGCCAACTAATAATCGAATTAAGTAGCACTGTCGTACCGGCATCAAGGCTTTAAAAAATAATCCAGAGAATCCCGGAACATAAACAAAAAAGAACTCATCATTGTGATGAAACTAGACAAGAGCAAAATGATTATGCACGATTCAAGACAAAGCAGCGAGGTTTGAGTTAAATAATATAATATGGTGGAGCAGAAATGGTAAGAAGGGAAGGGAAGCAAACAATACGTAGGGAAGTGGGGGAGGATGTGTTCCGTTGAGGCTTCTTTGGCTAAGGAGGCGCCAGAGACCAGAGGAGTATTGCCATGTTTGGAACTTGGAAGGACGGAGGGCACCACGCAAGAAGCATGACCAACCAGTAACCATCCCAGCTAGAGACAAGTGTGCGCACGATCAAACCAACCAATTCCATCGGTGGGGTCCTGTGAATTAGTTATTGGGCAATTATACAATGACTAGCACAGATCCTGTGCAAACACGTACGAAATTAACATATTTGTATATTGTAAATTTCTCATCCTACAATAATGCTAATTACAAATTAAATACATTGTTTATTAGATTAACTTATCAAAAAATATTTAATTGTATAAGAAATCAAACAGAGAAGTAACCTGGGTTGTCTAGTCCTACAGTAAGTTATTTACTCCAAAGTTCCTAAAAAAAAAAAAACAAAGACTGAGAATTGATAACGAAGAAATTACATGTTTAAGTAAGCTTGTAGCAAAATGTGTCATACTAAAAGTGAATTTTCTCTCCCCACGCACTCGTGTGGGAGCACAGTTCTCTCCGCCACGCGTGAGAGTGATAAGGTCGGACGTCTGGAGCGAGATCGCCGTCTCCGGTAGGGGATCGGCGGCGTAGTCGAAGAGTCTCAAGAGCGGAGTGAAGTCGTGCGTAGTGGAGTCGGAGGAAGCATAGAGTACACAAATAGAATGGAGGAAAACCAGATCCGGACTCCGTTAGTGTGGAAGGATTCGACTGCAAAGAAGACTTTAATCGGTAAAGTTCTATCAATTAAGACATATACAAGGTCGGCGATGGAGTTGATTTTACGCAAAGCCTGGAATCTGCAAATCGGATTTGACGTGGTTGAGATCAGTGGTAATGCATTCATGTTTAATTTCTCAAGTGAGGAGGAATATTGCAGAATTCTAAGAGGACGCTCGTGGTCTATCAACGGATTCTTGCTCAATCTGCTTGAGCGATTGAGGTATAATTCGTGCGAGGAACTGGATTTTAGCCTAAGTCCGGTGTGGATCCAGATGCATAACGTACCTTTGGAAGCGATGTGCCTGGAAAATGCGATTGCAATCGGAAATCATGTCGGTGAAGTGATGCTAGCGGAGGATCCAGTGCACAATGACAGGTATCATCGTTCCTTCTTGCGTGCTAGGGTTATGTTAGACTTACGAAAGCCACTAGCCTATGGATTTTGGTTGCCAAGACCGGATGGTCGAAGCATATGGATTTCAATTCGCTATGAGAAACTGCAGGATTTCTGTTATAACTGTGGCAAGCTAGGGCACGACAATCGTAACTGTAAATCTGTGAGATTGATGTCTGTGTTCAATCCGGCTGAGCCTCGATTTGGGGCCTGGCTAGTGACTGGCCAATGTCGTAGTCAAGACGAAGCGTTGGTGGTGATTTGTAAGGAATGGTCCGAGGCAGATTATGTAAGGAAAAAGAAGGAGGAGGCTGAATTAAGAAGAAGAAACGGGACTAAGCAGCAAGCTGATTCGACTCCTGTTTATTCGGAGGAGGATTTGTTTTGTATTAAGATCAATAAATGTGTAGTGGATAACACTGAGGCAGAACGAAAGGTTGGAGTGGGAGCAAAGATGCCGAAGGATAAACAAAAGTGGAAGGATAAGGATGGTGCTCAGGAGGTTAAAGTGGGTGACAAGCGAGAGGGGAAGGGGTTAACAGGTGGTAGGAAGGGTAAAGCGGGTGTCTCCACTGATTCTCCTGAAATGCAACATAACTCAGCAACTGATGACTCGTGTACCAGGCCAAATGCTTCCTCGGTGGATCTAAGAGAATCAAATTTAGCCATGGTGGTATACAATGGAGGGGTCTTAAGTGAGGTCATTAACGGTATTAATGATCTTAGGCTGAAGAGAAGCACAGAGGAGGACTGGGAATCCTCGGTTCCAAAACGTAGAAAGAAAGCTGTGGTTCAGGCTAATCTGAAGCCTGCAATATCTGTGTACGCGGACAACTTAAAGAAGAATAAAGCTAAAGTGCAAAGAATAGCCAGGAAAAAGACTAAGGGTGGGAAGGAAAATGTTAGTGCAGAAACCATGGTAGTGGAGAACGTGATGGAGGAGTCTATGGGTGAGCTGTCAATGGAGGATGGGATGATTTTCAAAGCGGGCAAGGGCAGGAAGGCAAAAGGATTGACTGATGGTGCTGGTGGCTGGCCTTCAACAGCCACCGGGGCGCTATGAAGCTCATTTCATGGAACTGTCAAGGTTTGGGAAGAGCCTTGACAGGTTAAGAACTTGAGGGACATGGTTAAAAGGAATAGTCCTCAATAATCTTTCTAATGGAGACTAAATTGATGTCTGAAAAACTAAAGAAGTTAAGAAGGAAGTGTGGTTTTGATTTGGAGTTATATGTGGATCCAAGGGGGCTTTCAGGAGGGTTGGCTGTTTGGTGGCATGAGAGCATCTCACTAACTGTGTTATATAAATCTAAGAATATAATTCATGTCCTGGCTGATTCCAATAGCTTGTCGGTACCTAGTCTTATTTCATTTATATGTGGCCCTCCTAAGGAAGGGGAAAGGAAGGTTGTTTGGGATATTTTGAGGAGGCTAGCAGCAAATATAGAAGTTTCATGGTTGGTGGTCGGAGATTTCAATGATCTCTTGACTCAAGATGAGAAAGAAGGAGGTAATCCAAGGGCTATGCGGAAAATTATCAATTTTCAATGCCTACTGTCTGACTGTAGCTTGCTGGTCCTTGAATACAAGGGTGCTAACTTCACATGGTGTAATAAGAGGGATGATAATATTGTGAGGGAACGGCTGGATCGGGCGTTAGGGAATGTTGAATTCAAAGAAACCTTTCAGCAAGCGTTAGTTTTCCATATAGATCCCATCGGATCTGACCACCACGCTTTGCTGGTGGACTGCTGCTATTGTGAGAAGAAGGGGGTAAAATCCTTCAAATTTGAGGCAAACTGGGTTATGCATGATGATTTTAAACAAATTGTGTGTGAGGGCTGGAATGATGTAGATGGGGCAGTCGAGGAACGAGTATTAGACCTAGTAAGAAGGCTGGACGCTTGTAGAAAGAAGCTTATATTGTGGAGCAGAAGAGAGTTTCCCAACTTTAGGAAAGCTATTGAACAACTGAGACACATGTTGAACATATGCCATAAAGGGCCCATGACAGCGGACAAATTGTTGGAGGCGGAACAAATAGTCAGGCAACTGGAGGAGGCCTGGAACAGAGAGGAAATTTACTGGTGGCAGCGCTCTAGAGTGGCATGGCTGAATTTTGGGGATAGGAACACCAAATTTTTCCATAGTAGTGTGGTGCAAAGAAGGCAACGCAATAAAATTCTAAGGCTTAAAGATGCAAATGGGGTCTGGATGGAGGAAAAATCAGATATCAACAGGGCCTTTAGCGAATTTTATGAGAATCTATTCAGCTCTGGGGGTGTGAGGAAGCTAGATCAGGTTTTGGCATACGTCTTACCGGTTGTTTCTGAATCAGATAATAATATGCTCACGGGATCTGTTTCATGTCAGGAGATTGAAAGGGCTATTTTTCAGCTGGGTGCTAATAAAGCACCTGGCCCTGATGGCTTTTCCGCCCTGTTTTATCAAGCGGCGTGGAGCGAAGTGAACAAGGAAGTGTATGCAATGGTTCAGGAGTTTTTTGAAGGCAAATCTGAATTGGCTCAACTCAATGGCACTAATATAGTATTAATTCTGAAAGTGGGGAAACCTGAAGGAATTCACCAGTTCCGGCCTATTGGGTTGTGCAATGTATCTTACAAGATCATTGCCAAAATCATGACTAACAGAATGCGTGGCTTAATGAGCAGAATCATAACACCAAATTAGAGGGCCTTCATAGCTGGACGCATGATCTAAGACAATATCCTGCTGACTCATGAAGCCTTCCACTACCTGAAGCATAAGAAGATTGGCAACAAATGGGAATTGGCAATGAAGATTGACATGAATAAAGCTTATGACCGTGTGGAGTGGGATTTTTTGGAAGCCGTGATGCTGAAAATGGGGTTCTGCGAGAAGTGGGTAAAATTGGTTATGCAATGCATCTCAACAGCAAAGTTCAATCCCGAACGCGGTGTAAGGCAAGGTGACCCACTCTCACCTTACATGTTTATCATCGCCTCTGAAGTGCTATCTCTCATGATTCAATCTCACATTGAGAAGAAGGATTTGCAAGGGGTGAAGCTAGCTAGAAAATCCCCAGTGCTGTCTCACTGTTTTTTCGCGGATGACGCGATATTATTCCTTCGAGCTGATGAGATTAATTGCATGGTTCTGAAGCGTATTTTGAAAGTTTACTGTCAAGCCTCGGGCCAAATGGTTAATCTGGAAAAATCCAGCTTGTTCTTTTCCTCCAATACGCCGGCCAGAGTTAAGGATAAAATATCAGCATGCTTAGGGGTTAATCAGTCTAATCAAGCGGGCAAGTATTTGGGGCTACCAATTGTGTGGGGGAGATCTAAATCAGCGGCACTTGCTTTCGTAAGAGACAGAATTGGGCTGAAACTTCAAGGGTGGAAACAGAAATTGCTCTCCTTTGCGGGACGAGAAATATTAATTAAGGCAGTGGCAAACTCCATTCCCACCTATCCCATGACATGTTTTTTGTTTCCTAAAAAAGCATGTCAGGACATTGATAGCCTGGTTTCTAAGTTCTGGTGGGGGCTGAATGATGAGGGGAGCTCTATACATTGGAAGAGCTGGAAGTACATGACCACAAGGAAAGGGGAGGGTGGTATGGGATTCAGGGACTTGCTTTGTTTTAACAAAGCTTTGCTTGCAAAGATGGCGTGAAGATTACTTCAGCAACCTCACGATTTGTGGTGCAAGATCATTAAGGGAATCTACTTCCCTAAAGGGAATTTTTTGAGTGCTAAGAAGGGAGGACATGCCTCATGGGGGTGGACGAGTCTTCTGGAGGGAAGGGATTTATTGTTAAAACAATTATGCTGGAAGGTGGGGGATGGGAGGAGTATTAGTGTATGGAAGGATCAGTGGATCCATGGGCTGCAGGGGTTCAGACTTCAACGTGAAACAATTCCTGAAGAGGATGAGAAGATTATGGTGGCTGATCTGATCTCCAATGGTTCATGGGATTTAAAGCCCATCAGTAATAAGATCAGTAACGTGGAAAAAGAGTGGATTTTGAAAATACCGTTGCTTTCGAGGCCTCATGAGGATAGAGCGGTGTGGCTGGACAACAAGAATGGCGAATATTCAGTGAAATCAGGTTATGCAGTGGCTAAACGTTGCCTATCAGATACCCCAGTCAGAGATCCAGGTACGTCCCTCTCAAATCCACCTAGCCTATGGAAATGTATATGGAAGGTTGTCGCTTCCCCAAAGATTCATCACTTCTTATGGAGATTATGTGTTGGTGCGATTGCTACTAGAAATGCCCTGTTTAAACGTAAATGTGCCCCCAACCCCCTCTGTCCTATATGCCTATCTGATAGGGAAACCATAGAGCATTTATTGTTTTTATGTCCTTGGACAAAACGTTGCTGGTTTGGTAGCTTCTTAGGCCTAAAATTGATAAATGGTCTGTGAGGAGATGTGAGGATATACTTTGTGAGTTGCTGACGGACAAGGACAGACTGGATGAATATGGTAAATCTGTGTTTGTTGCTACATGTTGGTGGATTTGGAAGGCACGGTGTAACTAGGTTTTTAGGGGGAACAACCTGATGCAAAGAGGGTTGTGAGTTTGGTGGCTGGGCATGTGGAAGAGTTATGGAAGAATAAGGCACGAAAGGGTGGGAATAACAAAAAGCTGTATGAAGAGGGAGTTGTGAGGGAGGGGCAGTGGAAGGTGCTGTGGATGGAAGCATTAAATTTAATGTGGATGGGTCCTTCAAAGTTGCTTCTAGAGAGGCAGGAATTGGGTTGGTTTGCAGGAATCACCGAGGGGAGTTTGTAGGAGGGATTGGAAAGGCGGTGATGGTGGAAACAACATTTATGGCGGAATGTGCAGCAGTAAAAGAAGCTCTGTTGCATAGACACAAGTTTGTGAACTCACTGATCATTATGGAAACTGACTGTGAAAGTCTGTACCGTCTGCTAAAGGGAAGGACTGCTGCTGGTTGTGAATGGAAGACGCTGATGGAGTCTTTGGAGGATGTGTCATTATCCCTGGTTTCTCGGTTAGGGAATAAGGCTGCAGATAGGATTGCAGCAGATGCCGCAAGGAAGATGTACCAGCCGTTTTGGTTGGACTCTATGCCATCTTCCTTATGCAATATCTTGCTTCAGGATACTCATCAGCTCAGGGAACACAATAGCAACTCTTCTGCTGTCACGGACAGGGCTGGAATTGGCTGATGCATTTTTTCATTTGTTGATACTGGTATAGCAATTGGTTTAGTTTTACTTTAGATTTACTATAATACTGGTATAGGTTCTGCTGTTTTTTTTGTTTAGTTTGCTGATATATAGGGTAAGATGAGTGATAGGTTGTAATGTAGGTATTTTCTGAGTGCTTTCTTCTTGGCTTTCGGCTATTGGTGATTGTAGACCTTTTTTTTGTGATTAATAAAATTGACTTCTTTTGGGCAAAAAAAAAAAAAAAAAGTAAGCTTGTAGCAATTAGCAGAGAAAATATATGTGCTTTAGAGAAAGAAAGAAAAATTAAGGAGGAGAAAGTAGATGGATGTTGTAACATCCTCAATTTTAATTCTTAAGATTTGAATGACACTATGAGGTTATTTATCAACTAACTTGGGATTTAAAGAATATCAAACATATTGTGAAAAATCTTGAAATATAGAGTTGAGAAAAGAATGGGACACAATTGAAAAATCCTACTCCGGATAAATGGGTTCCAATTATACTTTTACAAGGTATCAAATTATCTTTTATAAAAAAAATGGTTAAGGTGCATTTTTGCCCTTAAAGTATGCGCTCAGGAGCAATTTTGCCCCTAAAGTTTTCGGCGTAGTAATGTTGCCCCTAAAGTTTCAAAATGGAGCAATGTTGCCCCTCCGTTAAAAACCCTAACGTTGACCGTTAGGGTTTTCAACAGAGGGGCAACATTGCTCCGTTTTGAAACTTCAGGGGCAAAATTACTACTTTTTTTTGGAGCAATGTTGCCCATGAAGTTTCAAAACGGAGTAATGTTGCCCCTTCGTTAAAAACCCTAATGTTGACCGTTAGTGTTTTTAACGGAGGGGCAACATTGCTTTGTTTTGAAACTTTAGGGGCAACATTGCTACGCTTGAAACTTTAGGGGCAACATTGCTCCTGGGCGCATACTTTAAGGGCAAAAATGCACCTTAACCCTAAAAAAATATATATATAAGTTAAAGTAGTATATATTTATTTATAGGGTTTAATATTTCTGCTTTTATTGTAGAAAATTTTGTTTTCACACTCACACAAAAGTGAGTGGGTCCTATCATCAAGAGAAAATATTAGTGGAACCCACTCACTTTTATGTGAGTGTGTAAAAAAAAATATTTCTACAGCAAAAGCAGAAACATTAAACCCTTATTTATATTGATTTGAGTTAATGAAATTATTTCTTGGTGATTAGAATTTACTATGTAATTATTGAGTATTAGCAATTTACTCAAAATGGAATTACATATTTAGTATTTAATTCCAAAACTATAATTTCAAGTGAGAGAAAGATTTGTGAAAATTGATAGGATTAAATTAAAGTATTTAAAGTATTTTTCTAAAAATAAAATAGTATAATCATTTAATAATTATGAAATTTTATCTCGGGGAAGTTACATTGAAAGCTTTGGAAATGTTATTAAAAAAATGGAGAAGAAGAGTTTTAGAAGCAAAGAAAAGGAGTTGGCAAAAAACAAAGAGGGAAAGTTTAAAAAAATAATATAAATATAATACATTAAATCAAATAGTGGGCCGTGACCCACTATTTGATTCATGAGGGGTTAATATGGATCTAAATTCCCTTCCATGCTCTTCCATTCGTTGGCCTCTCCTTACCCTAAACTACACTGTTTTGGGTGTAAAATGAGAGGGGTGATCCACTTTTTTTTTTTTTTTTTCTAAACTAATATTCGGGCCCTAAGTATTTTTTTTATTAGCACCCAATATTATAAAGTAGGGAAAATGACAGCCAGGTCCCAAGGACTATAAAAAATAGCAAAAAAGTTTCAATAGAAATTCACATAACAAAAAAGTCCCTAGGGACTTTTTTGTTATTAATTCATTTTAGAAAAAGACCTTATTGCCCATACTGCATAAAAAAGGATACAAGTAGAGCAAACTTGTGCATCGGAGAATTGCATTCGTCAAAAGGGAAAAAATGGAGAAATCACATAAGCAAGATAGGTGGATCGAATCTCCAACGTTGAAGGCAAGTAAGTGACATTTTCATGTCCTAGGCAAAGCTTCGATTTTGCAGCTGTCATCTGCTCTATGTTCGTTGAATAATTTATTTTGTCGGTGTATGTTCGTTGCATTCAGAAAGTGAAGGGTTGGTGAAGGGTTGAAGTTTGAGCTTATTAGTGGACTATAAGCTGGTACCTAGGTAAGTAATGCTAAGATTTTGCTAAAGATATCATCTTTACCATTGAAGTTGGTGTTTCATGTTATTGGGTAGGGTTAATAACATTGTGCTCTGTTTTTTGGGAAGGTAATAGAGGGACTGCTATGTTTTTATTAGTAATGGTTGATGTGATGATGGTTTGTTTAGTTAAAAGTTCTGATAGGAGATAATAAACTTGTTGTTAATACGTGTAGTTATTGTTGTTAATATGGCTTTTTCAGTTGTTAATACAATCGTCTTGTTGTAGATTGTCCTGAAATATGGCAGGTATTTCGGGGTAATGTGGCTTTTTCTAGTGTAAATGTGGCTTGTTCTGTTGTAAATGCCCTCTGTAAGTTTAGAACTTGAGTTTCAACGAAAATCCAAGTTTCTAAATTTTGTTGTGAATGTGGCTTGTTCTGTTGTAAATGCCCTCTGTAAGCTTAGGACTTAAGTTTGAATGAAAATTCAGGTTTTTAAATTTTGTTGTAAATGTGGATTTTTCTGTTGTCAATGTAGCTTGTTCTGTTGTAAATACCCTTGTAAGCTTAGGACTAGAGTTTCAACAAAAATTCAGGTTTTTAAATTTTATTGTGAATGTGGCTTGTTCTGTTGTAAATGCCCTCTGTAAGCTTAGGACTTGAGTTTCAACGAAAATTTAGGTTTTTAAATTTTGTTGCGAATGTGGCTTTTTCTGTTGTCAATTTGGCTTATTTTGTTGTAAATGCCCTCTGCAAGCTTAGGACTTGAGTTTGAACGAAAACCTAGGTTTTTAAATTTTATTGTAAATGTGACTTTTTCTGTTGTAAATGCCCTCTGTGAGCTTAGAACTTGAGTTTGAACGAAAATCCAGGTTTTTAAATTTTATTGTGAATGTGGCCTTTTCTATTGTAAATGTGGCTTGTTCTATTGTAAATGCCCTTTGTAAGCTTAGGACTTGAGTTTAAACCAAAATCTAGTTTTTTTAAATTTTGTTGTAAATATAGCACTTCTTGTTGTGAATGTGACTTTTTCTGTTGTGAATTGGCTCTGTAAGCTTAGGAACCAAAATTTAGGTTTTTAAATTTTGTTGTGAATATAACACTTCTTGTTGTGAATGTTGATTTTTCTATTGGGAATGCCCTCTGCACGTTTAGGAACAATCAAAATTGGAAAAATGGAGCAACACATTATCAATATGGTAAAGTTTCAATGTAGCATTTCCTGTTGATAATGTCAGATTTTGCTCTAAGGCTAGTAAAAAAAGGCACATTCAGTTGCCATTATATACATTGCCAAAATAAGGTCATATCAATGCCAATACTTTCAACTATTTTACAATAGAACTACAAGTCTATTTCTTGTTCTTCGATTGTTGGTCGCCTGGCAGTCGGGACAGCACCTTCTGTGCATGTATGTTTTTCTCATGCGATACAAGCCACCATAAGCATTCAAGCTTAATCTCCCAAGTGTGGTATGCACACCTGAATTAGTAGGTTTTGAAGAGGACACTGACTTAGGTGAGGGCACTTCCTAAAATAGAGGAAAAAAATATCATCAATATTTCCTGAACAGGAATACATATAGCTATTATGTGAAGCTAAAATCACTATACTTTTGTGCTATTTAGATCTTGCTTCACATTTGATAATATGTATCATTATGCTTGTAACAACTATAGATTACAACAAGAGGCAAGCTAACATAGTGAATCTTCCACTTTTATACATATTTACTAACAAAATTGAAATACAAATCAAATCAATCTAAAAAACCCTTGTTGCAGCTCTGAAGAAAATGGAGGAACAACACTTTTCATGAATACTGATGAAATGATTGATGGTTACTAGCTAGTATGTATCCCAGAAAAGCTTACTCATTTAGCATTCAAGAAAGGTTATCAACATGGTTTGAGAATTCCAAAGGAAAGAAATTGAATTAATATCTCGTGCAAATGCCATACTAGAGCATCACGAATCCCAAAGATGAAAGAGCATCATGTTAGAGCGACCAAACCCAGAATAAAGGACATAGTCAGCCAACCAGCTCAGGCCAATAATAAATGATATCAACAAATTCGTGAACCCATAAACATAATTCGGATAAAACCCAAAAAAATAAAAGAAACCATAGTCAAATTTTTTGAGATAGAAAGTTTCAAATCGTCAGTTGAACAAGAATAAAGACCTAAACTCCTACTATAGTCGGTAGATAAAGCTACTCCCAAAACGCGAATCTGGTCCTCTCAATCGTTTCAGCTCACGGTGCCTCTGATCGATCTCCACAGCATCGCTACTCTCAGCCACAAGTTGAGTAGGGACGACGTTCCCTTTGGTTCCTACTGACCATCTACTTCTTTCGTTCAAGATCACAAAAGAAGATGATAGAGATTGTGAACAGTGCGATGGTTGACCTCTCCTCTGTACTTTACTGCTGGTTCTCTGGAGACGAAGATGAAAACTGAACAGGACCCGTGCGCCTCAGTTCCTTCTATGCTCGACCTTGTGCAACTCGTCATCGGCATCCCCATTTGATCCCATCGGAATCTATATGAAGATGAGGGAGAGAAAGTGCGAAAGAGGGCTGATGATAAATATTGAGTGAGCAATTCGTTTATTTTCTGGGGTATATTAGTAATTTTACATTCACAACTAATAACAAAAAAGTCCCTAAGGACTTCTTTGGGACTTTTTTGTTATTTGTCATGAACCTTGGGATCTGGCTGTCATTTTCCTTATAAAATACTCCCTCCGGTCTTAATTATAGGGCAATATTTAGGAGTTGGTTTTGATCCTAATAATAGGACGACATTCTAATTTTTCTAAATTTCTTTCTAAAATACCCCTTCAATTTCTTCCTAAGATATGAATGAGGGATTATGTGAAATCAACAAGATAGTTGAAGTGCAAAATTTATATAAGGACATTTTAGGAAAATGAGTAAAATTAACTAATTTAACTTCTATCCTTAATCTCTCCAAAATCAGTTAAATATGTCCTATAATTAGGATTGGAGGTAGTTATCTTTTATACACTATGTGGCATAGAATAATTTTTTAGTAGCGCCCAGTATCTGGCAAGCTCCACCCTGAAGTATTTTTCTAGTAATGTTTCATATCCTAAACTAAATTTGAGCACATCTAACCTTTGATATCTTAAATTTAGGGTGCTCATTGTAACTAGAAAACATTTTAGAGGCTACTTGTAGATAGAAAAATAATTTAGGGTGCTGAATGCGATTAGGAGGCTGCTTGTTGCAACTAAAATAATTCAGCCATTTAGGATACAGCTTGCTACGTGCTACTAATTTTTTTTTATACTACATAATGCACTGATAATTATTTTAAAATATTGTCTGCTACTTTAAAAAAATATTTAGGATTTTGAATATTATTTTTTTCAAAAAAAAAAAAAAAAGTGGATCACCCCTTCCATTTTACACCCAAAATAGTGTAGTTTTGAGTAAGGGAAAGGTAGGACGGAATGAGATTGGGAGGCTGGACCCGGATTAATATACCCTCAATCTCACGCACAGTACGCAACTTCCTCAGGTTCCTAATTTTTACTGTTTCCTCGGCGCCTTTCTTTCCCTTCACTTCCAGTAGCACAGTGACGCTGGCGAGAGAAACATAGAGTGAGAAAAGGAAGGATGCTTTGCTTGGTTTCTTCTAGGATATTTGGTGAGTTGTTTATCTCCTATTTCTTTCTAGTTTCTTCTTTTATTTTCAATTTTAATGGTAATTATGATTAAATGATTTTAATAAGTAAGAAAGGATTAATGAAAGGAAGAAATGAAATTGAAAAGATAATTGTGAGAAATAGTTATTTATGTGATTTTTATTAAGAATGTAGAGTGAGTAGATTTTTTGGAATTTAAGGATGAATGGATGAGAGTATTCTTATCAATAATTTTAATGGGTGAATGATGGAAATATTAGTGGAATAGAGAAATTGATTCATGTTGTAAATTGAGAATTTTGAAAATTTATATTAAAGTGAACAATTTAAAGGTTATATAAGATTTCAAATAGAGTTTGATTTTTGGAGTTAAATTTTGAGTTGATATTGATAATGTGATTATGAGAAGTGAGGTTTGGTATTTGGGTTGATTATGAATGACCAAAGATGAGAGTCGATATTTCTTGAGAGACTTTAAGTCTCTTAGTAACATGAATAATAACTTAACTCATAGGTTTAATCGAAAATAAGGCGTTCGGTTGAATTGATAGGAGGCAACTTGAGAATTGTGATATAGAATCTTGATATGTAATTTGAGGTATGAAATTCGATATGGAATATGTGAGATAGAATATGTGATTTGGAAGTTTATGAATTATATTATTAATACTTTGTTATATAAATAGTTCCACTTGACACCTCACGAGCATATATTAACATGTGTAAAGAGTTGGATAAATGGTTATTAAGACTTTCGTCTCACCCCGTGGATTTAACATTTTTCAGCTAATAATTCTTTTGCTAGTCAATCGGGGAAAGTTCTAGAGGCTTGATTATTGTGATAATCATTGTAAAGTCTCCTCCTTTTTATTGATGTGGTGAATTTTACGTATGTCCATTGTAGGACTTATGCGTAACATCCTAATTTTTATATTAGAATTTAATTACAAATAGAAAATTTAATTAATCATGATACGTGAATTTATTGTGTAATTATCAAAATAAGGTTTGTATGTAAAATATCATTTATGGTAGTAAAATAAATTAGTGGAATAAAGGTGTAGAAATAATAAATAGTTTTCATTAAAAAAAAAAAGAGATGCAAAAATGTGTATAAGAAGAAAAGAAAAGAAAAATAATAATAATAATAAATTAATAATTATTATTAAAAAAAATATAAAAAAAATGCCACCTAATAATTATTAATGAGGAAGTGCCACCTAATGCATCCTTAATGCATTCTTAATGAGGAAGTATATGGCGTATTGGCGTTCCACTGCCCTCCTCCTATTTATATATATGTGAGCTTGGTGAGTGAGTGAATGTCGAGTGGTATGTGAGCATGTGCGGCGTCAATAATCCAGGGAGCGAGAGAGAAAGAAAGAGAGACGATGAGAAAGGAAGAGAAAGAGAAAAAGAAGAGGTTATTTAAGTTTTTAAAGTAAATTATTTATTTTATAAGATTATTTAGATAGTTGAATTAATTTCTTTTTCAACAAAGTTTCTTCACGAAAGTCATCTATGCATTTTTCTCTTTCTAATGAGGATAATATAATTCTGATTAGTGAAAATTTTGGAATTAGAATTATGATAAAGTTTTGAATTTTGATAATAGATGATTGTATATATGAAGAGTATGATTAATAAATAACTTTAATTGATTTAGATTTGTTAGCCGGTTGTTGTGGGAATTTAAAATTATTTTCTATTTAAAAGAATTTAGGATTTATGTCATATAGGATATTTTTAATGATTAAATGAGAATTAAAGTATTTAGTTGCTTTATTAGAGGTATTATTAAAGGTATAATCGGTTAGTTTTGCTAAATCTTAAACTATATGAAATTATGAATTGAGATTTGAGATTTTAAATTATAGTTGATATGATTTTGAGTATGTGGAGGTTTAAAGATTGTTTAATAAATTGGGTTATACTTATAAAAGTTAGTGTTAGGTTGAAAATTGAAGATAAGATGATATCTTGATAATTATAATTAGTAAGAAATAATTTATGAAGGAAGGAATTGAGATTGTAACGGTAATTTGAGGAATAGATAAATTCTCACTTCTTTTAAGAAAATTTTAAATGAGACATATAGGTTAATTAATTAATTATTATTATATTAATTGGTATTGTCGTTAATTCTATTAACGTGTAATTATATATTTATTTTTAGAGTGGACCTTATATCTCTCAAGTTTAGTTCTTGTATCAAGAATTTGAGGTAACCACTTTTCACTCATTGTACTTGCTTCTATGATGTTTGTGAGTGATTTTTAATCTATGAAAACTATGTTCTTAATGAAGTTGCCTTGTGGCATTTTATTTTAAAATGTGATTTGGTGAGATTGTATTATTGACTATCAATGAGTACTTTGAAATAGTTATTGGGACAGAAAATTATGATGTTATATGCTTTGGATAATGCACTTTTGATATGATTATGTGAGTTGAAATAGTATTGTTATCTTAATAATTATTGAGATGATGTATTATTTTATAAATCATGATTGGAATCTTATATATACATGCTAAGATTATGATGATGTGGAGCGGTGATGGTTGTGGAGTGATGATGAGAGTTATTGTGTATATAATACCACGTGGTATGCCATCACTCAGTGCACAGTGGATGACTTTGATATTTTCAGGGCCCTTAGTATCATCCTTTTCCTTTGGCCAGGTTAAGGGTTAGCCATTGGGGGTGACAGTGACACCTTTCCATATTCGAAGGAAAGGGAACCCCTAGTCCAATATGAGTTCTATAGTTTTTGGCCAGACTATACCTCATTATTGGAGAGCTTGGTGCAGTCTTGTCATAAAGACTATACCTACCACGTCACAGCCCATGAGTTTTGTCAACGGTAATAAGGGTGGGGGTGATAAGGATTGTCAGGGTTTCGATATGTTGCTTGACATGTTATATATGTGATTCATGATATGAAATTTGATATTGAAATTTTATTACAGAAATTGTGATCTGACAATTTTGTAAATTTGATATGTAGTGCTCATTATTTAAAATGTTTTACTTGGCACCTCACGAGCACGTATTAACATTTACAATAAACTGGATTGATGGTTACAAATATTTTTCAGGTGAGAGTTCTCGTCCGGATCAATCAGGGAAGGCTTTGGAAGCTTAAGTTACTTTTGCTAACGGTAGTGCTTCCACCTTTTTAGTACATGTTGAATTATTGTATATTGCCACATCATTAGGGCTACTTGGCATATTCTAGTATATTTTGGATATTTTGAAAAATTCTAAAGCCATATTTAGTTTTAAAATATGGGCCTAGTAAAATCCAAAACTTAACTGTGCATATACTGTTTTCTATTATGTATAAGCAACTCAAAAGGATATTTGAGAAAATTATTGTTTAGGATTTTGATAATTGAGTTTGATAATGAGCTTGTGGTTGAATGCTTATGTTATGGGCTTTGAGAAGTTCAAAGCCCAAGGGTTTTGATTAATTATGGTTTGATTTGTGAAGTAATGAGAAGAGTTTTATTATCTATGGTAAATTTTAAATGACTAGTCTATTCTTTTTTATCATAGATAGGTATTTGTTGGGATCCGTACACGTAGCGGATTAAAAACTTTACGTATCCCGTGCAAGGATCGCTCAATAGCGTTTAGATTAAGGCTAAGGAATTCGGATATTACCTTTGGAGAATTCGTTCGCGTCTTGTTCTTCCTTGAACAGGTGGGCTACCTCCTCGATCAGCAAAAGACGACTCTTAGAATCGTCTTCCTCTACTGGTATCCATATGAACAATCCTCGAACACGGCTACGGCAGCGTGCTAGCGCCTCTTGTGCGTCTCTCTCAATTTTTCACTCTAGGGTTTTTCTCGCGGCTTTCTGAATACGCTCGACAAAAAGTCCCGTGGGTTTTTCTAAACCCGTTTAGTGTATTATATAGAATTAATCCTCATTAATTTTGAAATTCAAATTTCAAATATGGATTAAAATACATTAATTAAATCAATCAGATCTAATGTAACATATTTAATCCGCATTAAAAGCTGATCTGAAATTTGAATTTTGAATCTGGATTAAAATAAATATATTAATTAAATCCATCTAATAGATCTAATCAAATCCATTTATTTAATCTAAATTAAAAGCCTTCTGATTTAATTTATCTCTATAAATTAAATCCAAGAAATAATATCTATCTATTTAATTTAAATTTGAGATACTATATCTCAATTTTAAATTAAACAGACATACGATATCTTTATTCGAAAATTAAATGAGATACAATATCTCTATTTGTTTTAGATATTTAATTTATCAAATAAATTAAATACAAAACAAATATTATATATATTAATATTATAATCTCTATTAATAATATTAACATATATTAATTTCGAATTTAATATATATATATATATATATATACATATACTTATATATATATATATATATATATATATTTATCCTAGATTAAATTAAAGTATTCATTAAATCTTAGACGTATCGAGATTCAATAATCTGGACACTTTTGCTCGTGTTGGGTTATTTTTGTGTGCGACCGACTGAGCCCATATGAGATTAGCGGTGGGCCAATACTGTACCAGCCCACAAGTCGCAAGCGGCCTCTAGCAAGACATTGCGACTACCCAATTCACATGGGGATGAATGACACGATACAACCTATCGTACAACCATGTCACGTCCCTTTTGTCACGCGATAATTTGGTCAAGGATAAGACATGGATAATGTCAACTTCCTTTTCTTGACCACTACTTTCTCGATTCTCGAGTGGTCTAATAAGTGAAATGGGAACTCCTTTCCATCACAGTATGGCCATACATTTCTTAGACTCACTCATCGAGGGGCCCAGTAATATCTCTCTACAAATGTGAGGGACAAATTCTATCTTGACCATTCACATTCCTCCGTATGAAAACCACTGATCCCGATCCAAGCCTTTATCATCACCCGGTCAAAGGTGACTTTTGACTAGGTCAAAGACCAGTGACTCATCATGTAAGAATCCATGATGATCTCATGTCATAGGGTGTCGTGACGCGGTTATACATGAGATAAGCTTATGACTAGATCCATGCAGCTTTCTCATAGTGGGTCGGTCCAAAGACCTTGTACTCTTACAAGTGCCCATGACTTTGATTCGTATCTCCATACCTCATCAAAGTCATGCGGTCTTATCTCATCTTTGCTCCGCGTAGATGACCGCCAGGACATTTAGGATAATCTATAAGATATATCCAGGGATATAGTTATCAATATAAACACGCAAATTGAATGATAACTGAAAGAGAATACTTTAAAACATAAATGTCTAAAGTACAATAGTTTGCCCTAGGGCATAATTTCCAACAGTATTTGCAGTTATTTAAATCATCTATTACCATGGTAGGTAGTGTTTTCAAATGGTTAATTGAACTCTTAATCGACCATATTTAACTTTTGAAAGATGGGCTGTAAATTTTTTTACTATGTTAGATCTTCGGGTTTAAGTTTTCTCTTTTGTGCCATAGTATTGTTCATTATGAGAAGATTTGACTAAGAGTTCGTTTGGATCCTCTTATTTTTAACTTAAAAACTACTTTTAAGCAAAAGCTAAAAACAAGAGCTTTTGAAAAAAAAGCTAAAAGCTGTTTGGTGATTATATAAATTTTTTAGCTTAAAAGCTGAAATTAAAAATAAGCTGTTTGACAAAATTTTTGTCATAAGCACTTTTTCTAATAAAAATTATCATAAAAGGTATATTATAATTGGGTGGCGCGGCGGTGGGGTGGCGATGGCGGCGGTGGCGGTAGTGATCGATCGAAAGATTATGAGTTCTCTTTTCATTTTTTTTTTAAAGAGCTTATAAAAAAAGAGCTTAAAAATAAGCTACTCATAGGAGCTTATTTTTAAACTCTTTTTTCTTCATTATAAAATAAACTCTTATAATTATAAGAGCTTATGTAAAATCCTGTTTGGCCTAACTTAATACTTATAAGTAGCTTTTAAGCTAAAAATAAGTTAGGCCAAACAGGCACTAAGTGCATGAAGAATTGAGTATTGGGGAAAGGATGTTATATATGCAAAAATATGGTGTATATATGTAACATCCTAATTTTTATATTAGAATTCAATTACGAATAAGGAAAAATTAATTAATCATAATACATGAATTTATTGTGTAATTGTCAAAATAAAGGTTTGTATATAAGATATCATTTATGACAATAAAAGATATTAAGGAAACAAGGGTGTGAAAATAATTATTTAATTTAAGGGAAAAAAAAGAAAAAGAAAGAAAGAAGAGGCAAAAACGTGCAAGGAGAAAAGGGAAAATAATAATAATAATGATAATAGTAAATAAAATAATATAATAAATTAATATTTAAAAAGGAAAAAAAAAAAAAAAAAAAAAAAAATGGAAACTAAAAATGGTGGCAGCACATCTATACGTGGGGATATTAATCTAACAAAATTGATTATGATGGTGGGAGGGAGTATAATTACCCACCGCCATCAATTAATATATATATATATATATATATATAGATGTGTGTGATGGTGTGCGTTGAGTGATGTGTCTATGTTCCGGTGAGAGAGCGCGAGAGTGACGGAGGAAAGGAGAAAGATGGGTGTGCAGATTTTTCAGTGTAGTTTAAGATATGTTATTTATTTTATAAGATTATTTAGGTAGCTAAATTAGCTTCTTTTCAATAAACTTTCTTCACAAAAGTTATTCTTCGTATTTTACTCTTTCTAATGAGAATAATATAGTATTGATTAGTAAAAATTTTGGGATTAGAATTATGATAAAGTTTTGAGTTTTGATAATAGATGACTGTATATATCAAGAGCATGATTAATATATAATTTTAATCGGTTTAGGGTTATTAATTGGTAGTTGTGGAAATTTAAAATTATTTTCTATTTAAAAGAATTTAAGATTTGTGTTTTATAGGATATTTCTACTGATTAAATGAAGTTTAAGGTATTTAGTTAGATTACTAGAGGTATTATTTAAGGTTTAATCGGTTAGTTTTGCTAAATCTTAAAATATATGAAATTATGAATGGGGATTTGAGATTTTAAATTATAGTTGATATGATTCTGAGTATGTGGAGGTTTGGAGATTGTTTAATAAATTAGGCTATATTTATAAAAGTTAGTATTCGGTTAAAAATTGAGGAATAGATAAATCGTCATTTTTCTAAGAAAACTAAAGTGAAATAATAGTTTAATTAATTATTTAATTATGATATTAGTGATTATTTTTAATTCTATTAACATATAATTATATAATTATTTTTAAAGGGGACTGATTTCTCTTATGCTTAGTGTCGTGTCAAGAACTTGAGCTAATTACTTTCCACTCATTGTACTTGCTTATATGATGTTTTGCGAGTGATTTTTAATTTATGAAAGCTATGTTTTTAACAAAGTTGCTTGTGGGATTTATTTTTGGAATGATTAGTGATATTATATGTTATGGAAAATATTTTAATGAATGATTTAATTAAGTTAATAATTGATAATTGTTCTTTAAAATGGAGGATGTTACTATATATATATATATATATATATATATATTAGACTAAATATCTAATATAAGATTTTTATTTGATATTTAGAAAAAGAAAAATTCATTTAAACGTTTTAAATATAAAGAGGGTTGCTTTAATATTACATAGATAATAGATACTACCTTTGGTCCTAATTATAGGAACACTTTTTTAGTATAATTTGTACTATAAAAGTGTTTTTATAATTAGGATCGGAGATTAATATATACTCCCTCCGATCTTAATTATAGGACATATTTAACTAATTTTGGGAAGATTAAGAAAAGGAGTTAAATTAGTTAATTTTACTTATTTTCCTAAAATGCCTTTATGAACACACACACATATATTGACAGCCGACACACACACACACAAATACATATATATAGACACACACACACATACATATATGTATGTGCGCGTGTGTGTCTATATATATATTGGAAAATTAATGTCAACTAATCGATAAATAAATTAAAATACAATTTAAAAGTTTCACTGGCGGGAAGAATCTACGCACCCACATATATATATTCACCAAAAACCAAATACACTTGAGAGAATTAAAGAAAGAAATTGAAAAAAATTAAAATTATGGTATTTTAGATCAAAACTAAAATTGAAAAAAAATTAAAATTATGTCCTATAATTAGGATCAAAACTAATTCCCAAATGTTATCCTATAATTAGGACCGAAGGGAATATTAATTTAAACGTTTTGAATACGTGGAAATGCTAACGTGTTACAAGGAGAGTGGCTCGAACCACTGCTTTTATATAGTAAGAGATATGAAGATCATAAAACTTGAAAAAATTGAAGTAAAACCATATATATGATATTAGTTTTTAATATAATTTTATATGTTATTAAATATTAATAGTTTGAAGAAAAGATTATGGTAGAACATCAAATTCTAATTAAAAAAAAATCATAATATATGCACAAAATATAGACTCTAAAAAAAATACTATATCTTGAACATGGTTAAATAATATTAGTTAATAAGGTTTACAAATTAAACATCTTAAAAGAAGATTATATTTATATACTGTTTTCGAATGAAGTTTGCCGTACACTGTGTTTTTATGGGCTAATCATTTAACACCATAAACCATGTTAATAGCATATTTAATTAAAAGGGAAAATTTCATTTAAATACCAGATGAATTTGCAAAACCCCCAGAAGTCCTCCAAATTTGTAAAAAGACTCAGAGGTGATAAGGACTTTTGTGAGTTATGCAATTTCGTGGGAAATGACCCTAATGCCCTTCCTTCCTCTCTTCCTCTTCCCCCTTCCTCTCTCTCTGAACCAGAACCACTCGCCGCGACACGTTCGTTCGCCACCGTCTATCTCCGCCGTCGACGCCGACGCGCATCCTCCACCTTGACGCCGCACCGCGACATCGGTGAAAAAGAAAACAAAAAACGAAAAACGAAACACGCGAGAAAACTAGAAACAATAATTTTTTTTTTATCGGTCGATCCGGAAGAAATTGGAAGAAGAAGGCGTGAAGGAAGGAAGGAAGAAGGAAGGAAGGAAGGAAGGAAGGAAGCAAGCGGGAAGAAGGAAGAAGGAAGAAGGAAGAAAAAAAAAAAAAAAGAGTCCGAGAGTGCACTTTCAACTTTGGAGTGTGTTTTAAAACACTTGAGTGTTATTATTATTATTTTTTTACTCACCTTGCATGAAATGGTAAATGGCGTTTGTGAAATGGTAAATGACGTTTGTGAAATGGTTAAACTGTCTTTTTTTTTTTTGTTATCCATATGAAAGAGTAAAAAATGGCACCTATGAAAACAATGGTAAATGGCGTTTGTGGAATGGTAAATGGCGTTTGTGCAATGGTAAATTACCATTGTTTCCCAGGGTGCTCACAAACACCATTTACCATTGCACAAAAGCCATTTACCATTGCACAAACGCCATTTACCACTGTTTTCCAGGTGCCATTTGTTATGACACAAACGCCATTTACCATTCCACAAACAACATTTACCATTCTAGAAACGACAATTACCATTGTTTTCCCAGGTGCCATTTTTTACTCTTTCGTATGGATAACAAAAAAAAAAAGATAGTTTAACCATTTCACAAACGCCATTTACCATTTCACAAACGCCATTTACCATTTCATGCAAGGCGAAAAAAAAAAAAAACACTCGAGTGTTTTAAAACACACTCGAAGTGTTCACTGGAGTGTGTTATAACACACTCTAGTGAAAGTGAAAGGAGTGCACTCTCAGACTTTTTTTTTTTCCTTTTCTCTTCTTCCTTCCTGCTTCCTTCCTTCCTTCCTTCCTTTTCTTCTTCCGTCCTTCCTTCTTTCACGTCTTCTTCTTCTATTTCTTCCGAATCGACCAATAAAAAAAAAAAAAAATACTGTTTCAAGTTTTCTTTTCTCTCGTGTTTTAGTTTTTTGTTTTCTTTTTCACCGGTGCCGACGGGTGTGGCGTCCAAGGTGGAGGGTGCGACGTTGGCGTTGATGGCGGAGGTATACGGTGGTGAACGAACGTGCGGCGGCGAGTGGTTCTGGTTCAGAGAGAGAGGAAGGGGGAAGAGGAAGAGAGGAAGGAAGGGCATTAGGGTCATTTCTCACGAAATTGCATAACCCACAAAAGTCCTTAGCACCTCTGAGTCTTTTTACAAATTTGGAGGACTTCGGGGGTTTTGCAAATTCATCTAGTATTTAAATGGAATTTTCCCTAATTAAAATTATATTTGATATTATTAAATATATTTAATTTAATAATTATTTCTTTAACCATTTATTTTCAAAAAATTTAAATTATTTTTAAGTAAATATATTATTTATAATTTCAAATTTCAAATAAATAAATACTCATTTATCGATTCTTAATTAGAAAATTTAATATAGATTTTTTTAAAAAAGAAAATAAATTAGGGAAATAATTTTTTTACCATTGAATAAATCCTCCTCCCCAAAATGATAAATTAGAAGGAAAAATTTAGCCTCCTTGAAATTATACCTGGAGAAATAATAATTCTCCTTCAATTTAAATAAAATTATTAAATTAAAAAAACATTTAGTGTTGAACGCTCTTTTGGCCAAATCACATGTGTTTTTTGTACCTTTGAAAGCTACGTCATCATCCCGTCAGTAAAAAAAGTCATACTTAATGGTCAAACGGTATTTTTATACCTAATTTGTAACAATGTGTGTACTTTTATACCTAAAAAAGCACTTGGTATAGGAGGCTCCTCGGAGTAAAACATATGTGTATTTTTACACCTTAACCCTTAATACAATGTAAGACATATTTATATGATTTTTGCATATTAATGAAGTTAAACAAATTATCCAATTATAACATATGGACATGATTTCTCTAAAATAATTATGTATAATGTTAGATTACATATTAGTTTACAAACTTGGAAGATTAGTTGAAAAAATGATAAGTATGAGAAATAAAATATGAGTTTAATGTTTATGTTTTTTCAGTTTTTTTTTTTTTTTTGCACACTCACCAAAAAAAATAAGTGGGTCTCATTAATATTTTCTCCTTTTTATAATGAAATCTACCCACTTTTTTAGGGTGGCAGGAAAAAAAAAATTCCGGAGCAAAACCAAAAACATTAAAAAAGAGGTAAGAGGGAGAGGGTATTATGGGGAAATTAAAGGGAGGGAGGGAGGAGGTAACGAAAGTGCGAACGGTAAGGTTGGATTTGGAGGCGAGGGGAGAGGACGAGGAAGAAAGGGAGTGGAGTAGCGGGCCTTTGAGAGAAGAGGAGGGAGGCAATTGGGTGTATATCCATTCCACCAGCGACCCCATGTCGGCGGCAAAGTCACGCATCTGCCTCTCCAACACCTCCGGCACTATTATCTTCCTCTTGCTCCTCCTCACCCCCACCGCTGCTTCCAGGTACTCCGCCTTTGCTCTCTCCAGCTCCCTCCCTACTTCCTCCCCTCTGTACACCCTTACCTGCATTCATGAGTTCACACATCCATCAATCAACTGCAAATTCTTATTACAAACATATATACATACATTGCTTGTTCACTCACTGCTGGTGACGACCATGTCCCTCTGCTCAGCCCAAAAATCACGTTGTTCGCTTCTGGATACGCCTCCCCTCTACCCCGAAGAATCATGTGTTCGATGCCCCTTGCGTTCACTTCTATTCCCCCCACATTCATTGTCGCCTGCATGCCTCCCATCATTTTATCTCCTCACTCATTTCCATTAAAACAAAACAAGCGTACCGTACGCACCTTATTCATTACATCTGACTCTTCATCCTGCTTGGAAGCCAGCCCCTGATCTAAATATGCCTGAGAATTCGCCAAAACACAAGCATTATATTATTACAAACTGACCGCCAAACTAACTTCATCTCTCATACATATAATAAAATCCCTTACTACCCTACATTCATTATGCAGGCGTTGTGGATGTTAATCCAGAATGCCAACTTCTGGTTGTTGCCCAACAAATTCAGATCCACTTGGTACAACTTATTTATCAGCACCCTGACATTTATTTATTTATTTTTATTATTATTCAAAAAAGGAGCATGTTAGTTGGCGGGCAAATTAGAGAAAATTCAAAACAAAAAGGGACCTCAATTTTCCGAACGCGGGTGAGAACCGGTCAGTGTGTAATGAGCTGCTGGTGATATGAATGAAGTCCTTGTATGGGCCGACGTCTCTTGCGAGGCAATCTGAATCTGATGATATGCCATAAGGATCTGTACTCAAGACATTGGGGTTTGAAAGGAAAGAAGGTGTCTTGCAAGTGAAGCCACTAGATTTCATGCACGACAGGGTAAGTTTTGGAACGCTGGCGTGGTCTGCTTCTTTTCTGTCCGAGCATGCATGGTTCAGTTCAAGAAATATTCCGATCAGGCATTTAAGCAGTTCCTCTGACACTTCATTTGCTCTCTCAATGCCCATTGGTGTTTGAGGCTTACCGTTATTTGACCTTCTGGTTGTGGTGAACAGGCTATGGATATCGAATGCGGAGCCCAGAGAGACTATTCTATCTCTCTTTATTCTCCTTTTTCCTAATACTTGAAAATTGTGCCATCTGTACCTCTGCTCACTAGTCACCGACTCATATCCCGGCATACCCGGACACTGAGATAATCTTCTAAGATGATGTTCCCATTCTCTGCTTTGACATCTCTCCGTGTACAGTCGAAGTTTCAGCTCCTTAACCTTTCTTTCCAGCAAAAGGATCTCCTCCTCCACCGTTGCCAGTTCTTCGAGGAGCACCCGGACCTGCAATATCCAGAGTCAACTATATATGACAAACAATTTTACCATTTGAAAGAGGTAATAACGTGTTTTTAATACACGAGGAGGAAACGAGGATAGCAGATGTGGGAGGGACAAGAGTGGACAATCAATTGCGCAGCGTAAGACCCTATTAAGTGTTTCTTGGCCCTTCAACTGTGCTTCCAATTGGATAACCTGTAGAATTGTAAGGAGTGAATTGAGATCAATTGTATTACTAGATATTACATCTTAGCTAGGTGCGCAGATTGGTCACCTCATTCTGAAGGTCCTGTTTTCTCTGCTGCACCATGCTTTTCTTTTTAAGATGGTCTTGGAATTTCATTGTGAGAAGCCAAAAAAAGAAGCTGGGTGCATGGGGATTATGGTCATGAAGGGAAGCTATATATATTCCTATAAATAAATGGAAGGGCGGTGAGACGGAGGGTGGATTGGGAGGACGGCTGGGAATTCCATTGTCACATGAACTCCTTTCCCTTTGGAACAAATTGCCGGTGGTGTGGTGTGCCGTCTGTGAAGCCCCCTTGAATGAGCGGTGGACATCCATGCCACTCCCAAACTCTCAACGCTTCTTCACATGGAGTCCTAGAGCATCCCATCTCATAATTAGATTCAGGATAAAGTATATGTTTAGTTGCATGTGCGACAACCTCACCTAATGGAATTAAACTTCTTGTATACATTTGGACTTTTTCTCCACGTGCTCCCCTAAGCTAAGTTGGCTTGTGCATTAATTTAATCCCACACCCTCAAAATAAATACTGATTTTTTTCGTCTCTTCATTCCAGACAAACGCCCACACAATTTTTTCCTACCTCTAGTTTTAAATACAAGACTTAGTTGATTTTTTAAAAAAGATTAAGGAAATAAAATAAGTTACTTAATCATATTTATATGATTAAATTATACATCAACTTATAAGTCAGATAAACTAGTTTGAAGAAAAAACAATAAATATAAATACTATAAAATAATTTAATTAACTTCCTTAATCTTTTTTTTTTTTTTAAAAAAAAAAAAAAAAAAAAAACCAGCTTAGTCTAATATTTAAGAGCAGAGTTAGTAAAATATTTATTTATACTAACGACTTAGCACCCCAGCATGATAGATGTTATTTACCCAACTTGTGTACCACCTTTGAGGGGGAACGAAAAAGATGTAACAGTGCATGTGAAGTTTACACGCAATGCCAATTGTTGCAAAATGTAACAATTACACGTGGTTATCTTATTTATCGGGCTCCCTCAAATTCTCTTAACACTAATCATTCCCATAACTTCTCAAACAAAGAATGAGCTGAACTCATGACTTGTCACCTCAGGCCAGGCCAAAATTTCCATGGGTCCAAACGTCACACCATATGGTGCCTAAAGGATCCGCCACTAAAATTAAAGGAGCCTTGCATGCTTCAAGCAGCAACAATCTCGACATCTCCCTGTCATCTCACAATTGGTAATAGCCGTCATGCTAATCCACTTCTCATACCTAGTTCATCCATCTGATAAACGGAAACCTGACTTTGTATGTATGGGAGGTTAATCCCCTAACCTCCTAAGTCTAACGGCTTGATGCCAGATCCTTATCAGTGACCAAAGGATTCTTCTGGAAGTTGTTCCGTAGCTGACCACAAGCTGCATTTGCATCAAGTCCTCTTGTTTGCCGTACGCTGACTGCTATTTTTAGGGACTCCAAAGCAGAAACAAATGCCTTCACCTGTAAGAAATTACTGAATAAATCCTGTGGCCATGTAAATTAAGGCTTCAATTGAAGAAAATAAAACTTAACATACTTCCTTCTTATGAGGACGGTGATACTCTGATCCTTCTATTGGATTGAAAGGTATTAAGTTCACGTGGTAGCCATGGCCCAATCCATGGAGTAGTTGAGCAAGTTCCACCGCATGGTCTACTGAATCATTGACTCCAGCTGCTCAAACAAAATGCCAAGAATGTGGCATTGCAATGGGCATGAATCTCATTAACCTTGGACACAAGGAAGGAAAAAGTATTTGTGCAATTTTTTGTACCTAAAAGTGCATATTCAAAAGAAATTCGCCTGCTGGTTTCAAGGAAGTATTCCTTGCAGTCTCTCATGAGGGCATCCAATGGATATGATTTGGCGCTTGGAACAATCATTTCCCTAAGTTTCTGGTTAGAAGCATGTAGGCTGATGCAAGGTACAATTAAAAACTTGGACATTAGAAAGAAAATTATATAATATCCCCATTCGAAAGAGTTCAGTGACTTCTGAACAGTTCTGATAGTGGACAACAACCATGATTTTTATGAGTGGGAGGGGGGCTAGGGAGGAGGAGGAGGAGGAGCTAAGCAAGAGATCATACTAAAAAATGTCACATTAGCATGAACAAAGAAATTCGCCAATAAATGGGGGGAAATTATAAGATTTGACTGGGAAATTAGAAATCAGACAACAGCCAGGGTTCAATTCCATGAAAATCTTGATTCAAAGCAACAACCAACCATAATGGCTGATGAAAGTACAAATTTTACACCAAAAACTCTCCAATTCATGCTTAAAGTTATCAAACCACATTGCCTTATAACTAATATCAAAATTCAAGTTTGGATGCTTCTCTATATGGAAAAATAGAGGAAATTGAATTAATACAATCGTCAGAAAATATCCTTCAACATAAAGCAGATTGTCAAGGGTGGCAGCTAAGATGGCAGCAGACTTAAGGTCTCATTCCTCATGAAAATGCCATCAGACATACGGCTTAACATGAGGCCTCAAATTGACCACATAAATTGTAAATTAAAATTACATTTTCTTTAAAGGTAATACCTCACTGCTAATGTAGATTGAAGTTTGTGAGACGCCAGCTTCTTTATCGTATTTGGTACTCCCACAGTGGAGATGGTAATCATTCTTTGCCCAATTTGCACATCCTAAAATATACATGCACACAACACAGAACGTCACCTGTAAAACCATCTAATCTCTAATTTCTATGACAATGAAATGAAATATTGAAAAGAAAACTGAGCCGATTTTGATGAAATGATTTCCTGAAATTTGGAAGGGGATTGTAAAATAGGCACGTACATTGCATGTAATTTCATGACAATCCATGTAAATCTGCTGAAGAAACACAAGCATAAATAACTGCTAGCAAATTATATTTCCATTATTAACCAACACCAAACCGGAAAACTGCAGATGAGTGACCTATGTGAAACACTACATATGGCAGGGAGGGGGGAGTTCCTAATTATTTAAGAGAAGACATAACATGTTGATGAATGGCCGTACCAGGGTTCAAAAGGATATATTATATGGAAAACTTTTTATTGGAAAATAATTCCACACATCATTGTAATCAATTCACCTTATTCAAGCAGTGGTGAGCTTCCAGTACCCTCTTCATATTTAACATAGGCTCACCCATCCCCATGAAAACTACATTTGTTACTCTGCGCTTGAAAACATCCTCAATGGCCAAAACCTGTGCATAGAAGATGTATTCTAATGATGCAATGACTTCTGGGCGGAAAATAATCCTTAGTTTCCAACAATAAGAATGATCACCACCCTTTTTTCTTTATTATTTTTTTGCCTCTTTGCATTTGTTTAAAATGGATGAAATAATCTCAGTTACTTTGGGCAATCTAATTTACAAGGCATGCAAATAATCTAAAATCAAATGCCATTATGAATTAGCTAGGATGAGACATGACTCCAACCTGCTCAACAATTTCATGCCTCTGAAGATTCCTTGAAAACCCCCCCTTTCCAGTGGCACAAAATGTGCATCGTAATGGGCAACCAACCTGAAATGCCAGGTATATCAAAATAATGAAAAACAACACCACAAATATCACAAAAAACAACAAAATGAGTTCCCAAATCAACCATACAACTATCTAGGGTGCATTAATTGATCATTCAAAAGTCAATGAAATACCTGTGATGAGACGCATGCAGTAAGGCGAACTGAACCTTTATCACCTTCAACGGGAATACCGACAGTTTCAATCAATCTGTTGTCATGCAACTTCAATAATAACTGCAAAATCAGTTTCCAGCATAGAAGTAAGAAAACAATGAAATTTATGGACATATCCCTTAAAGAGAAATAACCATGAAAAGAAACGGAGTTAATGAATAAAAGAACAAACCGCAAGCAAGTCAGAATTTGTTTTAGACTTCTCGAAATTTAAGAGTTACAAAATCAACAACAAAAGTATGAAAAGCTTAAAGCAATCAGATAGATATATCACAGGATGGTAAAAGAGAGAGTTGATTTCATTGAATGTTGTGCAATGTATTTATACAGAGATAGATGCCTCTCGTAACTTAACTCTATACAAGTAACAAATTCTAGTTTGGCTTTCTTAACTCTAAAAAACTTAACTACTATAGAAATATAAAGGAAAATAATTCTTGAGGTACCTATAATCTCCTTCAATTTTTAATTTGGTACCTGTTTGTTTATCTCTTTATTAATTTTTTATATTTCACTGTTTTAACACCATTAGCTCCTTTAACTTTGCTCCGTTAGCATTGTTAGTCCCTGTATAGAACTAATTGTGCTGGCAGAATAAAATTAAAGGATTTAATAAGGAGAGGGAAAAAAATACAAAGGTACCAAATTAAAAATTGAAAGAAACAATAAGAAGAATAGTTTTCCCTGTTCTAAACATGCTCTGTTACGATAACAAAGAGAGAGCCAGCATAAACGAGCATTGCGAAGAAAAATAAATGGCAGTCAGTTGTCGTTTGGATTTGGGATATGCAGAGGTAGATATAATATTTTTTGCAGTATCTACTATAGTTAACACAGTATTTTTTTTTTTAATTATAAAATAATTTTTAACTCAATTTTCTTTTCTGTTTCTTTTCATTGGGTGTTATACACAACACCGGAGTTTCTCTGTTTGCAGCGAAAGGGGAGATCTTTGACTATAGTTTCACCTTAACAGTGCCATCAGCTGCGGTAACAGTGCTGAAAATAAGAGACCGGCCCACCCTCCACCCGGCTTCCTGAAGATCATCCCGAAAGGCCCGAGGCACTATAAATAATAATAGGAGCAGAATTCAAGGTCGGAATCCAACAGACGAAACAAAACTGAAAAAAAGGGAAATGAGGGAGCACCCACACTGATATAAATCCTGAACCTCTCTGACCTTTCTCTGGTATATAAGATGATGGAGCTGCTTCCCTCTATAGCTTTGCTACGGGAAATTACAAAAGAAGGCAAATAAAACCGAATAAAATCAGACGTGTGTCACTGTGTTGCACTATGACAGGTAAATATCAACCAAATACCTGACCCAAGTCAAGAGCCAACTGTTGCAACTCTTCATCGGACAAGCCAAGAAGAACCTGTGACTGGGACTCGCGTGTTGTCAAAGGGACAGAAAGGTCGCTGGGGGAAGGGGTAGCAACGGCCATGGTGCACGACCGGAAGCAAGTCCGATGTGAAGGTCGCACCAAACGTGCGATGGGCATGGAAAATTGTTGAATTAGCGCCATTGAAGAGGCAATCATTACCCGCTCCTTCAGTTTCTGGGAACGGAGATTAGTACCCGCAAAACAGGCAATTCCCCCCACCCCACCGCACAAACCCTTGTTATCGCACACCACTCGCAAAACCTCAGGCCCATACTTTCAAAAAGAGAGAAATATTTCAAAATATCAATATTCAACAGTCAATACTCCAGTAAACTTATTATCAAAAAAATACTCCAGTAAACTTGTGGTGGGGAAGGTACACATAAATTTGAAACATAAAAAACTTATTTGTCAGAAAAAATAAAACCCCTTTATTCTTTTTGGAGAAATCCTTGATATTATATAAAAAAATACTCACATAAGCGTAACTCTACTCATATGATGGCCAAAAAACCAAACTCGCTCGTATGAAAATAAGTTTGATGCGGAACGAGGATAACATCTATTCCTCAATGATAAACCCTAAATTACTTTAATTATAATTAGGTTCCACTTCCTCATATGAAATAATTTGCATTTTATTTTTTAAGAAAACATTGGTGGTTCATTTTTCTCTTCAAAGTAATATGTTATTTTCTTAAAAATAAAATAAAATGTGAATTATTTTAGGAAAAATTAAAATGAAGGACCTAAAGAAAATAATATTTATTATAACTAAATTGTGCATAATCAAACCTCCTATATTATCTCTTGTATTCATAATTAAAACAAACAAATACCTAAAAATGGAGCGAGAGCGAGTAGGAGCGAGCGGTGGAACGAAGGAGGTGGGGGGAGGTGATGAGGAAGGTGACGGAGGAAAGAATAAAGCGAAGGGGACAAAGAGTGGGGACGGAAAGGGCTTTGCGTTTGGTCGTAAGATGGAAATGAAGGGGAGTGGTGTTGTTCCAACGTCTGATGCTAACCCTAAAGCAAGGAGTGGAGGTCCAAACTCATCGTATCGGGATAAACTGCTTTCTCCGGGTTGTGGTGGCTTCCTGGTGGAACACTCGGAGACTGACGATATTGTGAAGGGGTGGAAATCTTACTTCAACCAGATGAATGCAAAGGAAGACCATGACAACCCATGCGACTCAGAAGAAGAGGATGAAGCAATGGAGGAAAGAATGGAAGGTAAACCGGGGACTCTTAAGTTCACTGCGGATAAGTACGCGGCTTGGTGTTTGCCTTGGATGAATTCTCTCATCATTAAGGTTCTTGGAGCTCACTTTCCCATATATGTTATTCGGGATCAGATCAATCGTATGTGGCGTCCGAAAGACCCTTTGAAGTTAGTTCCCCTTAGTAATGGATACTATATAGTTTCTTTCTCGAATAAGGAGGATAGAGAGTACGCTTTCCAGGAGGGGCCATGGATGATAGAGGATCACTACTTGATAGTCCAACGATGGCGCCCTAATTTTAATCCTTGGAAAGCAGACCTCTAGTGTAACATTGTTGCTTGGATCCGGCTACCGGACGTACCTTTTGAGTTTTACAATGTAGAATCCTTACGTAGGATTGGAAATATGGTTGGGAAGATGATCAAAGTGGACTGGTCTACCTCTGTTTATGATAAGGGTGGATTTGCGGGAATTTGCGTTGAGATTGACTTGAAGAAGCCGCTGCTTCCTTCGTACACGGTGTTTGGCGAGGAGCGTCCCATCGTTTATGAAGGTCTCCATCAAGTGTGCTTTACATGTGGGAAATATGGGCACCGAAAGGAAAGCTGTAATGTGGGGAAGGATGAGCCTGCTAATGAAGGAAATACGCAGAATATGGTAGACCCCGAGGTTGGGGATAACAGCGTGACGCAAGTGTCGTCGGAAACAGGGGCTAGCGACTCAGCCATGATGGCCGGCAAGAAAGTAGGGGGTGAATGCAGTTTTGGGAAGATCCGGATTTTGAAACGAGATTTTGGGGGGACTCAAAGCGCAGCGAAATCTAAGGGTGAAATAACGGAAAATACGAAAGTGAAGAGTGGGCAGCGAGTAACTGAAGGAAAGAGTGATCAACGCAGGATGAAGGAAAAGCAGGAAATCAGGATAGATATTAATGATAATAAAGGGGATGTGGCATCGGGTAGTGGCACAGGAAAGGTAGAGTGGGTCCAAGTGGGTGTGAAATGCAAGAACGTGGGTAAAGGGAAATTAAGGGGGAAGGAAAATAGGCCACTTTCTCAGCCCAGAGCAAAGGAGACGCCACAAGTGGGCCAAGCCGAGCCTAATCATTCTAACCCCTTTAGTGTGTTGCGGGTTAAGGATGTACAGGTGGTCCTTGATACGGATAAAGAGTGTGGTGGTCCGTCGCCTTTGAATGAGTTGGACGCCAATTTTGGGTCCAAAAAAATAACCTTGCTTGTGCATGCGAGCTCTGATAGGCAGGCTCAACCGGTGTTAGACATTAATGAAGATGCTGCTCAGCTAACTGAGGCACGAATAGAAAACGCAGACCATATGGATGAAAATATGTGCGATTCGGATCAAACTGTGGGAGCGGCTACTGTCCTCCTAACAACCTCTACTGTTTCCTTATGAACTTCCTGTTCTGGAACTCCAGGGGTACCGGTGCAAGGAGCTTTCCTCCTCTCATTCGAGATCTAAAATCTCATTATAATCTAGGGTTTATTGCCATTTTGGAAACCAGATGTAACGTGGAGCTCTCTGTGGGTCGAGCATTTCAACTAGGATTTCCGAATAAGGAACTCATTAACTGTGAGGGATATAGCGGTGGGATTTGGTGTTTGTGGGACCATTGTATCTCCGCGGTTTCTGTCTTAAAACGCCACCATCAATTTCTTCATCTGTTAATTACGAGCTCTGTCGGTATTACCTGGACTATGATGGTAGTATATGCTAGCCCTTCGTGCGGTCCTCACAAGGTTTTGTGGGAACAACTTGCACTCTTAGCCCCTTCTGTCCAGGGGGCATGGTTGGTAGGAGGAGACATAAACGGTACCTTGTTATATGGAGAACGACGATCTACTGCTAAGGTTCAATCCTCCCCTGACCGAGACTTTCTTCATTGGGTTGAAAATCACGATATGAGAGATATGGGTTTTTCTGGTCCTCAATTCACGTGGAAACGTGGTTCATCGGAAGCACGACTAGATCGAGCGTTAGTAAATGACCTATGGCTGGATTTGTTCCCTAATGCATCCGTGACGCATCTGCCTTTTTTCAAGTCTGATCATAGGCCATTGCTTCTTAGACTTGATAGAGGTGGGCCCCTCACGAAACTTAACATGCCATTTAGGTTTGTTGCTTCATGGGTTCTTCATGGAAAGTTCGAGGAGTTTGCACGAAAAAAATGGCTGCACGATATCCCTTGGAACCAGAATATCTCTCAATTCACCGACGCATGCTCCAAATGGAACAAGGAAGTTTTTAACCACACCGAGGGAAGGAAAAAACTATTGTTGAGACGGCTGGATGGGCTTAACAAGGCGATTGCCTTGCATGGAATAAGGACTAAGTATGAAGACCTCCAAGTTTCTCTCTGGAAGGAACTTGAGGATGTGCTTCTTCAGGAGTTTCTTATTTGGGTGCAAAAAGCCAGAGCGGAGTGGTTTATTTATGGTGATCGTAATACTCGCTTTTTCCATGCGCGTGCTAACCGCCGTCAGAAAAGTAAAAGAATTGAGGCCATTAAGGATGGCGAAGGATCCTGGGTTTTTTATCTGTCTCTGATTAAAGGTATGGCTACTTCCTTCTTTTCTACCCTGCTCACTGAGGAAGTTATGGATTGCCCTAGAATTCATTGCCCAGTGACTTTCCCTTGCCTCGAGGAGGAATCTCTCCGGTGGTGTGACAAGGATGTAACAGATGCTGAGATTAAACCTGCTATTTTTAGCATGGGTGCACTTAAATCACCGGCTCGGATGGATTCAATGCAATCTTCTATCAAAACCAATGGAACACGGTATTTACATCTGTGATAAATCATGTGAAGGCTCTTATTGCTAACCTGCAGGATATTAAAAGCGTGAATGGAACATTGATGGTACTAATTCCCAAAAAGGACAATCCAGAAGCAATGGGGGACTTGCGGCCGATTAGCTTGTGCAACGTTATATACAAAGCAATTTCGAAAGTTATTGTTACGAGATTGAAACCCATCCTACCCCAAATTATATCTTCGAACCAATGTAGCTTCGTTCCAGGAAGGCATACAGCGATAATATCATCGTGGCTCAGGAAGTTGTTCACACCATGAGAACAATGAAGAAGAAAAAGGGGTTTGGCCATTAAATTAGATTTGGAGAAGGCCTACGACCGAGTAAATTGGAAGTTTATGCTAGATTGCCTTCACGAAATTAGTGTGCCTAGTAGACTGACGGAGGTCATCTCTCAATGTGTATCATCGCCTAGTATTCAGTTGCTGTGGAATAGGGATAAAGCATACACTTTTCAACCATCTAGAGGAGTGAGACAAGGGGACCCACTTTCGCCTTATTTGTTTGTTATATGCATGGAGAAGTTGGCTTACCTCATTCAGGCCGCCATGAATGATGGAAGCTGGAAACCTATACGTCTCACCAGGACTGGGCCTCCTATTTCACATCTCTTCTTTGCAGATGACATATTTCTTTTTGCAGAATCTACCATGGATCAGGTAGAAAGGATTAATAGATGTCTGCAAGCTTTCTGTGATAGTTCTGGCTTGAAGATTAGCCATCAAAAAACCAGAGTCTTCTTTTCACAGAATGTTAACCATGTAAGAAGAAGTGAGATGTGTGCGGCTTTGGGTTTTCAGATAACTAGTGATTTGGGAAAGTACCTTGGAGTTCCCTTGCACCATAATCGTGTAACTAAGCAGTCATACCATTATGTAGTTGACAAGGTCCAGACGCGTCTATCGAAATGGAAGACAAAAACTCTCTCGTCAGCTGGGAGAGCCACGCTTATCGCTTTAGTAACTACAGCGATCCCGGGGGTACGTCATGCAAACATCCCTATTGCCGGCTAGTACGTGTGATTCCTTGGACAAATGCAACCACCAATTCTTGTGGGGTCAGTCTGAGGACCAACGTAAAATCCCATTAGTTGCATGGGATACGATTTGTAAGCCAGAAACGCATGGTGGCCTTGGACTCCGCCATATGAAGCTCGCCAATCAAGCGTATTTCATGAAAATCGGATGGTGTCTCGCAGCTAGGAGAGATGCATTTTTGGGTTAAGGTTATTCATAACAAATACAAGTATGGGTCTGAACTAATTCCAAAGATCGAGAGTGCAAGAGCTGGCTCTAATATTTGGCGTGGCATAAAGCGTTCCTGGGATCAAGTCCTTACGGGCACTGAGGTATTAGAGGAGGATCAGTTGAGAAGGTGGTGGAATAAGGCGGGGGTTTTTACTGTCAAATCAGCCTACCATGCAATAGGTAACAACACCCAAACACCAGATCTTGGATGGGGTAGGATCTGGAAGCTAAGGGTCCCGGAGAGATGTAAGATGTTTATGTGGCTTACTGTTCATGAAAGAATTCTGACTAACGTAGTGAGGTGCAAGTGGGGTTTATCTTTTGAGGACAGTTGTCCAATATGCTATGAGGCACCAGAATCCACCCAACACATCCTCCGCGATTGTCCAGAAACACTAGACTTGTGGAAGCAATTGGTTTCAGTGTAGTTGTGGAAGAAGTTTAGTGAATTGTAGTTCGACCATTGGGTGCGGTGGAACCTTAGCCCTAAGGGGGCGAGCACGCAGTTGGAGGAATGGAAGCTTACTTTTACTGTCGTGTGCTGGTGGCTGTGGAGGAGGCGGTATAATGTTGTTTTCGAAGGCAAACGGACCTCCAATCTCCAAACCATTTCTAGCGCTTTGGCTATTTTAAGCAGTATGAAAGAAGCTCGGAGTCTATTGTTATAGGAGCATGTTTCGTGTAGGGGAGACAAGGAGAATGGGGAGCAATGGCGACCACCTCCGGAAGGCTGGATTAAACTGAATACTGATGGGGCCTTCTCTCATCTAACACCGGGAATAGCAAGTGGTGGGATCCTGCATGATAAGCACGGGAAGTTCCTGAGAGCATTTGTATTTAAGGAGAGGAGGGGACAGCTTGTCAGCTGAACTATGGGGATTTCTGCTTGGACTCAAATTGGCATGGGACATGGGATTTCGTAAGCTCTGTTTGGAGGTTGATTCAGTTGAGGCCGTTGAACAAAGCGCATGAGGACAGGAACCTGATTGCTGAAATACAGGGAGTACTGGCTCAGGATTGGAATGTAGAAACATCTCGGATTAGTTGTTGGGCTAACTCTGCTGCTGATCACCTGGCTAAAACAGGTCTCTCTACGATGCCAGGGCTGCAGGTAGTGTCACATGCTGATCTGGCTCTCGAGGGGTGATGATTGAATATTATTACACTTATTTGTATCTCTTGGTGAATAAATTTAGGATTGTTTAATTAATAAATAATGGATTTTATTACTTAATCGAGCTTTGAGCTTTCAATTGGATTTAATTCATTTTTATGATTAAATTTCAGATTTGATGATTTAGTATTTTCGCCATAACTTTTGATCTAGATATCTAATTAGCCTGATTATTCTTTCCTTTTTTAGATGATTCAGAAAGCTACAATTGTTATGAAGACTTGGAAGACTGATTCGGACAAGAAGATGGATGAAATTGGAGCTAAAGACAGACCCATTTTTCTGGATTTTTATTTTGCTCAAATTTTGTAATAAAAGACCATTTATTAGAGATTTCCTATCTTGGAGGTTTCCTATTTTTGGGCCAATCTTTGTAGCCCTAGTGTTTCCTTGGATGGCTAAAAACATATTCTCAATTACGTTGTATGAGATTTTTGGATTTCTTCTTCATCTTTTTTTCTTTGCGTTTTGCTTAGCCATGCTTGGCTAAGCTTACGTGGTTAACCCAACGTGAGGATTCCATGATTCATCCAGAGAACTTGTGCTTTATCGGTGATTTAACTCGTTTCTATTTTCATCTTATCGGATCCGATTTCGGAAATAGTTTGAATATTAGATTTAATATTCGGTTTGGTTTATCCCAAGGACCGAGTTCGAACTAGGTTTTAAGTTTTGTGCGATCGCACGGTGGGACGCCATTGTTTGGACATATTCTAGGCGATCGTCTAGTCAAGGGATTTTCTGGGCGAATGCAGAGATCTCGGTTCGTTCAGAGCCAATCGTGAGTTATTTATATTTCGTTCGATGAGGGAAGTCTCTGGAATCTAAATGTTGGGTTGATTGATTTTAATATGCTTCTTTTTGTTTTCTTATATTCTATTTTATCTTTACTTCATTTAAATTGCATTTCTATTTTAGTTTATTAATTTAAAAATCAAAACCCAATCCCCCCTTGTTTTCATTGCATTTGCATAACATTTAGATTACTTAGGATTCAATAAAAGGTTCGAAGAGAGAGAACGATCCTAGGTTTTTTATATGCAATCCTTGGTTAATTGTTGATTGTGGACCCCAAGGCTAATGACAAAAGGTCTTCATCAAGGGGGTACTTGCGAAAGATATAACGTAGTCTGCTTTTTGTTTGTTTCTCAATTGTATATGAAAAAAAAACCTACAATTAATACTAAAATTGTTCATCATGATATGATCACATCTTTTTTTTTTTTTCATTTCTATTTTATTATTTAATCAACAACTGTTTAATTCATATTTTTTTATTTTTTATTTTTCACCAATTTGTATCATTAAGTTGCCCTATTTATATTATCAACATTGATATCAATTAAGCTCTTTTTATAAATATAAAAACTAAACTCAAGTCACATATTTTAGGATATAATAGGTTAATTAGATTTTTTTATTTAATTAACATTACATGAATTTTTTAACCCACATAAGTTGCTTCTAAAACAAAAATAAATTATACAAAACTTCACGGGTTTAACATATATGATAAATCATAAAACACCTTGACATTTATTAAAATTATATAGCTCCATTTTTAATTAAAATTTTTGTTGATTTAAGAAAAAAATTATATTTTTTACAAATGGTATTTTTTTTCATGGATATATATTTAAGTTGTGAAAAATGAAAATTGAGAATGTGGAAGAGAATATAGGAGGGAATGCGAGAAGATTTTGTTAGGGGCATTTTAATATTTTAAATTTTAAATTTTTATATTTAATCCTTCTAAATGATTACAATTTTTATGTTCATTCTCCATAAATATTTTTTTCTCTAGGTCCTGGATTATAGTTTAAACATTATTTTATATGAGTAATTAGCAAATTAGAATTAACTTGTTATGTTTTTATTGGATAAAATTTAAAGGAAAAATTACATTTAAATACCATTTGAATTTGCAAAATCCTCAAATATTCTTTAAATTTGTTAATAGAGTTAAAGGTACCAAGGACCGTATTGGGATTTTCAAATTCAGGTGAATTTACCCTTTTGCCTTTAGTTTTTAAATAAATTTTTTTAAAAAGAAAAATGACCCTCGCCGGAGGACCAATTTTGACGGACGGCTGGAAACCGTCGGCGCTTGAGCTTCGACCATCAGAGGCTTGAGATCCGGCCACTAGCGGCCGAGACCCGACGATTTTTTTTTTTTTTTTTGGGTGGGGTTGAATCTTTTTTTTAAAAAAAAAGATTCAATGAAAGTGAGATGGGTGGGATTCGAATCCACCTCACTTTCATGGGGACCAAGTGGCCTACTTGATTTTTTTTTAATATATACATGTATTAATAAATATATATATTCTTCTTAACATTTTTTCATCAACAAACACTCTTGTAAATATTATTACTGAACTTGTAAATACCATTAACGAATTGATAATTGCCATTATAAGATTTGTTATAAGTGGCATTTATTTGAAGAACGCACTCGTAACTACCATTACAAACTAGTAAATATCATTGAAGAATTGGTAATTGCCATTAAAAGATTTGTTATAATCGATCTTTATTTCTTATTTCATCAGAGATACAAGTGGTAAACCAAAAGAACGAACCTGTAAATACCATTACGAAACTAGTAAATGCCATTGAAAAATTGGTAATTGTCATTACAAGATTTGTTATAAGTAACATTTATTTGAAGAACGCACTGGTAAATACCATTACAAAACTAGTAAATGCCACTGAAAAATTGGTAATTGCCATTACTACTCTCTAATGAAACAAGAAATGAAGGTCAATTATAACAAATTGTTTAATGGCAATTACCAATTCTTCAATGATAATTTACTAGTTTTTTTAATGGTATTTACTAGTGCGTTCTTCAAATAAATGTTACTTATAACAAATCTTGTAATGACAATTACCAATTTTTTAATGGCATTTACTAATTTCGTAATGGTATTTATCAATTTGTTCTTCAAGTTTACCACTTATGTCTTTGATGAAACAAGAAATAAAGATCGATTGTAACAAATCTTTTAATAACAATTACCAATTCTTCAATGATATTTACTAGTTTTGTAATGTTATTTATCAGTGCGTTCTTCAAATAAATGCCACTTATAACAAATCTTGTAATGACAGTTACCAATTCATTAATGGTATTTACAAGTTCAGTAATGAGATTTACAAGAATGTTTGTTGATGAAAAAATGTTAATAACAATATATATATTTATTAATGCATATATATATTAAAGGAACCAAGTGGTCCACTTGGCTCCCATGAAAGTGGGATGGGGTTTGAATCCCACCACCCCACTTTCATTGAATCTTTTTTTTTTTCAAAAAAAAAAAAAAAAAGATTCAACCCCAAAAAAAAAAAAAAAAAAAAAATCGCCGAGATCTTAGCCGTTGGAGCCCGCGCGTCGTGGTTCGGCCACGGTGGCTCTCCAAGCAAAGGTCATTTTTAATTTTTTTTTTTTTTTTTTTAAGAAGTAAGGGTAAATTCACTCGAAATTGAAAATCTCAATATAGTCCTTGATACATTTAAGTCCTTTAACAAATTTAATAGACATTTGGGGTTTTTACAAATTCAAATGATATTTAAATATAATTTTCCCATTTATTTTCCTGTTGTAAATAATAACTTGCTATCTAAGGACTATAATGACCTTGATTTTAATTTTTTTTTCCTTAATCAACAATGAGATGTTAAAATAATTATTTTTTATTATCATTGTTATTGAAATATATCAAAATGAGTAATAAAGATATTTTTAATTGCGATGAGTAATAATAAAGCTTATTTACATTATGAAACTAAGTTTATTAATACAATAAGATAATAAAAGGCTAAACACAAATAAGGCCCCCCAACTTTAGGCCAATTGCAAATGACCACTCACCTTTAAAAGTTTAAAACCAACACCGTGGATTTTCATATGTTCACCACTAACCCCTTACCAAAGAAAAACTTACATACTTCGTGAACGTCACCTCATCTATACTCCGACTAATTAAAATATAATAATTCATCTTATTTTAATTCTACGTGATGCACAAGTTATTTGGATAAATTCAAACTTTATGATTTTTAAAACCTAAACTTCTTAATTTAGAAGGGAATTGCTTTTTTTTTTTTTTTTAAAAAAAAAAAGGTTTATGTTAAAATCATAAAATTTGATTTTTTTTTAGATGACTCATTGCCATGACAAAAAAAAAAAAAAAAAAGATGACTTATCTACCATATATGATTAAAATAAGGAGAAATATTTACATATTTTAGGAGTGTCATCTCATATGCATTCTGACTAATTAAAATATACAACTTATCTTATTTTAATCCTATTTGGTAGAGAGTCATCTAGAGAAATTCAAATTTAATGGTTTTAAAAAACATAAAATTCTTAATTTAGAAAAATAAAAAATGAAATTCCCTCCCATCAACTCTTAAAATCATAAAATTTGAATTTCTCCGAAGACTCATATACCATTTGAGATTAAAATAAGATGAGATTAAAATAAGATGAGTTGTTGTATTCTAATTAGTCATAGTACAAATTAGATGACACTCCTAGAGTATTAAGTATTTCTCTAAAATAAGATGAGTTTTTATATTTTTATTAGTCAAAATACATATGAGGTGGCACTCATAGAGTATGCAAGTTTGGTCAAGAAGTTAGCAAAATCTGGCAAACCTGCAGAAATATGGAATGCAAACCAAGAACAAAGCACCCATGATGATAAAGACAGAGAATGATCACCAGACAGCATATAGATGCGTTTGAAAATCACGGTATTACTCCAACATCAATGTTGATTGAAAATGTAGAGAATAGAATTGCCAATTATCGTGTCTTAGGGAATCAACAAGAATGGAGATGGAGCCCCTGCGGATTGTCACCAATCAGCAAGTATTATCATCCTGCATCCGAGATAAGCGACATACATGGATATTAGCTATCAGCCTACAGAGTTCGTCATGTCAGCCTTAGTCCAGCAAGGGTATAGTGCGATAACCTACAAGCCTAATTCATCAAAATCTTATGTAGCTTAATGGCATCCCTATAAGCCTATTAATTTATACAGTATTTAAATACAATAGTACGGATACAAACTATGACATATACAGTACAAATTTATTTACAACCAAACAACTTGTAAACATATAACATAAGCTAATACAACTAAGCTTTGTACATTGCGCGAAGCCCTCAATGTAAATTTTAATCTAAAATAAAATTCAAAAACTACTTTTTCCTACTTCTTATAATTAAAGTTGTGTCATTAAATCTTAGTAGACGATTACAAACATACAATTTCTAATAATAAACACATCAAATCAAAGTTTTTTTTTTTTTTTTCATGTGACGTTAGAGTCATGAATAATCCAGTAAATTCCAGTATCTTATTTAGGGAATTTGAAAGAGGTTTGATGAAAATTCAAAGCTAATTAGATTTGACAACATCTTCTCCTTATAAATACATGAAACGGTTTGAGAAAAATAGCTCTATTTTTGGTTCTCTCTTGCTGCCCAAACTTGAGCATGCAATAGCTGTTTAACAATGAACCTAATATAAAATACACACACATACACACAAATATATAGTGAACCTAAAAGTACAATGACGAGGGGCAAGATTAATGCCACGTGTGTCAGACCACCAACGCAACAGATCCATTGACTCCCAAGGACGTCTTCCACAAGATATTCTTATGGCTCTTTCTCATGTACTCTCATACAGTACAGCATTCCAATGCCTTAATCATATTACGATGCCAAATTGCAGAGTCAGGATCAAACCTCAATTCCCATGTGGGCCAGTAATGCAGATCTTGCTTCAATGTAAGGACTCGTGGCCTCCCATTAAGATGAACTGTTTTTACACGGACAAACTCCCCATGTTTTAGTTCCTGCCAAACATGAAAGCAAGATTATAAGCTACAGTAGTTCAACAAAGAAACTAAAATCGAAGCTGAGGTCGGAGCTCTATATATATATATATATATATATGCAAAGATGGTTTAAACATACATCCATACATAGAGCGCACCAAATCATGAAGCTCAACAATCCAATGTAAGAAAGTTACAGCATAAAACATGCAATTCATTGGACATGATGCAACCAAGAAGCATCATTCAACTATTGGATCCTAACATTAATTACAGTGACATTTTATATAACAAAGTGGTACTGCACAAAAAGGCCTGTAGCTGAATAAGTCAATAGTGAAGCCATCAGGTCACATAGTCATATATTTACAAATCCAAAAGGGGAAAGACCTACAAATTAAAAACCAACCTACATAAAGGATCCATTGTAGAATTGTATTTGAAGGGTGCCAGAATCTCATGTCAATAAATAGTTTCAATCATACTGTTTAAAATCAGAGAATTATTCACCCTCAAAACTTGTTTTATTCATATAAAAGAGACTACAGTATATAGACTTTGAGAGAGCCACTAGGGAAGAGATTCTAGGGATTACAATCTAGGAAATATCATCAGAAATAAAGGCATAAAAATCAGGAATATCAAACGAGATTACAATCATAATAAATCAGAGAAATTGAAGGGATTTGGTTCTATCAGATTCTAATAGATTATGATTCTGATGGATATAGATTATGATAGATTCTAACACTCCCCCTCAAACTGAAAAATAGATGTCAAATTTAGCTCTGCCTAGTGGTTTTGTCAATGTCTGCAATCTGATCTGCGGATCGTAAATTCATGATAATTGCTTCAACCTTTTCTTTAACGAAGTGTATGTCTATCTCAACATACTCCGTTCAATCATGATAAACAAGATTCTGTAATTTTGAGACTGGCTTTGTTCTCACACCAGAGCTGCATGGGTCCCTCCCTCATATGGAATTCCCAATTTTGTCAGTAGTCTGATGACCTAGATTCCTTCACATACTCCAAGGGCAATTGCTCTTAACTCAGCTTTCGCACTACTTCTTGACACCACAATTTGTTCTTACTTCTCCATGTAACAAGATTTAACCACACATATGTACAATACCATATGGTTAATATTTTATTCTCCACATCCCTTGCATGGTTTCCATCAGTGTAGATTTCGATATTTCTTGCACTTCCTTTGTTAAGGAAGATATACCTGGATTGAGCTTCAGGTAGCTCAAAATCTTGTATAGGACCTCCATGTGTTCTTGAGGCTGGTGCATGAACTAACTCACTATTCCAACTGCATAACTGATATTTAAGTGAATATGAGTCAAGTATATCAATTTTCCCACAAGTCTTCGGTATCTTTCTGAGTCAACTGGAATGCCCTCTGGCTTTATCTCTAGGTGACATCCTCCTTCTCTTGGTGTTCCCTCAAGTTGCACCTAACATCCCTGTTTCATGTAGCAAATCTAGAATATACTTGCTTTGGGATATGTTGATGACCTTTTTGGTTCTTGCAACTTCCATACCTAGGAAGTATCTCATTTTCCCGAAGTCCTTTACCTAGAATTCAATTGAAAAATCCTTTTTTAGTTGAGCAATGGAGTATTCATCGTTCCCTGTAATTACTATGACATCAACATAGACAATCAAGATGGTAAATTTCCCTCGAGTTATCTAAGCCTTTTCATTGCTTTGGTGAATCTCCTGAACCATGGCCTAGGAGATTGCTTTAGCCCATATAAAGACTTGTTGAGTTTGCATACTAAGCTGTTAGGAGCTAGAACCCCATCTGGGATCTCTATATACTTCTTCCTCCAAGTCCCCATTCAAGAATGCATTTTTTATGTCCAGCTGATGCAAAGATCAATCCAAGTTGGCTGCAATTGACAACACTTGGATGGTATTGAATTTAGCTACTGGGGCAATAGTAATCAATCCCATAGTTTGAGTATACCCTTTTCCAACTAGTCTCACCTTGTACTTGTTGATACTTCCATCAGAATTGAACTTTGTGCTGAAGATTTACTTGCATCCTACTTGTTTTTTTCCCTTTAGGGAGAATAGTGATCTCCCAAGTTTTATTTTCCTCGAGTGCCCTTACCTCTTCTTCTATAGCCTTTTTCCAATTTGGATCAGCCATCACTTGCTGGAAAGTGTCTAGGACTCTTATTTGTGCACTGTTAGCAACAAAGTTCTACATTTTTGCAAAAAAATTACCATATGAAAACAAACTGTTCAATTAGATGTTGAGTACAAGATCTTACCCCTTTTCTAAGTGAAATAAGCTAGCCCAGCTCTTCATGATCTAGACTCGAATTAGAGTCATGGCCGCTCCTATGATTGGGAGAGACATGTCTATCCGTATCTACCTCCACCTCTTTTCTAAAGATGGTTGCCTATTTTATGCTTCCAATCTGGCTTCTATATCCACCCCTGAATTAATTTCAACATTTGTTTCAAGTTCACTAGGTGCTGGTTCAAGCTCAGGTTGAGGTGAGATAGGCTTAGGTTGGGTTGGAGTAGTAGTAGGAAGAATTTGGTTTGTGAACAAATCAAGTTCAAGGCTGGTTACAATAATGGGTTTAGGTGATGGTATGGTTGCAAGAGTTTCAGGGGCTATGGAAGTAGGGTGGTGCAAAATTAGCCATTCAATATTCGAATGCTCTCCTTAAATGGGTAATTTGGGATAGTAAGCCTCTTCTTTATAGAAAACGGTGTCATTAGCTACTTTGACTATGAGGTTTTCATGACATAAGAGTTATAAATAAGGTTTTATTACCGGTCATGTGATCTGTAGCTCCAGAGTCAACAATCCATGTGTCTTGACTAGTTATCACAACATTGAGAGCTATAATAGAATTACCCGATTGTACCAGATTGACACTAGGCACAAAGTTTGACATATTTTGTTTACAAGTATCTTGCGAAGCACCTGCAATTCTTTCTTACTTAGGCAGTGATAATCTTTTGCCTTTTGTTCCGCTGTGGTGAGCTTACTTTGTTGCAATTTCTACTTCCCATTCGATGGCTTTCCATGTAGCTTCTAACATTCTTCTCTGGCATGGTCCTTCTTGTTGTAATGATTGCACCACTTGTCGGAGCTTCATTTACCTTGCAGCCTTAGGTCCTCAATTTGACTTGGGCCACTTTGATTCTAGAGTTTTCTTCTATCTTCGAATTGTACGAAGTTGACAAAATCAAATAGATGTGGTAAGGTTTTCAATCCCATAATTCTCCTACTTATCTCCTCGAAAGGGTCATTTAGGACTAGAAGAAAGTCATGTATCCTCCTTCTTCCATTATCTTCTTGTACAATTGAGCTTCATCGACATTTTCCCACGGATGAACCTTAAACAAGTCTTGTTGCTACCATAATTTTAGCAAAGCATTATAATATTCAGTCATTGACAAGTTACCTTGTCTCGAATCACAAAGTTAACACTCCAGATGGATCAAGGTAACAGTGTTATCAAGATAAGAGTAGGTTCTCCTGGCTACATTCCAAACTTCTTTTTCCATATTCGCAAGATATAGCCTTCACAAATATCCAGAGTCATCAAGTTACACAACCAACAAATTACTTGATTATTCTTAGTGAACCAGGGGTCGAAATTTAGATCATCGTCGACTAATTGAGGAGCTTCTCCATTAATATACTTCTCCTTTCTCTTGCCACATAAATATCTTAGCACACTTTGGGAACCACTGAGGGTAGTCCTTACCATGAAGTTTATGGTTAATAACCATAATTTGGTTTTATGAGAATTCTGGTGCCATCTTTGAGGTTTTAGAAGGATATTGTAGTACTGATGGAAGAGGAAGAAGATGAGGAAAAACTGTGAGATTGAGGATTTTTACTTGACATGAGAGCTTCTGGAATGACTATTGTGTTGGTTGAATTTCTGGGAAAGGAGCCGAACAAAAGAGGAAATTCATAGGGATTCATCATTCTGGGCGAAAGAATGGCTGGAAATCACTGTTGTTAGTGGCGCGTGGGATTGATGCACCGATGCTATGGAGGCGCGTTAGACTCATGCGCTACTCCGGGGAAGCGTCGATCCGTGGGTTCCAATCATGACTGTGGGGGCAATGTATGCTCACTCGCCCTCCTCTGGAAGCCCTAGATGCATCAATCCGTCCCTGTCACTCTCTCTCTCTCTCTTCGTGCTTCTCTCTCTCTCTCAAAGTCCAAATCGAACTCTTAGCTCTGATACCATGTTTAAAACTAGAGAATTATTCACTCTCAAAAACTTGTTTTATTCAGAAAAGAGACTACAATATATAGGTCTTGAGAGAGAAATTGAAGGGATTTGATTCTATCGAATTCTAGTAGATTATGGTAGATTCTAACACATACAGCAAGGAATAATCTTCATTGTAATTTTACATGTTCACAACGGCCCAACAGATGGGATGGAACCTGCATATAGTTGCCATGCATTCTATTGCATTTAATGTCACTGTGGACATCATACCATGCACACACACTAGACAGGAAGAAAGAAAAATGCATCCACAGAAATGCATGTTTCATCCTTGTAAAATTAATTCGCATACCTTGGTCACATCAACAAAAGCGTCTAGATCTGGCGTTGGTCTTTCATTAACTTCAACAATCCACTGAAGAGCATAAAGACCATATCTATGCACAGGACTGCCATGACACCACCTGCAAAATTAAAGACATAAATGAAGGCCCTTAAACGCTAAATTGTACATAGACATGCACCTAGCTGATATTCAATAATCAGCACTATACATGTTTCAGAATGAAAGATTTGCAAGAACAAGATAAAATCATACCTTGCCACATACACACCATGGCCTTCTTCAGGAAGAAATCCAAGAGCCCGTACTGAAGGATGTGGTTCTTGGACAATACAACCACACCAATTAATTGCCCGAGCTGTTCCATTTCCATCCCTAACATCTGTTCCCACAAGAAGATCAACTTCATGCCCCTGAAACACCATGAAAATTTATCATTAACACATAGCCTTATGGCTCAGTACAAATGGCAAAAAACAGCCAAGGGTTTGCCCAGCACTCTCCACAAACATGACCCAATCCAAAAAAACACACACACATACAAGCCAAAAGTTTGTGCTTCACACACTCAAATTTGCAAAGGACATAAATTCTTATACCTGCCGAAAAATAGTCATGTGAAGCTTCCCATCAATGGTATCAGATTTATCTAAAGCTTGACAAGCATTTTCAATGTCACGGAAGCATGTCACTGGTTCTTTATTGATTGCTAAGACCATGTCTCCTTGTTCTAAACAATTTTCAGCATTTGATCCAGCCAAACAACCTTTAACACGTAATATTTGCCGTCTGATTGGATCTTTCTTCACAAGTGCCTAAAAATTAGTCACTTACAGTTATTAGTATTAAATCACAAACAAAGGAAAATTCTAAGCTTGTTCTTCCAAGAAAATTATAGAAAATGAGATTTTAATCAGCAATGTGAATCAATAGACACAAGGCTCAAGGGATTAGTAGAATAATCCCTGATATCTAGGCTTAGACTTATTCAAAATACTAACAAATACTACCTCCGGTCCTTAATATAAGACTCAGTTGACTTTTTTTTTTTTTTTTTTTTGAAGAAATTAAGGAAGCTAAATAAATTACTTTTTTTTGGGTAAAAATTGAGGCTTAATTGCCCATTACTTCACTAAAAAAAAGTTAACCAGGATTCCGTGGGTAAACAACTCCCACAGAATCCCTGTACATAAAATCTACCACCCCTGCTGGGGGAGAATCGAAAACAATAAAATCCTCAATACAAATAAAGCTATGCTTGGCTAGCCAATCTGCCACAGCATTGCCTTCTCGCAGAATTTGAGAAAAGCAAATTTGTAGCTCATTGTTGTTGTCTCGTAGCCATGCATTTAGAGTTCTGTCTCTGGCCCTTCCTTGAATCCAAGCATTCTGAATCATGTGTAAAGCCATCGTTGAGTCTCCTTCTGCAATGATCTTATTGAAGCCCAATCCCTGTGCCAATCTAAGACCCTGTACGAATCCCCAAATCTCAGCAGCCAGAGCCTGACATCGTCCTAACTTCCTACCAAACCCACAAATCCAGCTACCATCACAACCTGCCAAGCCTGGACATCCTCTAGCAGCGCCATCAAAATTTAGTTTCACCCACCCCTCTTCCGGAAATTCCATTTAATTTCCCTTGGTTTCTTTAACAACCCAAGGTCATCAAATCTGTTTAACGAGGTAACACATTCTCTAACATAATTCAGGACAACAAACTCAGGACGTTCAGGCATATTATAACCTTCTTCAAATAATAACTTGTTCCTCCATCCCCAAATCATCCAGCTGCACACCGAAAATACCATATTCCATTCTTCTCCAGCTTGCAGATTATTTAACAGCCAGCTAGATAAATTACTTTAAAGTGTTTATATTTATCTTTTTCCTCCAAATTTAGTTGCTTCACTCATAAATTAATATATAATCTAATAACACAAAACATATCTTATGATTAAATAATTTATTTAGCTTCTTTAATTTCTCTAAAAATGTCAACGGGGTCTCACATTAAGAACCGGGGAAGTAAAATAGAGGATAATAACATTCAGAATAAAATAACAACATAGTAAACTAACTACAATGCCATTTATTGGGCCTGGCTTATGGGCCTAAGGGTCTATTTGGTATGAGGGATTTGTTTTGTTTTGTTTTTTGTTTTGTTTTGTGGGGGGGGGGATCCCCTTTGTTTCTCAAATACCCCCAGCATTGAACAAAAACAGAAATTTACTCAACCCAATCTTGCCCCTTCATCTCTTCACCAGACATGTTCAGTGCTCGCTTCATCAATTTCAGCCTCGACCCCTCCTTCTGTCCAACGTTTTCTTCATACTTTCCTCTTTAACCATCAAGTCTCTTCATCAAGTTATATATGCAATAATTTATTAGGTTTCTCTCCGCCCATCGAGTCTCTTCATCAAGGTATATATGATAGGTCGGATAATAGTGGACTTAGGAAAATTTATTAGATCTCTCTCCGCCCACAACAACAATAATTATTGAATATATTATAATTATAATATAATGAGCAATAAAAGCCATCCCATATGTTTAACACATACATACAAGTATAATACTATAATGATAACTATTATTGTATATAAATTAGCTATTGATAATTATGTAATTATATAACTATAGAATCCGTAATTATAATAATTGTATATAATTGAATTTTTTTCAATATTGATAATTATGTTATTATCATTTAATATAAAATTCCTAATTATATAATTATTTTCCCTTCCCCTAATCAAACCAAATGGAGTAACATTAAAATTCCTCCCCTCTATTGAACAAAACAGACCCTAACAGTTGATAGTCTGGTGTCAGTAACTGAGTTGAGCTACAATGACGGTGTGTCCTGATGTAAGAAGTTTAGGTTGAACTGAATAATACTTCAGACAACTCATACATGCACTGACCACTAACAGTATTTGGAATAATATTAAAATATAGAAGGTTATGAGATTAATGAAAAATCCAACATTCCTAATAGGGGGAAACAATATGGGGACAACAAAAATTCCATACATATAACTAACCATCAACGATAAGATAATTATAAAGATTAATCACGAGTTTTCATATACAACAAAAAAAAAAAAAAACAAAAAAAAAGAAAAAACTTCATAGGTGAAGTGATGGTATTCAAGTCTCTAGACCACGTGAAAAAAAGGGCAGCCCACTGTACTAGGCTCCTACCAAGTACGGTCTCTAAACCACATAGTTTAGATTTAAATATTTAAATTTAAATTTATTATGAATTAAATTTTTCTATTTAAAAAAGCCCATTTTACAAGCGCCACCAAAAGAGAAAAAGCAGCAACAAATAATATTAGGAAGATCTATACCCGGATCCAATCATCACTTAATCCAAAACTCCGAGCTTTTGAAAGCAATGTTGGATAAAGTTCAACCTCTAAAATTCTGACCAGTGGCATGGGCCTCTTGACCCCATTTATGAGAAGAGGTGGCCCTTTTGCACCAACAACAATTTTTTGAAGGACCTCACTTATTGCGTATACTGGAATACCCCTCACAAATTGATGATCTTCCGAGGTACTGCCAGCAAATTTAAGCTGCAAGAAGGAACTTGGCTATTAGAAATATCAATACAAAGTACATCACAAACGGCCAGGTTAGGCTTGCAAGCCATAGCAATCACAATCGAGTGGTGTGCTCAATAGAAATGAACAAATTGTATATTTGTATTCAAAACAAACGAGTCCCCACCCCCTCCCAGTAAAAAAAATAGAATTATGGTGTGCTCAATAGAAATGAATGGGTGAATACAAAATACTGTTGAAATTACAGGTAGACAATCGCTGTATGCTTAATTGACGGGGGGAATAATATAATTTAATAAAATCATAGCGATCACAATCGTATCGGAAAATGAAGTGAAAAACAATGCTTACAGCAAAAAAAAAAAAAAAAAAAAAAAAAAAAAAAAAAAAAAAAAATGCATACATGTGTTTTAATGGGTCAGAAGGATTGCCAATCATGGATAATATATTATGATCATATTTTTCACTCCCATCTACTTTCAGTTTTACCAAGTAATTTTTAATTATCCCACTTATAATATTCCCAATATCATATTCTCAATATACTCTCCATTTCAATACCTCCCGGGGTTTCCTATTTTCAAAATCTAGCTACGTCACATTCATTTTCTAAGAACTTTAACATGTCCATACAAACTAGTTTTCTTTTAAAAGGTCATTTACAATTTTGCTTTAAAATCTGTAATTGACTTTTACAAGGTCCAAGTTACTTCTAAATAGATAAACTTCCCATTAATTGATATAGGTATTTCAAAGGGGAGAAGGAATAGCATAGACTTCAAGGACCAACCCACCACCAGGTAGCCTTTTGAAGTTTCAGTAAAAATTGTGTTCTCTCGTCTCTTTCCTGTTTTCATCTTTCTTCTCTTTGGCTTCTTCTACGAGGATGCAACTGTTTAAGGTTAGAGTTTCTATATTAAACAAATGGAAAGATAAAAAAATACATTCTGTGGAGAATATGAGGGGAAAATTTTATATAAGGAAACCTATAACTAACCCTAGAATCTAATTTAGTCTAATCAAATCAAACTAACCAAGATATAATATATCCATATTTAATCCTGAGATTATATAAATATCAAACTTAATAATAATTAATCTAAATAATCCAAAATAACTACGCAATATTCCTACACTCCCCCTAAAGTTGGATTAAAGACTTCCTTATACTTCATATGCAAGTTTGAGCGTCACTTTCACCAAGATAATAGAGGCCATCAACCTCTTTTGCACTCCCAATCGTCATCCTCAGCAACATAGTTACTTCCTCACCCTTTCTTTGGTTTCCAATCAGCAAGTTTACCATGTAGATCCCAAAATTTATCTTGAGTATGTCCTTGCTTCTTACAATGATCACAAAAAGGTTGGCCTTTGGAATTTCTGGATTTCGTGGTGCAAGCAAAAGGGCCGAAACTTCAAGAGATGTAGGAGCTGCAGTGGAAACAATTTTTAACATGAAACTTCTCTTGATTGATGGTGACATAGCATTGACTAGCCACAAGGAGACCAAAGCATTCTCAATTTCCATACTTTCAGTGCTTTGGTGTATGATGATGGAGGCATTTTAATTTCACTAGAGATATATCCGAGTTTGTCCCTCCAATCAATAGCAAGAGACATGGATTGAGCCCACTCCTTAAAGTTGTCACTCGTAAGTTTTCTCGAAAACGATTAGAAACGTTATTAGGACCAGACCTGATATCGGACGAAGGGGGATGGTGATGGAGGCTCTCTACTGTGACTACGTCCACGAGAGGAGAGGACATCGGACTGGCCAATGTACCTAGACGAGATAGCATCGACGATGACGAGAAGCGAGCTGTGGAGGAGTTGACTCTGGTTGTGGTCGATGATACTGACAGGGACGGAATGACCAGTGATGACACGGACGGTAAACTCTGACAGCATTAAGAAAGGGTCGACTTGCTTGGTAGTCGACAACACTTGTGTAGCGCAAAGAGGACGACTGTAGATTGGAGTAAAGATTACTAGATGTTTTAGAAAAAAACTGATTGTCGAGATTGATACCGTCACTGGGAGTGATGATCACATACTTGGTACTCAACGCTGACGGACTGCTCTGATTCTCGAGATTGAGACTGTCACTGGGAGTGATTATCATAGACCTGGCGCTCAACGTTGATGAACTGGAGAGCCGAACTACCATTGCCTAAAGCTTCGAATGACATTGTCAGACTTGAGAAACACAGATTTTGAAGCTTCGAACGACACTATCATACTTAAGAAACATAGATTTTGAAGCTTCGAACGACGCTATCAAACATGAGAAATGCTAATTAACTCTCCAGACGTGGAGAGGAGACTGATGGACCTTAGGTGCGATGATGGTGAATCACACGATTGGATTCTGTTGGGTATGAAGAAAGGAGAGAGAGAGGGGAAAGATTCAATTTTTCGGCTATCAGACAACCGAGAGAGCGACTGATAGAGAATTGGGTTGAGGATAAGCCAATCTTACCAATAAGAGGATGATTCTTGAATGTTTTATTTGTGGGGCTGAGTTTGCTTCAAATCATGAATAATCTCAACACTCGAGGTACAACTACTAAAAAGTAGATCTGCCACTATGGGTGAGAAGGAATGGACATTCTTCTTATTCCTCCTCTTCTTTTTGGCTTCTTCTTCTTCACCATTAGCTCTGATACCATGTGGGGAAATTGAGGGGAAAATATTATTATGAATCCATGATTAAAAGAGAGTACATATGGGCCTATATATAGACAAACCTAAAGTTAACGCTAACCCTAGAATCTAATTTAATCAAATCAAATCAAAATAATTAAAATATAATATCCCAAGATATATAAAATATCAAACTTAATAACAACTAATCTAAATAATCCAAAATAAATACGCAATATTCCTACACAATCATTGAATTCTCCTACAAGAGAACTTACACTTCTGAGTCAAGGAAGCTAAAGGCCTATGGAAAGAGAATCAAGACAAATGGAAGTGTTGGGGAGCCCAGGTTGCATTATCTGTTGATGAGGTGGCTAGAGGAATTAAAGAGGTTGTGAGCTGCCATAACTATCACATGATACATGAGGGTGGGTGAGTTAGACAAGAAAGAAAGGTTGAGGTTGGATATGACAAGTTTGGGGTCTAAGAAAAGGCAAGAAAAAATTGGGCTGGTTTCGCAAGAAGAGTCTTTGGCCTATCAATCCTAACAGTTTATTTTTGTCTTGTTATTTATTGATTTTGCAAGAAGAGTCTTTGGCCTCTCAAATCCTAACGGATTTTATTTTGTGTTGTTCTTTATATTTATCTTTGCAGAATTTTCTTTTCTAGTATAATCACTCTAAATATATTAATTTTTATCCTTCTCTTTAATTCAAGAGGGAGTTTAAATATAGGAAACATAATAAAACAAGGGTCTGACGTTCCATCAAAAATAGATTTTTCAAAGGATGGGGTGCAATTTTAACAACAATATTTTTTGACAGGACCATCTGGCACCATTAAGTTTCTTAGGGTGCCAAAATACACATAAACATTACAAATTGGGGCAATTTTAACAATTAATATTTTCCATAAACTTTCACTCTCTCCCTCTCCCCTCTGCAAACTTTTAAGGATCATACCCACGCTACTGTCCCTTTCCCCAATCCATCCCTTGAAGCCGGAATCAGGTGAAATTTTGAACATTGGGGAGAGAAAGAGGACTCTTATGATGGAAATGGGAATTTCTTTTCAGGACAAAGTCGATTCAGTCGCCTACTTCCAAGGGCAGCAACGATGAAGGGATACTCTCTTCCACTTCTGGTGATATTTTGCCTACATCTAATATGAAGTCTAGCAGCGATGGCGGTGATTTCGATCGCTTGGATCTTGAAGACATCGGAGCAAGACATTGAAGTATTAATGGTTTGAAACCCAAGCATCTCAATTATATATTATTTAAGTTTCGTCCTTGCCATGTGTTTTAGTGGAAAGACTGTGGATGAAGATCCCTTATGTGGAATGAAGGAGGAAGAGAATGTGGTTGCTGCGATTGGGTTCATCAACGAATGCTTTTATGTCTAATAAATTCAAACAGATCACTTACTTCTTCATATCAATAAGCTTTCACAACAACCCAGTTTATTTGCTTGTATATACATACTAGCAAGGAAGCTACTAACCAAAGATAATTTTGAATCAAAAGTAAACAATGGTGGTGCTATATAATACACACACAAACACATACATAGTTTCTGATTGTTTATCTTCTTCTATGTGTTCTTTCTAGGGCATGAATTAATTTTCGAAGAACAAGTTGAAGTAATTTGGTTGAGGCAGTCTTCAAAGTCTAAACACACGAGGGATTCGTGTTTGGTCGGTGGTGGTTTTTCTTCTCCATGGATGCTTTTGGTGGTGGTAGAGGTAGGGGAGAGAGAGTAGGAGCAAGAAGCAATTATTTTTTAGGGGGAAAAATCACTGTGTGAGACCTAGTAACATCTGTTTGCTCCAAGAAAACGGTTTTGGTAAAATTGCCCCCATTTGTATTGTTTATTTGTATTTTAGCCCCTTAAAAAACTTAAGGGTATCAATTTTGCCCCTAAAGTACACGCTCAGGAGCAATTTTGCCCCTGAAGTTTTCGGCGTAGCAACACATTGCCCCTGAAGTTTAAAAACGTAGCAATGTTGCCCCTTAGTTGACCGTTAGGGTTGTTAACGGAGGGGCAACATTGAAAAAACGTAGCAATGTTGCCCCTTCGTTAACAACCATAACGTCCGAAAACTTCAGGGGCAAAATTGCTCCTGGACGCGTACTTCAAGGGCAAAATTGATACTTAACCCAAAACTTAATGGCGAAAGATGCCTCTGTCATAAAACACTGTTGTTAAAATTGTACCTTCACCCTTTTTCAAATTTTGATATAATCTTTTGCAGTATAAAAGTCTCATCTTCCATTTAGAACTTTTTTGTTGGGTATATCTTCGATTTATTATTACTTTTTAGCACTTTAATCCTGCCTGTCCAATTCTTCCCAATGCAAAGCGTCAAGATGCTTGCAACAAGCAGAGAATAATTGGTGTAAACCTGAGTTGAGAAGCTCCCCCATATGGCTTGGACCCTCCCATGTTCATCTGTTAGCACACCCGAAAAAGTACTACCAAAATCTGGATTAAAATACATCACGAAATCAAACATGTTAGATGTATCCAAATAGCTTAGTGACAACTCAAATTCACTTATCAAGTATTTACCAGTATCAAGTTCAATTACTTCCATATTGGTTGCTCGGTATCGTGGGCTATCAGCACCTCCTATATTTAACGCAGCACAAGGATTGGTAACAACAGATTTCCTAGATGTTGCTTGAAGGTTTCTACTCAACCCAACAAGGTAAACAGAATCTCCTCGACGCAAAACAGGCTCTGAAAGAGAAAATGTAATTTAATACAATGTTTTCATCACTATGGATAATTGATTAGAAAATTCAAGTGGCTTCATACAATGCCTGCTAACCATATCATCAACAGCTAAAACGCATTCATTTAAATCCCGACATTATTGGGATATTCCTAGATTATTGGTCAGATCTAATTAAATAGAATATAGGAGATATTGTTATTATTATCCCATTGTAATCTACATATTAGTTAGCGATATCTCAGATCTTAAGAATCGTCTAAGATATAAATTTGTGTATACATGAACCAAGTTGTGTTGAATACAAACAAAAAATATGAACAAAACCTCTAGTAATCTTCAAGGTATCAGAGCTTCCGAAGAATCAACCGGAGTTACTCTTTTCCCACCTACCTTGTCGAGCTTCAGATCATTTGTGAAACTGGTTGAGCGTCCTTCACGGTCTCATCACAAGTTCTAGCATCATCCACATAGTTAGTTGCGCGTCCGTCATTAGCATCTTTGGCGTTGGAGTCCTTCTGGACAATCTTGGCATCCTCGACGTTCTCGGAGATTTCGTTTGTTGACTTCCACAAGGCCGACTCTCAGTCTGTGCTTGATCAGAACCTCTCACGCCACTAGCCGTCCTCGGTGTTCTCGGAGATTTCGTCTGTTGACTGCCACAAGGCCGACTCCCTCCCACGCCACTAGCTGACAATCCACATGTAGGCTCTCTTGATCCTTTAGTCGCGTCGTTTGCTCTCAAGAAAATCAATAGGCTTTCTTGATCTCCCGGTCACCTTGACAGAGATGGTGTCAATTGGCTTGGTAATCGACAGGCTCTCTTGGTGATAGTCGGATCTTAATCAAGTTAGGTCGGTTTCACAAATATGTCACCTCGTTTTTTTGAGCCTTTTAACCTTCTCAGTCACCAGGTTAGTCTCACACAGCATTGAAATCTGATTACTTAGTCTACTACTTCCTTTGATCATAAAGTCTCTTCTTCAGTGCCAAGGTTTGGTCCTAGTAATGTCTCAACGTTTTTTATAGCTTATGAGAAACTTACTAGCGAAAACTATAAGGAGTGGGCTCATTCCCTGTCTCTAGCTATTAATGGTAAGGACAAACTTAGGTATGTCTTAAGTGAAATTAAAATGCCTCCATCACCAAACACCAAGGAGATGCGAGTACAAAAATTTGAGAATGTTTTGGTCTACTCATGGCTAGTCAATGCTATGTCACCATCAATCAGGAAGAGTTTCATGTTCATTCCTTCAGCCTGCGACATTTGGGAAGCAATTCGAGAGGCATATAGTGATACAGGGAACAGGTCCCGCATACCTGACATTAAGGCAAGATTGTGGCAACTAAAAGAAGAAAACAACTCCATCAATGACTACTATCTTGACAAATGTGCTCTCTGGCAAGAATTGTACGCATTAAAGAACAAGGTGCGTCATTGTCATGCTGATGCTGCTAAAGATCAAAAGGAACAAGAAGAAAGAGTCATTAAATTGTTAGTTAGTCTTAATGTGATCTATAATGATAGTCAAGCATACATCCTCCGCCAGCAATGAAGGCAGCAGCGCAGATCTATGCTAAAAAATGCTTCCACTGTGGCTCCTACATCTCTTGAGGTCTCGTCCCTTGCTGTTTGCACCACGGAATCTAGAAGTTCCAAAGGTCAACCATTTTGTGATATTGTAAGAAGAAGAGACATACTCAAGATACATGTTGTGATCTACATAGTAAGCCTGCTGATTGGAAACCAAAGAAAGGGTGAGGAAGGAACTATGAAGAGCGAGGAAAGAGCTATGTTGCTGAGGAATCTAACAGTGATGAATCATCTCCTCAAGGTGATCAGTTGAGCAAAATCCTAGAAATGTTAGCAACACTACAACACACAAAACAACCCACTGCCACAGTTGTCAGAAGAGGTAATTTTTTGAAAGACCTGGGTACAATAAAAGGATTATGTGCAGGAAATTGTTGGGATTGTTGATTCAGGTGCTTCAGATCATATGACTGATGATAAAACTCTATTTTCATCCTATACTCCTATTTCCACTACGCTTACCCTCCACTCTATGTTACATGTTCTAAAGTTAAAGTGTAATTTTTTATGAGCGAGTCAATTAGAAGGTGATGAAAGATGCCATTCTAACTTTTTGCTCCATACTGTCTTTTTAACGATTGGGAGTACTGAAGAGTTTGATGGCCTCTATTACTGTGATGAAAGTGACGCCCATACTAGTAGGTTTTATAATAAAGTGTCTCTCCCAAAGACTAGTAAATTGGAGTTATGGTACAAACATTTAGGACATCCAAATTTCAATTACATGTTTAAACTATTTCCATCTCTTTGTTCAAATAAAGAAGCATCTGAGTTTTATTGTGATTTTTGTGAGAAAGTTAAGCATTATCCCCTTTTCCCAAAATCCCATACAAAGCATCTAAACCTTTTCTACTATTCATAGCGATTTATGGAGAACATCTCGCACACCAAACTGAACACAGTACAAGTGGTTCACCACGTTTATTGACGACCATACACGTGTAACTTGGGTCTACCTATTAAAAGACAAAACAGAGGTGTACCAAACCTTCCTAAATTTCCACAACATGATCCGAACCTAGTTTCAAACCCAAATTCAGGTTCTACACACTAATAATGGGACTGAATAATTCAATCAGGCCTTGTCCACCTTTCTTGCCAACTATGGAATTGTCCACAAAAGCATATGCCCTAATACACCCTAACAAAATGGTATTGCTAAGCCAAAAAACCGACAAATACTTGATACAGCCAAAGTTATCATGTTTAGTATCAATGTTCCAAAATTCATTAGGACGATGTTGTCCTCACTGACCCCAAAGCCATTCATTGCATCTTCCTCAGATACTCCAATTCCCAAAAAACCTACAAATGTTATGATTTAGTCTCCAAATGTATCCATATCACAGCGATGTTACCTTCCATGAAACTAATACTCATTACTCCTTGTCTGCAATTCAGGGTAAGAGGGAACATGAATTATAGACACACGAACCATTACTACCACCTGAAGACAACCTGACCTTCATTAAATACATACCTAGCCTAGAAGAGCTTCACCTTGATAGTCTTGATAACCCTCCTGATAATCCTTATTTTGATAACGTGCCTAAGGATGGAAGAGGTTCTAAACCAGAGGGAGACACAAACAAATGGGTTAATACTCACACACAACGACACAAGACATGTCATGTAATGGGCCACAGATTATTAGTACTTGCCATGAGTCAGAACTAGTGGCAGGTCAAGAAGAAATAGTGATGATGGAAAGCTATGACCTCGATTTGTCCATTGCAATGCAAAAAAATCTAGGTCTTGCACTCAACATCCTAATGAGAAATTTCTTTCTTATAAAGCTCTTTCCTCAAAATATCATCCTTTTGTCTCTCACCTTGACAGTATCAAGGTACCTAACACCATTGATGAAGCTACGGCCATACCTGAATAAAGGCAAGCAGTTATGGAAAATATGGAAGCCTTGAAATGTAATAACACTTGGGATGTAGTTGATCTGCCTCGAGGGAAGAAACCAATCGGTTGTAAATGGGTATTCACCACAAAATATAAAGCTTATGGAAGCCTTGAGAGATATAAGGTGTGGGAATTTTATGCACTTATTATGGATTATTTATTAAGCCATTATCTTATCATTATATTAGATATAGATATATTATATCATATCTTAGGATTAGATATAGATATATTATATCTTAAGATATTATATCTTAACCGTTTTGATTTATTTTGATTTGATTAGATTCTAGGGTTAGCTTTAGATTTACCTATACAGTGTTGTTAAAACGTAGTGTCTACGTTGAAACGGCAAGGGTGAACAAAAATGTAAAATCGGAAAACGTAAACGAAACGTAAGAGTTTCCTACGTACTACAAAAAAAAATAAAATCCAATATATATAAAACCAAAACACACCAATATATTAAAGTCATATAAATTTAAGTCCAAACACTCAAGGAAATAATTAAGTTCATAATTTAATGTGATTTTTCATAATTAAATTAGGATTCTTAATGCATTTTCTTGGAAACTGTAGTTATGCCCCAAAAATATTTCAAACTTTTCAGTTTAGTCCCTCCTCAAAACTTTAAATTCTTGCATTTTAGTCCCTTGGTCAAAACGCACGTTTTGACCAAGGGATTAATCATCTTCATCTTCGTTCGACTATTCCAGCGGACCGGACTCCTGAGACAGTTTCGGAGATAACAGATCCACGAGGTGAGAGGCGAGAGTGGGGCGAGCTTCGACCTTCGATCCTTCCTTCCACCACATTCCTCTAAGTCGCCGCCGCAACCTGAAATAGAAGGGCGAGAACTGCAAAATTTCAGAACGGAAAACTCATCGTTTCTACCGTTTCAGCACGTCGTCTCTACCGTTTCAGATCAGTTTGCGTTTGAACCACCGATCTGACACGTTTTTCGCCGGAAAACGTAAAAACGTACGTTTCAACGTTTTGAAACGACGTTTTCACAACACTGTCTTCAGAGATTAAGATTAATGAATTCATATTACTTTTTCTCTCTCAAATAAATCCACATGGTGTCAGAGCCTACAAGAAATTCATTAGATTTCTCAACCTGGTTTCCCTCACGAGCGTCTTTGCAGATCATTCCTGTTATCAACCTCTGCAGACCCTCGACTAGTTCATCTACAGTCGAGCGTCTCTGCAGACCTTCCTGTTCACAGCCTCAACAGACCCTCAACCCTGTCTTTCAGTCAGCATCGGCGTCCTCTGGAATCAACATCGGCGCCCTCTGGCTCTCTCAACATCATCATCTCGGCACTTCCTGGGTTTTTTCCGTTAGACCCAGTGTCCGTAGCCTTTGTATCAGTCGCATAAGCGGCGTCATTCGACCTTCACATCCAAGCTGAGTCTGTCATCGGGAGAAGTTTGGTCCACAAATCAAACTAGTGTGTCATTTTTTTTAATTCAACATGACGTCACCTCAGGAAAGTCCAAAAATTTGGACTAGATCCAAAATTAATCTTTGGGCTAGGTATTACTGAAAGTGTCCCTCATTTTTTTATAAGGCAGTGTTTGTTTGGTGTCTTATCACAATATTTAAAGTCACACTATGTCTACTACCTCCGACGCTACCTCATTTGTGCCACAGTCCAGTTCTAATGACATCTCTACTGTCCTCCTTGTCTTTGAGAAACTTACTAGTGACAATTATCGAGAGTGGTCTCAATCCATGACTCTTGCTCTCAATAGACGGGATAAATTTAAATATATAACTGGTGAAGCAAAAAGGCCCTCAACATCAGAAACCAAGGAGTTTCGAAAATGGAAATCCGAGAATGCATTGGTATCCTCTTGGTTGATCAATGCAATGTCTTCATCAATTAAGAAGAGTTTTATGCACCTTCCTTCAACCCAAGAAATTTAGGAAGCCCTGCGTGAGACATATAGTTCTCTAGGGAATCGGTCCTGCATATTTGATGTTAAGAAAAAGTTATGGCAACTGAAACAGGATCACATGCCACTTGAAGATTATTATCTCGAAAAATCAGCTCTTTGGCAAGAATTTGATACTCTAAGGAATAAAACTCATCATTGGGGGGATGATGCTAAAGAAGATCTCAGAGAAAGAAGAGGAAAGAGTATATGAGTTGCTGGCTGGCCTTAATGTAATTTATGATGACATTCAAGCTCGGATTCTCAGTCAAGAGCCCTTGCCTTGTGTGCGTGAAGTCTATACCGTTTTACGCAATGAAGAGGATAGGTGCAAATCAATGCTTTAGGATCGTTCCGCTGCTACAACTCCTGAGGTCTCCGCCCTTGCGGTTAGATCCGCGGACTCAAAAGGTTCCAAAAGTCGACCAGTCTATGATCACTGTAAGAAGCAGGGGCACACAAAGGATACCTGCTGGACCCTTCATGGTAAACCTACAGACTGGAAGCCAAGGATGGAGAAAGGAAGAGATGATGTAGCTGAAGTCTCCAAAGAATCATCCCCAAATGATCAACTAAACAAAATCATGGAAATGCTAACCGCTCTTCAGACTACGAAACAGCCCACTGCCAGCTTGACCATGGTTGTCAGAAAAGAATCTGCTGATGTGGACGACGATTGGGAGTGCTAAGGAAGTTGAGAATTGTATAAGCAAGTTGGACATGATTCACATACATGATCCAACTTGAGGGGGAGTGTGGGAATTTTATGCATTTATTATGGATTATTTATTAAGCCATTATCTTATCATTATATTTCATATAGATATATTATATCATATCTTAGGATTAGATATAGATATATTATATCTTAGGATATTGTACCTTAACCATTTTGATTTATTTTGATTTGATTTGATTCTAGGGTTAACTCTAAGTTTGTCTGTATAAAGGCCCGTATGTATTCTCTTTGATTCAGAGATTAACATTAATGAATTCAGATTACTTTTTCTCTCTCAAATAAATCCACATAAGGCTAGATTGGTTGCAAAGGAGTTCACTCAAGTTTATGGTGAAGATTATACTGAAACTTTAGCACTAGTGGCAAAACTTAATACTATTATAATTCTATTGTCTCTTGCAGTTAATCTAGATTGGCAACTACACCAGCTGGATGTTAAAAATGCCTTTCTCAATTGAGAACTCAAGGACTAAGTGTATATGAAGCCATGTCCAAGGTTTTCGGGGAAAAGAGCTAGTCAAGTATGCAAGCTAAAACGATCATCATATGGGCTAACGCAGTCACTGAGGGCATAGTTTGATAGGCTCACCTGAATCTTGAAGAGACAGGTGTACCCAAGGGCAAGGTGACTATACCTCATTTTTTAAGCATCATAAGGGCAAGGTGGGTTGATTATTCGAGGCGTTCTATCATTGTCGTAGGTCCCTCACTTTCATTACATCAATGTGGATTGCCCCGGGAAATAGCAATAGAGCTTTTCTAGACATTTGTAATTCATGGTCTAATTAAAAAGCATTTTGCTTTAAACATAGGAGTTGCTTCAGACATAGGAGCTATACTAGCCGTATATGTTGATGACATTGTTCTTACAGGAGATGATGACGTAGAAATCAGACATATCAAGAAAGCCATCGCTCGAGAACTCCAAATAAAAGATCTTGGAGAAATGAAGTACTTTTCATTCCAATGGAGGTTGCCCAATCAAAAGGAGGGATCTACATTTCTCAAAGGAAGTACATCCTAGACCTTCTAAAGGAAACAAGGATGCTGGGTTGTAGGCCCAGTGACATGCCTATACGAGTCGACAAGATAAGTGAAAAAGGAAACCCTGGGAAGACTGTAGACATGCGAAATTATCAGAGGATGGTTGGAAAATTGTTCTATCTCTCCCATACTAGACCAGACATTGCGTTTGCGGTCAGTATGGTCAGCCAACATTCTCATGATCCTAAAGAGAAGCATCTAAATGAAGTGTATAGGATCCTAAGATATTTGAAGGGATCTCTAAGCCATGGTTTATTCTTCAAGAAAACAGATAGGTGGGATGCAGAATTGTTTACAGATGCCGATTAGGCAGGTGATCAAGAGGAGAGGACAGGAAGTCAACGTCTAGGTGCTGCACGTATGTAAGGGTAACTAGGTCACATGGAGGAGTAAGAAGCAAAGTGTGATTTCAAGGAGCAATGCTGAGGCTGAATATAGGGCCGTGGCATTAGGAATTTGTGAAGGAATATACAACATGGCTGCAATTAACATTGCACATAATCCAATTCAACATGATAGAACCCAAGCATGTGGAGATTGATTGTCACTTCATAAGCGAAAAAATCGACGAGAGTATTGTTCACTTGTAGTATATTCCTTCCAAAGAACAGACTATAGATATTCTCCCTGAAGGACTACCTAAAGATGAATTTGATCATTTCATTAGCATGTTGGACATGCTCGACATCTATAATCCAACTCAAGGGGGAGTGTTAAATCCCGATATTATTGGGATATTCTTAGATCATTGGTCAAATCTTATTAAATAGAATATAGGAGATACTATCGTTGTTATTATCCCATTGCAATGTAAATATTAGTTAGCGTCTTAGCAATATCTCAAGGATCTTAAGAACCCTCCGAGATATACATTTGTGTATATATGAACCAAGTTGGGTTGAATACAAACATAGAAATATTCACAAAAGCTCCGGTAATCTTCACATTCTATACAAGAGAAACTCTTATGACACCTTAAAAAAAATGGTAAGATTCCCCATGCCTCACAATAGTTACCAGTAAACCAGAGCAATTGACTTCAACACACGAGTAAGTATATTGTGATGATGGGCTCAGTTCTATCCAGCATCCAAATCACACTAATTGAGCAAGCATATAAATAAGTCAATTCAAGGTTAATTACAAGCAAAACAATTAGGCTAATCTCACTCATAAAATCTAAACTATTCCTTGACAGAAAGTAGAGGGGAATATTTATACTTTCAAGCACTAGAAAATCCGAAAACTAAAATTTTTTTTTTTTTTTTTTTTTTTTTTTTTCCTTTTTTCCCAGCTTGTGGCAAGGGTGAAAGCCAGTCAACATTTTATGCACCTAAAGTACGGATCATTAGGCCAACAGGATTTGAGAATCAGCTCACAAATCCAGATTTTATAATGTTCGCAAAAATAGTACCACACAAAAATAACAAAGTCAAGGCCACCTGTAAGTAACTTTGCAGCACAGACCACTGATACACCAATCGGTCCCAAAGCAGAGGGATCATATGAAATGAGAGCAAAATTGTGAACAGGATGAAGAAATACCACCTGCAATTAGTTTAAAACAGGGATATCAAGTGAAAAAAGGCATGCTTTTTGTTTATTTATTTTAACTAAAAGCCACGTTCTATTAGCAAACTTTACCTCTCCTGGAATTTCTACTGGGAAAGCAGCAAAGGATAGCATTATATCAGAAGACGATACTGCAACAGTATTCTTGTCAACAACAACTAATCCCATATCCTGGGAATGATATATTATGACACCAGTTCCGAAAAAATGTTGTGAATGAACACCATCAAGCATACATGAAGGAGGGACATGGACCTGCATACCCCATAAATTTTAGAATGCCCAGATTGTTGCACATATTAGGAAAATTAATAAAACTGCCAAAATTGCCGCAGGTTACACCAATACGCATTGGTTACAGTCCGCACCACAAATAAGTAGAAAAGAGAAAAATGGAAATGGATAACACAGTGAATCTCAAATATGATAATAATGATGGAGATCAAGAGGGAAATAAAAAACTGCATGGTAGAATTTCCTCTCACAGAGCTTTTCAAAGAAATAAGAACTGAAAATTGATTCATGTCCCGTATCACTCAGCAAAATAACACAGTATGAGCCAAATAATCACAATCAACATTTGTAAAGTTTCTAAGGCCCAGGTATCCATCACAAATTACACAAAAATCATTTGTAGCTGTTAAAGAATTATTTGCAGAGGCTAGTAAGGCATGGTTAGATTGACTCTCAATTCTCAAGGTAGTCACTTTTAGAGATTTATTTTTGGGTGATAATGAAATAGATTTTGCTATGGTTTAGTTAATTATCTATCCCCTCAAATTCTTCATATTCCCTCTCCTACTGCCCCCCCCCCCCCCCCTTCATTTCTCTACTTAAGATCTGTCTCTCCTCTCCCCCATCATCACTGTTTCGTCTTCCCCTATTTGTTACTCTCTAATTTTTGTAACTTTTCCCCAAATTCAGATCTATTTGCATTAGTGTGTGTGTGAATGCGTGTTGCATCACCAAGGGACTAGCACAATTTTTCCGGATCAAATATTATAAGTACAAAGACACACATATGGTGTGTAGATAATAACTATATTGATGAAATAAAGTTAAAATAGTTAGGACAGACATGTTTTCATCAATAAGTTCGCCGAAGCTTTTAATTCCTATGTCCTGAACATATATATCTACAGCTAGGGGTGAGCAAATCAAAACCGAACCGACTAATTCGGTGTTCGGTTTTTTTTATTTGTCTTTTTTCGGTTGTTCGGTTTTCGGTGCAGTTTTAAAAAAAAAAAAAAAAAAAAAAAAAAAACCGGTTAAAACTGAATAACCGAAATTATCATCCTTCTTTCATTTTTTTTTTTTTTTTATATGAAGCCTTGTGCCCTTGTTTCATTTTTTTCACAAAAAACTTAGAGACTTGCAGGCCTATTTCTTTTTTTGCTCAAAAGCAAGCCCATTTAATTATGCATTAGGCCCAGGTCCATGTCCAAGTGCCAACTACTTACTTCCAAATCTAACCTAATTCCTAATTCCTTCATCCTTCCATCGTCTTCTACTCTTCTTCCTCCTTTCTCTCTCTCATCGTCTCTGATTCTCTCCAACTCCAACTCATTCGTCTTCTTCCCTCCCTCCATTTACTTATGTTCTTCTTCCCTTCCTCCTTAAACGTTACACCAGTCCTCCTAGTCCTCTACTCCTCTCCTCTCAGCAACGACCACCAACAGAGGGAGCAAAGATTCCCCATCGTTCATGGTAGTCCTCTCCTCTCGGCAACTCCCCCATGCCTCCGATCAACCCACACCCACACCCAGATCTTGAATAAAGCTTCTCTACGAGGACGTCGATCTGCTGATCTGGTGGAGAAGACAGATCTGGCAAAGAGATTCCGATGAAGTAGAGGACATCGATCTGCAGAGTGAGGAAGACTCCAGAGATTCGGTCACCAGATCCATCGATCTGCCTCTAGTCCAGCTCTCCGATTTGTAGTATTTTATTTTTACTTAATTTATTCTTGTATTGTATGTAGTTTTTTTTTTTTGGTCGAAATTGTAGCTGCAGTTTAACACAAACCAGCAAACATTCTTCTTTTTCTTATCATATCATGTATTGATTTTTCCCACTGTTGGTTCTCGATTGTGGTTGTGATTTTGTTTATGATTGCTGATCTTATAGTAGGGATTGGAAGTAGTATTCTACAGGGATGATGGTTTTACTGCCAACAGGATGGCAATGCTTGATGATATTTTGCTTCAGATGTCAGCATTTAGCAAGAGCTAGAATATCCTTTATTTAAATTGGTGTGTTGGGATTCCTGGGATGGGAAAGAAGTGCTCGACTATTGATGAGGAAGTTTGGTTGATGTTTTTCTTTCAATATTATGTTGAACCTAATAGAGATTTACTTGCTAACATGTCTTTTAGGAAGCTCCTGAAACCACTTCCACCACCAGTGCGTGTTTAGTTTTGGTTGGCGTTTTAATACAGATTGATTCAAGCAACCAAAAAAAAAAAAAAAAGATGAATTATTTTACATAATTAACCCAAATAAGAAGGCCCACAATAAGGCCCAATTTAAGCCCAAAAACCGAATTAACTTATTTCGGTTTACTCGATGGTGCAAAAGTGTGTGTTTTGGTTTTTCGGTTTTTACCGAAAAACCGAACCGAAGACCGAATGCTCACCCCTATCTACAGCACCTCTCTTCTTCTGTCTATAAAAGAAAAGAAGGCGAAAGACAACGGGTTAGGGAAGGAAAGCAGCACCAAGGTCTAAACATTGGGTGCGTTAGAACCTGAACATGACCCTTACCTAATTAACACTTATCTGCCTGGGTTTGCTCGCTTCACTCTCCTAGACATACTCAGCCTTATCTCACTGAAATGGCAGGGCTGCCAGCCATCAACCAGTAATCTACTGCCAAGATGTAAAACGCCCCATATCAGGTATGGGTGTCAGCCCAGAACCTCAATGAAAAACAAACGAGTGCATAGAAATTGTTGAAATTTGAATGATCACATTGAAGCCAAAGAAAATACTAATATTATTGATCCTTGAATAAAGAGAATACAAAGAAGTCTTTATATAAGCAAACTAATAGACTAACCCTAACCTTAGTATCTAATCAAATCAAATCATAACGATAAAATATCCATATCTAATCGTAGTAAATACTAAATAATCAACCTTAACAATATTAATTAATTAATATCTTAATTCTAAACTTTCTATTCTCAACATTCCTCCTAAAGTTGGAAGCAGCTTGAATGTGAGCAGCTACTAATCATCAAGGAAATAATGGCCATCAAATTCATAGAACTCTATCAACAAAGACTGAGGTAATAATCCACTAGCTTCATCGAGAGTTGAACAACCAAGAGTACCAAACCAAAGTAGAAGTAGCAACGAACGGACTCATAAGGGACCAAAGCAACAACGAGTGGTCTCAAGAAAGACCAAACAACACTCCAAAAGTCTCACCAGGGACTGAAACACAAAACAGCCTCACAAAGGGGCCAAAAACAAAAGAATGTAAACCACCAGGGAAGCGTTGGGAGAGAGAAGAGATGACGCTGGAAGATGAAATCGCCATTGAAATCTCACCAAAAAAGTGACACAACTAAAACCTCAAAACTAGAGCATGAAACTAACAGGGATGAACTGGATTCAGAGATTCGAGGCTGGAGAAGGAAGTTATTGAGATTGAAGGATCACATTGAAGCACATGAGAAATACTCTAAATATTATTAATCCTTAAGAATAAAAGAGAGTACAATGAGGCCTTTATATAGATAAACTAATAGACTAACCCTAAACCTAGAAACTAATCTAATCAAATCTAATTAGATCAACCAAATCATAATATCTTAAAAGATATATTCCTAAAATATAATATTCATATCTAATCCTAATAAATACTAAATGATATTCTTAATAATAATAATTAATTAATATTTCTAAACTTGATATTCTCAACACTCCCCCTCAAGCTGGAATCAGCTTGCACATGCAGCATTGATTTTCAAGAAGATAATGACCATAGGCTAGAACTCGTACAACAAAGGCTAAGGTGATAATCCACCAACTTCACCAGGAGCTCGAACAATAAAGAATATCAAATTAGAGTAGAACCTGCAATGAATGTCTTATAAGGGACCCAAGCAACAACGAACGTGACAAACACCAAACGGTCTCAGCAGGGACCAAACAATACTCCAAACGTCTCACCAGAGACAAACACCAAACGAAACACCTCACCGAAGGCAAAGAACGAACAGGTCACACAAGGACCCCCAAACAGAACCCTAACCCTTGCTCTCTCTCATTGTCACTGGAAAATTGAACTCAGAACAGGAGAAGAACAAAAACTAGTTGAGGACGAGGGGACGTTGAACGAGTTGAGGAGCACGATGACAGAGGAACTACCACAAACGACGATGACGAGCTCGACGACGATGACAGCGTCGAAGAGTAGATAGGTCGTTGATGAAGAAGTATGCTCTACGTTACTAGGGTTTTGAATATTTTTAACCTACCTCTGATACCATGTTGAGATTGAATGATCACATTGAAGCACATGAGAAATACTCTAAATATTATTGATCCTTAAGAATAAAAGAGAGTACAATGAGGCTTTTATATAGATAAACTAATAGACTAACCCTAAACCTAGAAACTAATCTAATCAAATCTAATTAGATCAAATCAAATCATAATATCTTAAAGGATATATTCCTAAAATATAATATTCATATCTAATCCTAATAAATACTAAATGATATTCCTAATAATAATAATTAATTAATATTTCTAAACTTGATATTCTCAACAAAAGTCATTGGCGGCTCTTACTCCAATACCCACAATGATAGAGAATAACTTAGGGAAGAGAAGAAACCCTAGAGCTTTGATACCATGTTGAGATTGAAAAACCACATTAAAGCATAAGGAACATGTTAAGGAAGTGTAAGGAAAGAGGATGTAAAGGTAATAAATGAATAAAAATAATATAAATAAATGAAGGTAAATATAACCATTAATGGTAGTTAGGAGTTAGTTGTGCTAAAGGGCTAAGAGATACTCACCTATATAAGGCATATCAGTCTCATTGTATCATCTATGTTTTTGCTGAATAGAATTTGGAATCCCTAATTCTCTCTCTATTTCTTCTCTCCTTCCTCCTCTTCCCTCTCTCTATTCTTCTCTATTCCTATCTCTTCCTTTTTCTCTACACTTCCTTAACAGTGGTATCAAAGCCATCGTGCTCCTCAGACCACCACAAAAACATAGATGATAAAATGAGATAGATATGCCTTATATAGGTGAGTATCTCTCAGCCCTTAAAGCCAACCGACTCCTAACTGCCATTAATGGTTCTATTAACCTTCATTAATCTATGTTATTATTTATTTATTACATTTACATATCAGAAAATATTAATGCTATTGATCCTCGAGTAAATAGAATATGAAGAGGTCTTCATATAGGTCCCTAACCCTAGAATCTAATTCAATCAATTTATAATGATTAAATATCAATATCTAATCATAATAAATACTAAATAATCAACCCTAATAATATTACTTAATATCTTAATTCTAAACTTTCTATTCTCAACAGAAATAACAAGACTTTTCTCATGCCCAAGGTATACCATGCTTGACTTGAACCAAGTGCGCACACAGGACAAGCTTTCAAGTAAACATTGTGTCACATTCGTAGCACCAAGTCAATCAAGAAACGTATGTACCAAACAAAGTACACAATTATGGAAAATTTCTAATTAGGCAGAAAAACAAATGAAGTTCCTTCTTAACTTTTATAGATTATACACACACACACACCAATTAGAGACAACAGACCCAAGTACTTACAAGCAACAGTGAACTGCTTCTTATTTCTTAAATTAGCAATTCTAACCACAATAGTTTCTTACTCATTACTCATATCAATATCTTATGATTTCAGATATGTTACACAAATCCATGCCCTTCGCTGCAAATGCATCAATGAGTACTATGACAAAATTTATATAATATTACCTCTAACATCACAAGAGTAGGCTCAATCACCCGTTCAGCCAATGATGCATTCACTGCTGTTGCAGAGCCTGCACCTTGGGAGTACATCAAAACCTCACCTTGCATTGAACTTGACTTTTCTAGCTTAGTTTCCCTAGCATCATTCAAGGAAGAATCAGCAACGATATTTCCATCAGCAGACGAATCCTCTTCAACTTTTCGTTTTTTCACACCGCCATCAGATGCATTATCTGTGGCATCTTCAGAACTGGCTTGCATGTCAGTGATACCATCAGGCAACTCATGATTGTCAACTTGGTGCATATGTCCCGCACAATGATGCTCACTAGTCGGTAAAACGGACTGGCCAACTGGATTTCCAACATCTTTAACATCGGATGGTTGTATTAGAGAATCAAGCTGAAAAGCTGGTTTTGCAATCCAGAGACCACTACAATCATCACGAGTGTATAACTGTGGTGGTGCATACCATTCATGGCGGTCAATAGTGACCAAGACAGACTGCAATCACAACATGAATTTATGAAACAAACATTAATGGACAACACCTTCAAGAGACAAAATCGGGCTAACTTTCCAGAAGAATAGATCATTGCGCTGCTCTTGAAAACAATTATAAATCATAATGTCCATAAAGTTGTAAAATCAGAAGAACTAAATTGTAGGCTCAATTATCTACAAGAGCACAAGAAGATAATTGCTGCACAACCAGATGATAGTGTAATACCAAGCATTGACTTTAGCAATGTTAGGAAATATATGTAAATATATTAGAATCATAGTAGTCAATCCTAGATAGCGGCGCGGAGCGGCTGGCCCAAAAATTGGTATAGCGGTATAGCGCATAGCGGGATATACCAAAGATAGCATAAACACACATAAATATAATAAACAATAGATCATCAAATGTATTGTTCCAATACTTAGTTGCCTCACAGCCTAATTCTAGTTCTTGCCTACCCTGATGTAATTGCATGACTTGATATCATATATACCATTGTCAATTTTCTTTTGCTTGTTTCGAAAGGAAGATTTAAGTTACTTTTAAGCTTTCATGTAGGAGAACTTGCAGTCTAGAGATTAATCTTCTGATTTCTTACTTTCTTTTTCTTCCCATAACTTTCTTTTCTTTTTTTGCGATAATTAAAAAAAAAAAATCAGGGATACATCTACCCATCGAGAAGGAGGGCAACAGGGTTGGCAATTTTTCAATTAACTACTTGCCTCTCCTTTCCTCTCTATGATCTCTCGCTCTCACTCACTGCTGCGTTTCGAACAACACTGTGGCTGAGATTATCTCCCCACGCCAGCAGGCCTCTCGAGACGCAAGCCTCTCGTCTTTCTCTCTGTTGCCCCTTTCTCTCTCCTCTGCTCTCTCTCACTCCGGTCAGACTTGCGAAGCATCTCGTTTGGGTTTTTTTTTTCTGTTTGTAAAACATAAATACTAATTTTTTTTTTTAAAAAACAAAAAGCCTAAATCACGCCACGCAGGCACGATACCATGCGACCAGCTGCGCCGCAATTGGCGCGACAGACGTGATGCAAAAGCGCACCGCTAAGGAACTTTTGTGGCGGCCAGGCACTGTTCTGCTCCGCACCACCGCTATAGCGCCGCTATTGCACGCTATTGACTACTCTGATTAGAATTAGGCATATAATCAGAGAGTATGATTGATTAGGGACTCAATCATCATAATGAGTCATTAATTCTTAGGCTCCTCTCTTATACGTGAATACACACATTCTTATTCTCTCTCTTTTGCATTACATGGTATCAAAGCTCAAGGGTTCCGATAATATTCCTTGAGTTCGCGTTTTGTTCATCAGCGAGTGTCAAGTCGTTGGGTGACAGAAACAATGAGAGAAGAGAGTTCAGGTTGTTCTGTCTTGGACCATTTTTTCCGATCACACGCCCCTCCGCCAAAGTACCCACCTTCCGATCGGAGTTCGCCCAAAATCTAGTGACCGTTCGACGTCTCTACAATGGCGCGTGGAGTACACGCCCTTCATCGGCAGTGACGCTGTGACAGCGAGTGGAATTCCATTTGGCCTGAAAATTCTTGTTCAAGCTCCTCTTCTGATTTCCGGCAACTTCAAGTGGTTTTTTGAATTTTCCAGCGAGATCTGCATACTCCAGTGAGAATTTCCAGATTCTAGCGATTAGTTCTCCGATTCTAGTGTGTTCTTTAGAATTGCCGGTCTGGATTTATCCTTTCTAGATTGTTTGGCGTGACTACATTGTCGTCCTTACCTTGACTTGCGATTGTTGTTTTCATTCCTCGAGGTTGGTGGTACTTGTAAGGTGTTTGGCACTTCTTTGATGTTTGGTGGTCCTTATGTAACTTGTTTGTTCTTTAGCTCCGGTGAGGAGTTCCGTTTGGTGTTTGTCTCTGGTGAGACGTTTGGAGTACTGTTTGGTTGCTATTCTCTTTGGTTTCTCGATTATGTCCTCTTTGGTGAGGCTTTCTGCTCACTGTTGGTGATCTTGCATGGAGAGTTTGTTGTGGAGCTCATCGTGCTTCTGTTCAGGATCAATGGCTGAATCTAAGTTCATCAGTTGCTCTTATTACAGGTAATAATGCTTCTAGTCTTGCTACTTCTTCCTCGAAGTGGATCATCGATTCCAGTGCTACCGATAATATGACAAGGTAACCACCATTTGTTTTTCATGTATGCGTCTTATGCCAATCCCTCTAGTATAACAATTGCCACGGTTCTTATTCTCGTGTTTTTGGCTCTAGACTGTTCAACCTACGCCGTCCGTTTCCTTATCCCAAGTTCTTAATGTCCCTGACCTTGCATTTAATCTTTTGTCTCCTAGCAAGCTTACTCGCCAATCAAACTGTTTTATCACTCTCTTTCCTGACCATTGTTTGATTCTAGATCTCACGATAAAGCAAGTTATTGGTAAGGGCTATGAATCTGATGGCCATTACTTCCTTGAGGATTAGGTACTGCGTTTAGTTGCTTGCTCCAGTGGTTCGTCCCCTTTTGACGTTCATTGTCGTTTAGGTCATGCGTCTTTGTCTTTTTTGAAGAGGATGTATCCTCAATTCCATTATTTGTCCTCTTTAGAGTGTGAGTCATGTCAGTTTGCTAAACATCACCTGTTTACTTGGCACCTCACGTTTATAAACAATTTACGTCTCCCTTTGATTTAGTCCATTCTGATGTTTACGGTCCATGTCATATTGAGTCCAAACTTTATTTTAGGTACTTTATTACTTTTTTGATGATTTCTCTCGAACCACCTGGCTCTATTTAATGAAAATTCATTCCAAGTTGTTTTCTCACTTCTACAACTTTTGTGCTAAAATCCAAACTTAGTTTGGTGTCTTAGTCAAAACCTTACGGAGTGACAATGCTAAAGAGTATTTTTCTGCCCAATTTCAAACCTATATGCTCCAGCATGGCATGCTTCATCAGTCCTCTGGTCCAAATACACCTGCTCAAAATGGTGTTGTAGAACGTAAGAACCAACACTTATTAGAAGTTGTTCGACTCTTATGTTTCAAATGAATGTTCCCAAGCTTTTTTAGGCTAACGTCATCTCTACGGCGCGTTTTCTTATTAATCGTATGTCATCTCCTATCATCAATGGTGCCACTCCACACACAACCTTGTTTCCTTCCAAACCCTTGTATCCTATTGATCCTAAAAATTTAGGTTGTGTCCGTTTTGTTCGTGATGTTCGTCCCACTGTTACCAAACTTGATCCCAAGTCTCTTAAGTGTGTCTTCCTTGGGTATTCTCGGGTTCAGAAGGGTTATCGATGTTACTCTCCCACTCTCCGTCGTTATCTTGTGTCTACAGATGTCACATTCCATGAGTCGACCTCATTCTTTCCTGTCTCTACTCCATCTACACTGTTCCGTTAACACCAGTGCAAGCATCTGACCCGACACCCCGACACCATGTTAAACCACCTATCTATCATGTTTATCGGAAACGTCCCAGGGCAAGTAATGTCGTCGATCAGGTTCATGACCCACCAATGCCAGCTTCGATGTCCGATCCGGAATTAGTTCCTTCTGCTCCTGCTTCCGAACTAGCAACAGTGCCTGATATTTCTGATACTCTTGATACTTCCGCTCTTGCTTCTGAACCACACACAGTGTTTGATACTTCTGATGCCTTGCCCATTGCCCTACACAAGGGTAACGTACTTACACCTATCCTATTTCTTCCTTTATTTCCTATAACCATTTGTCTCCTCCATCTTGTTCCTTCATAGCATCCTTAGACTCTCTCACCGTTCCCATTACTCTCAAACAAGCCTTGGCCTATCGCAGTTGGCGTGCTGCAATGGAAGACGAAATGGTGGCCCTTGATAAGGCAGGTACTTGGAATCCCGTTGATCTACCTCTTGGCAAGAAGGCTATCGGGTGTAAGTGGGTATTCATAATCAAAACAAAAGCCAATGGCACCTTAGAACATTTGAAAGCTCGATTGGTTACTAAGGGTTATGCTTAAACCTATGGTGTTGACTATTCGGAAACTTTCTCCCTTGCGGCAAAATTGTCTTCTATTCACCTCTTCATCTCTATGGCAACCAATTAAGGTTCGGATCTTCATTAGTTGGATGTTAAGAATGCGATCTTGAATGGTGATCTTCTTGAGGAAGTTTACATAGAGCAACCACCTAGTTTTGTTGCTTAGGGGGAGCGTGGGAAGGTATGTCACCTTCAGAAGTCTTTATATGGTTTGAAGCAAAGCCCTTGTGCTTGGTTTGACAGGTTTAGCTTTGTGGTTAAAAAGTTTGGTCTTAATCAAAGCAAGTGTGACCACTCTGTGTTTTATCTGCAGACAGATGCTGGCATGATTCTCTTAGTGGTATATGTTGATGACGTTGTTATTACGGGTAGCGATACTTCAAGCATCTCATCACTCAAGCCTTTCTTAATTCTCATTTTCAAACAAAGGATTTGGGTCCGTTAAAGTACTTTCTTGGGATAGAGGTTATGAGAAGCAAGAAGGATATTCTTTTGACATGGATGAAATATGTTCTTGATTTGCTAAAAGAAACTGGGAAACTTGGAGCAGCACCGAGTAGCTTTCCCATGATTCCTAATCCCTTCTTGGACATTGATCACAGCATACCATTTGATCAGCTACCTGAGGATGTGAGAAAGAAAGTATCCTGAGAGATATTGTAGATTGATTGGGAAATTCTCACGGTGACTCGCTCTGATGTGACCTTTCCAGTTAGTGTGCTTAGCCAATTCATGATTGCACCAACCATTGCTCAGTAGGAAGCTTTGGAGCATGTCTTACATTATTTGAAGGGCTCACCTGGTCGTGGTATATTCTATATGAATCATGGCCATATCATGATTGAACGTTTATGTGATGCAGATCATGTGGGGTCGAAGGCTACCAGAAGATCCACCACAGGATATTGTGTGTGGGTGGAAATTTAGTCTCCTGGAGGAGTAAGAGCAAGATGTGGTCTCTCGATCGAGTGCAGAAGCTGAGTATAGAGCCATGGCTTAGTCAGTACAGGAAATTGTGTGGATTCACTGGTTAATGAAGGAGGTTGGTCTTGCCACGTCATTACCTGTGAAGTTGTGGTCTGATAATAAAGCTGCTCTACACATAGCCTCCAACTCTGTGTTTCATGAACGTACGAAACACATTGAGATTGACTGTCATTTTGTACACGATAAGATCAAGGAGAACTTTATTTCTACGGGGCATGTGTGGTCTAGTGCCCAATTGGGTGACCTTCTGACTAAGGCCTTAAATGGGACTCGGGTTAACTATCTTTACGACAAATTGGGCTTGATTAACATCTACACTCCAACGTGAAGGGAAGTGTTAGGAAATATGTAAATATATTAGGGTTAGGCATATAATCAGGGATTATGATTGATTAGGGACTCAATCATCATAATAAGTCATTAATTCTTAGGATCCTCTCTTATGTATAAATACCCCTCTTATATGTGAATACACACATTCTGAAAGGACCCCATTCACGGGAAAACACCTATGCAAGACAACCTAGGCAGCTACCAACAAGGCAAACAGAAGGAAAGGATACTTTTTAACGTTGCAGGGCTGACTTTCCTATTTTGGTATAATTGCTAGACACTTAGCCGCTACATAGAGTGACTCTAGTGTTTAGCACTGTACCATTTTGAATACTGTGACAGATGCTTTTTGACTATATTAGGCTTAGGAAGGAATGGTAGTGGCATGCTGATTTTTTTGAGTGAAGATTGTAGGAGAGGGAAACTAGTTCTGAGTAACAGAACGGTGACTTTTTTAGCTGTGGGAATAGTATTGTTCTCGATAGATTGTAGGAGAGGGGGGGACAAGTTTGTTAGCACAGATTTGCCTCTGTTCTTGGCTGTGGGAGTCTCTTGACTCTTGACAGATTTGTGTTACTCAGTGTATTCCTGTTTTTGTGCTGAAGCTGAAATATATCATTGTTTAGGTTCCTATTTCGCTGGTTCCTAACACATTCTTATTCTATCTCTCTTGCATTACAAGCAATAACAAACAAAATGCACCATCAGAAACCCCAAATATACATTCATCTAATTTCATACATTTGAAATTATAATAATCATTACCTTCCTTCGATATCGGTCCATGTGGCCGATATACTCCAATGGTACTCGAGCACCCCTAGATACTTTGCAGAGAACAGATATTAGTTCATCAAGACAGGATATTTCTTCACCAGCAAATTTCTTAATTATTGCATGACGAGGAACTCCTGCTCGGAAGAGCATATATCTGCAAAATATAAATTCCACTCATTCATTATCCATATGACAAGTACCTGAACGTGAAGCATCAATTTCAAGGAACCCCTCTTAGCACAACCATTGTAGTTGTACCTAGAAGGGAGGAATGATGTAACACCCAACAGTTATTTGCAGGTCCTCATATGATGAATGAATTTCATGATTCTCACCCATCCTTAATTGTTGTTTTCATAACCATACTAGAGCACATCAACATTTTGTGATCAGTAATTATTTCTTTTTAATTTTTGGGAAAAGGTTAAATGATTATGTATGCATACCCTGGTTCAGCTACATAAACAAGACCACAATGGAAACGGAAGTTTCTAGCCTGCATTGTAGAACATAAAGAAATGTTTAATTAGTCAAGTAACTCAGAACTTAAAAATAAGCACCCATTAAAAGGGATGAGCAAACATATTATCTGGGGGGCTCAAGCATGAAGAATCTAACATCAGTAGTGTAGAATCACTGTAATCAAATGCTAAGACAACTCAGTCACATTGAACCAAACATAGATAACCCCATGAATAAGAAGTGGAAGTGGGATGGGAAGCCCACATTTTACATGTTTCATATCTATGAATTGGGTTCCTTGTGGAATTAGCTTCCATCATAATTGATAGAACCAGCGTCTCATCTAACCCCATGGAACCGAATTCCGCTTCCCTTAAATCTCAAGTCAGACCATTCTGCCCCATCTCCATCTTTCCTTATTATCAACCATGGCAACACTGATGAACAAGGTGAGGATGATCAAGGACTGTGATGACTTTGGCAAGGGAAACGACGGATGTTGAAAAAGCTCACAAATCTCCAAAGTCAAAATATGAGTCTTTGGTTCTCCCTTGGTTAAAGCTCGAATATCTCCTGATTTCCGCAGAGGCGTTTAACAGCAAGGTCTGGATCTTCAACTTTTGTTCGATTTCTATTGATATTGTTGTGCAATTTTGGGTTACGAAATTGTCAAAGGTAGTTTCTGGTTCCCTCTTTGGCAATAAAGTTTGACTACTTAAATTGGGAACTTGATAGAGCCCAAGCCAAAATAAAACTGAAATAATGCTCTAAAACTAGCTTGACTCAATAGTCTGTGGCAGAAGTCTAATATAGTAGTAGTGAATCAATTTGGACACAGAAAAAAACTAAACAACAATTACAAGTAAAATGAAAGAAAGGCACACCCCAAGCTTTCGAGAGGCTCAGGCTCTCTCCTCATACCACCTCAGCAAATCATTTTTCTCCCAATAAATATATCAAATAGCCATAATGTGTCTCCCTCTTTGTCACTAACTGCACACACTCCACCATACTTAGTTTTGGTCCATCAGAGAAGGGCACATTAAGTCCATCAAAACTACAAGGTCCTTTTTCTTCCCCAACGTCGAGGCGATGACTCGTAATCTTATTCATCTTCTCCACCAAATCTACACAACTTCTTCATCATCTTCTCCACTTGTGACAACTTCCCCTATACCCCTATGATTTTCTTAGTTCAATGGCTTCAAATAAAACCCAATAACCCATCTTCATCCCAACATTTTTTTTTTTCAAATTTCTATTGATCTATGAGATTTAGATTTGTACTGTAGATGCCTTTTAATTTGTGTTATGGCATTGGAATAAGAAAGAAAGAGGAAGAAAGAATTGGAAAGAGAAACAGAGGAGAAAGGATTTGTGGTAGGATCCAAATCGGTAGAGAAAAATAATGAAGAAAATTCTTTAATTAAATTATGAAATCAAAATCTAACTCCATAATTAATAAAGAAGATAAATCTTTAATAGGATATGAGCAAGAATCTGTGTATATTTTGCAACCTTGCAACGTCTCGAACTTCTTGTAACGATTGCTTCTCTCCAACGTTTGCAAAATAGAGTGCCTTGTTCATTTATGGAATTCTGAATGAGTCCAACTAGTTTTGCATAGGTCCAAAGGACATCTTGACGCTATCGTCTTGCTCCATAGGTTTTCTTACATATTTTATGACACTTCTTGTCTGCTAGTCAAACAAGACTCATCATTTCCTTGAATGGCAAAGGCTTCTTGCACTCTGCCATACTTTTTTTTAGAAGACTCCCCCTCATATTAAGCTATCAGCCCTTCTTGGATTAACAGGATAGAGCGTCCTACTTTCACAGGAGTATTCTTTTCTAGTCTCTGCAACATGATTTCTTGCATTCTTCTCGAGTCGTACGCATCGACCAAATAAGCTTTAGAGAGGTCGACTATAGATGCAACCAAGTCAAACTTGACATTGAATTCAACTACAAAACCTTATTGACACAGGTAGGTGATATTCATGCCTACTTGAATATTGCAAACTAAATTTTGTAGTTCCTGGATGAAGCCAAGAACAATTCCTTGCAATGCCTTAACAGTACACTTTAATTTATAGACGGAGTTTACTTTTGTTCAATATTATTGAGACGTTCTTTTATGGCTTGTAAGGGAGGGCCAAGGAGTATCTGCTCTACCACTGTTTTTTATATGTAAATATAATAATGGGTTAGGCATTAAAATGATTAGCCTTAGTAGCCGGAAGAATTAGTAAAGGCAGTGACTGGTAGCCAAGCCTATAAATAGAGACATATCCTATTGTAAATGGAGTCTTATCTGAATAATGAATGGTATAGTTTGCCTTGCTATCTCTTCCTTCTTTATTATCCCTGATTTTATCTCCTCTGCTACCCTCTTTCTATGAATCTCTCTCATGTTTCCTCTCTTCATCTCTCTTTTCTTGCTAATACCAAAACAGTGGTATCAAAGCTTTCAATCCTTAGCCCTTCCATGGCAATACCGAAAAGCCGGGGGAGTCAGTCCGCCCACTATGGCTTGTGCATATGCATCTTGATTTCTTTCAAGAAGCTTCGAAGAACGTCTCCAACAAAGAGAGGATTACCTTGTTAAGGCATATGTTTCCAGTTTGAAAGAGGAAATAGCAGTCTGTTCGATTCTTTGAACTAAGAACCACGCTTAAGGCCTGACGCCTTGCAAGCGTGCAAAAAATTTCCTTGCAATGGCGAGCCAAGAAAGCAGAGCAAGAAGACGGCCATGGTGATCTCAAGAAGGGCCAGGAATCCTGCGTCAACTTGGGTTGTTATTCGCCCTTCACCTCGCAAGACTTTGTGGGTAGTGTAGAATATGAGCAAAAGAATCACTTGAAGGCTGACCAAGACCCATGAACCCATGTTTTGAAAGTAGGGTATGCCCAACCAACCACAACAAAGGCCCCAGCTCTGGTTGCCAACAATTCCAGCTCTGTTCAAAAGGCTTCATGTACAATGAAAGGAAATAAAGAAACCATGGTCATCGCGAAACAGGATACGGAGGTGGTGATAGAAGCAAAGTCGGACGTTGGTGGGTCATCGAGTTTCGACTCTCTTGATAAATTTTTGGTACGTACTCGTACTAAAGTCTTCTCGCCAATTAAAAGATGTATCCCGAAGATATTTGAAGGAGCTAAGTAGCGAGATATAGAGTGCTTTGAATAAGATTTCTCCAGCTCGAGTGTACGTGGCTGCAAAAACTTTAGTTTGAAAAGTCAAACTAGCTGGCACCCATTTGTGCGTGTCAGACGTCTTTTGGATGTGTATTGGGTTTTTTAATATTAGATAATCCAATGTGCTTTGAAGGTTATGTCATGAGTAGAAGCCAGTTGTTGTCCACAATTGATTCAGGGGTCCAATGGCCAACTAAAGGGGCCAATATCTACTACATAAGGCCAATGATGAAGGGAATTCTCAGCTGGGCCTTAATCACTCAGTTTCTCCCTACCCATTTGATTATTCTAATGTGGTACAAAGGAGGATTAATTAAAGTGCTTATGGGCTCTAACTTTCTACAATGTCCAGTGGACAATAATTTAGGGGTTATGCATCATATGGAAAGTGCAAAAAGAAGCGAAGTATGCAGCGGCTCCAATACCAGTTTTCTTCAATAACCAGAAGTTTCAAAGTTTCAAGTCTATGTTTTTGTTGATTTCATATTTGTATTTTTGTTGTTCAACATCCTTGTAGGCAAGGATGTTTCGGAAGGGGGTATTGATATGTAAATATAATAGTTGGTTAAAAGTTGGTGTGGGAATATTATGAATTATTTAGATAAATTATTATTTTATTATTAAGTTTGATATTTATTATATCTTAGGATTAGATATGGATATATTATCTTAGGATATTATATCTTGATTATTTTGATTTGATTATATTATATTAGATTCTAAGGTTTGTTGTAGGTTTGTCTATATAAAAGCTCATATGAACTCTCTTTTATTCATGGATTCAGAATAATATTTTTCTTTCAAATTGTCCACATGGTATCAAAGCTATTGGTGAAGAAGAAGAGAGAACGCCCTTCCTTCTTGCTTGCAGTGGCAAGACTGCTATCTAGTTGTTGTTCCTCCTTGAGCGTTGAGATTAACACTAATGAACCTTCTTCTTACTGGTAAGATTGGCTTATCCTCAACCTAAAAATTCATTGTCGGTCGCTCTCAGTCATTTCTACCTATGAAAGAGTTCCTGACTCCATTGGCCTTCCTCCGTCCAATGCGTAGTGAACACCACTCTTCCATTAAATCGTCATAGAACTTGAAGTTCCCATGATGTTCCACCGTTCTTGTCACTATCAGATTGCATTCCCGTGGCATTCCTCCATTCCACTCATCGTCGGACGTCCGTTCCCCTAACGTTTTCTCAGTCCGATCGTCCTCAAGCTCAACTCATCCGACGACCTCCGTCCTATCGTCTTTGCCTCGTCCAATGACCATCATCCTCTACTTGGTTTGTCGGACTCATCCTTCTCGGCAGTGTTAAATCTAACGATCAGAGTCCTGTCATCCTCGACCTAGTCTATCACACGTCTACAGTCTTTGATTCGTCCGTCTCCTATAAGTCTCAGCGTCCTCTTCATCTCGGCATACTCTAGACCCTCGTTCACAATACTGATGACGCTCGTATTATGTCTCTATCTACTGACAAATCTTCAAGCTACGGATGTGTTGAGAAAAGGATTGCTCAAACCTAGGATTAACATCTATGATCCAACTTGAAAAGGAGTGTAGGAATATTATGCATTTATTATGGATTATTTAGATTAAGTATTATTTTATTATTAAGTTTGAAATTTATTATATCTTAGGATTAGATATGGATATATTATATCTTAGGATATTATATATTAATTATTTTGATTTTATTAGAGTAAATTAGATTCTAAGGTCAGCTGTAGGTTTGCTTATATAAAGGCCCATATGTACTCTCATTCGTGGATTCAAAATAATATTTTCCTCTCAAATTGTCCACGGTTAGTTACTGTTAGAGTTAGTTAGGGATTAAAAGGATTAGCCTTAATAGCTGTTAGAATTAGCAAAGGCAATGACTGTTAGCCAAGCCTATAAATCGAGACATATCCTCTTGTAAACGGAGTCTTATGTGAATAATGAATTATATAGTTTGCCTTGCTATCTCTGCCTTCTCTATGATTCTATCTCCTCTGCTGCCCTCTTTCTACGAATCTCTCTCCTGTTTCCTCTCTTCATCTCTCTTTTCTTGCTAATACCATAACAGTTTTAGTATTAGAACATGCGAGAGAGAGAGAGAGAAGCAAAGAAGAAAGGATCTGAAAGAACGGAGAAGATGAGAGATGAGAGAAAACTGAAATGTGTTTTATAATTCATTACTCTATCAATAGTCGAATGAATACAATAGGACTTTGAGCTTACTCTTACCCTAAGATACCTACCTACCCCCAGTGGCTACTAAGCCAATAACAATCTAACAGAAAGAACGGCCATACACCTTTTTTTCCCATAACACATTTCCACTTCCACTTCCAAAAGGAAAAAAGAAAAAACTCTTCCAACAGACCAGCAAAATCATACTCAACTGAAGTTTTCCGCTAAATAGGGAAGTAAAGTACAATACATAGCAAGTAAAGTCCAACTAACCTGCTGATAAGAAAGAGGATGTATTACTGCACCACTAACTTCTAAGAAATAATCAGGAGTTATTGAGTGCAAATCTTGTACCTATCACAAACAATAGGAAAAAATTATAAATTATTTTGTAGGAATCTAAATAATGAACCATATAGAACCATTGAGGCAACATGTAATGCATCATCTAGAGAAGAGAGGTGGTGACAAATAAATCACTAAATGGCTAACATTCGTTATTCCCATATTAAATATTTACGCATTAGAGTATGTCAAAAGGATAATTGTAATTATATAATATCCAAGCAAAGCTAATCTCACCAACAAGTTCACAGTGACTGATGTGTGACCCCTTTCAATTTGTAATTCAACGTTCTTGTTGACACTGTCATCAAGCAAAGATTCCAGTTTCAGGAACTGAGTGATAACCTGCAATGAATTTTATGGAGTCAGACACTAGTAAAATAAATAATCAGAAAAGGAATGCAAACATTGGAAGTTCCTAATCTGCAATTTGGATGCACAAAAGTTGGGCATAATTATCATAAGCAACAATTTGGATGCACAACTCCTTCCACCATATGAACTATTCCAAAGCACATGGAATCGCACATCAAGTAGTCCTAAGATACAACTCTTTCCCCTTACAAGCAAGCTTTTGAGGGTGGGCTCCCCATCATTAAAGACAGTTATTTTGATAGGTTATCGCTGGGGTTAATTAGAATGGGTGAGGGAAATAGGAGAGAAGAGAGGAGGAAAGAAGACTAGAGCCAAAATCTGCAACTCTAGGGAAAGAGAAGAGAGAACAGGCTTACTGCCTAATACTTCATTCATACAAAACATGAGTACATAGTAGGCTTTTACAGCAAGCCAATACAACAAGAGGTAACTGATACATAGATAACTGATACACAACTCAAATAACTCCTAGTAGTTTAAGATAAGACTAGAAATAACCAACTTCCTAAACTGCTTATCCAAATCACACGTTACTTTCTATAATAGACTAAAAGTGGTTGCTGGATCCTAACATATTTTCTCACATCAAACCTCTATAATCGAGAATCGAACTTCATCCAGATCACTTAAATGATCAAGTATGACCATTTTATAGCCAATTCATATTGCACTTTTCAGACACATACATTGGATTGCCAATAGGAAAGTTCTACAGACCATTCCCACATAAAAGAGAGATAAAAGAAAATCAAACAAGAAATGAGAAGCAAATTTAAGAAAAGAAACCATTAATCACTTCAAACAAACTTACTTCACCATTGACCCGAACAAGTACATCACCAGGTTCCAAATGCTTACAACCTGGACCACCTGGCACCTAAGCAAGTCAAGGGTTAAAGCCACTAAAATTGAAAGGAAAAATCAACGAATAAATAATCAAAGTTTTAAATAACTAAGTGTTTACCACAGAATCCACAACAAGCATTCCAGTTTCACCTTCTGGAGAAGCATGCCGTACTATCTACACAAGCAAAGACAGTATTCACAATTCAGGGCGTAGAAAATGCTTCCCAAGAAACATAACACAAATGAGAGCATAGATCAACAAGTACCTGCTCTGTGTCACTTTTGAGGCCCAAGCGACGAATCTCATCAAATCCTTTGTGGAGAAATGTCACCTGTATTATCATTGTAACAAGTAAATTTACACAAAGCTTGATTGCATAGATAAAAAAAGAAATGTCTATTTGAAGGACAATTTAGTGCAAATTGACATGGCCAAAGTATTTGATGGAGACTTGGAAATGCGGGATACCAAGTCCAGGATTGAGTAGAATGGGATGCTCAATGGGTATTTGGGAGGGTTGGTTCTCCCACCTCAATAGCTAACTTATGGGGCAAGGTTCCCCATCCTACTTAGGTACCCATCAGTATCACAATGATAAGAGGAACAAATTATATAGAAACTCCAGCATATATCTATCTTGTTGATCCTTAATCCAATGCTTTCAATTTTCTGCCGCAGCCACAACTATAGCATGAGAACCTTGTTGGTGGACAGGAGGCTTTAATCATAAGAAATTTAATATCATATTTGGACATTACCACAAGTAAAGATGAGAAAATGGTAAGAATGAAATCACATTCAAAAAGCATTTTGCTCCATGACATTACCACAAGTTAGGTGTAAGTACTTCAATAATGCAGTTCACCGACATTTTCAACCTTCATGTAATGAATAGATTTACCTCAATGGCCAAAAAACAAGGAAGGAAGGGTTTGCAAATGACAAACCTGGAGGGTACCACGAGGTATAGAAACTGCCTTCCATTTGCCTAAATTCGCATCACTACCCTTCTGAAGAAACCTTAATGCTCTCACAACCTGAAAATTAAATCGTTGTATCCACTTCAACTTTCCTCAACAGAATTAGTTGCTCCTCACTGGAAGACTTGTGCAAAATAGGAAGCAGCGGACAAGTATTAAGTTAAGCAAATATAGATGAAAAGCTTACTCGTTCTAGAGGGAAAAAAAATGCAGATGCACTTGATGTTTTACCCCCAGCATTCAAGGCAACTGCTCTGCCTTGCCAATCTATAACTGGGGAGCCACTTGATCCTCCCTTGGTTCCAGACGCAGCCTGGAAATAGATAAGATTGGAATCAACAACGGGACAGAAGATGCACAATTATACACACTAACGAAAAATACCTAACACTAGTTCTAAACCACTAAGCCAAAAGAGACTTCAACTGCATGTCAACAGATTTCCAAGCCAGTAGATTTCATTTCACAATTGGTTCTAATGGCCTTAATTCTCTAACACTTCTTTCTTCTATTTAGCTTTTTCAGCTAGTAATTGAACATAATATAGAAAACCTAGTATGAAACAGGAAGAATAACAAAATCTGGACCAGCCAAATACACCCTGTAAAAGAGATTAAAGGTATTAAATTTAAAAGAAATCAAAATGACCAAACTCAAGTTGACAGATTTGTTCCTACTTACTTGCATGTAGAATGTATTGAAGTCATTATACCCATCCCTGCATCAAAAAATACCATGAGTTTTCTACTTTCATGAGACAACTTGCATGAAGACAACAACATATATCTACTACATACTTCTTATAGTGAGGAGCATCCCTGTCCAAACGGGCAAGAGTACCAGCCAAAATGGAGACCTAAAGTTAAAAGTCAAAATAAATGTAAAAAAACAAAAAAAAAAAAAAAACAGAAAACGAGAGTCATAATCAAGGGTCTGCTTTAGTAAACATAGTACTTGGGCCACTCCAGGAAACACAGTATGTGTATGTGTATGTGTATCGTATGCGTATGCATGTGTGTGCATAGACACACTCACACATGCAGATACCAGCATACATTATAAATTGACCAGATTTAGAGGTTGTACGCATGTTTGTATCGGCTATGAGAGAACACATGTGAATTCCCCCCCCCCCCCACACACACACACACAATGTAGGAGGTTAAATACTATTTTCGCAATGGAAGTTTAGCTTAAGGAGCACTGGTCACCCAGAAGTTTTTTTTTTTTTTTTTTTTTTTTTTTTTTTTTGTCTCATTTTTACCCTGGAAGTTTAAAAACATAGCAATCTTGCCCATCCGTTGATCTTGACCGTTGAATTGTTGCTCTTCTTTGTAAACTTCCAGAGGCAAAATTGCTCCTAAAAAAAACTTTCGAGGCAAATTTGCTCCTAAAAAAATTTCTAGGGCATCTTTGCTCCGTTTTGTTAATGTCCGGGACAAAAATGGACCAAAAAAACTTTCGGGTGACCAGTGCTCCTTAGGCTAAACTTCCATGGCAAAAATGGTATTCAACCCTAATGTATACATATAAATTGACCAGGTTAAGAGATTATATGCATGTTGGTATTGGCGGTGAGAGAGCACATATGCATTTCCCACCTCATTCCCGTTGTAGCTTTGGCGTTTGCATGTTTTGCAACACGTGCAAATGCCAATGCAAACATGATGTAACTAATTAGACATGTTTTACATTGAATACATCTTTTAACCAAAAGCATGCTAGTAAAATTAGGTAAGGTATACATTTGGCCCTCTAAGTTCATATCAAGTTTTAGTTTGGTCGCTTCAGTTTAAAAAGTGTAATTTTATTACTTGAATCTTAACACCATTAGTTTTATTTAACAAAAAATGTTGACTCACCAAATTTAACCCATGAATCTGCAGTTAAATGGTAATACATCATGCTCAAGTTTTAAAATATAAAAATGATTGTATTAAATAAATAATTAAAATTTGATCATGTTTTGTCAGCATTTAATTGCAAAATCACCCTATACATTTGTTGAGTCAGCATTTTCCGTTAAATTTAACTAACGGTGTTAAGATTAAAGGATTAAAAATACACTTTTTAAACTTGAGAGACCAAATAGAAACTTAATGTAAACTTAAAGGCCAAACATATACTTTAGCTAGTAAAATTTATTATGATGGAAACTAAAAGCAAAAACACTCCAGCAGATGAGAGATTGGCATATTTCTTTTTGAATGAGCATCAGTTTAAACCATATGTCCGTAATTATAAAAATAATGTTCAATTCACTTGATTGTAGAAAACATTGACAAAAACATCAAGAGAGAGAGAGAGAGAGAGAGAGAGAGCTAAATAAGAAAATATCATTAGCATTATCTTGAAAACTGGTGAATGAAATGAAACAAGAGTTATTCAAGCCAAAGTTACAGTGTCATTATGCTAGTTCCATCAACTTGGTCAATTAACATAGGGCATTAGACCATGGTCAAAAGATATAATCTAGACATATCAAATAGCCATTTTCCTTCACAAGCAAATTAAGATAGAAATGGTACAAGCTTGTCTACCAAGTCATTAACTGGTTAACAAGAAACCAAGAGATGACAATCGAGGGGTAAAAATCATGCTAATACCTTCTCACCACTATCATTACCAACAACTCTAATTTCTAGTCCAACACAAGCCGCCTCTGGAGCAAGAGGTATCTCCTCATAGTTCAAAAACTGTATAGCACGAGGGTCATAGCGAAAGAACCCAAAATCGTGGACCTGAATAAAGGCAAATGAATTATGCTTTTATCAGCACAGACAAGTGAACACACAGAGGAAGAGGGAATATTTCCAATCAATTTTGAATAACTATTTACATCTATATAACAAAACGAAAATACTTTGATCCCTAAAAAAGGTTGGGGTCAATAGGGATTTACAAATACATACACAGAATCCGTCTTTCTGCAATATGATGCAGGCAATCATGCAACAAAGTTTCTCTTCGTATGGAAAAACATGCATGGGGCAATGACTGAAATTCCAATCAAGTGAAACAAAAGACTCCGCCAGGCTTACAATCTATTTGATGGTTTTGGACAGCTATTTGATAATTGATCAATAATTAAAGCTAAAAAAAGAAGTCACTCACAGGATCTCTGTAGATCGGATGCACAGGAACTTCTTCACGGTTCAAAAACATGGCTTCTGCTACTACAGGTCCTACAAATTTCAAACCAATAAAACCTTGAAATAACATAATGAGATAGAGATATAGCATCCCAGAAACCCAGAATACTAAATTTGCTTTCTTTTGACATTCAATAACATGTCATTAGATAAGGGTTAGCCATAATATGACAGTGAAACCACCTTGCATTTCATCCATCTGAACACAGAGACAGGTAAGCAAATAATTAGCAGAAACATTACTTACAAAATAGAATCTCGTTTAATCTGTGTACGCATTTTTGCCTTCAAATAAAATTGCATGCAGAAACTTTTTTTTTATAATGGAATGTGTGGGAAACTGTTAGGAATTAATAACCGTGATTTAACTTCAAATAACTGAAAGCTAGCTCATCGAAGGCATGTATATGACTGAAGTGAGCATGTAGTTGTTGGCCTCAAGTCCAAGGTTTGGTTTTTTTCTCATCGAGTCAGAGAATTGAGAATAAGTACCAGGCTTCACAACATGACGATTAGTAAGAATAATTCCCCGACGCTTATCGACAACAAAGCCGGTAGCGGAACCGACACCAGCCGACTCAGTGTCAAAAGCCCGGCAAGCCGTAGTTCGCAAAACAACGACAGCAGGTACGACTTTGTTCAGGGCTTTCCTCCAATCCTCGGCGGTGGCAACGTTTTCCTGGAACGGGGGGTCGATTTCCATGCAAAGGTCAGCCTTCATGCTCGAGTCTAACCCAATCGATGCCACGGCCTCCGATCCAAGCCTCTCCAGCGGATCTCCCATTCAATAGCTTCTGCTATCTCAGACTATCTTTACCAGGGTGATAAAAGTATTTCCAACCGAAAATGAGGGAATGATGAGGGCGGGCTACTGGGGCTCAACAAATGTTTGGCCTTTGACAAATTCCAGTCCACTCCCATCTAGTAATAAGTCAAACGAACCCAGTTTTCATAACCGCAATGCAAGGCAATCTTTGTTTTCGATGTTGCGAAAATCTTGAGGTTTCTAAAATTCTCCTCGCTGCAGAGAAACTCTGGAGAATTTTTTACAATATCATTAGAAGTTATTTTGACAATAAGATTTTTATAGGACATTTAACAACTAATAAAATTATTTTGACAATATGAAAAATCATTTTGCAACGAGATTTTTCATATAAACATTATAACCATTTAATAAAGTCATTTTGACAATATGAAAAATTATTTTGATAATAGAAATTTTTTGAGAAATAAATTCTATAATTAATATCAAAAGATAGGGGATATGGAGTTGGGACTTTTTTAATATTTTTTATCTACCTGCTTAGAACCTCATTTTTGATATTTTCCCTAATCTATTGGACAAAAATCATTTCACATCCTTATTAAATCTTAAAAACTAATTCAAACGAACACATACAATATTTAGATAATTCATAAAATCATAGTTTCTAAAAAAGCAATCCAAACACACTCATTTTTCTCAAAATAATTTTTCTCCGAAAATTATAATTTTATTATAAGACAGTCAAACACTGTTTTTCTCCATAATTTGTTTTTAACAAGAAAACTATGGTTTGAAGTGGAAAATCATGGTTTTTCTATAAGCTATTTTTCTCTACTTTTTCAAAAAGTATTTTTTAAATATATTCTCTTAAATCTTTTTTTCCCATTTTGTCCAGAAATTATTCTTTAAAAATTAATCAAACACATTTGGCCAAAAAAAAAAAAAATTGTTCAAAATTTCTTCTCTAAAACCATTTTTACATGGTCTATTTTAGAAGCTTCAAAAGCCAATCCAAAGGCAGGAAAACTACTGGAGGCTTAGTTGCTACTAACTTCATTTAGAGTTATGTCATCTTTCTTAGGTACATCTCTAGAATATTCCTGGATTTATTATTGCCATGGACTTTACTGCCTTGTCCTCCGGCAATCCCCGATTACCCTCTCAGATTGAAGCTCAATAAGAGTTTGATGTAGGGCCCATTTGGGATAACGGTGGTAAAAGTGGCTTTTTTCTTGACCTTCCTGATGTGATTTGTGTTTTAGATAGCGGTAGCAGAAGTGGCTTTTTCTTGATGAGCACTTGTTTGGCATAGCTTTTAAAAAAAGTAGTTAAAATGATAAATGACTGAGAAGGGCATGTATAATATATATAATGTGATAACTTAGGATAAAAAATTAAATAAATAAATAAATTTGATAAATAAAATAGTAAAATTACCATTAAAAAAATTATAACACAATGAATTACTTCAATAGTCTTATCCCCTACAAGTTGGTTTTTGATTTCATCACAAACACAATTCATTTGTGTTGAAGATAATGATGAGGATACTTCATCAAGTGGATCGTCATTATCTTCATCACCCATATTTTCTTGTTGAGCTTGACCAAATTCTACATCATTTTGGGAATATCTCCAGATAAAATTATGTATCGCCATTATTGCGCAAACTATGCAAATTTGTGTTTCAAAGCTATATGAGTGCATATTTTGCAAGATGTGAAACCTATTCTTTCATACTTCAAACGTCCTTTCTATTGTGCACCTCAAACTTGAAGGATAAAATTGAAGTACTCGTTGGGATTTTGAAATCCCGACTGTCGTCTGAATTCTGGAAGGTGATAACACTCATATCTATACAGACCAATATATCCAACTGGTGTTGGATAGCCAGCGTCAACCAAGTAATATTTCCCTGATTAATGTTGATATTTATTTGACATTGTTAAATTATAGGAAATGTGGAATAAAGACTAAAATTAATGTAATTGGAGTGGATGAGGGAAGTTCATAGTTGGAGTGGAGATCGCAGTCCGAAAGACACTAGCATCATGTATAGTACCCTCACATCCTAACAACACAAAAGTAAAGCATATATCTCAATCATAGACAGCCATGATATTCTGCGTTGATATCCCTTTCTTCCAATATATTTGTCTTACTTTGATTGGTTGACTACACACCTAATGTGAGTTCCATCAATTGCTCCTATGCAATCCTTGAAATATGGGTGATATCATGCATCATTACCTATTCTTGAGTGACATTGATAAAACTCCGGATCAAGTGGTTTGATATTTTCTGTTGAAAGACTGGAAGAAGCTCTTAGAACCCTGTAAAAAATCCTACTAACAGTTTCGCCTAAATGTTGAAATCAGTCCTGGATTATTCGATTTCCTTGTCAATGTCCAATTGTAAATCTTAAAACAAAAAAAAGTGAAAATAATAATAATAATAAAATAATAATTTTAAAAAAAATTGTGGCAGCACATGGCTGCCACCTTGCACCTTGGGGAGGAGGAAATAATAATTACCCCCTCCCCAAACCGCCTCTCCTTCCTTCCCTTATAAATACATATGTGCATGGTGTTGTGTGTGTGTGCGTGTGCGTGTGCGTGCTAGGTGAGCTTGAGTGAGGGCTGGGACTGGCTGAGCAAATATAAGGTGGTAAAGAGAGCTGAGAGCGATGAAAGGAGGAGAAAAAAATGAGGTTATTTGAGTTTCTAAGGTACGTTATTTATTTTATAAGATCATTTAGGTAGTTAAATTAATTTATTTTCAATAACCTTTCTTCATGAAAGTTGTTCTATGTATTTTTTTTCTTTCTAATAAGAGTAATATAGTATTGATTATTGAAAATTTTGGGATTAGAAAATTAGCAAAGTTTTGAGATTAGAATATTAGCAAAGTTCGAGTTTTGATGATAGATGATTGTATATATGAAGAGCATGATTAATAAATAACTTTAATCGGTTTAGACTTGATAGTTGGTTGCATTGAGAATTTAAACTTATCTTCTATTTAAAAGAATTCAGGATTTCTGTCATATAGGATATTTTTACCGATTAAATAAGGATTTAAGCACTTAGTCGGATTACTAGAGATATTATTAAAGGTTTAATCGGTTAGTTTTGCTAAATCTTGAACTATATGAAATTATGAATTTGGATTTAGGATTTTAAATTAGAGTTGATATAATTTTGATTATGTGGAAGTTTGGAGATTTTTTTATAAATTGGGTTATACTTTATAAAATTTAGTATTAGGTTTAAATTCAGAAATAGATAAATTTTCATTTTTCTAGGAAAATTTAAAGTGAGATAATAGTTTAATTAATTAATTATATTTATTATTGGTTATTTTTGTTAATTCTATTAACGTATAATTATATTTATTTTTAGAGTGAACTTGATCTCTCTCAAGTTTAGTTTTTGTGTCAAGAACTGGAGGTAACCACTTTCCACTTGTTGTACTTGTTTGTATGATGTTTGTGAGTGATTTTAAATCTATGAAACTACATTAATAATGAAGTTGAAGTTTCCTTGTGGGATTTATTTTGGAATGATTAGTGATATTATATATTATGGTTAATGTATTATTTATGGTTTTTTGAATTGGAATAATATTATTATCTTAATGATTATCATGACAATGTATTGTTTTCATAAATCTTGTTTGGAATGTCATATATACATGCCAAGATTATGATTGTTTATCATGATGTGGAGCGGGGATGGATGCAGAGTGATGATGAGAGTTGTTGTGTATATAATACCATGTGGTATGCCACCACTCGATGCACGGTGGATGGCTTTGACATTTTCAGGGCCCTTGGTATCACCATTTTCCTTTGGTCGGGTTAAAGGTCAGCCCTTGAAACAGTGATACCTTTCCATTTTCGAAGGAAAGGGAACCTATTGTCTGATATGAGTTCTATAGTCTTTGGTCAGACTATACCTCATTATTGGAGAGCTTGGTGCAGTCTTATCATAGAGACTACACCTATTATGTTACAGCTCATGGGTTCTGTCAGCGGAATAAGGGTGGGGGTGATAAGGATTGTCGGGGTATCAATCTTTTGCTTGGCATGTTATATATGTGATTCATGATATGAAATTTGATATAGAAATTTTATTACAGGATTTGTGATTTGATAAATTTGTAAATTATATATCTAATACTTTGTTATACAAAATATTCCATTTAGCACCTCACAATCACATATTAGCATTTATAATGAGCTGGATTGATGGTTACAAACATTTTTCAGGTGATAGTTCTCACGTTGATTTATCAAGGAAGGCTTCGAAAGCTTAAAATACTTTTGCTAACGACAGTGCTTCCACCTTTTAGTACATATTGAATTATTGTATATTGTCACATTAGGGCTCACTTGGCGAACTCTAGTTTATGTTTTTTTTGCAAAATTTTGATGCAATATTTAGTTAAAAAGTATGGGTCTGGTCAAATCCAAAGCCCAACTACTGTTTGCATAAAACATATTGATGAATAGTTTAATCAATTTATTAATTAATTATTTTCCTTTAAAATGGAGGATGTTACACCAATTGTATATAAAAACATGGCAACCATTTCTTCAACGCCGATGTTTTAAGTGTGTTGTAATCCATGTTCGCTTAATTTAGAACATAAGTGAATAAATACATGTTTTTCCACTCAAAAATTTTCTTGGCGTACTACATCATGACCTTGTAAAACCTCCTGCACCAACATTGCCCCTGTTTGCTTACTAGTTCTCTCGTGGTTGTTTGCAAACATAAGGCGTGATATACTCAGCCATCAAGTTACCAATTTGTCCATTCTTTGTCATCTGTTTGTTTATAATAACAAGTTGTAGGGACCTTCTTTGTTCATGAGACAATCCTACTTCCTCCGTTCCGTCCAAAATATCCTCATCACTTGAACTTGCCATGGATATCTAATGAAACCTGTGTGAATTGCAAGACTTAACCGAATCAATACCAATAATAAGTGTCATTAAATAATATATATTGAATTATTGATACTTGTTATCAATAATAAGTCTCAAATAAAGATGCATCATACAATATATAAAAGTACAAATGTAAATTCATAGTTATAATGAATAATATGGTTTAGTGCTTCGGGCTTGCCCGTATGTGTAACATCCTAATTTTAATATTATGATATAATTATAAACAAGAAAAATTAATTAATCATGATACATGAATTTATTATGTAATCATCAAAATAAAGGTTTTCATATAAAATGTGATTTACGATAATAAAATAAATTAGTAAAATAAGGATGTGAAAACAATGAATAAAGTAATATTATTATTTTATTGTGGTTAAAAAAAAAAAAAAAGAAGAAGAAGAAAGAAAGAGGCCGAAACATGAATAGAAGAAGAAAGAAAAGAAAGGGGGAAAAAAGAGAAAGACAAAAAAAAAAGACAAAAAAAATATATTTGGCGACCATGTTGCCACGTTTTGGAAACGTGGCAAAGCACGCGCCAATTTTTGGGGAGGGATTAATTAATTATCCCTAAACCGCCATTCCCCTCCCTATTTATATATGTTATGTGTGTGTGTGTTTTTGGTGCGTGGAGAATCGGATGGAGAGATCCGGAGAGTGAGAGTGAGGCGAGGAAGGAAGGGAAAAAGAGGAGGCTAATTAAATTTTAAGGTACGTTATTTATTTTATAAGATTATTTAGGTAGTTAATTTAATTCCTTTTCGTAAACTTTCTTCATGAAGATTATTCTATATATTTTTCTCTTTCTAATGAGGGGAAAATAGTATTTATTATTGAAACTTTTGGGATTAGAATATTGGTAAAGTTTTGAGTTTTGATAATATAAGACTGTATATATGAAGAGCATGATTAATAAATAACTTTAATCAGTTTGAATTTGTTAGTTTGTTGCTATGGGAATTTAAAGTTATTTTTCGTCTAAAAGAAATTAGGATTTATGTCATATAGGATATTTGTACCGATTAAATGAAAATTTAAGTATTTAGTTGGATTACTAGAGTTATTATTTAAATTTTAATCAGTTAGTTTTGCTAAATCTTAAATTATATGAAATTATGAACTAGTATTTGAAATTTTAAATTAGATATTGATATGATTTTGATTATATGGAGAGTGTTTAATAAATTGGGTTATATATATAAAAGTTAGTATTAGGTTAAAATTTAGAAAATAGATAAATTGTCATTTAGGAAAACTAAAGTGAGATAATAATTTAATTAATTATTTAATTATAGTATTAGTGGTTATTCTCGTTAATTCTATTAACGTATAATTATATATTTATTTTTAAAGGGGACTGATTCCTATTACGCCTAATGTCGTGTCAAGGACTTGAGGTAACCACTTTCCACTCATTGTACTTGCCTATATGGTGATTTGTGAGTGATTTTTTTAATCTAGAAAGCTATGTTTCTTGACGAAGTTGCCTTGTGGGATTTATTTTTTTTTGGAATGATTGGTGATATCATATTTGTCATGGAAAATGTACTTTTTATGGTTTCTTGAGATGAAATGATATTGTTATCTTAATGATTATTGTGATGATGTATGACTATCATAAATCTTGTTTAGAATTTCATATATTCATGCCAAGATTTTGATGATGTGGAGAGGTGATGGATATGGTGATGATGGGAGTTATTGTATATATAATACCACGTGGTATTGCCGCCACTGAGCGCACAGTGGACGGCCGGATATTGCCCTTGGTATCATCCTAATCCTTTGGCGGGATTAGGGTCACCCTTGGGAGTGACACCTTTCCATATTCGAAGGAAAGGGAACCCATGGTCCGATATGATTTTTATGGTCTTTGGCCGGACTATACCTCATTATTGGAGAGCCTGGTGCAGTCTTGTCACAGAGATTACACCTATTACGTAATAGCCCATAGGTTCTATCAGCGGGAATAAGGATGGGGGGTGATAAGGGTTGTCGGTGATAATTGAATATTTCATACACTACTTTTTGTCTCTTGATTTATAATTTAGGACTCTTTAGCTAATAAATAATGGCTTTTATACTTATTTGGGCCTTTTATTATATTTTAGCCATTATTTAATAATAAATTCCAGTTTTACATTGCTTCACCATTTTTACCATAACTCTTGAACCAGACATCGGATTTGCCTCATTTTTGTCTCATATTTCAGATGATTCAGAGAGCTACAATTGTTATGAAGACATGAAGAGCAAATTCGGACAAGAGGGCGGTTGATTTTGGAGCCGAAGTCATATGTATTTTTGGGCTCGAATTTTGTAATTAAAGCCCATTTTATTTTATTTTCGTTCCGGGCCTGACTTGTGGATTGGAGCCCCATTTCGTTTTGCCATTTTAGGTTAAGTGAGGCAGCAGCCACAAACACATTCTCATTCACGTTTTTAGATAGTTTTGAATCAAATACAAAAGTTTTATTTTCTCTCATCTGTTCTTCCTCTCGTTCATCGTGTTCTTCGTGTTCATGATGAACTTCTTCATTTCGTTCGATTTTCGTTACGCATATTCATGACTAGCTAAGCTACGTGATTGACCCATGGATTGAGGATTCCACTATCCAGAGGACTCGTTCTTAACGGTAACAAATTCGTTTCTTTTTTGTAATTTCGGATTCGATTTACTTTCGGATTGGGTGTTAGATTTAACGCCCAGATCGACATTTCCCAAGGACGTAGTTCGAACTAGGTTAAAGTATCATTGTACGATCGTACGGAGATACGCCACGATTCGAATAAATTCTGGACGATTGTTCGGTTGAGGGAATTTCGGGCAAATGCGGAGATTTCGGTTTGCCCAGAGTCGATCACGAGTTCGGTTATAAATGTTTTCGTCGAGGAAGGGAAGTGGTGGAATTCGAAATCCTGGGTTAATCTTCATTTATCTGTTTAACTGTGTTTACTTCGTTCGTTATGTTATTTCATTTTTATTCTCTTTGAATCAAAACCCCCAATTTTTTCTTGTTTTATTGTTGTTGAATTGAACCGACTGCGAATTCGTTGGGAAACGACCCAGGTTACATTATACTGCAAATCCTTTTCTAATCTGGTTATTTTGGGAGATTACGGCAAATCTCTGTCATCAGGGTATCGACATATTGCTTGGCATGTTATATATGTGATTCGTGCCCATGATATTTGATTTAAGAAAAATGTGATACAAATTGTGATCTGATAATTTTGTAAAGTTGATATATAGTACTTTGTTGTTTAAAATGTTCCACTTGGCACTTCACGAGCACATATTAGCATTTACAATGAGCTGGATTGATGGTTACAAACATTTTTCAGGTGATAGTTCTCGTGTGAGTCAATCAGGGAAGGCTTCGGAAGCTTAAACTACTTTTGCTAACGGTAGTGCTTCCAACCTTTTGATACATGTTGAATTATTGTATATTGCCACATTAGGTCTCACTTGGCATACTCGAGTATATTTCGAATATTTTGACAAATTCTAAAGCAATATCTAGTTTACAAATGTAGGCCTAATGAAATCTATAGCTTAATTATGGGTACAAAATATTTTAATAAATGGTTTAGTTAAGCTAATAATTAATAAATTGTCCTCTAAATTGGAGGATGTTACAATTGGGCTATTGCAGGCATGCTCACGTAAAAAACCCATCAAGGCACATTCATCTCCTTTTAGGCCTAAAAACATGTTCTGAGGCGTTCAGTGCATCATCATATTACAACATCGCCTTTGAAAATCATTTTCACCAACAATCTTCGGAATGGTAAGTAATTCAGCTACAATGACACTCATTTGATTATCATTGTCAAATATCTTTGTAAGGACGTCTGCGCTATCCTTAGATGCATCAACTATCACACTAACAACATCAGCTAGTTGTTTTTGGGACGACTTTTTTTTTGGATCCATTTGCCCCATCACCCGTCTTTCTCCTTACAATGCTTGTTGAACCACTAGATGCACTAGGTTGGGTGTTGGATGTCAAGTTCATGCCTTCTAAATCTGGTGGCACCTACGCACTACCTCCAGTATTAGCACCTTGAAGCTCTTCCTCACTATCACCTAAGCCTTTTTATAGGTCTATCTACGGTCAATACACATCATCTATCATCACCAGGTGACACCCGTTTAGTTGATGATGGACATACCATATCCTCCCCCAATGCTAGAACATCCTTGAATATTACTTGCAATTCTCTGGCAAACTTCATACCTTTTATACCTATATTTTCCATACGCCTTATTGTTCTACATGCAAAAAATCAACCACAATCAAAGTTGTATCTAAAATAATGGTAATAATAATAATAATAATACATATTAAAAGCTTAAAAGTTTGTTACCTTTATTTTCCTCTCCTACCATTCATCTTCTGCAACAACCATATTCTTTGCATTATCGATGCTGTACTAGTCTCTTTTGAAAATAACTTGTCCCATGCCGTCTATTCTCTTTTCAAGCTATCTAACATATTTTCAGTTGTTTCTTGGTATATGCTTTTTCTGTTTTTTCATTAAATCCGGTAATAATGTACTTCCACCTGTCCCTCGTAAATGATGAGCCAAGTCATTCTTTTTTTATATTTGCTCATTGCATAGGTCAATGAAAGTCTTAATGAAACTTGCATCCCATTCTGCTAGTATGGTGGTCACATTTCTATGTCACTAATGAGCAAGTTAACACAAACGATTATTAGTATTTAAAAACAATATGTAAATTTTTACCCATTAAATTATATTGTTTTTATGTTGACAAAAAAATATATGTGCACAATTTTGAAAATACGCATAGAATAAAAATCATTTCATTGAAAGCTGTTAGTTCTCTATGTGTTTTGATTATGCCTAACAATTGTATTAAGTGATAAAAAGAATTGTGAGAAATCTTGAGTTGTTGAAAAATGTTTTAGAAAATGGGTAACTCAAGTTACTGAATATAACTCAAGTTACAGGACCCGAAAATCCAATTTACTGTTCAAATGTAACTCAAGTTAGTAATCACAACTCAAGTTATAAGTTTTAAGAAAAATCAGTTTTGCAGAAATCATAACTCGAGCTACTACTTAGTAACTCAAGTTATGGACTGTACTTCATTGTTTCAGAAAGCTTCTCGCGATATCAGTTTTTAATCAACTGATATAACTAGAGTTATCTGATATAACCTGAGTTATAAACATATCAGAAAACATCATCTGATATGGAGTAACTCGAGTTACTGGAAGTAACTCAAGTTAGAATATTGGCAAATGCTCTCTGTCTGAATTTATTGTTAACATAACTCGAGTTATTGAATGTAACTCGAGTTACATAATTCAAGGTAATTTCTGAAGCTTTTCTATGCTAAGAAGAAACTCAAGTTACTTCGTATAACTCGAGTTACTCAATATGCAATCTCCTCTCTGTCTAAACTGATTCAATTATAACTCGAGTTAAGGTTTAAAACTCGAGGTAAACTTCCATTGAAAAATATTCTTTAAACATGCTTATAACTCGAGTTATCCTATGCAACTCGAGTTACCTGTATCAGTTTTGAATTTCATCGTTCTCGTAATCTGAAATCTTATGATTATACTCTGGGTACTTGATATTATTGTTTCTTATCATTTCTAACCAAGTTTAATTAGTTTGCTAGTATGTTTCAGACATGATTAGCAGGTTTAAACTTCAAATTATCATAAAGCAAGAAGTTTGTCAAAAGCATTAAATGCAAAGCAAACACATTCACCATTTTGGCAAGAAACCTTCTGAGCAAGCGAAAAGCATTCCAGCTGTTCCCCAGACAACATTCTGAGAGTATCTAAATGGACAATTTGAATAAAGAATGTCAACGGAGAATAACGGATGAATGTCGGAAGCATACGAAGAGACGGAGCAACGTAATCTCAATGGATATATTCATTACTCACAACGTCTCATTTAATCTCATCTCAACGGTCATAAATGCTATCATCTATAAAACCCAGAAGCATTGAAGTCTCCAACCACCGAAACTCTGCGCATTCAATTAGCAATTAAGTTCATTTACTGTTTCAACTCAAAAAGCTAATATATTTGGATCTATCAATCTTCAGTGTTTATTTATCTACTCTTTTAGAGAGTTCTTTATTGATTATCTATCTTGTAAGAATCTCAAAGTATTGGGACTTTGGGATTGAGATATTTGATTACAACTTGTAAGGGGGAGTAAGTTCTAGTGAGAGAATTACTTCGTGAGTTACAGAGTGTGTAATCATTTGAGTTAGTGAAATCTCGAAGAGTCTGGGGACTGGACGTAGGTCAAGGATTTAGACCGAACCAGTATAAATCGCTTGTGTTCTTTCTTCTTCTACCTTACTCTGTTCATCCCTATTTTTGTTACCTTTAAACAGAGCATTTTCAGAAGAAAATTTAATATCCTCAATTCACCCCCTCTTGGTGATATTCCGTCTTTCAAAAGCAAGTACGACAAAAAAAATTACAACTATGCATCTGCAATAAATTTACCAGTAAACCAAAAGCATTTGATTTTCAGGATTCGTTAATCGCTTGGTTTAGGGAGGATCCTATACAAAACATATCTTGGCATTCGACAAAGTAAATGGTTATAGAGTAAATGGATGAACAAAAAACTATGGTTACAGAGTAAATGGATTCGACAATCGCTTAGCTTTTTGAAAGCAAGCACATCAACACAAAAAAATTATGGTTACAAAGTAATAGATGAAGAAAAAACTCATCAAAATAGAATCCCCAACGTAAATCCCAGATTTGAAGGCCAAGAACAGAGCATAAATCGACAGATTGAAAGGAAAGGAAACAAAATTGAATGAAGAACAGATTTGAAGAAATGAGCATAAATCCCAGATTTAAAGGCCAAGAACAGAGCATAAATCCCAGAAATTGATAATAAAACAAATGAAGAAAGGAAACAAAATGAAGAACAGTATCATGACAATTTCAGCAAAGAAGAAGAATAAGAAGACAAGTTTCAACAATAAAAAAGAAGAAGAAAAGAACAGATCGAATGAAGAAATCACCAGAGGCAAATGAAAAGAAGAACATATCTAAAAAGGACGATGAGATCTGGCGAGTATCATGGCCAAACAAGGATATTCGAGAGATCAACAGCGACGCAAAGGAAAAGAAGAATAGATATGATGAATTATGGTTTCAAAGGTGATTTACGGAATGCAATAATGATCCGGAATTGAAGGGCGCGAGAGGAAAAGAAGAACATATATATTGAAGCGCAGAACAGGAGGTAGCTCGTGGATGAATTGAAGAGGAGAGGAGGTAGCTGGAATTGTAGAGGAGGTAGGTCGAAGACTTTAATATGGCGAGATGGAGAGCAAAGATTTCAAAATTTAATTAAAGCGGAGGAGAGCTTGCTTTTCGTATGAAGTTGGTATGGACAGAGCATAAATCGACAGATCGAAAGGAAAGGAAACAAAATCGAATGAAGAAATCAAGAACAAATTTGAAGAAATGAGCATAAATCTCATATTTGAAGGCCAAGAACAGAGCATAAATCCCAGAAATTGATAATACAACAAATGAAGAAAGGAAACAAAATGAAGAACAATATCACGACAATTTCAGCAAAGAAGAAGAAGAAGAAGACAAGTTTCAACAATAAAAAAAACAAGAATAGATCGAATGAAGAAATCACCAGAGGCAAATGAAAAAAAGAACATATCTAAAAAGGACGATGAGATCCGGCGAGTATCATGGCCAAACAAGGATATTCGGAGAGATCAACAATGACGCAAAGGAAAAGAAGAACAGATATGATGAATTACAGTTTCAAAGGCAATTTACGGAATGCAATAACAGATCTAGAATTGAAGGGCACAGAGGAAAAGAAGAACATATATATTGAAGCGCAGAACAGGAGGTAGCTCGCGGATGAATTGAAGAGGAGAGGAGATAGCTGGAATTGCAGAGGAGGTAGGTCGAAGACTTTAATATGGCGAGATGGAGAGCAAAGATTTCAAAATTTAATTAAAGCGGAGGAGAGCTTGCTTTTTATATGAAGTTGGTATAGACAGAGCATAAATCGACAGATCGAAAGGAAACGAAACAAAATCGAATGAAGAAATGAAGAACAGATTTGAAGAAATGAGCATAAATCCCGGATTTGAAGGCCAAGAACAGAGCATAAATCCCAGAAATTGATAATACAACAAATGAAGAAAGGAAACAAAATGAAGAACGATATCACGACAATTTCAGCAAAGAAGAAGAAGAAGAAGAAGACAAGTTTCAACAATAAAATAAAATAAAAAAATAGATCGAATGAAGAAATCACCAGAGGCAAATGAAAAGAAGAACATATCTGAAAAGGACGATGAGATCTGGCGAGTATCATGGCCAAACAAGGATATTCAGAGATATCAATAGCGACGCAAAGGAAAAAGAAGAACAAATATGATGAATTACGGTTTCAAAGGAGATTTACGGAATGCAATAACAGATCTGGAATTGAAGGGCGCAGAGGAAAAGAAGAACATATATATTGAAGTGCAGAACAGGAGGTAGCTCGCGGATGAATTGAAGAGGAGAGGAGGTAGCTGGAATTGCAGAGGAGAAAGGTCGAAGAATTTAATATGGCGAGATGGAGAGCAAAGATTTCAAAATTTAATTAAAGCGGAGGAGAGCTTGTTTTTCGTATGAAGTTGGAATGGGGAGCAGATCATTAATTGCCGAGGAAAGAAGAATACCAGGCGGGAATTTAATTGGAGAGTAGAGGAGAGTACCAGGCAAAAATTTAGTTGAAAGAGGAGAGGAGCACGACTTGACTTGCGTTTGGGGAGGGGCAACGGTCCTTTTCCTAAACAAGCTACTATGATGGGATCGGACCTTGAAGCCCATCAAATAATAAAACTTTCCCAAACACCCAATTATCAAGTTTTCATTGTCACTAGGTTACCATTGAAATTTTTTAAGCTTTTGATGTCATCCCAAACAGACCTATAATCTCGCCACCTCATCTACTTTCTACATAACCCATGATCTTACCATCTCTTCTGCTCTCTATCACACTCTTGATATGGCCCACGAGTTCAATAGATTTGGTGGTGGGGTGAGGTGAAGGATCAATGAAGACAAGGAAGAAAAGCCGACCCTTCCCTGGGTTTGATTCGTCATCATCATTGGATCACATAAGAAGAAAATCGAGTTTGAGGGAAGAAGTGAGAAAGTTTGACAAAAGGACGAAAGTGAAGGACATGGGTAGTAAAGGGAATTTTAAATCTTGGGCACTTTTATTTTTTTAATAACGTGGGGCCCACTACAAAAAATTGACTAAGGTTTGGTGATCCTTTTGCGCAGTTTATGGTGTTGAGGCACGTTGGGTATATATTTATTGGTTACACCTTAACACATTAAAAAAAGTTATTTAAAATTAATTGATGCCTTAATAATTAGTATACATCTTTTCAAAAATACCTTTACTTAAAATTTGAATTTAACCTCACATTAAAAATCTATGTATTTAAAATCTTCTGTTTGGGGACAACAAACAATTTACACCAATAAGAATGAGTTGCACTACTTGTGTGAATTGTCACATGTTTAAGTAATACTATTAAAAGATGATTATTGGAATTTAAAATGGGGAAAATTTCAGTAAAGGACCTTTATTGTCTGTAATATTCATTAAATAATATTTAAAATAAAAATTTATTTAATTAAAATATATTTAAAAAAAAAGAAAGAAAAAGGGAAAAAAAAAGTATACATATTATATACTTTTGTGGTGAAAGGTGTACGGCCACCATTATGGTGGCAGCCATCTACCACAATACGTGGCATAGAGGGAGTATTATACCATTATTAAAAAAAAAAAAGTTCACTCCATTTCACTGCCATATGCCCACCGCCACTGTCAAGTTTATATATATGTAAGTGTGGTGATTATTAGTGTTAATGTGTGAGTGATTAGAGAACCAAGAGAGAGTGAGATCCGGAGAAAATAGGAGAAACAAGAGAGAGGAAGAGTGAGACGGTGAGAAGGGAATAAAAGAAGCTTTTAAGGTACGTTATTTATTTTATAAGATTATTTAGGTAGTTAGATTAATTTCTTTTCAATAAACTTTCTTTATGAAAGTTGATCTACTTATTTTTTTCTTTCTAAAGAGGATAATATAGTATTGATTATTGAAAATTTTAAGATTAGACTATTGGTAAAATTTTGAGTTTTGATAATAGAAGGCTATATATATGTCAAGCATGATTAGTAAATAACTTTAATCGGTTAGTTTTACTAAATCTTTGAACTACATGAAATTATGAATTGGGATCTGAGATTTTAAATTAGAGATTGGTGTGATTTTGAGTATGTGGAGGTTTAGATATTGTTTAATAAACTGGGATATACTTGTAAAAGATAGTATTTGGTTAAAAATTGAGGAATAAATAAATTGTCATTTTTTTAGGAAAACTAAAGTGAGATAATAATTTAATTAATTGTTTAATTATGATATTAGTGAATATTTTGTTAATTCTATTAACATATAATTATATATTTATTTCTAAAGGGGACTGATTTCTCTCACGGTTAGTATTGTGTCAAGAACTTGAGGTAACCACTTTCCAATTTATCTTGTATACTTGTTGAGGTGATTATAAGTGTATGCTTGAATATTTAAATGATATAAATATATTATAGTTTGTTACCTATAAAAATGTATATATGTGAGATATTTGTTTGAAGGTAAATTTTTAGTTAAGTGGGCGTAAATTGTTTATATTGTTATGATTAAAATTGTTTATTTTGTAATTATGAAAGTTATGCATGGTGTCAAATATTGAACATAACTGTGAATTGTTGATATTGAAATTGTGATATTTCATTGCATATTGAGGTGTTCTGGATTGAGATGAGATGTGATGGTAGGAGATTGATTTTATACCATGTGGTATTGTCGCTACTGAGCGCACAGTGGATGGCCGGATATTGCCCTTGGTATCATCCTAATCCTTTTCGGGATTAGTGGTCACTTGGGACAGTGACACCTTTCTATATTCGAGAGAAAGGGAACCCATGGTCCGATATGAGTTCTGTAGCCTTTGGCCGGGCTACACCTCATCATTGGTGAGCTTGGAATAATCTCATCAAAGAGATTAAACCTATTATATTATAGCTCATGGGTTCTGTCAGCGGTTATAAAGAGGTTATAAGGAGGATTGAGGGAGTTACATGCATATTGAATAATTTGAAATTATTAATTGGTTTGGTAAATTGCTCAGAATTATTGATATACGATGGAAACTTGGCCCGCTTAACTATCTTGTAATCATTCCCTATATACTTTTTAAATTGGATATGTGGTTACTGAGTTTGTGTGACTCACCCCGTCATTTCATCACTTTTTTTTCAGGCGAGAATACCAAGGGGAAGAAGGCATCAGAGACTTGATCAGAGTTATCAATCTTGTATGTCTTATTTTGTTACATGAGCATAGTTTGATGTATATTGCCAAACTTTAGGGCCTCTTTAGTACGTTGCATATTTTGATTATTCCGCTGCATACTAGAACTCATGATATGAACAGTGACTGTTGATATGAATTTTATTATGGAATGATTTATTTTGGCTGAAATTAAGTACGTTTAGGCATAAAATAATTATTTAAATGGTAAATTTGGGAGGATGTTACATTGTCAATTAATGTCAAAAAGCGCCAATAGATTATGAAACATCACTGCAGGACCTTGGAGCAAAATGAAATTAATTTTGTATGTTGAGATGACATGATCCCCCTTTTTTTTTTTGAAAAATAGTTAGCATTTTTTATTAACACGATAAATAAATTTCTTTGAACCCACCCCCTATTGGAACCCCAAAGAGAGGCATGACCATTGGGCTAGCAAATCTCTTTGGTTAACATATGCAAGGAAAGAAATATGTGTAATAATATGACATCCTTACCTACTTTACATTATAGTTAACAAGTGTCTTACAAATCATTAGCAAGTAGAATATTTTTATTAACACCATGAATAAATTTCTTAAGAAGATCAAATTTGAAAGTGCCTTATACATCATGAGCAAATCGAATAGTCCTATGACCAAGTATGATAGTGTTATGAACAAGATAAATTAATTTCTTAACAATTACTATTTAATAAGAGTTTAAATTAATTTATCTTATCCCAAAAATTATTTTAAAATATAAAAATTTAGAAAGTCGAACGAGGAAGTTGTAAAGACTATGAAGAAAGATTGAGAGACTAGAGAGGAGGAGGCATATAGTGGAGTCAAGAGGGAAAGATTGAAAAAGTGGCCTACAATGAAGAAAGAGAATGAGAGTGGAGTTGAAAGTAAGAGATTGAGAGCGATCATTTTTTTGTGTGGGGGGGGGGGGAGCAGAGAAGCAACATTGATGAGACTTAAGGTGAAAGAGTGAAGAGAAAAGGGAGCAAGGTCTTCAATTTTTGGTTTTTAAAAAATATAAATGCGTAACAAACTTAGGTGGCCTAATAAGGTTCTCAATAAGCTTGGGCCTGGTCTATTTAATGATACAATCTTTTAATTAATAGGTTAGGCTTGACCAGGTCTTAACTAGGCTAGGTCACAAGCTCTTGATAGGCCACTTGACTTATTTCCATCCTATTAGGAGATCTATTGCTTGAGCTTCGGCGGTTGGCCTCTCACCACTAGTTGAAAAATGCTAACTAGTTTTCAAAAAAAATAAAAATAAATGAAGGGGCGATCATGTCATTTCAGCATAAAAGTTAATTTCATTTTGCCCCAAAGTCTTGTAGTGATATTTCAAAATTTAATCAGGGCCATTTGAGTGTTTGACACTATTGGTTACAGAGGTAATTTACTGAAATTTTCCCTTTAAAATAATTAGGATAGTTTGAGTATTTAAAATGCCAATAAAAGAATTGCAGCCAAAATAGCATTGGGGAGCGGTCAGCGGTCTGAGGGTTGGGTTTGGTCGCCGAACTGCCGATCTCCATTGTAACATCTGAGCATCTCTCCTTGCTTTACTATATCCATATATCATATACATTCATTGGATGGGTAACTCGACATAAACTCTAATCTATGACCTTACCTCACCTGCCCCGTCCGCCCCCCGGGAGGTAATGCAACTTATTTATTTTTTTCCGTTGCCACTGTCCATCTCATCTCTTTTCCTCTGTCGTCTCACAAAATTCTCTCTCCCACCATACAAGAGCAAAGCAGCTTTAAGGCTTTAACCTTTTTTCTCTTCTCGCTACTTCCTTTTCTTTATATTTGCCAAGACCCTTTTTTTTTTTTTTTTTTTTTTTTTTGTGTTTCCATGCGCTCTTTAATTGGATCTGCTTCACAATGCGTTTCTCTCCTCCACAACCTACGGGCATTGCCTCTTGCGAGTCTTCCAATGCTTCGTCTTCTTCCTATCTAGTTGCAGATCGCTACTGTGGCTGCAAGCTCAAATTTTGGACCATTCTGAGAAGAATGATCTGGGAGCTTGGTTTTGCCTGCGTTGGCCGGCCGTGCTTAGGTAAAAACGACGGCGACGGATATGAAAAGACGAATCTAGAGCACAACAAGGCGTGGTTGCTTGCGGAGTCTGGTGGGAGTGGAGCAGAGGTGATGAATGCTGATCCACAATCTGTTCACTCGTCTTTCCGTTTCAGTTTCTGTTCTCAGGTTGAGCTAGAATCATCCTCGAGCATGAATTCTTCCGCTGCTGCGACCGTTTTGATGGTTAATCTGGACGATGGAATGAATAATTCTCGAACTCGAGAACTGAAATGTCGGAGGATGGAGTCCTTAGAAAAAAGCATATCTCCTGTAGCCAACTCTTTGATCAGGTTCAACTACGGTGAAATTCTATCTGCTACTCACAGTTTCTCCAAAGGTAAAATTGGTCGGTTGTTCTTGCTTAACTTGAATATTATTCCAGGTAGGCGATTGTAATCCAATTTCTTTCTTGTTCTTTTGTTCCCCCCAACCCCCCTTCCTGTTTCGGGTAGGCAGAGTATTGGGGAGAGGGCCCTTGAACTGTGTATTTCGGGGTAGAGTTGGGCTTTTGAGGACTGCTGTAGCAATCAAACGATTGGACAAGGAAGACAAGGAATCTACAAAGGCGTTCTGTAGGGAACTGATGATTATCAGTTCTCTTCATAACCCAAACGTTGTCCCCCTTGTGGGTTTTTGTATTGACCCTGAGGAGGGTTTATTTCTGGTGTACAAATATGTCTCCGGCGGCAGCCTAGAGCACCATTTGCATGGTATTTCATTTTTCGCTGTCACTGAACCCTACTGTACGAGGTCTTCGGTTGAAATTTTGACCATATTCACTTATTCTAGCATCCCTGTTTTACAGAAAGGAAGGGTGTGAAGGGCATTTCTCCACTTCCCTGGTCTGTGAGGTATAAAGTTGCGACTGGAATTGCAGAAGCCGTGGCTTATCTGCATAACGGAACTGAAAAATGCGTGGTTCACCGAGACATTAAACCCTCAAACATTCTCCTCTCCTCTAAAAAGACTCCTAAGGTGAGATGCATTCTTGCAGATCAGTTGTAATCTAATAACGAACCCATGCATGTTACGTATTTTGATTGTTCATCTTGTTAAATCACAGTTGTGCGATTTTGGATTAGCTGCATGGACTTCTGCACCTTCAGTTCCTTTCCTCTGTAAAACAGTCAAGGGAACATTTGGGTAAAACCTACATGGACTTCTGTCCTTTTTTTCCCTCCTTATTTGTTTTCACATACAAATCAATGAGATAATATTTGTGCTTTACCAACAGTTATTTGGCTCCTGAGTATTTCCAACATGGAAAAGTATCTGATAAGACTGATGTTTATGCTTTCGGAGTTGTTTTATTGGAACTCATAACTGGCCGGAAGCCAATAGAAGCAAAAAAGCCACCAGGAGAGGAGAACTTGGTCTTATGGGTGGGTTGATGTTCTAATTCTTGCAATGTTGCCCTACTTCCTGATTCTATGTTGGTTGAATTGATTCTTATTGTGGCTTGTTGAGAAAAACGAAAACGTATTGAGCGTAACTTTCTACTGGTATCAAATAGTCTTGTCCATTAAGTTCATCCGAAGCAAGAACGCCTTTCAACTTAGTTTCTCATTCTATATCAAACAGTACAATATTTGTTAATTGGAACTTTCTTTTATCCCCTATAAGATAGAGAAAACTGAAATTTGGCCTTTTATCTGGTACATCGATCAAAATTGCTTGATAAAAAAATAGATTTCTGATGTCATGATGTGTATAACTAGTTAAGACAGTTTATATTTTCATTATATGTAGACAGGATACAATGATTACTCGGGGAAAATATTGTTTTGGCTTGTTCACTGGAAATCAGTTTAGAGACTTTATGGGTTGTATTTGGCAAACAAGAAGTAAGAACCATGCACTTTGAAATCAATGAAGAACTCAATTATGTGCTTTTCTGTGCTGAAAATGAATTATGACTTTTCTTTCATAGCAGAAAACCCCATACAATATTTGGGTACATTTTTTGGTGGTAGTTTCAGGGCAGCATTAAATTCGATACTATGGGAAATTGTCTTGTTGACGCACATATGCAATCTGAAATTAATATGCAGGCTAAACCCTTGCTACAGAAAGGAAAGGGCGCCATTGAAGAGTTGCTGGACTCTCGACTCAAGTGCAGTTTGAGATTCTCAAACCAGATTGCTTGGATGATAGAGGCAGCTGCTGCTTGTGTTACTAATGAAGAATCTCGGAGACCTGGAATAGAAGAGATTATTGCAATACTGAGAGGTCACGAAGAACGTGTCTTGCCTAAAAGGAAGAAGTCTGGTCTACTTGGGAATGGGTTGGTAGTTGATTGCAACCCTCAACTACAGCAAACAAATAACGAGATGAAAAGACACTTGACTCTGGCAATGCTTGGAGTTTTAGAGTTTGAAGATGATGATTATCTATATGGCCGTTGAAACACGACAAGGTTGACAAGCTTTAAATATATTGGTTTTTCCTAATTGAAGGCGTTAGATGTGAAAATCTTGAAATTGTAAATAGAAAATGAAACTCAAGATTGTTTTGTGCGTCTACCTTACAGGCTAAAAGAGTAAATATAGTGTCCGTTCAAATCTTGTAAGTTATGGGCTCTCAAGATCAAGAGTGCATGTTTTTAGACAATAATGTAAAGATTTTGATTTGCAAAGTTCTTGTGGCATCATGTATTAACAGGCAGAACGCCAGGCAGGCAAGCAGGAAATGCATCAGCTAGATATAAAAATGAGTTCCGGTGAGAGAATCTTAAAGGAAAATTGTTTAGGAAAATCCATATGGGGCCCTTTTTGGAGAAAAAATCTCAAAAAGGGCCCCAAGATTCTGACAATTCTAAAAAGGGCCCTTGGACCCTTTTTGGGATAAATTTATTAAAATTTAACAACTAAATCAGCCAAATTTACAACAAAATCAATACCGTTTCAACTAAATCAGTCACATTTACAATAATTTTTTTATAATAAATATCACATTTACCGGTTAACAACTATATCAGCCTTATTTATAACTCACTAAGATTCTAAAAATCCTAAAAAGCGCCCTTGGGATTTTTTTCTCCAAAAAGGCCCTTAAATGGATTTTCCCAAATCTTTACATGATTGTATATAGAGGAGATAAGACATGCACAAAAAACGATATGGTGTTGTTAATTCGGAAGGAAGGAGATTCTTTCTAAATCTTTTTTCTCATTTTCTCCCATCAATCCTATCTGGATCATTGATTAGAAAAATGAGATAAAAGTTAAAGTAGTATTATATTGATTAGACGAATATGATTTAGAGATTATGAAAGATGATGAAAAAAATAAGGAGAGAAACCAACTATTAATTCAGTGCCTAACTCTAAAGAAGAAACTAAGAAAAGATTGAAATTAAGGAAAAATAAGTTTAAAAAATCTTGGCAACATCCTTGATCAGACCACGGTTGGCTCTGGCGAACTCTGTGAATTCTTCATAGGAAATGAAGCCATCTCCGTCCGTATCAATCTCGTCCATCATCGTTTGGATTTCCTCTGCAGTAATTTGCCCCAATGATTTTAGGGATTCGGCGAGCTCTGCCGCTGAGATTTTCCCATCGCCATTTGTGTCAAAATGCTTGAATATTAGATCTCTGTCAGCAACATCTTGGGGACCATCAGCCATGCTATAAATTATGTATGACACCAAGTTTTTGCCTTTGGAGTTGACAGTGAAATGGGTGAGATTGGGAGATCCGGAGGCTAATAAAGGGGTTTCTATTACTTTTTTAAGGGCATGTGCCTGCAAGACCATCCTTCAACATCGGACAACCAAACATCAAGAATAAGTTTCCAAAATTAATATCCATCGTTCCCCATAGTTTTACTGAATTTAGTGAGGCTATAGGGTTGAATTTGGTGTTTTTTTTTTTTTTCCTTTGTTTTATTTTATCTTTTTTTAAATTGCGAGGTCGTGCGCGTATTGTTAGAATTCGTTTTTGTTTCCATTCCTTCAATTCACGTGTTATCGTTACAAATTTAGGAAAAATGGTCTATCAAACTTCTGAATTTAGATCTGGTTAAAAAAAAAAAAAAAAACTTCTGACGTTTGATGGAAAGTTGGAAATTTGCAATAGTTTCTGAAATGGGATGAAGGACATTCACGTCGTTATCTACTTTATACACCTATAAAGTAGAAATCCGGGACGGGATGAAGATTGCACATTCTTGTATTATCATCATCAATATATTCTTCTAAACCTCTAACTCCTTCATTCATTGGTCTACATGTTACACTATGATTAGTGTCATGTCCACACACTTTTCTGATCTCTCAATCACCTTCCCTCCCATATTATAGTGGACGGATTTAAATTTTTCATTATAAAATCATTCCCTCCCTCCATTTTTTTGAATTCAAATTATAAAATTTCCTTTATAAAATATCTAATGGATCAGCTCAAGTCTTATTTATCATATATGATTCCTAAAAGTAATTGGCCAGGGTCATTTATAAACGTAAGTCAATACAGTTTTTTTTTCCATAAGAAGCCAACATTTTTCCTAAACAAGATAATTTTTTCAAATTCAAATTGTAAAATTTCCTTTATAAAATACCTAATGGATCGCTCAAGTCCATATGAAATCAATTCAAACTTAAGATTTTCCTTTATGAATTCAACACAATTTTCTCGATCTCTCAATTATACGTCTTCCCTCCCTCCATTTTTTTCCGAATTCAAACTTAAGATTTTCCTTTATGAATTCTTTCACTCCCTCCAATTTCGTGAATTCAAATTATAAATTTTCTTTTATAAAATCACCTAATGGATCAGCTCATGCTCGCGGTACTCTAAACAAGCTTTCCTTTGATTTACAACAACAAACGAGGCAATGACCGAGACGTACTTATCCAAGTCGATGATAGCAAGGACACGTGGTCGATTGTTGCAAAAGTTCTCCGGAAGTGGGTTGTCAAGAAAAAGGCGCACCATACCCGATATAGAAGATAGGGATGATACTTGGTTGATAAAATGGTTAGTTGTTATAAAGATTTATAGATCTACATAGTACCTATTTTCTATAATCTTTTTTTAATAGTTATTTTCTTACAACTGAATTTTTGTACTGTCAGCCAATTTGTTTTTCGTTTTTGGTTTTTGTGCCAGGAGACAAGAATGGAAGTTTCCGTGACACAAAAAAATGTCATTCCAAAATTGATTGATGATTGATGTACAATTCCAAAACTTTGAGGTAGTTGAGAATGATGATAAGTATAGAGCAACTACAAACCCTTGGAGATTGAACTTCCATATGGTGTCATTAACCAACAAGCTTATAACTTCAAGTCCATTGTAGACATCAAGCATGGAAATAACCGGACCCAGGGTTAATAGGTTTGTCTTTTTGGACCCATTTTGTTAAATTAACTAACCTTTTATGCTTTAAGACGGAATGCATTCCAATTAATTTAATGATGCATGACATACAAACAACTGCAGACGTAATTGAGTTTTTGCAAGCTTTTGGACGTTCTTGGATCAAAGAAGGGAAAGTGATATTACCAAGAGGATAAACTTTAGCATTCTTGATGAGAAGTAATTTTTTTATCTATCTTTGTAGCTCACTAAAAATCGTTGTTCAAATTTTTTTTTTTTTCAACTTAAGTATAACAAAGAGTATTGAATATAATCATATTTCAACATCTCTTAGTGAAAACATTATAAATATCACTCTTTGGGGTGTGTGTCTTTGAGGAGACTTATGCAAAGAAACATGAGGACATGGAACCTCCAATTATTGTTCTTGTGCGTTTCGCAAGATCAAACGGGGATACGGGTTTTTCATTTTTTATTTTTTTCAATGTCTTGAGATAATAGTAAATGAATTATTTTGTTTTATTAATATATTGTCTAATGTCTAATATACATTTACATTAGATTACGGTCATCTAAGTAACGCATTTAATGCAACTTTAGTCACTCTTAATCCGAATATACCAGAAGCATCATTGTTGAAAGAAAGGTTGGACCTTAATTCCTTTTACTTTTAGTGGTTTTTTTTGTTACCTTATACTAATCGAACATACGCATAATGTATAGATTTAGCCAAGATTCTAGCTCCAGTCAACTGTTTACACAAATTTCAAGTGTCGAATATCCAACCTACTCAGCTGAATCACTTCTTAGTTTCCGCACCAGGATTTCATTGTCTGATATTTCTAAGTTAGATCAAGTAATTTTTCTTCCTCGTCTTTATATTATTTTACTTCCACAAATTAATAATTAATTTATCCCTTCATCTATATTGTTAGAAAGATGGTAACCATTATTTAACTTGCAAGTAAAATAATATTATTTTTCCTAAAATGTTTAGGAGTGTGATGTTGTTTCAAAGGTCATGATTCAAAAATGTGAAACATTGTATGGGTGGTATTATGATGCATGTCCTTGTGACAAAAAACCCGAGTACATGTCTAATGGCACTCTTAGATGCACAAATGTGAGAAGGACGTACTTATGACTTGTCCCCAAGTATGTTTTCAAACTTAACCACTACATATTGTTCCATAATCCATGTTCCATAAATTTAGTTAATATCTACTTTTGTAGGTATAAAGTTCATTACAAAGTATTTGACAAAAGCGGAAAATGTTCAATCATCTTGTTTGATTGTCATGCAACCGAATTGTTGGGTAAATCTACATCAAAGATGAAAGAGGACATGTAAGAGGTATTTATTATGTTATATATTGAGTTACATATTACATGCTCTATTTTGTAAATTCTTGTGCTTTACATATATTTTTAAATTTGCATGTCTATATGTTTTAAATTTCCATAGAATGGTGAGAATACTACGAGTCCCAAAAGAGTTGGATAAAATAGACGGAAGGTAATACTTGTCAAGCTACGGATTAGGAGCAATAATATCAAGCATAGGATAAGTAGCATTGGAGTCGATCGGTTGTGTGCGAGATACACACTTGGTACAACAATTCCAATATTCAAATGACGAGGTTCAATTTCTTTAAATTTTGCATCTGGATTTTTTAAAATAGTTTAACAGTAAATTTGTTAAATTTACTTTATTTACATGTTTTACTTGCAGCAACACACAACGTCCATGACAGATATGGTATTTTGTCATCTTCATCCTTTGTTATTGTAGTTTTTTGGTAAGATTATAGAGTTACTCTATTTATTAACTTATCTTATCTATCGTAGGAATCAACCGCTTCAAGGGAAACTAGTCATACATCTTCACAAATTAATGTCATTGAAGATGACATTAACACCATCTCCCAACTTACAACCCCACCCGACTCCAACACAAAAAGAAAGACTATTGCAATTGACGTTTCACTTGTGTGTGATGATCTTGGTCTTGCAGATATGTGCACACCACAACTGAGCACTACCAAACCTCTTAAAAACATCAAGAAAGAGAAAATAAATTGATATCTTATGCATATGATTTACTACTTTATGATATGAAGTTTACCTTTCTCAAATTTCGGTTGTAATGATGTTGTACGTTATAAACATTCTCTTCAACATTTTATCAACTTGAGTTTTATCATAACCCTGGCCATTGGATGTAATTTTCTTGAAACCAATTTTCAAACGGACAACATGAATGCATAGTCGTTGAAATAAGACCAAGTATTATAGAATATTATTTATTGCGTAATATATAAGGACCAGGCATACAATGCTCTGAAATATGAGTCATTGGGAGAGGACAAAAAATAGAAATCACTCTTTTATTTGTTCGGCCACTTTTTACGTGTCATAAACTGGTTAAAAAAAAAAAGATTTGTATATTACGTCGAGAGAAGCAAAATCATTATGTAGACAAAAATCATGAGACATCACTATCAACATGGATCCGTTTTTAACTATTTAGGGTAATAAACTTGTCCAAATTAAGGAAAAGACAAAATATTTGGTGCATGAGGATACCTAAAATTAACCGTGATAAAGATGTTAATATCATTGAGTAGATAATAAAGCTTGGTCCTATTTAAATTTTTTATAAATTCACCCCTATTTAACTTTATTTAAATAATAATGTTATATTTTTATAATATAATACAATATAAAATTATTATAATACAATAATATAATTTTTTCCGGTTTGTCAAAGTAGTAGGTATAGGTCTCTAATATTTTTATTTCCAACGTTATTGGATTCTTGATAATTTCCTATTATGTCCTGGTCCTATAAAACATATTTTGGAGTTGGTTTTGATAAGTTTTAAGTTTTGTCAATTTTTTCCTATAATACACCTTTTTATACTTTCTCAATAATAATTAAAGACAAAAATAATTTAATAATACACCTATTAATTCTATATAGTAAATAATGTTTGCAACTCATTGTATCATATACACCTCAACTATACATTTTTTTTATTAAATAATGTTGAGCAAAATTTATCATATTTTTTTCATATCACCCCTACTAATACTTTTTCTACAATAATTTATTTAACAACACTCTTGTATTTCATCAAGTAATATATTCTACTTTATTTTTAAATTTTTTATAAAATTATTTCAATAGGTCGCTAAAAATATTTTTTGTAATTCTACGAAATCTGAACTTCTCCTTTCCAAATATTTTGAAATTTGAAATTCTTCTTTAAGTTACTCTATTTCTCCGACCAAAAAAAAAAAAAAAAAACAAAAGGTTACTATAATTCAAATGTGCTTCCGACCCAAAACAATTATTAAAATAAAATGTTCTTCCAACTTTAAAAAAGCTCATCCTCAATTCCTCATCTACAAAATTTTCAAAAAATTTTAATTTTTAGAAAAAGAATTTTTGAATTTTTTTATTGTAGATGATGAGATTTTCAAAACCTAACTGGGATAGGTAAGTGAAACTTTTCATCAATGTTAACCGATAATTAACATATTTCGAGAATTGTTCATGAATGGATAATTGAATTTTTACCTTTTTTTCACTTTGAAAAGTAAAGTCAATGATATAATGACTGTTCATAGGGGACCGTCCTCCAGGTTTGTAAATAAAATTATTGAGTTTTTGAAAGATATATACATTGTACATTATGTTTAATTGTATAAAATTATTTGCCCCACCCTCAAATTATATGCAATGATATGAGCAATTGAATTTTATAATATAGCATTTTAAGGCCATTTAACTTTTTCTCACGGATAACCCATTCTCCAATTACCAAATTCGGGAGATTGGAATATTAGGCACGACTACATCTCAATATAAAATAAAATATTACTACTTTGAGAAAATTTTTAACTAATACATTCAATTAAGTACATATTACAGATATTAACATTAGTTCAACCTATATCTATATGCTATCCATTATGCCTCAAACTCATCCCTAATTTTTTACTCATAAGGAAATCAACCCTAATTTTTTATGGGTCAAGATGAACTATTTTAAGTTTGAAATTTCATTTCCAATTAACTTTTGAAGCGCATCACCAATAGCATCAATCACTCATTTTCATATACACCGATTTGAATCTATTTATCATATATGATTCCTAAACAGTAATTGGCCAAGGTCATTTACAAACATAAGTCAATACAGTTTTTTTTTTCCATAAGAAACCAATATTTTTCCTAAACAGTAAAATTTTTTTGAATTCAAATTAGAAAATTTTCTTTATAAAATTTCCTCAATCCACGGTAATACTTGCTCATGACTCATCAATCTAGATTGATTTGATAGTGATGATATTGTCAATTTTACCTCAATCCACGGATTTAAATTTTTCTTTATAAAATCATTCCCTCCCTCCATTTTTTTGAATTCCAATTATAAAATTTCATTTATAAAATGTCTAATGGATCAGCTCAAGACCTATTTATCATATATGATTCCTAAAAAGTAATTGGCCGATTGTCATTTACAAACGTAAGTCAATACAGTTTTTTTTATAAGAAGCCAACATTTTTCCTAAATGTAAAAATTTTTTTGAATTCAAATTATAAAATTTTCTTTATAAAATACCTAATGGATCAGCTCAAGTCCTATTTATCATATATGATTCCTAAACATTAATTGGCCGGTCATTTACAAACGTAAGTCAATACAGCTTTTTTTCATAAGAAACCAACATTTTTCCTAACCAAGTAAAATTTTTTGAATTCAAATTAGAAAATTTCCTCTATCAAATTTCCTCAATCCACGATAATACTTGCTCATGACTCATCAATCTAAATTGATTTGATAGTGATGATATTGTCAATTTTACCTCAATCCACTGATTTAAATTTTTCTTTATAAAATCATTCCTCCCTCCATTTTTTTGAATTCCAATTATAAAATTTCCTTTATAAAATGCCTAATGGATCAGCTCAAGACCTATTTATCATATGTGATTCCTAAAAAGTAATTGGCCAGGGTCATTTACAAACGTAAGTCAATACAGTTTTTTTTTCTATAAGAAGCCAACATTTTTCCTAAACAAGAAAATTTTTTGAATTCAAATTATAAAATTTCCTTCATAAAATACCTAATGGATCAGCTCAAGTCCTATTTATCATATATGATTCCTAAACAGTAATTGGCCAGGGTCATTTACAAACGTAAGTCAATACAGGTTTTTTTCCATAAGAAGCCAACATTTTTCCTAAACAGTAAAATTTTTTTGAATTCAAATTATAAAATTTCATTTATAAAATACCTAATGGAACAGCTCAACTGCCAACTTGATCAAGACTGCTAATCTAATCATTTGGGATGAAGCTCCAATGGTGAAGAAACATTGCATTGAGGCTTTTGACCGAACTTTAAGGGACCTATTGAAGACCAATCGAATATTTGGAGGGAAATGTGTCATCATGGGAGGTGATTTCAGACAAATTCTACCAGTTATTCCTAAAAGTGGATGAGTTGAGATTGTAGATGCATCTATTAATGCTTCTCCTCTTTGGAATGGATGTCGCTTATTGCAATTAACCAAAAATATGAGACTCAAGTCTTCCATGAGATCCAGTTGAGCAAGAGAAAATCAAAGCATTTTCCGAATGGCTCCGCTTAAAGGAGAGGGTGTTATTGGTTTGTCACACGATGGTATTGCAAACATAGAAATACCCTCTGATTTGTTACTCCATGATGATGATAATCCAATAAGGTGTATCATTGAATCTGCTTACCAAAATTTTGTTGAGGGTTTATTCGAGGAAGATTACCTAAACAACAGATCAATACTGACACCAACTACGGAACATGTTGACTCCTTGAATGAATACATTTGTTCTTTCTTGTCGGGGAGATGAAGCGAATACTTCAAATCTTGACTTTATAAATTGTTTAGATCGTGTAAATGATAGTATCGATGATTTGTATGATACAGAGTTCCTCAATTCAATTAAATGTTCTGGGATTCCTCATCATAAATTGGTTTTGAAGGTCGGCGTACCTGTTATGTTAATAAGGAACATTGATCAAGCATCAGGATTGTGCAATGGTACGAGGCTTCAAATTACAAAACTAGGGAAGAACGTCATTAAGGCGAAAGCGTTGAATGGCAACAGCACAGGGCAAGATATTTTGATACATAGGATGGACATGAATCCATGTGAATCTAAATTTCCTTTCAAGATGACTAGAAGACAATTTCTAATCATCATTTCATTCGCCATGACAATTAATAAAAGTCAAGGACAATCAATGTCAAATGTAGGTCTTTACCTACCAAGACTAGTTTTCTCACATGAACAACTTTATGTTGCTTTATCTAGGGTAAAGAGTTCCAAGGGTCTAAAAATACTAATTTTGGATGAGTTTAATAAGTGTATTGACAACACAATTAATGTGGTATACAAAGAGGTTTTCGAACATTTTACCTCATTAATAGTTGTCAAGCAAAAATTTCTTCCAATTTGTTATTGTTGTGCTTTCAATGTAATGGTTATATGAATTCAGCTTTTTTATACTTTCATTTGAGTTTATTGTTACGTCTACAATTAATCTATTTACTAATAAAACTACATTGTTATTACATTAAACTTTAGTTGTCCGATTTAAATACCGAATAAAACAACACACTTCGTGCAACGCACGGGTCTAAGGTCTTGTTTAATATATAACGTTTCCAATCCTAAATATAAGATATAATTTATAGTATAATTTATATTAAAAAATATATTCTATATTTAAGACATGAGGTACCTTTTTCTTTAAAAAAAACTTTAAACTTTTACTCATATCATATGAAACTGTATATTAGAAACAATAAAAAAATTATAAACCTGCCAAAACAATTAAGTTAGATTTTATTGAGGAGTCCACATACCATGCTAATACTTACATGCTTATACCTCTAATTAGAGGTATAAGCATATTTTTTTTAATTTGTTTTAATTTTTTTATACATTGTATTTGTTTAGATTTAAATTATATGCGGCTTCTTGAGATGTTTTTGGCACCCAGTATCTCAAATTAATTAATTTCTATAATACTGGTGCTACAGACAAATGCAGAACTGGAAATTAATTAATTTGAGATACTGGGTGCCAAAAATGAAAGTGGAGCCTAAATACCCAAGAGGGGGGGTGAATTGGGTATTCTTAAACTTTTATGAACTAGGTCTGTTTTGGACAAGTGAAAAACAGAGTATATCGAGAGAAGGGTAAGGAAAGCTTGCACAAGAGAAATTATCCTGGTTTGGTCTTATCCTTGACCTACATCCATTCCCAAGCCACACTTGGGATTTTCAATCCACTAGAACTCAACAATTGATTACAAACTTTGTATTCGAGTAGTTCTCTCTCTAGAACTCACTCCCCTTACAAGTTGCAATCAATACACCCAACCACCAAGTCCCCTGACTTGTGGTTATCTCAATCAATGAATGATTTTCAGAAATAACTCTCTTACAGAGCAGATAAGATGAACACTGAAGTACAAGTATCAAATTGATACAATACAGAAAGAAGCTGAACACAATAAATGACACTTAGTAAATTTTCGCTCTCAAGTAGGTGTATCGGCTTGAGAAGAAGTTAATGCACTCTATTTATAGGTAGAGAACATTAAATGACCGTTGCTTGATGAATCCAACCGTTGCGGGTGATTAGCTTAAGGTGCGGTCATCTTTCTCTCTAAACTTCGCTAATCCGGTGTTAATTTGATCTGGTGTGATTCTCCGAGAATTTGCCTGTTGGAGATTACCTTGCTTGTTATAGTAAGCATTCTTTTAACGTTCGAAGGCGTGTTCGGATGGATTAGGCCGAAAGTAGGTTGTTTTGCGGAGGTGCATTAAATGCACCGAACACTTTTAGCTTTATGGCTTTGACCTTCAATAATCTTCATCGATCTTAATGAAATTCACTCAACAAACTTGTTAAACATAGCTAGGAATATGATTGAATGAATTATGAAAGCAATAAGATCAAACAACAATGATTTGCAAATTCGTATGATTCAAAAATCAGTTTTTACCGTTGCATACTGCAGTATGTTCATGCTAACTCGAGTATGGCACTGTTCACAAGTGTCCATACTGCAGTATCCAATTGGATACTCGAGTTTGCACCTTTTGAGGCAAACCATCGTGTCTTGTGTTTGAAAGACAAAACCTATACTCGAGTTTGCACTCCTTTCGCGGTATTGGTTTAACTTGAAAAATCCTTTTGCTCTCGTAAGTCCAATACTCGAGTTTGGCTATGCAAACTGCGGTATTGACTTAACTTGAAAAATCCTTTTGCTCGTAAGTCCAATACTCGAGTTTGGCTACGCAAACCGCGATATTGACTTAACTTGAAAAATCCTTTTGCTCTCTGTAAGTCCAATACTCGAGTTTGGCTACGCAAACCGCAAGTATTGACTTAACTTGAAAAATCCTTTTGCTTCTCGTAAGTCCAATACTCGAGTTTGGCTACGCAAACCGCAGTATTGACTAAGTTTGAAAAATCCTTTAGCTCTCGGAAGTTCAATACTCGAGTTTGGCTATGCAACCGCTGCGGTATTGACTTAGTTTGAAAAATTCTTTAGTTCTCTCGGAAGTTCAATACTCGAGTTTGGCTACGCAAACTGTAGTATTGACTTAGCTTGAAAAATCCTTTAGCTCTCGGGAAGTTCGATACTCGAGTTTGCCTATGCAACCGCAAGATTTGATTGTTCAATACTCGAGTTTGGCTATGCAACCTGCAGATCGACTTAGGTTGGAAAACTTGGTTGCTTTTTCGGATGGCCTTTACTCGAGTTTGCAAACCTATCGCGGTTTGCAACTATCAGAATGTTTTTAACTAACTTTGCAAACTTCAAAACATGTTTTACATTTGTTGTTAATCATCAAAACATATTGAGAACTAACAAAAAATATCTCAGAAGTAGCATATAATTTAAATCTAAACAAATACAATATATAAAAAAAAAAAATAAAAAATGCTTATACCTCTAATTAGAGGTATAAGCATGTAAGTATTAGCATGGTATGTGGACTCTTTTATTGAGAGTTTATTTTATAGATTTAACAGATGAAAAGATGAATTTTTGATTTCCCCTTTTTAAATTGGGATATGATATTGTCACTATCATTTTTTGTCACTACCAATATCACTACCACTTTTTCACTGTTAGATCAGAATCTCATATACCTTTATCATTTCTCTCTCCTATTAAGATTCTGATTTAACAGTAAAAAAGTGGTAGTGACATTGGTAATGACAATATCCTATTCAAAAAATTTACCCTTTCTTTAGCCCATTTTTTCTTAACAAAAAGCCAATTTCAACTTTGCATGGGAGAAACGAACTCTGTCTCAATGTAAAAGCTTCCAAGCTTTGAATTAAAAAAGGGGGAAATTAATATAGAGATCTTTATAGTTTCACTTAGTTTTAAATCAGATCCCCATATATGTTAGATACTTTTAAGTATTTCTTTGGAGAGCTTTGATGCGACAAACAAAAGGATTATTTTGACAATTTAGATGGTACCTGGCTCATTATATTGGAAAATAAATTTAACCGAATCAGCTTGTAATCTACAAGATTATTACTAAGATCATTGCCAATCGAGTCATTTGTAATGCCACAGAAAACACGTCCCTACCATGCTAGTTTCATTAAATGGAGGAACATCACATTGAGATGATAAATGCTAAAAACTGGATGGATGACTATTGAAGTGAATCTCAAAAAAGTGCTTGTTCGAATTAGCTGGGATTTTATTGTAGATACTCTTGAGGAGGCCCGGCTGCCAGAAAATATTAAGAAATTCATCGTGAAATGTATTACATCCTCCACCATGCAGGCCCTTTGGAACGGCAAGTTATTTGAGCCTTTTCGTCTACAGCAGGGATTTAGATAAGGGGATCCGTTGTCCTTTATATTTTCGCTCTTTGTATGGAAGTCAAAAACGGAGCATGGTTCCCTATAAGAATGGGAAGAGGAGGTCTACTGCTATCCCATTTAGTTTTTGTGGATGACTTAATCATGTTCAACACAACAGCTCCATCACAGGTCAATCTCGTCCATCGACTTTTGGGCTTCCAAGAGACGGATGTTGGAAGGTGCTGTCACTTTTGTTTTCAGGATTAATCACTCTAGTCCAATCTGTTCTGTCAACAATGCCCTTTACGCCATGCAGTCCACACGGCAACTAGCGTCGACCCTTTTTAAGCTTCAAACTCTTACCCGCAACTTTGTTTAGGGAACCACAGAGAATCGTAAAAGTATTCACCTCACAAAATACCCTTGACCTTTTGCCAACCTGAGGATATTATGGGGGTTGTGGGCTCAAGGACCTTGAGAAGCAGAATGAAGTATTTGTTATCAAATTAGCTTTTGCCTTCTTGTCTGAACCTGATCAGCTGTTTGGGTCAAAATCCTCCGTGCCAAATATGGTTGGAACTTTGCGGAATGCCTCATTTTCGGTGAAGTCTGGCAACCATTTGGGATGATGCAAATCTTGGTCTAAAATGGAGTGTAGGAGATGGATAACAAATCCGCTTCTAGTTTGACCATTGGGTTAATGGGGAATTTTTTGTCAGATCAGCTTATCGCCTAGCTATGGAGAATAACTGGAACGAGGATGGCCATCATTGGCATCTAGCCTAGCGTTGGCTTGGTTCGCAAAAGATTAGAACGTTCCTTTGGTTGGCAATGAGTAATAAGCTCCTTACCAAATAGTGAGTGTTTGACCACACCCATAGGCATCGCATCCTTGCATCGGAGTGCTGGCGTTTAATCATTCCAATCAGTCACCTTCCACACTTTTACTCTAACACCTTCAATGATTAGCTTCTGGGAAATCTCAGGTAAGAAAAAACCCCTTCTGGTGTATTACGTTTGGAATCCTATGCTGGAAGTTGTGGAGTGCTTTAACTGCAAGCTTTTTAGGCAAGAATCTGCAAGCTCACCGCCTTGTAAATGAGTTTCTATCATTGACGGACCACACCACTCTTGTGAACGAGTTCTATAGCAATGTGTACTTAGGCTAATTATTTGCATTTTTTTTTTTCCTGAGCTTATTACGCCTAATCATATCTGTAAATATTTTTTAGTCATGAATTCATTTTCACTAAAAAGAATTGTAGATACAAGGGGATATTTGGGGGTTCAGCTGCCCCAATTTTTTTTTTTTTTTTTTAAAGAAAGTTTTAAATGCATTAAAAACAAAAGAATATAAACAAGAAAAAAAAAACATATCAAAAAATATTTATGAAATCAAATAAATATTGATGATGTAATAAGAGGACAATTATTTTACAAACCTGTCAATTAAAAAAGTAAGACTAATTACTTGTTAGAAATAAATATAGTTACATAAATTACAATGAAGGATGAGCATTTAATAAGTTTAAGTACATATATTTTAATAACAAAAATATATTACAATAAAAATAATTATAATGTCATTCTTCTAGGCCTTATTTTTTAGAATTCCATCTTAATTGTCTTATTATCAATGTTATCCAATACATCTTTTTCAATATAAGGCACTAAAAAATCATTCAATCATTTATCCTTCATCAAATTACAAAGTGCGGTCTTGATGGGCGACACTTAATTTAAGGGTGGACAATCATTCAAACTTCTATTTTTTTTTTTTTTTTTAAAAATAAATTCAAGGGAGCACTCCCCCTCAAATCCAACACGTGGGTCCGCCTATGAATACATAGTACTTCCTCCAATCTTAAATATAAGACCATTAATTTTTCTTAGAAATATTAAAAAAGCAAATCAAATTACTTTAAAATATTTATATTTGTCATTTTTCTCAAAACTATTTTATCTAACTTATAAACCGATATATAATATAAGGATACAAAATATATGATATGATTAAATAATTTATTTTGTTTCCTTAATCTTTAATAATAATAAAAAGTCAATGTTGTCTTATATATAGAACAAGAGGGAGTAGAAAAAGAGTAGGGACAAAAACATTATTAACTAGATTTAAGAGAGAGAGAGAGAGATCGGAGTTATTCTAAATAGAAGAGAAGTGCTGCAAAAGTACTCCATCCGGTCTTAAATATAGGACAAAGTTTGTAGTGTAAATTGTACTATAAACTTTGTCTTATATTTATGACCAGAAATAGTAGTTGAATGTCTTGATGCAAGGGATTTTTAGTTGCTGAGAGTGATACAAGAAAATTCAGAAAGTTTCTCTTAATGCTTAAAATCTCCAAGGAATTTTTAGAAGGTTCAAAATATTCTTCCATTAGTTGGATCCAAGAGAGTCCAGCTTAGAAGCAGTGAGGCAAGAAAGCAATTGGTGAGTCAAACCTTTCTTCAATTAAATACTATGTTTTGGATGACCATAGCAGGAGATGAAACCATGACAATAGATTGACATGTTGCGCTTTTCTTGTGAAGAACTATTAACCATCCTTGAGGATAGGAGGGGAAGCAACAAATCCGAGGATCTACTTTCTTTCGGTAGTTTACTGTACTCGTCCAGATGTGAAATGTTCAATACCTTTTGTTTTAACTTTTTAGAAGTGATTTAACGTTGTTTGAAGGCATTTTTGCCTTGAAAGGAAACCAATTTTACTGAGTTGACGTTGCCACATAAGATGTATTTTGCCACATCGTATGTCATGTAATCATCATCCTTATTGAAATTATAACCAAAAATCAAAGGGAAAAAAATCAAACTTTTTAGGGATTGGTTGTGGTCGCCGATTATGATTTAGCCCCATTCATTGTTAAAAAACCTCGTCCCATTCATCTGCACCCCCTAGCCATCCAAAGCAGCACCCACCGCCCACCTTCTTAAGGCTAACATCCCTCACCGAATTGGCCGCCACATCGATCTCAAAGAACCTATAGCACAGCTCCAAGCAATATAGACCCGACAACTCATTCATCATTATTAGCAATCAACATAAACACACCTCGCCCCATTCTTCATCATCATCAGCAATCAACGGGTAAAAAAAATTAACAATCTGAAAAAAGAAATCTCTCATCTGACCAGCACCGATTAGCCCATGATTTCTAATTTCTAATAAAAAAACATGCAAAGTTGGCCGAAAAGCAAAACCTAGAGCTTAGCATCATGTAATATCTTAAAAAAAATATATACTCATATAATATTAAATATTATGTTATATTATTTTAAATAATATAGGGAGAATTACGCACAGGTCCCAAGGAGCAGAGATAATTACGCACAGGTCCCTTTAAATGACGAAATTACACAGAAGTCCCTAGGGACTTCTGTGTAATTATTTGTGAAAGTAAAATTACTAATCTAACCTTCATGCCTCTCTCTCCATTCTCCTTCTTCCTTCTCCTATCTCTCTCCTCTTTCCTCTCTCCATTTTCTTCTCTCCCGCCGCCATCCCAAAGACCTCCTTGGGACCTTCCTTCGCCAATGTATCAGCACACACAATCACCTCTCTATGAACATTTGAGATTTCCACATTCCAAGATCCATATATAAGACTCCATGCTGCTTCTATCTCTGTTCGAAAAAGGTGCTTTACCCCACTATCTCATATTTTTTCGCCGACTTGAAGACAGAGAAGATATTATGTGAGAGACTCAGAAAACAAGTTCACTTTTGACACACACAAAATTGCAAGTTGTGAGAGAGTTAGAAAAGAAATTCTCTTTAGCAAAAATACGGGTTTTCAAAATTTATTGTTAAAATAGGAATTGGTGTTGTAAATATAGAATTTCTTGTTGCAAATGGCCTCTCGAACCTTAGAATTGAAAAAATCCAGGTTTTCAAAAATTGTTGTTAAAATAGGAATTGATTTGTTGTAAATATAGAATTTCTTGTTGCAAATGGCCTCGTTGACCTCGGACCTAATTGAAAAAATCCAAGTTTTCAAAACTTCTTGTTAAAATAGGAATTGGTTGTTTTAAATATAGAATTTCTTGTTGCAAATGGCCTCGGACCTCGTAATTGAAAAAATCCAGGTTTTCAAAAGTTGTTGTTAAAATAGGAATTGGTTGTTGTAAATATAGAATTTCTTGTTGCAAATGGCCTCTGGACCTTAATTGAAAAAATCCAAGTTTTCAAAACTTGTTGTTAAAATAGGAATTGATTGTTGTAAATATGGAATTTCTTGTTGCAAATGGCATCCGGACCTCGAAATTGAAAAAATCCAAGTTTTCAAAACTTGTTGTTAAAATAGGAATTTGTTGTAAATATAGAATTTCTTGTTGCAAATGGCCTCGGACCTCGAATTGAAAAAATCCAGGTTTTCAAAAGTTGTTGTTAAAATAGGAATTTGTTGTTGTAAATATAGAATTTCTTGTTGTAAATGGCCTCTAGACCTCAGAATTTTCAAAATCCAGATTTATGCAACTAAATGTCAATTCAAGACAAGAACCACCAACAGCACTCAAATTTAGAATCAAAGATTTAATTTCTTGCACAAAAGAGACCCAGATCTCAAAAAAAAAAACCCCAAAAGATAAGGAGGAGGCACCCCTTCCGACCTCCAGTGTCACCAAACCTACCAGTGTCGCTTTATTAACGTCGTCTTCTTCTTTGGAAGAAACACGAAGAGCGGCTGTAACTAATATTAATACCCTTTACTTCTTCACACAGAAAGCTGCTTGATTAACTCCATTAAATCAAACACTCTTGCGTCAGATTCAAATCATTTTCCTCTCTGATTTTATTTTCAAAACTTCAAGTCAATTGTTGCTAGAAATCTGAGTATAATGGTCTCTTCGGAAGGGGTGCCGTCGGCCACCGGGAGAGAAGAAAATGGAGAGAGGAGAGAGATAGGAGAAGGAAGAAGGAGAATGGAGAGAGAGGCATGAAGGTTAGATTAGTAATTTTACTTTCACGGATAATTACACAGAAGTCCCTAGGGACTTCTGTGTAATTTTGTCATTTGAAGGGACCTGTGCGTAATTATCTCTGCTCCTTGGGACCTGTGCGTAATTCTCCCAATAATATAACATGTTAACTACGGGATAGTGGGAGCATTTCTGCCACCTTTTGCAGTTGCCACTTTGTAATATTTTGGGGGAAATTATGCGCAGGTCCCAAGAAAGAGAATTTATCTCAATAAAGTCCCTTAAAATCATGAAATTACACAGAAGTCCTAAGGGACCTGGTTGTAATTAAATCTAAATGTACAATCGACCTTCCCTCTCATGTCTTCCAATTCCACTCTCTCTCTGTTCTCCTTCTTCCTTCTCCTCTCTCTCTCCTCTCTCCCTTTTTTTCTCTCTTTCAGAAATGATTCAACCCACAGAAAGACTTAATCTGACCTACTCAAGTCAAGTGGCGAGAAGATAAAATAAGACATTGCCATTGTTATACTCTTTCTATCGGCTATCTAATGAATATATATATATATATATATGTACTAAAAAAAAATCAAATCGACACCTTCGATAAATTTAATAAGCACTTGGTGAGTTATCTTGGCAATTTATTCCTCCTACACAAGGACCTAGATCCTGAGCGTGGGTTTCTTGCGGGCAAGGACGAACCCAAGGGGGGCTAGGGGTGGCCCCCGCCCCCCCTAAAATATTTTTTTCTTAATAAAAATTATATATTTGTGTGTCTTGATATATATGTGTGTGTGTGTTTAGTTGCAGATGAAGGCCTAACCACATCGCGGATACATGTTTGGAAGGCTTTACATACTCTCTATTATGCCTATATATATATATATACACCTCGTTCTTAATATAAGACTTAATTAATATTTTTTAGAAAGATTAAGAAAGTTAAATCGATTACTTAATTAAGAATATGCTATGTATGATTAAATTATTCAGAAAAATTAGTTTGGAAAAAACAAATAAATATAAATACTTTAAAGTATTTTAATTAGTTTCCTTAATCTTTCCAAAAAAGTCAATTGAGTCTTATATTTAGGACTAGATATTATGTTTAGCAAGTTATGCATAAATATGAAAACAAGTAGAGTAAGAGTCAATTATAGATGAGTTTAACAATATGAAAACAACACTACTACAAAAAAGGGTTACTACTACCTTAAAAGACGTCCTTATTTTTTAAAGGGAAGTTAAAAGTGAAAGCAGTGACATTCTTGTAATTATATTATTGAATTCTTTGTATTTGTCGTCCTAAACTATAATTTAGGGCGCCTAAATTTAATTAAAGCGTCCTAAAATAATTTCAGGACGCCTAAAATGAGCCCCAAAATTTAATTGTTTGGCGCCACGGTGCCTTTTAGGGATTTTTTTTGGTGCCGCTTTTTCGTATGGAAAGTAATTTTTTTTTTATTTTTGGCGTCCTTATGGTGGTTCGGGACGCCTAAAGTTTTTTTTTTTTGAAATTTTTTTGGTTTTTTAGCGTCCTGAATATGTATAAAGACGTCTTAATTAATTTTGTGGCGTCCTATGTGAGATTTCAGGACGCCAAAATTGATCAATTACTCATATCTTCTTTTTTTTTTAGCTCAAGGGACTCATATCTATTCACTCGTCTCCTGGATAGGCTCTCACACGCTCAGGCTATTCACTCATCTCCTCGTACACTCAGTCCCCTCCCCCTGCTCTCTCTGGGCCAAAAAAAACCCTAGCCAATGCCCTAGTCGATCGCTCACCCTCACTCTCCTCCTGCTTTCATTTTGCCCTCACATGGTGCACGTACGACAGCTTCGTCTCCTCCGTCTTCCCTCTTACCGACGTCCGTCGGCTTGCGTTCTCTTTCCGCGCGCCTCCCCCTCCTTCTCCTTTCTCCGACAAGCCCGTGCTTTGTGCCCGACTTGATCTTCACAGTACCGTTTTTAGTCTTCTAAAGATATTTTCTGCTAGTTCTGTTTTCTATTGAGAGAAGAAGAGGCATAAATCGTAGTTGCAGGAATGTTGAGTCACTTCGCCATCCATCTTCGTGCCTCAATTACTCTTTTTTAAATTCCATCTTCTCTCTCTCGATCGATTCGTTTCCTTTGGTTTTGATTGAGTTCGTTTTACGATTTCTTTGAATTAGGGATTTTGTTATGTGATAGCTGACAGAATAGCAAGGTGATACGTTCCCTTTTGTTTGATGGGTTTAGGTGCAGCATTGGTTATAACTAGTGAAAGGCCCAATTTGAGATAGGTACTATTTAACGGGTGTTGATCACAATTATTGGTTGATTAGAAAATTGGGTCCTTGCGATTGCGAAGTTTGCTTGTGGGGAGTTTGGAATTTCGTGCTTAATTTTGTTTTGAAAGGACTTGATTCAGAAATTTTGATTTCTTTCCCTTCCAACGTTTTTACTCTCTAATGCTTTCTTTCAAAATTTAAGACAATTCATCTTTTGATTCATGATATTATTTGAATCGCTTTTGCACTCTCTCCGGTTTAAATTCTCTCCTTTTTAAGTGAAGCAGTTAGTGAATAATGTATTTTTATAGCCCCTGCTGTTAGTGATTGTTTGCCCCTACTGTTTTTGTTGAAGTGGTTTGCCTCCGTTTTTTTTGCAATGGTAGAAAATGCTTAAGATGGTTTGGTTATGTGCAAAGAAGGCTTGTGGAGACCCTAAGAAGAAGGGGTGAGTAGATGGTCTTTTAGACCTATGAAGAGAGGTAGAGAAAGATTAAGGACACTTAAAGGAAGTCATTAAATGAGATCTCTTGGTTTAGGTCTCTTGATTCATGTTAATCCTTGATAGATGATTAATAGGAGTATTAACTTTCCTATTACATTTGTCTCTTGATCTAGCAACCATGATTCAAATTTCCTTTGGTCACCTTGTAATATTTTGTTAGTTAAAAATGCTTGTATGATATTTAAGTTTTTTGTTTACCCATCGACATCGGGTTCTCCATGTAGGATACGACTTTTCAATATGATCAATGAACTCGCCAACAATTTTTGAAGTTGTTCTTGGGTACAGTGAAGAAAGAAGGGAAGGAGAAGTCTTCAAATCAAGGCAAAGAAACAAATCTAAGTCTCGGTTTTAGGGTGGTAAATATAATTTTCTTATGGTTGCACATCGAAGCAAAACTTGTTTATTTATAGTTTAATAATTGTATCCTTTTGTTGTGAAAGAATCCTGGTTGGTCTTGGGCGCTGTTTGTCTGTTTTTAAGGAGGCCTTATTTAAGATTTGCTCATGCTAATTTATTTATTTTTCATTGGATTGTCCTTTTTGAATTTGAAAAACTCATGTGCATGTTCTCTTTGGAATTCTTTTATCACTAAATTACTTCTGAGAAGTTTATCACTAAATCTACTTTATTTATTAGCATTTTTATTGCTCATGTGCTTATCTTTCATGTTCATCTGCAGGCTGCTGTTGTAGGCACACAGTAAGTAGATTCGATATGCCTCATTATTTCTGCTGCATGTTATTTTTGTTTGATGCGTGGAACAAGAGTGCACATACTTTTTTTTTTCCCGTGCTTGCTAATGTATCGCCATCTTTGTTCAGTTTGACCTTTTTTTAAAATTAATTTCATGGTTGTATTGTTTTAGAAAGAGAAAGAGAACAACATTAGCAGATCTTTCTTGTACATTCTTTTTAATTTTGTCATCTTTCAGATTGGGCAAGGAATCATTCAGAGATCGAGAGATAGAATCAGCCCTAGCAAGAGGAGAAGATCCTGGTTTTGCATTGGTTAGTCATACAAAATTGATGTTATGCTTTAACTCGCTTAAAAGACTTGTTTTTTCCTGTGTAAATTCACAAACTATAATTTTTGGGAAACTTTTAGAAGTAAAAGCTATATTGTGATATCTAAGTGAAAGTCAGCTACTTTAGTATGACTTATTGAGATCTTCGTGGTTATTATTGCAGGTGACAAAGGCTTACAATTATATTCATAAATATGGACACAAGTCAAAGTTGATGACAAGAAATTGTGACGCAACAAGCAAGACTTATTGAGTCTTCTCGAGTATTGAAATACTTCCTCCTGTGATATCTGATTTAAAAGTGGATTCAAGTTTTTTTAAGACAAAAAAGCATAGTCTCTTTTCCTTTCCTATTTGGTGTAAAACACTCACTAACAAACTGATTCTCACACAAACAAATTGGATTTTGGTTGGATTCTAAAGAAACAGAGGTGGGGAGAGGGAAAAACAAATGAACGAGAGAAAGGGGGGAAAACCGAGAGAGAAAGGAGGGAGGACGGAATAGAAATTCCCTTTTGCTTATCCCTTTATAGGCTTTGAATTTTGGATTTGGAACTGCAAAATTGGTCTGGTACTAGTATTAATAGGTTTCTTCCTACCATTTGCTATCATGTTGATGTCCGCTGGCTTTTTTCTTCGAGTGACATATATGGCATATTAAGAACAACTTAAAAATGCATGGTGCTTGTCTTTATTTTACTCCATTGATTTAGAGCATGGTAGTGAGTCGATTTTTGTTCCTATTAACGTAACATAAATGTCAATTCCGAGTGGCACCTTTGTTTGGTTGATATGTGTGATTGCACATTGAAAAAGGAAATGCTATTAACGGAACATAAATGTCGTTCGAGGGTGTCGATTTTGGAATCGGGAAGCCAAAAATGAGATTTTTGGCGTCCTGATTTTGGAATGAGGAAGCCAAAATGAGATTTTTGGCGTCCTGATTCTCATTTTTGGCTTCCTAATTCCAAAATTAGGACGCCACAAGAAATGCCATTTCCCACTAATGCGTGATTTTTGGCGTCCTGAATAAAACATAGGACTATTTTTTTTTTAAGGCGTCGAATTAATCATGGGACGCCAAAAATCTTAAATTACAACTACCACCGGTCGACGTCCTTCCGAAAAAGGACATTAATTGCCTCTAATTTAGGACGTTAATTTTCTTTTTTGTAGTAGTGCAAGTAGCTTCCTTAATCTTTGGTTAATTTTTGAGTTTTAGCACGGATCAATTATAGATAAATTTAACAATATGAAAACAAATAGAGTAAGACTCAAGTGAAGTGATCTTAATTTATGTAATAGATTTCTTTTAATTTTTTTTCATATTAGGTCTATATTATATTTCAAATACTTTTATTTATGATATACTACCGTGGTCTTAATTATATGAACACTTTTGCAGTAAAATTTGCACTGCAAAAGTGTTCTTATAATTAGGATCGGAGAGAGTAGTATTTTTTTATTTTCGCCCCCTGTCATCAAAATTCCTAGGTCTGTCCCTTCTTGTGGGCGAGAATTTTGATTTCGACGAGGATGTAATGCCCCTTTATTTTGATGTTCATAAGCTGAATGAGGATGAGCGCAAATGGGTTCCGGTGAAAAACTTGGGAAATATAGCCATGTTTGTTGGTGAAGATTGCAATTTCTGTGTTTCAACTCAAGAATGGGATGAATTCTTATATACCTGTGAAAATTCTTAGAAGATGTTGTGGATTTATGCTTTTTCTGTTGTAAATATAGCATTTGTTGTTGTAAATAGCCTCTGGATGTGAGAAATGAAAAAAATCCAGGTTTTCAAATGTTGTTGTTAATATATGCTTTTTCTATTGTAAATATAGCATTTGTTGTTGTAAATAGCCTCTGGACATGAGAAATAAAAAAAAAAAATTCAAGTTTTCAAAGGTTGTTGTAAATATATACTATTTCTGTTGTAAATATAGCATTTGTTGTTGTAAATAGCCTCTGGATGTAAGAAATGAAAAAAATTCTGTTTTTCAATGGTTGTTGTTAATAGATGTTTTTTCTGTTGTAAATATAGCATTTGTTGTTTTAAATAGTCTCGGATGTGAGAAATGAAAAAATCCAGGTTTTAAAATGTAATTGTTAATATATGTTTTTTCTGTTATAAATATAGCATTTGTTGTTATAAATAGTCTCTGGACGTGAGAAATGAAAAAAATTCTGGTTTTCAAAGGTTGTTGTAAATATATGCTTTTTCTGTTGTAAATATAGTATTTGTTGTTGTAAATAGCCTCTGGACGTCAGAAATGAAAAAATTTCTAGTTTTCAAAGGTTGTTGTAAATATATGCTTTTTCTGTTGTAAATATAGCATTTATTGTTGTAAATAGCCTCTGGATGTGAGAAATGAAAAAAATCCAGGTTTTCAAATGTTGTTGTTAATATATGCTTTTTCTGTTGTAAATATAGCATTTATTGTTGTAAATAGCCTCGGACGTGAGAATGAAAAAGATTCTAGTTTTTAATGGTTGTTGTTAATATATGATTTTTCTTTTGTAAATATAGCATTTGTTGTTGTAAATAGCCTCTGGATGTGAGAAATAAAAAAATCTAAGTTTTCAAATGTTGTTGTAAATATATGTTTTTTCTGTTGTAAATATAGCATTTGTTGTTGTAAATAGCCTCTGGACGTAAGAAATGAAAAAAAATCCAAGTTTTCAAAGGTTGTTGTAAATATATGCTTTTTCTGTTGTAAATATAGCATTTGTTGTTGTAAATAGCCTCTGAATGTGAGATATGAATAAAATTCTGGTTTTCAATGGTTGTTGTTAATAGGTGTTTTTCTGTTGTAAATATAGCATTTGTTGTTGTAAATAGCCTATGGACTTGAGAAATGAAAAAAATCCAGGTTTTCAAAGGTTGTTGTTGATATATGATTTTTCTGTTGTAAATATTGCAGTTGTTATTGTAAATAGTCTCTGGACTTGAGAAATGAAAAAAATCCAGGTTTTCAAAGGTTGTTGTTAATAGATGTTTTTTCTATTGTAAATATAGCATTTGTTGTTGTAAATAGCATCTGGACTTGAGAAATGAAAAAAATGCAGGTTTTCAAAGGTTTTTCAATGCATAAGTAAATTTCTACCAAAATTCCAATGAGTTTACGAATGAAAACAAACAAAATCCTAAGCTAAGGCTTTAGTTCTCATAGTAGTAATTACTCAATAACAATTTATGAGATAATCAATGATTGAGTGTGTATCAGTTGATCTGGAATTCTTAGATCAAACAAGATTCTAGAAATCAATGCAAAGATTCAATACAAATTCAACAACAAAAGCTTATTGAAACTAACCAACAATTCATTTTTTTAGTATCAAACTCTACCAAAACAGAAATCCAATAACAGCCAACAATTCACTTCTAAAGAATTATTGGCGTCGAAATCACAAAACACTATGCCACATATTTTTCTCCCTTTGCCCCTACTTAATTTATGGGCTCTCATCCTATATATTTCCTTCTCCTCTTCTCTTAATGCATTCTATGCTTGTTTAACGAGCTGAGCCTCCTTTCCCAACGGCGCCATCTCTTCATTCTTCTTTCTCTTTTGCTTGAAATACGCTTTCGTGAACAATTTGTACCTGGACACCTTTGGCTTGACCTCTTGATCTGTCCCATATTCTTGTTACCTGAAAATTAACATCAACAGTTTGATTTCATTTCTTTACATTTGAGAAAATAAAGTGTTACTTATTGGACTGCCTACAGTGTTACTTATTGAGAAAATAACATTATGTACCTGAAACTAATAATTCAGGTATTAACTTTTTTTATCGTAACATGGTAAGAGAGAGGGACACAAAAAGATGAAAATATATATGAGATCCACCTTTTTTTACCTCTCATTATTTATCTTCTTTTAATATTTCCATCTCACCATGAGACAATAATTTATTACCTGTAGACAACCAAAATCATAACTTTACAATTAGCTTTAACTTCAAACTTTGAAAACTAACATCCCAAAGTTCATCTACACAAATATTTTCTAACCTGCACAGAACCCTTTATGATCTAGTTGTGCCAAACATGCTCATACAGATGCATATGCTTATTCAAAGGGGATCTAGGAGTTATAAAGGAAGTGAAAATGTAAGTTATCTTAAAAGTACTTTTGTATCCATTAAAGCAAATATCATGAAACTCTGTTACTTACATTTGTATAGGGAGGGAAGAACAAAACCAGGGTAGATATTATATAGGGAGAGAAAACTTGGCTAAAAGAGCCTACTACTAAAAGCAGGTATGGAAAAACAAATGATAATGGCTATAATCCTTATAACCTTAGATTATCATGCAGAACATTTCATCAAACACGTGATGTGCACCTTGCCTCACAACATAGCAATCTTTCCAATATAATCTTTCTCTAAATTAAAGGTTCCTAGTTAGTTATCAATCAAAGTTCAACTAACCACCAAACTTCAATAATCATAACAAAAATCAGCATAAGTCATAGAAAATTTTCCAAAACGCCAATGTTATAGACAATGAGCAAAGAAGATATAACCACTACATAGTTTAGGGAATATTAACCCAAAACAATTGTAAAGATACCTGATGCAAAAGAGACCCAATATCTTTCACTTTTCAGCAGTATCTTGGTCCTTTCACACACTCCAAAAGATTACATTTTTATACTTTTTTCCAGACTATCAGGTTAGAACGAAGGAACATAAAATCCCCGAACTCCAAAGTGAAATAAGCCCAATCCTAACAAGCTCACATAGTTTAAATAATAATTTCCCAGCAACAAAATCAAGGAGCTCTCTGGAACAAGGGTATTCAGCAAAATCCATATGTTGATGGCAACATATCAATAAGAAAAGCCAGAAAAGAAGCAGCACCTCATAAGGGTTTGTCTAAATGAGAAGACGACCCAGGCACTTGGCTATCTCCTTCTTATGCTCGAGTGCCTTCTTTGAAGCTTCACGGTTTGGGTGGAGTTGCCGGAGACCTACAAATAATACCAAGCAACTCAATGCGGCGCTCGTTGCATACAAAATCAACTCCTGCATGATTTATGCGTGTTTTTCCCTTGTCCAGAATGGTCATTTTACATTCACAAATAATTACACAGAAGTCCCTAGGGACTTCTGTGTAATTTGGTGATTTCAAGGAACATAATTGTATTTTTTTTGTCATCCTTAGGACCTGCGCGTAATTTTTCCTATTTTGGGGGAGGGAATACCCCTCTCAATTCTATAAATTTAAACCCTGAACTACCATTGTTCAGTTTTTATTATAATATATATTATTATTAAAAATTTTATATTTTGAATTATATAAAATTATAAGTTATAATTTTGATCATGAGGGGTTTTGAAGAGTTATTGATGGATAGTAAATTGATTTTGGCATACATTTGAGCTCTTAGATTATGAGTAGTGTGATAATAATTGGTTTTGGCAAGAGGTAACCACTAATGATGGAACAACCTTATAGCCAGTTGGGGCCTCATTTTCTTATCTTATGTATTTATATGTATGTATTAAATAATATTTTATCTTGACCAATAATTTAGCTCTAGCTAATCTCTTATCTCCTCTATAATTACATTTTTTTGTTTATTAGGACAATGTTTGGTTCATTACTCATTGGATTGCGAGAGAAAAGTAAAATTCTTGTTTGAGATACCTACTGAAAAGGTTAATATAATCTTATATCCTGTTTTGGTTTTTTTTAAAAATTTGTGGCCTGTTAAAAAAAAAAGAATGATAATAATAATTGAAGGGATTTGTGGCCCTTTAGCTTGCCCGTACCCCACCTTCCTTTGTCATTTCCTTCATGTGCATGAGATGATCCAGTGGCGTCAAACTTCTTCCACTTTCGGACCCTGGCACTATTCATTTTCATTTTAAGGATTAAATAAGTACTTAAAATCACTTCTTTTCTGAAAGTTATTCTATGTATTTTCCTCTTTCTAACGAGGATAATATTGTGTTGATTAATGAAAATTTTGGGGTTATAATTTTAGGAGTCTTGAGTTTTGACAATATATATATATATATATATATATATAGGATGATTAGTGGCTAATTTTGATCGGTTTGGATTTATTATTTAGTTGTCTTATGATTTTAATTGGTTTGCAAAGTAAAATTCTTGTTTAAGATACCTACTGAAAAAAGTTAGTATCATCTTATATCTTGTTATGATTTATAATTTTCGGTTATTATTTATTTGTATTTTCAATGTTTTACTATATTATTTAGTAAATAGTTCAATATTTTATTTTTTGGCCTGGACCAAATTTTTTTTTCGGTTCCGTTTTTGGTAACCACTTTCCACTTGTTATGTGTGCTAATATATTGTTTGTGAGTATTTTATGAAATGATTATGAGAATGAAAATAATATATTGATATTGATTAAATATATCAATGAGTACTTTGAAATGATTATTGAGATTAAGAAAGTTATTATGATTTGGATGAGTATTTTAATAAAATTGTCTTATGCAACCTTATGATTTGAATTTTGTGTGTGTATGTGTGTACTCATATATGTATAAGAGTTGGAAATTGAGATATTATGACATATATATAATATATGAGAATGATTTAAATAATATGATAAGAATGTGAAAATCTTGGGAAATTCCAATTGAGCTATTTATTGAATTAATTATTGTGATGGTTGGATAATGAAGAGATAGAGTAGTTTGTTTCACCACGTGATGTAGCCTCCATTAGTACAAGATGATTGGCTTTCTATTGTCCTACTAGTTTAATGAGGACTGTCCCACCGGTTCAATAAGGGGTTTCGACATCCCACTAATTCAATGAGAGAAAAAGATCCATGGTATGGGGCATTTGCTTTGTGGATTTCAGCCAGTCTTTATCACATGACCAGTGTGCTTTTGAGCAACCAGTAAGATGGATAATAGCTTAGCCTATGGGTCTAGTAGGTTGAAATATGGCGGTTCGGTTAGATTGAGAAGAGCAACTTAGGAATTGTGTTATGGAAAGTGTGATATAGAATCTATGATAATATATATGGAATTTATGATATAAAATTGTGATACAGAATTCCTTATATGGAAACTATAATACAAAATTTGTGCTACGGAATTCCTGATATGGAATTATATTTCTAACACTTGGTTATATCAATTGTTCTATTTGGTACCTCATGAGCACATATTAACATTTGTAATAAGTTGGATTGATGATTACTATAACACCCCCAAATTTCTAACAATTATAATAACATAAAATTGCAATAATTTTTATGAATAATTACTGATATTCAAAATAACCAAATTTGGGAAGTGTTATCGCCGCACTTGTATCGGGACAAGTGCAAGACTAACTTATTACATTAACATAAATCCAAGACTCAAATAAATATGTTTTATTCAGAGCATAAAAAGAATTAAAAGAACTAACTAGAATTAACTGAATGTTCTTCCTCACTTCTCACCGCTAGCCCCAACCTTTAGAATCGTTTTCTTTGAAAATCTACTCACCCGAAGGATCATGTAGCCACATAAAGACAAAAAATCAACAAAGTGGTAATCCTAATCAAAACAAAAATAATATAGTGAATAAAATAGTTACATAAAAATATCATTCATATATAACCAAAAGAAAAATGTCATTTTTGTTATTCTTTTTAAGTTTAATTAGTGGGAAGAGAACCATGGTAGACCCGGGAAACCTTGCCAGTTTACCCTGTAACTCAGGAAACCCTGCCAGTCACAAATAATCAAATTGGCCATAAAACATCTCTTCCTAGTGTGCACATCTTTTCCCAAAGTTGCTACTAGTGTCCCAAGAAACCCCGCCAAACACCACTTTGGGAAGAGCGGATAATATTTGTTCGAGATCATATAATATATCGGAGGCATAAAGCCTAAGGGTCGTGTTTATCACTTTAGGAGGTACCATCCCAAAGCTATCCTCCCACGATTAAATTATTTCAATCACACACAAAATGAATTTCTCAAATTTATGGAATCAAACTGAATATATACTGCTATTTTTCAATTACGAAAACCTAAGGCAAAACCATTTAAAAAGAGTACATGTATATATTTTAACACGAAACCCAAAGCAAAAGATGTGGATAGAAAAAATTAAAAAGGATATATATATATATATATATATATATATATGAAAGGATATATATTATGAAAGGCACGTATACATGTTTCAATCACAAAACCGAAGCACCCAAAGCAAAAGATGTATAGGTATTATATATATTAATGAAAGGATATATATGTTTCAATCACAAAATTTGATGCGAGAATAATAATAGAGAAAGTAGTAGAGGAGAATATGAGTATTGAGCGTTAGTTAGGGTTAGGCTAGGCCTCTGTTTATAATTTAAAATTAGGGTTTAGCTATGGGCTGAGCTATTTAATTATTGCTAACTCATTAATAGGTTATATAACAATACCAATATTATTAAATTCTAAATTTTATTATTACTATATCGTTGTTGTTGTTGTTATTATTATTATTAATCTGGGGTGTTGTTGGTCGATTTCCTTGATGGCAAGTGAACCAGTCGAACAAGTAATAAAGTGAAAGTAGAGTATCGTCCCACGAGAAAAATCGAGGAATGACGCACCAATGCTATGGCGGTTGTAAAAGCAAAAAGTAAATATAATTGTGTTGAGAGGTTTTGTAACCATGCTACTAGCAAGCGTAAACAAAGATCTATAAACGAGAAGATATCGGTGAGAAGTTAGGCTGGACTCGAATCATCCTTAAGTGCTTCACCCCCGGTTACTCTACCTCGATGCTTTATAGCATCTACACATCGACTTCCGCAATTGCTACAGCATAGACACCGCGCGAAAGCTATTTGGTTAACCCACCACTATAATCTACCGAAGCTTCTGCATCCGATACATTTGATACTAAATATACTCATTCCATATTCCTATGGTAACTTTCTAGTCAGACCTACGTTACGCTCAGGGTGTAATAGTTATGAGAGGTAGACCCATTCCTAAAGCCTACAATAATAGGTCTCGCTGGGTGCACGGCGGCCCTGGCAAACATCTTGTTTCTCGAGAGAGGTCTAACCTCAACTCCTTGCCCGATGGCCGAGGCCACAAATCTAGCCCTTAACTTAGTTAATCGACTAGTAATAAGCACACCGATACGCAAACCAAATTTATTTAATTAAGAACTGCAAGCTTGGGTTCATTCAACACAGAATCATCCTCGTCCAGCCATCTAAAGTTTAGTTCATGACTAGCCGAGGGACACACGAAACAGGACACTATGAGAATGACCCATGATCAATAAAACAAAGATGAAAAATAGAAAACAAAGCTTGATGGAATTTCGACGGCGTGGTTGAGGTCTGTCACGTCACCACTCCACGTCTTCTTCGTTCCGTCTCATTTGCGGAAGGAATGGGCGGTCTGGAAGTCTCGTGCTCTTGTGAAATCTCTCACTCTTCTCTTGAGTCTGCCGAAAGTCAAAATCTCGTTCTAGGGCTTTCCAACTCTGTTAGGGTTGGCTCTCTTGTTTCCTTTTATAATCGGTCCTTTCTTGCAACGCAAGTTCAATGAGTTAGGCCTTTCCTAACTGTCGGAATCTATCATATCTTTGGATCCGAGTAGATTCTTGCTATTGATTCTACGGGATTCTTCAAATCTTTCGGTTTCGATCCTCCGCATATTCTCTTGTTATGTCAAATCGAACCTATACGTAAATATCGCCCTTTATTTTATTCCTAAAATCATCGGGTAAAAAGGTTAGAAAACATATCGCATAGCATTGCTTCCTCTACTCGTTATAGCATTCGGGATGCCTTGTATTGCACTTCGAATCATTTTGTCGAATGCTATAGCATCGTATCGCTCACTCGCTATTCGATTTCTCTTAAAAACAAAGCAATTTGTTCCATTCCCAAAGACATGCAAATGATTTCTACTCTTTAGTCCCTATATCATGAATGTATGTCTTTTTGCTTAGATTATCTATAGTTGAGCTTGGATTTAACATTCAATTCAGCCAATTAGTATAAAAAAAACATGGTATTATTTGTGCTCATCAGGTATTACAATTACAAACATTTTCATGTGATAGTTCTCGTGTGGGTTTATTAGGGAAGACTTCGAAAGTTTAAGTTACTTCTGCTAATAGTAATACTTTCATCTTTTTGGTATATGTTAAACTATTGTATATTGCCACAATAGGGCTCATTTTGGATATTTTGGATATTTTGATAAATAATGAAGCATTATCTAGTTAAATAGTTTGAGCCTTATAAAGTTCAAAGCTCAACTATGTGCATGAAAGATCTTGATGAATGGTTTGATCAAACCATTAATTAATTATTGTTTTAAGAAAATGGAGGATATTAAACATCACTTATGATCTAAGCAAATAAAACGTAAAACAAGATATGAATTTACTCGAAAATTGGTTTAGTGAGACCAAGCAATAGTAATCGTATTTACCTTTATATAGATTGATCTAGGCCACCCTCTCATATTACAAACCACAATAATCGTGGGTGGTTTTCTTAAAGAAATGGTTGGAGAGATTGATGTTTCAATTGGGACAAATCTTTTACCTATACAAAGTGGTGATGGGGGAGCCCACCCAACTCAACATTTTTATGGGAATGAATATGGAATGGGTGAATCTTGGAGGTCGAAGGGGGTACACTAACAAGTTTGATCAAAAAGTGGCGTCATACCTAGGTCCCGAAGGAGGGGGAATCTTGGGCGTCTCGTCAGAATATGTGATTCGATGAAGAACCGATAAAGGGTCCTTCCCCAAAAGCCGCTTTGCCGGAATTGTATTTTTTTCTTTCTCCGTTAAGTCGCCGGAATTGCTGAAAGAAAGGGATGAGATGGAAACAGAGTGAGTTGGCAAGGAAGAGGGAGAGAGAAAAGAAAGATTTACAAAAGGAAGAGGAAGAGGGAAAGATTTACTTATTTTGATTGATGAGGTGGTAAGCATTGAATGCCACATGTGCATATCAGTTAAATTTAATAGTCAAAATTAACGGAGAGACAAAATTACTACGATTTTGTAACTTCTGGGGCGAAATTGCCCCTCAAAAACTTCCTGATGTTTACGACTCTTCTTCTTGGAAAATTTCTAGGGTAAAAATACCCTTTAACCCGTAAATATATTAAAAAAAAGTTTTATCTCAACATACGGAAAAAAAAAAAAAAAAACTTAAAAAACAATTTCATATTTCCCATACTAGCACTTTGCAGCTAAGGAGAAACATTTTATTTTCACCTACAAAATGTGTCCCTCACTCCATGCGTCAAGTATATCTTCTGGTTCTTATTATAAACAAGAGTTAATGTGCAAATCTAGTTATAAAATATTCCTCATCTAAATCTAGCGTTTAAGTTTTCTTATATGCAAAAATACATATAAAAATTCTAAAATAATATAAAAATAATGCAGCCTTTAACATTGACTGCTCAATAAATATATCAGAAAATCGTACCCAAGTTTATATTAAAGTTTTAAAATGGTGGAAAAATGTCATGGTCATTAAATCAAAATTCTACTAAGTGACTGCAAAAATTGATCGTGACCACCAACAACTCTAATTATTTTACGTTGCAACTTAAGGGTGCAAATTTTGAGCACGTTTGGTAAGTGTTTCGCTCTCCAAATCGTGTGTTTGATGCTTTTGATTGGGCTTTTGGGGCTTTTAATTATATTTTTTATGTTTGGGATAAAAGTGAGTCAATTGTGCTTTTGGCATAAAAGGAGCTTATTCCCAAAATTTTTAAACAAAAAAAAAAAAAAAAAAAAAAAAAAAAAAAAAAAAAGGAGCTTATTCCCAGAAGCTGATTTTTCGGAGCTTATGGTGTTAAGTGCTTATTCTCAATGGCCCATGCTAGCGGAACTTTCCCTCACTCCTCACGGATCTTTCCTTCTCTAATTCGATTTCCTTCTTCTTCCTCGCGATAGACACAGACCTAAAGGAGAATCAGAGAACAGTGCCCCAGACCACCGATCAAACCTTCCATTCTTCCTTGGTCGCCGGCGACCCTCACTTCCTTCACCATCGCCGGCAACCCTCCCTCAACCACTTACACTGTGGCAGCGAGAACCAGGCAGGAAGGCTGAACCAGAGAGAAGCTTAGAATCCAGAGCCTTAACCACCATCACCTTTGTCCTCTTGTTTTCTCTAGATGGGGAGCTCGAGTTGCATAGATGAAGTTGTAGAGATAGCACCGCGGATAGGCCCGAGCTTCTGTGTGTGTTGAGATCGCTAAGAGCTTTAGTTTTGCCAGAAAAACCACAGCTTCCAAGACTTCCTCTTTCCCTTGTGTCACCGTCAGATCCATTCATCATTTTTATGAGATTCGGTTTTATGCTTTTCCAGCGAGTCTTTGATCTTTCAAGCGAGATCTTATTTTCTTCTTTTCGATAGTCATATTCGGTTCTTCAATATCTATGGAATTATGGTGGTGTTTTGAAACTAAGTTGCAATTGAGCTTATTTGTAGCTAAATCTTTTGAGTTTTGGTGGTGAAGAATTTTGATGTGCTATGAAGGAGAATTCATTAGTTTTCCAATAGCTCATCGTGATCTGTTTCTGTTTCTTTTGATTATGTAGTTGGTACATGTTTGTAAGACTTGGATGATGAGTGTTCATTTATCCAACTATATATTGAATTTATGTAAGTTTGAATAAGATCATACATTGCATGATTATTATGATGTATAATTAATTTAATTTATATTGAGTGATGTGATTGTGCTTTCATTTAAGATAAAGCAAGTGCATTAAAATCAATCATATCGTGACACAATTAAAGACTAACTTATACGGACATATGATTCAATTAGTTATGTGATATTATTTGTTCAAATTCTATATTTTGGAGTGCCAAATTTTTCAAGTTAACATTTTTCACTTTTTTGTAATTTTAATTTTAATTTTCCTCTTATAATTATCTCAAAAGTAATTTATATTACTGTCATTTCAAATTAGTTTCAGTTTTCTAAAAACTACTTATCTTACTGGCAATCCAAAACTACTTATACTACTATCAAATTGTAAACAAGTTACTTTTCCCACCATTATCCTGAACACACAATTGATGGTGAGAAACAAGCGTTACGGATCATCTTTTCGTTGCCGTTTAGCAGGGCTGTAAAAATGTTCTGAGATATCCCTCTCGTTAATTTCCTGGGCTACTTCTGCTTCCAATTTGAAATTCCAACCAGCAGAATCCGTCTCTGAAAACAAAGAGGAGGGAGTTGCCTTGTAGAATGCTAGGGGAACTTGCTTTACCCTCCGCCTTATCTGCAAATTAATAGTTAAGTCATCATCAGCTGATATGTGCCTCTCCTTGCTTCTTCAGTCGTACTAACAATATAAGCGGGATTATTGGAGGAAAAAAGAGAAGAGAAAACATCATATATCACCTCCTCGCCAAATACTGTAGCATATGAACCTGAACTGTAATCCTCAACCTTCATTTCACTTGTTCTGGCCCTCACGGTCAAATCAGTCCCAAGAGACAAAGCAAATCTGACAGCAAAACCGAGGCACGTGAGATTCAGGGTAGTTTCTCCGAATCAAAATTGGGAAACAAGAAAAAGGTAAAGCAAGAAGACAATAGTCAGCATCAACACACTTGCCTCGAAACAGGAGGGCAGTAGTGTTGAAGAATGGTATCCATCTCCCAAAGAGAACTGCCTGCACCAAGAAATCTCATTAACTGAAAAGTTTAGGACTAATATAGTAATTCCACCTTCTAAATATATTTGACAGACAGCACACTTGAAAAAAAATAAGTCAGTGTTGTCGGCTACATGTATCGCAAGTCACCATTGTACCCTATCAAAAATCAATTTAGATATATTATTAACTAATAAATTCCGCTCTAAAACCTCATTCAATGTTTGCTTTGATTTTCCTCTACCTCTTTTTAGAGAACTCCATATTGCTTGATCGACCTTCCTTACGGACACATCCAATAGCCTTCTTTAAAAATGTCCAAACCACCTCAGACGATTTTCTACAATTTTCTCCTTAGTAGGTGCCACTCTAACTCGTTCACAGATATGATTAATACAAATCTTATCTTTTCTTATATGACCACACATCCATCTTAGTATCCTCATCTCGGCTACGCCCTCTTTATATTCATGTTGTCCCTTTAAAGCCTAACATTCACTATCATATAGCATTGCTGGTTTTGTAGTTCAGTGATAAAACTTGCCTTTTACCTTATTAGGTATTTTCCAATCACAAATAACTCTAGTATCTTTTCTTCATTTATACCACCGAGCTTGAATTCTATGATTACCACCTTCATCAATTTCACTATCTGGTTGTATAGTTAATCCCAAAAATCTAAACTTTGCCACTTGTTAAATGATTTGCTCTCCCAATTTAACCTCGAATTATTTCCTACTTGTCTATTATCAAAATTGCAATGCATATATTCTATTCTACTCCTACTTAGATGAAAACCCTTAGACTTCAAGGTCATTCTCCATATCTCAAGTTTAGAATTAATCTCCTTTGATTTAGCCAACAAAATTATAAATCAGCAAAAAGCATGTAGTTAGGGATCTCTTCATTGATAAGATCAATTAGAACATCTACTACTAGGTTAAACAGACAAGGGTTCAAAGTTGATCTCTAATATAGGCTAATCTTTATAGGAAAGTCCTTTGTCTCACTTCTAGGCATTCTAAGAAGATATATTTCGGCAAGCACTAAAAATTGATATATTCACACTTGCAAATATACAAGTTTCCTTGCCTAAATGGTTCCAGATATTCGGACATATGGCTGAAAGAATTCTTCTACATTATCTAAAGTCCTTCAAACTAGCCACAATTTGGAATAAAAAATAAACTAGGGATGTATGTATAGATGTTTCATTCAGTTATACCAATCATGCGATTTCCTAAACTTTAGTGCATTCAATATGCACAAGGTAGAAGAATATGATAAACTAGAGAAGATGCTTACTCATTGCCATAGATTTCTTAGGATTAGTTTCCCCGTTGTTAAAGTGGTCAATGCCTGATTTCTGGCAGGGCATAGCACTAGTCTTAGAGTCATCAATTTTATCAGAAATGACTATATTTGCTTTGGACTCGTCTTTCCCTTCCTCATCACCATCCTCCTGCTCATACAAGAAATTATTGTCCAATCAGAACAAAGAGAAAGCAACTATTTACTAACAGATGTATCAAACTTTTTGGCAAGAGGAGCGAACTTCCAGAAATTGAGACAACCAGATATCTCAAAGATATAAGATCAAAGGACAATCCAAACCGCCCCTAAAGTCACATGAAATTAAAGTTGCTATGACTGTCACTTAATTGAACAAGATTCTTGGTCACATAACAAAAATGCATCTTTGAGGCCAACAGTCAAGCCATAAACATTTCATGTGATCCTCAATAGCTGTTTTGATAAGGCAAGTACAAAGTCCAGGAAAAATAACAAATGTAAGAAAAAGGATTGAGAAAATAAGGGTACTGTGTTTCACCCGATGAACCAAGCAGTTAATTGAAGGATGCCTCCGCAAGAGATTATGAATCAAGGCAATGATGACCAAAGCTCCTGAAGGAGAAACTGAAAGCAAAAGCCTACTCAATTTCTTCACAAACGAGGCAGCCAGATAAGCTGGAAGCAAAGGTGACTTAAGGCAAGAATCAAGAAGCTGCAGATACCAAATTATAAGCCATCAAAAATTGGCAAATACCAAAAGCACAAGATAAACATAAACTTCAAAACTTAATTGAATATCTTCTCATCATCCCTTGTGCTGGTTCAAATAATTTAATTTTCCATGAGAGATTCAGGGACAAGCTTTGCCTTTGCCTCAGGTTTGGCAGAGTTCTATATGACGATCTCACCATACCCATTTAATCGCTACTTCTGAGGTACTTGTGAGAAATGCACCTAGAGGACAACAACGTTTCAATGCATCTTTTCTGTTTTCAATTTTGAGTCAATTTTCTGTTGTGCTATTTCTATTGCTTACCAAGAGTATGTTGCTCAAAGGTCTGCACCAGACCAAATTTCTCAAGCAAGTCTATAGATCTAATGATGCATTATGTATCCTAAATTATTAGAAGAGAGGGAAGCATGATTTGCGCTATGAACATCCAAATTTGTCCTTTCATCCTGTTAATTATTTTAACTTGTAATTGACAAAGAGTTAACTGAGCTTCACCTGGAAAAACTTAGCTCGATGTTTAGCCATAAAGATAGATGGAACTAAGAGAGCATAGAGTTTTTCATAGAAATTTGGGTAATCCAATCCATGCTGGGTCATCAGGACATGAAGGCCACTAAGGGCCATGACACTGATAACACCCCCAACGTCAAATGATCTTGTTAAGAAATCACTGCATATAAATAAATTAACATCAACAAACATAAAAATTTAATTTATTCACCAGAGAAAAATGAAAAATTACATTTTATGTATCACAAACACTTACCATAGCATATTAGGTTTCGTCAAATGAGGAATAACTGCTTGATGAAGGTTAACAAGAACCTGATAATGAGAAAACCATGTTGCTCAGGGGGAAAAAAGGGCCCAGCTTAATGCATTAGTTTCAGAAAGGAAGGTAGTAACCAGAATCACAGCTTCAATAAGAGAGAAAAAAAGTTGGCATCCAATGTAATGATTAAAAATACGACCAAATGTTTTAGGATTTCCTAATATCCTTAGTTCAGGAACAAAAGATAACTATTATTCACTGAATTCTGCTAGGGCCCAAACTTAAGCACCTAAAAATACAAACCAAATAATTGAGGCCACGGTTTTCAGCTTGGTAATATTCTCACGACAAAGGCAAATATATAGAACGACATTATTTAATGAGATTTTACAATCCAAAAAAAAAAAATTGTCTGATAATTGGAGAAAAAGTACATTGATCCCTATTTATAAGAATAAGAATAAAGGCGATATTCAGAATTGTGCAAACTATAAAGGAACTAAGCTTATGAGTCATACAATGAAATTGTGGGAATAAGTGATTGAACACAGATTGAGGTTAGAAACTAGTATTTCTGAAAACCAATTTAGATGCATGCCGGGAAGGTCCACAACAGAAGCGATTTATTTACTAAGGAGGCTAATAGAAAAGCATTGGAACAAAAGAAGGGATTTGCATATGGTTTTCATTGATGTGGAAAAAGCATATGACCTTAAGCCAAGAAATGTATTTTAGAAAGCCTTTGAAAAGAAAAGGGAGCGTGCTGCATATATCAAAGCCATTCAGGACATGTATGAAGGGGTAACAACCAGTGTTAGGACGCCGGGAGGTGAGACAAAGGAAGGGCTTTCATCTGAGTAAGAACAAAACTGAATATATGCATTGCAATTTTGATAAGAGACAAATTATACCACCAAATGAAGAAGTTAAATTGGGGGGCCAAGTCATTCCACAAGTGACAAAATTTAGATATTACAAGATTGTGAAATTGATGGAGATATTAATCATAAAATTCAAACTGGATGATATAAATAGAGAAAAGCCTTTGGACTTATTTGTGATCAGAAAGTGCCTAATAAAATACAAGATGTTGAAATTGATGGAGATGTTAATCATAAAATTCATAAATGGAGAAAAGCTATTGGAGTTATTTGTGATAAGAAAGTACCTAATAAGGTAAAAGAGAAGTTTTATCGAACTACTATAAGACCAGCAATGCTTTGTGGTGATGAATGTTAGACTTTAAAAGAAAAAAATTAACATATAGATGGGGATAGCTGCAAATGAGTTGGAATGGCATCTATCAAAGAGAAAATGGTAAAAAACGTTTAGGTGGTTTGGACTTGTTTAAAGAATGCCATTGAGTGTGCCGATGAGGAGAGTTGATCAACCAATATAGAGTCTTTAAAAAAAAGGTCGAGGAAGGCCAAAGTGAACATTCAATGACGTTATAAAGCGGGATCTTTTAGTTAATCTATCCAAAGATTTGGTTTTCACAGGAGCACAATAGCGTCATGTTATCCATATAACTGACCCCACCTAGTGGGATAAGACTTTGTTGTTGTTAATAAAGGCCATCATATACAAGCATTTTGATATTTTATATGAAATAATCACAGATCACATATTCTAAAAATTTAAGACACGAGAACTATGCATATTCAAAGGCATAAGGACAAAAGTTCAAGAACCAAGATTACCTCCTTGTACACATCAAGTGGAAGTGGCAATCTAAGATATGAAATCCACGCTTTTGTAAATTTGGATTTCATCTTTTTGGCAATTGCATCTGCAGAAGTAACCTATTTGAACATAAAATAAGAAAATTAATTGTTGCATCCTACAATCTAAAAGAACATAGCATGATCTTTGCAGAAACAAGATATCATGGAAAATTTTACATTACTATTATGCTTCTCAGGCTTCAGCTGGTTATCATTTAAATCTACCTCTTCAGAATGTTGTTCATGATCACGTTCTTTGGATAAAAACCCTGCTCGTTAATATACAAGTAAACTTTAATTTCTATTAACACGAATAAAATAGTATTCCATACATATCCCAAAGAAACACCCGCCCACACAAGTAGACAAAGAGAAAATTTAAAAGCATCCTAAGAAACAAATAGAAAAACACCAAGAAAATGAATAAAACGATAAGAACTAAATGCAAAAATTAACACATCTCAAAAAATGAATTGGCAGACGCATGGATGTACTTAGTGTTAAAATGTTAATATATGCAATATGTTGATAAGGTATGGATTAGGGTAAGTTGATGGGAAGGTTAAATGTGAATGGGAACGTAAAGAGAACTCTGCTAGAATAAACTCTGATCTTAGGCAAGATGCAATAATTTTGAAGATTGAAGCAGGCAGAACGAAGTTTGAAGGATTTCGAGGCAAGCTGGGTATGATCCACATATACTCTCCAGCTTGAGGGGGAGTGTTAGAATATTAGGAAATAAATCAACTTTATTATTAGGATCTCTTGATTATTGTCCTCCTTAATTATAGGATCCTAATTATATCAGCTTTATTAGCCTTTATTGGAATTTATCTTAGTCTCTAAGTTTCTCTTCTATCTGCCTATATAAAGGCTCCTATGTACTCTCTTTTATTTACTGAGTTCAATAAGAGTGAATTTTATCCCTCTAAATTCAACAAGGCATAAATAAGGTGCGATTAAAAAAAAAAAAAAAAAAGAAAGAGATTTGAGGTTAGCAGAAATTATTGGTGAGTAGCAATTATAATTTCATTATTTTTATGGCCTATTTAAGTTTTATTATTACTTTTATATTCAGGAAGGCTGGCGCATTAAACACACCATTCAAACAGCCAACCCAACTGGCCCACATCTCACCTAGGGGCTGACACATCACAACTCACAGTCAATGGCAGTACAGCATTACATCTCGTGATTCATAACCTTGGGGAAAAAGTGATGATAGCAAAAATAGTGTGCAATTACCTGATTCACTCCACATCTCAATACTAGGTCTAGATGGTTTTTCCAAGCTTTCAAGAGGGGAGACATGCGATATAATGCAATATAGATTGCAAATGACATGATCCAAACTGAAAAAAGTATCATTCCCACATTAGCAATAGAAATAAATAAATGCCTAATTAGTTACGTGTATCTATACATCAGGAAGTTTCGGAGATAGAAAAAACTCTCTGGAAGTAAAATATGCCATTTAATTTATAACAGAACAATGTTGAGTTTCCAAGCTAAACCTATTTTGTGCAAAATGGCACAGTATTTTAGCAATAAAAGATCCAAAATTGCAAACTATCGCCAGTATGAGAAGGCATGTTTATTACAGGACAAATTTTTTCAAGACGTTGGAAGCCAACTAGTTAGAGATAGGCTATATTTAAGCATAATCACACCTTATTTTCAAGCATGTTGCAACAAAAGCATGTCCAACATTGACCGTGCATCCGCCTTAGTATTATCTTACCTGATATATTAACGCAAACTAACAAAAAACTGGGTCCCACATTTACGATCTAGTTTATAACGCAAACTAACTACAAACTGGGTCCCACATTTAGAACTGGAGGAGTATTACATTTTGGACAAATGCAGTATAGTAAAGGATGCTTTTCACAGGGGGAAAAAAGTGAATTTTTTAAATTCTGCTTGGTATTGCAGAAATCATCCGCCTTAGTATTATCTTACTTGATATATTATTTGATTATTTTGATAGTAAATTTTGTGGGAAAAAACAATCAGATAATGTCCTTTTTATTTTGGGTCAACAATTGTATAACATACTTGGAATAGTTCCTCTAGAAGCCTATCTCTCATAGAAAGCTTTAAAAATCTATATGCTGTGCCATGTTCCATATTTTTTGAAGTTTGACATATCTATGTGTACATGTGAGTATTTATGCTTTATAGGGAAAAGGAAATTTAACCCATTTTATACAAGATGACCAGGAAGCTCAATTCTCCAAGATTCTAAAAGGAAAGGTGGCAACAGAATCAAACAAATCACACCCAAATGGCATTACAATAATGAAAAGAGCATCCCATAGAATGTTAAATGACTACAAACTACATGATAATCAACACCAGTTAATAAAAGAAATGGAAATGAATAAAAGTATGCATGAGCAAAGGAGCGAAATAGACCATGCTAACCTTGGGTTCCATGGACTTTCATTAATGCCATCTTCTTTTGCCATTTTAAAATCTGAAAAGGATAAACAAACAAGCTATCACATGGAAATTACTCAGATAGCAGAAATTGTTAAATATCATTCATAATTTCAGGAGAAAGACAGAAAACAAGAGGACTAGTAGAAGTGTCCCTTTGGGATCATCTGATAAGATTAGAAGACAGAGAAGATTTGCAGGGCCCTGTGCAAAAATGACAGGTCGAGAGGACTAAAAGAAGCAGGACAAGAAAAGTACCTGGTATAACTTTTCCTTCCAATGTCCTAGCAAACCTTCCCAGGCTTATATATGTAAAATAACTGTTACAAGTATAACCGTAATTCAGAAGAATAGTCAACCTTCTAATTGACATCAGTTATGTATTTGATGGGCATAATAAAAGAAGATTAAAATAGACGCAGCAAAATAAATGAAATTAGAAAAATGAACAAATTGATTCCGATAATTCAATGCAGACTACACAACACAGACAAAACATATATAATGTAAGTTGCACTTTTTATATTACTGAACAAAATTATAACACAGTAAGGCGGCAGTAACTTGCAAGTCATGAATCAACAGAAAGGAATGCATATTTCACAAAGAAAATAATGGCAACATAGATATACCGGACGTCCATATATCTGAAATACTTTGATGAGAGCAACTCCACCCCCAACAGAACTGCATCAGAAGAGTGAACCTGAAATTAAGAAAATATGAACATTAGATAATGCGACCAATGCTGGGGAAGGGAAAAAGAAAAACTTGCAAAGCTATGCACAAGGCAAATTAATAGCTTACAATACTATGAAGAAGCTTGTGATAAATAGAGGAGGAAAACTTCCCCCCATTCGCCACCTTCACAAATTCCATTATAGCATCTAACACGACCTCCTGTTACGTTGGGAGAATCAGAAATAACAAACCAAGGTTCTCCTTTATGAGAAAAATGATATTCAGCCACTCACCTTAAGTGTTTCGTCGGATTGCGGGGATACGAAAACGTCAATAAGAGACTTGATGAAATCGTCGAACTTGAGCCGCACCCAAGCGCGGTATATGAGTTGGGGGTCATGGCTGGATATGCCAAGGGGGGATGATGAAGATGAAGGAAGGTCGGGGAGAAGGGGAAGGAAGAAAGATTGGAGAAAGAGAAGGGATTCGAGGACAAGATTAGGAGGATAAGTGGGGGAAACAATGGAAAGAAGGCGAGGGAGGTTGTTGATGTAATCTCGGGAGGACAGAAGCTGAAGCCCAAGTGTTTTTACACCAGACAGACTACATACTTTCATCTTCAGCTTGGGTGCCATGCCCACTCGCTCCTCGCTCAACAAGAAGGTAACCGTAGGTTAGGGGTTTAGCAAGGCAGAGGTTTTATATGCGTCTGCTGCCACATCATGCGACGCCGTTTTCCAATCCCCCCAAAACAAAAATGCCGTTTACTGAGGGGACATTGACGGAATGCACCTCCCTCACACATCAGTTTACATTTGGTGTCCAATTATGTGCTCATACCTCAATTAGGGGTATGGGTACATTTTTTTTAATTTTTTTAATTTTTTTATATATTATATTTATTTAGATTTAAATTATATCTTTGTTTTTTGAAATTTTTTTATCAGTATCTCAAATTAATTAGTTTTTTACGAGCAATCGATGTTACTGAGATAAATACGAGATTAAAAACTAATTAATTTGAGATTGGGTCGAAAAAAAAAATTTCTAAAAAAAGATATAATTTAAATCTAAATAAATATAATATATAAAAAAAAAAAAAAAAAATATGCTCATATAATTAAGGTATGAGCACGTAATTGGGCACATAAGAATCGGCAGCTAATGTGCACCCCTCACACATGGAGAGCTCGTATCTCTCTAATAAAACCCTAACTTTCCATTCGTGAATCTGTGTTAAAATTGATCGTTTCTGATAGCCTTCATCGCCACAGTTTAGCATCTTCGTGCAATAAAATCTGAAATTTGGAAGGAATTTTTGAAATTTCTCTCTAGCTCTGATCTTCGTGCGTCGGAGAGCTTGGGTTTCTTAACTCTAGATGCTGCTTAAGTCGTTCATCGCCTCACACCTCTGCTTTTCGTTTTTTGTTCAGGGCAACACAATCTTGAACCCCTTCATCATCGCCCACCATCGTCGTCCCTGGTTTGGAAGTTTATCCCTCTCTAATATTTGCAGCTATCATCATTGCCATTGTTTTGGGATAATGATCGGTCTAGGAGCTTTATTCTGCTAGTTGAACATGAGATTTTATCTCTCTTGATCTGCTTTTATGGTTTTCTCCCAATACAGTATCTCTTTAAATCTGACGGCTCTGCATGTTTGTTGTTATCCTGAATTTTATAAGGTTATCGCTGGTTAATCTGAAGGAGAGCTTAGCTTGTTATTGTTGGAGCTTTCTCACTATTGTTTGTACTCTCTATCTATTATCTGTGATAACGCAATGGCCCCTTTATGTGTATTTCATAAATTTTCTTTTATTAGGGATCACTTCATTTTTGCCAGTGATGGATGATCGTAAATTCATATCTCAAAATTACAATCATTGATTAGGATACATTTTAAGCTGCAGGGGTTGATATTGGTGGTCTACCAATTCGACAATTCTTTTTTACTCTATTTTCAATGTGAACAAGATTTACATTATATGTTGTTTCAGGGATCATGGTTAACATTATTTCATTACTTTAATCCCATGGAAGCCGAAAACCACTTTGTCTGATCTATATGCTCATCACTTTCCAATCTGGATTCAAATTCATGGCTGGCCTTTACAGTTTTATAATATAGAGACAGCTCAGTTTTTAGGTGAGCGATTGGGAACTTTCGTTCGATATGATGATAAGAGTCATTTAAACTGCCATGGCTTACGTTTTCAAGTCTGCATTTCTAAAGTTGGTCTCATCTCTATTAGTATAAATCATTTTCAACTGTCTGATGGTTTGAATGTGAAGATGTCGCTTGTTCTGGAGCAAGTAGGAAGATTGTGTCATTCTTGTATGGATATTGGCCATACTGCCAGGAACTGTATGGATGCTTTCAATTTTCAGTCCCAGAACTTTGTTTCTCTTATGGGTTCTAGATGAGTGACTGTCAAATATGACTTTCTTGTCGATCACTACTTTTCTGCTGTGCTCAAAAGACGGGTATTCAACTCTTTGCACACTGTTACCCTCAGATGATTTTGGGAGAAGAGGTTGCCTGAAGCTTAGGTTCACCACATCTCAAAGGTATGGGTGAAAAAGGCATACGCAAGAGAAAAGCAAATTTTGATCTGAATACTGACGTCATTAAAAAGGCTAGATTTCAAGCTACCATGATAATTGTCCTATAACTAATCTTACAACATTGGCAAAGGGAAACATTTTCCTTCAGACATATCAAGTTTGGTGAGTGCCAGCCTTTTCTACCCTAAATTTCAAGAGGTTTAAAGCTTCTCCATTCAAAGCACGTTTTAGAAGTTACAGGACCTTCCACTGAGACACATGCAGTCTTTGGGGCATCAACTTAAATGTTTGATGAAAGTAACAAAACAATGAATTCTTTTGAAGCTACTCCTACAGGACCTTTGATTGATGAAGTCCAAAATTATCATCAGCATTTGAAGCAGAAATTTTAGAATACAGGAAGTTTAGATCAGCATATCCAGGCTTCAAAGAAAAGATCTCAGGTCTCTTTTGATCATTCTCTTGACAACCTTGATTTTTCTGGAAGGACCCATTCCTCTTCTGAAGGAATGAGGAAAGATAACTATCAAGTGGTATTTCGATTTCTCTGTAAGGTTAAGAAGCTTAAGTACTACGATGGGAAAGAGAAAGAGAATGTCGCCATGTGGGAATCTTGCTGGTATTTCCTCCTTCTAAGAAGATGTGTTTGTCATCTTTCAACTTGATTCAGATCTTATTGGAATCTCTCATCCTATCATTTGCTAGTAACCAAGACTCTTTTGAGACTCATCATCCAATCTCTCATTCATATATGTAGGCGGCTTATTAGTATGCATCAACCTGATTGTGTTCTTGTCAAAAACCAAAATTTCTTTAGAAGCCGCCTATAGATCGCTTTCTAATTTAGGATATTATGAATGTAATGGTATTGATGCTATTGGGAAAGTTGGCATGGAAATTTGATTTTATTGTTCAAGTTTAGTGCTTTCCCCTATTGTATGCCACTGTAAAACTATTGAGAAGAATATGCCTTCCTCTTATCACATCTCATTCATATATGGTCCTCCAACTTCAAATTTGAGGAATTCCCTATGGGAATGGATAACAGACATTGTTGTCTCTATTCATATTCCTTGGGTTTTGGTGGTGATTTTAACCAAATCCTTACTCAGGAAAATAAGCTATGTTGTCATGGGGAAAATGGTGGTATGATAGCCTCTAAGCGATGTTTAGATGACTAATCTTTTGCAAGTTGCTCAGAAAGGCTTTATGTTTACTTAGACTAACAACAGGGATGGTGATCAGATAGTGCTCGTAAAAATAGATAGGACTTTCATCAATTTGTCATGGTTATAATCTTTCCTAGAAACTTTTGTAAATACTGAGAATAGGAGCTTCAAACCATAACCCTATTCTTCTTTGCACTTCTGATATTTCCAAGAAGGTCCATTTTAAAAGATTTAAGGAGTTTTGATATAGATTCTCTGAATGTGATCAAATTATCAAAAGTTGTTGGCATGATATTAAAGGTTCTCCTTCCTTCAGACCTCATTGCAAGTTCAATAGAACCTTATCCTCCCTCTCAAACCGGAATAAGGAGCAAATTGGAAATCTGTTTATTAAAATTAGGAAAGCATGAGGGGAATTACACAACATTTCTCTATCAATTAATCTAACGGATTCACTTTCGCATCAGCAAAATGCTAGATTGAAGGAAGCAAGGCATAACCTAGAATTTTTATATGATTCTGAAAACAACTTTTGAGGGCAAAGGGCTAGGTTAAAATGGCTTTTTCAGACGGCGAAATAAATAGTAAATTTTTACATCTTCTCAAGGATCATTACTTGCTAGACATTGAAGGTCAAATACATAGATAAGCAATATGAAACCTTGGTTAAGAAGTCATACAATTCCTCATGGATTTGGAAGGGTATTTTACAGTGCTATGAAATTATAATCGATCATTGAAATGGAAGGTAGACTCTAGGGTATCTACTCAATTAAATCACCCTCTATGGTGGCACATGCAATATAAACCTTGAACTAATGAATCCATTCAAACAATTGCAGATCTATTATTGCAACTTCCATCAACCAGATGTCCAATTAGATGGACTTCTAGTCTTGTGCGCCCGCTTTACTCTGCTCGTGATGTTAATGCTATTCTAAACACCCCAATATCCTAAAATATTTTACCTGATAAATTCATTTGGATCGAAAGTGCTTATATTTGGTCCAAAAAGGTTTTTGTCTTATTACCTACAACAATGTTGGTTCACATCAGGATGCCTTCTGGAAATTCGTATTGTCTATCTCTCTCCCAATGAAGGACATGCTTCTTATATGGAATATCATAAAAAATGCTATTCCTTCTGTTGATAAATTAATTCTGAGTATTGTCTATTTGGATGTCATGAATTGGAGACCATGGAACATTTGTTTGTCTCTAGTCCATTTACCATAGCAGTTTGGTCTGGCTGTCTCTCCGTTAGTCTTCCTTCCTCTTCACTCTCTAGCTTTAAATTCTAGCTCAAACGCATTCTTCTTCAGTTGCATCGTGATGGGGAAAGTTTAATGGTGAGAATGATTATTAAACTTATATCCATTGTACGGATGAACAGGAATAAGGTTATACATCATTGGAAGTGTCCTTCACAAATGAATTTAATTACTGCGATCAGAAATGCTCCATATCTACTGGAATAAGCTTTTCAATTTGATCCAATAGCAGCCTCTATCCAACTCACAAATCCACCGGTGATTAACTCGATCTCAAGCATTCTAAGAGATGGATGTGCAATTATCTTAGAGAAGCATACAAGAAGCAGGACCTCTTATTGTATAGCCTGGATATGCTATCAGTATGAATCCTTACAATCTTTTTATGTGGCTAAACAATTTATCTAAGCCTTTCTTTTAAAGCTTCTCCATTTTTCAGTCAAACCTCAAAGGAGCATCTTCGTGTTTTTTGGTCTCCAAACACAATTTCTGACACCAGGGGGAACAAAGTCTTGGTCTTCAAATATTAGCCTCCTTCTTAGGCTTTTTTTTTTTTTTTTTTTTTTAACATTTCATGGTATTTTAGTTTTTCTAAGTTGAGAGAGTAGGCTTTTACATTTGCTAAGTTTGACTTATTGTGTGGTTTTAGACATGTGATGTAAAGGCTTTTCTATGATTAATGCATTTGTTTTTTATCAAAAAAAATATATTTAGGGTGCTAACTTAATGGACCTTTAGGGATTTAAAGGTGAGGTAAAAATTTATTTCCCTGTATGCATATAAAAAAAAATCTTTGTCCATCTTCTCTTATTTATGCTTTACTAACTATCTCATTCTTTTTAGCTCCACTGACCCCAATCAAATTGGCGTTATGAGTAAGATTTTTATTGATTTCAGTTCATCCTTAAGAAATGCAATTAGTCATTTCAAAATTCAAGGCTAAAACGCTCTCTTTGACTGTAATGATCAGTTTAGCAATATTTATACCATCGCTAATCTCATTTTATGTCATGCAAACTTCTCAACTTCCATCATCTTGTTGCAAAACAATTGATAAACTAGTTAGGGGTTTTACAAGGGGCTACAATGAATATCGTAGAAGCGCCAACCTTGTTAAATGGGAAGACATGTGTTGATCTCTCAATAACCGAGGAAGTGGGATCAAAGATATGGAGAGTCAGAAGCTTTTCTCACAAGCTTGCTTTCAAAATAGTTGCTTGAAACTGATCTTCTTTGTGACCAAGTACTCAGAACCTAGTATGATTGGTATAAGAATAAAAGTTACGCCTTTAAAAACTAAAAAACATGTTCACATGTGTGAATAAGCATTGTAGGAGAAGACAAAACTTAGCATGATCTGGGATTTGGATAATGGTAAGAATGTTGGATTTTGAACGACTTTCGGGTTGGAGATCTAGAATCACTTAAAAACTTTACCTTTCATGATATTGCGGAAGAATATCTTAAGCTCCTTGTTAGCCACTTTGCTGATGATGAAGCTACACTTCTCATGGAAAATTCTCTATATCCCCAGCTTATAAGGCTTTAAATGAACAAAATTGAAATCAGGAAGATCAGCAATGAAAGATCATGGGGAAATGGCTTGGACCTCAATGGGTTAAGACTCTTCTCTGACTAATGCTAAAAAAGAAGCTTTTTACCAATATTAAACGCAATAAGCATCATATGGCGATGAATGCATCTTATGGACTCTGCGGATCATACACAATACAAGATCTTATTCTACGAAGAAGTTGCTTTTTAGTTGTAGACTCTTGGCGCATGCATCCTCATATTAGAGAGAAACTGTGTCGTCTTCACTTATCCTTTTCAGGAATGGACCCTTTAGAGCCTTTTTTTTTTTTTTTTTTTCCCTCTTTCTTTTGGTCAACGACCCTTTAGAGCCTCAATCCTCGAAAAGTTGGTAAACAATTGTGCATTATTTTCGATATCAGCTGTTGGTTGCAAGAAACAGGAACATTTTTACCAACAAATCTTTATTGCAAAGAAATTATTCATTCTTCTCCAAATGGCCCTGCTTAATTCACTCCTCTCATTTTGTTGTATTTGTTTTATGCTTAATTTCAGAATTTTGTTGGGCTGATTGATTTAAAAATTGCTGAGTCTAACTGATATTTTTCTATTAAAAAAAGACACATATTTCTAAAAATAAATTAAAATAATGGAGAATGAGAAGATTGGTGGGACCCACAATGCAAAAAGTGACAAAAGTTAACCAGAGTTAACCACGTGGCTATATATGTTACTAGAAAAATTGATTATGTCTACTTTTTCACCTAAAGATAGTTAATTGTATTAGATATCATAGGGAAGTAGTTTATTACTAGATTTGTATGTTCACCCTTAAAACAAATATTCAAATAATAAAATATGTTATATTTTAGACGATTTAATAAACTATGTAGTTAGCATCAAATATTACTTTTATATTTGGAAAAAAATATTCTTTTCACATAAAGTGAGACATGATTAATATAAGATTAAAATTTGAGTTTCGAAAGGTTAGTTTCTTGACCGGAAATGTTAAAAAAAATTTCTTTTTTGAAAACTTTAAAGATGTCCAATTATAACTAATTTTATCAAATTTTATTGGCATGGTAAAGTCTGAAGTAATTAAAAGTAGTAAAGGACTAATTTGTAAATTGATTTAATACAATGTAAGGGCGGACGAGGCGTAAAGGTTGTTGCCTTTCTTAATAAATATGATTTCCATAGAACTTGAGTTCTCTATCTATCTTATAGGTTAGACCGTTAGACCGTGTATCATGTCAACTAATAAGTTACTACTGTTTACGAATTTGTAAAGTTCCTCAAAGGAGGAATTATAAAAAAGAATGGGGAAAATTACGTTCAGGTCCCAAAGAACAAAAACAATTACAAAAAAGTCCTTAAAATAACCAAATTACAATTGAAGTAGGACTTTTTTGATATTATTTATATTAACAACAGAAAAATACTAGATTTATAACAGGAAATACTATATTTACAACAAAATTTAAAATCTGACTATTTACAACAGAAAAAGTCATATTTATAACAACATTTAAACACTTAGATTTTGAACGTAGAGAGGTCATTTACAACAAAATTTAAAATTTGGTCATTTACAATAGAAAAATTCATATTTATAACAAAAAAAAGCCATATTTACAATAACATTTAAACACATGAATTTTGAGCGTAAAAACGTCATTTACAATGAGAAAAACGCTTAGATTTACAAAGAAAATGTAATATTTACAACAAAATTTAAAATCTGGCCATTTACAACAGAAAAATCTATATTTACTTCAATATTTAAAAACCTGGATTTTTTCCATACAAATAATATCAAAAAAATTTCTTGGGACTTCTGTGTAATTTGGTGATTTTAAGGGATTTTTTTGTACTTGTTTCTGTTCTTTGAGACCTGAAGGTAATTTTCCCAAAAGAATGCCCCGCCATGGTGTGTTGTTGGCATTCGATGAGCCGCAGGTTCAGCTGTGGTTCTCATTTCTCCCCCAACGTTATGGGCCCCTTCTTCCCCTGCGAGGCTTTTATATTATAATAGTACTTCATACATCTTCTGGCATTTCCATTCCAAGAAGTTCGTTATAGGTCAGTTCCTAAAGTCCATCGTGCTTGTTTTCTTGACTGCGTTTCAGGAATTGGATGTTTCATTTCTTCAATGGGTATTGTTATGAAGTTTTATTATGTTTCATTATCGATATGCAGTTCTGTTTTCTATCATCTGAATTGATCATATTCAAGATGACACCTCTGATGCTGATGGGATTAATTTTGGTTATCTGTCTAATTTGAATGTGGTCTGTTGCTGGAGCGATGATGATTATTGGGTATATTCAAGTTTGAGTGATTATACTTATCAAAAGAGAGTGTTTTCATGGATTTGAAATCCCCCCCCCCCCCCCCCCCCAAAAGTTTATAAAGATGATATTCATGTATATGCCATATTTTCAATTGAGGGAAAACATCAAAGACTTGGCCATTTCCTTGATTGAAGTCGTCTAAGGCAAGATATTTGAGTCGTTTAACCGTTTTGGGAGATGGAATCTCAGACCTGCCGACTAATTCCATTTTTGACTTAGAACTATGCATGACATTTAGCTCAGTAAGTTTGAACACCTACAGAAAAGTTGTAATTTGTAAGTGACATGAGGAAGAAGTTTGTAATTTTTCTTCTAAAATTTCAAATGGATGGAAATGCTTCTTTCATTCTGGCTCGTTCCTTTTTGCTAACAATGGGTTTCGCTCCAGCTTTAGCTTATGTATTATTTGGCTTCACGGGTAAAAGTCCAGCATGCTCTTGACTTCTCTTTGGTTTATACAGATGAACAATATCATGCCTTTGATAAGCCACATGTGACAATGGGATGTCTATCTTTTCTGAGAGTTGCGAGAGATAAATTCATAGGGTGAAAATATATTAAAATAAGTTACAATGACTATTAATAAAAATTTCTAGTATAATGTAGAACATTTTAGTCACTTCAATAATCTTTGATGAGATATCCAAAGTATGAATGAGATGGATGTTTATTGCCCCAACCATTCTTTTTTCACCAATCCAATAATGAAGGACGGGCTTTTTCTTATCAAATATTTTGTGTTAATGATTCCTACGAAAATTGCTTCTTTCCCCAAGATGCCAAACCTGTCCAAAGAAGAAGAGGAAAGCAAAAAAAGCATGTTAAAGTAAACCAACCCCTTTTAATGTTATGAAAAGCAGAATCAGGTTTGGAAGTAGCATATTATAATTAGAAAGTTTCACCCGATTGAGCACCATCTTAAGACAGTTTTTTATCTTGGTAGGAGACAATTTGAGTCCATCTACTAGTCAGTTTTTTAAAAAAAATAAATATTTGATCAAGATTTTTTCATAAATGAATTTTGTCCTCATCTTTTTATTTTTTTGGGTTGTTGTATGTACCAACTTTTGGATGAGAATTTGGTGGCCAAAGACATTCATAGATTGTAAATTTTATTCTGTTGTTTGTTTACTCGTAATACAGGTTTGAGATGTTTAAAGTGCTATGAAAGCAAGGCCTATCTGATTCTTATTTTGAACGCCTGATGGCACTTACTGCAAACAAGGTTTCAAATGGTCCTATTGTGACTCATCGGACAATCAGTAGTGGATCACATGAAAAACATAATTTCTTGATGTCCACAAGGAACAACAGGGTTCGACTTCCAAGACACGGAGTTCAACATGGGCAGCTGAACCATATATGTCTATTGGTAGACGGATCAACCTTATCCAATGAGATTTTTGGATGCATATATAGAAACCCTTCCAGCTTTATCTCCAAGAGATCTTTCTTATGCAACTCATCAAAATCAAATAATACTGGAGAGAAAGAATGCGCTACATCTTACAGTGATGTTTCAGATTTAGCTAGGTAGAAGAACAATGATTATTTACTTAACATTTCCTTTTCATATATTGTGTTACCTTTTTATGCTGTGTACTGTTTGTGAACATTATTTACCCTTGATTTCTCTCCCACACTCTGACTTGTCACATTTTTTGCCAACCTCTGCTGTTTCTTTTATTCTTGCTTAAACTAGTACTTTATCTTTCGTATCATATGAATGGCGGTGTTTATTTTTTCTAATAATTTATGCCACGATTCAAACTTAGGTTTCAGAAATTCTGTAATATGTGCAGTGTACGTACTAAAGATGAGAAGGATTACCATAGTCATCCTAGTCGGGGCTTGGCTGAAGCTTGTAGATTCGTATGTAATGATGCAAAGTTTGTAAATGAAAGGGCCCGTCATGACATTGTCTTACTCTCCCGGTACTGTCCTGTGACTTGTGGTAATCTGATACTGTTTCTATTTGAAATGTACTTCCACAACTGTTCATCAAGCCTCTTCTTTTCATTTGATTTTGAAGCTATCTATACTACAAGAAGTTCACCGTTCAGTAGAAATCCATAGTGTTTAGGTCCATGGAAGTAACTGTGGGCTATTTGTTTCCTCAGTGGCATATTGAAGTTGGATGCCCGTGCACGCCAAGATGTTGCTTTTCTTGGGGCAGAATTTCTCAAGCTTGATGGTTAGCTCATTTACCTTATTCTAATCATGTGCGTTTTTAGTTCATCTTTGCATCACTTAATTCATCTGATCCAGAACTGTTCTTGCTAGATGTAATAATTGTTGGAATATAAGCATGTAAATCTAGTGTATCTCATATTTCCAGAACTGTTAGTTTTATCCGTTTCCCTCCACTCCCCGTTTCCATTAACCAAAAGAAAGAAGCAAAGATGTTAGACAATACTGAAGCATTCAAACCTAGAATATTCAGTATAATTAAAATGAATTGGTTTTGTAGCAGTAGGGCAATATTACAATATTGATGATTATGCCATGTTTTGCATATGATTTTCATTGACTTGGGGAAAGCTTATGACCGCATGCCGAGAGATATACTTTGAAAAGCTTTTGAAAAGAAGGGTGTGCGTGTTGCATATATTAAGGTCATGCAAGATATATATGAGGGGGTAACAACTTGATAGGTCTTAAGAAGATTAAGAGGGAAGGGGAGAGAATCTAGAGCCAGTATCTGAGAACTCTAGCCATTGAACAATAGATTCATATATCAATACTTGTCTGCCTCATAAGACAGAGTACACACGTTTATATAATTCAGTTTATCCAACTTCCTACACTTCCTATAACTGCTACAAAAGAAACTACCAAATGGATAAGATAAAATTAACTGCTGAGAAGATAATAATAACTACTTGAACTTATCCTAATTATTTGTCTTTCTCCTAGAATAAACTAAAAGGGGACGTGGACCCCTAACAATATCCTCCCCTTGAAAATAAGCCTTGTCCTCAAGGCTGAAATTAGGAAATTGATTAGCAATGTCGTCATAAGGTTCCCAACTTGAGTCTTCTTGTGGTCGGTCTTGCCATTGAATCAGAAGCTCAAGGATTTGAACTCCAGCCACCTCTACTACACGTGAACGCAGCACTTTGTCAGGTTGAAGTGTGAATTCCCATGTATCAGTCACTGGAAGTGGGGAGACAGCAGCCTGAGAAGTACAACCATGGGCTGGTTTCAGCAAGGAAACATGAAAAACTGGATGGACTTTTGAACCAGGAGGAAGGAGAAGTTCATAAGCCACAGCACCAATGCGTCGAAGCACAGAATGGGGGCCAAAGTAACGAGCTGAGAGTTTCTGGTAGCGCTGTCCAGAAATGGATTTTTGGCGATAAGGCTGGATTTTGAGGAAAACCAAATCGCCTGGTTGAAAATCTACTTGGCGTCGGTGTGAATCAGCTTTGCTGCTTCATATGGTCTTGTGCATCCTTTAAATTGGACTTGATTAAATCCAAGATAGCAACTCGTTGAATAAAGAAATCTTCTAATTCAGCAATAGGAGATGAACCCTGAACATAAGGAATCAAGACAGGAGGTTCCTTGCCATAAACAATCCTGAAAGGTGTATATCCTATAGAAGTATGATACCCAGTGTTGTAAGACAGCTCTGCCCAATGCAGAAAACGAAACCAACTTTTCTGGTGGTCTTGACAGAAGCAGCGAAGATATGTCTCTAAGCATCGATTTACAACCTCTGTCTGTCCATCCGTTTGAGGATGATAAGAAGTGCTCATTTTCAGTTTGGTGCCTGAAAATTTAAACAATGCTTGCCAAAAAGCACTCAAAAAAATAGGATCTCGATCTGAAATTAAGGATGTAGGAGTCCCATGTAGACGAATAATCTCTTTACAAAAGAGAGAAGCCACTGATTTTGCTGTAAAAGGTCGAGAAAGACCCATGAAATGAGCATACTTGCTGAATCTGTCCACCACAACTAAGATGACATCGAACCCATCTGATTTTGGTAGTCCGGTAATAAAATCTAGTGAGATATCTTCCCAAATGTGGTGGGGAATTGGTAAAGGTTGTAATAAACCAGCAGATGACTGAGGAATATACTTGCTACGCTGATAAGCAATGCATTGTTGAATAAATTCTGTCACTTCTTCTTTCATATGTTGCCAATAGTAGTAAGTCTGTAACCTCTTAAGAGTTTTGAGGACCCCCCATGACCACCAATTAGAGAAGTGTGGGCTTCAAAAATGAGCATTTGAGTAAGGGATGATTTTGCAGGAATGACCAATCTGCTGTTATAGTATAGCCTTCCAGAGACCAAAGAATAATGAGGAACAGAATGAGGGTCTTTCTGAAGAGCTTCCAATATATGATTGGTGAATGGGTCTTGCTTCAACATTGTTGGCAACTCTTCAAAATTGGAGGCTTGTGGAATTGCTAAATTGAAAAACTCACCTGAATGTGGGTAACGTGAAAGAGAATCAGCACCTTGATTAGATATTCCTGGCCTATAAATGATTTGGAAATCAAATGGTAGTAGTTTGAGTAGAAGACGCTGTTGTGATGGATTTGTAAGGCGCTGTTGCAGAAGGTATTTCAGACTGAAATGGTCAGTATGCACCAAAAATTTTCGCCCAAGTAGATAATGTCGCCATTTATTTAAAGCCATCACCAAAGCTAATAATTCACGCTCATAAACTGACTTATGCTAAGAAGAGAGAGATAGCCCTTTGCTGTAATAAGCAATTGGATGCCCTTCCTGTTGTAAGATAGCACCAAGTCCCGTAGATGAGGCATCACATTCCACAATGAATGACTTAGAGAAGTCTGCTTACCACTTGAGGGGAGTGGTGTAGATGTAAAATAGGAACTTGAGTCAGTGCTGTCTTTAGATTTTCAAAGGCAGAGATAGAAGCACGATTCCAATTAAAAGCATCCTTCTTTGTCATATCTACCAGAGGCTTTGCAATATGTCCATAGTGATGGACGAATCTTCTATAATACCCAGTCAGTCCTAAAAACCCACGTAGTTCAGAAATATCCGTTGGTAAAGGCCAATTAGTAACGGCAGATATCTTGTCAGGATCAACGGACACCCCTTTTGCAGAAATGATATGGCCCAAATAAGAGATATCCAATTGAAGGAAATCACATTTCTTTGGGTTAGCATAGAAATTCTGTTGCTGCAGAGGTTGAAAAATTGTGGTTAAGTGCATCATGTGTTCTGCAAAGTTGGTACTATACACCAAGATATCATCGAAAAAGATCAAAACAAATTTCCTTAAGAATGGACGAAAGAGATCATTCATAGTTGCTTGAAATGTAGCTGGTGCATTGGTTAGGCCGAATGGCATGACAATGAATTCATAGTGGCCGGAATGAGTACGAAAGGCTGTTTTATGAATGTCAGATGGTTGAACTCGAATCTGGTGGTAACCAGAACGAAGGTCAATCTTGGAAAAGAAGGTAGCGCCTTTTAATTCATCAATGAGTTCATCAATTGTAGGTATGGGATATTTATCTGGTATGGTCAGACGATTGAGTTCTCTATAATCGACACAGAAACGCCAAGTCGAATCCTTCTTGGGAACCAAAAGGACAGGGCTGGCAAATGGACTAACACGAGGCTGTATGAAGCCCTTTTGTAACAAGGCAGTCACCTGATTTTCAATTTCGTCCTTTTGAGCAAATGGATATCGGTAGGGACAAATGTTTGGAGGTACAGCATTAGGGTAGAGAGGTATAGCATGATTATATTGTCGGAGAGGGGGTAAGGATTGAGGATCTTGAAACACCGGTGAATAAGACTCTAACAGATCTTCAAGTGTATCAAACCGTTGAATCATTTGGTCACAGACATAACTGTGAAGAGAGGCCGATGTCACTTGCTTTGGAATTCCCTGAAATTTGTAGCGTTTTCCCTTATACCAGAAGATCATGAATAACTTGTTCCAGTTAGCTTCTACTGTATTTAGAGACGCTAGCCATTTGACACCCAGTACCATATCCATCGTTCCCAAAAGGGAAGAAATCTTCCTGAATTGTGACATCTTGGATTCTGACTTCTAATTGCTTGCAGACAGATTTACAAGGGATCATGCGGTTATCACCAACTTGAACACCAAAGGGAGGAATAGGATGAATGTGTAATTTAAGATCATTTACTGCCTGATTGGAGATGAAATTGTGCGTGGACCCACAATCAATCAGAATAAGGAGAGATTTGTTATTCACTGTCCCTCGTACCTTCAATGTTGACGTTGAAGAATTACCTAAAATGGCGTGTAACGAGATTTCAGCATAATGGTCATTTGGTTGTTCCTCTTCCTCCTGAATTTCCGGCGAGTTCTCCAATTCATCCGAGACATCCATAATCCGCAATGCCGACGTTGCACATCGATGGCCCGGTGAAAATTTGCTCCCACAACGGAAACATAGACCCTTATCACGACGATTTTGCCTCTCGCTTTCCGAAAGTCTGGCCGCATACGGATTTGTCGTGAGATTTTGCGAATTGGCTGTCGGTGGTTGGTTTTGGGAATTTAAATTTTGAGAATTAAAATTCCGATTATAGGGTGAAGATGCCGCACCGACTGGAGCCGCTGAATTGGGATTTGAATTTGATCCCTGATTATTCGATCCGAGGGAGTTAGCGGATGCATGATATCCGAGATTTGCGCCATTATAAAATCCGGATTGGTTGCGCGATTGACTCCTGTATTCTTGGTTGTTTTGCTCGCTGACACGTGGATTAAAAAAACGCTGAGTGGTCCGTTGGTTACTTTGAGATTGCAATTTTAACTCAAATTCTTGCGCAAGACTGACGGCCTTGTAAACCGTACGAGGTTTGTGAATCTTCACGTTCGACTGCAACTCGTCCTTGAGGCCATTGATGAACACTCCGAGAAGACAATGCTCAAGCCATCCTTGTACTTGGGCTTGTCTTTTCACAAACTCTTGCTTATATCCACTGACTGAGTACAACTGCTTTATATTACACAGAAAAACATCAGGATTTTGAAACTCAGTTGGACCAAATTGTTCTTGAAATATCTGCACGAGCTCATCCCAATATCGAATGGTTCTTCCTGAGGACACCCAAGTAAACGTATCCAAGGCGTCTCCCTCAAGATTTATTGCAGCAACGTCAACCTTTAAATCCTCAGCGTCGATAATAGCGGAAGTACTTCTACGCCTTCGTATCCAACCTCTTGGGTCACCTCCTTCATACTTTGGGAATTCAACCTTCGAATATGGACGCTTAGATGGATTTTTACTCCACCAAGGATTCTCCCTCTCAACATCTTCTTGTTCCCCGTAAGTTTCTCGATTGTCATAACTTGTTTCTCCTTGAAACATTGCTGGTTCCTTCTGTTTCTTCAAGGCTTGAATGTCTGAATTCATCAAATTTAACTGTGTAAGAATTGCTGATAAGTGATGTTGGTTGGGTTCAGTTTGCGTGCGTGTAGGCTGTTGCACCATAATGACCGCTGGGTCATCTTGAGGATGGATGTTTGCTGGAATTTCTAGGTTCTGATTTGTTGGTACTGGAGAGTTGTTCTCAAAAAGGAGTGTCTTGTATTAACCATGGCATCTACAGGTTTGAAGATTGTCTGCTCTGATACCAAATGATAGGTCTTAAGAAGATTAAGAGGGAAGGGGAGAGAATCTAGAGCCAGTATCTGAGAACTCTAGCCATTGAACAATAGATTCATATATCAATACTTGTCCGCCTCATAAGACCAGTACACACGTTTATATAATTCAGTTTATCCAACTTCCTACACTTCCTATAACTACTACAAAAGAAACTACCAAATGGATAAGATAAAATTAAGCCGAGAAGATAATAATAACTACTTGAACTTATCCTAATTATTTGTCTTTCTCCTAGAATAAACTAAAAGGGGACGTGGACCCCTAACACAACTAGTGTGAGAATATCTAGAGGTGAGACAAAGGACTTTCCTATAAAATTGGCCTTCATTAGGGATAAGCTTTGAGCCCTTATTTATTTAACTTGGTCTCAGACGTTCTAACTGAGCTTATACTTGAAGAAATCCCCAAGTTCATGCTTTTTGCTGATGATATTGTTCTTGTGGCTGAGTCAAGAGAAGAAATTAATTCTAAACTCGAGTTATGAAGAAGAACCTTAGAGTTGAAGTGAGTTTGGAGGTCAAATTGGGAGATCATGTCATTCCACAAGTGACAAAGTTAAGATAATCAATTTTGCAAAAAGATGGTGAAATCTATGGAAATGTTAATCAAAGAATTCAAACTGGGTGGTTTAAATGGAGAAAAGTTACTGGAGTTGTTTGTGATAAAAAAGTACCTCATAAAGTAAAAGGAAAATTTTATCGTGCTGCTATTCAGCTACCAATGCTTTATGGTAGTGAATGTTGTGCTTTGAAGGGGCTACATGAGCATAAAGTGGGGTAGCTGAGATGAGGATCTTGAGATGGATGTGTGGTCATATAAGGAAAGATAAGATTCATAACGAACTTCTACGAGGAAGGGTTGGAGTAGCACCTATTGAAGAAAAAAATGGTAGAGAATCGTTTGCGGTGGTTTGAATATGTTCAAAGAAGGCCTTTAGATGCGCCAATATCAAGTTGTTTGGAGCCTAGTTAAAGGGGCTAGAGGAAGATCGAAAGAGAACGCCCAATGAGGTTATTAAGCGAAATCTATTTGTTAACAATTTATCTTGAGATTTGATTTTTGATTGAGCTCAATGGTGTTGATTGATGCATATAGCCGACCCCGCCTAGTGAGATTAAGGCTTTGTTGTTGTTGTTGTATGGCATGCTAACCCTTGGGATTTCCTCTTGTAATTTAGTTCTATACATGCATTCAACTTTACTTTCTTTTCCCTCTTGTATTTTCTCTTAAAGGGGGAGTTGGGAGCAGAGCTTTTCTACCAATCTTTGCTTAAATATTCTATAGTGATTTTTATACATATATGGTGTGTTTATTGTTTACTTAGATCTACTCGTTTTTTCCTCTGTAGCTCGGGCTAGAGAGGATACTGAGAGAATTGATCGTGATGTCAAGAAAAGAGTTGAGCGCCTTAATCGCATTGCTTCTGTCTGTATCACCTATAATCTTTAAATTTGTTTTTCTGGATAGAAAAATGCTGTACTTAAAGTGATATACTTCATGCTGATTTTTATATATATATACTCTGAAGATCCTGAAGGATCAAGCTCAGTCGAGATTAAAAAGTGCTGCTGATAAGCATTGGAGTGATGGAGCCTTAGAGGTGAAAACATAAATATTATGCATATGCAAATTAAGATTGATTTTTTTTTTTTTTTTTTTTTTTTTTTTTTTTTTTTTTTTTTTTTTTCAAGTGACATGAAATGGAGATTTTACATTTTTCTTCCAAATCATATATTTTGGCCGTCTGTCATTTTTTGTGCTCGCATTTTTTTTTTTTTTTTAACACTGTTATTTATGGTATGTCACAACCTATCTTGAGAGTATAACTGTTCTTTCTTCCCCAGTTTATAGAAAATCTGTATTGCTACTTATGAAGCCATGGACTCCTGATTGGTGGACACTTTTAAGATATAGCATCTTGGGAGTGTTGTAGTACTTCTTTATATTAATATTATACTCAACATGTGGATAAATGTCTTTAGTGTGGAAGAACATTTTTTAGATTAGAATCTTAAGATTCAGGTTTCACATGCCAAATTAATGAGTTATGTAAAATACTGTATGATTATTGTATGTTCTGTTATTCATGGTAAATTAAGAATTCAAGTAACTGGACAAGTTGTTTCATGGGAAATTTGAGACGTACACTTACGCAGAAGGGATTAAAATTGAATTAATTTTTTTGGTTTTTTGTAATTATTTTATTTTGAAAGCTATGTTTTCTTTTATGTTATTTAGATTAGGTGATGTTATTTATTTATATTAAATTTATTATTATTTTTTATTGTTTTTAGGCTCCATAAATAGTGATAGGTCAATTCTCACCGTAGACCTCTTTGATGTACTCCCTCTGGTTCAAAATATAAGATACAAATAACTAAATTTCGTAATTCGAAAAGTTGGTAAAAATTGGCTAAAGACAATAAATATAAAAAAAAATAACTTAGTTTCTTAAAACACCCTTGTTTATGGAGAGGGTGAATGGGAGAGAGAATGAGTGGGAAAAAAGAGATGAGATACATATAATTAATTAGGGGTAAAATTGGAAAACATGTATTAAATGATAAGATAACCAAATTGTATCTAATATAAAATACCAGACCCCTCACACATTTGACTTTTATATTTTGAACCAGAGGTAGTATTATTATTTAGGCCGTCACATTCTCTCTTCCATTCTCTCTTTCTCCCTAATCTCCCTAATTATCCATCTTCGTTCTTCCTTTCCCTTCCTCCTGTCCTTTATCATTGTTTCCATGGCAAATTATGTTATATTTTCCATGTATCTCACATTTTTAGGCACACTTCTACACCCTTTCTTTTACATCACCTATCACACGGCACATTAGATTAGGAAAACCATTTTTTTTTTCCCTCTGGTAAATTGTTCAACCAAAAAATTGAGGATTTTTTATGATTCAAATTGCATACAAATAGTAATAAATTTCATGATTCCTTTTGACATAACCCCTTAACTTTCAGGCTGATTTGCGCCTTGCTGACTTCCGTGCTAAGCAACGTGCAATGGAAGATGCCCTTATGGCCTTGGAGGTAATATTATACATTGTGCAAGTGTTGAATGTGGAGTGATTTTTTTTTTTTTTAAAAAAAAAATCAGTTTCTAATTTCTAGCTTCTGGCATATTTTTGCTTAGCTAGGTCTTTTTTATTTATCATATTTCAACTTCAAAGTTCATATTTTTTTATCTCCTGAGTTAGAAATTTACCTGTTATCTTGTAAATATGCAGTTTGTCAAAAACATCCATGACATGATGGTGACAAAGATGTATAAATTGTAAGTATAACTTGTACGCTCCCTTGTAATTATGGGAAGATTTGATTAGTTTCTGATCATGTTGAGCTACAGTCCTCCAGGCAGAGATAAGGGCTCTTTATCAGAAAATGATTTGAGAGGGCGTATAAGGCTGGAGAAGAATGGAAAAACCATAGATTTCTTTCACGGGGATGTGCCTACAGACCGAATTATGGCTCTTCAGGTCTTTTTTTTGGTTTCTTTGCATGCATGTATCATCCTTGAACTAATTGAATCAGGACATGAAGCAATTGTATCCTAAAGTTTAAATGTCCAGGAAGCATACTGGAGCATGGCGTCAGCACTTTCTGAAGCTGATGGAATTGATTACACTGATCCAGAAGAGGTTTTAACTTTTAATATTTATGTTCCTGTATTTTAGTCATTATTTAAGTATTTAATTTAACTAATTCTTCCATACCGGAAACAGCTTGAGTTGTTAATTACAACTCTCATCGACCTTGATGCAATGGATGGTAAGCAAAGTGTATCTCTGTTGGCGGAGTGTTCCAGTTCTCCTGATGTCAGTACCAGGTGAGCTTATTATGATAGCACAATTTCTCAAAAAATGTCCTTGCCTGTTTTATCAAATGTACATAGTTAAGCAAAAACCATAATTTCCTTTTACTTGATTTCTTTTCTCCTAAAGTTTCTGGCAATAATGTAACAAACAGGAAAAGTTTTTATTACTGGCTTACTACCATGCGTCTTGATGAGCATCAGCATAGCAGACTTGACACATTAATTCATGTTCCATTAATGACTTATTTTTCATTATTTTGTCACACGTTTGCTAAATTCTCAAATAGTCATTTGTAGAATTTCCCTGCTGCTGAGTTATCCAATATCGAACTTATGAATGATGAAAGCTTCTGTTGGTTACAGAAAGAAATTCTGCATTAAGTCATATGTGTGAAAAAAAAAAAGAAGAAGAACAAGCTTACTACAGTTTACATTTTACTTCTGTCTGTGTATATATGTATTCTTGATGGGTGTGTGTGGTTCTAGACAAGCATTAGCCAATGCACTGGCAGCAGCACCATCCATGTGGACTCTTGGAAATGCAGGGATGGGAGCATTACAGGTGAGCATAAATGAAATTGGATTCATGGAAGTAGTACTTTTGGCAGGTCTTAGTTTCATCTTTCTTCATTGTGCGAAATTGTTGCCTTTGGTTCTTGCTGCAGAGACTTGCAGAAGATACCAATCCAGCCATTGCTGCAGCAGCATCCAAAGCTATTTGTGAACTCAAAAAACAATGGGAAATAGAGGAAGGAGATAGCTGGACTTTTATGCTGAATGAAAATACCTTGCATGAAAAAGAAAGTGGAAAATTTGACAATGAAGGAGAATTTGAAAAAAATTGAAGAAGAATTAAATATTTGTATTGGACAGTGTATGATTCTAACTATTATAGAATCAACCTAGATCCGCTCTAGGAAGTGAATATTGCCGATGAGATGATGCCGTGTAAGTTGGTAAGCATATAATGCAGTTTAGTTGATCCTCATGTATATGTAACTTGCGGAGATGTAATGCACAGGCTTTTTTGAGCATTCATCTTATATTGATCAACCGTTGTTCTCTTGTTTGATGCAGTACAGAAGTTGGGCTGATTGTTGCGCTCTACTGCCGTATCATCAATAACATGTATGAAGACATCTCAAGTGCTGCACACTTGGGGCTGAGTTCTAAAATCTAACTAGTTAGAAGTTAAAACACGGTATATTTCAATTTCTCCACGAAAAAAGTATATTCATGTAATATATTTTCTTCCTTTATTATAGGATGTTCTACAATTGATCTAAATATTGTAGACAATATGACTGTGGCCTATGCATTCATGGAATACTAGTGGATGGCGTCTCCACTTCTTTGGTTCTCTTTCCCCTTTAGTTCCTATCTAAATATAATGGATCATGATTTGAGAGCAGCTGAGTTCGTCAGATTCCAAATCAAGCTTAATCTTACTGTCTCCGATCTTTATGTGGTAGTTCTGTTCCATTCACTTCTTTTTTTTTTTTTTTTCTTTTTTTTTTTTTTTTTTCCATACTTAAACATGGGTTACTAAAAGAGTTATTTTTAACAAACTCCATAATTCTGACAATGAAGGAGAAAATGACAAAAATTGAAGAATAAGTAAATATCTATCTTAGACGATGTAGGATTCTAACAATTGAAGAATAATTCCATATTCGCTTAGGAAGTGAATATCGCTCAGTGTGATGATGCCATTTCACTGTAAGTTGGGTTTAGGGGTGACGGTTCAGGAATTAGGTTTCGAGGCATGACTTTCGGCTTAGGGTTTATTTAAGGCATAGGGTTATAGCGTGAGAGGGTATGTGCTCGGATTGGAAGCAGATCTTCTCATGATCCATTTTTCTCATTATCTTTCATGAGCCTATTTAGGCCGTTGATTGGAAATATGAGAGAAAAGTCAAAGTAGTATTGTGGACGTTTCAAATTGATTAGATGAATATGATTTAAGCGTGATGAGGGATCATAAAAAAGGACAATGAGAGAAATCTAACATGTTTGGGTTTAGGTCATCGGATTCAGGGCTTTTGGTTTTAAGATTTGGGCTTTGGGGTTGTTGGGTTTTGGGGTTTCAGTATTTGGTTTTGGTTTTAATGTTTAGGGGTTTAGAGTTTTAGAAAAAGCATTATGTTGAGATAATGTTTACCTTTCAAAGGCTCCTATAAACATTTCCTGAGCTTTTTGTCCTATCTTGTTTAAAGAGCTTTAGGTTTGATATTAAAAAAATAATTTTAATTTCATTTAGTATTTTTTTAAATTTAGAAGTTAATATCTTTATGCTTTTATTATATATTTTTTATGCCAATGTTTATAATATCTATTAAATATATTTGCATGAAAGTATTTTCAAATATGGTAACTATTTTTATTTTTATATTTAAGTTTTAATATTTTTTTAGAACTATCACATTATGTATACATAATATAAAGGGATAAGGTGCAAATTTAACAGTGAACTATTTCTCTATAGGCACCCAACACAATTAACTATTTTTAGGTGAATAGTAAACATAATCAATTTATTTGGTAGCACTCATAGCAACGTCGTGTAACACCCCCAATTTCTAACAGTTATAATAACCTAAAATTTAAATGATTTTCATATATGAATGTTTTGTAATTTGAAATAAACAACCTTGGGGAGTGTTCGCATTTGTAATACCCCAGTGTTTTTATTAATAGTAATAACCCATTTATTTTATTTTATATAGCCTTGGTGGGTCAAATATTCCTAGTCCTAATTGCTTTAGGAATTTCTTATTCACACCATTAATTGATTGATTGAAATTAATATACCCTATTAATGACATTAAATTCATATAATGATTGATTGATTGGATTTAATATATATATATATATATATATATCCTATTAATGACATTAATTGATTGATTGAATTTAATATACCCTATTAATGATATTAAATTCACATAATGATTGATTGATTGAATTTAATATACCCTATTAATGAGTTGACAATAGTAAAGAGCCCAACCCATAGCTAACCCTAATTTTTAGTTATAAATAGAGGTCTAGCCTAACCCCGAACACTCATATTCTCTTCTACTATTCTATTCTCCTATTCTCTTCTACTATTCTATTCTCATACTCTCCTACTATTCTCTCTTCTACTATTCTATTCTCCTATTCTCTTCTACTATTCTATTCTCATACTCTCCTACTATTCTCTTCTACTATTTCCTTTATTCTTTCTCTATTCTTCTAAGAGGCTAACAAAACGGAGACCAGTGTAATCCGAATCCCCGTAACAATAGGAGTTAGTTGTTGCATGTCGATCTCGATCTTTGTGAAAAACCCTTAAATGTGTTCTTTGCATTTGTTTATGTATAAATATGTTTTCCTTTTCGATTAGCGTGAATCACTTTATGAAAGCAAAACTCCTCACCTCCTTGTATACATATATTTCTCCTTCTTGCTTTTCATTTAACTATTTTGCAAAACCCTTATCATTGAAAATACATGTACACTTTGGGTGCCTCGGTTTTCGTGATTGAAACACATATTTATGTCCTTTGATTATTATACATAATATATGTACGTCTTGTCTTCTTCTTCTTTGAAATCTATAAATATATTTCATTAATATGTGTGTATATATATTGAGAAATCCATTTTATTATGGGTGTATTTTGAAATAATTAGACTTTACTCGAGATAGGTATTTGAGTTATAATATGAGTTGGACCTTATATCGAATATTTGAATTATTATACTCTTGAAGAGTTTGGAAAGTTATGATGCCCTTGAACAACAAATATATGCAATGAAGGAATTTTTAAATAAGATAATTGTGAGAAGATTGATTGAATTTTCTGTTTGTGTGTGATTGTAATAAATTAATGGTGGGAGGATAGCTTGGGACGGTACCTCCCAAGTGATGAACACAACCTTTAGGCTTTATGCCTCCGATATATTATTTGATGTGAACCGATTATATCCGTTCTTCTCAAAGTGGTATCGCGGGGGTAACTCGGGATACTAGTAGCAACTTTGGGAAGAGATGTGCACATTAGGACGAAATGTTTTATGGCCAATTTGATGATTTGTGATAGTGGCTTAGGGTCACGGTGGTAGAGCGGTTTAAGGTCTACCATGGTTCTCTTCCCACTAAATTAAATGGATCGGGTTTTAGGGTCCAAATGAAATTAATAAAGATAATGAATAATATTTGATCCGATGTGAATGTATAGATATGATGGGTATTGAAATTGATATTTTAGATTATATATATATATATATATATATATGTAAAATGATATTTTTATCATCATGTAAATATTTTATCTATTATTATTATTATTATTCTATAATATTGAACCGATAGTTGATTCAATCACTATGTGATTATATTTTTGATTTAATTAATATATATGAGTTGTATAAATTGTGTTTTGATTAGGATTACCGGTTTTTGCCGATGTTTGTGTTTTGGGTCGACGACGATCCTTGGGGAGCAGATTTTCGTTGAAACAGGTTTCAAAGTTGGGGTTGTTGGGGCCAACGGTGAGAAGTGAGGAAGAACAATTAGCAATTCTAGCTAGTTTTTATTTTATGCTTGAATGAGACATTTTTATTTAAGTTTGAATTTATGTTAATGTAATAAGGTAGCCTTGCACTTGTCCCAAAGAGTACAAGTGCGGCAGAATACTTCCCAAATTTGGTTATTTTCAATTTCGTATTTATTCATAAAGAAATTATTGCAGTTTTATGTTATTATAATTGTTAGAAATTTGGGGTGTTACAATTTGCACTGTACGGGACAAGTGCAAGGCTACCTTATTACATTAACAGAAATCTAAACTTAAATAAATGTGTTTTATTCAAAAGAAAGAAAATAAATATAAAAATAAAATAAAATAAAGCTAGCTAGGTTCATTGAAGGTTCTTCCTCACTTCCCACTGCTAGCCCCAACTCTTGCACTGTTTCATCAAATTCGCTCCCCGAAGGATCATCGCGACCCATGAATACAAAAATCAGCAATTCGGTAATTCTAATAAAACACAATTTAAATGGCACAGATATGATAATCAAGCGAATATATCTATAAATCGTAAGGTAATTGCATCAAACATTATTCGTCATCTTTTTAATTTATTTAGACCCGGGAAACTCTGTTAGTCTATTTAGTGGGAAGAGAACCATGGTAGACTTGGGAAACCCTGCCAGTCTACCCTGTGACCCGGGAAACCCTGCCAGTCACAATTAATCAAATTTGGCCATCAAGTATTTCTTCCTAGTGTGCATACCTCTTCCCAAAGTTGCTACTAGTGTCCCGGAAACCCCGCGAGACACCACTGGGAAGAATGGATATCATCACCACCACGGGAAGAATGGATATCATCGGTTCGCATCAAGTAATATATCGAGAGCATAAAGCCCGGGTGTGTTCATCACTTTGGGAGGTACCATCCCAAAGCTATCTTCCCATTTGTTAAGTTGTTTTAAAACACACTCATAAAAAAATTCCTAAATTATTTAATTATATTTTATATACTTTTCTATTGTTTAATTAAATATAGGATACAAGGATATTTTGATATAAAATCTAATCATGTCCTATTTCATTATGCGCGGATATTATATAAAGAAGGAAAGAATATTAAATAATATAGCATCAGACATAGCTAGCATAAACATTAAAATTAATGTGCTTACTTTATTGATAAATAATGAATAATATATAAACATTGCGTTGTGATAGCACGATTTTTTTAGCATAGTTAGCATAGAAAGGGTTTGCTTCGCATGATATGTGATCGAAAATATATGAAATATAAAATAAATAGATATATATTCTATATAATAAACAAAATATATAATAAGATTTTCTAACATAAATAATATAATAAAAAAAGATATAATATGAAATATTAATATAATTAATAGAAATAGAAATAGATTATATTATATAATCTAATTAATAATAATATAATTAATATATTCCTATTACGATTTATTACAATACAATATATTTAACATTTTAATTACATTTTATATTTCTATTTATTCTAGCTAAAATCTAGGATCATAGCTAATATCTAGGATCACTAATATCATTACCCACGGTAAGGTAAATTAAAATGACTCCACTACTCCCAAAAATAGCTAACCACATGCTTTTAATAATATAAAAAAAAAAAATCAGCACACAATAAACATTTAAAAACTAAAAGAGGGACTGGTGTCTAAGCTACACGCACAAGACGGAACAGTCGCAATTAATTGAATTGAAAGATGCAGTTAGATGCACAAATAGATTGGTGACTTTGCAAAAAGCTACTCCAATAGAAATATATATCAACAAAGGCCCAAATACCAAAATCCAAAACGCGTGGGGATCTTATGTTGAAGGGTATGTGACTATTGCAAAAAGTTATCACGCAAAACGAGAAGAAAAAAACAAGATATGTATATTCAATTGCCAAAGCCTAAAACACTCAAGGCCAAAACGCACATAATCAATAATTATGGCTAGTCAAGATCAACAAGAATTATATCATAAGAAGAAAACATCTTTCTCATAGAGGAAGACAACTACAAGATTTATGTACCGAGTGAAAATCACAAGAACATTATTAGAGATTAAGATTACCTATCAAAATTTATATAAAACTAACCTAAGACTCATGGGGATTAGAATTACCTGGTCTCCGTTTTGCCATCCTCTTAGAAGAACAATTGATGAGAGTACCGAACGAGGATCTAGTAGCGGGGAGAAAAAGAAAATAGCGGCGAAGAAAAGTATCGAGTGTTTTTTTTTTTTTTTTTAGGTTTAAGCGGCCGGACCTAAGTTTATAATTAAAATATAGGGTTTTAATTATGGGTGGGCCCTTTAATTATTCCTAATTAATAAATTAACTATACAAACATTATAAATTTCTAGATTTTAATATATTACTATATTATTATTACTATTATTATTATTATCATCATCATCATCATTATTATTAATAACCAATAATAATATTATGAGGTATTACATTATTATTAATAATCAATAATAAAATTTAGGGTATTACATTCTACCCTCCTTAAAACAAGTTTCGTCCTCGAAACTAAAATAAAATTCAATAATAAAATCTGAGGTATTACATTCTCCCCTCCTTAAAAATAAGTTTCGTCCCTGAAACTTAATTGCGTACCTTCTTTGAATAATTTTGATCATACAATTATCAACACTAACTATCACTTTTCTCATCACATATATTTATATCATAAATCAATCATCGATAATGCAATATAGATTCAAACGATAAATTAATATAAATTCAAACAACAAATCAACATCTTGTATTTAAAATTAAGAATTCTATCATTCTTCATTATTCAAAATAATTCACAAAATAAATTCTAATTACCCTCCAACATCTCTTTCTAAATAACATTCACAAGTCAATAATAATCACATAATGAGTCACAAAATAATTTTAAATATACAATTATCAAAATTTTAAAGAAATAAATCATTTCTAAGATACAAGGAAATAACCCTTCACTAACCATGGGTGGACCCTTTAATTATTCCTAATTAATAAATTAACTATACAAACATTATAAATTTCTAGATTTTAATATATTACTATATTATTATTACTATTATTATTCTAATCTATTATTATTATCATCATCATCATCATCATTATTATTAATAACCAATAATAATAGTATGAGGTATTACATTATTATTAATAATCAATAATAAAATTTGGGGTATTACATTTTACCCTCCTTAAAACAAGTTTCGTCCTCGAAACTAAAATAAAATTCAATAATAAAATCTGGGTATTACACGTCGTTAACCCGAGTTAACTTCTACTACCTCAAATCCTTAATATAAGATGAGTAAAATACCTTGAATACCCTCCTGTTTTGCCTTAATTACTCAAACATCCCATTTATTTTGGAAATCCATATAAACCTCCCTTAAAATTAAATGTATGTCACACAAACTTCCCTTATATTTTAAGATTCTATTTCCATCCACCCAAGTCGTTAGTTAACCGTTAAGTTTGACTTTTGAATTTTTTTTACCAAAATGTCCCTCTTTAGTGTTAGAATTATTTTAATATATAAAATCAAATTTATACAACCAAAAATGGGTTCTAATAGATTTTCTAACTTTCTCTTTTGTTAAAAATTTTATTAGTTTTGATATTATAAATTAATTTTGACTTAAAATATAAATTAAACACATATTTTTATCAAATATAATAAACTCTTTAAGTTTGAGATTGCATGTGTCATTTAAATTTATAATTTAATACTTTTTTCACAAACATTTATAAACACATTTGATCAAGCACATGTTTACTTAACAGCTTACTTGAATATTCAACGTTTGTGATATTTATATTAACCAATGCTAAAATAATCAAACAGGCAATTATTTGTAAAGATAAAAAACCTCTTATTCTTTAAAACAATTTTAGTCAAAATATAACCATAAAACTAGGGATTTAGTATCAAGGGTAAAATAGTAAATAAATTTTATTTTTATATAAGCTTTAATTAAAAAATATATATTTTTAAATAATTTTAGAATATTCTTAACGGAATTAATTATTTAAACCTAAGTGTATGTTTTCAAAATAGAGGGAGAGGTCTATATAATTAAGGCAAAACGGGAGGGTGATCGAGTATTTTACTCATATAAGATCTATATGACTTTTTTTTTAAGAGATTAAGGAAGCTAATTAAATTACTTTAAATTATTTATATTTATCACTTTCTTCAAACTAATTTGCTTGACTTATAAATTGATATTTTATATAATTATATAAAGTATATAATATGACTAAATAACTTATTTAGCTTTTCTCGATTTCTCAACAAAAGTCAAGTGAGTCTTATATTTAGAACCTAGGATGTAGTATTACTTTTTGTATTGGGTCCCACCAGTCTCTTTACTCTCTATTATTTTAATATATTTTTAGAAATATGTTCCTTTTTAAATAGAAAAATATCATTTAAACCCATGAAAGTAATTTTATTTAAGGGGTGAAGGTGCAAAAATACCTATCGCTTTTACCCAAAGTACATCCAGCAACATATGTTTTTCGGGGGTGCAAAAGTACCAATAAACTTTCAAAATGAAAGCAAAAATACCAACACCGTAAATCCCTATTATGTTCACCATTAGTTGACAAAAAAATGTTGACATTTGGCTATGATAATTTCCGATTTGGCGAGGAGGCGGAATTGAAAAAAAAAAAAAAAAAAAAAAAAAAAAAAAAACCCCACATGTCATCAAAATAGTCATTAGAATGCGATGTGTCCTCACCCTTCACGTTCTCAAAAACTTTTCTTTCATCTTTTTCGGGTTCGTTTAAGATAATGGTGGCAGAAGTGACTTTTTCCCAGATGCAAACGGAAGATAGAATAAAAAGCACATTGTAGAGGTGATTTGTGTTTAGCATAGAGGTGGTAAAAATGACTTTTTTTTTTTCAAATGGGCTATTGTTTGCAATAGCGTTTGAAAAGTCAAGTGAAATGAAAAATGACCGAAAATAATATGAATTTCATTAGATACTATGTGTGTGTGTGTGTGTTATACATTATGTGATGATTGAAGTTAAAAAATTAAATTTAAATGTAAATTTGTTAAGAAATAGTAAAATTACCATTAAAAAAATTTAAAAACATTGAAGTGCTTAATTAAACCTATCCTCAACAAGTTGGTCTCTGATTTTATCATGAACACGACTCATTTGTGTTGAATATAATGTATGGATGTTTGATGAGGATGCTACATCAAGTGGATCATTATTATTTTAATCACTTATATTTCTTTGTTTAGCTTGAAAAAAATCCACATTAGTTTGGGAATATCTCTGGATAAGATTATGTGTAGCCATTGTTGAACAAACTATTTGGACTTGTGTTTCAAAGCTATATGAGTGAATATCTTGCAAGATTTGTAACATATTCTTCCATACCCTAAAAGTCTTTTCTATCATGCACCTACTTGAACGATAATAATTGAAGAGCTTGTTTTGATTTTGAAGTCCCGAATGTCACTTGAATTCTGGAAGGTGTCTATACGACCAATATATCCAACTTGTGTTGGATAGCCAGCATCGACCAAGTAATATTTTCCTGATAAATAATGAAATTTATTTGACACAGTGAAATTATAGGAAATGTGAAATAAAGACTGAAATTGTAACACCCCCAATTTCTAACAGTTATAATAACCTAAAATTTTACTGAAATTCAAAATAAACAACCTTGGGGAGTGCTACCGCCGCACTTGTACTGGGACAAGTGCAAGGCTACTTATTACAATAAAGTAAATCGAACTTAAATAAATGTGTTTTATTCAAAAAGAAAGAAAATAAAAATAGAAATAAAAATAAAATAAAACTAGCCGACTAGCCCCAACTCTGCACTGTTTCACTGAAAATCTGCTCCCCCGAAGGATCATCACAGCCCAGAACACAAACATCAGCAAAAGCTGGTAATCCTAATAAAACAAGGACGATATAGCTCAAGTATATTAATCAAATCAAATATATAATCGCATAGTAATTGAATCAAATATCAACTTCAATATTCAAGATATCATATCGAATCAAATACTACTCATATCGAATCAAATACTACTCATTATCTTTTTAAATTAAATTTATCCGGACCCGGAAGCCCTACCAGCCTATTTAGTTTAGTGGGAAGAGAACCATGGTAGATCCGGAAACCCCGCTTAATCTACCCCGTGACCTGGGAAACCCCGCGATCCACAATTAATCAAATTTGGCCATCAAGTATTTCTTCCTAGTGTGCACACCTCTTCCCAAAGTTGCTACTAGTGTCCCTAGGAAACCCCGCGCGAGACACTACTTTGGGAAGAACGGATATCGTCAGTTCACATCAAATAATATTTTGAGGGCATAAAGCCCGATTGTGTTCATCACCTCGGGAGGTACCATCCCAAAGCTATCTTCCCACCGTTAAGTTATTTTAAAACACACTCATAATAAAATTCCTAAATTATTTCTATTATTTAATTAAATATGGAACACAAGGATACTTTGATACAAAATCTAATCATGTCCTATTTTATTATGCAACGAATATTATATAAAGAAGGAAAGAATATCAAACAATATAGCATCGATACACTGCCTAACATAAACATTAAAATTAACGTGCTTACTTTATTGATAAATAATAAATAATATATAAACATTGCATTGTGATAGCATGATTCTTTTAACATAGTTAGCATAGAAAGGGGAAATATATAAAATATAAAATAAACAGATATATATTCTATATAATAAATAGTATATAATAAGATTTTTTAATATAAATAAATAAAAATATATAATATGAAATATTAATATAATTAATACAAATAAAAATATATTATATTATACAATCTAATTAATAATAAATATTCCTATTACAATTTATTACGATACAATATATATAATATTTCAATTACATTTTATATTTCTATTTATTCTAGCTAAAGTCTAGGATCATAGCTAATATCTAGGGTCACTAATATCACTACCCAACAGACTCAGGTAAATTAAAATGACTCAATTATATATTTAATATAAATAGAAATGGATTATATTATATAATCTAATTAATATATTCCTATTACAATTTATTACGATACAATATATTTAACATTTCAATTACATTTTATATTTCTATTTATTCCGCCAAAATCTAGGATCATGGTTAATATCTAGGATCACTAATATCACGCCCCACAGACTCGGTAAGGTAAATTAAAATGACTCCACTACTCCCAAAAAGATAGCTAACCACATGCTTATGATATTATAAAAAAATCAGCACACAATAAACATTAAAAAAGAAAACTAAATAACTTAATCCCTCTTATTGTGGAGATTAGCTACGTGTGGAAATATGCAACATTAACCACATTTAAAGAGTAAATGTATTTAATGTGTGTGTATATATATATTTATATGTTAATATTTATATTCGAGGCGAGCAATGGTTTTCAATTACAAACACAGGAAAAAAAAACGCATAGGCATATTCATGGAATTGAAGCACGGAGGCCGAGGCAAGAATTGTGTTCAATCCATCAAGAAAAACGCACAGCCATATTACATAGGTTCAAGCACACAAGCCAAGAAGAAGAAACCTATATATATTCAATTCATTCACCTAAATCGAAAACCGTGCAAAGTGCAACGCAAGGCATCTTATATTCAATATTAAGCCACTTTGCAGAAGGCTATTCACACAAATCAAAGAGAAGGAAAATATATTTGTACACATATTCAATGTTAATTCTTATTGTTCTAGGAATTAAGATGGCCTATCAAAATTTACATAACTGACCTAAGACTCATGGGGATTAGAATTACACATGGGGATTAGAATTACACATGGGGATTAGAATTACTCATGGGGATGAGAATTACACATGTGGATGAGAATTACACATGTGGATTAGAATTACACATGGGGATTAGAATTACACATGGGGATTAGAATTACTCGATCTCCGTTATGGCTAGCGACCTAATTTTACTTTGATGTGATGAAAGTACTGAAGGAGGATTTGAGAAGAAAAACCACAGAGAAGAAAAGTATAGAGCGTTTTAAGGTTTTGACGGCTAGACCTAAGTTTATAATTAAAACTTAGGGTTTAAGTATTTGGGCTCTTTAGCTATTTCCAGTTATAAAATAATACAACTAAATTTCTAAATTTCTATTATTACTATAATTATTGCCAATTAATAAATTTTAAAATAGTACAAACATTATTAAATTCTAAATATTTATTTACTATATTATTGTTATTATTATTATTATTATTATTATAACCTATTATTATCATCATCATCATCATCATTATTAATCTATTATTATTATTATTATTTCTAAAAACGGGGTATTACAGAAATTAATGTTTAATTGAAGTGAGTGTGTTGAAGATATACATTGAGGTGGATGGGGGAAATTCATAGTTGGTGTGGAGATTGCAGTCCAGAAGACACGAGCATCATGTACAATACCTCCCATCTTGCCAATACAAAAGTAAAGCATATATCTCAATCACATACGACCATAATATTCTGTGTTAGATATCCCTTTATTTCGATATATTTGTCTTGTTTAGACTGATTGACCACACATCTTTCCATATATTTGGTGTTGGATGTGCCATGTGTGTTGTGCTTGTGTGTTGGATCTGTTATTTAGGGCTCTGTTCTTTCTCTCCTATAGCCGGCCATTCTTGTGTGCTATATTCGTGTTGTGGTCTGTGTTGGAGGTGCACAGGTGCCCTTTTTTTTTTCCTAAGCATCATTTGTGAAGTCAATAGGAAACTTCCCATCCGATTGTATTGGTATTGTTGTACCATGTATGTTATATCAGGATAATTAGTTCTTTCTCTTTCGGTTTTTAGAGTCTGAAAGGATTGCAATTTGTATTTATCTGTGGAATGCAAAAGCAATAAATATTAGATGCAAATTAGTCCAAGTACAACATTTTATTTGCAAATGAGTATAATCATGGAATTTGTTGGTTTCCATTTACATTTTGTGGTTATGGAATTTGAATTGAAATTAGTCATTTGCTAGAGTATGATTATGGACCACATATTGGCATAGAAGTATGGACATCACAGTTGTTTGGGATGATGAAACAATTGAGATTTTTATCAACAGCTGCATTGAGCAAATATGAAAAAAAAAGAATGTTGAGTTGACATTTTTAAAGATAGGGTGGTAGAATATTATGTCTACATTTAATGAGAAGACTCCAAAAGAATATCACAAGAAGCAATTGAAGAATAATGTAGATGAACAACCTTCTGCGCAAATTATAATAGGCAATCTTCCTTCCAAATGAATCATATTCATGATTCAATTAGAAACCAAGTTGTATAGGGTATGTGATCTAATCATTTATGTAATATTATTTCATCAAATTATATATTTTTAATTGCCAAATTTCCCAACTTTAACTTTTATAATTTTTAATTTAATTTATCTCGATCATTAACACAAAAGCCACTTATGCTACCGTAATCCAAACAAATTCTACTTCGCAAAAGTAACTTATACAACTGTCAATCCAAACATAAATCACTTTACATAATCTGACTTTTACTCAAAAGTAAGATTGCAAAAGTTAGATTGAAAAAAAGCCACTTTTGTAATCGTTGTTCCAAACACAATGTCCTTCAATGGTCTTTATTTGTCTTTTTCTTTTTAGTATTTCTATGTCTTAATTTGAGGCATGCTTCACAAAAGAGATAGATGTTCTTGGAGGACCAGGTAGATGTAACGGTGCACTCTATGTGGTGTTGACGCCCTACGAACCTCATTTGATTCCATAGTTATTTCTTGATTTCAGCATCAGATCCACCTCTTAGACATCGTTAAACTCCTCTTAAAAGAAATCTGAAATCGTAGAAATGATGCTCTCATCGAGAGCAAACAACGTCAGAGAAGGCCTTAGGAGCAAGAAACGACAAATAGGGGAAAAATCAGCTGCAGAGTGTTTTCTCTCTCTTTGTAATACCCCGGATTTTTAGAAATAATAATAATAATAATAGATTAATGATGATGATGATGATGATGATAATTGGTTAAAATAATAATAATAGTAATAATGGCAATAATAACAACAATAATATATTAAATAAATATTTAGAATTTAATAATGTTTGTATTATCTTACAATTTATTAATTGACAATAATTATATTAATAATAGAAATAGTAATGATAATAATAGATTAAAATAATACTAATAAAATAATAATGATTAATAATAGAAAAAAATAAAAAAATAAAAAAATTAATAATGTTGTATTTTTTTCGTAGTAATCATTATTATTTTGTAAATAGTATTATTAGATTAGTCAATATTAGATTCAAGAATCTAGGAGTTAGTTAGATTATATTATATTTTAAATTTTTGAATTCATCATCGGAATCAAAATATATCTAATAATAAAACTCTACAATTTCCTTTAATTCATTTTATCGGAATAAGTAAGTAGCCCAACCCAATAACTAAAACCCTAGTTTTAATTATAAAAGTTAGGTCTAGCCGCTTAAACCTAGGAGGCTCGATATTTTATTCGCCGCAAAAATTTTCTCCGCTACTACACCCTCATTCCGTACTCTCGTCAATTGTTCTCCTAGGAGGTTAGCAACACGGAGATCAGGTAATTCTAATTCCCATGAGTCTAGGTTAGGTTATGTGAATCTCGATAGGTAATCTTGAACCCTAGGTTATAGAAAACAACCATTGTCTGATTTACGTAAGTATAGAAATATATATATATATATATATATAATTGCTTTGCCTCAACGTATATGTTTCAATTCGCGTGTGCACCCGTGCGTTTCGTTGATGAATTAAACTCATTTGCTTGCCTCGGTGTTTGTGCTTCAATTACATAATCTAATAACCCGTACGTGTTTAAATGGTTTTGCTTCTTTTGCTTTAGATGCCTCGGCCTCGTGCAACACCAATTAACCATTAACAAAAAAAAAAAAAAAGCTCCCGTACATGCCTCGTCTTTGAATATTGAATTACATGTGCATATATCCTTTTCCATTGAATATAATATCCTATCCGCACCACACCTACGTTTTGGGTCTCGTCTTTTTGTGGGTGATTGAAATATATATATGAGTGTGAAAATGCTTGTACGTTGCGGTTACCCTAGGCTTTCCTTATGCGTCCGCTTCCTCGATATTACCAATTATGAAATATTATGGATAATATAATATACTTTATTATGCTAGTTGATACTATATCATTTGATTTTTTTTTTATATATATTCTTCCTTCATATAATATCTCCTCACAATAAAATAGGATAGGAATAGATTATATGTAAAATATCTTTTATCCTATATTTAATTAAATAATGGAAAAAAGGTAAGAAAGAATAAGTATAAAATATTAATAAATTCAATTTGGGTACTATAGCGCATAGAAATAATTTATAAATTTTATTATGTGTGTATTTTAAAACAATTTAACAGTGGGAGGATAGCTTTGGGATGGTACCTCCCAAAGTGATGAACACAACTTTTGGGTTTTATGCCACCGATGTGAAAAGATAGTATCCGTTCTTCCCAAAGCGGTGTCCGGTGTTTCCGGACACTAGTAGCAACTTTGGGAAGAGGTGTGCACACTAGGAAGATATGTTTATGGCCAATTGATGATTGTGGATCAAGTGTTTCCGGGTCAAGGGGTAGACTAGCGTGTTTAGGGTCTACCATGGTTCTCTTCCCACTAAACTAAATAGACTCGGCGGGTTTCCTGTCTATACGAATTTAATAAAGATAAAGAATGATATTTGATTCAGTGTGAATATATGTATATATATGGCGAATATTGGAATTGTTAATTGATTAAATCACTATGTGATTACGTATTTGATTTTATTAATATAATCGAGCCATATAAAGTGTGTTTATTAGGATTACCTTTTTTTGCGATGTGTGTGTTCATGGGTCGCGATGATCCTTTGGGGAGCAGATTTTCAAGGAAATGGTGTCAAGTATTGGGGCTAGCGGTGAGAAGGGAGGAAGATCATTCAAGTATTTTAGCTAGTTTTTCTTTTTATTTTATTTTCTTTGTTTTGAATAAAACACACTTATTTAAGTTCTGATTTATGTAATAAGTGTAGCCTTGCACTTGTCCCAGTACAAGTGCGGCGGTAGCACTCCCCAAGGTTGTTTATTTTGAATTTTAGTAAAATTTTAGGTTATTATAACTGTTAGAAATTGGGGGTGTTACACTTACTCTCTGGACCGACCTCTCTCCCTCTCTCTCCCCCTTCTTCTACCTTCAGCTTCTCCCTTCTTTTTCTCTATGTTAGCCAAATTAATGATGATTAGAAAGGAACAAAGTAAAGTCAAGGGGTTGTTTGGCGAGCCAAAGTAAGGAGAACTTGGCCCATAAGTCACGAGAACATGGAGGAACCCTAGGCATGCTTAGCGCAAGAGCTAGATGTGCTTGGCATGTTTGGATTAGATTTTGGATAATAATTTTACGTTTTACAAGTTAAGTATGTCAAATGAATTTTGTCTCTGCTTACGAAAAATGACTTTTGAAACTACGATTTTACAGTTAACCAAACATGCATAAAAATGATAATTACAACTTTGAAGATCTTCGTATACCCTTCTAGTATTTAATATAAGACATAATTGATCTTTTTTAGAGAGATTAAAAAAGCTAAATAAATTAGTTAATCATAGTTTATTATTTGATTATATATTAGTTGGCATTAAAAAAACGCATAAGACATATTTACGAAGTGATGGCATATAAGATCGTTGGCTTTTTTTTTCCCCTATTTGCCACTTTTTTAATATCTAATTACCATTTTGCCACTGTTTCCAAACTATTTCCCAATGTGCCCCTCTTTAGTCGACTAAACCTATGGTTAGTCGACTAAAATGTGGGGCGTGGATTTTATTTGAATGTTCACGCGATTTAGTCGACTAACCCAAGTGGCTTAGTCGACTAAATTGTGAAGGGGGTCTTTTTTTTTTAAAAAAAAAAAAACCCCCGATATTTAGTCGACTAAACCACCGGGTTTAGTCGACTAAATCGCGGCAGAGGGGTTTTTTAAAACCCCATTTGCGTCATAATGGAACTCTTATCATATAGCAACCCTTCCCCCCAATACTCTCTCTTTTCTCAGTTTTAGTGCGACCCATCAAAGTTTAATCCCATTCCACCTTGTTCAAGGTATTATTGTTGTGTAATCGTTGTAGTTTAACTTTGTTTGGCTTTTTTGTTTGTTTGTAAGCTGAAACCCTCCCTTTTGCAGCTCACAAATTCTTGTGTGAAGGATGAGTTCAAGTTCAAACACGTACGTTACTGTAATCTATCATAGTGGGAGGCATTTTGAAGGTCCCGATGGTGTTCAATTTGAAGGAAAAACAAAAATGATGAAAATCAAACGGGGCACTACGTACAACGAGCTCAAAGAAAGAATTCACCAAAAATTGGGGCTACATGGCAGCCAATGCATTCATCGGTTAAGTGCCAAAGTGGAGACTATAGTGGGTAAGGATAGTGTATACTACATTAGTAACGATGTATGTGATAATGAAGACGTAGAGTGTGTCATAGATGCATTTGCTAATCGGAGAGCACAAAATTTTATTGAGATATATGTTGAGCTTGAATCTGGTGAATCATCATCTATACCCATGCATACAAGATCTGCACAGTATTTTGGTCAAGAAGACAGACCTGTCGGGTATCTGTACCTTCACAAGTCTTAAGTCAGGTAACATTGACAGATGAAGAGGAAGATGAGAATATGCACAGCGATGAGGAGGATGAATTTGAGAGGTTTATTCCACTAGGTGACACCTCAGATACTGATGTGGAGGGTGATTTTGATGCTCGCACGAACCCAGTAAACCCGAGGATCGCAACAATGCCACCGCTTCGTGTTGACCCAGTTAGAAGTGGTAAGTTAGTAAACTTGTATTTGTAGTTGTATGTGTAATATGTATTTAGTGGTTCTGACAAAAAAATCATATTGACAGATGTAGGGCCTGAGAGTGAGCCATTTTGGAACGAAAGCCTGCACTATTCTGAAATTAATTGGGCGCACTGTGATGATGACCTGGACATGTTATATGGTGATGATGCCAAGCAAGGTGGTTGGCAGTTAGGTGATCCATTATATTTGTATCAGCAGTTTCCTTCTAAGTCTGAATTGCAACATGCCGTGAAATTGTATTGCATGAAGTCTCATCGTACAACCAAAGTTCAAAAAAGCGATGAGCGTAGGTTGATGATGAGGTGTCGAAATTATGCTGACGGTTGTCCCTGGCATATGAGGGCAATGGTCCCCAATAATGGAAATAGTTGGGTGGTCCGTAAGTGGGGTAACGATCACACTTGTCTGAACCAGAGTCTTGCCCGGGATCATAAGCAACTGGATTCAAATGTTATATGTGCAGCCATTATCAATAGGTTTTTTTTTTTTTTTGCAGTTACATTCGGTTTGTTTATTGATAGAACATTTAGAACTTGCTTTGTTTTCACCAGGTATGTTAAGAGAAGATCCGGCTTTAAAACCAGTGCTGATACAAGAGAGGATACAGCGTCTGTATGGATATAATGTAACATACAAGAAGGCTTGGAAGGCGAAAATGAAGGCCATTGTGAAGTTATTTGGTGATTGGGAGGAATCATATGCATTCTTGCCCAATTGGCTGACATAAATGACGCAGTGTAATGTGGGTTTTGTTTTCAGGCTTGATACTGATAAATATTTTGGCGAACTTCGTTTTTATAGCGACAAACGTGTCTTTCGTAGGGTTTTTTGGACATTTCACCAGACCATAGAAGCCTTCAAATACTGTAAGCACATACTTCAAATTGATGGCACCCCATTGCACGGAAAATACAAAGGTACTGCTGATTGCGACTTCACGGGATGGGGATGGGAAGATCCCGCCCATTGCCTTTGCCGTTGTTCCTCCCGGTGAGAAGTATGATGATTGGTGGTGGTTTTTGTGTCTCCTACGTGATCATATGACGCAAAGGCCGAGCATTTATTTGATATCTGACCGTCATGCCAGTATCATAAAGGCGGTTAAAGATCACCGGAATTGATAGCCTCCATATGCCTATCATGTGTATTGCCTACGTCATGTCGAGAGCAACTTTAATACTAGATTTAGGGATATGCAATTGAAGAAAACAATTATGAAACTAGGTATGAAAGTTCACATTTTAATTACTTCTTGGACATATTTGTAATGATTGATTTGTTCCCATTGTTATGAGTATACATTCGCTGTTATGCAGGGTACATGAGTTCAAAGATCCAGTTTGACATGAGGTTTCAAGAGTTTATTGATACAAACCCACAGTGTGTCACCTAGTTTGATCGGCTTTCAAAGGAGAAATGGTGCAGGTCCTACGATGAAGACGGACGGAGGTTTGGTCACATGACCACTAACTTAGCCGAGTGTGTCAACAAGGTCCTAAGGGGTGCATGGAATCTGCCGATAACGGCGTTGGTGAAGATGACTTGTAGTAGACTTGTCGAATATTTTGTCACCAGACGTGTTGAGATCAACAAACATATCGCTGCAGGTAGGATAGTCTCAAAAAAGGTCAAAGAAGAGTTACAAAGGATGGACTAGTTGACAGTCACATACCGTGTGAGACTTTATGACAGAAATTTACAGTTATATGAGGTTGAGGACGCTTACAATCAGTTCAACACATGTCGCCGGTGACATAATGAGGGTTGACTTGATCAATCGCAAATGTCAATGTGGGAGGTTCACAAAGAAGAAGGTATCCCGCATGACGTATTAGGAGTATGCAAGATGGAAAATTTGAACCATTACGATTATGTTGACCCGGTATTCACTATCCCTTACATTAGTCAGGTATATGCAAAGACACCGGTATCCGATAGGCAATGAATTGTTGATTCAACAAGGAGAGGGACCAACCGTTATCCCAAACGCAACTTTGTCACGCACACGGGGAAGACCAAAGACTACAAGGATACAGAATGAGATGGATTGGGTGGAGTCTCAACCTCAAGCAATCAAAGGCAAAGATGTAGGAATTGCAACCAAGCCGGTCATAATAGCCGCACATGTCCAACGAGGATTAGACCAGCTTGAATTCTATGTAACGTGTTTTGTATTGAGTTTATGATGACTTGTTTTGCTCATGAGGAGGAAATTTGAACCATTCACTAATTGTTATGTTGTATCAAATCATTGACTAGTTTCGGGACATTAGTGGACCAAACCTATGTATGGCCCTTAATTGTTGCCAAAAATACCTTCCCCAGGTCCAAAGGCACCCTCGCTTGCTAATTTAAGTTTGCTGCTTGCACTAAACCATTACCAACTCATTTTTACCTGTCAATGTGACTTGGGGAAGGTATTTTTGGCAACAATTAAGGGCCATACATAGGTTTGGTCCGCTAACGTCCGGAAATGAGTTTCATAGGACAATAAACCGTCTAAATCGAAATGGACAAAGTTAAACCATCTAAACTGAAAGCATCAACATTCATTACAAAAGAAGCACCAATTCCGGATCAAATTCACAAAGTTTAAGCCGACAAACAATAAAACATCAAGTGAAAGACCAAACATAAAACATAAAGTCAAAGAGCAAACATCAAACATAAAATCCCTAGATCTAATCTTCATCTTCAGATGTCTCGGGATCCTCCTCGTCCTCATCAGCAACACCAGCTCCTTGGTCATCGTCATCAGCTTCCTCCGGCGGGCGTCCGAGCCGCAATTGACCAAGCGTATCCTTTAACCCCTTAATCCGACCCTGCATCCACGTCCACCTTTCATCCTCTGTCTTCTACCTCTTATTCTGCTTGGCTTCCATCCGGGACATCTGTTTCCTGCTAGCATTGATGGCTTGCATGACATCACTAAGGGAGAATCCACTGTCCGGCTCAACAAAGTCCTCCATATGAACATCGGCATCATCATCATCATGGACCTCAGGAGGAACAATGGGTGGAATCGGGCCAGTATCAGGTAGATCCTCATCGACACCAGTGTATTGCCACACACCATTTGCCACCTTGGCAATCTTGCACGGCTCCAATAGTCGTTGTCCAAACCTAGCATTCCACGTTTTCTGGCTCACCATTTGCTCATTGTGCATAGGAACACGAAAATGCTCCAATATCTTATGAACCAGATAGGCATATGGGAGTGCATCTGTATTCTTTTGTTTGGCCTTATACATCATCCAGCAAAAATGTAGTGCCTCCAATTCACCGGAATGCCATAACGAACAACCCATATAACAGGAATGTCACCCTCCAACACCCTCGAATGATTGTAAGCCCGAGGGAACAATATGTGGGTCATGATGTAGAAGAGGATACGGGAACAGCTGCCCCACAGTAATTATAGGTCTATGACCTCCTGGCCTCCTGGCCTCATGCACAACCTCATCTCGATTAAATCCCTCAATGCTTGTATTGCTATCCCCATCATACTGGTATCTATCCTCTGCATCAAAATCAAATCCCAGTAGAATCGTCCAGATGGGAGTCATCATCACTATGTCAACCCCGCAGACGCGAGACTTCAGATCGCCATTTATGTAGCTCAGGTTATGGTGAGAGTTATGGTAGAAAGCTCTCACCATAACCTCTGAATAGGGACAAGTCATCTCTGCCAGCCCTGTCAAATGGGAAGTCCCCAACATGGCCACTATCTCAAATCATTCATTTGCAAAGAATGTCATGTCTAATGACTTCGGCTTGATAATGGATCTGGTAGCAAGATTTGCCATGAGTTGTGCATGATCTGCTTCATTATTGTCAAACAAATAACCAAACAGGAGGTCAACAATGGGCTCAGCCTCGGTGGCTGCCGTGTCCTAGAGGAGGATGCCCCGCGGGTCACTCGGTGCTTAATCCGTCTCCCACTCTCATTGCCGGTGTTTGAAGGAGCTTCTCTACGACGCATGATGAAATAAAGACCTACAAAGGGACATTACAAATCATCAACAAACAAAAAACATTCATCACTCTCGATTTCACATATATATTCATCATTTTCACTAACAAACACAATCAACATAAACAACAAAAAAATCAAAGAAGATGAGTTATTCGAAAAAATTACCATCTAAGCAACATAAACAAACATTAATCAGTATAAACAACAAACAATAATCATTTTAACAAAAAACCACAAAGTTTCATCCCATTGTGCCCTGTTTAGTCGACTAAGCCATATGGTTTAGTCGACTAAAACGCTTGGAGTTGATTTTTTTGACTGCCCCGCGATTTAGTTGACTAAACCATATGGTTTAGTCGACTAAATAACGACATGAGAGTTTTTTCAAAACCCTATTTGCGTCATCTCCGCCAAAACCAAATCTTATCATATAGCAATACTCAAATCGTACACAACAAAACCACCCAATGAAAGCACAAAACGCATAAACGCAAATGGGGTTGGCGTAGACACAAAAACTACTGTGGAAATCTGAAATGGAGATGAAAACATACCGATATCGACGCAAATGCCACTATATTGAAGTTTCCTCCACAACCCACCAACGGATTCAAGAATGATTTGGTGAAAAAAACAGAGGGGTAGAGGTTTGGGGAAGAATTTAGTCGATTAGGGTTCCTATAGTCGCGGTTGGGGGTTTTTAAAAATCCTCTCCTCGATTTAAAAAAAGACCCGATTTTTGTAGTTTGGTCGACTAAGCCACTTGGGTTAGTCGACTAAATCGCATGGACATTCAAAAAAAATCCACGCCATGTGTTTTAATCGACTAATCATAGGTTTAGTTGACTAAAGAATGACATATATCGGAAATAATTTGGAAAAACAAGAAGAAATGATAATTAAATATTAAAAAAATGACAAATAGAGAAAAAAACCTAAGATCGTTGGCTCTAATTTTCCCTATGTTTAAATCTCCTCCCTCGTAACTGGTTTCTGTACTCTCTCGCTCAACTCTCCCCGTCGCCGTCATCGCTCTCACAGACACTGTAGGCGACGCTCTTATCCCATCCCCTCTCAGACACAGTCGACGGCTTGTGGGTGTCTTCTCTTGCGTCGCGTCTCTAGCCCACTGAGGTATTCTCCGCCTCCTCGTCTATGTGTTTACCGCAAGTTATAGAGATTTTTCTCTGTTTCATCGTGTAGTTTCTACGTCTGGTCTTGGTATTTTGATCTATGGGTATTCTTTTGTTATTGTGAAATTCTCTGCTACTTGAGTTTTTTTCTCTGTCACACATAAAATTTCTCTTTGCTAGTGGGCTTTCGGAATATTGTAAAATATCGAGTTCATATTTTCTTATTGTTATTGTTCAGGGTTTCTTCTTTTCTACTATTGCGGAAGCAAAAGATGGGTATATTTGAACCCTGCAGATCAATTGGATACATAACGAGCAATGTCCCTATGTCCATTCAGAGACTTGGTACTGAAACTTTCGTCACCGTCAGCGTGGGGAAGGCCTTTCAGATTTATAACGTAATTTCGTTATTGCTCAAAACCTTTTATATATGTTGATGTTGATGTGCTTGTAACCTAATTTCTTTATTTGTTGGATTAATCATTTCATTTTTATAGTAATGTCGAGAGTGCTCATAATATTTTGAATACGTTGAAGTTAATTTGATCTGTTTGTATTAATCATATAATTCATTGTGCTATAATTTTCAATCAACTTGACTGTCAATGTGGCATTTTCTCAATGCAGTGTGCAAAGCTCAATTTGGTTCTCATTGGTGAGTTTTATTCGTCTCCTTATTAATTTTAAATCTAGTTAAACATATTTTATTGATCAATCCTGTTTTAATTGGAATTTTCTATTGTTATGAAAGGTCCTCAGCTCCCAAAGAAGATTAGAGCTCTTGCTTCCTATCGTGAATTCACTTTTGCCGCATATGGAAGTGACATTGCAGTTTTCAAGCGTGCGCACCAGGTTTTCCACATGATACGCTGCTAAAACCCCCTCAACGCAAAAATAAAATAAAAGAAAAAAATGTTGGGTCGTTAATGTTGTATTTCAAAAGTTACCACTGGCCACTTCACTTTTTTAAAATATATATTATATGGATTTTATTTTTATTTTTCTTGTTCTGCATGATAGGTTGCTCAATTTTGTATGCAAATTTTCTTGAATTTTGGTAAGCTTGAGTTTGAAACTTTGGAATAAAATATCTCTAATCAAGTTTATAGTAACTGGAGAAAATATATGCTTGGAGGAAATAGAATTAGTGTTTTTTTGGATGAAATTTAATGTCACGCCTCTTTCAGGTAGCAACTTGGAGCAACCATAATGCTAAAGTCAGTTTCTTGCTATTGTTTGGGGAACATATCATTAGTGTTGATGCTCATGGTCACATGTTCGTATGGGCTTTTAAGGGAATTGATCAGAACCTTGCTCCGTTTGGTCACATGAAGTTAGATGATAAGTTTGTTGTTAGTTGTATAATGCATCCAGATACTTACCTTAACAAGGTGAATACCTCTTTCTTCAGGGAGTTTTTAATTAAAACTTGTGTTATTTAGATATGCATTCAACTTGTGTAACACAGAAGCATTTAAATAGGTTCTTATTGGGAGTGAACAAGGAGCTATGCAGCTTTGGAACATTAGCACAAAGAAAAAAATATATGAGTTTAAGGGATGGAATTCACCTATCATGTCTTGTGTATCTTCCCCTGCTCTCGATGTTGTTGCTGTTGGTTGTGCGGACGGAAGGATTCATGTTCACAACATTCGATATGATGAAGAGTTGGTTACATTTACCCACTCTATGCGAGGTTCTGTGACTGCCTTGTCTTTTAGCACTGGTAAGTGCTATATATATATATTTTGTTATTTTAATTTGTCAATGGTAAGCATTGCATGCCCTATGCTGCTATCTTAAAAGAATTGTGAAAGTGTGAGAAAGGTTGTTTTGTGTTTTGGTAGTTACTTTTATCAACAAGAAAATCTTTGATTGATTCTTTTTCTTGTGAACAGAATTTGCAAATGGATTACAGGGAAGACAAATTTTCATTTTCAGAATTTATGGTGATTTGAAATGAAGTAAAACAAAAAATGTCAGACTAATTTGTAGAAAAGATTAAATTACAGTGAAAATGCTATCTTTTGTTCATATCCTATCTTCATTCTCGATGGTTGTAACTAGATTGAGGTCTAATTGAGAGAACACTAATTCCCTTTTCATGCGAAAATGTGAAACGAGTAGCAAGTCATTGGACAACATGCTTAATATAGAGGTATAAAGAGATTATACCCTTCTTTGCAGCATACCCCTATAAATTTAGTGTATCCTAAACCATATGAAAACACTAAAACTTCTTAGAAGTACTAAAGCCACATAACAATCACACCCCCTGAAAAATCAGCAGCAGTGGAAAAGTGAGGGAATTGTTGCTTCCCTTCTTTGCAGCATACCCCTATAAATTTAGTGTATCCTAAACCATATGAAAACACTAAAACTTCTTAGAAGTACTAAAGCCATATAACAATCACAACCCCTGAAAAATCAGCAGCAGTGGAAAAGTGAGGGAATTGTTGCTTGATTTAAGGAAAGTGGCCCAGAATTTTTTTCCAAATGGATCCATTTTTTTTAGTGAAAGGTGAAAGAATAGCTTGCTCTGTGCACATTGTGTGGCTGTGTAAATGGACCAAAATGGTAAGTTGTTTTCTTGCACCAGCTTCTTCCGTAATATTTCCTCCAGTTCCAAAGCCAACCTACCCTCATCATTGACCAAAGTAAGTGTAGTGGTCACTAAGTACCTTCACATGGTTGAGGCAAGAAACATGAAAAACAGAATGTATCCTCAGGTGGTAATTTGACCTCATATGCAACAGGCTCCACCTTCTTAAGCACTTTGAAGGGGCCAAAATATGAGGTTGTGGCATACTGAGGATTTTTGCAGTCTCTTCCTATACCTAGTAAATTATGGGAAAGTATTAGTATGAATTTCGTTGAATTCTCACCTAAGTTCTAATGGGAAATATACAATCTGGGTAGTTGTGGACAGATTGAGCAGTCCATTTTTCGCCACTTACATCCATTCTTAGTTTCTTCATTAACTCAACATTTCTTAGACAACATTTACAAATTACATGATGCCCATGTGGAAATGATAGAGATCCCATCTTCATAAGCAACTCCTGGAAAGAATATTTGTAAGTGCTGGTGATAGCACAGAAATTAACCTCTTCATATCATCCTTAAACCGGTAGACAAACTGAGGTATTAAATTGGTGCCTGGAGACTTATTTTGTATTGTATGTACGGTGAAAAGCCTAAAGATTGGTGTAAGTGGCTACCCTTGGCTGAATGGTAGTATAACACCTCCTTATCACACATCAACAAAGGTGGCACCTCATGAATTATTGTATGGACAGAAGCCACCTGTTCATATGCCCTATTTACCAAGAGATGCCTCTGTAGAAGCAGTTGACAGGCCTTTTAAAGCAAGTGAAGAAGCCTTAATAATAGCTAAACATCACTTACATAGGGCTGTGAACAGGATGAAGCAAAGGGCAGACTCGATAGAGAATTTCAAGTGGGGCAACGGATTTTCCTAAAACTTCAACATTACAGACAGATCTCTGCTCCTCTAGGTGGGTTCAGTTGCTTACAAGTTGGAATTACCACTAGATTCAAGGTACATTCTACATTTCATATATCCTTCTTGAAGTTGTGTCCTGACCCAACTGTAAAGCAGTTTCGCCCATGTTCACCTCAGAAGTTGGAACCAGGGAAGATTTTGAACCAGAGAATGGGAGGAAAAGAGGTAGAATTCGTTTCAGAGGTCTTAGTGCAGTGGAAAGGCCTCTCAGATGAAGAAGTCAGCTTAATGCAGTGAAAAGGCCCCTAAGATGATGAAGTCAGCTGGATTTTATTGTCAGTTACAGAAACAGCATTCATCATTCAAAATTGCAGACCCTTGAGGGCAAGGGTTCTTGGGTGAGAGGGGTTATTGATGAATTAAGTATTTTGAACAAGAGAATGGGGAGGAAAAAGAGGTAGAATTTGTTACAGAGGTCTTAGTGCAGTGGAAAGGCCTCTCAGATGAACAAGTCAGCTGGATTTTATTGTTTCAGTTACAGAAACAGCATTCATCATTTAAAATTGCAGACCCTTGAGGGCAACGGTTCTTTGGAGGGAGGGGGTATTGGTGAATTAATTAAGTGGAAATATTATTGGAATTAGCCCTTAAGAATAATTAGAAGGGTATAGTAGTTGAGTCAATAGCTTAGCCATCACCCATCGTACATCTGATCATCTAATCAGACATGATGTCAAAACCACTTGCTCGGGGTTCAAGTTGAAGGACTCCATAACAAGTTGAGAATGCTAGACATATATTCTCTAGCTTGAGGGGGTGGGTTAGAAATCAAACCTTCAATCAGGGGCTTAAATCATTGAATATGACCGTTGGTGCAAAGACTATAATCAATTATATTATTCCTTATTTGTACCTCTAAGAAATCGCCCCAAATCATGCGGTTTATTAGGGCTATTATTATGATATTATTCCCCTTAATATAATTGGATCACTCCAGCGTCCGAACCCCTATATATGCACTGCTCTATAGTGAATAAAATATATTGAATCATTCAGGAAAATATAATTATGTAACATTTGTTTACTGGCTTATTCTGTTTCTTTTAGATGGGCAACCTCTCCTAGCTTCCGGAGGTTCATCTGGTGTCATAAGCATATGGAATCTGGAAAAGAAAAGGCTCCAATCTGTCATAAAAGAGGCTCATGATGGATCAATCACTTCATTATACTTTTTTCCTAATGAGCCAGTGATGATGAGTTCTTCTGAAGACAACTCTATTAAAGTAAGATTACTTTTATTACCTTTTTCGAAGACATATTGGAGTCATTTTTTGTTTCTGAAACAAAATGGTTTATCTTCACTGAATCTCTTAACAAATATTGTGTGGAATGGATAGCTATAATTTCTTGTGTGTAATTCTAGACATTTTTTTTTTTTTTTTTTTTTTTTTTAATTTGCTTTGAAAATAAAGCAATAGATGAAGGCAAGTCTAAATATCTGCAACCTCACTGCAAATCTGTTTTATTTTGCTTTATTGACATGGACTATTTCTTTGAACTACAATTTAGCTATCCATTATGTTGTGCTATTTTAGGTATCAATATACCTGCAACACCAAGCTTAGACTTTATGTTGGGCTATTTGTAGTCTGTACTCTGTTGCAGTTTACTGGTTGTCGTGCCCATTGGAGCTTGTAACTCTGTGAGCATAACAAGTTTTTGTTCTACACAAATAAAGTAGAATTATTTTCCAAAAAAAATAAAAAAATAAAAAAAATCTAGAATTCAAACTTGAAGGAAAAAATGATCAAAACTTAATCATGTAGCAAAACCATTTAATGTCTTCGCATATCTAGTTTACCCAAATTTCTCCTAGGATATCTCTCGCACAACCTCTGTAATTGCTCTAGGGTTTCATCACTTTGATCATGTCTTTAATAGTTTAGTGACCTAATGACAAGATTGGATGCAATCATGTGATTGACCAGTGTTGATGGAATTGATGGAACTTAAGGAAATTAAGAGAGAAAAAGGGAAATCTAGAGCTAGGATCTGTAACTCTAACCAATACACAATACACAATACACAATAATTTCAGATAATATTCTTCACACCTTCATAAGACATAGCCACACATATTTATAAGGGTTAGTCACCATAACTGCCTATAACTATCTATAATAACTGTTGTATAAACTAACAAACAGATAAGATAACAATAACTTCTCTAAAATAATAATAACTTCTAAACATGTGTCTTTCTTCAAAAGAGGACACATGGAACCATAACAGGAATCTTTTCCTTTTCTGTGCTAACTAAGGATTTCTGCTATGTGCCTTTGATTTGTTTCCTTTTTTATTTTATTGCAATGTCTTCTATTGACCTAATTAGGATTTCGCTTTATCTGTAATCATAAAAGGATGACGTAGCATCTAGTACCATTATTACAAAGCGATGCCAGGGATGTTAGTTTAGCTTGATAAATTGTGCTGATGTACACCAAAAAGAAAGTATCATGTGCATTTTTTAATATAATGATGATAAGAATAATAATTAGAGTATACATATTTCTATGTATGTCTGACTTCTTTTTTTGGTTTTCCTTTTGCCTTAGATGTGGATTTTTGACACAAGTGATGGTGATCCTCGTCTTCTGCGTTTTCGCTCTGGGCATAGTGCTCCACCACTCTGCATAAAGTAATAATCATTTCTTTGTGTTAATTTTAGTTTTGAATGTATTTATCATTGTTCAGGCACCTATAAGTTAAAAGCAGTTTATTTTTCAAAAACTATAGAAAGTATTAAAGATTTCACCATTTCATATCATTCATCTGCTTTTCCCCGATAGATGATGTTTTTTAATTATTGTAGTTATTATAATTCTCCTTGTTATGTTACTATAGAACTATTGTAAGGAACTAAACTACATGTAATTAGACTGCAGCAGAGTTGCATATTTCTTATTTTCAACAATACAATAAACAATTGATAATTCTTACAAGTTACATTACAAGACTGTGGCAGTGTGAACTCAGCTGGCTAGCAAGCAGGCCTCAAAACATAAATTCTAATTGTCAAATTTAAATCAGTTTGGATTAGCGGTGGCATAAATGACTTTTCTTCAATATGATTTTTGCAAACTTAGGATAAAAGTTAGATTGTAAATGTGATTTATGTTAGTAGAAGTGGCTTTTTTTCATGAAGTAATTTGTTTGGATGATTATTTGAAACACAAGTTTATATGGAAAATGATTGAAAATGACATGAATCTTTTTAAATAATACATATAGGATTTTTTCCCTAATTAATTTCATTTGTGTTTTCCCTATTATTTCTCAAACAAATCCCCAAACTTGAATTTTGTTAATGATTTAATATTTTCAATAGATTTTTTTTCCCAATCTTTCCCTATGATTTCTCAAAAAAAATTGCCAAATATAAATTTTGTTTGAGATTAATTAAATATGACTATCGAATATATATATATATATATATTATTTTTTTTTTTTCTTAGAGATTAATGAAATATTAACTATGGAGATCAATTGGGCTTGGAGTGAACTCTCATAATTAAATTTTATCATTTAAATTTTTTTAGGATATTTTTGCAAACCTAAAGTTATTGGATTTTTCACAGAAGTTTTATTTTTTTTTATGAAAGCAAGAGGCACAGTGCGGTACCTCTTTCTTTTTTCCCCATGTTTCTCTTCTCTCTCTATGGCATGGCTGTGGCTTTTTTTCACAAGCAACATGAAGTTGCTTTATCTAATACTGCAAGTTTGGCCTAAAAGTCAAATTGCACAACTGCCTTCCCAAACATGCATAACTGGCCAAAAGTGGCTTTTTTCAGTGAAGTCAGTTTGAGGGTGTAAAGCGCCATCCCAAACAGGCTCAAAATTAATGTTCCAAACATCCAGTAGTTTATAAAAACTGTCATCTTTATGCTCTGGCATTTCTTCATCATGTCCAAATTTCTGATGGTGAATTTTCTTACCTATAAAAGATCATTATCATTTTTAATGATCTGTGTCATGTTTACCAGTATTGTATGGATCTTTCAAACTTCTTTTATTGTGTTCAACTCATTGGTTATCAATCTTTTCCTTCCACTTTTGTGTGTGTGATGTGCCATCACTGAAATCGCACTTTATGTAAATCATATACGGCAGGTTTTATGCCAATGGGAGACATATTCTCTCTGCTGGTCAGGATCGTGCCTTTCGTCTCTTCTCTGTAGTTCAGGTTTGTTATCTTTCAAAATTGAACATTTTTTGTTGTTGTTTTCTTTTGCTTTCTCTTGATAAGCGAACTTTGCTTAAGCTTTCCATAAAATATTTTGTGAAGGTGACTATGGAAATCCAATAAACATATTCCATAGTGCCATATTATATTTGTTTTTTGTTATGGATATTCACATGGTTATGATGAGAGGAAGAAAAAGTAAAAAGAAGTGGGAGAAGAATTCTAGAACCTGAATATGAAATTTTAGAGAGACGAGGGAAATAGTTTACTGAAGAATGCTTCTCATGATCATTTAATCTGATGCCCCCATGCATAAATAGACTGATGTAATAAGACACAAAATAACTGAAGATAACTATTCCTTTAATAAGCTAGAATTAACCAACATTTAAGTTAACTCCTTCCCCAAGTCTTTTCCTAGAATAAACCAGCAGAGGTCGCTTAAAAGAAGAAGGAATGGGGAGAGAAACTGCTCTGTGACTGGGTGAAGGAGGCATTCGAGTAAATACAAGTGGGATCCACCAACAACAAAGTAACGGATGTTTGGTTGAATAAACGTCCATAGCATTTTTGCACCCAAAAAACAATTATGGTGCCAGGTGCTCTTTTGCAAAAAGTACATGGGTAAATTTTCCCCTTAACCCTTTTTTTTAATCCATGTCAAATCTGTTAGGAAAGTGCCGTGTAATCTCTGTGCCTCAATACCTATCTTTTTATTGATCTTTCCCTCGCATAACATATATTTATGTATGTGTGTCCTGTGCGGCATTAAAACCCCCCTTTTTATTTTTTTATCCAAATAACATAGGAAATTGCTCAAAAGCCTAGCTTTTTATTGATCTTTCCCTCAAATAACGCACACACACATATATTCTGTGCGGCATACATTTTTTTTATTCTGTGCTGCGTCCATTTTGTTTTCAACTCTAGAGGACCATTTGTCATTTTGATTTTTACTGGTTTACTCTCTTTAAATTTTAGCTTTATGAAATATGAAGTGTTATTTGCCTTTTGATTCTAATACCTACAAACTTTCGAAGTTCTCGTGTGAAAATTATGTCTATCATTTTTTATCATTTGACGATACATTTCAATACACGATTCTGAAATAGGCTTTTCCGATTCACGGTTTGTAGTTAGGTTTCTTCATGAAAGACCGGTAATTGTTTGTTTCACGTGTTGCGCTAAAGGACCCTTCCACGGGAAAATATTGGGCTTGTTTGGGATAGCTTTGGTAGAAGTGGCTTTTGTTTCTAATGGACTTTTCTTAATGGACTTATTTTCTGATGGATTTTTTCTGATGTGATTTGTGTTTGAGATAGCGGTAACAGAAGTGGCTTTTGTTTCTAATGAGCACTTATTTGGCATAGTTTTTAAAAAGATAGATGAGATGGAAAATGACAGAAAATAGCATGAATCAAATTCATATAAGTTTAAAAATACACCTCCGCATATAATGTAATAGACCATTGCATATAATATAATAAAAAAGTCATTATTATACTCGGGCTTCATGTCATTATTTTTTACGGTGGTAAAAAAAAAGTTATTATTATTATTATTGTTTTTTTTGCTGAAAAAGTTGTTATTGTTTACATAGTGTAACTAATGGTCTGTTGACAAGAAAAAAAAAAAGAAGGAAAAAAAAAGAAAAAAAGTAACTGAGGCAAATCTGGACGGGCTCCAACAATTAATTGCAGAGGATACAGATCATGCGAAATTTTTGAAAGTGGATAGGAGACGCACCAGGAGCTTGACTTGAAGGAGGAGAGGAAAATGAATATGGTTGTTTTGGGGGTGCAACAGTCATTTCCCAAAGGGCGCCCAACTTGAATTGATGAGAAGCACTTTTGATGGGATCATAAGCTAGGATTTCGGGCTTCAAGCTTCATGGGCTGAAGCACTTCAAATAATTAAACCACCCAAATACCCAATAATTCAGCTTTCCCATTTGATGGACTTTTTTTCCCATCTAATGGGATAATAAGTCCATTAGATGAGTTCCCAAACAAGCCCATTATCACAAGCGGATGCTAAATTTTATGACAATTTTTTTTATTTATTTTAATTTCAAATTTTCCTTACCCTCAATCGTTGTTTATAGGATCAACAAAGCAGGGAGCTTTCTCAACGACATGTATCTAGACGTGCTAAGAAACTGAAGTTGAAGGTATGCTTGGTTCTTCGTTCTCATTTATTTATTTATTTTATTTTTAAAATCTTGATTAGTTTGGCTTTTGAACCTTTGGCTTTCATTGAAGAGGAATGTAATGTATATGTAAGTCAAAATGTAAAGCCTATTTCACTGTTGGTAACTTTCTATATTTTTTTTCCTATTCCCCCCTTTAACATATAAATTACTGTAATTTTTATTTGGTCTGTTTCCTATTAAAGCCAACCAAATTGCTAATCATGCTTCGACTAAAATAACAAATTTTGATTTGAGAATTCCATGAATTAGTGTTTTTGCATAGATTTTGATATATTTTTGAAGGGATTAAAACTGATGATTTTATTTCAAAACTTTGAATGGTATAAATGTTTCAGGTTTGATGACGTCTCTCTCTCTTTTTTTTTTTTGGCATTTGTTCATTGTACTTGCATGTTGATTCTATGCTTGGATGTCTCTCACTAAATCCTAATTCCCCAAGGTATTTACAGTAAATTATAACCTGTACCAAAATCAATAATCAACACTCCCCATGTTGGGGTATGCAAGTCATGTGTGCTAAACTTCTCACAAATATAGAAAATGCAGAGCCTTAGCTGATGATTGGAGTTAATGTGGCTAGCGGTAATGACCCCAGATAGTGGCTGTGCATGAGTCAGGCTAGGTTAGGTATTATCCTTGCATATGATGCTTGGCTCGATGAAAACTCTGGCCAAACCACTATTGGGCTAGGCCAGGCATGCCTTGTTATTCAAAAGGCTTGATAAAAAATTTTAAAATTAAACATGAAAACTCAGGCCAAACCAAGCCACATTGGGCTGTGCAATTATTATTTACTACTGAATTAATTCCTTCTAATTTTTGATGTCTGAATTGGTATCTTCTGCTATTTTACATGTTTGTTTTCAATATGGCTACTTATCTGTGTTCTCCATAAATATTTTTCTACAGGAGGAAGAGATTAAATTGAAGCCTGTGATTGCATTTGATTGTGGTAAAATTTCCGATGAGATTTTTCTTAATGCTAGTTGCTTCCTTATGCTTGAACTTCTTTGATTTTGGTGCTGTTCTGGACATCAATTCATTCATGAAAATATCTCTTGACAACTGAAGTTTCATATTGTACAGTACTTTGGGTGAAGAATGACTGGTGATGGGTATATAGGATTATAAAGTATTGAATGGTGGCTGATTCATGTGGTGACTTCAAGTTACTTAGCTTTAGTTTGAGGCAGTTGTTGCATTTTGAGAATTTAAGATACTTGTTTTTGCTATAATATCTGTCTTTAATGATTTTTTTTTTTTTTTATTTTTATTTTTAAATCTAGTAGAAGTCAGAACATAGATACATATAGATTGTGCAGCTTTGTTGCATTTTGTGACATCGAGTTTTGATTTTTTGTTAATCTTGACCAGGTTGTTGTGTGATTTTATTCTCTTGTACTCTTCCTCTTTTCTTACTGATTAAATTTCTTCTTATACTTAAAATGAAAAAAAGAAAAGAAAAGAATCTGTGATAAATTACTAAGCCACAGTTGAATAGAAAAGTAGAAAACAGTAGTTCAGGTGCAAAACTGAAAACTTAAAGGAATATTTTGCTAAATAAATCAGAATTAGCATTCTGATTGATGCAGGAGAGTGATAGACAATGAAAACAAATATCCTGTAACGGAACTTAGGCTGACTTGCAGGTCAGCTGCAAATATGGAAAGAAACAGAGAGATAAAATACTTTTGGTTCTAACAGCTGAAATTACCAATGGAAAGTATCCGATTTTTTTTTAGGGTGGCCATGGCATCACTCCTGGACTTAAACTAGGAAGAAAACCTAGTTTTTGTGATAAATGGGATCAAAGATGGAAAATATTCAAGATTTGTTAAATAAGGTGATGCGAGATTGGTAAAAATAAGCTTAGTTTGCTCAAGTTTTATAAAGGAACAGGCCCAGATAATCTGAACTTTCTCATATGTGCTTAATTCCAGCGTATGCATTAAAAAGAAAGTCTTACACTTGCAACAGTAATATTAGTGCCCTTGAATATGATCTAGCATTGAGGCTTTTTGAATTTGTAGATCCATTGGATGTTCAGAATTGGTAAGAAATATGACGAACTAATGTTGTTACTAAAAAATTGGCTGATCCAATGCTTTTTTTCATAAAAAATATTATTTATAGTGGTCTTCTGGTGAGGGCTTCCAAACGCTTAATGTTCTTTTCTTGTGTGAATTACTTACTGAAGCTGAGATTAGGGAACGGGACTGGTGCAATGTGGTCACTTGTCATATGGATACGGCCCAAGCATATGTGTGGAAACTCCAAAACTTTGTTCTTGGTGAGCACATATTGAATCCATGCCCCCAAAATCCGTCACCCATAAAGGTTAGCATCTTACCAAGTCAAATTTGATTTCCTGTGTTAGAGGGTGAAAGATTTTATGAAAAACAGCTCTCATTATTATTAGGTCAATGGTTACATATATAGAGAAGTAGGAGCATCAAATCTGATCTAATCACCTAGAATGCTCACATAATCTCGGAAATAAATCAAAATTTATAAGCAATAATAGCTGACATGATTCTAGGAGGTACTAATCATATTCATAAAAGGAATATTGGGGTAATGATTTGAAGGTGCCATAAGATGACGACAGGCCCACTACCAACAGAGGGAAAGTATACATTAGAGGTCTATATCAAAACCATCCCCGGCCTTCTATGAAAAGCTTAAAATTTTCACGTGCTTCCATAACTAAATGGTCAGAGGTTTGATACTGGAGACCTCATTCATCTAATTCTTCCCATTAAATTGATTTTAGCCTAAGGGCCTGACCCGTGTCTGTGTGCGTCAGAGATTTTGTAAGAAATCTCTATCATAATTCTAAACCATTTTTTAGCCTTCTCCTATGACCCCAAGTATTTGGGATAACAGTTGATTAGCACTCTGTTGCTTTTCTTTGGGCGCCCCCCCCCCCCCCAACGCGCTTTGAAAATACAAATGCTGCATTAGGATCATTATGTTACGATAAAGTAGTATATTGCATAGTCTCAGATGTCAGATGTTGAGAACAGTGGTTCTATTATTATGGATAGGGTGTATGTTGCATCTCTTGTTGGATGTTACGGCAATTTTGATGAACAATACTGTTGTTGATAATGGCTTTCATATGATTCCAGGTTTGTGCTATCAGTGCTTGTGGCAATTTTGCCTTGCTAGGGACAGCATGTGGTTGGATTGAAAGGTTTAACCTTCAATCTGGAATCAGCCGGGGTTCTTACATTGACATATTAGAACCAAAAGATTGTGCGCATGATGGTGAAGTAGTTGGAGTTGCTTGTGACTCAACAAATACCCTCATGATAAGTGCTGGATATCATGGAGATATAAAGGTTAGTATTGGTGATCGTATTTTTGCAGCTTGTTCAGATTGGTCATGTGGGGTTCCTCTTTCATGCTAAAATAACCTACATTTAATATGGGACACAAATGTAATTAGTTTCATTTAATTGTTTGTTAATAATTTGTTTCCCTATTTACTTAAACATTAACGGAATAAGCTCTTTTACCACGTGTACCCTAGTTTAGAACCTTGAATTAGGGGCGGGGGTGGAATTTCACATGGGCTTAGTGGGCCAAATTGGGTGTCTTATTATTCATAGGCAACCTTTGATTACTCCACTGGATGTTTGTGTGACTTGCTGTAGTTGTTCAGAGATGGGTCATCTTTTTCTACATTATGAAGTGGAGTGACAGATTTGGAATAGACTATTTGGCGCTTTTTTTTTTTTTTTTTTTTTTTTTTTTTTTTTTTTTTTTGGGGGGGGGGGTGAAGGCTAGGTTTTTCCTGCTGATATGCAGTTTATTTTTTTCCCAACTGTTAAGGTTATGGCTTTAGGAGCATACAATTTCATATTATTGTGTTGTTTGCTGGACTATGCCTTATTGGTTAATGTGAAATGCTGATATTTTAATCAAATTTTCTCCCATCTCATATTTGGGAGAGCGTTTCAGTGTTACCCCCCTGTTATGGCCTCCCCATCGGCCACAGCAGTTGGCTTATTTAGGACAGTAATCCATATGGTTATTACAAGGGAACGGAAAGCTCTTCGGTTCTCTGTCTTTCCCCCCTCCTTTTCATTTATTTTCCTCCTATCGGTTTGGGAAGACGACTTATCATCTTTTGTTTCATGTTTCCCTTTATCTATTTTTTTATTTTTTATTTTTTTAGAAGGGAAAAAAAGTAGGGCTAATGAAAAGCAGCATCTGCTACTTTATATGGAAATTTCCATTTCTAATTGGTTCTTTTGCAGGTTTGGGACTTCAAGGGACGTCAATTAAAATCTAGATGGGGGATTGGGCGCCCCATTGTCAAGATCAATTACCATCGTCATAATGGTAGCTTCTGCTTATGTCTTGCTCTAGCTCATGTTGTGTATGTGTATTCTTCATAACTTCTAGTCTTAGGTTATGAGTTAATCAATGTTTTTTGATCGTTTTCAGGTCTTTTGGCTGCCGTTGTTGATGATTACACTATACAATTGGTTGATGTTGTGAATATCAAACTTGTTCGTAAATTTGAAGGTCACACAGATCGTATAACAGACTTGTCCTTCAGCGAGGATGGAAAATGGCTTGTATCTTCTAGTATGGATGGAAGCCTTCAAATTTGGGATGTGATCTTAGCAAGACAGATAGATGCAATACTTGTTGATGTGCCTATCACTGCATTGTCACTGTCCCCAAACATGGATATATTAGCAACTACCCATGCTGATAAAAATGGAGTATACCTGTGGTGAGTCTCCACATTTACTTTTTACCTACTCAGCAAGTTTGCGGATAACATTTCTATATTTGAAAGATTTTGGTGAAACTTCTGGGTATGTTTCTTGTCTTAATTGTAAAATAGTGAGGAAGCTGATTTTCTTTTGCTTGGTGGAAGTCATTTTGAAGACAGTGAAATGTCAAAATATTTTGTGGAGACAAGTTATGGTAGTTATTCATGGGACAAAATTCTGCTTGTACTACAAGTTTCAATATCATGTTATTTTCTATGAAACAAACACGAGATTGGTTTTGTTTGCAAAACTTCAGAAATGTATAGACAATCGTGAATATTCGGTTTGACAGTTGCATCTTGAATGAATCGCTATTGATGATTTAGAAATCCAACTAATAAATAAATGACAATTTGAATGGAATTAGTCTGGTTGATCTAAGAAAGGAGTTAACACCTTAATAATTTTCTTTGTTAGGGTCAATCAGGCTATGTTCTCTAGCGCTCCAGATGTTGATTCCTTTGTAAGTGGAAGGCATTCTGTGAGCATCAAGCTACCATCTATCTCGTCTACAAATGATTCTCAAGTTGAACATTCAGATAAGCTGGCAAAAGCTTCTGAACTCAAGGATGTTTCAGGTTTTGCTGCTCGACATAAGCATATCCCTGATCTGGTTACTCTCTCATTGCTGCCTAAGAGCCAGTGGCAAAGCTTGATTAGTCTAGACATTATAAAGGTCTTCTAATGTTCTTTGCTACATTTCTTCTCATGCTGTGTATAGTGTAATTTCTCTTTCCTGATATAATCATAAGTAACCTTTAATATGTTATGCTTTTCTGGACCCCCGACTCTAATTTGCAGGCCCGAAATAAACCTATTGAACCTCCAAAAAAGCCTGAAAAGGCTCCATTCTTCTTGCCGGCAGTTCCATCTATTTCTGGGGAAATATTGTTTGAGCCTAATAAGTTACTAGAAAAGGAGAAAGATGAAACAAGCCATGAAGGAGAAATATTTAAAAAAGTAGACATCCCACCATCCCGATTTCTTTATCTTCTTAAATCCTCAGCTGAAGGAGACAATTGTAAGAACTTTTACAATATGATTTTATCTGCTTATTGTTATTTATTAGTTTTACATACACGGTGTTGTTTATTCTTTTCAAAGTGATAATTCAAAGCATATCTCTAATATTTTTGATTTCATTTGTAGATGCATCTTTTACTGATTATATCAAAGGATTATCTCCATCGAATCTGGATATGGAACTTAGAATGCTTCAGATCATTGACGATGACGATCAGCAAGAATATAAGAAACCAGAGTTGGTTTCGATTGAACACCTTCTGGATTATTTTATTCATGAGCTCTCCCGCAAAAATAATTTTGAGTTTCTACAAGCTGTAATAAGGTTATTTTTAAAGGTAAAATAGTTTTTTTCCTATCTGTGTTTATCCAGTTTGACGACACTGGTTTATTCAAAGGTGTAGAAGATTTTTACTCACACCAGTATAATACTTCTCTCTCTCTCTCTTTTTTTTTTTTTCTTTAAAATGTTTACAAAGGATTTTCTTCTGTATCTCAGATACACGGTGAGACAATTCGACAGCAGTCACAATTGCAACATAAGGCGAGGAAGCTTTTAGACGTTCAATGCCTGGTTTGGCAGAAAGTAGATAGATTGTTTCAAAGTGCTAGATGTGTGGTTGCTTTTCTGAGTAACTCTCAGATTTAGATGTGAATAACTCATCCTGAAAATTTTCAATTTGCGTGGTACTCTAGGCAGGTAAGAGGATGTAATTTTGTGGGTTGCAGTTTCTTTGGAAGGGTAGTTAATGCCTGAAAAGTAGTTTCCTTTGATCATGTTTCAAGTTTTGTAGCCTTGAGGAATTGAAGTTTGGCTAGGGGGAAAAGGATTTATGTTTTTCAACTGTTATTTTTAAGGTGTGATTGGATATGTCATGCGATTATACTTCCTCCGATCCTAATTATAAGATTTAATTGATTTTTTTAGAGAGATTAAGGAAGTTAATTAAATTACTTTATAATATTTTTTTTCTTTAAACTAATTAGTTTAACTAATAAATTACTATATAATTTAAAGATATACAATATATGAAATGATTAAGTAACTTATTTAGCTTCCTTAATCTCTTCAAAGAAAGTCAACTAGGTCTTATAATTGGGGGGGATAGTATTAACTAAACCTCCCCCCCCCCAAAAAAAAAAAAAAAAAAAAAAAAAAAAAAAAAAACATACACACAGTGGGATTCCAATGTAATGAATGATTCGTTAGAGCGCCAAAATGGTTTTTGGGTTTCGACTGTTCAACGTCTTCTAAAATACATAAAGACAGTGTGAGGTACAAGCCTCTTTTCTATTTTAAAGAGGCTAGAAGTTATTTTTAATTGCAATTAAAATCCAAAATGTTATGAAGTGTGTAGATTTTCAAAATTAGAAAACAAAGTACATCCTTCGGTTTTAAATAGAAGATATAGTTGGTTTTTTTTTTGGAGATATTAAGAAAGTTAGTTAAATTATTTTATAATATTTAATATTTAGCTAGTTAAATTATTTTATAATATTTAATATTTAGCTTCCTTAATCTCTCAATAAAAAATTCAATTCTAGTTTATTTTTAGTGCGGGAGGGAGTAATAGATTAAAGATTCTAGTGGAAGTCAAATCCAAAAACAAAAAACCAATTTAATAATTATATGATTATTCAATTAATCAACCAAACTCGTTGATGTAAAAAAAAAAATAGTGAAAGTTAATTACGCGATGATGTAATAGATGGTGTCATTTGAACTAATTAATTGTTAACTTTGACTCTTTTTGGTGTATGTTGCACTTGACTTAAACCGACGTTTGATATAATAGACATGTTCTCTGTACAATAGGTGAAGTCTTAAAAATGAGTTCATTGCTCACTCGATAAATTATACGGCTTATCTAAAATTTTGTTGTATACACACACTAAATTTAGATTCATTTGACATTAGTAAATAATATTACGTTTAGATAGATATAGATAGTCATCATAATAATTATATTTTATTTTGTTTATTTTATTGTATTATGTAACTTTTTTTAAACTTGAATCGTATTGTGTGTTCTCAATTTTATCATTTTTTAAAACATAATTTAATACAGGGAGCATACCATTTTTTCATGGTACTCCCAATTCATATATTAACCATGACCAAAAGCTTTATTGGTGTTGTTAAGCAAATTCCTCCAAAGTTTAAGGATTCTAGGAGCTTATCTATTACTAATCATATTGGAGACAAATTTTTGGAAAAGGTAAAAAAAACTCAGAAGCTCCCAATCCCAAATTTACCACCTCAATTTTGCTTTTAGGGCCCAAATAAGCTATATCCGAAATACACCAATATGTGATGTTGGATCTAGTGTGAATCTAATGCAACTCTATGTTTTTTTAATAAACTAGAGTTGTGGGAAGCTAGACCAACAACTATGACTCTACAACTAGTTGACACAGGTTTAGTTTGTCCTTGTGGGAATACTAGATACGTGCTTGTCAAGGTAGAAAAGTTCATTTTTCCTATGGATTTCATTATTATTGATTGTGAGGAATATTGGGGTTCGATTCCCCCTACCCCGAAAAAGAATGATTTGGGCCTGGTTTCGACCCAATCATGATCTTTCTTTTTTTTTTCCGGTATGCCGGGGAGCGAAACGAAAGAACCCAGTTGGTTATGGAATTTGCATCTATTTTGATTTGTTTAGTGATCAGTCTGCTAGTTTCTTTGATCCTACTTGGTCTTACTGTTCTTGTAATGTCCGAAAAAGGTAAGCACCTCTTAAGAAATTCATATTTTTCAGGAAAGAGCATTCTTAACAATTGCTAGAACATTGATCAATGTATAAAAGGGTGAAATTAGTAAGCAATATCAAGATGTACATGCTACTTTCAACATGCACAAGCTAATGAAGTTTCCCAATGAGATAAAACAATGCTTTTTAGTTGAGCAGATCAAGTAGAGCAAGAGGAATTCAACAAGCCAAATCATTGAAGCCTTCTCGTAAGAGGATTAGCCAAGGCCTAATTGTTTGGAGTTTGGAGTTTCGGGGTTTTGTGTGTGGGTTGCAGGTTCAAGGTTTAGGGGGTTATAGATTAAGGTTGAGGTTCAAGGTTTAGTGTGTACGAATTCAGGGTTTAGGGGTTCGGAGTTAGGGCTTAGGGCTCAAGGCTAGGGTTTAGGGGTTTCGGGTTTAGGGTTTAGGGTTTAGGGTTTTTTAGGGTTTAGGGTTTTAGGGTTTAGGGTTTAGGGTTTTAGGGTCTAGGGTTTTAGGGTTTAGGGTTTAGGGTTTTAGGGTCTAGGGTTTAGGGTTTAGGGTTTAGGGTTTAGGGTTTAGGGTTTAGGGTTTAGGGTTTAGGGTTTAGGGTTTAGGGTTTAGGGTTTAGGGTTTAGGGTTTAGGGTTTAGGGTTTAGGGTTTAGGGTTTAGGGTTTAGGGTTTAGGGTTTAGGGTTTAGGGTTTAGGGTTTAGGGTTTAGGGTTTAGGGTTTAGGGTTTAGGGTTTAGGGTTTAGGGTTTAGGGTTTAGGGTTTAGGGTTTAGGGTTTAGGGTTTAGGGTTTAGGGTTTAGGGTTTAGGGTTTAGGGTTTAGGGTTTAGGGTTTAGGGTTTAGGGTTTAGGGTTTAGGGTTTAGGGTTTAGGGTTTAGGGTTTAGGGTTTAGGGTTTAGGGTTTAGGGTTTAGGGTTTAGGGTTTAGGGTTTAGGGTTTAGGGTTTAGGGTTTAGGGTTTAGGGTTTAGGGTTTAGGGTTTAGGGTTTAGGGTTTAGGGTTTAGGGTTTAGGGTTTAGGGTTTAGGGTTTAGGGTTTAGGGTTTAGGGTTTAGGGTTTAGGGTTTAGGGTTTAGGGTTTAGGGTTTAGGGTTTAGGGTTTAGGGTTTAGGGTTTAGGGTTTAGGGTTTAGGGTTTAGGGTTTTAGGGTTTAGGGTTTAGGGTTTAGGGTTTAGGGTTTAGGGTTTAGGGTTTAGGGTTTAGGGTTTAGGGTTTAGGGTTTAGGGTTTAGGGTTTAGGGTTTAGGGTTTAGGGTTTAGGGTTTAGGGTTTAGGGTTTAGGGTTTAGGGTTTAGGGTTTAGGGTTTAGGGTTTAGGGTTTAGGGTTTAGGGTTTAGGGTTTAGGGTTTAGGGTTTAGGGTTTAGGGTTTAGGGTTTAGGGTTTAGGGTTTAGGGTTTAGGGTTTAGGGTTTAGGGTTTAGGGTTTAGGGTTTAGGGTTTAGGGTTTAGGGTTTAGGGTTTAGGGTTTAGGGTTTAGGGTTTAGGGTTTAGGGTTTAGGGTTTAGGGTTTAGGGTTTAGGGTTTAGGGTTTAGGGTTTAGGGTTTAGGGTTTAGGGTTTAGGGTTTAGGGTTTAGGGTTTAGGGTTTAGGGTTTAGGGTTTAGGGTTTAGGGTTTAGGGTTTAGGGTTTAGGGTTTAGGGTTTAGGGTTTAGGGTTTAGGGTTTAGGGTTTAGGGTTTAGGGTTTAGGGTTTAGGGTTTAGGGTTTAGGGTTTAGGGTTTAGGGTTTAGGGTTTTAGGGTTTAGGGTTTAGGGTTTAGGGTTTAGGGTTTAGGGTTTAGGGTTTAGGGTTTAGGGTTTAGGGTTTAGGGTTTAGGGTTTAGGGTTTAGGGTTTAGGGTTTAGGGTTTAGGGTTTAGGGTTTAGGGTTTAGGGTTTAGGGTTTAGGGTTTAGGGTTTAGGGTTTAGGGTTTAGGGTTTAGGGTTTAGGGTTTAGGGTTTAGGGTTTAGGGTTTAGGGTTTAGGGTTTAGGGTTTAGGGTTTAGGGTTTAGGGTTTAGGGTTTAGGGTTTAGGGTTTAGGGTTTAGGGTTTAGGGTTTAGGGTTTAGGGTTTAGGGTTTAGGGTTTAGGGTTTAGGGTTTAGGGTTTAGGGTTTAGGGTTTAGGGTTTAGGGTTTAGGGTTTAGGGTTTAGGGTTTAGGGTTTAGGGTTTAGGGTTTAGGGTTTAGGGTTTAGGGTTTAGGGTTTAGGGTTTAGGGTTTAGGGTTTAGGGTTTAGGGTTTAGGGTTTAGGGTTTAGGGTTTAGGGTTTAGGGTTTAGGGTTTAGGGTTTAGGGTTTAGGGTTTAGGGTTTAGGGTTTAGGGTTTAGGGTTTAGGGTTTAGGGTTTAGGGTTTAGGGTTTAGGGTTTAGGGTTTAGGGTTTAGGGTTTAGGGTTTAGGGTTTAGGGTTTAGGGTTTAGGGTTTAGGGTTTAGGGTTTAGGGTTTAGGGTTTAGGGTTTAGGGTTTAGGGTTTAGGGTTTAGGGTTTAGGGTTTAGGGTTTAGGGTTTAGGGTTTAGGGTTTAGGGTTTAGGGTTTAGGGTTTAGGGTTTAGGGTTTAGGGTTTAGGGTTTAGGGTTTAGGGTTTAGGGTTTAGGGTTTAGGGTTTAGGGTTTAGGGTTTAGGGTTTAGGGTTTAGGGTTT